>OX276388.1:8622200-11122200 GCA_946251805.1 Cybosia mesomella | reverse complement strand
CGCAATCATTTTAAATAGAGAGCGTGAGCACCGCTCACCTAGCGATTCTACTTTAAAAATTATAATTACCTATTAAATTGGTATAATTGCGCCGTTTGAGAGTCTCCATAGATGCAGCAGCAGTGCATGCGTAGTCCACCGTGCTTAAAAGATAGGATAGTGCAAGGGTGTCGACGCATGTTGCGTCCTACACCAAAGACCTACCCATCTTTCAAGGCATGGTTTCATGAGCTCACTTCTGTTTAAACAATAAAAATAACAAAAGATATCAATGTCTAACGTGACACAATACATTTCGAATAACGGTATCGCAAATAAAAAAAATGCATTTCAAGAATTTAAACACAACCATATATTCATATCATGACGCCTTCTTGCTGAGTTAGGCAGAATAAACAGAACGCCAAGTACTGCGATTTGAAGAAAGAAGAAAGGTACTTTTATTTGGTACAAGTAGGTGCATACTTCTGTCACTGCCTCTGCATTCTTGCATCTACTACGCATACATGCTCGCCGATTTGGAGTACCTTTTTTTTTTGTTTTTTTTTTCGTGCGGAAATCCCTTCGGATACCCCCCCGCCGGCCAGCGGGGGCGGTTATGTCGGGCTTGCACCGACTAAAACCGCACGCCGTCTCGGGTCTTCAGACGCCGGGGTGTAAGGTTACCCATAGAGCATATCCCTCGCACCCTGGCTGACCCTGGGCCATCTCACCACTAACAGCATCGCTCATCCTGTCTCCTCTGAAAGCAGAGGAGTACGGAGAGCGATGTGTTCCTGCCACGTTGGGTATTGGCCGACGATCAATGCCAACCCTATAAAGGGGTGAAGGGGAAGCCATTGACCGCCGCCCAGGGTGTACCGGCCGCTCCGATTCCGTTCCCCCCGGACGGCAGCGGGATCGGAATCGGAGCGACACTCGAGGAGGTTACCCAACACACACCCCCGATTTGGAGTACCTACTACCCTAATTTTATTCTGTTGCATAAATAAGAATAGAAATATTTAGATTGGTTTAGCTCCCGGGTGCGGGTGGTCCCATATAAATTAAGTTACGTTAACTAAAAAAAAAAAGGGATTAAATTAGTCAAATTTTAATTATAAAAATTCTAACTTATTTCAAAATCTAAAAAACCACTAAAAACAGGCACTGAAAAAAGAAAAATAACTGACTTGCTCACTTACATTGAATTCGAAAGACAAAAATACGCATTAGTCTTTTCTGTTGAACTCGGTGCCTCGAATGACATTTAATTTTTACGTTGTATTTATTAATATAAAATACTCACGAATTTGTGTTCTCAATTGTTCTTAATAATCACGTCTCATCCGTCATCGTGTATGAGGCTTAGGTGTACGTTAATTTCGCAAATGGTCGTATGAATGAACTGTCACGATGAGCAGATGTAGGAGTAAGACAAGGTCGACCACCGCCTACTACTGTAATCTATGCCTCTTACTTTTACATTAGTAGTCTGAACGTATCACTTGTATAAACAGATTCGAGGACCAATTTAAGGTTTCGAGCTGTAGCGTATTTCTCGCAACTCTTGCAACTTCATATTATAAATGGCTCAATTTCTTCATTGAGGCACATGCCGTATTTAGATTTTATTACTATGTATTCTAAAATTTTCAAAAACGGATGGCACAGTGGTCATCTATATATTCAGCCTCGAATTGGTATTAATACGTTGATATTTGTCCAAAGACTGGGTTCGTTAATGTTAAGGATTAGGTCATATCTCTCTTTTACAAGAACACAGTAAGTAAATAATATAAAACTATGTATATGATTTCGGAAATAAAACATTTCTGAAATTAATTAGGTTATTATATCATTTTTAAAAGTTTATTTGGTTGTAAGTTTAGAGTGAATAAATAAATAAAGAATTGTATGTACAGAATAATTATCGAAAGGTTAGGCAAGGAAAGTCTTCAGTGACAATCAAAATTAATAATGATTATTAATTAATTTATTTAATGATATTGTACAATAATTTTGGCAAGTTACTAATTAAATCCAGAACCTATTTTTGAATTCCGGAGGCTGTAAAGCTATGGCTACACTTATGCACCAGGAGATTTACGGTAAGAGATTAAATAAATAAAAAATGAATATCACTAGCGATCTATGATTTTCAATCGACTTTAATAAAAGGAGGAGGTTCTCAATTCCAGTTCTTTTTTTGAAGTGAAATCATGTTTAAGCCTGTTGAGCATTTTCCATATAGGCACTTTTTGGGTAAACAAAAATCATGAAACTTGCGTTTTTTTTTAATTTCACCATACGTCATCGGGGGTGTGTGCTAGAAAACCTCCCTGTGGTGCACCCTGGGCAACGGAAGCGGCAACTCCTCTCCTTTCCTAGGGAGAGGTGTTGCTGCTTCAGGCTGATATTCTGCCAAGGTCGAATTGACCTAAGAGAAGGAAAACTCGAATCTAAACCCTCTACCAACCCGTCTGGCCAGCGCGGCAGTAGTAGGCTAAAACCCTCCTATGATAAGAAGCCATAACAAAAGGCCCCCAGTTCCCGGTGGTCCCGCTATTCCCGACTACGGTAGCGGTCGCAGTAACGGCGGGGCGGGGGTGCTAAGAATCGGGAGGCTACCAACAAAAACTACAGCTGGCAGCGTACAACTGCAGTACCCTTCGGCTGGACCATCATCTCGCCGAACTGGAGATAGAACTGGGTCGCATAAACTGGCATATATTGGGCAGGGGGAGGACACGATAACCCTTGAGTCAGGCGACTTATTCTACTTCAGAGAAGGTGATCAGGTCTCCCAGGGAGGTGTATGTTCTCTGGTCAAAAAGTACCTCATTAGCAGCGTTGTTGAAGTCAGTAGTGTGTCGAACCGGGTAGCGTACCTTGTCTTAAATATCACTAACAGGCGATACAGGTATATGCGCCGACCTCAACTCACCCCGATGAAACCGCCGAGGCCGTGTATGAGGACATTGTCAAGGCAATTAATCATACCGCCAAGGCCACCTACAGCGTTGCGTTGTTATGGGGGACTTCAATGCCAAAGTGGGAGTACAAGAACGCGGCGATACGCGTATCGGACCCTATGGAGTGGGGCGCAGAAATCACAGGGGGCAAATGCTAGTCAACTTTCTCGAATCACAGGGACTCTTCTTAATGAATACTTTCTTTAAGAAGAAGCACCATAGGAAGTGGACTTGGCAAAGCTGGGATTCCGTGGTATGGAACGAGATAGACTTTTTCATTACGGACAGTAAGCACATATTTAGAGATGTCTCCGTGATTAACAGGTTCAATACCGGAAGTGATCACAGAATTGTCAGAGGCTCTCTAAATATCAACCTTAAGGCTGAAAGATTCCGAATAATACGGTCTACTCTCCGACCTACCCCGCTCCAAGTAGCTCTAGGGTCCGAAAAGTTTCAACTGGAACTTCAAAATCGTTTTGCAATGCTGGAAACCACTAGCAGCATTGATGAGAAAACCGACACAGTCGTCCAAACTCTGCAGGAAGTGTTCCGAAAGTTGTTTCCCGGAAAACGCAAACAGCTAGAGTCCAAACTCTCTCCTGAGACTCTCGAACTTATGAGGAAGAGGCGTGATGAGCCCTCAACTCAGGCGTTTTCGTCAGATGGGAGAGCCTTAAACCAAAAAATCAAAAAGCTGATACGACGCGACCTCCGACACTTCAACACTCGCATCATACAGGATGCGATTGAGCGAAATAGGGGGTCGAAAGTGTTCGCTCAGCAGTTGGGAAGGCCCCATCTGACGAAACTTAAAACTGAGGATGGCTGAAAGATCACCTCAAGGTTCGAGATTCTCGAAGACATCGAGAAGTTCTATGGACAGCTGTATGCATCACGGATGACTAAACCGACGGAGAGGGAGAACCAACTTTGATGATTCTTTTTTTATTTGAGAGCTGGTGCTGCCCGTATGGTCATATTTCAATTTGGGCTAGTTGTAACAATGGCATCCACCAGAAATCCATATGTCTTAAATTTGCATTAAGTATGTGCGCTACAAATGGACGAAAAACTCAATATGAAGTCAATCGATTCTGATGATTATTTTTTTTATTAGAAGGGAGATACCCCAAGGGTGGAACCAGGGCAATAATAATTCGAGGCTGAATATATATATATAACCACTGTGCCATCCGTTTTTGGAAACGGCATGGATACGGCATGTGCATCAATAAAGAAATCGAGCCATTTATGATGAAGTTGCAAGAGTTGCGAGAAATACGCTACAGCTCGATACCTTAAATTGGGCCTCGAACCTGTTAATACAAGTGATACGTTCAGACTACTTATGTAAAAGTAAGAGGCATGGATTACAGCAGTAGGCGGTGGTCGACCTTGTCTTAGTACATCTGCTCATCGTTCCTTCATACGACCATTAGCGAAATCAACGTATACCAAAGCCTTATATACGATGACGGATGACACGTAATCATTAACAACAATTAAGAACACAAAATGGTCTGTATCTTATATAAATAAACGAGTACCTAACTCTTGTACCTATTTATGAACACTATCTCGGAAGCTCAGTCACCCGGGCACTTAATGTATTAATTGATAAAAAATGCCAACTGACGTCAAGATCACAGTCAAGATAGTATGTTGATGATGAACGCCGACTCCTGGCCAATGACGCAAATATGCGTCATTTGAACGATCTTTGTGGCCCATGGTAGTAATTTGTAAAAATGAATCGAATGAATCGGGTAATGGTGATGAGGTAGACGGCCTCTGTGGCGTAGCGGTAGTGCATTCGACTGCTACGTCAGGGGGCGCGGGTTCGATTCCCGCTCAGTGCAAATATTTGTATGCATGAATATGTCTATTTGCATTGGTCTGGGTGTTTCTATGTATAATATGTATGTATTTACAAAAAAAATGTATATAAGTATGTTTATCCGCATTCTGGAACCCATAACACAAGCTAGTTAAACTTTGCTTACTTTGGGTCTAGAAAGCGCTGTGTAGAATGTCGTAGAATATTTATTATTTATTTATTTTTAATTTATATAATGATATAAATATAGATTTAAATATAACACAACATATTAATGTTGTGTGTGATAAAAAGATATAACAATAATAACATGAATAAACTTGTTCGAGATAAATGCTCGAGTTTCTGAATAACATGCTCAAACTGAACCACTAACAGAATAAGATAATATGTGAAATACTTTTTTATAATTATGTGCCAGAGCGCAGCTGTAATTTACTGTTGTCGACTTTTTTAAACACATTGTTCACAAACCGGACAGCGGACAAGACAGCCAGTTGATGAATATTTATTCTTACTTGACCGATACTAAAAAAAACTAGATAATCTTAACAAATTTAATATCAACAGCTTGACCAGCCAGTGTCTTGGGCCAAATGAAATCTCAGGACTGAGCAATAAATATATAGGTATCCCCATCAAGGACTTTTAAGCTTTATATTATGTGCTTGCCCAGCAGTTCGGTTTTTTTAATACATGAGGTTTTATGCACTAAACTAAGAAACCCAAAAGGATAACTAAGATTTACTTCTAAGATTTATATAAAGGTATTTTGTCTAGATTATATAAAAGTAAATGCCAATATTGGAAAACGATTAATTACTGTTAATTACCTACGTAAATAAAAACAATAGTCATAAGTTGCTTTTTTTAAATTAATATAGCAAGCATCGGTAGCTTAGTGGTTAAGGAGGTTCCAAATTCTGGTCATTACACAATCGTCGTGAACCTCGGAGTAAGATCAAGCAATTTAGCTCAGATGGAGGGGTTAGGAGGAATACCAGTAATTTCGGTTACAAATATTCTTTAAAAAAAAACAGAACATGACGAAAGCATATGACAAAGGCAGAATGCGACAAACGCAGAATATGACAAATAGAGAACTGGAGTAGTTCATGACTAAACCAGAATATGACCTAATCATAATAAGTATATGATCAAGTATATAGAATGACTAAAGCCGAATATGACATGCACCTAACAACCCAAATTACATGCACGTTTTTATAATCTACGTAATAAGCACTTTACGCTACTAAACTTAATGTTCAAGACTAAATGAAAACACAAGAGCTCCGATACCCATACATAATACAAGTTAAATCTTACCATGGGTACCACTGTACCAAGCTTAACGACCTCCGACCTCCATGAGCGCAGGCCTGGGGGTGGCAGGTGAGGCCGCCTGTCACCCCAGCAGAAGCAGGCCGGGACGGTGGTGGGGCGACTCGGGTTTCCAAACCCGAGGGGGCCATCTCGAAACCGGAGATGGCTCAGGGTCAGTCGGGATGCGAGGGATATGCTCTATGGCAACCTTACACCCCGGCGTCTGTAGACCCGAGACGGCGTGCGGTTTTAGTCGGTTCAAGCCCGACATAACCGCCCCCGCTGGCCGGCGGGGGGATATCCGAAGGGATTTCCGCACGAAAAAAAAGCAAGTTGAGTTGAGACGAGCTCAGCCGAATACAAGGGATTTTCGATGTTGCGTTTTTTTTTTTTGCGATTTTTTGCGATTTTTTTTTATCTTGCAATGGTTCACCCCAGGACGAATGTATTACCGAAAACAGCAACTCGATAGCTCATCTCCTTCATACCCAAAACCGTGACAGAAAATTGGCAACGACGACGACGTCGACGACGACGACGTCGACGACAACTCCTTAGCGATAGGGCTTTTCTAAAGAAAATCCCTAAAAAAAAGGTTACCACTGTACCAGTGGTCAACATAACACTACCTTGTAAATTGTCTAAGGTGATGATACTTTGTGAATAATTATAATGTTTATTATTGTACAACTTCATACTGCAAATAAATATTTAATTATCTTCTATTTACTATTGTAAAATTGTAAACTATTTTAATGTACTGACATACATTAGAAAATATTTAAAAAAACACTTAGGTTATATTAAATGAACGATTCTTATCTGTTTGTTCGCGATGGACGCAAAAAATGGTGAACGTATGTTGATGCGTTTTTCTTCTGCTAGAATGGTCTTGGTCAGACTTAAAATGCGCCGTATGTTTAATTGCAATCGGTTATGAAGAACCGGGGATATGATTAAAAACGATAACCGACCTCCAGGCGGCCAGAGCCGCGGGCATCAGCTAGTAAATTATACAATACTAGCTTTTGCCCAAGGCTTCACTCGCCTTAATTACGATCTTACTGAAGTTAGGTTTAACAGTATTTTTTTCTGGATTAAATGTACCGTGCCTCTGACGATGTGTATGCAAAATTTCATGATAATCGGTTGAGTGGTCATGGCATAGAATAAATATCATGTGGTCATGACTTGGAAGCGTGACAAATAAATTCACTTCCATGAATAAATAGCTACTGCCCGTGGCTCCGCTCGCGTGAAACCCTTTTTAAACGGAAAATTTCTAAAATTTTATTGCATGTTCTTCTTTAGGTTAAAATTACGCAAATTTTATCAAAATGGATCCTAAATTATCTAGACGTACCAAAGTAACTGACAGACAAAGTTACTTTCGCGTTTGTGATATTATTAAGGATTACACCCATGTAATAACTTGTATAAATATATAACATTTACAAACCATAGCAAAATTAATGAGATTTCTGCTCAAGAATCCTTACGAGGCTCCCAGCAATTAATATTAGTAATACATGTAGTGCTATTGTCCATTTAATTAGTGCTGTAGGCATATGCATTACTGCATGGGATCTCGTAATAAAATTGAACATATCTATGAAGCTATATAACAGGAATACTAGTTAATTCATTTATTTTTTTAATTAATTATTTGGTTACTAATACTCTTTGAAGTAAAAATCTAGTAAATTTTTAAATAGATACATTTTTACATGACATCATGTCTCGTCTGTCAATCCGCAGGTATACTGGCTTGCAGGTGAGGTTGTCTTGACTCCGAAGGTCTTGGTGAGGCTCCATGCACTTGGGAAAGGAGATAGAAATACTAAAGTAGTAAATGCGTCACCAACGATTCTCGGATGGAATTTGTCGCATGGGTTTACGTGATTTATATCATTTCGCAACTGACACGTCAAGTACTACCTTCTGATAATGTTAACCGTTTCCACGTAACTCAGTTCTTTATAATGCGATGAAGAAAAAAGGAAAAAGAAATAATTTTGCTTAACTGTATAGCTTGACGATAGCATTATTATGTAATAGTTTCTTTCTCCTTGCGTTCTTATTAGTGAATATAAACAAATTAAGCTTTAATAATAATGATATACTTACTTACTGAAATGCCAATCAACATAGTAAATATGTTACGAAATATAACATATTATCAAAAGTATATGACGAACGAAATATGTTATAAGTAGGTCTAAGATTTTTTATTTTGGTTTTATTCTATAATATATTATACTAGCTGTTGCCCGCGACTTCGTCCGCGTTTAATTCGGAATAGATCAAGGTATGTTTTCTTCTGTAGCAAGTGTAGGAAGGCCTCCCGCAAGGTGGACAGACGACCTAGCAATGAACGCAGGGACTCGGTGGATGCAGGCCGCTACAGACCGGTCGAAATGGAAGTCGATGGGGAAGGCCTATGTTCAGCAGTGGACTTCCTACGGCTGATATGATGATGATGATGATGATAATCATGAAGAAATAGAGGTTTATATGTAACATCGAAATTAATTCTAGCCAGTTCCCTAATATAATAACGTGATGATATTTATTATCAAAGGTTAAATCTCCAATCAACTCTCTTTTACACGTAGCTAACTCAGCAGTTTAGAGATTTCATATTTTACTGCTCATCACCTTTTACCTATAGCGTAAAGATTTATAGTCTGAACGTTGAACATGCCCAAATTCTATCGAACTGCTGAATTTCGTGATGATCTGCCTTGTATATAGTAATAGATTTGGTCGCTTTTACCCTACTGCTCCTATCACACTTATAATAGCGTGATGATATATAGCGCAGTTTATACCCATACCCTAGAACAATGTTCATGCAAAATTTCAGCTGAATCTGTTGAGCGGTTTTCAAGTGATGCTCGGACATCGATAACAAAAAGCAGACAAACAGACACAACAGACGAACAGACCAAACTTCTAAAAATCACATTTTTGGCATCGGTATCGTTCCTAGAACCCATTGCAATTATTTTTTTGTAAAAATATTCATAAAAATACAACAAAACGCAAAAGAAGCAAATGAAAACAAACTCGTTTGGCGGTTACAAGAGGTTACAACATATTTAGTTATTTTTTCCTTGCAGATAATGTAGCCTGCGTTTGCGTGGGCACTGGCTGTACCTGTTTATGGCCTACACTCACCTGTCACAATTCTATTACATTATTTATAGCCAGACAATCGTATCGTATTCGCATATTTGCTGCACAGCCAGCTAGCCTCATTGACATTAGTGTAGTGTTATTAGATACTGGTTTCTGCTCAAATTCCAATTAAATTGACGTATTTAATCCCAAGTAACATATGTCGAAATAATATCAATATGGATAAATTGCTACAGGCTGTATGGTGTCTCACCATGATCTTTGGCACCAAGCCCACCTACCTCCACTGCGAGCCGATACACCTGCTGATCGACGGATGAAGCTCTGGCGCAGACTGGAGTAAGCAGACCCTGAGTTCCGAGGTGAAAGCCTTGGATGCAACAGTGCTAAGCTGATGACACGTATGATGATGTTTTATACATCCGTTCGTTGTTCAAAGTGGTCTAAATTGAAGAAATGTTCAAGCAATACGGGAATACGTTCTCTGTTCGGAGGTTATTTTTTGATAATATTTAAATGAAGGAATAGAGGAGAGATCCGGTATGAATTTATTCCATGCAAGTTTCTGAAGGACTTAGCGTTTTGACGTTTAATAAAAAGGAACTGATTTTACTTGCGAGTCAACTGGCATATTGCTATCGAATCTTGTGAAACTTGTTTCCCACCCGACAAACATAATCACCTAGATTGAAACGGTTTTATCCCAACGGACCCCGGGTATCTGTCCCCTCAGGGGGTCCGTTGGGAACTGAAGATAATTTCACGTCCAAGGGACCCCCTTGCCAAGTACATGGGGCCCGTTGGGAAAAAGAATTCCCTATGGACACCCACTCTCTTCCCCCGTTAATAAAAAAAACGAAAGCAGGAACTAAAATGTGTTTAATTTATAAAAATCTTACAAAAAAAGATTTGATTCATCAAAATTTGCTGTATGTAAAATTTGCGCCTTCTAGACTTTTTACTGATACTGTTTATTTATAGTCATTGCACCTCTTTATAAAATAAAGACGTTTTTGTTTATGTGTTTTCTGTGGTGTGTGTGGCGTGTTTCATGGAGTGTTTCGTTTAGGTATCTCCCTAAATATTTAAATAAACAACAAAATATAATAAATAAATGTATCAATTCTAATTAAAAATTGTGGGTAGTTTTGTTTTCTTTTACTGCCAATTGTTAATTATTTTGTGTGATATCTTACCTATGCAGTGCGTCTATTAGTTAAAACGTGGTAATTGTGTGTTATAGTGTTTAAAATTAGTTTTCCTTGTTTTCATTTATTGTTTATTACGGCAAAACAGTGTGCTCAATAAAATGTAGGTACTTATTTGTTTTATTTTCTAAGGACAAACTGTTATTTTATTGTGACGTGTAAGTTTTCACATCTTATTTCTCATATTGGTTAATGGGCATGCGGCCCGCGGCTTGAATTGTTGCGGCCCGCAGAATCTTTTTTATCATCTTTGTATATAATATACATTAATGAGCAAATTATTTTTCTCGCGACGTAATTCAAATGTTTTGGGTATGTGTTCGATCACGACGTAATTCAAATGTTTTGGGTATGTATTCGATCACGCCGCACACATCACTATTTACTACAGAATGCGGGAATTCCCCGAACATAAAATAGGCACATCGCGCGTCGTTCATTGGGCATTGTTAGTCACTTGTCAATCTTGTCATTCGACGCGACGAAAGTTTTTATTACTCAAGAATACTCTCAAGTTATTAAAGACTTTTCCATTATATTTAACTTACTTATTGTGTTGTTCGCTTTGTGTTTAACTATATTAAACTTAATTTCATCATGTCTGCAAAGAAGAGGAAGTTAAGTGAAGAAATCCGTACATTCAATGAGAAATGGGAGTTAGACTATTTTATCTCCAACAATAATAATAAAATTCAGTGTTTGATTTGCATGCAAGTTTTGTCTGTACTGGTCTGTCTGGACACTATACTTCTCTACATGAAGAAAAATATAAAAAACATGTCGGTGAAGCAAGAAAAGTTATGGTAGCCGAGTACAAAAAAAAACTAATTCAGCAAACAAGTGTGTTTTCAAAAGTAAGTACTGAGAATGAACAAAGTTTGGCTGCCTCATATGAAGTTTCTTTACAATTTGCCAGAGCTAAAAAACCATTTAGTGATGGAATTTTAATAAAAAAATGCGCAGTTGAAATGGCTAAACGCTTCATGCAGCCGAAATTGGCGGCAAAGTTTGAATCTGTTGCATTATCTCATCAAACGGTGGCGCGACGTATAGAGGACATGGGTAATTATATTTCGAAAAGTTTATGTGATCGCTTTGTAGATTGCGAGTACTATTCAATATGTTTGGATGAAAGTACCGACCAGACCAATATCAGTCAATTAATAATCTTCATACGTTGCATTTCCAAAGATTTTAAAATCACGGAAGAAATGCTGGATTTAATACAGTTACATGGAACAACAAAAGGCAGTGATATATTTGACGTAGTTAACAAAACTATAAAAGAGTACGGAGGATTTCGTAAGTGTTCTTGTATTGTGACCGATGGGGCAAAAGCTATGACCGGCACAGTGACAGGATTCGCGGGACTTCTAAAACAAAATGGCATTGATTGCCCGTTGTTCCACTGCATCATACATCAAGAAGCCTTATGTGGAAAATCTTTGCGCCAAATGAATGCCATGAAAGTTGTTGTCAGGATAACCAATTTGATAAGAGGAGGAAACAGGGCATTGATACACAGAAAATTTAGGGACTTTTTAAGTGAAATCGATGCAGCCTCTGGAGATTTATTATTACATTTAGAAATCAGATGGCTAAGTGCTGGACATTGCTTGCAACGCTTCTTCGCTTTGAGAAAAGAAATACCTTTATTTCTAAAAAATGAAATACCATCTGATACTTCCGAATTACAAAATAAAATGCAAGATCCTCAGTTTCTGGCTGATCAGGCATTTTTAACTGATGTGACGCAACACTTGAACGACTTGAATTTAAAGTTGCAAGGCAAAAACCACAATATAGCCAACTTGTACGGACACGTGAATGGATTAATGAGCAAACGTGAAATTGTTCAAAACGTCTCGTCTTTTCAACAAAATGATTTTTCTTTTTTTCCAAGTTGTAAAGAACATTATTTAGACTTGAAAAATTTTGAAGAATTTAATTTTTTGGACCACCTCAATTACATGGACGAAATAATCGTCGAATTTGAGCAACGTTTCGCAGATTTAAAAAAATTTGAGAGTGATATAGCACTCTTCACTCATCCATTAACGATCGCAGTTGAGAGTGTGAAGATTGATTATCAACTGGAACTGTGTGATCTGCAATCAGACCCCTTTTACAAGGGCAGAACAGAAACAGGAATTGAGTTTTTTAATCTCCTTATTGAACGTTTCCCGAAACTGACGAATTTCGGGCTAAAATGGGCTCGATGATAGGCCTTTTGGGCCTACCTTTGTGAAAGTGCATATTCAACAATGAAGTTTATAAAATCGAAATACAGGTCTTCATTGACAGACACTTCACTTAATCATGCACTGCGTCTTACATCAGCTACTACTAATATTGAGGTTCATGTTGGCAGAATGGTAAAAGACAAATTAATGAAAAAGGGAATAATAAAATGATGATACCTATTATACTTATATTTTACTTTTTAGATATTTTGCGGCCCCCCAATGAATTTAGTTATTTTTGTTGGCCCTGGGTCCCATCTAGTTTGGACAGCCCTGATCCAAATTGTGATTATAAAAAAAAAATGGTGGAGAAATAAGACTACAGGCTGGGCATCGGTACTTACAAAAAGGAAATTTAACGATGACTCATGGCAATGGGAGTGTGTAAATAGAAGAAAACGTAAATGCTATGGATCTATAACAATAAAACTACGTACATACATAGATATTATTCATGTGTCCCGCGGTATCACCCGCGTTAATTTGAGAAAAAAACGGACTACAACCCCCCTCCTTATAAAAGGTTTTTTTTTAATGTAGGTACTGAACGTGAACCCAATCTACATCTATACATATAATAAATCTGTAACCGATCGCTGTCTGTACATGGAAGGGATATGAGAAAAACATTTATTGGGGGACTTTACCAACTTAATAGAAGCCAAAACAATGTTTGTTGGAATTTTTGTCTGTTTATCTGTTTGTCTGTGCGTTTGCTACAAAGGGTATCCCACAAGAAAATCATCACTCTACGACCCTTATGAGCCGAGCAATAGCTATATCGCCAGTCAAATACTGTTAACTACTTACTTCCGTAGCAACATTTGTTATATTTTTATGTAGGTTCATAAAAAAAAATACAAACGTTAATAGTTTTTAATGTATGATCTTCTAAAGCTTCTGAGTATACATACATCATGTATAGTACATATATCATGTACCCTCTATACTTAGAAGCTAATATGAAGATCATTATTATTGAAAATAATTAAATAGTTTGTGTGTCTGATCTGATCTCCTAGATCTTACCACCAATAATAACCATAATCAAACCCAGATCTAAGTTCACGTGGACGAAGTCGGGGGTACAGCTAGTAATTAATACGTTTTATGAATTCTAGTTCGAAAGAAGGTTTAAAGATTTCTTTTTTTTATAGGATCAAACAGTGACGCATACCAGAAGCATACCAGATTTCACACAAAATGAAATTGACATTAAATTAGCTGAATGTAAAAAAAAAACATATGTTCTTCAGTATTTCCAGCAGTCACAAAAACTTTTAATAAGACAGTTGCGGGTTTAATAAATGCCGGCATTGAATTAATTAAAAAGATTCCAGCATTTAAAAATGTTAAAAGTACATTTTATAGACATAGAAATGCTTCTATAGGTGTAAAAAAGCTTATAAAAAACAAAGATGTGTGTAATATTGAAATCCCTCAAAAATACAGTTCATTTCTATTAGCCGATTATTGTTTTAATGACACACGGATAGTTATTTTCGCTTCAGATCACTCAAAATAATGTGCACCTAAAGTTAAAGCCTATTTAAGTGATGGGACGTTTAAAGCGTGCCCGAATCCCTTTCTACAACTTTATACAGTGCATGGGGATATGGGCAGCTCTGAGCATCATACAAATATAGTGCCATTGTTCTATGCCCTATGAAGTGATAAAAAAACAAGAAACTTATGAGATTATGTTCCATCTTATTAAATCACAAAATACCTGATTGGCGCCCAATAACGTACAAAACAGATTTCGAGATTTTGCTGCTATTAATGCGGTCAAAGCTGTTTTCCAAAACGTAATAGTTGAAGGATGTTATTTCCATTACAAGAAGTGTATATGGGACAAGGGGTACAAATTTTGGTTTGGTAACCTTGGTTTTATATCGCGTCACAAAGTCCTAATGACGAAAAGTCTTAACAATTTTGTACTTATATAGTTTGGTGTATCTTTGGTAATTTGCATAAAATTTCCTGGAAGGTTGGCACGCCAAACTTAATAAACTTATTTCAAAAAAGAATCCAAATTTAATGGAGCTGCTTAAGGTTTTGAGTAGCGATGCTAAATTGTATGAATTAAAATATCAGCAAATGACTGTGAACCCTAAGTCATTAAACCAGAGATCCCAGAAAACAATTGATTACGAGCGTTACATATGTGATTCCCAAATGGCGTTTGTGAATGGTGATATTACTGTGGGTCATTTGCTTGAAATGATACGTTAAATAGTAATTAAGTTTTCATAGTATTTCATTTGATTTTCTTAATATTTTGATGAATTCCCCGTGAGGGGACAGATACCCGGGGTCCGTTGGGAGTAAGTCGTCCGTAGGGAATTCTTTTTCCCAACGGACCCCACGTACTTGGCAAGGGGGTCCCTTGGACATGAAATTATCTTCAGTTCCTAACGGACCCCGTGAGGGGACAGATACCCGAGATCCGTTGGGATATAACCATTGAAACAATACCTTCGGGAAATAAAACCATATTCTATTATTAACAAAAAACGCACGACTCGTTGAGGAAAGAGTGACTGCAATGTTCAATACCGTTGCTGATAGTGCAGTGTGTGTCCAGCATTGGTAATGACCGCGCTTATTGTGATTACATATCAACCTGCACAAGAACTTTGGAAATTTGGAAAAACTACATCACCACGCAATGTGGATAACATGTGTCTGGTCAAGCCAACTCCGCCGGACCCCGGTAGGAGGGGTAGACCAAAGAAGTACTGGCTTGACATCATACAAGATGACATGTGTGCCAATAGTCTCTGGCTACCTAGACACCGAGAAATTATTGAGTACTTTAGTGTGAAGGCACTTTGACTTCTGGTTAATACACTTTTATTTTTGAATAAAAGGAATACATCTCGAAGGTCACCCTATCTTCCCATTGGTACAAGACGCCTAAGAAATGTTCTCTATCCAACAGTTAACGTACAGCCCAATAAAAAGTGCCTGGATGACGGCAATAAACCAATCGTCTATTAGGTGAGAGACACATATTTGCGAAATTGTATGCATTAATACAATACACTTTTGTCTACCCCTTCGGGGCTACACAGGTGTATAACTCGACTAAAAAAGCTATATTGGGCAGAATTGCAGCTATTAATAAGTTCTTATTAGCTGATTATTATGCGCGACTTTTGGTCATGGTTCACCTATTTGATTCACCAGGGTACCACCACGGGCACTTTTTCTTGCCCTAGGTACACCTTAATTCACGTACACTTTATTCTGCCTGTGGTTCACCTTTATAATAGTATGCAACGTCTATCCTCCTCGATCATTTCATATGCCCGTCAATTTAATTGACGGGATGTTACTACCACTGAAGTACGGCCATGTGGAAAAACCTGCTATACAGAATTATAACATTATTTTTCAAAAAAAAAATCTTACCTATTATGACATTACTTATATCCTTGTTACCTACACCAGCAGCTGTTTTTGTTACCATTCAGGCAAGCTAGAGTGCTCTGTGCGAGTGCGGTACGGGTTAATTTTTATTTTACTATCTGGAAGACTTCATTCTAGGGCTTTTAGACACGTGTAGCCTGTTGGCAGATTACACTGGTCAACAAACTTTTGTAACAAGAAAGGTGCTTGCTAATTTTAAATTACATGCCTAATTTTATTATCATATTTATTTTGATTCCATCAGGTCTAGTTTTCGTGTTACAGCTACTACTTATAAAATTAAAAATTAACCGGTTTTGTTTCACTTTCGCATTCAGAGAATTTGTTTATTTGAGGAGCGTAGTTCCGTTTTTAGAGTTAAGTGATTCTTAAATAATGTCATGAAGGTGTTAAATGATCCTGACAAGTTTTGTTACATTTGTTACTTTTGGTGTCAAATTCCTTCGCTGAGTTTTTAAAGTAATGTCACCCATTACTTTAAAAACTCAGCGAAGGAATTTGACACCATTAGTATCTAAGTTGTATAAACAGTATTCTGGCTTTGCCATCGGACAACAAGACAAAGCCCTGGTTCCACACATCTGTTGTGTTACATGTGTTGGTCTTCTTACTGGATGGGCGAAAAGATCTCGATCTATGCAATCCCTATGATTTGAACGGAACCACTGAATTATGTTATGTTATGATAACAAAGGTATTACAATTAAAACAAAAACTAAAATAAAGTATCCTGACCTGCCGTCAGCTATAAAGCTTGGGCTTATGAAGAACTTCGTGAAAGCTATGGACAGGAGTGGTGACGGCTATTTATATTTGAAAGAAAAATTTCCTAAGCTGAGTGAAGCAAAAATTAAAGAATATTTGTAGGCCCTCAAATCAGGCAATTGATGAAGATGATATATTTAAAGAACATAACTTCGTAACATAACTTCACGCCTGTATCACCGAAGGGGTAGGCAGAGGTGTATTACACACCCACGATTCGCCAGTTATGTTAAGGTCCCAATGTAATAGGGGGCGAGCCTATGGCCATCTACCGGGCACAATATCATGCGAGCGATAATTATTAATATTAATGCACACATAACTACGAAAAGTCAGAGGTGTGTGCCCGGGGCGACTGGGGATCGAACTCGAGACCTCGTCTCAGCAGTCTGTTAAGTACGTTTCATGAAAGTAACTGCCAATTTTCTAGGAAATCACCGATCAAGTGACTATAAATGTATTATCGCGGAGCTTTTATCTACTTATAAGGGCTATTATTTGGGCTTTAATATGGCATTGAAAATACATTTTCGTCATTCACATTTAGACTTCTTTCCTGAAAATTTGGGCGCCGTCAGGGATGAACACTGTGAAAGATTCGGGGCAAGTGGAGCCCACGTATGTTAGCGGATTGCTGTTAGACATTAAAAAGAGACGTTCCTCAAGCAGACGAAAATCATAAAAATAAATTCATATTAACGTTGCAATAAATGGAAAAACTTTTTGTTCAAAAAAATTCAACATTTCTTAAATGTTTAAATACACGTAGTATTACAAAAGAACTATTCGTATTTAATGCATTTTAATTTTATTTCTAGCATCCTTATCCTTGTCCCAAACATACTTTTTTTTTTTCGTGCGGAAATCCCCTCAGATATGTCGGGCTTGAACCGACTAAAACCGCACGCCGTCTCGGGTCTGCAGACGCCGAGGTGTAAGGTTGCCCATAGAGCATATCCCTCGCACCCCGACTGACCCTGGGCCATCTCCGGTTTCGAGATGGCCCCCTCGGGTTTGGGAACCACGGTGTCTCCGTCTTGCCCCGGTTTGGGGGAGGGGCGCTAGTCGCCCCACCGTCCCGGCCTGCTTCTGCTGGGGTGATAGGCGGCCTCACCTATACAAAAGTTTTCATGTTACATACAAAAGTTGTTTTTTTGTTGACTAGTGTTATAAGCGAACGTCCTATAGAGATTCCCTAGATCCTCCTCCGGGTTGAGTACAATGACGCTATCAGGCATTTAATAGGTTTGCCTTGGCTGACAAAGCAACCATTAAGTAATCTGTGCCTTAGCGATGACATGCGTCGGACACGTTTGCTACGGTACAAGTGATTGCTATATCAGTGCATGAACGACCCGCATCAAAGGGAGTGGCAAAAGAGTCCTAGTGGTCCTAGCCATGAGAGCTTTATGCAATTACAAATTAATATGAAATGCACGTTAAAAGCACCCGAAATCTCTTGGCTTGCATAAAAGATTTAATGGCAGTAGAGGAAGCTCGTGAGGTGTGTAACGACAGAATGGCGGGCTGCTGTCTCTACCTATCTCTAAAGGAGAAAGCCGTGAGTGTATATATGTATGTATGATTCAATATCTCATTTTATTTACTCTGTGTACAATGTTCATTTCCGTTTATTGTTACATTAAAATATTAAAGAGAAAATAGACGTCTGCTTTGCAGAACAACAACCTGGGTACCTCGGCGGACAGATCTCCTCAACTCACTTAATTGACTTTTGTGACTTTACATACATGGCTTTTGGTCACTTCAAACCACATGCCAGAGGACATTTGTGTGAGCAGCTAGGAGTGTCAATCATATAGCTCCGGCTACCTCCCTCAAATGAGAATTGAAAACTTAATTACGCTCTTGGGAGTTAAACTCTTTAGCTGCTTCAAAGACCAGCTATGAGGTCCATGACTCTGATTAATCGAAACTAATAAAGGTGTTTTGCGTATTTTGCGCTTTACATTAATCTTGCTTTACATTCTTCTATTAATACCTATCTGATGATTGGTTAGAAACTCTTAATTTAATAACTATCTAGTAAGACAATCCCAGTGTTAATACTTAAAGTGGTAGGAATTATAATGTACGATTAAATATACAGCATCAGGATTTAAAAGAAATTATGTCCGAAGAAGCAAGGTCACAAGTTTTCAGTTGCAAGGGCAGTGATTTACCACACAGACATACTTACTATGGATTTTACTCTTTTACAGTTTATTTCAACCTAATTCTACATTTACATACTTAGCTCATGCAGAATTAGCTCAAACCTAGATAAATTAATAAACGAAAAGTCTGATAATATCCGGATTCTGTCCCTATCCAAGTTTTCACACTGAACCTCGCAGGTTTTTAAATAAAGCTTTAGGTAATATTCGAAGTAAGTTCATAATCATACTTAATTCGCTCTATTTATTAGCAATATTTAATAACCGTTTAGTCACTTGAAGTGTTTTCAGTTCAAAACTAAAGTGTACGAGACAAGTAAGTACAGAACTTCGATGTTATGTAGATCAGAAAGCCGCTTCACGGGAAACATCGAAGTTCGGCCGTTTCGTAGTTAGACTAAATGCCAACCCCAATCGTTCAATCAAAAGTTCAATCGTCTAGAATTTCGCGCTGCATTCCGCTCCTCTATGTTTTAGATTACCCGATTTTGTACCACTTCCAATTTCTTCTTATCTTCTATAGTTTATCATTAGAAACATCAAAGTGAAGGTCCCCGACCGTCGACTTCTAGTTTTCTTTTTAATATCAATGGATTCGTTTTTTCGGGTCCGGAAGTAGCAATTTTCATGTATTTACATTTAATTATTTATTGAAGAATTGCTAGAAGATTGCAAGAATTGCTTTAAAGGTATTAGATAGATACTGTTTAGCCACTCAGGGTCCTGTTAAACTATTTTTAAATTTTGAATAAATTATTTTCATACAGAATTTTCATTTTTAGATATCATCATCTACTTTTGACGCTGACAATACATGATGCAATTTTATCATAATATTAAATGAATTTTCGTTTATCCACAGGAAATATATCAGAATCCTTCTTTCATACTCGACAGAAATGAAGTCTTCGATGTCATCCCAGGCAAATTGGGTAAGAAAAAATATAGTCTTTTCTTCTCCTCGGTTACTAGTTCATAATATAATCATACACACCCCCACACCACCACCACCACATATACTCACTTATTGCTCCTACTGGGGTGAGAAGAGACATTCAAATTTAGATAATCTGTTATTTCATTCCACTTCATTCGAAACTTTCACTCCATTTAGCACAATTGTGGGTAGGTAGTTAATTTTTTTATTTACCTACCCATTCAAACATATATATTGCTTTTCACCAAAAATCTAAAGGTAAATTCATACTATACAACATGTATTATTTTTTTATTTATGTCAACGATATGCATTGATAAAGTAGACAGGTTATTAATATGTACAGCAAAATATATTATAGCTTGTGGTAACTTTTGCGACATTGCGAAGAGCACTATAGAACAGTCGACATGTTAGATGCCATTGGTATATTGCACTGTTATTTTAATGTGCACAGTCTTGTTTCACGTCGCAATTTTATATAGTAATGTTAAATAATGTGGACGTGATAATATAGCATAAGTTATTAATTTGGATTCACTCTAATGTTTCTGGAAATCTTATGCTTGGAGACGATAAATGTTATTATATTTTAAACAAAATATTTATTTTTATCTTTTATACGAAACTTTAGGTACTTTGTGGGTGGGGTGCTTGGTTGGGGACCTCCACGCGGTGCACCCTGGGCAACGGAGACGGCAGCGCCTCTCTCCTAGGGTGGGAGAGACGCTGCCGCCTACGGCCAACTCCGACCGAGGCGAGGACGGCCCTGTTAAGGGCTGTTCGGAAGCTTTCCACGTGTCCCTCTGATTAGCAGAGGGCACAGTGGAGAGCAAGTAAGGGGGCCATCTCGAAACCGGAGATGGCCCAGGGTCAGTCGGGGTGCGAGGGATATGCTCTATGGGTAACCTTGCACCCCGGCGTCTTAAGACCCGAGACGGCGTGCGGTTTTAGTCGGTGCAAGCCCGACATAACCGCCCCCGCTGGAGACCCCCCGCTCTCCAGCGGGGGCGGTATCCGAAGCGATTTCCGCACGAAAAAAAAAAAAAAAAAAGGTACTTTGTGGGTCATTTTAATGCGTTTGATACATTAAATTAATAAATTGTAAGTAGTTTAATGTAGTCTGTAGTTCAATAATTTGTAAGTTTATTCATGATCAGTTAAATAAAACAGTAATGCTTGCGATTAGTTTATTTATGCAAAGCATTTGGGTCCCAAGCGAATGATTATTGTAACAAACTGTGCTTGCGTATGGTCTTTTTGTGAAAATATCACGAGTTTGCTATAATATTTATTTTTGGTAGTATAAATAACTCTGATTTGTCGAAGAAATGAATTAAAATAGTAGGGACTTTTCTGTATCTTCAGTAGTCTTAGCATAAACTTGCTATACCAGTGTAAAATAATAGTTTACTTTACACTGGTATAGTTACTGCAAAGACTTAGTAGTTTATAAGTAACTAGCTGACCCGACCGATGTTGTCCTGCCTTAACTATGAATATTGAATATGATATAAAAAAATTAATATATATTCAAAACAGTTTTCATTATCCTAATATTTTATGAAAGACAAAAATCTAATAATGTGTCAGTCAATATGTCAACCGCGCCAATTACCAACGACTGAAAGGTATATCAAACGCCGGCCGTAAGGTTGGAAAATAATAAAAATTAAAATGGTCGTTAAGTTTTACAATTTTTTTAATTTTCTGCGCATATTTCTCAACTTTCTCTTTTATAAGAACCTTCTCCTGACAATAACAAACACAAACCAAAGGAAATAGGGATTCATTTTTATATATTATATACTTAGATAAGTAGGGTCGGTTTATGAATTGGGAAATGAAGTTTCGGAACAATTTCGGACTGTGCACAGTGTGACGAGACTCAACTTCAATTTCTTTACACCAGCTCTCTATACTCTCAATATACCGCTCAGTTAACTTAAGATATATAAATCAGTTCAAACTCAAAAAGGTTATTTCGTATTGCTGTGTGAATACACTTTCCTTGTTATTAATATCAATATTTGTTTATTTATTTGAATTTTATACGCTGCAATCGGATGAATGTTTCATTCGATTGCGATAAAACTTTGTCAACTTAAAGGTTTGCACTTGTAAAAAGTTCCCAGTAGGCTGCTCTACAGGGTCCGAAGTGGTAATATAAATGAAAATTATCACTTCCAATGTTTCACAGGGCTCCGTCAACATGGTCCAGAAGATAAGCTATTTAAGTTGCTGCACTGATATCTTTACAAGTATATATATATCTTGTGTGCGTGTGTATGTCACTGAACTCCTCCTAGACGGCTGGACCGATTTTGATGAAATTTTTTGTGTGGGTTCAAGGGGATTCGAGGATGGTTTAGATTCACAATTTGGTCCACATAAATTAGGGTTCCGCGCAAAAGAACTAAAACCATATAAATCGAAATCCACGCGGACGAAGTCGCGGGCACAGCTAGTATTATATAAAAATGAATAAATAAAGACGAAGTCGCGGGCACAGCTAGTATTATATAAAAATGAATAAATAAAAAATCTAGGACATATTACACAGCGCCATCTAAACCCAAAATAGGCAGAGCTTGTCTGAATATACTTAATTACTTTTTTATGTAAATAAATACATATTATACAAAGAAACTATTGCTACCTGGGGACGTCCTAGAAATTCGCCCCAAGCCGTAATGTATCGGAGAATTTCGAATATCTAGGATGTGTCCAGGTTACTCGGTTGGCCAGAGTAAAGAACTGGTCGCGAGATCAAATCCGTCCTGGATGTTCACTTTTTCCGAGTTAAATCTTAAACAATACTCCAGTTCCAGCATAGCTATTTTTGGCGTAAACATTTATGAAATAAAATCAACAACTTTAGTATTGGGAACTCAATAACAACATAGTTAATGAGTTTTCGGATCAATACCAATCGAGAAGCAACCAATCGAGAGCAAAATATATTCATAAAATGCAAATTAATAAGCAAGTAATGCAAATTAACCTTGCTTAGTTATAGTTTCCATGTGTTAATTTGCATTTGTAAATTACGCAGGGCGGGTTCAGCATAGTCGTCAAAAACTCGTGTTAAAAAAGGATAAAAAATATAGTATCGCACATTTTTGAACTGCATTTGTATGTCATTTACAGAACTTACTCTATCGAATTAAATCACTAGTAACATTGAATATTATAAAATTATTATTAAAATAACAATGCTTTTTATGTCTTCATTTGTATGTGCTAGTGATTGCAATCGATAGAGAAAGCTACGTAACTAACACGCAACTGATTTTTTTTTTAAATAATGCTTTTTTTTAATCCTTTTTTTACGTAAACTTTTGACGACTATAAGTAGCTCAATTTCCCCTGTAAATGATGCGCAAATACACAGTCGGTATACCTAGTAGTATTATAATTATTTGTTTACTCTACTAACAGCCTATGTGTTATTTCATACTATAATCTATCCATGTACTAAATTTCAGCCTTTTTTTTTTTTTTTGTCGTGCGGAAATCCCTTCGGATACCCCCCCGCCAACCAGCGGGGGCGGTTATGTCGGGCTTGCACCGACTAAAACCGCACGCCGTCTCGGGTCTTCAGACGCCGGGGTGTAAGGTTACCCATAGAGCATATCCCTCGCACCCCGGCTGACCCTGGGCCATCTCACCACTAACAGCATCGCTCATCCTGTCTCCTCTGAAAGCAGAGGAGTACGGAGAGCGATGTGTTCCCGCCACGTTGGGTATTGGCCGACGATCAATGCCAACCCTATGAAGGGGTGAAGGGGAAGCCATTGACCGCCGCCCAGGGTGTACCGGCCGCTTCGATTCCGTTCCCCCCGGACTGCAGCGGGATCGGAATCGGAGCGACACTCGAGGAGGTTACCCAACACACACCCCTACTATATTTCAGCCTGATCCGTTCAGCCATTAGAGCTTAATTGAGTAACAAACATACAAACATCTTCACAAACTTCCACATTTATGATAATCTTAGCATTATTCCCGGTTGCATTTGAGACTCATCTCTGTCTGCTCTCCCACTCTTTCTTTTGATTTAGCGTACATGACTTTTACGGGAGCGACGGTCGTCTGAGCTCCAGACCCAAAAAGCCCGCACCAGAGCCTCGTCCGTCAATCAGCAAGTGTACTGGCTAGCATATGAGGTTGGCTTGGGCCCCGAGGGTCGGGGTGGGCTCCCAATAAGCTCCCGCTATCATATATTGAGGACGCGTAGCAAAATAAAGTGAAGTACTTACTGAAAGCATTTATTTTAAAATGCAACTTACTGTAGAATCGCACTATCTAGCGAGTGACATAGGAACTTACTGGAGAATAGGTTCGTGTTGAGATTAATGTGTACCATTTGTCATTGATGGCAGCTCTGTTACATAATACTCAAAAGGGCTATAAAAGTATATAAACGATATTTTTTTTATTTTCTTTTGCACATGATTCACGAAAAAATAATATAGAAATGCAAAAAGCTCAGTTTATGTGATTTGAAGACCTTCCCGGGACGATAGAAATCAACTATTTGACAAATTAACGTACAACCTCGGTAGTACAGTGGGTTAGTACACCCATTTGACTAATTCGGTTGAGATGGGAGACCAGGGTTCAAATCCCTGCCGGGGACATTTTTTTATAGATTTTTTAAAAGACGACATATAATGGGATTATTACGTTTTTGTTTTATGTGTATATATTAATCAATTACCGTGGGGCACGTTCGTTTGGAAAGTAGTTTGAAAAGAAAGGACAAAATACACACTACTATGCTTTTGTTTATTATGGATCAGACTATTCATAAAATTAAGAGTATGGGGTGCCACCACGATCTTCGGAGCTTAAGTCAACCTCACCTGCGACCCGGTACACTCGCTGATTAACGGATGAACCTTTCCTCTAGAGATTTGGTGGCATTCGCTCCCGCAAAAGTCAAGATACCCACATCGATAAAGAAAAATTAGGGAGACCCGACTTCGGACTCCGAAGTGCAAGTTTTGGGTTTAAAGCTTAAGTGATGATGATCTTCTATACTATAGTTACACGAAGATACGTCATATAGATTTTCCTATAAGCATTAAACACGTACCTGCATTAAGTACAACTATTAGTAGGTATTATGATAAGTGCATCTCTCAGTCATATTTGAATACACAGAATCCCTTCAAAATGTCCACCAGTCAGCTGGGCACTGGGCATTAAAATCAATACTCACGGCTAGACCCCTTTCAAGGTCACCCTTTGAGTAGGGAGCCGTCTGGCGTTCCCTTCGTCCCTAAATTGGCACTGATTCAAAAGCACCCTCACCCCTTGTTTGCACCTGTCTATAATTATTGTATAGTTTATTGTAGGTACAATTGCAGCACTGTATCTGCCCTATTGATGTACTCAAACTTGAACCAATATACCTAGTTGATTAACATTTCAACGTCGACTAATTTTAACAATGATACTTCAAAGTTGGTCCCATTACTGAGTAAATTAAGTACCTACCTATAGTTGGTTAAAATATGATGATGGAACTGATGACAAAATCATTAAACTCTTAATTAAAATTCTAAAAGCCACAACTTCTGGGTGTATAATTTCTCGAAGTGGGATTGACAAATATCATTATTGAAAATTTGAAACAGATATAATTATAATGAAATGCAAAAAAAAAAAATAGAACTGTACAAATAGTAAGTTATAGACGTAAGCGACGTGAATTATCAACGACTTATAAAGACTAACTTTTAAACTTTCACTTTCCATAATGTTAACGGGAATAAACCAGATCATGGTACAGGTAGCCATCCTGTGACCACGGCCAGTGCAACCTGGTCGAAACGTCATGCAATCCTAAGGTATATACCTATACCATAATTGCGTTAATTCCCGTTAACATTAGTGGCTTAAAAATAAACTCTAAGTCGAAAGTCAGGGAAAAACTGTATTAAAAATGTTTTACCAATTACACTAATACCTACTCGTCAAAAGCTACTAAACAATAACCATAACTTTAAAACGGCTTTTCACCAATTTTCTCATCAAACGAAGCTAGGAACACTCTCGATTAAGTCATTAATATTATTTTTCAGTGCTCTTTCATTTGATACAACATTAGGATACATTTACAGGCATTCTGTTTTCTATCCCCACTTTTAGCGGCGATAGCCCATTGGCATACGTAACGGACTGCAAGTTCGATCCCCAGTTGCCCGGGCACACACCTCTGACTTTTCGTAGTTATGTGTGCATTATAATAAATGATCATTATCACTCGCTTAATAATGTGCCCGGTAGATGGCAATGGGCTCGCCCCCTATTACATTGGGACCTCAACATAACTGGCGAATCGTGGGTGAACATATTATACACCTCTGCCTACCCCTTCGGGGATACAGGCGTGAAGTTTTGTTATGTTATGTTATTATTATGCTATTTCATTTGCGACCCTACTTGGGTAAATTTGCTGAGATTCGGATTGCCATCCTCATTTTCTCCCCTGTGATGGGGAGAATTTATTTGCTGATATTGTGTATTATCCCCACTTTTACCCCCAGAGTTTTTTCAGGGCTCAACCGATTTTCGGGTGCATCCCACTATCCCCATTTGGAATCTCCATTGATGGATATAGTGGGAAGATAATTCTCACTATCCCCATTAGTCATTTTGCAGAATTACTAGTTGTAAATAAAATGAAATAGAACATGTCAACGTTTATTAATCATAATTACCGTCGGGGCTCAGAATGTCAACTTCCCAAAATGTCCCCTGATACCAAAATGTCAGCTTCCCATAATATCCCTTTCCCAAAATGTCCCTTTACCAAAAATTTGTGGGTTAGGATAGGGTTTATTAATTATGTTTCGTTCGCTACGCTCGCTCGGCTCGCGCTCTGTTGGGGTCACAGTTCTAACCTAACCTAACCTACAAACAAACAAACATTACATTACCAACATAATCACGTTTTTACGCAAAATGACTAATGGAGATAGTGGGACCATAATCGATCGAAACACTATTCCCACTATCTCCATGGATCAAGACAATGGGGATAGTGGGATGCACCGCGATTTAAATTGAACATATTATTTTATAATGTGCACGTGATGCGCTTTCATTTGGACCCCACTCGATTATATTTGCAGACATTCGGTTATTCTTCCCCACTTTCACCCCCCATAACTTTTAAACGACTCAATCGATTTTCATCAAACACGTCTAAAAACACTCGACCGTAACTCACCTTTCATACCAAGAAAAGTAAATTGAAATCGCTTCATCCATTCGCGAGCTACGGAGCCACAGACAGAGAGACAGACACGTCAAACTTATAACACCCCTCTTTTTGCGTCGGGGGTTAAAAAGAAAATCGGTTGACGAAGAGGAAAAACAAGTAAACGTGTTTATTATGTTGTCAATCTTGAGGCTCATTGTTACCAAATTCTTTAATCACAGGCTTTACCAATTGCCTCGCAAACCTGGCTCTGTAAATGTAAGTAAAACTGGCAAACTGTAAATGTAGAAGTGATACTTTGCGACCTAAATAAATATTTTATTAAGATTTTTGGGTGTTTCTTCGCTGGAAAAGTTTGATAGCGTGATCTTGACAATGCTTAAGGGCCATTTGATTTTGCCATCATTTATAAGTATGTCAATCAGCAAGTGAATCGCCTTGTCCCGAAGATCCCCTAAATTATGACCTTTATATATATCAATAAACTAAAGATTTATAGGCACAATTCCAAATATCTCATATGGGTTTTGAGTGACTGATTTTGTGTTACCAAATTTTATTTGTGTTTGAATTGATTCTGAACGGTTTATATTCACAATAGGATGCTATAATTTGCGACTATTTTACGAAAGATTGCGTTCTTTTTTTACGAAATTTAGTACGTGTGTAGCCGAGACGGGCTGCTAGTATATTGTGATATGTTTAAAAGAAATTGTGTTGCGTTGATGTCAGTGCATGGTTGCAGGCGACAAGTGGATGGTGTCGTGTCTCGGCGTACTTTACCTCACCAAGGGACTTTTCTACCGGGTGGTGCCAGCAGACCAAAGGGTGGACGAAGCTTATGCTGGCGTGTTCAGGTACTCCACGTTTGTTTCTTGGATATCAATTACACGCGGGCTCTAAATTGAACGGAGAGCCTTCAATCTCTTATACTTTAGATAAACTAACTGGTTTCAGACTGTACAACAGTTGTTTCATAATAATTTGGCTTAGAGATAATAATATAAACTGGATTTTGACAATTGATTCTTGTTTTGGGCCACCAATCAGATGAATCTATTGCCTTCGTCTTTTATACTTCAAAGAACAGTCCATCTGATGGCAAATGGTTACTGTGGCCGATGAACACTTCTAGTACCAGAGGTATTCGTAATTTAGGAGTAGAATAGAAAAAAAAGATTGAAAAGTAACTTTTCTGAACTGCACGAAATACAGCATACCATACTTCTCAAACGTCGTTGTTTTTTTTTAATAAGGTTAAAAAAAATATGTTCACCCAACCTACTACGCTATATTACATATGTCAGGAGTGTTTACGCCCCAGTAGCGCGACTGATACACCTTCTTATAGGAAGTTTGAGTATAGTTAGCCGACAGATTCCACGAGTCAAAAGATGAACGAAAGGCGATGTAATAATGGTAAATGGTGGACACGGGTACATCCTTTATTAAGACATATTTTCCCACTAATGAAATCGGTTGATATTCAGTATCACTGAACCATAAAGAGCATCAAATAAAGTAACACCAATGCATATTTTACAGATTCCGCCTATGGTGGTGTGGGCAATGGCTCGAGGTGCTTGTGGACGATCGACTCCCCACTGTCAACGGAAAACTAGCCTTTCTACAAAGCAACAATACAGAACAAATGTGGCCAGCTTTATTGGAGAAAGCATATGCCAAGTGAGTATACAATTAATTGTCAAAGAATAAAATCCTAATGCCAAATTATTATTTGTGCAAGTGCACAATTGCGTGATAATTGTAGGTATATTGAGGAAAAATATTTCCTTCAGTGGCTAATCATATTTCCATGAATGAATTGAAATATTTTACTATAATTTTATAATTTTTGAGCAACATAATTATTGAGGTGGCTTTATAATACCCACTTATGTTTCGTATGACTAAGCTATATTTACGTGTGTTTTACTTTTTAATCTATATAATTGTGTGAACATTGTGTGACAGCCAAAATGGTAGATCTGTATAAGCCTCTTGTTATAATTTCATTTCAGACTTCACGGATCATACGAAGCCCTCAAATACGGCAGCCTGCTCGATGGGCTGGCAGATCTCACCGGAGGTATCACGGAGTCTATACAGATGACTGATTTGACTGACGCTGAGGCTTTGAGAAACTTGTTGAAATACACAAGTCTTGTCACTGCACATCATGTTGCTACAGTAAGTCATTACGTACGCTATTTCTGATTGAATTAAAAGGTAAAAGTATAAAAATACTGTCGTGAATTGTTAAAAAAAACCAACTAGAAAAAACATGGAATCTTTCTATCCGGTTAAAAGATAATCTTTAAAAAAATACTGTTAATTAGAAAGATGTTTCATTTGTAAATTGTTATAATAACAGGCCCCAGAAGATAAAATTCCTGAACTTCACACAGAAATGAACTATGTCATCATGAACGTAGAACAAGTGGAGAGTTCAAAAGGTCCAACATATGTAGTGCGTCTGCGCAGACCCTTTGGTGTTGGAGAAGTTCCCGTACCATATATCGTTTTAAACCCAGAATCGTAAGTTTAATAACATTAAATTATTATAACTTTTGACAAAAATACGATGATTGTTAACATTTGGTCTAGTATTACGTTTGACTGTGAGTTTAACAGGTTTTGGGGATACTCTACGTGTAAAAAGTATCCATCGTCATAACCGTTTAAGTATCCACAACCGTTTACCATCAGATGGGCTGTGTATTTGAAATAAATCCTGGTTAAAAATTCAATGAACACAATTTCATCATATACTCGTATTATGGCTGCTTTCAAAATCAAATTAATTTTTGACAGCTGGCACACAATCCCACAAAAAGAGAAGGATCGTTTCATATCCACCTCAAAAGGCACCTGGATGTTGTTCTCTGACTTCCAACGAGCCTTCTGTCGTGTCGAAGTCGTACATCTTGACTCTGAGACATGCTGGGCGGAACCATTCTTAACAGACAAACTCAAATGGCAAATGAAAATGCACCAAGCTGGTTGGAAGAGGGGAGTTTCTGCAGGTGGATGTCGGAATTACGTGCGTAAGTACTATTGATGACATTTAATGTTTCTTAAATGTTAGGTATGTGTCGTGTTGGGCCGCCACCGCCGCCTCCGAAACCGGAGATGGCGCAGGGTGAGTCGGGGTGCGAGGGAAATGCCTTATGGGCAACCTTACACCCCGGCGTCTGAAGACCCGAGACGGCGTGAGGTATTAGTCGGTTCAAGCCCGACATAACCGCCCCAGCTGGCTGGCGGGGGATATTCGAGGAGAATTCCGCACGGAAAAAAACGTATGTGTCGTGTGGTATCGTACAATAAGCACTTCATATGTTATCTAATATTCCTGTCTAAGAAGTGAGATCTTAATATCCTTGTTTATTTTATTCAAAGGCAAATATTTGGAATAATCTTGCAGAGTATCATCAACCGCGGTATATCTGATTTATTTCCTTTATTACAGATTTCTTCCACACAAACCCGCAAATACAATTAATTCTGACAGAACCGGACACAGTCATTATATCTTTAAACCAGCATTGCATTATGGAGCCCAAAGTTATCGGATTTAGCATCTATAAAATCTCTTCACCACTGAATGAAACTGCTAAAGCGTTGTTCTTCCGAAAAGTTAAAAGTACTATAAACTCTCAGTATACGAATAGTCGACAAGTAACACACAGGTATGTAGAATTATTTATGATAAAAAAAGAAAATGCAATAAATAACAACAAAAAAAATTGTACAAATCAAAGGTCTATTGTTTTTACTTAACTCTCTCATTAAATAATCCTATCCATACAGGCACAAAGTTTACATAGATACCCAAGTATTTGTGAATCGTATAAACACGACTTAATTAGTAGAGCAATCAAAGATCACATTTTTAACCCCCGACGCGACGCAAAAAAGACGAAGTATGTGTCTGTGCTTTTCCGCGGCATCGTAGCTCCCGAACGAATGAACCAATTTTGATTCGGATTTTTTGTTCGAAAGCCGATATGATCGAGATGGTTCTTAGCTATAAATAAATTTATGGCGGGGGTATTTTAATTTTTAAATTAATTTATCTTTATTATACTGTTAATCATTATTGCTTTGTGATTATCTTTAAATATAATTCATGACTTCTTTATAATTAAGCCTAGCGATTTTCAGTTTTGCTAACTTAATGCGAATTATTTTATTGTTGATTCGTGTAAATTGCGAATAACTACATCAGATAATAATTTATTACCTATTTCACTTAGTCAGTTTCTAATTTCCAGATCCCCTCTGGAAGCCAGTGCATATATAGTGATGCCTACGACGTTTGAGCCACGAGATGAAGCCAACTTCACCCTTAGAATATATTCAAGTAAACCAGTCAAAATGAAAGTTTTGGATAACCCTCCAAAGATGACAAAGACAGCTTTAGTTAAAGCACCTCCAGTTGTTGAAGTGAATAGTTTTGCACAATATGAAGCTGTTTTTTTGCAGTTAGCTGATGAACATAAGACAATAGACCCGTTTGAACTACAAGAGTTACTTGACGCTTGTCTACCAAATGATTATATAAAGAGTTGTGCATCAATTGACACCTGCAGGCAAATTGTTTTATCTTTAGATGTATCCTTTTCAAAATCAAACCATTAAGTTTTGCTCTAATATACATTTTATTTCGGGTGCATGAGAGGAGCCTCCCCGAGCGACGTCAATAAAGTGAACCCGATTCCCAACGTGCGCACCCTGGACACCTAGCACTCGGTAACGCAGAGTCTAGGTGACTAATCCTCTCACCACGATGGCAATAAACAGTCCTACAATTCACTCAGCCCAAACACCTCTACTAAGACACAAAGCTCTCAGCAACACCTTTCAGGTAATATCTATAAATATAGAAGGTTTCTCGGAAGATAGTCCTCTGTTCTTGCGGAACTTTGTAAAGGGGCACAATGCGATATTCTTTGCATCCAAGAAACGCACGCAACTACGTCTCAAAATAAGTGGCATGTCACTTATAATTGAAAATCCACACCCTAAGTATGGCAGTGCTATTTTTGCAAAGACCTCCCTGTCTATAGTCTCATATCTATCTCATATCTATGTATATTTCCTGATTTAATGAAACATAGTAAAGTCATACCTTTGTTCAAGGCAGGCAGCGCCTCAGATCCCTCGAATTTCAGACCCATCTCTGTGTTGCCAACCTTGAGTAAAGTATTTGAGAAATTAATTCTAGACCAAATGCTAACCCATTTTAATAAATATAAATTATTTCATGATAAACAGTTTAGGTTTACTAAAGGACGATCAACGACGGATGCTGGTATAGAGTTATTGAAATGTATTTACGAGGCCTGGGAGGATAAGCAGGATGCATTAGGTGTTTTCTGCGATCTATCCAGAGCCTTCGATTGCGTCCACCATGATACATTGGTCAGGAAATTAGATTATTACGGAATAAGGAACAAGGCTTTCGACCTTTTGACTTCTTATTTAAACAATAGAATTCAGAGGGTCGATGTGAACGGTACACGTTCGGTGGGATCTTTGGTTTCGATGGGCGTTCCACAGGGTTCGATACTTGGACCATTTTTATTTTTAATTTATATAAATGGAGGTCATACTACGTAAGGGATAAAAATAGTATTGTTTTGTTTGCTGATGATACTTCCTTAATATTTAAAATTAAAAGACAATTAGATAATTATGACGAAGTGAACAACGCAATCGCACGAGTGGCTCATTGGTTTAATATAAATAATCTTTGCCTTAATGAAAAAAAAACCAAATGTATTAAATTCACCTTACCTAATGTTACACAGGTGGAAACCAATTCTCACTTTGACTTTGACTTTGACTTTGACATCAAGCACCTTCAAATACGATATAGAAATTCTTACGGTCGATACTGGTGATTGTTCGGTGACATCCATCTATAAGCCATCAAACAGTCAATTCAGTTTTGAGCCCCCGCAAAATTTTTCTAGTCATCTATCTAGAATAGTGGTCGGGGACTTCAATAGTCACAGCATATCATGGGGATACTCCACTACAAATGCCGATGGCGAGGCGGTTGAGAAATGGACAGAGACTGAAAACCTAGGTCTTGTCCACGATGCAAAGCTTCCCGCTTCTTTTAACAGCCGGCGCTAGATCCGTGGGTATAACCCGGATCTCATATTTGCTAGCAAAAATCTACTCCCCTTATGTAAGAAAGATGTATGCTCAGTCATTCCAAATACACAACATAGACCTATCAAATGTCATATCGCAGCAGCAGTACGACCAGCAACAGTAAGATATAAACCTAGATTTAATTTTTCTAAAGCCAACTGGAAACTCTTCTCCGAAATGCTGGATTCCATGCTTGGTGACATAGATCCACTTCCTCGAAACTACGATTCTTTTGTAGTACGTGTCTGGGCTGTGTCTCGAAAATGTATTCCGCGAGGATGTCGCACTTCATATATTGCTGGTCTCGGAAACGAATCATTGAAGCTGTTTGATGAATACCAGTCACTGTACAGTGAAAATCCTTTCTCAGAAGAAACAATACAGAAAGGAGAACAGCTTATGCATGCCGTAGCCGAGGGTCGTAGAGATAAGTGGATGCAACTGGTCAGTAGCGTCGACATGACACATAACAGCAAAAAGGCATGGAGAGCTATAAAAAGACTTACTGATGACCCACCAGCTGCTGCCAATCCCGGTCAAGTTACACCCGACCAAATTGCCCACCAACTTCTCTTGAATGGAAAACCACAACACCGCTTGCCTAAGACCCAAAAAATTCAAAGATCATCGCTACACGGGAACCAAATGAGCGAGCCCTTTTCACTTCAGGATATGATAAACTCTATAAAGATATTAAAGACGGGGAAGGCTCCGGGTGTAGATGATATCACTGTTGACCAAATTAAACATTTTGGGCCCGGAGCGGTATCCTGGCTTTTATCTTTTTTTAACAACTGCCTAGCCTCCTTTATGATTCCAAAACTGTGGCGAAGAGCAAAAGTGATAGCACTTCTCAAACCGGGCAAGAGCTCGAACGACCCTAAAAGCTATCGCCCCATTTCCCTTCTTTGTCACACGTTCAAGATGTTCGAAAGGATGCTGCTGAATCGCCTTACAAACATTCTGGAGGCTAATCTCATTCCCGAACAGGCTGGATTCAGACCTGGTAAATCGTGCACCAGCCAAGTTCTCAGACTTACACAGCACATAGAAGATGGCTTTGAAACCGAACAAATAACCGGTGTCGTATTTGTGGACCTGTCAGCGGCATACGACACAGTCAACATCAAGAGGCTCCTTGTCAAAGTACTCAGGATGACCAATGACATAGGTTTCATCCAAATTCTGAGAGAGCTCCTCACAAACCGCAGATTCCAGGTACACATGCATGACAAAAAAAGCCGATGGCGCGTCCAAAAGAATGGGCTACCGCAGGGAAGTGTTTTGGCTCCAGCACTTTTTAATATATATACAAATGACCAGCCTATAGCCATAGGTACAAAACACTTCCTATACGCGGATGACCTAGCGCTGGCTGCTCAAACACCTAGTTTTGATGAGGCTGAGACTAGACTGGGGGCAGCATTGGAAGGTCTCGACCGATACTACAAACGTAACGGATTACGACCCAACGCATCGAAGACCCAGTCTTGTACTTTCCAATTGCGCAACCGGGATGCAAAACGTCCCCTTAAAATAACATGGCGAGGTGTCGAGATTGAGCACTGCCCGGAGCCGCGCTACCTTGGTGTTACCCTCGACCGCACTCTCACATATAAAGCCCACTGCCTCTACTAAACAAAAAGTCGCGAGCAGGAACAACTTAGTTCGACGCTTAACATCTACGTCCTGGGGGGCAGCTCCACATGTTGTCAGGACAACCAGCCTCGCACTTTCCTTCTCGGCGGGCGAATTTGCATGCCCAGTATGGCATCGCTCTGCCCATGCGAAACAGGCTGATGCTGCACTAAATGACACATGCCGAATAGTAACAGGTTGCCTCAAGCCTACCCCCCTGAACAAGTTGTACCCACTTGCCGGTATCGCTCCACCAAGTGCACGGCGGCACGTTGCTTGTAGGATTGAGAAGAGAAAGCAGGAGACTGATGCACGTCACACACTCTATCGACATGACATGCCCAATTCGCGTCTCAAGAGCAGGAAAAGCTTCCTGCGGTCCACTGTTGCCGTTGAGGGCCAGTCTGAGAGTACTCGGTGCCGGAGGTGGCTCACGGAAAATCCTCCGTCTCCAGACTATATCCAGCCCACCGAAAACTTACCTCCTGGGCATGGGCTGCAGTGGACGACCTGGAAGTCCCTTAATAGATTAAGGTCCCAGGTCGGCTGCTGCAGGGCAAACCGGGTAAAATGGGGCTACCTGGATGCTGGGGGCGGCGGCTGTGACTGTGGTGCACCCCTACAATCAATGCACCACCTACTGTCGTGCCCACTAAGCCCCAATACGTGCACAATCGAAGACCTGAATGGAGCAAGTGAAGTGGCGGTCAATGTCGCCAAGTTCTGGGAAATATAGGAAAACGAAAAAAAAAAAAAATTGCCATCGACACGATGAAGAAGATTTCGGTTTGAGCATTATAAAAGCAAACATACCTTTAGCTGTTCCATGTTTCATGAAGACCAAAAGCAGTAGTTTCTTAATGTCATAATTTTTAAATCCGTAGATAAAACAAATAGGTACAATTCTTCATTATTGATAGACTTGGCAAAACAGTAACATTAAGGGCACTTTAAAACCTCAATAATAACAGTAAACCTTCCTGAATAAAAAATACAGAAGAAAGGCACAGGCCGAATTTCGCTTTCAGATTTTAAGGATCTCATGTGTAGTTTGAAGCACTGGCAACTAGTATTTAGAACTCATGCTCGAGAGAAGATGGGAGTCCTCAGAGCCGAAAGGTTTCGAGATGCACTCAGAGACGTTGGATTTATAGTGCCAGAGAAGGTGATGAACCTCCTCGTCCTCAGATACATGAGGAAGGACGGAATGCTGAGGTTCGGAGATTTTGTTTCAGCTGTTATGCATTTACACCGTGCATTTGGTAAGTTAGCGTCGACAAATTTAAAGATTAGTTTTGATGAAAAAACCTCATTCGCTTAAAAATTATGAGTTACATAAAATGGTGAATAGTATGAATGAGGCCCTTAAAGCGAAAGGTATGAAAGTAAATGCAAGAAAGACGTAAGTTATAGTTTTTGGGCGGAATCAAGAAATTACTTAATCAATTTTTATCTGGAGTAGTTTGTTCACAAGGGATCGAAGATACGAAGGAGATATTGAAAGGAGTTCATTTTTCATGTGTTCATGAGTGGTCAGTACTTACTGACCACTCATGAACGCACAACTGGCAGTTCCTAACAGCAAGCTAGTCTATTACATTAATATATGGAAATGAAAGTTGGGTATGGCAGAAAAATCATGACAATAGAATGTATGCAATTAAGATGCGGTTAATGCGCAGTGTGTGTGTGGTAAGGCTGGCCGATAGGGGCATACAGAGATAATTGACAAGGAAATGCAAGGTAGTTTGGGCACGTAAGGCGAATGAGTACTGAGCGAATGACACGCCAAGCGTATAAGGCACATGTAAGTGGACAGGCAGGCCGGAGCCGACCTTGCTTCTGCAAGATACACTGATAAAATTGGTGATATATTGAAAAAGGGCAAGGAAAAGTGAGTTTAACCGGTGGGCTCCCATGGAAGGTTTAATGACAGTAAAGAAAGCTCATAAAGTACGTAAATTATGGCAGAAGAAGATGGCGGGCTGCTGCCTGTTGCCTTGCCTACCCCAGAAGGAAAAACGCGTGAGTATATGTATATATGAAATGGAAATGAGTTTGAACTGGATTCGTTTTTATTCTATTACAGCCACTTGAAAGCACAGTTTCACCATGCATCTGAATTTCTGCTATTTTTCTCTTATTCTCATAATACGGTTATTTTACTTATTACAGAAATCTTCCACAAAGGCAATAGTCTTCGAACAGAGGGTGTTCAGATGAACTTAACCGAGGTATGTTAATGTTCCTTCAAAATTACAAAAGTAAAGCATGCATGCATTTGTTTGAATGATTAAAGACAAACTCCTCCTCGCCCCTCTAATTTTTCATACATTTTCCGTAAACTTAAAAGTGAAAAGCTCCTTATTCACCCTTCTTTATTCGTAATTTCACTATTCGCGGCTGAAAAGAACTTGCGACCCAATTCCTATATTCGCGACAGTAGGTACATATATTATGTTAAAAAATAGGATTCGGTACCCTTTGTAAACGCGTATAACATTTTTAAGTAATACAATCTTATTACGCTATGCGTAAAGTACCTTATGGTTAAACGCTGCCACATATTACACGTTTCGCTATGTCCTTTGGGAAGAGCCACTTTCCATGTTTTATTTTCTCCTCTTTTCATTTATTACAAAAATTCGATTCGATCGAGTAACATGTATCCCCTATAATCCCATATAAATTACCTTTCCTTATTCACGGCTTCTTTCTTCGCGGCAACGTATATCTATGAATAGACTATATATATGAAATGAATATTATCAATGTAAATCTCTTATACGATACGTAATGAAAAGCAAAGGGTTCAAAAATGTTGTGTTCGTCAACAGCTGATTCCTTACGTTTATGGTAGTACTGTCAGCGTCAAAAGTAAATGATGATTGTACAGATTTCAAAGGAAAATCTGGATGTAAATTATTAATTATTTTTAAACATTAATTTAGGATATTTGAATAGAGCCCATTAAGTAGGTAAACAGCAATGAATTACTTTGCTCAAAAATTAATTTTTAAACTTTGAAAATAATCATCTACTTTTGACCGTGACTATACGTTTACGTATGTATGTATTTGTATAACAAATGCGAATATAGAATTCTACAGTCCATCAAATCTAAGAGGTACCGTTTGACGTTTCATATTTTTCAAACCGAAACAACTTTGTTCATACGTACATTATTCAGTTTCGATAACCTTTTTCATAAAACCATGAATTTAGAAAGATTTCATTATTGTATCTGTACTGTACAATTCTTAATATCTAAATGTAATTGAAAACTTTCAAACAAAGCAAAATAACACATATTTACACAGTAAATAATTTCTAATAGTTATATTCTTGACCTCATTACAAAGTTACGTAGTTAGGTCACTGCACGTAGTGTTGCGACTCTTCGGATACACTTGTATGCAAAAAAATCGTTTACATATACGAAAAATCGAATGTATTATTTACAAATTACACTTGACAACCAAACAAATATTTTTTCATGTGAATGGGATTTATCTCACATATTACGATTACATAACTAAATAGTTATGTAATCGTAAAATATGAGATAAAACCCATTCACCAAAAATACGTATTTATAAATCAAATATATTTGCTTCTTTAAAAAGTTGTCGAAAGCGATTTGTCGATTTTTGATTTTCGCGCCCAAATAAGTCGGGGTTTCTCGCGCTAACGCTGTCGAAATAGTAAATGGAGTCAGGGATAGTGTTTTTTACATTTATTTTTGTGTATGATAGTATGGGTTTGCATATTACAGAGAAATAAACAAATTTTTAACAAGCACATCCATTGATTTTACAATTACAATTTTTTCTTCTAAGTCTTATTTCTACGTCTAAAACTAATAAAAATAAGGTATGTAGAACCCATTCACAAAAATGTTGTTGCCTGATGTTATAAATTAACGACGTTACTGCGCGACCGCATAATGCACTGAATACACAGATACCCTAAAATAAATTAATTTAATTATTTTTAGGTCAATAGGCAAAATCGCAGGTGTCCAAGTCTCTACAATTTTTTTTTTCTGGCAACACTGCCAACTACAAGCGCACGCGGTCCGCTCGGTCGGTTCGGCGTCAGCAGTCTCTCGCCATCTTGGAAGCTGACTGTGCGCGTACTTGCTTTCTCGTTTGTGTTTTACAATTTGTGACTTGGCTATTACTTTTCTGGACTGATCATTCTTTATCCGTTTACCTTGGCAATATTTATACTGGACTCCGAACTAAGCAAGTGTTTATTAATAATGTCGAAAAGAGGACGTACTTTGAACAGCCAGGCTCGTGAATTGGTGGTGAAATTACACGAGTATTTTGAGCGTGAATCTCAAAATGGTGGACTTCTACTGCCAGTTACACAAGTTCGGGATCGCGTCGGTGAAGCTCTCGGTATTGGTAGCCGCACCGTTGGCAAAATATTAAGTGAAAAATATGGGCCTTCGGGGAGTGACAGTAACGTATTTCACACACCGAAAAAACGAAAAAGAAATAAACCTGTGACAGGCATCGATGAATTCGATAGTCATGCTATTAGAAACCATATATACGGGTATTTTACAAGAGGCGAATTTCCAACATTGGCAAAGTTATGTGCAACTTTAAAAGATGCCGGGCTGTATAAGGGAAGCATAGAGTCGTTGAGAACGGTAATAACAGGAATTGGCTTCAGATACAAAAAAGTTGACAAACGAAAAATTGTTATGGAGCGACATGACATAATTATGCAGCGACTAACATTCCTGCGCGAAGTTAAACAAATTATAAACTGGGATAATGTAATATTTTTGGACGAAACTTGGCTAAATTCCAACCATTCTGTGCCGAAAACATGGACTGATGATTCTGAAGCTTCGTGCTCGAAGGTGCCGATAGGAAAAGGTGGACGCCTCATAATATGCCATGCTGGGTCAGCGTCTACAGGCTTCGTGGAAAACTCTTTATTAGCTTTCCAATCCAAAAGCACTAAAGAGTATCATGAAGAAATGGACGCAGTAAGGTTCCGAGAGTGGTTCTTAAATTTATTACAGAATATCCCTCCTAACAGCACAATTATAATGGATAATGCCCCATACCACTCTGTGCAAATTGATAAAGCACCTACGTCAGCCAATAAGAAAGCAGATTTGGTGGCATGGCTGCAAAGAAAAGGAGTGGATGCCGACATGTCACTATTAAAAGCTGAATTATTACAGTTAGTGAAATTGCATAAACCACCAAAACCGACATATGTAATTGACCAATTGGCCGAAGAGCACGGGCACAAAGTCATACGACTTCCTCCGTACCATTGCCAATATAATGCCATTGAACTGATTTGGGCCCAAGTTAAAGGTAATATTTTATAATATTATAATAATAACACGAGTACTTCTAACATTTATAATTTAAACAATGGTTTTCGTCTGCTATCAAATAGTTACATTATTGTTTTACAGGTTATGCAGCAAGACACAACACAAAACCACCCTTCAGTGTCAAGAAAATGGAAGGTTTATTAAAGGAAGCATGTGCCCAAGTTACACAGGAAGATTGGAGTAAAGTAGTACAAAAAACAAAGAAAATAATAATGGACGACTTCGAAAGAGACGTACACTTTGATAATGTAATGGACAATCAACTGGTCATTAATTTAAATGACGATGATGACGAAGACGACGATACTAGTACTAGTAGTGAATAAAAAAATATCCTAAACATTTCTTTTATTTAATTATAACAATTGATTTCTTAAAATTCGGATATTATAGTAATCGATCTCTCAAAGTTCGGATATTATAGTAATCGATTTTTTCATCCCATCAATTGAATGATAGCAATTGTCAGAACTGTCAAACGGTACTTCTTAGATTTGACGGACTGTAGTAAATAAGGATTTGATTGATAAATCTTTTAACAAATATCGTGCCCACCGTAAAAGTAATAGATTTAAATATTCAGTCTGTTTTGATGTTTTTTTTGTTCACAGTGGCTGAAAAACGTTTTCATGTGCTAAGAATAAAAGACGTTTACAGTGATCGTCATAAGTTTTGGACATTATGCATAATACCTAATCTAGGTCAACGCCAATATTCAGATCAAGGATAAGCGATTCTTTAACAGGCTAACCACAAGTCACAGTGACAGTTATGTTGTGACATTGTTGTTTATTTATTCAGCTTTATCCTATTAGTTTAGATAATACATAATCTACAGTAAATTGTATCTAGTATTTTATAAATTAGGTAAGGTCGTTAGATGCAGTGAATTCATATTTATTACCTTTGGCGGTGATTAAAAACCGGCTCGTGATCATAATTTGTTAAAAGCAAAATTTGTGCATTGAAAGGATATTTTTTTACACATATTTTTTTAATATTTAAATTATATTACTAGTTATCTCTAATAAAACTATGTATATATTTTGTCAGACATGACCGGTGAAATGTATACTTAACTTTGCCATTCATATTTTGAAAGCGAAATTGTAAAATAATATTACCGGTAACTTCATCTTTCATTCTTATGTTTTTACCGCAAAACAACTCAGATTGAGCATGCATTACTCGCACCCAAATTGCTGTAATAGTCCGGTCAATCTAGGCCAAAAAATGAGAGTGAAGGTACATAAAATCCCAAGAGCTGAAAATCAGTAAAATTGTTCAAAACATAATTATAAATAATATTTTAAAGTTCCCCATCATTCCCGTGTATGGAAAAAAATTTATCGAAAAAATGAGTTTTTAGCGATTTTGGCAAAACGGTAAGTTTTATCATAAAATTTTAAATTATTTTTTAATTAATTTTTTTTTAAAGTTTTATCATATCATAAAATTATCTGTAAAAAATGTATCAATACGTTTTTTCCTACGAGCCACCATTTCTGAGATATAACGATTCAAAAAGTTATAAAAGTTGTTATCGTCATAATATACATGAGTATGCCACGTATATAAATCTCTAGAGTTATTATATATTATCAACATCATCATCATCATATCAGCCGTAGGAAATCCACTGCTGAACATAGACCTCCCCCATCGACTTCCATTTCGATCGGTCTGTAGCGGCCTGCATCCACCGAGTCCCTGCGCTCTTTGTTAGGTCGATTGTCCACCTTGCGGGAGGCCATCCTACGCTGCGCTTGCCGTTGCGTTGTCTCCACTCAAGAACCTTTCTGCCCCACCGGCCATCGGTTCTCCGAGCTATGTGCCCTGCCCACTGCCACTTCAGCTTGCTGACTCGCTCTGCTATGTTGGTAACTTTAGTTCGTCTACGGATCTCCTCGTTTCTGATTCGATCTCGTAGAGAAACCCCAAGCATAGCCCGTTCCATAGCTCGCTGTGTGACCCCGAGCTTCTTTATGAGGCCCATAGTGAGAGACCACCTCTCGGCACCGTAGGTCATCACTGGTAACACGCACTGATTAAAGACCTTTGTCATCAAGTCGATGGTGAGTGATGTATTCGCCATTGATATTGATGCCGAATCCTTTCCAATCCAGAAGCTTGAAGGCGTCTTCCATTACATTGGTAAAGAGTTTCGGCGAGATGACATCACCCTGTCTAACTCCCCTCTGCAATGGAATAGCCCAGAGGCTATATAAAAGGCTGTATAAAAACGCCACCATGTCAGTCCGAGTACAGGATCAGAACACAGATGCTCTGATCCTGTACTCGGACCAACATGGTGGCGTTTTTATACAAGCACTTCAGCACTTCGATATCCCGATAGTCAATGTGGCACCTCTGAAGAGACTGCAGCACCGACCAAGTCTCGATCGAATCGGAGGCTTTCTCATAGTCCACGAACACCAGGCATAGTGGCAAATTATACTCCTCGGTCTTCTGTATAATTTGCCGCAGCGTATGGATGTGGTCTATGGTACTATAGTCTTTACGGAAACCGCCTTGTCCGGGAGGCTGGATGTCATCAAACCTGCGTGCGAGACGATTTGTGATCACCTTAGAAAACAGCTTGTAAACATGGCTTAGAAGCGAGATGGGCCTGTAGTTCTTCAATAAGGTTTTATCACCTTTCTTGAAGAAGAGAACCACCACGCTTCTGTTCCACGCTTCGGGCGTAGTACCCTCGAGTAGGACGGAATTAAAGAGCCTCTGTAAAGCTTTCAGTATCGGTGTTCCACCTGCACTCAGAAGCTCCGATGTCATTCCGTCCTCACCCGCCGCCTTGTTGCTCTTGGGCTGTTTGAGGGCCATCCTAATCTCATACAAGCTAATCTCATAACCAACGGCATCCGCTTTCTTCTTTCTATGTACGGAGCTCCTAAAAAAACTACCTGTTTAGATAAGGATCGATATGCATGTTTCGTTAAAAATACTAAAAATAAAAAACAAGTTCAATTAGCTTGTCTTCCTCCAACCTCAGTTGCTGCTCATCTTTCGGGTATATTACCAAGCTCAAATGTGGCTTGGTTATCAGCTAGACCCTACAGACTGGGGTTTGGAAGTTGGTCAACAATATATTACAGCCAGTTCAAACTTTACTCCCACCTGCGCCAGAAAAACTGCTGAACACAATTTTTTGCAACTGCAAAAAGGGATGCAGTGCTAAATGTGGTTGCAAAAAAGTCGGACTGTTTTGTTCTCTGGCATGCACAAATTGTCAAGGCCGGTCGTGCTCTAATGTTGAATCACAAACAATGGAGGATTCGTTTGATTCCGACGAAGTGTCATGCGATATATCGCTATTGACGCAATTTACTTGCATCCAAAATGAAGATGAAGAAGAAGCAGGAGAAGAAAAAGAACAAGAAGAAGATCATGAAGAAGAACAAGAAGAATTTGAAACTTACGAATCCGGCGAATGAACTTCACCATTTTTTTAAATTTACATCGCTTTTACCTTTTCCAATCTTTTTTAAAATTTCCGTTATTTTGCAATAGTTTCACATTAAACAGAATCACATTTAACCCGTGGAGTAGGCCTACTGGGGAAACCACGTTAAAAAAACGCGATAAGTACACTACCTCATAGGTGGCGTGGAAACGTGTGGATATTATGACGATAACAACTTTTATAACTTTTTCAATCGTTATATCTCAGAAACGGTGGCTTTTTTATAAATAATTTTATGATCTACAATTTAGTCTAAGGTACTTTTATGATAAAACTTACCGTTTTGCTGAAAATCGCGAAATACTCATTTTTCTGACCTTTGACCTTGAAAAAAAAATTTCCATACACGGGAATGATGGGAAACTTTTAAATATTATTTATAATTATGTTTTGAACAATTTAACTGATTTTCAGCTTGTTGGGATTTTAAGCACCTTCGCATGTCTAAATTGACCGGACTAAAGCTATTAACTAAAGCATAAAAGCTTTGGTTCACTTGGGCGTAGCCCGATATCTTTCTAATATTCCGCTACATTTGCTAGTAATAAATATAGGGATGTAGAACACTGTTACACTTTTCATAAACACTCACGATTATGTAAATATATTATTAGATGATAATGTAACTCTTATCAGAGATGTTTCGATTATTGCATGTGGAGGTCAGATGGCAGTCGCTTCACGGAAAGTTCGGCCGATTCGTAGTTAGGCTGGAAATTGACCCCAACCGTGTTGGAAATAAGCTCAGAGGATGAGATTATAAAATTTGGCGTATATAATCAATCTCGATAACATACGGGCAATGCCCTAACTCAAAAGGTTCATGCTTTTTTGTGTAAGTGCGTTAGTAATTAGTTACTGACATAATAATTCCTAATAATACTCGATGCATTTAACTATTAATATTAAGTTAAATTTATTTGTGTAAGTATCCTGTTTTCAGAGTAAAATAAAGTTAGCCTCGTTAAAAAAATATTACAGTTTCGGAAAGGCACCATTATATACTATTAGATAACAAATACATACAATATATCGGGTCCTTCCACATTCAAACGGTAATTTTTCTACAGGTGACGTTTATTGGACACGAGCCATGTAGTGAAACATGGCTCTTCTGTATAAGAATATAAAAGAAGCAACATGAGTGATTATAAAAAAAAATATCTTTACCATAAAGTAATTTATAGTGTTACTTAAGTATCTATAGATGTGTTTATTTTTATCCACTTAAATAAAAATGTATCTCTATTTCCCTTGGTCACGGCATCACGCGTGAACGGCTGGACTGATTTCGCTAATTGATTTTTGTTGTGTTTGTTATTGTCAAGAGAAAGTTCTTATGAACGAAAATTATGGAAAATACATGGGCATAGTCGATATCCGGGTGATACCAGGGCAATCAGCTAGGTAATTTAGGTAATTTAAATTAAGTGACGATCTCGCTTAACTCAAAATATTGATTATATTTTTAGTTGTAAATAATAGAATCGTAAATCCACCGACTCGGTACATTAGTTTATTATGATTCATGAAATTTTAAATGTCAGGAATAACATTGTGTGTTCTATATTAAGTGACAACATAGTGGTCGAATAAAATTCCGTTTTGAAACCATACCCTTTGTTTTTTAATCGAAATTATACCTACCATGATATCATCCTGCAAGCCGGTATACCTGCTGATTGACAGACTAAGCACTAGCATGCGCTAGTTTTCCTCTTGAAGTTCCCAATCGCAGTTGCTCCTATAAAAGCCGTATAATTACTAGGCGTGTAGGTCGGTTATCGTTTTTTGGTCATATCTCTAGTTCTACTTAACTACTAACCAAGACATTTCTAATTGAAAAAACCGTATCAAAGTAAACATAACATAACAATCAAAATCCGTTCAAATTTAAATATATATGTGTTCAAAATCGTTAATTTATCTTTAATTATCCAACGGACAGACACAATTTTATTTTATGAAAAAAAAAACAGTTAAATTACTTCACGGGGTACAGTATGTAGTGACATACTGTACCCCCTAAGCCCAATTTGACCTTATTCTGTAGGGGGTTGGCCCACCCTACAGGATAAGGTCAAATTGGGCATTAGGCTTGATTCTAATTATTGAAAATTCCGAGGACCAGTCTCAGGTCTCTCCAGAAAGAAACCAACTTATTTTACAATAACATAACATTATAGTCATCTTATTAAACTCTAATTTCACATCACTTGTTAAAAATTTTTTGAAAGATCACAATGGCGCCCAACATGGTGTGTTCAAACTTTTAACGTCGTAAGTTTGTTTACAGCAGTAAAATTATATTGTGTAGAAACTAAAACACAATTTAAACTTGAATCCATAGAATAGTCGTAGCTCAGATGGTGGAGCACTCGCTTACCAAATGAGAGGATCAATACCCGGTGTATCCAAATGATTTCAATTTCTTTCATGTTGTTTTTTTTTTGCTCGTCATCGTATATATCATATCCATATGACTAAGCTTCGACAGTCAATCAGCAGGTGTACCGGCTTACAGGTGAAGTTCGTTTAGGCCCCGAAAATCAACATGGGGCCCCATATATTCTAATTATACAATAAAGTGATGTGTGAAGTGACAATCGGTGTAATTTTATTTTACAGAATTCAATATGTCAACATTATTATAACTATAATATATAAAAAGAAACAAAGACAAAAACATTTGGAGACGCCGGGTTTCGATCCCAGGACTCTTGCATGCTAAACTTGAGTTCTACCACTGAGCTACGTCCCCCATACAAGCAAAGTTTAAATTGTGCTTTAGGTTCTACACAGATTAGCCTTTAAGATGTCAGCAAACTTGTCTTAGGAAGGCTATAAGCGGTAAAACTCATACATGGCCTTGGGCTCCGAAGATCTACGTGGAGCCCCATATATCCAAATTATACAATAAAGTGATCCCAGAAATTCTTATATCACTGGGTGCCAGGACACTTGGTGTAATTTTATTTCTCAAAATTCAATATATCAATAATATTATAACCAAAATAGCTGTATAATATATCAAAAAAAAAACAAGGACAACATTTAATACATTTGGAGACGCCGGGTTTCGATCCCAGGACTTCTCGCATGCTAAACGAGCGCTCTACCACTGAGCTACGCCCCCCATACAGGATAAGTTTAAATTGTGCTTTAGGTTCTACACAGTTTGGGTCTAAGATGCCAGCAAACTTGTCTTAGGAAGTCTATAAGTGGTAACACTCATACATGGCCTTGAGCTCCGAAGATCTACGTGGAGCCCCATATATCCAAATTATGCAATAAAGTGATCCCAGATATTCTTAACTCACTGTACCAGGACACTTTATGGTGGAGTTTTATTTCTCAGAATTCAATATGTCAATATTATTACAACCAGAATAACGGCGTAAAATATCAAAAATAAAACGAAGACTAAAATTTCAAACATTTGGAGACGCCGGGTTTCGATCCCAGGACCTCTCGCATGCTAAACGAGCGCTCTACCACTGAGTTACGCCCCCCATACAGGATAAATTCAAATTGTTCTTTAGGTTCTACACAGTACTGGTAGCCTTTATAATGCCAGTAAACTTGTTTTGGAAGGCTAAAACCGTTAGAAATTCTACATGGTCTTCATACAGGCTATACAATCTAGCAAATAAACATGAAATAGCGAAACGATACTTTGATGCATGCTTCCCTCTCAGCGTTAGCGTCAGATAACCTCGCTCCCGTAAAAGCCAAGAAAAGGTAAATCAACAGAAGAGTTCCTACTCTACTTGGAGCCCGGGGTAAACTTTCCTAAGTGTACCCCGGGTTCCAAGGTATTTCTTTTTCCAGAGTCTTTTTATGTCACAATGGCACCCAACGTGGTCCATTTAAACTATCGACTTAATATTATGTCCTACAACAGTAGAAGCACATGGTACCAAAGTATCTGGGTTTGAAAAGAGGCAAATAGAAGAGGTCGATGCAAAACGAGGAAAACTTAATGCCCGCCCACCTGTGGCCAACATTATAATTACGTCCGAGGGTTCCTAACTTGCAGCGTCTCCAGGAAGAAACCAATTCATTTGACGATAACATTATACTCATTTTTAAACTCTAATTTCATATCACTCCTTACCAACTTTATGAAACGTCACAATGGCGCCCAACATGGGGCGTTTCAATTTTTTTTTTGTAGAACCTAAAACACAATTTAAACTTGAATCCATATAAGAGTCGTAGCTCTGATGGTAGAGCGTTCGCTGAGCAAATCAGAGGTACTGAAATCAATAATCGGAGCTTACAAATTCTTAAAATTTATCTTCTTTGTTTTATTTTTTGCTATTTTCATACAAGCACCATTACTTTGTTTACTTAATTTACCAAAACAATATGAAAATTTCTTAGCTAGAGATCATGTACATAATAAGTCAAATTATACAATCTAGCGATTCTAATAATTGTTAAGTCGCTGGGTACCAGAATCACTTGATAATGTTTCTTTTTTATAAACCTCTGCTGACGTTTTTTTAAACAAATTATATATTAGTATTTTCATACTTATATTTAAAATAGCTAATTATAAAAATAAAATTAATTTGGAGACGCCGGGTCTCGAACCCGGTACCTCTCGCATGCGAAACGAGCGCTCTACCAAATGAGCTACGCCCCCGGTACAATATAAGTTCAAATTGTGGTTTAGGTTCTACATAATGTGAACTTTATGATGCCAGTAGAGCTGTTTCGAAATGCTTAATGCAAAGTATCTTTCAAATACCTAATCAATGCAGAGACACATTACCGTTTCCGTTCTCTAACTATGAGTTCAGTAGTTGCCACGATGGTGAATTTTCCACGGCCATTGTATCAAAAGTATAGCCTGCATGAACTGGGGTAATATAAAAATGTAAGAATTAGATATTGTATATATTAACTAACGTCTCGAAAGCTGTGATTGTGATATACATATCCATTTAAAAATTATACTACGAAGGGGTACTGTATACCACCGCACTATAAAATCCCATACCTAAGTAAAGCAAGTTATACTGTTAATTTTGAATGTATGAATGTATTGTATTAAATGTAACAATACTCATATAATATACTCAAAGCACAAATTATAATTATTGGTACTGCCCTCGTCCTTTTCTAGGAAGCTTTTTTGTAGAATCGCCCTATCTGGCGACCAACATCAGCACTTGATTGAGAGAATACGTGCAGAAATTAGTGCGAATCATTAATCATTGATGGCAGCTCTGTTCAGTTACGTAATACTCAAAGGGGTTGAAAGTATTTAAACAAAAACTATACGAAATTAGCATAACATGATCTAGAAATGCAAAAAGTTCAGTTTATCGGTATATTTGCGATTTAAAAAATTTCCTGTGACAACAGAGAACAAATATTTAATAAATTACCGCACAGCCTCGGTGGTATAGTGGTTAGTACACCTGTGTAGCGATGAGAGACCAAGGTTCGAATCCTTGCCGAGGACTTTTTATTTTCTAAGTCAAGATTTTTTATGATTTTGTAAATAAAGGTATTAAGCATTTTCCGATGGGCACATACATATGGAGGGTAGTTTCAGAAGAAAGATCTTGTTTACCTATTTATATCGGACATTCTGGAAAATTATGGATTTCCCCATTTGACCGAGTTCTTAAAAAACCAACTGCAAATGACCAAATAACTTTCTGCAAATTTCTGTCATTGCAGCCTTCGTGGTACTGGCAGAATACATTACTTGGTTTGCCGTTTAGCTAGCGAGTTTTTTAATTACACTTTTAATTTTCTATCTGTTTAGCTGTTACATTTACATACATACAGTCAGGTTTCTTTACTACCCACCTTACCTAGTAAAACTCACGCCAAAGACGAAGATAGCCAATAGATACAGACATACATACATGTCAAACACATAACTCTTGTTTTATGAATTTGCTACAAGTCAAATAAAGAAATATCTGTACAGCTCATGATATTATAGAGCCGGCGGTACAGGTTTACGAGTTTGCAAAATCGAACGATCGTACGACCTCTAGTTTTCATGGTATTCGTGAAAAAACACATCCTACGGTCTACCATTACTCATTCCAAAGCAATCGAAAATTTCATAATTCATAATATAGACGTACCTATTCATTGTGGGGCTTTTTGCAAATGAATCACGTACAATTGCACTATCTAGCGTCAGATATCGGAACCTGCAAGTGAGTGCACTAGTTGATGGTTTTATGTTTGGTGGCGTATCGGTCAAATGTGCTAGTGCAATATTTTCAAGTAAGAAAAATGTAAGTGACTAAAGCAGTATAGTGAAGTAGATTTACAAACATAATACATCACTTATATTTTGGATCTGTATCTGGTGTGTCTGTGTGGATTGGTTATTTTATGCTTTAAGTAAACTGCCACAGCAAACAGCATATGAAGCCTATGTTATGTGGTTTGCATAAAGAAATCTATCACTACATATTATAAAACTGAGTCCTCCGCCGCGTCTGATTGTCTGTCTGTTCGCAATAAACTCAAAATCTAAGGCACCGATTTTCATGCTGTTGTCACCAAATCGAGGAAGGTTTAAGTATATAATTTGTCAAGTTTTTGTATATGTTGGCTATTTAATGATATTTGTTAGAGGTGTCCCAAAAAATAAGCCGTCAGGGAACTTTCAACGAAAACGCTGCCTAAACCATTTGAGATATACAAAATGATGAATAATGGAATTGTATATCTTATAAAGTTCGCGATGGCTTATGTCTATCAGTTAAGGATAAAATACTATATCCATTTTAATACTTTAAAAAATGGGCAATTATAAAGCGCCATATTTGGAAAGCTATTTACACAAATACGGTACTAATCCTTATCATTTTAAATAAGTTACAGACTTTAAGTATTTCATGTGCATTATTTTACTAATATATACCATGTAATTTAACCGAATATCTTAGGAAACATATGTCCAGCAGTGGACTAGAATAGGTTGTTGATGATGATGATGATGATGATGATCTTAGGAGTAATCGTAAAAAAAAACTTTACGGACGCGAGAATAAAATTCAAGCGCCTCGCTTCGCTCGATGCAATCGCCGATCCTTGCCTGAATTTGGTACAGGGATATTAATTATAGTTTGGAATAACACATCGGCTACTTTTTATCCCTGGAATAGATTCCCATGGGTAGCGGAAACGGCATCATAATTCCACGCGGGCAAAGCGCTAAACAGGTAGTACTATTATAAAATTGTAAATTAGTTGTCTCTGTGGAGTGTGTGCTAGAAAACCTCCTTGTGGTGCACCCTGGGCAACGGAAGCGGCAACTCCTCTCCTTTCCTAGGGGGAGGTGTTGCCGCTTCTGGCTGATATTCTGCCAAGGTCGAATTGACCTAAGAGAAGGAAACCTCGAAACAAAACTGTGCACGACACAAATAGACTATGGACACATGTGCCAGTGACATGTAGATTAGTAAGCGTGAATATAATGAATGAATTATGAAAATGTTAGGTTTACGTAAATTAAAAACGTAATTATGTAATTACTTTGATATTAAGCTAAGATAAATAGCTTACTACTGTTATGAGTTAGTTTTCTGAGTAATTAAGTATGTTAGAGCCAAATTTAATAAAGAAAGTACATTCCCCGAAAAGCATAATTACAAATATAATTACGACAATGCATTACTCAGAATCTAACATAACTTCGTATAAATAAGAAATACGACTTTGTAAACTAGTATGTAAGTTTAATTACACCCCGCGACTGCCTCCCACGCCGTAAGAAGCGAATATGCGCTCCCCCGGCTGGTGCCATTTTATTATATAGTAGCTCGCGGGAGGCAGGGCCCATATATAAGTCTGAGGGGTCAATCCGCCCGTCATTCAGTAGCCCAACGTCGCACGGTACAGGTGTAAGTACCTATTGTCGTGCAACTCTTATTGCTACCTATATACATATATGCTATGTGATTAATATGTATAACATGAGATTTATAAATAAATGGAAATGCGGAGGTGAGGTAATTTGGATCGCGGGCCAGCACTACAAAAGACTATAAAAGCAGGGACCATTTCGTAGGAATTATTGGACATGAGCAACAAACAGACAACAAGAGTCTCTCAAGGAACAAGGAAGCTCAACAGGAAGTAGTAGATCCAGGGTAGTGCTGGGCCAAGTACATCCAATGCCTCACTGACGTCAATCAAGTCCACCCATCCAAGTGTTTCATTCTTCGACTCAACATCCTCAAAATACAGTCCACTGAAGGCGACCGCGAAGTGGCAGTCTATTCGGAACCTTATTAGGTCATAGTCTGTCATGAACAACGGTCCTTAACAAAAACCCTTTACCAACCCATCTGGCCAGCGTGGTTACAGTAGGCTACAACCCTCCCATGAATAGAAGCCACAATAAAAGGCCCCCAGTTCCCAGTGGTCCCGCTATTCCCAAAGACGGTAGCGGTTGCGGTAACGGCGGGGCAGCGGGTGCTAAGAATCTCCGGGTTACGAGAGGATACCAACAAAACAACAGCTGGCAGCGTACAACTGCAGTACCATTCGGCTGGACGATCATATCGCCAAACTTAAGATAGAACTGGGTCGATAAACTGTCATATATTGGGGTTGTCCGAGATCCGAAGGCAGGGGGAGGACACGATAACCCTTGAGTCAGGCGACTTATTCTACTTCAGGGAAGGTGATCAGCTGTCCCAGAGAGGTGTCGGTTTTCTGGTCAAAAAGGACCTCATTAGCCGCGTTGTTGAATTCGGTAGCGTGTCGAACCAGGTAGCGTACCTTGTCCTAAAAATCACTAACAGGCGTTCCCTGAAGGTGATACAGGATGCGCCGACCTCGACTCACCCCGATGAAACTGCCGAGGCCGTGTATGAGGACATTGTCAAGGCCACCTACAGCGTTGTTATGGGGGACTTCAATGCCAAAGTGGGAGTACAAGAAAGCGGCGAAACGAGAATCGGACTCTATGGAGTGGGGCGTAGAAATCACAGAGGGCAAATGCTAGTCCACTTTATCGAATCCCAGGGGCTCTTCTTAATAAATACTTTAAGAAGAAGCCCCATAGGAACTGGATTTGGCAAAGCCGGGGTTCGGTGGTAAGGAACGAGATAGACTTTTTCATTACGGACAACGCACGTATTTAGAGATGTCTCCGTGATTAAAAGGTTCTACACCGGAAGTGATCACAGGCTTGCCAGAGGCTCTCTAAATATCAACCTTGAGGCTGAAAGGTTCCGAATGTTCTACTCTCCGACCTACGCCGCTCCAAGTAGCTCTAGGGTCCGAAAAGTTTTTTTCTCATCAATGCTGGAAATCACTAGCAGCATTGATGAGAATACCGACACAGTGGTCAAAACTCTGCAGAAAGTGTCTCGAAAGTTGTTTCCTGGAAAACGCAAATAACTAGAGTCCAAACTCTCTCCCGAGACTCTCGAACTTATGAGGAGGAGACGTAATGAGCTCTCAACTCAGTCGGTTTCGTCAGATGGGAGAGCCAAAAACCAAGAAATCAAAAATGCATAAGAATGCAGGCCGGTTTCAAGAATTCGGTCAACTGGGGATTCATACTACATAATGGTTAGCACTTTCGAACGTCATACGTAGGGATCGAAACCCCGCCGTGGAGGTTATACCTTTTATACTACCAGTTTTAATTATTCTGTACTAAGCATATTATTTACTAGCTGTGGCCCGCGAATGAATGAATCAAGGTATGTTTGCTTCTGAAGTTTCAAACTCAACATGTATTAGGGTATTTAATTGGTGGGTGTGATTATGAAGAACAAAACGGAACAAAATTCGGCAATTTCTTCTATGGCATTTATGGATAAATTCCCTAAAAAGACCGTAAAAAGTAATCTGAGGGCCAATTCTCGTCAAAAATATGTTCAAAATTCAGTCTCAATCTAGTCTCGATCTCGTAACAATATTTTTATCATCGAACATTGACTGTAATTTGATTATATCCAAATGAGACTAAAACTTGAAAATAGTGCATATTGGTCTAAATTGGTATTCTGCTAAACATTGTAATTGATATTGTAATGCGAACTGTTATATCCTGTCAATGTCGGGAGATGCGCTGACCATCATCCCTCGCCTCGCGAAGTCAGCACTTTGATGATGACATATAAGCTGAGTGCGGGAGATGCCGGCCATTTCATTCAGAATCACGGTACGGATCGGATCCTTGATTATCCTATTTCCTATTTCCAAGTTTTATTCTATGTTTTGTGTACTAAATCCAAATAAATCTCATTTAATCAAATAATAGTTTTTTTTTAAAAGCTAATCATTAAGTTCCGCATAATATTTGGTGGCAGCGCTGGGATACGCAAATCCCATTTACCCGAATACGTCTCTGGATTACAGTGAACTCAAATACCAAAAGTGCCAAAATATACATAATCACACAAGTGAATTTGTGAAAGTGTGCCGTGCAAATTTAAGTGCCCAGAGGGTCCCTGTTGTGACCTTTACACCTACTGCTGGCTGCTGGCCAACCAAGCCGAGCCAACGAGCACCATGTTCCTGCTCATCACTATCCTCTGCTAGTGAGTGGAAACCGTACTAATTCGTCACAATTCAGAACTCAGAGCCTTATTTTATCCTTAACTTCAGTAACCTCTATCATATTATTGTATCTATAACATTTGTTATTGTTACGTCCAGACGTTGTAGTGAGATAAGCTCGCAGTCTCCGGTAGCAGTAAGCTCACCTAGTGTGGAGACGGCTTCTTATAATTTTATTTTGTGTGTGTTTTGATAATTCTTTTGTGTATTGTTCTATATTTTTTGTGTGTATTTTCTTTATATATTGCCACAATGGCAACCAAAGGCGAATCTATCCCCGAGAAGGTAGAGAAAACTGAAAAAGTTTCCAGTGTTCCCAGTGGCCCTACCACACGCTTAGAAGTTAGCGAAAAGATTGAATTAAATGTTTTACTTAAATTCATTAAACCATTCGATGGTTCTAGGGAAAAGCTAACCCCATTTATTTCAAACTGGCAAAGTGCTTATAATCTAGCGAACAAATTCCAGAAACCAATTCTATTCAAATACATATTAAGCCAGTTAACGGATAGAGCCGAAAGTACATGTGGTATCAAAGAATTTGAGTCTTTTGAACAATTTATTGAATTTTTAAAGCAACAATTCGGCGATAGGAAACACTGTACTCACTTACTTTCTGAATTACAAGATTGTAGACAGGGTTTAACCGAAACGGTTAACCAATACGCCCTTAAGGTGGAAACAATCCTGTCTAAGCTACTTACTGAAATTAAAATGTCCATAAAAAAGAAGTCAGAAGTAAATGGTCGCGTGGCGGCAATGGAAGACCTCGCACTACATACATTCATGATAGGCCTCCATCCACGACTATCACAAATAGTGCGGTGTCGTGACCCTGACTCTCTAAATTTAGCTGTTGGTTTCGCTGCAGCAGAAGAGAAGATATTATCAGCCTCATACAGGAAACCAAGCTTCAACAACGCCGAAAGGTCAAAATTCCCCTTATGCGCAAAATACCAGATTCGCAAAATATCAGATTCTCAAAATACCAGATTCTCAATATACCAGAAGTACACTTAAATGCATAAGCAAAAACAAAATAAAAGTACCTATACAGAAAAACTAAAAGTATCTTTTATACTCGTAAATATACTCCGGGAGTGAGAAACGGTTTCTTCAAAATCGCGTTATTGTAGCTAAAAGATTTATACAACCGGTAACTGTAATTTTGTTACTCATACAATCAGAAATAATGTTCTGATTTTTTTTGTCTTTTGCCATGTCTTTTGCCCTTTTTTTTTTATCTGGACAGTAGAGAGCATTTCTTCTTATTTTAATTCTATTATTTTGTGCTTCAGATTTCATTTTCTGTATAAACTGAAATAGCGAAGGATTGGGTGGAATTAAGGCGTTAATTCTTCGGTGCCAACCTTCTACAGCATTAATTGTTCTATTTTTTTCTCCGTAACAACTAAACACTTCATTGGTGATTTTCTGTATCCATTGGCTGTTAAAATAGCCTAGAAATTTCGTTGTTATCTCATTTTTTGGCGCAATTTCACTTATAGCGAGGTACGCTTTAGGAATAATAACTGGAGGAAGCAATGCTAATTGTGAGCAAAGATGTGTTATCTCGCGACCTTCTTGGGATTCACTGAAATTCAATTTATCGCTCATCCTTTCGACGGCTTTCCAGAAATGATAATAGCAACCTTTGATTTTTGCATTCGGATACACTTCCTTCACTGCCTGTATGACGGCAACTTCATAGTCACATTTATACACTGACAACTCCATCCCAAATTGTATTTTTAGTATAGAAAATAGTCGTTCATACGTGCGTTGACTTTTATTAGGGAGCAACGCGTAAATTAATGGTACAAAACTAATTGTATCGTCACTGCGTGCTAAGTCCACATAAAAGGTGTACAGTTGATAGAATGGTTTTGGCGACACATTAAATGTGCCGTCACCGAAAATAGTATCAACAGACCTTAAAAAGTCACGAAGTTCTTTCGTCATTAAAGTCCCAAAAATCAAAATTCTGTCATCTGTATCAATGTCATAATCATCATACAAAAAAAAATCATTGACAATGTGTTGAGGTAATCTCACGTCCTTTGAATTTGCACAAGATGATCGGACTATATTTAAATATTTGTTTCGAGCCCTGTATAATGATGCCGGAAATTTCCCGATCGGTATCGCTCGGGAAATTACCCGTACAAAATCAAAGTCGATACAACAAGTCTCACTGCATCCTCTGTATCCCGTAAATCATCAAGAACAATTACAAATTCCTCTGTATCAAAACAAACAATTGCTAATTCCTCTGTATCTCAAAGAACGAATGCCAACTCCTCTGTATCCACAATTCCTAATTCCTCTGTATCCCAAAGAACAAATCCTAATTCCTCTGTATCACAAAGAACAAATCCTAATTCCTCTGTATCACAAAGAAAAATTCCTAATTCCTCGGCATCACAAAGAACAAATCCTAATTCCTCTGTATCACAAAGAACAAATCCTAATTCCTCTGTATCACAAAGAACAAATCCTAATTCCTCTGTATCACAAAGAAAAATTCCTAATTCCTCTGTATCACAAGAAAACAATGTTAAGATATACGAAATAAATAAAAATACCGAGAAAAGATACTTACCACATGTGCTCATCCAAACTCCTCTCGCAGATCGACCCCTATCATTCCTAGTAGACACTGGTTCTTGTGTAAGTTTAGTAAAATTAAATTCAATATCCAAAACACCAAGGTTAAGTAATGTAATTATAACACTTAAAGGGATTGATCCTAGTGACGACGTAACGCAGGAAGTTTCGAAATGCACGTATTCAAAAATTCAACAAAAGTTCACGAATTCCACGTTGTTAAAGATATAAGCAGTCGGGCATAGCCATGCAAGATTGAGTGTCCAATTGTTCTAAGGTAAGGTTAAGATCAGAGTGGAGAAAAGCAGATTTTTCCGATGTATTTACAACGGTTATATTGATACGGTTGTTTTCTTTCACGCTGACGATACAATTTGCAACTAGTAATGATTCAGAGATGTGTTGGTCTAGGATTGTTCCCTCTTGAATTTCAGGGTTACTTACAGTGCATTCAATTATTGCTTCTGTGCGAGGGGGTATGGTATAAAGTGGTTCGGAGAAGTTTAAATTAATTGAATCATTTCCTATTTGTAATATTCTTTTACGATAGTCGACTTGGCAAGCAAAATTGTTTAGTAGATCGTTCCCGATTATGCCATCCTGACTGAGCATAGCTGCTAGCTTGTCCCGGCGGTAATTTGTCAGTTACGAGTAGGTATCAGGTGCTAAATGTAGGTAGGTATGTTGTTAAAAATGAGATATTTCCATAAGTTTGCCGTACTTTATTCATTCCATATTATAGTCCAGTCAAAATAGACATTTGACTAAGGAATAATTCGCATAGAGCTGAAAATTGGCAGAGACGTTAAATACATCATTATAAGTAATATGTCAAAAATCCCCATCGATCCTACTTCTGCAAAAAAAAATATTCAAGGTCAAACGTACAAATTAAAGTTTTTTTCCATTTTTCTCGAAAACGGTAAGTTTTATCGTAAAAATAGGTCAGACAAAGTTATAGATCATACAATTGTCCACAAAAATGGTGCATCACTTTACTCTTACGACTCACCGTTCGTGAGATATCGCGGTTTTAATAATTAGAAAATTCATTCGTTTATTTTAAAATACTCATTCAATTTATACAAGTTTTATTGTGACGTAACAGAAACCAATAGTTTCTTATTTTCATTTATATTAAACGTCCGATGAGGTGTACAGGCTGCGTTTAAGTGCATATTACTCGTATGTAAAATATTAATTTTCTAATAATTAAAACCGCGATATCGCACGAATGGTGAGTCGTAAGAGAAAAGGTGACTAGACCATTTTTGTAAAGAATTGTATGATCTACAACTTTGTCTGACCTATTTTCACGATAAAACTTATTGTTTTCGAGAAAAATGGAAAGCCCCTAAATTTGGTACATTTGACCTTGAATATTTTTTTTGCAGAAGTAGGATCGATGGGGATTTTGACATTTTATTTATAACGATGTATTTTTCGTCTCTACCCATTTTCAGCTCTATGCGAATTATTCCTTAGTTATGACTTATTTTTGTCTATTTTGACTGGACTAATTAGCGGCATTATCGAATGGTGTAATAATACATGATGTATTTTTTCATTAACCCCGTTGCTAAAATCAACGGGTTTGATTCCTGGATAGGAATATTGATTTTCCAAAATCCTAATGATTCAGTTTTAGTTTTCATCGAAATCGGGCTCACCAGGAATCAAACCCGTCGATTTTGAAAAAAACACACACCCTGTTCAAATGTTCATAACGAATTTTTCAACATATATTTTCTAACACAGTAAAAATCACTACTGCAAATGAAAGTCAAAATTGTACTATTTTTACCTACCTTAAGCACCTGATTACCGCATGCACACAAGGTACACATCTACACCACTTCATCCCATACATTTTATCCTTGTAAAAGTAAGTGATTTCTAGTGAGCCTGGAATCTTACTCTATATAAGGTGTCACAAAATTAGGTCTCTGAATTTGGTGAGATGACTTGGTATCGACAAAATATGTACTTATTTGAAACCATAAAAAAATATCGGGTCAAATAAAAAAAATATAAAAATAAAAATGAAAAAAAAACACCACCAGCGACCTGCGTCACGTGACGCTAGTCGCGATTTAGGTATTTCCCACACATCCGCTTGGAGAATACTGCGAGGAGAAGGACTGCACGCCTACCACTTTCTGCGGGTGCAAGAGCTCCTTACCACAGATTTTGATCCGCGGTTAAGATTTTGTAGGTGGTTAGTGGAAGATCCTACCAGAAAATTTTTGTGGATAGACGAGTCCACTTTTACAAGAGTGGGCTTCACAATTATTCATAATTATTCACAATGCACACTGGTGGTGTTTATTTTTTTATTTTATTTTTTTATATTTTTCATATATTTTTTTTATTTTACCCGATATTTTTTTTTTGTTTCAAATACATATTTTGTCGACACCAAGTCATCTCACCAAATTCAGAGACCTAATTTTGTGACACCTTATATATATTTATTTCTAAACAATAGCAGGTACATGAAATTTCGTGTCTCTTGTTTTAAAATTGACGGACTTTACAATAAAAACAGTCGTCCATCCTTTATTTTACCCCCTTAGGGGAAGAATATCTGTATAAATAGATCCGACGGAGACTCCGTCTAAAATCTATATAAATAAAAATGCATCGCCGAAATGTATGTACGCGCATAACTTTCGAACGACTTCACCAAATTCGATATTTCTTTTCTTTTGTGTTCGTTATCGTCAGGACCAGGTTTGTATGAAAGAAAAATTTTGGTAAGACCACGGGTAAGGTGCTATTATTGCAGCGGGGCGAAGCCAGGGTGCGCAGCTAGTTTATAAAATAGATATGATAATATATTGAATCCTCTCCTCTGGACTACGAAAACGAATAGATATTTTAGTATGTTTATATACCAGAAATACTTCGGTCATGGGTCGTGGTCCACCTGCTTAGTCCACCTGGGTGGACCACGGGAACTTATTCTTGCCCGTGGTCCACCTAGGTGGACCACGTGCACAATTTTTTGCCGGTGGTCCACCTATAAAAAATAATATGCAATCTCTTTCCTATTAAACTTTGTTTAGTTATTATACTATTTCCATTTCTTTATTTTCTCGATGACAGCTCCTGTGGAAAGTTGAGCGAGCGTCTTTTTTACATGATGTATACATTATTTAATAAAAATAGCTTGATTCGTATGAAGACGCGTCGGACGGCGGTAACGGCAGCCAGTATAAGTCACCGAGGTTCCTGGGTAAGCTGACGCCAGTGGCACAGAAAGCTAGCTTACCACCACCACCACAGGATTTGCCGGCGGCGTCCCCGCTTCCCGACGCGTCCGCTCGAGCACTGCGTGCATTAGAACGAGCTAAACGAACGATCATTAATTTATTGGAGTAATCAATCAATCAATCAATTAGCCTATTGCAGTCCACTGTTGGACCTCTCCCATTTTACGCCATAGCACCTGATCCTCCGCCTTGCGCATCCAGTCTATCCCAGCTACCTTTTTCAGGTCGTCCGTCCATCTTGCTGGGGGACGTCCTACCTTCCGTTTACCGATTCGTGGTCTCCACTCTAGGACTCGTTTGCTCCATCGGCCATCGGTACTTCGGCAGATGTGGCCAGCCCATTGCCACTTTAGCTTGCTTATTCTGCGAGCTATGTCGGTGATTTTAGTTCTTTGTCGGATGGCTTCATTTCGAATTTTATCCTTCAGAGAAACCCCAAGCATAGCTCGCTCCATAGTTCGCTGCGCGACTTTTAAGTCGTGGACTAGCCTCACTGTCAGTGTCCACGTTTCGGCACCGTAAGTCATGACAGGTACGACGCACTGGTCGAACACCTTTGTTTTTAGGCATTACGGTAAAGGGGGGGAGCAAACCCGACGTAGTTTAATTTGTTCTTTCGTATTCATTTTTCAATAGTAGTAAAATGACAGGATCACACCGAATTACTTTTAGGTGGACCACGACCCATAGTCATTTTTATTTGCACATTACTCAGCATTTAGGTGGACCACCGGCAAGAAAAAGTGCCCGTGGTCCACCCAGGTGGACTAAGCAGGTGGACCACGGCCCATGACCGCAATACTTAAATAGGTCAATGAAATCCTACTAACATTATGAATGTCAATGTTTGGAAGTATGGGTGTTTGTTACTCTTTCATGCAAAAACATCTAAATGGATCTAGCCGAAATTTGGTACTTAGGTTTAAGTTTCTTTTAATTATTTATTTTATTTTAGTTTTATTTAGTTTAGTTTAGTTAGATATAAAATTTGTAACCACATTTGTACATTTACTTATTGTAATTTGAAATAAACAATTTGTATTTAAATGTTCATTGTACAGGGATAGATGATAGCTTGAAATAACACATAGGCTACTGTTCATCCCTGGAATAGGCTCCCAAAGGCAAGCGGGCATGGGATAAAATTTGATGGAAATCCGCGGTCAACTGCTATTTAGATACAACACAAAACCTAATTCATAAAGTACTAGGCGCGCACAGAACTTTGAGAAGAACGAAGAGTCACTGTGCAAACAGGACAGCAACAATCGAGACGGAGATCACAGTCGCAGCTACGTAACGTGCGCTTCGCGCACCCGTCTGCATATTTTGGACGTTACTACGCTGCCACAATTCACAAGCTATAGCGAATAGCGGATAGTTCTAATAATTTTCTGCGACAAGTGAAAAGTGTTACGCCAACTATGGAAGGACGATTGTTGGCATCTAATATTTATCCGAGTGGTACTCCCCACTGGGAGTGCTTTGAATTGCACTGTATCTAATCTCGAATATTATTTTTAACTTTACAAGCTGCAATACAGGAAATCAGCCCCCAAAAGCGGCGATAAAGGAGGTGTATTGCTTCTATATCTGAAGAATGCAACGGCTTAAAATCTAAATTTACTATAGTCAAGGCTGGTCCAATCGCGAATCAGATCGCGCCGTTATATGCAAAAGTTCGAAGATGAAGTGGAGACCATGAACCGAAAACTAGTCTTAAATAAAAAGAACTGTAGAATTTTCCCTATAACAAATTTAAATGAACCTATGGCCATCCTAAGTAACGAAAGTGCTTTCCTGGACGCGAAGGCTTCGGCCGAGTTACTCGCCCAAACATTTTACCCTTTAACCTTTTACAATTACTCGAAGAGTACGATAAAAGGCTAGGACGTTGGACGAGGAGAGGGGTCATCATAGTGATGACCCACCTTTTACAGTAGGCGAACTCTTCGATGCCCTTCGGAAGGTCAATCCCAAGAAAGCTCCGGGGGCGGATGGCTTCACCGCCGATATCTGCACCCACGCCATTAGGGCCGACCCCTTACTCTTCCTGAAGCTGCTGAATCGGTGCCTTCACCAAGGCTACTTTCCTAAGATATGGAAGGAAGCCGTGGTGGTTGCACTGAGGAAGCCAGGAAAGGACTCGTACACCGTCCCCAAGTCGTACAGACCTATTGGTCTATTACCGGTCTTGGGGAAGGTGTATGAGAGAATGCTGGTTGCTCGTCTTAAGTTTTGCCTTTTGCCAAGGATTAGTCCTCGCCAGTACGGCTTTATGCCCCAGAAAAGCACCGAGGACGCCCTCTATGATCTCATGGGGCACATAAGGGCTCGTCTCAATGAGAAGAGAATAGTCCTTATAGTGTCCCTGGATATAGAGGGCGCCTTCGATAGCGCCTGGTGGCCCGCAATTAAAGTACGGCTGGCGGAGGAGAGGTGTCCGGCAAACATGAGGTGAGTAATCAGTAGTTACCTTAGCGACATGGAGGTAAGGTTAAGGTATGCGGGCGAGGAGTGCAGACGCTCCACGGAGAAGGATGCGTTCAGGGTTCAATTGGCGGACCCTTACTGTGGAACTTATTGCTGGATCCCTTACTTCATCAGCTGGAGGATGGGGTAGTTCACGTGCAGGCATTCGCGGACGACGTGGTGTTGGTGTTCGATGGGGATAGTGCCTTGGAGATTGAGAGACAGGCCAATGCTTCTCTCGAGCAAGTGCGGGAATGGGGCATCGGAATGAAGCTGAAATTCGCACCACACAAAACTTGTGCGATGGTAATCACGCGGAGGCTTAAATACGATGTCCCATGCCTCAGCATGGGCGGGATGGACATTGGAATGTCCGAACAGATCAAAATCCAGGGGCTGACCATCGACCACAAACTCACGTTCAATACACACGTGACAAACGTATGCAAAAAATCTACCACAAGTTGGCGCGGTCGTCTATTACTAACTGACCAACCACTCTCTCCACCTGGTTGGTCGGTTAGTATTTTTTTTTCTTAACTGACAACCTGGTTAGTCTGTTAGTATTTTTTTTCTTAACTGACCACCTGGTGGGTTGGTTAGTATTTTTTTTTCTTAACTGACAACCTCTCCTAGTTTGTCAGTCAGTAAAGAACATTTTTATTACTGACCGACGAACTATCTACTAGATCTAACCCACCTCTATTCTCAGTAGTTCAATGAACAGTTCAATTGATTGACTAGTGAAACTTTTTAGTATCAGTAAAGTATTATTTATAGTATTTGTATGTAGCTAATAAAACCTCTATTGACCAAAACAAAAAAAAACATAAAACAAATGAAAGTCTTAAACGTCAAAAAAACAAATGAACGTCGGCAAAACCAAAGACTATCTGAAAGTGATAAGACATGGATAGAGTGCTTATGAAAAGTAGGTGCACGCGATTTTCGACCTTTTATTGACAAAATTCTAAAAACATGTTTCTCTTGTCATATAGGTAAACTGACCACGAATATTGAAAAAAAGCAGAAAAAATGTCAATACGGTCGAAAATCACGTGCACCTACTTTTCATAAGCACTATCAATGTCTGATCACTTTCAGATAGTCTTTTGCTTATGCTCATGTCTTATGCTCAAGACATAAAAATTCAATTTCGGCTATAATGAGAACCTAATCCTAGCGAATCAGATATTGCAGACAAAGAAGCAAAATTAAAGTAACAAGATGATATAAACTAAGTACTATTTATTTAACTTTGTGTAAAAAGTGACCGACAGAAATCTCTGAATTCAGAAGTTCTAGCTGACATCGGAGTATGTACGCATCATTTTTAATATTAACTATCTCTCTTTTTGACCATCTGACATCTTGCATTTCTTTACACATGAATCTAGTTCTAAGTCCAGCTCATTTTTACTAAAGTCTTGAAGACATGTAAGGTCAGGTGGGGTAAGTGAAACATATTTTATTTGTATGTAAATGAAATGGATCTAACACAGTAATGCAATTCGTAATTGAATCAGTGATAAGTGCAAAATGTTCTCCTTTAATCAGTTTTTTACAGTACTATGACATTTAGCTCTTTAGTCTTACTATAAGCGAGATAACAAGAAAAATTTGGAGACTATGGTTTTGTTTCCCCTGAAGAGGGGTAAGTGAAACAGTCGCCAAAAGTCTAATAAATAATGTGACTATGCATCTATGAACCTGTCTAAAACAACAGTTTAAACTTAGTTTTTCTAAAGTATATCTTGTATAATCAAAATAAGGTTTATTTTTGAAAATAAACTAAAGAAACATATATTTGGGGTAAGTGTAACATAGTTGTCTTGGTCAGATGTCACAAACATTTTTATAAAGATTTGTAAAAAAATTTAAATAGAAGTTACAGTGAAATGAAAAACAAAATATAAAGTAATTTCTTTACTTACTTAGTGGTTCAGATTTTGACTTAATAGTTACGTAGGTATTTTATATAAGTACTTATGGCACATTTAGTATTTGTCTCAAAAATATGTCTTATCTTAAACTTAACAAAAATAAACTATAAGTACAGAACCCTTTTTTTTGCAATATAATGTTTACAATCATTTTATGCACTAGTAGTGTAACAAAAACCAGAAAGATTTGTTCGTACACTACGTTCGTCGCTAAGTCGTTGTGTTCGAACATAATACTTACATACATTTTATATAAGTACATCTTGTATTATGCAATAAGTGTATAGAAGCAAGTCAATACAATCCGCAGATCAAAGTGTTTAATGTCGGTAAGATGTAATACATAACATGTTTTTTTTTTGGTCTGCGGTGAGAATAAACACTTTTTTTTTCTTCCGCGGGTAGTGTGACATTTGTTTTTATCTACGATACATTGTAGTCTTTCAATGTTAGGCTAAAAACTGGTTGGTAGCAGCCAACTGTTGATCCCCATACAGGATGTGTCATACCGTACAGAATTAAAAGTGATTTGAAAATTGCACAATATCGCGAGTTACCTTTTTAATTTTTGTCGAGCTATATAATACCTACATATTTTATGTAAGTACTTGGAATAATATTTTTATTTAGGTCAGTAAAATATAACACGTAAAAAATGTTTGTGAAATCTGATACGGGGAAAGTGAAACATATGATTCTCTTACCCCGTCATGCCGGTTCCACTTACCCCACTTAATACTTTTTGAGGCTAAGTTTTACACCATCGCCAAAAATCAATTTCCCGTAAGTTTTATCTAAATTTGATAATTGAACCATAAAATATACACTTTTCATGCAGTACTTACCTTTAAAAACATTTAACTACACTTATATTTTCACTTTTAATTGATCCGAAAACTTGCCGCTTCCAACTCGTGTATCTTGAGTTGACAGTTCAATATTTTTTTTTCATTTTGACGTATTAGAAAATCATCGTAGAGACATCTGTGTTGGAGCATTGAAATTAGCTCGTCATTCCTGTTTTATCAACATACCGCCCTAGAGTCTATCTCTTATAGTTTATTGTCTGTGAATGTGCGTTTCAGTTCCCCCGTCGTTTCACTTACCCCACCTGACCTTATGTTCAATTTTTTTTGTGATAGTCTCATCCTATAATTAATAACGTGAATAATTAGTAAAGTGAACAAATAGTTACAATAAAAAGAAAATAATTTAAATTCAAAATATCTTACCGAAGATGTTGTAATACTTCCCATACATTTTGCCTTTTTTCGTTGGGAACAAATCCAATACGTATTTTGATTTTTATATATCTTTTGTTTATAATACTGATAGCCATCAAAAAGTAGTATTTTACCACCGTTTCTAGATAAATATTGTAATTCTGGTTTTTCACTCATCATTGCATTTACAAGATTTTACTATATATGAGATGAGAGATATGCAGAGCTTTTCCGAAACGCGATGAAATATAATTCTGACAACTCGTGAAAACAAAAGAAATCTCGTGAAAAGAAACAAGGAGTAGACGAACCAAAAACTTATATTCGAAATTCAAATGAAGTCTTATGTATGTTCCAGTAAAATAGGATGTATTAAAATAGGAAATTGTAATAAACAGGTAAGTATTCTACCTATAGTCAAGTGCTCTAAGATAAGAACCGTCCGTAATCGTACATCCTTCACTTGAGAAATGGTAGGTATGCTAAAAGTACGGACTTACAATAATTGTACTCGTATGTATGTATTAGCACTATCTGCTCATGATAATATCACTCATTTGTCAATTCTATAAATGTTGTAGATACCTACTCATTTACAGATTTCGGTGCTAAAAATAATAACTGACCATCTAGGATGTCAGTTAAGAAATAAAAATACTAACCGACAAACCAGGTTGTCAGTTAAGAAAAAAAAAATACTAACCAACCCACCAGGTGGTCAGTTAAGAAAAAAAATACTAACAGACTAACCAGGTTGTCAGTTAAGAAAAAAAACACTAACCGACCAACCAGGTGGAGAGAGTGGTTGGTCAGTTAGTAATAGACGGGCGCGGATGGCCCGGATCAGTTGGGGATTACATCCCGAAGTGATAAGGACTATTTACAACGCTGCTGTGGAGCCGATGGTGCTGTAAGCGGCCAGCAGCTGGTGTCCTGCGGTGGAGAAGCTTGGTATACGGAAGCAGCTGAACGTAGTGCAGCGCGGATTCGCCCAAAAGCTTTGTAAGAGCTACCGTACGGTCTCTCTGCACTCGGGACTGATCCTGGCTGGAATGCTCCCTCTGGACCTCAGAGTTCGCGAGGTGGCCTTATAGTACGAAGCCAAGAGAGGGGTCATCGTTAGGAGACAGAGAGATTGAACAGATGGCTCTGGCTATTGAGGCACCTCACCCCGCGGAGCATATGAACCTGGAGTTCACCAGTCTGGTAAACGAGGAACAATATCAGGGCTCCAATAACATCCAGGTGCGCATCTTTACGGACGGGAGCAAGACTGAGGGTCGTGTCAGCGCTGCGTTATCCATATGGAATAACGAGGCCGAAACCAGGACCCTCAAACTTGCTCTGTCGCCCCACTGCACCGTCTACCAGGCCGAGCTCCTGGCCATATTAAAAGCGACCAGTTAGGTCCTTAGGCGAGGTGCAGCCACGTTCGGCATTCTTAGCGACAGCAGAGACGCACTCCTGACGGTTATTAACCCTCGAGCCCTCCACTCTCTGGCAGTTGAGTCCAGGCTAAACATCAGGCGGGGCTTGACCCAGGGCTAGGAAATATCCTTGTTCTGGGCCAAGGCCCACGTAGGGTTGGAGGGTAATGAGCGGGCAGACCAGCTCGCTAAGGAGGCGGCTCTAAAGTCCAAATAGCGCCACACTACAGCTTGTGTCCCGTCTCATTCGTCAAGCGAGGTCTGCCTCAGATCTCGCTCGACGAATGGAACGAACGGTACAAAACAGGCGAAACCACTTCCGGTACCAAGCTTTTCTTCCCTTGTGCGGTGGCTGCATATAGTATCGTCCGCAAGATGGAGGTCGCCAGCACTACGACCCAATTGTTAACGGGGCATGGTTGGTTCTCCGCATACTTGACTCATTTCAAGTGTAAGGAGGGCCATCATGCGCCTGCGAACCGGGCGTCGAGGAGACGGTCACACATCTCGTCGTGGACTGTCCCATACACCTGAGGGACAGGTTCAATTTAGAACATAATTAAAAATCAACATTAGCATTAATAACTTACCGGTCCTAATGTCACAAGAATACAGGCATCACTTTCTGGAATATAGGGAAAAAATTATAAAAGTAGTAAATAAAAGAAACAGCAGCTAACAATCTCGGACGGATATTTAGCCAAATATTTGGGAGAAGATTGAAACTAATGTATAAAAATAAGTGTATAGCCATAACAGAAAACTTTGTTATATAGTCACAGCAATACTTACAGCAAAAAAAAAGAAGAAAAAAAAACACGGAACCACTAACCCCTATTTCCTAAGTATGGAAGGTATGGAAAAAAAAAAGAAGAAAGATATGGAAGAAGGAAGAAATATAGAAAGGTATGAAAGGAAATATACTAAAAGTATCAGAATGAAAGCAAGATATAAGATTGAATATAATACAGAAGATCAAATATAATACAGAAGATCAAATATAAAGCAGTAAATTCAATATTATATAGTGTATTAGTAGATCAACTATAATATAGTAGATTAAATATTGTATAGTGGATTAAATATGGTATGGTATATTATATATAATACAGTAGGTAACATATAATAAAATATAAGAAATAAGGAGAAATAAATCGTAAGCGGGTTCTTGCAAGAATGTAAACAAGAATGGCGAATAACCTTACTGCGTAAGAATAGGCTCTTTCTTAGGTGTAAGAATAAAAAATAAAAATAAAAAGTAACGAAAGTGACAATGCGTTTCTTTTTTTTTAGAAGAAGCGTTACTGGTTACATGATCTTTTATGTTGAATGATTTTTGGTTAAACTACAAATTCGGTATATAGTTTTTACCTCGCTGCTCCGCCAAGCTGAAGTTGTTTACACGTCATATTGTATGGAATTTTGAACAATTTTCGCAAACATTTAAATGGGAGATCTAACCATCGTTTTATATTTCTATATCCAGTTTTGCATTAACGCTAGCATTATTTTTACAGCATCCGAATTAGTTTTACATAACATAACATAACATACATAAACTCACGCCTATATCCCCGAAGGGGTAGGCAAAGGTGCTAGCACCCACATTTCGCCAGTTTATGTTTAGGTCCCAATGTAATAGGTGGCGAGCCTATTGCCATTAACCGGGCACTTATAAACCTGCGATAAATATACACATAACTTCGAAAAGCATCGAAAAGTCATTGGTGTGTGCCATGGTAAAACCTGGGATCGAACCCGAGACCTCGTCTCAGCAGTCCATTACCCATACCACTAGGCTACCGCGGTTATCTACACTCAAATCGAAAAATTCGAATTAGGTACGAATTCAAAGACGATTCTATACATATGCACTTTATAAACGCATATACATAAAATTAAAAATTAAATATAGTACCGCCAACTGTATCATAAAACTCATTATAGTATCGCTATCTTCTTTTATTCATTAAACTAGTCTAAGGTTTTAGGCTGAATATGAAAAAAAAGGCACACGCATGCGCAGTTCGAACTGTGAAAAAAATGGCGCCCTTGTAACCTACCTAGGTTGTTTAATTTGTTTAATTTCAATTTTTCCTATGAGTGAAGATAAAGTAGTGTATGAAACTGCATATAACTTTGGTATTAAAACACTTCTCGAAACCGGAGATGGCCCAGGGTCAGTCGGGGTGCGAGGGATATGCTCTATGGGCAACCTTACACCCCGGCGTCTGTAGACCCGAGACGGCGTGCGGTTTTAGTCGGTTCAAGCCCGACATAACCGCCCCCGCTGGCACGCGGGGGGGTATCCGAAGGGATTTCCGCACGATAAAAAAAAAAAAAAAGGTATTAAAACACTCGAGTCAACCTATTATCAATAAACAGACTCTCGTGCTTTAATACCCCTTCTTATATGACAGTTGCATAAACTACCTACTATTATTTCAACTTTATATGTAATTTTCGACAATTTGAATGTGAAAAATCGAATATATAGTATATGTATAATATATAGTAAGACTAAATATAGTTTCAGTATATTCTATTATCTAGTCTACTAATCTCTTATCAGATTTGTCAAAGCCGAAACTAGGTTTCTCTTTGAAAAAAAAAACAAATTAATTTCAAAATTGTTAAGTTCCATAAGTATTTAGGTATATAGTATTATAAGTATCACGTAGCGAATGTCAACTTTCGATTCTACCTGTTAATAAAGTCATTTTAGCGAAGGCGTTTGTTATAATTTAATGTTTAGTTGATTAGTTTGCTAATATAATGCCTTTTAGATAAAGCATTACGTATATTATTTGAGTGTAAATTATGGTTTTAGTCGGTTCAAGCCCGACATAACCGCCCCCGCTGGCCGGCGGGGGGTATCCTAGGGGATTTCCGCACGAACAAAAAAAAAAAAAAAGGTACATCTCTGCCATCGCTGCAAAGGTAAACCGGAAAGAATTAGCTTATAGGGACCCCTCGACACTGTCAGCTAGTGTATTATAAATGTGAAAGTTTGTGAAAATGGATGGACGTGTGTGTGTGTGTGTGTGTGTGTGTGTGTGTGTGTGTGTATGTGTGTGTATGTTTCTTACTCGTTTACGCAAAAACGGCTGATGAAATTTGACACAGAGATAGATTATAGTCTAGAGTAACAAGAACAGGATTAGGAAAATCACGGCGGCGGAACCGCTTGCAACAGCTAAGCTTTTATTATGTCATCAATAGTTTTCGCAGCGCACACAAAATAATGACTATTTAAGCCGATTGTTGAATGTGAACCTCGGATTGAATTATCGCAATTATTGTTAAAATTAATGAAATACAGCTCTAGTGATGTACCAGTAATGTAGCTTCATATTGCTAAAACATATTTTTAAATCGATAAGTTTTTTAGTTTATCCAAGACAAACAAACATAGGGCACGCCCCAATTGAAGCGGTAAAGCTGGAGAAGCGACACGGTGGCCTTTCCTACCGGCTGACGCAGCTACTCACCGGGTATGGCTGCTTCGGGAAGTACACGTGTCGTATAGGCCGGGAGCCAACGCCCACGTGCCATCACTGCAGGAGCGGTCACGAGGATAATGCGCTCCACGCGTTAGTGGAGTGCCCAGCGTGGATGCAGCAGCGCCATAACCTCATGATAGCTATCGGTGCGGGAAGCCTCTAGCATGAGACCAGGCTTACGAGAGTGCAAGGGATTCTTCCGCTTCATCTTATGAGAAGGTATGAACGCAAAAGAAGCGGCGGAAAGGGTACGGGAGAGGACCAGCACTCTCTCGTCTCACAGAAGGCGCACCGGCAGTCAGAGAGCGTTAACGATCTCCGTCCTCCATGAGCGCGGGTCTGGGGGCGAAGGGATGGTCTACCCGTCGCCCTAGCAGAGGCAGGCCAGAGACGTAAGGCAAGGCAAGTCGTATACCGCGCGCGCCTTTCTCAACGGAGTGCACTACACGGTGAGGCTATTAATGATAGGCAACCAATGCCTGGTGCGGTTCCTGGGGAATTATTCATCTTAGGGTATACCCGGGGTGCCCTCTACAATAGGTAATATGGCGGAACACCGTGTGGTTTTAGTCGGTTCGATTTAGACACAGCCACGTGTTCGCTAGCCCCGGTGAGGTGGTACCCGTGAGGGTTTCCACACGTAAAAAGAAGAACAAACATACAAATATAAAAAGCACCAGTATACATAAAGGACATTATACTTATTAATTAATTAATTGTGGATAGATCTTCACAAAGGGTTTTTCTCCACCGAACACGGCATCAGATTGAATTGTCCACGGATCGCGACTGATACCGCGATCCGTTTCACTCAAAAAATATATTAAGTAATATTTATTAGCCACCGATCATGGCATCCGTAGCTTTAAAGAATTAATTAACCAGCCACTAGAACATCATAGAGAAAACCTTTCTAAATAAATACCGCACTACATTAAAAAAAAGGTAAGTAGGAGCATATTCACGGTATATAAAATCAAGAGAAAGTGATGTTAAACTAGTGTCAGCAAACTCTCACATATTATAAACTAATCACATCACACCAAACGTGATAGGTTATAATTTATAACAGAAAACAAGCCATGATTTAGTAATCAATGCGTTGCGAATTATTTTGAACATTTTCACAGCAATATGGCACACAAGCTCCCTGAGCTGTCCCAGAGCTCTTCGCGCACTTCATCATCATCACGCCGTTAGTCCGGATTGTTTCTGAGCGGAAAACCTCCGCAAGAACCTCAGCTAGCAAGTGAGGTTGGCTTGGGCCCCGAATAGCTTGGTGGGGCCTCCGTACAACCCATCGCGCACTTCATCTTGATTTAATATTCCGTAAGCCTTTACATACATATTTCGCCAGCTTCTTATTTATTGGTCACATGTTATAAAGGAAAGCCCATATTGTCATTCACCATGCAGGCACGTGAACAAACTACATTATCTAGATGATCATATCTGATAGGTAACGAAAATATCCTAACAGATAAACATAATAAAACAGTTACCAGCTTAGGAATATAAACTCAGACGTCACTTTCGTAGTCGATCGTGATTAAATTTGAATATGTTTACTATTTAGAGGAGACACTAGACTCTCGTGTTTTTTTATTGTACATTTACAGCCTAGATACGCAAGGTAATAAGTAAAGCATGTGAGGAGATCTTGCAATAATAACTCACAGCCACTTTTCTTCAATCGCAATGTAATTATTAATTGCAATCATTTGTATCCCACAGATCAAATAGTGAATCATATCGCATAGCTCGCACACCTCAGTCGATCAGATAATAAATATTCGATACGCGTAGACTATTTTTGGCTGTAGCATTATCAGCGAGAACTTATTTTGCCTTGCACGGCTTTACAAGCAATCGATCGACTTACGGTCATCAACACATAGGTATGAAAATGGTTTACAAATCTATATACCTACCTTACCTGTAAACTACCAATTGAGTTAATATGTAACTTAATTGTTAGGACGTCCAAAAATATCGAAAGGGCAAAACTTTGTGTGAAACATGATAAATGAGGTATATTATTCTATTTTTTGGCCAGTTTTCAACCACTACACAAGTACAAGCAAACTGGCTTGTACTGTGAACTGGTATCTGGAGCATTTCATATGAAGCGTACCGAAAAAAAACAGGTTCTAAAATTTGTTCTTATTTGGGTTAATTATAGTAGGTATGAAAGTGAATACGTAATATATATATTCAAATTATAACGTATTCATATTATTTTTCAAACTATGGGCGTCAAAAATATGTTTTTTTTAGGGGCCCATATTTGAAAAATTAAACATCGTAAAAAAAAATTACGTATTCACTTTCATACCTACTAGAGGTATAAGAACAAATCTCAGAACCTCACTTTTTTTCCTATCCGCTTCATATTAAATGCGCCGTCTACCGTTATTTGTAGGGAGAACTTGTTGCGAAACAATCCTTCTAAACAACTCCCAACATAGGTCACCAGTCATCATACAGCCCGCTGCACTACTTTTAGATCTTAACTAGCACTATCGTTTGTGTGCACGTTTCGACATCGTAATTAACAAATTAGACACTCACTGTTTGCAGATCTTCGCATGCAAGAATCGATGTGGATGGAGTGCGTTTTGGTTTCGTTTATCGTGTCGTTCCGTTTCGTTTTGTTCCTTATAGCGGCACCTCTGCATTTTGACAATCCTCAGCTACTGACAGTTCTGGAAAAATCTCCTATTAGGTATACTTATTTCAGGGGTGTGTGTTGGGTAACCTCCTCGAGTGTCGCTTCGATTCCGATCCCGCTGCAGTCCGGGGGGAGCGGAATCGGAGCGGCCGGTACACCCTGGGCGGCGGTCAATGGCTTCCCCTTCACCCATTCATAGGGTTGGCATTGATCGTCGGCCAATACCCAACGTGGCGGGAACACATCGCTCTCCGTACTCCTCTGCTTTCAGAGGAGACAGGATGAGCGATGCTGTTAGTGGTGAGATGGCCCAGGGTCAGTCGGGGTGCGAGGGATATGCTCTATTGGGTAACCTTACACCCCGGCGTCTGAAGACCCGAGACGGCGTGCGGTTTTAGTCGGTGCAAGCCCGACATAACCGCCCCCGCTGGCCGGCGGGGGGGTATCCGAAGGGATTTCCGCACGAAAAAAAAAAAAAAAAAAAAAGGTATACTTATTTCAAATCTATTTTAAATTATATTATCATATTGGATCATACTGGATGGTTGTTACGGTACGGTAGTACGAATAGCTTGGTTCGCTAAATGATTTGATGCTATGTGATTGATTTTTGTAATCTTTTTTCGAGAAACAAACATCCTCAAACGTTGCGACCGGAAACAGTGCGTGCAGTGAGGTATGAAAGGCAATTTATTCCGCGCGCACTCTCAAGCTGTGTAATAATATCCCTGCTTTGGTTTTTCCCAAGCGACTACAATGTGGGGTTCTTCAAGAAGGGCATTAGAAGGTTTTACTGGTTCGGCAACTCGAGTATGACGCCTCTGGTGTTGCACACGTCCATAGGCCGCGGTAACCGCTTCCCATCAGGTGGGCCGTGTGCTTGTCTGCCATCTGAGTGGTATAAAAAAAGGACAAGTTTAATATATGTTTACTGTTTTGTTTATTATTTTATCATAAGTTTTAGGGATAATGTGGTCGGTAACTTCAAATATTTTAAGGTACGTCTGAGAATTACTGTTCCAGCGTATAGACATGTCAATTGTCTAACTCAAAACTGCTCGTCGTCGTTCGCCTAGCAGACCAACTACAGGCGAGACCCAACGTGTATCTTTGTATATGGTTCATTAAGTCTATTCATCTAGGCGTAACACTGGATTAGCTTACCTGCTGAGTTTACCTTCAAAACTCATATCAGCAAAACATGCTTAAAAGAAAAAATAGCCATGATGCAGTGCAAAAGCGCAATATGAAGAACCTGGGGAATGCAACCAGTTGCAGCAGATAATGCTATGGATTTACAAAGCAATTATTAGCAACTGGTATAGGGTCCAGAATTCAGCCGCGGTAGCCTAGTGGTATGGGTAATGGACTGCTGAGACGAGGTCTCGGGTTCGATCCCAGGTTTTACCATGGCACACATCAATGACTTTTCGATGCTTTTCGAAGTTATGTGTGTATTTATCGCAGGCTTATAAGTGCCCGGTTAATGGCAATAGGCTCGCCACCTATTACATTGGGACCTAAACATAAACTGGCGAAATGTGGGTGCTAGCACCTCTGCCTACCCCTTCGGGGATATAGGCGTGAGTTTATGTTATGTTTATGTTATGTTATGGTATAGGGTCAAAAGACCGCCATCGGTAGACATAAAGTAAAATTAGATAAAGTCCAATGGCTAGCGGCTCTAATGGCTACGGGCGTGATGAGGACAACACCCACAGCCGCGTACGAAATCATGCTGGGGCTCAACCCCTTGGATTTAGACACAAAAAGAAAAGCAACCGAAAAATGGTTCAAACATAAAAACACTGGCCAATAGACCGGAACCATTATGGATAAAGGCCATGCCAGCACAGTAAGAACTACGAAGAGAGGCTGTCGATGATCCTCTCCAAGAACGACCTAATAAGGAAGGAGAGAGGAGAGAAAAGTATAGAGTACCTACACATAGGACCACGACACGACTGAAGGAATGGATGGAGGTCAATGGTAGTATCTGCTACACGGACGGCTCAAGTAAGGAAATAACAAGTCTCTGGTTCTGAAGTGCACATCAAGTGCAAAGACGAATCAGAAATAAACATATCAATACCTTTAGGCAGATTTGCAAGCTACGCCATAATCGAATGCGCTGAGATACTCGAACACCTGAATAACATCAACAGGGTGATAGTGACCATCTACAGCAACAACCAGGCGGTGCTGAAGGCCTTAAGCAAAGTTGTAAAGGAATGTAGAGAGATACTAGAGAAACTGGCCAAGAAAGTCGACTTAACGATCGCCTGGGTGCCCGGACACTAGGACAACATGGGCAACGAGATAGCTGACAAACTAGCCAGAGACGGAATCGATGAAAACTTAGTGGGGCCGGAGTCTTGGCTCACACAGAATCACCAAGAGAGTAGTCAGCTGCAGTATTACAGTGAAACCCAACCGAAGATGGACATCTTCGACAGGTATGAGACAGTAAAAGATCTTTATTAAGGACATCGATAAAATAAAGACGAGCCAACTTACCAAACTCTCTAGATATCTAATTTCAGGATATATTAAACAGACACCTAACAGTGATCGGACTGAAGGCTGATCCCAGTTGTCCGGAGTGTATGAAGACAGACAAGTTTCAACCTGCTAGCCGAGAGTCCTATATAGTCACTAATTAGATGGGAACTTCTGGGATCGGAGGAGTTGAAGGACCTGAAGGTGGAACAGATCGGATTCTGCAAGGAAAGGAAAAGGTTTGAAGAGGCGCTGCGGAAGTTGGATTGACCACGCTCTCTCCGATGCGAGGTTTAGGGAAATAGATAAAGTGGCCCGAAAACGTCGTGGGTGGATGGACCATCCACCATCCGGCTTCCGGCGTCGTCGTCCCCAATACGACTCGCCTCACTTCAAAACAAAAGACGGGTAATTTTTTACGAAGCTGTTTCGAGCAGCCTGAGTATCCTACTTACCGTATGCATCGTCAATTGGTCACGCTTTTGTCCAAACAACACGCTGCTTTCTCCACCGGCTATGTGATATCATAATTTCTCTTTTAAATAACATATTTGAGATACCTTAAAGACGTGCTAACTACGAAGCAGCCGAACTTTCTATAATAATCCGTGAAGCGATTGCCATTTGACCTCCACAACCCACTAGCGATATCGAAGTTCTGAAGTAAGATCAGTTATCGGACATTTTAGGGCTCCAACTATCCGCAAGCCATAGAAGTTCGAATGGCAACCGGGACTGACGGCTTATCGTGCTCTCCGAGGCGCGGACGGAGGGGTTTCAATGTGTTAAGAATGGACAACCATCCTAAGGCTGAAGTCAGTCTTAGGATGGGTGACCATTCTTAACACATTAAAACCAGCAAGCAATAATAGCCAGCAATAAGAAATAATAACCAGGTGGTTATTATTGCTTAACTTTATAATATGTTAAGCTACGAGCCACTCTCCAGCGTCACTCCTGGTATTACAACCGTTCATGTAAACCTCCGTAATTGTCTACCATCAGGACCATAGGGCCCGTAAAAAAATGAATAAAAGAACTATAAACCATGGAACCGTGGACCGTGTCACTATGGACCACTACCAATCTGGTGGATCACATGTTTTATAATGTAGTCTTTATGAAACCTAGCTAGCTCCGGGGGCTTTAAAGCAGTACATTTCTTTTTTTCAAATGAACTATAAACCATGTGAACCGTGGACCGTGTCACTATGGACCACTACCAATCTGGTGGATCACATGATTTATAATGTAGTCTTTATGAAACCTGGCTAGCTCCGGGGGCTTTAAAGCAGTACATTTGTGAGAAATGTACTTCATTCATTTGGCACAAGAGAAAAAACTTCTCTTGTGAACAACTTAGGAGTGAGAAGAGTCGTAATTCTTACGATTTTATGGCTATTCTTGAACCGCATGACGCTTACAACAGCACACCTTTTGGACTCACTAACTTTGCGTAGTTTTAGAGCTGCAAGCACTTAGGGGCTTAGGGCAAGCTACCGCAATATAAAAGCAAAAAAGTAGTAAGTGAATTGGATTAAAAAAATATAGTGAGTCGTTTTGTACAAAAGACACTTGTCTAGAGATAAGTGTCTTTTGTGCAAGACCTAAGTAAGTAGTTGTACCAAATGTACATTATCAAGGGTCTAGTTGATGAAAAACAAAGATATTTTTTAAATCATTTTCTATAATTCCAAAATTCTACTTAACCTATGTAAAAAGTACATATGTGTATAATAATAAATATTTCAAATGTATACATGTCACTACTAACAAAGCAAATTACAGAATATGCCATGTCTATACAATCTTTCTACTATGATGAGAACAAGGACTAGCCTAAATGCATCTATAAATTATTAGTTTAGCAAAATAACCAAGGACGTAAATGATGAATAACAAAATTATTTTTATATTGACAATGCCCGCGACCCTGGCCGCTAAGACAGATTCAGTTCCAAGACCCTCAGGAACCTATGCCCAGGAAAAAAGTTAGCTATGCCCTATTCTCGTACTATCTGTCCTAATTTAAGCCAAATCCATCCAGCTGTTTTTGCGTGATTGATCTTGCTTTCACACCTAGCTTCCTAGGTCTTTCAACCATTTTAAGAGGAGAAGCTCAAATGAAAAAGCTTTTTCAGCAAGTGAAAGAGAGCAGGACGAACTATATACCTCAATTACAACTGGAACTGGAATATACATGAGAAAATTGAGTATGAGTATAACTTGAGAAGTGTGAGAATCAGGTGATTTTAAATGACTGAAAACAAACCTGTATATCAATATATTAATTTAAAAGAAATCAAGCAAAACAGTAGGATAGAATGGCTGAAGGAACTGGTACTAGATTTCATACATTTTTTAATAGTTAGATTATTTTTGTGATTGTTCTAATTTAGATGCAAGTTACATTGTCTGATTATTACAATGTTGTAATGGAGATAGTATATGCAATATGTTTTTTAATCTATAGATTTTGTATAATGTCAAAATTCCACTTAACTTATGTAAATAGTACAATATGTGTTTAATAACAAATATTTAAAAATAAGGTACCTACATATTTCACTATCAACAAATCAAATAATGAATTATATTATAACATGAACGATAATGTTATGTCTAAACAATCTCTTTCCACTATCATGAGAACAGAAACTATTAAAGATAACGATAAAATATTCTTTATTGTACACCATAAAAGTAGTAATAAATAAATAATATTCGACTTAAGTTAATAAATGTACAATGGGCGGCCTTATCGCTAACAGCGATCTCTTCCAGGCAACCTTTGGATGGATAGAAATCAAAAGAGATGGATAAGGGCAGTGTACAATTAACAATGAAAAAGAAGAAGAACTATTCTCTTATAGCATTTTCTTTATTGAATATCTATAAAATTATTAGTGTGGATTGCATAAGAGCTGTAATAATACAAACTTTTCCAAATATTTTTGCTAGATTAATTAGTAAATAATGTAAATAAATATTTCATTATATAAAATCGCATCGCACAGCATTGAATTTTTGAGGTTAGTAAATCTAGTCCATTAAATATTTTATTAATGTTAACTACACTTAGTGATTTCACAAAAAAATACTACATGATGTTAGTAATATCACTAAATGACAAGCAATACTAATTCTTACCCTATTCATACCTTAGAGACAGAGAGATAAACAAATAATAGTCACTACACTCATTCCTTTTGCTGTTCTTGTTCATCAGATTCAGTAGCAGCTCTATGCAGCTCATACAATTGTATTAGCTGATCTTCTGTCATTTGATCAAGGAGTTGTGGATCTAAATATTCACCAACTTTCTTTTTCCTAGCCTGTTGTAAAGGTTTCATTTGTTTTGCTAGTGTTATTGCATAATCCTGAAATATAATTATTTAAGTAATAATATGTAAAGGTAGAAGATCAAAAATAAAATACACTTAAAATATGCTATATAAGATAAAACCCCCTGCTTAGAACTTAAGATATGCTATATATATAGGTATATCAATTTACTAAAAGGTTGTGAAGGTAATAGTTTACATACACATGCATTTCTCTCTCCGGAGTAGTAATAGTTTGTTGTGACAAAAAAACATTGTTTGCAAAAGAAATGTTTGAAGGCTTCTTTCAGTAACTGATGCCAGGGTGAATAATAAAATAGATCATATTACCTGCTCTTTAGCAGTTAGCTGCAAGATTATTCTAGAATATAGACCTAGTTAACATGCATGTATATGTTGCTGTTGCAGACCACCACCATTAAAATATTTAACTAGACAACATTTTTGAAGTGAAAACTTCTGTAGCGGCGTTGTGCATTTTTTGGAATGGGTAAAAAAGGTTAAACTCGCGTGAGTAAACACGTGACCTGAACGGAAGGCAACAAATATAGAAGCGCTAATTTCACACTATACTTAACAACCTTGGTGGCGTGTTCGTCTAATGAGTTGTCGTTGACTTCGTCAAGACTGAGATTGATTCTGACCTAGGCCCAAGAAACACTTTTTGTCATCATATAACTTTTGTAATATTTATTCTATTTTTTCTATTCTATTTCTATTGTGCCATACATCTTTTGATATAAAATGGAAGTTTAACGAAGTGCATCTATTAATGAAAAAAGTGACGAAGAAATTGCGAAAAAAAATGAGTGAGTACTTTATAAATATATATATATATATATTGGCGATGATGGTTCTGGTAATAATGGTGAAAAAGTCGTTGAAATTATGGATGGAAGTTGATTTTTCTTAGATAAACTTTTTAATATAAAATAATTCTATAACAATTTTAAAAAATTCTATATAAATAGTTCTGAAGTGTTAAATTTTTAATCTAATATAAATTGTAATGTTTGTGTACAATATGCGCTATTGTACACAAATAAATGAATATCGTATGTTATCACATAAATGATAGTATTTTAATAATGATAATTAAAGCAATTCGTGCAAAATTATTCCCTAACCATTCCATAATTTCAAAAATGCACAATGTTAATATTCAAGTTTTCACTTCTGCCGGCACTTCCGGAGTGCACCCTGTCGTTTTTTTATAATGGTTACGTTAATAAGACTTCATCTTGCCTGATGGTAAGCTAGTCTCAGGAATGGGTGCTCACCATTACAGACACCGATAATGCGACAATAGTAATCCAATTTCGGTTTGATTGCGTTCAGGGCAGCACTGGTGGGACCGGTGGGTGTCACGCGGTGCTGTGACGACAATCCTCTTTTGATGAGGCCGTCAAGCTGAGTGCCACCATTGTTAACATGGTACGTGTATGTAATGGTGACCCTCTTTCCTGAGACTTTACCTTCAGCTTACCGTCAGGCGATGTGAAGTCAAATTGACATGTCCTAAATAATAAAAAAAAAAACAAGATAATGCCCCCTTAGCTTGAAGGCCTCATCAGATGCTTTTTCACGCCCCGCTTATAGGACCCGGGACTGTATAATCACATGTCCTGGGAAATATTAATATGGCAATACATACTGTCCACTCATTAAGAAATATCTTTGACTCCTCAGGATTGCAGGTTCTATGTCGTTTGAACTCATCTCTTGCGTAATTATCTCCCATAATACGAAGTTCGGGTGGTAAGGCTCTGTGCATTCGGAATATCAACTTATATAAACGACGAACACGCAATATGTGTTCAGGTCCCGACATTCTGCAACAGAAAGTTTAGAGATTTACATAATCGCAGCAGTATTATAATATAACTTTAAGTATCAGATATAGCTTCTACCTAACTAACCTAACTAAACTTTTAAGAATGTCATCTGGCAGACATAATACATAACCTATAATAATATACTTTTTACCTGGTTTAAATAGCTGCGTTACGTCAACTGCCCATCTCTCTTAAATAGATATAATAAACTTTATTCATAAATTTAAGCCACCAATCCTACATTTTTTCAAATTAGGTTCAAATCAACGTAGACATAAAACAGATATTCTTTAAATTTAAATTGCATTGAATCAATTGCATTGTCCACTGTCTGCTTTCAGCCGCTGTCAGGAGTGTCAGGGCTGTCAGCTATCACACTGTCAGCTGTTAAATGTCAATAGCTATAGTGATAATGAAATTTGGAATTCAAAATAAATTGTAATTAAATGCACTATTTACATATACACCTTATAGTGCATTTAATTATAGCGATAATAACAAATAAAATATAAATTCGGCTACATCACGCATCCTACATAGTTTTGGAGAGGCGGCAAAATAGCCCCGGCGAGGTCGGCAACAGACAGTCGATCCAGGGGCTTTGTACATTGGCAAAAGAACCGTCTGACTATTTTGAAATTATCGAGCAATGCTGCCACCGACTTCCCAATGATCCCGAGCCTCTCAAGATGGGCAGAGTGGCTGAAACCTTGGGATGAAATCATTGGCTGAGATCACAACTCGGACTATTTCTGTGGACCCAACCCTCCACCTCCTTCCACATGTCGGTAACCTTGTGCACCTGGGTCGAGATATTTGGTACTTTTTGTCTGATTTGGCACGGACGAGATTGTCAACATGGGGATATTGAAGGCTACAAGAAATACCCAAGACTTTGCCTGGTCCATCAGCATGATATCAGACCTATTCGACTATAGAATAGTCCTATCCGTGATAATGGAGCAGTCCCAATAGAGCTGGGCGCGGTCGTTTTCGAGTACGGCTTCCGGTACGTACTTGTAGGAGGGTAGCCTCTGCTCGATGCGGCACTCAACGATATCACTGTAGTATTGCTTACCCATAGAGTAATTGTGCTTACCAATCCCTTAATCTGATTTTATTTTCCGTAGAACACTAATGGTGGGTAATACTGGCGACAATGACGAAATTGGCTATATTGGCTAATCAGATTCCTTGGAAATAAACTTAGAAGCTAATTCTTGGTGCACTGTGACAGCCGCTTTAAATTTTAAGGTGTTCGCTATTTTTTTTCGCGTGTATTGTGTCAGCTTGAATCTTTCGAGACACTGTTTGTGTTCAGGATAAAAGTTTGATACGTTGCACGAGGCTTAGATTTATTAATAATCTAAGGCACGAGGCTGTATGAAAATTGTCTGTGCTTTTGAAATACTAATATTAATCTGTGCTTTGCATTGCGAACAGTCGCCCTGTAATTTCTTCATTTGCCGAAATTTTGCTTGTCTTCAGCACCATTCAGCACCCATGTGCACGGTAATCAACGGTAATTTTGAATGCAGCCAAATATTTTCTTTTAACAAAGTCGACCATTTGAATTCGGGTAAACTTAGCTAAGTCCTGTAGCCTGTAGATTCATTGCGTTTCTTGATAGACCAATTCGGTTTCATTTTTAGCCATTCATGTATATCAGTATCAAATAAGAAAAATAATCTTTGACCGACTCCTCAACAGGGGGATTTATGGATTCAGCAGCCGTACGAAGTCATTCTGTCTTACGAAGAGTTTGTGCCGGCAACATTACTGGCGGGTGTTCTGTAAATAAATTACAGTTACTGTTCTAATAGGGAATTATTGTGGTAATTTATGTCAAATAAACCGCTTACCTATCAACTGTGCACCTTGGTATATGACCAACAACCAGCCTGACGTACGTTAGTCGCTGGACTTCTTTCGTTCAAGAGCAATTCGAAATTCTTAACCTCTAGCTCAATGCCCAGTCCTTAGGTAGATTGCAAGATATAAAGCACATAAAAAAACTGTCAAGTGTAAAATGTTATATTATAAAATTAGTCCTCAGTCAATGTTGTTACTCTGTCTCGAGTGTCAATCAAACGTGTTTTTTATATTTTATATCAATGTTGGATGTAAATACTTTGGCTGAAGAGCTGGCTATTTTGCAAACCAGAAGAAGCTGTCACTATTTTAGGCAAGATGCACAAGTCTACTAAAATATTACACTTAAACATATGGGAGTATAAATGTAATAAATTACTGAAAAGTCTAAAAATAGCATATGAAATAAAATAATTTTGCAAAGCTAAAAACAATCCTAAGGCTACATGGAAGGGCAATAAAAAAAACAGACGGTGCAGTGAACCCACCTCTTGAACTCCTGAAAATGGCCCATGATAATAAGTCATCGGCGAACGTAGTTAACCATTATTTTGCCATCATATGCAAAAAGTTCACAGACAAACACAAAAAACAATATTTCTCCTACGAGAGACATACAACCGCTATATTCTCCGCTAAACTCTCATACTGCACACGTCCATAGGCCGCGGGAAGCGGTTACCGCGGCCTATGGACGTGTGCAACACCTGTGGCGTCACACTCGCTCTGCCGACCCTGTAAAGGAAAGGGGATGGGAAAGGAGTTTGGGAGGGGATGGGAAAGGAGTTTGGGAGGGGATGGGAAAGGAGTTTGGGAGGGGATGGGAAAGGAGTTAGGGAGGGGATGGGAGAGGAATTTGGGCTCCGGTACTCTCACTCACCACACGGAATGCAACATGAGTTCAAATACTGTTACTTGGCGTCGATATTCTGTGAGAGGGTGGTACTTCCCCGGTCGAGTCGGCCCATTCATGCAACGACCAAAATGACTGTTGCTTGACTCTACCACTGCAAAAAAGACACTTCTCCCAACTGATACGTGTGAAGTGTCAAATCTTATTTTGGGCCTCCGTTAAGACGCTGCGAGTGGTTGGGATGGCATTGGTATTGATCTTTTGCAGAAATGTAGCAATACACTGATTCTGCCTATTACACATGTCTGTAATGTAGCTATCACAACAGCCAAATTTCCTAATATATTTAAAAAGGCTATTGTTCACCCCATCTTCAAGGGAGGATCCAGAGAGAACCATATCTGTGCTGGCAATACTATCTAAGATTCTTGTAAAAATTCTAAAGTCTCGCCTAGTAAATTTTTTGGAGAGCAATTACACCTCAGTATCTAACTAGTTTGGCTTTAGAAACAAAAAATCCACCGAGGACGCAGTGGCCTCCTTAGTGGATCTTATTGTGGATAAACTTACCTTACTAAGGCTCTTGACACCGTCTCTGTTCCGCACCTTCTGTTAAAATTGGAGAAAATGGGTATTCGTGGTCACGCTCTGGAAATCTTCAGAGATTATCTTTCCAATAGAGTTCAGAGTATCAAAATCCACTTATATGTTAGTGAGGAAGTTTCTGTTACTTACGGCTTCAGGATTCTATACTAGGGCCCACTCTTTTTGGCTTATATCAACTCCTGTGAGCTCTCGATTCCCTATTGTTCAATTTTCACTTACGCTGATGACACAGCTTTAGTCGTTCATAGCAATAACTGGCCCAATACTTATGCATCCGCGGAAGACGCCCTTTCTACTGTAATGAATTGGCTTCTGCTAATCTTACTTTAAATCTAAGCAAAACAGTATATCTTACCTTTTTATTAAATTCATAAGGTCAACCACCGTCCTACACTTGCCACCTTTAAGCTCACTCTTGCATTGGAGACCCTTCTAATATTCAATGTAACTGCCCAAATATATCTAGATCGAGTACCTACAACTAAACATTTGGGCATCATCATCGACAATCAGATAACCTGGCAGCCACACCTGTCCAAACTTACCTTACGTGTTTATTACTATAATATATATATAGCTGCTCGTGCTGATTCACTGACTTATTGATCACCTCTCCTGAACAATTTTGTATGAAAAAATTTTTTTTCACTGATGGTATCGTATAGAGGATAAAAATTCATTCGGAAGAAAAATATGGAGAGAGCTGATGATTGAGGATTTCGGAGACGGGTGAAGAGCACGCTTACGGTATTGAAGATAGGTTGGGGGTGCTTGAGCAAATGTCACTCGAAACGTCATTCAATTGCCAGTGACCTGAAAAAAAATTCAAAATGGCGAAAAAAAAATGGCCGCCATACAAATTTCGTCGGTGTCCACCTCGGAGAGTATAAAAGATGGAAGAGTAGTTTCTTCGCAAAAGACGATCAGGATCCAAAGGTCTACTCGATGAATAGAAAAAAAATTCAAGATGTCGGAATTTATTTTTCTATAGAAAATGTATGGCGAATATTGAATAGACTACAAGTTTTGAACTATGCAAGACTTTGATTTATGGTTTCTTTGTAAAATGTTTTTGGGTACGAACTCTTAGTCAAAAATATGTAGATAGATGATGGTCGAGGGTTTGGAAGACGGGTGAGAAGCATGGCCAGGGTATTAAAGATAGGTGAGGGCTGCTCAAACAAAAAATACTCGAAACCGCATCCAATTGGCAGGGAGATGAATTGTGCTTCGGTTCACCTCTGCTGTAAGACCTACCTACCTGCCAAATTTCATGATTCTAGGTCTACCTAGGCCGGGACTTGGAATTCAATACCTAACAAAAGTCTATGCTCGGCATTTACAATACCTATTATTTCACCAGGAACAGTTCCTTATTCTCTATAGTTTAGGAGTGTTGTACCCTGCATCATCAGGTTTGTGGAATTCAGACTTGGAGTGTAATCATGAAGCTGTTGCTTGATGCCTAAAATATCAATTCATCAATTCATTATTATATATAGCTCGATTAGCACTCACTCACTCACTGACACAATTGTTCTCCTAGAAGGAGTAATGGGGGATACGGATGATGTATGGGAAAAATGTAGAGAGAGCTGAGGTGACTATGGAAAAATCCGAAATGTCAAAAAATTCAAGATGGCGGCCAACATGGTGGTCGTTTCTCCGCCATCTTTGATGACATTGCAACATGGGTGTCACTTTTGAGTAAATCGAAGCTTCTGATTTTGAATTTTTGAAAAAAAAAGTTGAAAAACCCAAGATGGCGGATCGATTTTTTTATTTGAAATAAATAAACAAAATAGAGCGCTACACATAACACTCGCGAGCTGCTTGCAGCTCGCGCACCGCGCAAAATACTAGTAAATTAATATACGTCTTTAAAAAATTAAGATTCTCAGCTGATTTAAATATCCTTAAAACTGTTTACTTTGCGTTGTGCCAGTCCATCCTAGGCTACTGCATAACAGTGTGGGGAGGTGCAGCAAAATCCCATTTTCCGGAGTTGGAACGGATGCAAAGAGCTGTTTTGCAGAAACCATAGAGACATCCAACCTACATGCTTTATGAGGAATGCCAGGTGCTAACCGTTCGACAGCTCTTTAAGCTCCGAACGGTTCTAAGAAAGCATATGACACTGAACAATGATGAAACCATATTGAACACACGTCGATCTCGTCAGGTGTCCGGTACAAGTCTATAGAACCACTCTTGCGAGTAAACTTTTTCGGGTCATTAGTTGCCGACTTTATCGTGCAATATTTGCCTAACTTTGCAACCACAGGCTTAAAATAGTTGTACTCGATATATCTATATTAAGTAATTAGATCCAGTAGGAGAGGTCGTACTCGATATATCTATATTAAGTAATTAGATCCAGTAGGAGAGGTCACCGTGGTGCCTCTCCAACCACTCCGCCATGACCGGCCTCACCGCCGTGATGGTGGCTTCTCCCCACCTTTGTTGCTCAAGTTGCACCTTCCATGTCTCCATAAGTTCCTGGCGGAGCTGGGACTGCTGCGCCCTGATTTCTCGAGGCTCCGTCCTATGGCCCTGCTCCAGCACCTCCTTGCGCCATTGTAAAAACTATTTCAGTACTTTCCATTGCCACCTTTGCCGAACAAACAATGTTACCAAATTAATAATGGTATTCCGAGGCCTGATGGGCTGTTTTTTAAGTATATTAATTATAAATAAAATTACCAGATGATACCTAAATAATTTATTTTCAACATTGACACAAAAGTTCAACAATCTTGTAGCACAGTAGTATGAAAGTACATTGCATAATCTGTACAGATTATTTATAAGTAGCTAATGCAAAATTATATTGCTACTAGAACTTTAAAAATTACTACATCGAAAATCGTAATTTTTCGAAAGAATACAAGTACCTACAAATATTTACAAGAAGATAAATTGGGATGTACCAAAAACTATCGCTAGATGACGCTACTTGGAGGTCGAGAGCGTATTGACTATTATACTAAGTATAGTACTTTCTATGTATAAGGAAACTAACACAACAATATGTATTTTATATTCCTTAGATCTCACGTCTAAGAGGCTCCATCTAGCACCTATTTGAGTAGGTTTTTATGAGGTTTATTTTGTATGACCGGAATGAGAATTTTATATCAACATTTATATATTATATACAACATTTTAGAATTAAGTAAGTTACCGTCTACCTTTGGAGCTAGAAAAATAACAGATTTTTCTAAATCCAATCTGAAATATTATTTATTTGTTTATTGTATGTTTTTCGATGCAAAAATTGAAATATACATGAACACTTTCACTTCTAACAACTACAATAATACAAGTTGAATGTTATTTAACCGTTATTTGTTAATATAATAATAATGACAGTATACGGATTCTTAAAAGTTTGATACATAGATTTAAAATCTTTTACATTATTTTAACTATAACAATGGAATAGTGTAACAATGGTAAATAAAGATGTCGTCTACACTAAGAATAATCGCGGTGGTTGAGCCGAAGATCGACCGGATTTACTACCTTTCTTATCGATTTTAAAGTATCATATTAGTGGACTGCCACCATGGCAGAGGATGAGTTGGTACAATTTCTCAATTGGAACATTCTTTTACCTTTTTTTTGCAAATATAAATTTCGTGCAACTCTCAATGTTAACCCTGTGCTAACTGCAATCGGCAGTTCTGTGAGTACTGCTTATTCATGACTACTCACTTTGAAATAAATAGTGTTGTTATGGATCTAACAAAGACCAAACCATTACCTTTGTATATTGTTGTGGGAGGTGTATGTAGACGAGAGAAATGATAAATTCGTTATTTGTATGTATTAAGTTGTGCAAATTTTGAATTCTTATACAATGTAAAGAAAAAGCTAGATCAGAAGATTAAAACATTAAATCTGTAAAGAGCATCACTAGTCCATGGTTGCGAGATATTATTTTTTATAACAGCCAGCTGTTTTAGGTGTCCGAGTAAATTATTTAATTATATCCAACCACAGTGCTAATTAGTAAATCTTAGTATTCTACGAAAATATAAACATGCCAAGTGATAAGTGACATTAAATTGTACTAATCAGTAATAATTGTGAAGACTTTTTGTACCAAGCCATTCAATGCCATGTCGATTATAACGGCATACTTCGTTTCTGTTCTATTGTCACTTGGACATGTTTCATGTTACATATGACCATGATCGTCATCAAAGTCAAAATGTTTAATGTTTTTAAGAGCACTTAGTTAAGGCTTATAATTACGTTTTAACGAAAATAAAAGATATGTTGCAACACTATTTTGGATGAATACAGGTCAGCATGTGTAAGCGCCATAAAGCAGAACCATTTAATAACTTAATTACGCAGTGATTTCATATTATCACCAATATAATAGAACATGTTGTTGAACAAATAGATGCATGATGATGTGTAGTGTGAAAACCCTCTTATAATATCGAAAGATACAATTACTATGGTACACTGTACTATATTTTCTCTTGTATGAACGGATGTGCGAGGCAGTGGTTGACCGAGGCACGTTTAGCTGGATCGAGCATGAGCATACGTTCGAGAAGGTCCTTGAGTTGTGTTATCTTCTTAGCCTCGGGTGCCAATATTCGGTGATGTGGCGGTGCAAGTTCAGCTTGCAGGTCCCGGCTTGGTTTTAGGCTCGATATTATTACAATTTTTTCCTGTAAAAATATACGATTTGAATTCGGCCATACTATGACTGTAATCACGGAACATAAAATCAAGCGGAAGTGCCCTTAAATCCTGGTCAGAACAAAATTATAAAATTATCGCATTAACATCGGTCCTTAATGTGTGCATACTTTCAAATCAATCAGACGTCAATTGAAATATAATGTTGCACTGATATATTTGTGGTAGTGAATGTAAAACGAATTTATACTGAATGAATTATAAATCAAGAATTTAAGAATATTACGTGGGCAAGTCGGTCAGAATAGACTTCGAAAACATATCAACCAAATTGATGATGCTCGGAATAAAAGGTAGGTCAGAAGCACCCACAACCGGCGGGTCTGTTTGAACAGTTTAATGACAAGAAGAAGAAGAAGCTCAAAGGCTAGAGGGAAGTGTGTACCTCATGTTTTATACTAATAAAATTACTCAAGTTACTAACTCCGTTACTCCGCTAGTGCGGCCACGTTTTTCTATAAGGCTATATGGCTAACAAATCTCTGGCCACGCCACAAGAAGTGAGCCTAAGAAGTGCTGACTTGGCGTTGTAGAAGATGACATGGATCATTGATGCTCAAGACCGTGCAAAATGGAGGAGCAAAAGCCGGAAAGCGGATCCTGGACTGTCGGATGCAACCGGGACTAACGCTAATATCACTATGACAATGATAACTCCGTTACAACAAAAAGTGAACAGATAAACTAAGTTGGAACTATCATTTCAAACCGATCTTCCCTTACTCAAACATTTATGTAATAAGAGAGTAAGCTCTTTAAAAAGAACATATTATTGTTTCGACAGATTAAAACCGAATAAAAATACTCACCCTTTCCGTAATCTTATCCAACTCGTGATACAAAAAGTTGCAATTTGTATCGAAATGTTGATCTTTGAAGTAACCTTTTTTGATAATCTTGTTAGGTATTTTTCCTTTTAGATCCATGAAGTATTTCAGCATTTCATTATTAGATTTACCACTAAACATGATTTTCCCAGTAGACAATTCATAGATGGTGCAAGCCGTTGACCACATGTCTATTCCATAGTCATATGGTACTCCTAGAATGATTTCAGGTGATCTGTAGAAGCGTGAGACGAGATACGGAGTGATCTCGTTATCGGATATGTGGCCTGCTGCACCGAAGTCACATAATTTAAGCATTAACTTGCTTTCGTTTACGAGAATATTGTCGGGTTTAATGTCTGAAAAAGGGAAAAAGACATCTTAAGTGATATAGGGTTCGTTGAAATAGGATGAATGTTTCTGGGGCCCGCCACGATCTTCTAAGCCCAAGCCAACCTCACCTGCAAGTCGGTATACCTGCTGATTGACCGATGCTCTGGCGCCATTTTTAATCTCGAGGTTTGGAGGAAAGACGACAACCGCTCCCACAAATGTCAAAATTACCCAAAAATATCAAGTCGGACCCTGGGCACAGTGCTGAGATGCTGGGGCCTCGTTGGAATATGCAACTGCTAATTGGATAAGTTTGTACAACTTAGTTATTAATAAAACTAGCCCTGCCTACCTGTTGCCCTTGGCTCCGACCGCGTGACATACTGATCCCGTTCCCGCGACCCACAGGAACCTCTTTTCCGCGATAAAAAGTAGTCTATGTGTTATTCTAGAGTAGACTATAATCTATTTATGTGCCAACCAACCAGATTTTTGCGTAAAAGAGTGTCACATACAAACATACACACATCCTCACAAACATTCACATCTATATATATATAAAAGAAAGTCGTGTTAGTGAGTCCGTGTATAACTCGAGAAAGGGTGGACCAATTATCATGATCTTTGATTTTGTAGATGTGTCTCCGCCTATACTGTGGCATATTCTGTTTTTTTTTTTGCGGAATACCCTACAGTTCCCCACCTCCGGCCAGTGGGGGTAGTTAAGTTGAACTCGAACTGACTAAAACCAAACGCAGTCTTGGGTCTCTAATGGGTGCAAGGTAGCCAAATAAGGCAATTCCCGCGCACCCGGTTGACCCTAGGCCATCTACGGTTTTAAGATGAAATGAGACATTCACAAAACAAATTCAGCCGATAAGGTAACCAACATAACTTGATTCTAAGCCAGAATAAAGTGTGCCGGGTGAGCTAGTTTATAATATTATTACGATTATTAAAACAGTAGGACGAGTATGCACTTCACACTGCAACAAACATTTGCACAACCCAAAAAGTAATGTAAAAAATTAGTTTTTGCTACCGGCCACTGGTCTGATTTTAGTATTGTTCACTGCTGGCATCTACAATGGTGGCCTTCATTCTGTACACTTGATAGCTTCATTCCATACAACCTATATAAAAAATGAACACAAAAATAACTAACCTGCATGTAAAATACCAGTCTTCTTCAATAACTTGAGCGCCAACAACATTTGCTGAGTGTAACTTCTAACCGCCTTGATATGTATGCCGCTGTTCTTGCCATACTTCTTTAGTACTTCTCTTAAGTTCATAGAGAGAGGTTCTAGTACCATGCACAAGTGTCTTTTGTGGAAAAAATGGCGGAATAGACGGAGACAGTGGAATTTGTCCTCTGTGTCTGCGTCGTTCAAGCGTTTGAGGATTTCTAACTCGCGAAGGCCGGTTTTATGCCTGAAAAAACAAATTTGCAGTCCAATACTTGCTTATTAAGTATGGGGCCCTATCAAAGTATTCAGGGACAAGCCAACCACCCGCAAACCCGGTACACGTGCTAATTGACGGACGGTCAAACAGCAGTCGCTAACGTAAAACTCATAATTAACCAAATCATAGCAAGGAGAAATAGAAGAAAGAAGCCCAGCTCCAAGGTGCAGGCTTTAAATGCTGGCTAGGCCTCAGGCGAGGAAGCGGCTTTTTTATTAAAGACGTTGTCCTTATGAATGTAAGTAGGTATTAAAAGATTTTTAAGCCGGTGCTCGTGGAATATAAAACTATTTACTCAGATAATTGCCCAATTTCATACCTGGTTATTTATTTAGGATACCTATATGCCCCTTATTGATCAGACAGGGGTCTAGTCTATGTATACTTATTGACTATAATGCTGAGTACACAGCACGCACACAAGCTGAGGCGAATGATGGCCAATGGACTAACTTGAATGACCCAGTATGGACACAGCAAAAGCAAGTGAATGGACTTCATCGATCTACTGATCGCTCGATAGCGTGCGGTTATGCTCGAATTTCATTTGTTTGCCGTCATTGTGTACCCAGTATGCGACTTAAAAAAATCTGTCAACTTACATGATTTCATTGTTTCTTATGATTTTGACAGCAACATCACTGTTGCCGCGAGCTTGGTCCCGAGCGCGAACTACATTGGAGAACACACCCTGTCCAGTGTACCCGTACACCGTGTATCTGTTGTCAAGCGTCTCCCCTATACGCACTCTGTAGAAGAAAAAAGATTAACATTTAAGATTTTTTGTAAGTTCTACGAAGTACGGCGTTAGGTACCAGTAAGCTGCAGTTCGCACGCTCAGGCTATCTATATATGAATATGATGGAGTCCTAGAAGGCGATGGGTGCTTGTAGTATGGGCAAACTATCAAACCTGTTCAGCCGCGTACCTATTCCCCATCATGAAGATTCCAAGCCAATGGAGATCGAGTACAATTACCCCAGTTTTCAAGGAGGTACAGATGTCAGCTACTGCGGGGAGAAGGATATGTCCCACAACATGAATCTCCTTGAGAGGCCAATTATCTTCTAGATAGAAAACTCTGGATGCAACCGGATTTTACGCTGGGGTTGAGGAGCGCATTAAATCCGGCTGCATATGACATGCAGATGCCACATAACTAGAATCATTCAAATACTTACCTATAATATCCTTCAGCGTCATCCCAGTTGTCAGTCAAAGAAGGATTTTCCAATGCATTCTTACTTCTGGGCTTACCAGCTGTCGGTGTCTGCCCCAAATAAAAAATAAGTTGTACTGATGAAATATATACTAACAAATAAAGGAGTGAGAATATTAATATTTTATTCTCAGTAGTTTTATTAGCATGGAATGAGAACGTAATGCCATAGGCATACATTTCAAATTAGGTCAAAGTGTACATAATTAATATATACATACACTATTTAAGTTCATAAATTCATAACCTTTAAGGCTCTAGACTAGACTGACGGACTGCATTCCGACGGCCCATTTGCAGTCGGTGTGCAGATGTAACAATGACTGTACCCATCAAATGCAGTCCGTCTATTTAGAACCCAAGACTTAAAAGATATACTGAAGCACATTGAGCTAGCGCAATTACCCAACTCACATCAACACTGAAGTTATCCTGATCAGCAAACATATCCCATTCTCCACTTTTGATGGACTTCTCCAACTTAAGTTCACTTTGCTTTTCATTATTTATATTCTTAATCAACGCAGACATATTAGCGTCAGACTTAGATTCTTTTATTGATTCCTTTATTTTATCCTTAATTTTGTTATCAGAAACAATGGGCCTTATATCTTTTGCTTCCTCGCGATTACTCGCTTGACGTTCTAACTTCGGTTCGGGCTTGGCGGCTGATGGTGATATTGTCTTTTTTTCATCGGATTTCTCATTGTCGCGTTTATCGCTACCGAGCCGCTGCGGAAAAAGGGTATATATTTTAAAATTTCCAGGAATTACATTTTAGAAAGAATCTTACAAAAGAGCGTCTACCACTGCACTTAAGTCTCACATCTATAATTTTCAAAGTCTTAATAGATGCAGTGTATGAATTTCCACATTGCGGTATAGTATTCAATTATTTCAAAAGAAAGAGAAAAACTTACCTTCATGAGCTGTTCTCTCTGCTTACGTCTCCTTTCAATGATTTGTTCTTCGGTTTCCTCGTCATCGTCGGTGTTAATGGATATATTGAGTTCTTCTTCACTTGAACTAGTAAGTATTTGTGCTGCTTCATTTGCCGAACTCTGAAAGATAACAATGAGATTGTTAGTTTTAATTTCTGGGGACATGGTAGTACTTCCGCCAAGACGAGCCGTTCTTATATCCTGAAGGTTAATACCATTTAACGATTATAACAATTCAATAATAAATTAAATTGGATTCTGTTTTGGAGCTACTGGAAATTTTTCTAAAGGCTTTCTGGTGAAGAATTCTTATATGTCTAAACAATATAGCAACAATCAATAAAACATGAACATATTACCATAATTTTGATCCGTTTCATGTATTAAAACACAAGTAAAAATTAAGCCTTATTAAAAATTACTATTGCAAATACTTGCAGTCGACCTTATTATTAACCGACTTCAAAAAAGGAGGAGGTTTCTCAAATCTGTATATGTCAATATTTTTTGAACACATTTAATAAAATGAAATTATACTACCTTCCGTCTTGGCCTGTGCTCTGACTTAGAATTTCTATCCCTCGATCGATCCCTGTAACGTTCTCGAGATCTCCTATCACGGTCCGATACTCTATGATCAGTACGTTGCGCTGGTGTGCGTTCCTGAGACCTCCGATGACTTCTCTCCCAGTCCCGTCGCTTCAGTTCTGATGACCGCCGATCCCGGTCACGTTCCCGCTCCCTCTCTCTTTCCCTATCTCGATCTCTCTCTCTTTCTCGTTCCCTGTCCCTCTCTCTTTCTTTCTCTTTCTCTCTATCACGCTCCCGCCTCCTCTCTCGCTCTCGCTCCTCTAATTTACGACGTTCCCTTTCCTTTCTCTCTTTCTCTTCTAGCTTTTTCTCCATTTCCCTCCTATTTTCTCTGTTTATTATTTCTCTCAAGTCTTCTTCATGTTTCTTTGTTTTATGTTTATCTCTTTCAGATGAACGGTCTTTACTTGACTTATGCTTATTACTCCTATGGTCATGCTCCCTTTCTCTTCTTGATCTTTTCGGTACTGGTGATCTTGTGTCATCATTTATGTTTATAATTTCAATTGACTTATTACCTTTAGCATTGGCACTGTCATCATCACTCTTCTCTGAGTAATATGCAACAAGGCGTGCTTGCAGCAACTCTTTTTGTTTCATAAGGTCCTCCAGATTCAAATCATCTTCTATAACCAGTTCTGGACTTTCACAATCATCCTGGTAATTTTCACTATCAGAATTTGAAGATATTACTTCTAAAGTTCCGTCTCTATTAACTTTTCTGGCGTGGTTATCTCGACTGTGAGATCTGTTCGACGTATCACCATTTTTTTGTTTAATTACATCTGGAGTTAGTTGTCTGGCTTGTTTTATGCTTTTACTCTTATTAATCAATTCTTCGACGTCCGAAAGAGAAGTTTCACTCTCTATTTTAGGACTTTTCTGTTTCTCTTTTTTTGATTTCTTTTTCTTCTTATATCCCTTGTCATTGTGTTCTTCTGAGTCACGTTTGCGTTTCTTATGTTTTTTACTTTTCTTCTTCTTCTTGCTTTCATCGTCAACACTTTCGCCATTCGTAGACTTTTCTTTCTCAGTAACACTGTAATCAAAATAAATCTACCTATACTTACAAAATTGATTTTCCTCGAATCCTTTTCAACGCCCTTTCCCTTCACAATATTATGAACAACTCTGTAATTTAGAGAGTATGGTCAGAAATATTGATTTGGATAACGTATACCTAATCCAAGGTGACGATGCAACGCTAGTTTACTAGAAACACATTTTTGAATATATACATTAATAAAATTGATGCGATATATTCCTATACTTTAAATTATTTTAAAATCATGTTTACAATGGCCAATAGAGGGCTACAATGTGAATATAATTGTTATCAGATGTGATTAAGTTCTTCGTTAAGGCGTTTTTAATTTATATTCATTACGGATGCTCATTGGCATGCTTTTTCTTTTAGCCACAGTGAATGGATTATTTAATCTAACTTGCCATCAAATAGTAGTTATTATGCGTAAGCCGTAAGCGTAAGTGAATAGTTACTATAAAAACTAAATCTCAAGCATCTAATTAAAGTTAAGCAAAGTTAAAAAATGGTATATGAGAAAAAATATACAGGTACGCCGTTAGCTAATAGGATGACGGAAGTTGGCATTCGTAAATGGTGAAGTCGCGAACAATATCGGGTAACTACATTAATAATATTAATTATTATACAACGTACAAAAACTAGCATTGACCGAGCACCTGTAAACGAGCACAAAATATAGCCTACCTTTGTTTGAAGTTAAACGAATTTATTACTTGAATAGTGATGTCAATAGTAAAATTAGAATGGTGCATAGTTGCGGTTTAGAATCCTATTGAATACGTTCAAATCATTTTTGAAAATAATTTATTTGGGAAACTAAACTTATCCCTCATGGTTTCATGTTTTTTATCAGTTGACACTTGACGTACAACCAAGAAGGTTGACGAGTAGATACTTATCTCGAACGAAGGACAATAAATAAAGCATGAATAATAGTTTTTTTTTAAGTATTGACTTAAAGAAGTGTGTGTACTATACTGCTTTCTTATAATTATATAACTAAATATTGCTGCTATTCTTAGGGATAATTACAAGGGACCATCGTTGTGATTAATGGTAGAGGTTAGACTGAAAACGAGTCAGCCTACAAGTACTGCAATTCCTTCACAAATGATTCAACTAGAAACTTACTACTAAATTAACAAAGAAGCACGGGGCCTTCAAGATTGTGGTTGCAACACTAAATGTTTCACACGAACTTTACTGCCTACGGAAAGGGAGGGACAGGAAATGAGAAAGAGAAAAAGGGAAGTAAGGAAGGCAAGGCACTCACAGTAACCGCACAAAATGAATGAAACGTAAGTGGGGTGCATTTCCTCGCTCGAGCCGGAAATCGCATGGCCTCGATTATATTATTTATTTAAGTAGAAAAACCGGCCAAATGCGAGTCGGACTCGCACACGAAGGGTTCCGTACCATTATCTAAAAGCGGCCAAGAGCGAATCGGACTCGCCCATGAAGGTTTCAATATCATTTTTGAAGATCTATCCATAGATAAAATTTTGAGTTTCAGTTCTAAGTACCCCCAAAATTTCTTGTTTTTTTTCTATTTTTGTGTACAAATCTTAATGCGGTTCAAAGAATACATCTACTTACCAAGTTTCAACAGACATACGGACGGACAGACAGGCATGACGAATCTATAAGGGTTCCGTTTTTTGCCATTTGGCAACGGAATCCTAATAAAAACGGCAAAAATCACGTTTGTTGTATGGGAGCTCCCCTTAAATATTTGATTTATTTTAATTTAATCATTTATTTTTTAAAGTGTAAATTTATTGTTAAATATTCTGTGAATATTTCAATAATAATATTTGCCTTTATCAATATCGAGCGAAAACAAGCAATGTTGTATGGGAGCCGTCATTAAATATTTATTTTATTCTATTTTTTAGTGTTTGTTGTTATAGCGGCAACAGAAATATATCATCTTTGAAAATTCCAACTATCTATCACAGTTCACCGGGCAGACAGACGGACACACAGACGAACAGACGGACGAACAGCGGAGCCTTAATAATAGGGTCCCGTTTTACCCTACAGAACCCTAAAAATTGACTTTAAAGGTGGTTGAAAGTTAGATATTATATATTTTAGATATTATATAATATTCACGTTTAATGAAATTAATGTTTTGTTTAGAATTGGGTAGTACGTTTAGTTGCTTTAATGCACTAAATAAATTTGAGTTTATGATTTGACTGAAAACTTCCTTTGAAAAGTCCATTTTGAAAGCGGTTTTTTTTATTAATCGCTAATAGAGTCGGTTTATAATTTCTTCAAGTTACAATTGCATAATGTTTCAAAATATATTACTTTTCCCGATGCAGAGATGTTAAGAGCTGAGGAGATCTCCTGGTACTTCACCATTAGCTCCACCTCATTATGTATATTGTCATCATCATCATTTAGCGTTGTTCCCAGTTGCATCCGAGCCTTTCACCATATACAATATGTAACTAAATAAATTTCTTAGCAATCATATTATAGTAATCAAAAAGCAAAAATAAAATATTATTATTATAGAATAATTTAAAAAAAGTATATGTGTACTTATGCACGCAAGTAAGAAGTTATGCTTCTTTGGCGTATAAAGATAAAATCTTTCTAAAAATTGTATCCTTCGCGTTATCCTACGTTTGTATTAATAATAATGTAATGTTTAATTTATGATGTAAAGAAATAATACACACATCAAAAAAGTTTGTGATCACTAGCATAAGCCGATATATTTTTTTAAATTGAACTTTATATAGAAAACGTCTTTGTTGTGCGTTTTCTTTAAATAGAAATACACTGTTTCATATTAAAAAATGAAACTATTTTTTATTATTTGACGTTGCCGGGCATTCAAATGAGCTAGCCAAGACGTCCGTGCTCGTGCAAGCAATTCCGAATGGTCTGAGTGCTAACTTCAAGCCCAGAGGCGGGCGGCCCGAACTTCTACTTTTATTTTAGTATTGTTGATTGTTGGGTCACGGGCTGCCAGCAATCTAATATAGCGCTTTTGGGCAGCAGGCAAAACAGTTGGGCGACCACTGCAGAGTCGGTCAGCTAAATTACCCATTTCGTGATACCTCTGTACCATGACGGTATGCGCGTGCATCGTAAAAATTTACTCTAATAATTTTTCACTAACGCGCCAAAAGAAGTATTATTTCAAAATATAGTTGGGTGTATGGGGCCCCAACACACATCTTCGGTGACCAAGCCCACCTCGCTTACAAGCCGGTACACCAGCTCAGCTGATGACTGATCGACGAGGTTTACCTATCGGGGTTATGCGGTCAGACGGCAGTCACTCCCGTAAAAGGCAAGATAAAATAAATACGGAAAGCAGGAATAAACAGAGAGAACCCTGGGCCACTATCAAGATTACTGCTGTCCCTGTCTGGGCTCGTGTTGCGAATTATAGATCGCATTGGACGGAGCTGGAACAGACTATTCCAAAAGGCATACTGAGCTGACTTAACTCTAACAACTGCCAACTTACCTAGAAGTTTCAGAAAAAAACATTACTATAACAAAAGACAGTGGCCAAATAATAAAATTTGCTTAGTGCTTTCCCCAGGAAAAGTGGAATATAAGGCTCAATCCATCTCTTTCTATCCACACTACCGAAAAAATAATAAAATGTAACTAAACCTGTATATTACAACAGTGTTAGTTCCTTATGTATTCTCGAAAGATATGGACCATGAATTGCATGGGTCACTGCTAGAAAGTGTAAAATTTAAATCACTTACTCTTTTCCCATTTTCACCTAATTTTCTGTTTATAACAAACTGAGCTGGACCTGTAAAGAAATAATACAAAGTATTAGTTAGTAGACGTTAGTTTTATCATGGATTAAGGGCGGTAATCGAGCATGGAAATGGTATTGTACTAGTAGTACCAGTGACCAAGTTGAATGACTTCAAAAGCTAAATTCGTAACTAACAATAATTATGTTATTATTGTCAGTTACGAACATATTAATTATTTGTTATTTAAAGTAAATAACAAATACTCTGAGTCCATCTTAGCTTTTGCTGACGATCTCGCAATACTGACGCGTAATCCAAAACAATGTCAGGAACTATTAAAGGAAATCGATGAGATCTGTTCGTGGACAAATGGACTGAGGACGAAGCCCAGTAAGTGTCACTGCCTGTGTCTGGGTAGACGGGACACCAAATTTACCTCCTACGACCCGGGACTCTTCATGGGGGTAAACCAGTTACCATAGTCGCTGAATCGGTGCCATTTAAATTTCTTGGGAGAAAGATAGACTATAAAGGACGCACACCATCCTTAGATGAAGTTGTCGATATGTTTATAAATGACCTAAATAAGATAGATCAGCTACCACTGAACAATATCAAAAAAGCTTGGATATATGACAACTAATTAACATCACGCCTTTTCTGGTGTATGAATTCGGCAAAACCTTACTGGCCAAAGTAGATGCAACTGTCATAAAATCACTAAAATCGTGGCTTGGACTAGCGCATTCTGCTGATCCCTCTGCTCTATTTAGAGATCAAAATAATTTTGGGATGAAATTAAAGAACCCATCGGAGCTCTATTAACACCTTAGAGTTATCAAAGACCACATCTTAGGTAAAAGACCGAAACAAGACTAAGTCCTAAAACAAGACGAAAATGATAAATATCGAGTGCACGCGATGAATTTGGAAATCCAAAATGAATGGTTGACAATGGGAGAGTTCTGCATACCGATGGCCTTAAACCTTGATTTATGATTGGTCGCCGGCCCTGTTAAAATTCTATCTTAACGCCTTTCAGATGACCCTCCCAGACCAGAGTAACCTAGTAAGGTGAGGGAAGGCCACAGAAAACCAATGTTATACTTGTGGCGGGGCAATAGGAACGGCTACGCACATATTAGTAGGATGTAGGGTGCTTCTCGATAGAGGCCAATACTCACGCCGCCAAGATAAGGTGCTTATCATCATACGTGAAGCAATGGGTCTGGCAGTAGCTAGAGCCCAAAAAGGATTGACTAATAACAGACGTCATATCAACTTTGTGTCTGAAGGTTCATCCATAAAATCCAGGAACAAACCTTATTCAATCTTAGATACTGCCCCAGATTGGACTCTCTTAATCGACACATATAAAAAGCACTATAAAATTCCGGAGGATGTTGGGGTTTCGTCATCTAGACCTGACATATTTCTTTATTCGAAATGGTTAAAACATGTGGTCCTTGTGGAACCTACTGTACCATGGGAAACAAATATACCGTAGGACCACACAATAAAGAAAAATAAATACTATGATCTCACAAACGAATTAATCAAAAACGTTTACGTGGTTAATTCGTATGCAGTGGAAATGGGAGCGAGAGTTATACCAACACAATCTCTCTATAACCTACTTAAAGATCTAGGTCTATCGAGAGCTACAATAAGCTCATTACTAGGTCGAATGTCTAAAGCGGCACTAGTAGGTTCGTATCAAATTTGGTTAGGCAGGGAGGGGAACTTGGGTAGTGAAGGTGAGTATTGATGTACATCAACAAAAGGGGCCTCCTCTAAACCTACACTTAGGTCGCAAGTCCCAAGCACTGTCCCGAGTTCTCAACTCAGCAACACGATTATATATATAGATTCCTAAGAATATCGGTCTTAATTCTGAATTGTGATAGATATGAACACCTTGTCACTGGTCTCTCTATCATCATCCTCATAGCGATTTTCCAGTTGCATCAAAAGTTTGACTTGAGCCTGAGGTTTGCTTAGTTTTTCTATTGGTATGAGGTCTTTTCCGGGAACGACTGCCGTTAGACCTCCCAACCCTGAGAGGAATGCCTGCGCCAGAGCCTTTTCCATTGTTGCATTGTGCATTGTGCACTGACTGCAGGTGAGGTTGGCTTGAGCCTCAAGGATGCTAGTAGGCCCCTTTACTCTCTCTCTACTGGCCTCTCTATATTGGAGCCAAAAATTTGTTCCAATTCGGTTGAGAACCCTGAAAACCTGGAGACCTACATTGAGGTCTACAATTTCCTACACATTTTGAAATGATATTTAGAAGAATTAGTGAATTAAATTAGTGCATTTAAAGATAAGAGAGTAAAGAAGAATGGTGTTTGTTTGTTAGATAAATGTGGAGGGGTGGATGGATGGAATAATTTTATGAATATGAATGAAAGTTGTGAGCCTGACTTCTTCATAGTCAATTTAGCAAGAGTTGTGGCTCGATTAATCATCCTGGAACCTGGCAATTTATCATCGAATTTAACGAGTAACCAATCAGCAATATCTATCAATTCTACAATCAATTGTGCGCGTGTAATACACCTCTGCCTACCCCTTCGGGGATACAGGCTTGAAGTTATGTTATGTCTTCAATCAACTGGAAAACTGTACATCAGTTCGTTCCTTCATTCATATGTTAGTATTGTTTATTGAACCTCTGGCCACTTTGCAGATAACAAAAAATAATCACAACAGTAGTATATATGTACAGTAGAGTGTCCAGTTAAGAGCATTCTCTCTGTTGCACATCAAACTGATATTTTGATTATAAAGTAGTAGACAGAGAATAAATATAGACATGACACTAAAATAAAAAAACTGACACATACTATTCAACTAGAATATATAGCACTAGTTAAAAGGTTTGGATCTAGATAACAGGATATTGGATTAAAATAGGATACAGACAGGCGAGGGAAGCACTCCCTGTGCTTGAAAATAGAATGACCCGGCGTCTTCGACAACTGACTAAACGGCAACTGCGCACGGCCATAGCTGCAATCATGGGGCATGGCTCCTTCAATAAACACCTTTTTATTTTAGGAATCACCGACAGCCCTCTCTGTAGAGCCTGCATGAGAGAGGAAGAAACCGCGGCACACATGCTCCTACACTGCCCTGCAACCGCCACATACAGGGCTAAGTACTTCGGAAACACAGGTACGCCCCGGGAGATCGCCGGCAGCGTGACTAGCTTGCTGGCGTTCTTCAATGAGCTAGGGTGGATCCAATAAAATGCCCACCCTCACGCAAAAACCGCGCCTTGTCGTGGAGTTGCGGATACCAGCCCGTGATACCATACCATATCATAAAAAAGGATATATAGATCAAGTGTATTTCTTGCACTAAATGGTCAAACATTTTAAATGTAGAAAGATATATTTCAATGAGAAAAGGAATGGGCTATGCAAGGGTTTCCATATGTGGCACTCCAAGCTTTAAGGTGCCTCTAGACCTGCTTGATCGGCAAGGACAATATTGGCCATGACTATTTCGAATAGCAACTCAAAAGGTTAAAGGAGTATAGTAACTATTCTCAGTCAGTTTCATCGATTGACATATTAAACAGATAAATAGACAGATTAAATTGATCGAGGCTGTACATGTCTAGTGGACTTTTATATCAGGATCACACTATTCAGATTTATAGTGCCTACACAGACATATAATCAAACACATTCATTTTGTCTGCTATGTCTGAGGTCATGGGTTCAATTCCCTCCTCATTGCTGATAATGGTATGCATGATGATTTGTATGATACTGATCCGGCAGCGCAGTGTTTTTCATCTAGCCCAACAATTTAATGTGTGCCTTCTCAGGTAATGGTCAAGACTCTTGGCTAGTCCTTGGTTAGTCCATTACCTGGATTGCGTTATTAGGTTGTCTTCTGCCAATACTCAATATTGTTTCTAGCTACTATGAATCTCTTCAACTTACCACTTCAGGTAAGTAGTTATTTATGGAATAAATTAGATGATCTATTTTCTTCTAGGTTCTTCAATTAAATTAACATTATGATAACACATATTATTATTAGAATGATGGTCATTGATATGAGAAAATAAATTATTTATTATTGACATACCAACATTTCCTAATGTATTTAGAACATTGTTCAATCAAGTGTAGAGTGTTAGTAAGAAACAAAATGAAAACATGCAGTTGTGTACTTTTGAGGTTACGTATAATAATATTAAAATACCTACGATGAATTGTAATGGGAATATTGAAGAACTTTTGTGGTTCACCTCCGGAACTTCGGACTGTCGGATAAATTAAAATTATACGATGCCAGGAACTGTTGTTAAGGAATAAAGAAATGTGCCTCTTCTTTTTAATAATTATAACACACAATCGAATAAATCATAACACAATTTTATAGAATTTACAAAATAATAAACGTGACATTACTTTTCGACAGCCACCATAAACTTTTTAAAGCGTTGTTTCAACTTCTTTCAAAACCTAGCACAGGAATGCTCTTACTTTGCCAAAATTAAAAAACAAGGTTTTGTTTATGGTGTAATGACAAATTTGACTAAAATAGTGCTGTAGCTATTGGAGACTAATAAAAACTCATAATGGCAATATGCAGAACTAGTGGCAGTTGAGCCATAGTAGCGAACAACATAGATATGTCACGCCCTGTATATACCGCAAGGTAACCGTTAACACTGTATCTCTCCATGCCCGCGGCTCCACCCGCGCGGAGGTCAGTTATCGTTTTTTGGTCATATGTCCGGTTCTACTTACCCAACTGCAATCGAACATACGGCAGATTTTAAGTCTGACCAAGACCCAAAAAACCACATCAAAATCTGTTCAGTAGTTATTGCGTCCATCGCGAACAAACAGATAAACAGACAAGAATTCCAAAAAAATATTTTTGTTTTCAGAATCATTCATTTAACATCAGTAGGGTATATTTTCTAAATATCTCTGATGTAGAGACATAACTAATCAACAATTTTATAATAGTATAAAAGATAGATAGATAAGAGTGTCACTGAGAACTCCTTCTTCTTTTTCTTTTCTTACATCTCAGAATTTGTTTAGCTCTAGCCCGAGAAATCAGGGCTCAGCGGTCCCAGCTCCACCGGAAACTCATGGAGACATGGAGGGTGCGACTTGAGCACCCAAGGTGGGGGGAATCCACTATTGTGGCGGTGAGACCGATCATGAAAGAGTGGTTGGAGAGGGAGTATGGGGACCTCTCCTACCGGATGTGCCAGATGGTTACCGGACATGGGTGTTTCGATAAGTATCTGTGGCGCATCCACCGGGTGTCGCGAAACACGCGATAATTGTAAATAAATATTGTATATAGCAACACTAAATCCAGAGACTAAACTATGAGAAAAAAGGACATATCTATGGGTAAGTGACACGCTTTTTCACGATCAAATATAAATGGCGGTTGAACACGTAATTTTACTTGATAATTTATAAGTACTAAACTAGATTCAGTGGATCGAGATATCCAGTTTTCCATCCGCAAAGCAAGCTAAGTATTAGAAATAATCATGTATGAAATTAATATATTGAATGCACATAAAGCTAGTCTGGTGTTATAAATTGTCACTATGTGCTTACTCTAATAACCTGTTTTATCAGGCATGCAAGGCAGCATGTACAAAGCCTAAGGTCTCAGACCATGTATACAATTCTCGTATGCACCCAACGGAGGCATATTAACATGCAAGAACGATTCGCATGACATTCATAAGCTTGACTGCTGAGGCACTAGTTTGGGTCGCTTTGGATGTCTGTAAGAACATATCACGGATATTCCAGTTGCTGACTTACCAACAAGTTTATGAGTGTTAGGCCTCCAGTAATAATAATAATAATAAGATTGATATACCATGGTATAGGGCAATCAGACAAAGAACAATCTTGGTATGGATTGTTCCCGCCATAAGTGTTTGGCAAGGTTTATGAACGATGAATAAGATAGAGTATAGATATATTGACTACCATTTCTAGCCCGGCCCAGTTGAGCCTAGTATAATGGTCATATTTAGACCACTAAAAGATAATAAAACCCCTTATAAATTAATCTAGGAATACCTAGTGATTCACTTAGAATCAATGTGACCAATCTTTAAACAGGTCTTGCTGTGATGTAACGGTGCTGTGTGCTCACTAGTGGTGAGCACCTGGAATTCTGGACGTCTCTATCCCTTGTGTCTGTGTGAAGCTCAACTAAGGTAAGGATGAACACATTTATACCATACAGAATACAACCTCTGGTTTTCATAACTTTATTTCAATCTTGATATTTAATAAGCGAAGCAGATCATTATACTTACCACTGGGTTATCGTTAACTAAGGCATGAGTATAAGCTCATTACGGATCATATAGATTCTGTCAATAATTAACTAAAGTAAATGTGTGCTAGATCCATCCCCTTTAGCACAGATTTATGGTGGAGATGCTGGGATGTAATTATATATATTATACAAATATCATCACTCATATTCACCGTTAATAAGTAAATAATGAGAGGTTTCTGTATGGTGGATGGAGTCATCCTATCTTGGTAAAGCAGTAAAATATAACAAACTAAATTAAAACAGCGGTTCGTGTTGCGACATCTGTGGAGGAGTGGATTAACTTTGTTGTCTGGTTATTGAAAATCGAAAGATTAAATAGAATAAGGTTTTCAGGATAATTTACGGAAGAAAGCAGTCAAGAGTCTACCTATATTTTATAAAGAAGTGTAGTTGTACTTTATTTGTAAATCCCTTTAGAATTAAGTACCATATAAGAGTTAACTTGTTTATCTGACCACTGTCCCCGGTGGGCGGCGTTTTTTCTGTGAAAGACGGCAACTACTACGCCACAGATGGCGTTGCGAACGGTGTTTATACGATAAAACATATTTAGAATAACAATCTAAGGATTTAATAATTTGAATTATTTAATAAATAACACTGAAAAAATGAAGAAAGAAAGGAAATTTCCAAGCGGTATCGTGTAGCAGGATTTGTTGTTCGTTCCACAGACAGCAGAATAAGTACGCCGTGACATTAGCGACAAGAACCAACAAGTACGAAGTGAAGTCGTGTCGTAAAAACTTTGCAATAATAAGTTCTTGTGTTTCGCAACTATAAGTGGAATTACTTGCAGAATACTGTGCCTTACGATAGAAAAGTGCTATCAAAGATTATTAAAAGTATAGTTCTTTTAGTTCATCAGGTAACTGCATTGAGGTTATAAGTGGGAATTACCAGAACACGGAGGGTAGTCTATCAAGTTGTATGGAGGATACATTTCAACAGCATCTAAAGGATATTTAATGAAAGTAAATATACTTATTATAAACCAGGTTAACAAAAATGGATGAGATATACTTAACAAGACTAAATAGATTTGTGTCAGAATTGAAAATTTTGTCCAACAACTCAAAGGTCCTCAGTTTAATAAAATCGTGGAATGATGAAGAATACGAACAGGCGAAGATCACTTCGGCAAAGCTACAAGCTGTGATAACTCGTTTTAATACAGAACTGTATCAGTACTTTAATACAGTAACCAATCCAAATGCTGATGAGATATCAAACCTGACAATCGAACAATTGGATGGTGAAGAGAGTCTAGCTGAATTAAATGCCCGCATCCAATCCAAACGAGATAAGACTGTTTCATCAACAGGTTCAAATCATCATCATCATAATAATCGAGGAAAATTACCGGAGCTTAATTTACCCACATTTGACGGAGATGTCCTGCAGTGGACGCAGTTCTGGGATCAATTTAGCTCAAATATTGATCAACGAGAACTTAGAGACGTTGATAAACTGTTGTATCTGAAAACATCTCTGAGAGGAGATGCGAAGACAATTTTAGACGGATTAGAAACAACCAATTACAATTATAAGATAGCTGTAGATACGCTCACAGACCGATATGGTAGAAAGTCACAAATAATTGACGCTCATTATTCAAAATTATATAAGATGGCAAGGGCTGAGAATCCCGACGAGTGCAGGAAAACGCTGGATGACATTGAACGACACCTGAGAGTATTGAACTCTTTAGGAGAAAACACAGAACACAATCATTTGAGGTTTCTAATAATGGAAAAATTCCCTGAAGACATCATATACGAATTGAAATTGAAATTGAAGGATGAGACTATAACGGAGTTAAGGAAGGAGTTACAGATGGTCCTCACAGCCAGAGAAGACGCGAGAAGAACCTGCGAAGAAGTCAATAGTAAGGGCAAGAGTTTTACTACTGAAACACTTCTTGTACATGAGACTAGAGTCAAGAGAAAACCAAGAACAAGGAAACCGGAGGCTAATAAGAATACCCACAAGAGGTTTAAACCAACTTTAGCTGCATTTAGCAAGACATATAGCAATAAACGAAAGTCTACCGATGAAGGAAATCGCTCTGCTCCCGCTCTAAAGAAAAGGAGGTTTTCGTGTATATTCTGCAGTGGAGAGCATTTCAATGATGAGTGTACCAATGTTAAAACAGTACAACTCAGAAAGGCTAAGTTGGATAACCGCTGCTTTATATGCTTAGGACTAGGTCACAGTGCAAGGACGTGTACAAGAAAAACAAGAACTTGTCCTCACTGTAAGAAGACTGGACTACACAATAGAGCGCTGTGCCCTACGAAGGAACAATCTAAAAGGGAAAATACCACCTCATTACATGTTAATGATGATTCTTCAACAGTCCTGCAGACAGCTATTGTTGACGTTATTGGAAAGGATAATGCAATACTCAAATGTCGTGTACTCTTTGATTGTGGCAGTATGAGGAGCTATGTCCTGCAAAGTGTAGCTAGAAAACTCAAACTAGTACCAGAAGAAAATCAACACCTTACAGTGTTCACATTTGCTGGAGAGCAACCTCGTGAGTTAGAAAGTCCATTGGCCAAACTCTGGCTGCAAACAAAAACTAACAAGATGAAGTCAATGTATGTCAATATCGTGCCTACTATGACCCATGACATATCCATCTTCAATAAAGATTTCTCAGAATGGAAATATAGAAACAAGTACAATCTATCCGATGATGGGTCACTTGGGAATCAGATTGATATCTTGATAGGGAATGACTATTATCAGTCTCTAATGTTACCCGAAAAGGTAGAGATAAAAGAAAATCTATACATCGTGGACTCGGTATTTGGTTGGATATTGTCTGGACGTTCAAGAGATGAGAGGGGCGATGAACTATCTGTTCTCACTTACTTCCAAGCCTCATACGAGACCAAATTGAACGAGCCCGATCTACCGTTAGATGATAAATCGATGAGAGCTTTATGGGACTTAGAATCCATAGGAATAGTCGATTCACCTAACACTAATAGAGACGAAGAAGCTATTAAGCAATTTAACGAGAACACGACGTTAGAAGGGGGAAGATACCATGTCAGCTGGCCATGGAAGGATTATCCACCTGAGCTACCGACGAATTACGGATTAGCATACGGAAGACTCGTAGGACTCGTGAAAAGATTGGATAAGGAAACTTTAACAATGTATGACAAGACATTAAGTGATCAATTGGAAAGGGAAATTATTGAAGAAGTTCCTAACGAAAAGGAAAGGGATCATCCCGTACATTATTTGCCATTTCACGGAGTTAAGGCTCCTGGCAAGGCACCTAGATTGGTGTACGACGCCTCTGCGAGAGTAAAGGATGCGAAAAGTCTTAACGAATGCTTATATGCCGGTCCCATGATGCTAGAAGACCTGACTGGACTGTTAATTCAATTTAGATGTCATAAAATTGGATTGACTGCAGATGTTGAAAGGGCTTTCTTGCAAATTGGGTTAAACAAAGATGATAGAGATGTGACTAGATTTCTATGGCTGAAGGATTTAGAAATACCCGTCACCGAAGATAATCTTATAGAGTATCGATTCACGCGTGTTCCTTTCGGAATTATTTCCAGTCCGTTTCTACTAAACGCAACAATCAAACATCATCTACAGACTTCTGAAGGGAATTACACCAAACAATTGGCTAGTAACATATATGTCGACAACCTACTAACTGGTACAGAATCAGTAGATGAAGCATTAGATCTATATAAAGAGGCAAAGGACAAGTTTTCAGAAATATCAATGAATCTTCGAGAATGGAGCTCCAATTCTAAAGAATTCCTTAACCAAGTACAAGATGGGGCACCAGAAACCACAGTAAAAATTTTAGGCTTAAATAGGGAATTAAAAGAAGACTCACTCCATCTTAGAGCAAAGGTAAACAAGACTAATGAGGTTACGAAGAGAGGGATTCTTAAAACAATAGCGGCTATATACGATCCATGTGGATTTAGTGTACCCATAGTATTACCAGCAAAGTTACTACTTCAACAATTATGGAAGAAAAAGGTTAAATGGGACAGCTCGTTATCTGATGAAACAAAACAAGAATGGATGAATATTCTAGAAGATCTTAAAGAAATTGAGTCAATACGTCTACCAAGAAATATGACTATACCAAAGGAAAATAATGCACAATTGCATTGTTTTACGGATTCTTCAACAGTAGCCTACGCTGCTGTAGTATACCTGGTACAAGGAGATAACGTGCAATTTATAATAGGCAAGTCACGTCTTGTACCGGCGAAGGGTCAAGAAAACTTAAAAATACCGAAACTGGAGATGCTAGGCGTATTAATTGGTAGCAGGCTTATTAAATTTGTTCTCAAATTTATACAACTGCATATAACGCAAATGGTATTATGGACCGACAGTCAGATCGTAAAAAGCTGGTTTTACTCAGACAAACTATTAGAACCGTTTGTATCCCGAAGAATGGAAGAGATTAGGAAAAATAAAGACTTAGTGGTGAAATATGTTCCGTCTAAACTCAATCCAGCAGACAGTGCAACACGACCAAATATTTCGAAGGAAGATCATCACCAATTAGATATAAACAATGAAAACGATTTAATACAGGATCAGAGAGAGTTGTTAGAGGACACAAGGTTGACACAAATAATAGAAACCACCCCAGAACAAGCTTCACATGGTTCAGAGGCTGAAAAGGACAATAAAGCAGCTACATGTCAGCCAGTTGAATCGAGCGACCAACGTCGAGCAGCTGCGGTCCAAGCTATGGATAAAATCCATAGATGGACGCAAGAATTAATGTCAACCATCAATTAAAGTTTGAGCCTTGTGAGGCGGGGAGTGTCGCGAAACACGCGATAATTGTAAATAAATATTGTATATAGCAACACTAAATCCAGAGACTAAACTATGAGAAAAAAGGACATATCTATGGGTAAGTGACACGCTTTTTCACGTTTAAATATAAATGGCGGTTGAACACGTAATTTTACTTGATAATTTATAAGTACTAAACTAGATTCAGTGGATCGAGATATCCAGTTTTCCATCCGCAAAGCAAGCTAAGTATTAGAAATAATCATGTATGAAATTAATATATTGAATGCACATAAAGCTAGTCTGGTGTTATAAATTGTCACTATGTGCTTACTCTAATAACCTGTTTTATCAGGCATGCAAGGCAGCATGTACAAAGCCTAAGGTCTCAGACCATGTATACAATTCTCGTATGCACCCAACGGAGGCATATTAACATGCAAGAACGATTCGCATGACATTCATAAGCTTGACTGCTGAGGCACTAGTTTGGGTCGCTTTGGATGTCTGTAAGAACATATCACGGATATTCCAGTTGCTGACTTACCAACAAGTTTATGAGTGTTAGGCCTCCAGTAATAATAATAATAATAAGATTGATATACCATGGTATAGGGCAATCAGACAAAGAACAATCTTGGTATGGATTGTTCCCGCCATAAGTGTTTGGCAAGGTTTATGAACGATGAATAAGATAGAGTATAGATATATTGACTACCATTTCTAGCCCGGCCCAGTTGAGCCTAGTATAATGGTCATATTTAGACCACTAAAAGATAATAAAACCCCTTATAAATTAATCTAGGAATACCTAGTGATTCACTTAGAATCAATGTGACCAATCTTTAAACAGGTCTTGCTGTGATGTAACGGTGCTGTGTGCTCACTAGTGGTGAGCACCTGGAATTCTGGACGTCTCTATCCCTTGTGTCTGTGTGAAGCTCAACTAAGGTAAGGATGAACACATTTATACCATACAGAATACAACCTCTGGTTTTCATAACTTTATTTCAATCTTGATATTTAATAAGCGAAGCAGATCATTATACTTACCACTGGGTTATCGTTAACTAAGGCATGAGTATAAGCTCATTACGGATCATATAGATTCTGTCAATAATTAACTAAAGTAAATGTGTGCTAGATCCATCCCCTTTAGCACACCGGGAGACAACGCCGCAGTGCCAGCACTGCGAGGATCCTGGCGAAGACACGGCGCTCCACACGTTGGTGGAGTGCCCTGCGTAGCGAGTCAACGCCGGCATCTCGTTGCGGTCCTGGGCGTGGACGTTCTCTCGTTGGAGACCATGGTGAGGGCCGTGGTCTCCGACGGGAGCAAGTGGCACGCCACCGCCTCTTTCTGCGAGCAGCTAATGCGCGCGAAACAGACGGCGGAGAGGGAGCGGGAAAGAACCCTGCCCCCCGAGTTTCGCAGTCTGCGGCGAGGACGCCGCAGACTCATCTGCGCCCGGGACTACCGACCTCCATGATCGGGGCCTGAGGACGGGAGTTGGCCGACTCGCCGTCCTTACAGAAGCAGGCCGTGGCGGAGGCGTGTCGTGTGTGCCCTACACACGCCTGCCAACTCACCGAAGCGGGATAAAACCCGACCCCACCAGGCGAGGCCGCGGTGGCCGTTTAAATCCATTGATATTAAAAAGACCGCGGACCTATGGGGATTATCAGTCAAAACTGTTTCAAGCATCATTGATGTCATTGCTCCCCATCTAGCAACTGTGTTTAATGACTGCGTCAGTAGCGGTATATTTCCTGATTTAATGAAACATAGTAAAGTCATACCTTTGTTCAAGGCAGGCAGCACCTCAGATCCCTCGAATTTCAGACCCATCTCTGTGTTGCCAACCTTGAGTAAAGTATTTGAGAAATTAATTCTAGACCAAATGCTAACCCATTTTAATAAATATAAATTATTCCATGATAAACTGTTTGGGTTTACTAAAGGACGATCAACGACGGATGCTGGTATAGAGTTATTGAAATGTATTTACGAGGCCTGGGAGGATAAGCAGGATGCATTAGGTGTTTTCTGCGATCTATCCAGAGCCTTCGATTGCGTCCACCATGATACATTGGTCAGGAAATTAGATTATTACGGAATAAGGAACAAGGCTCTCGACCTTTTGACTTCTTATTTAAACAATAGAATTCAGAGGGTTGATGTGAACGGTACACGCTCGGTGGGATCTTTGGTTTCGATGGGCGTTCCACAGGGTTCGATACTTGGACCATTTTTATTTTTAATTTATATAAATGACCTCCCTTACTACGTAAGGGATAAAAATAGTATTGTTTTGTTTGCTGATGATACTTCCTTAATATTTAAAATTAAAAGACAATTAGATAATTATGACGAAGTGAACAACGCAATCTCACGAGTGGTTCATTGGTTTGATATAAATAATCTTTGCCTTAATGAAAAAAAAACCAAATGTATTAAATTCACCTTACCTAATGTTACACAGGTGGAAACCAATGTACAACTTAATGGACAGTTGTTGAGCCTTGTGGAATCAACCGTGTTCTTAGGTTTAAGTATCGATGCTAAATTACAGTGGGGATCACATATTGAAAAAATAGCTAGTAGGTTAAGTTCTGCTTCCTACGCTGTGAAAAAGATTAGGACTTTAACAGACATAGATACCGCTAGAATAGTTTATTTCAGTTATTTCCATAGTATTATGAGCTATGGCATTCTCCTTTGGGGTAATGCCGCAGATTTAAATACAATCTTTGTACTGCAAAAGCGGGCGGTGCGGGCAATTTATAAGTTGGGCCCAAGAGTCTCCCTCCGAGAAAAGTTCAAAGAAATAAACATTCTAACTGTAGTTTCCCAATATATTTTTGAAAATCTTTTGTATGTTAGAAGAAACATTTCCAATTTTTTAAGGCTTTGTGATATACACAACGTAAATACTAGACATAAAAACAATCTTGTGGTTTGTAATAGTCGACTCCACAAGATTAGTAATTCCTTTCAGGGTAACTGTATACGCTTCTACAACAAGCTTCCTAGTGAAATGAAGAATCTACCTCTTCATAAATTTAAAAGCCAAATTAAAAGTAAACTCTGTCAAAAAGGCTACTATAAAATTCAAGACTATTTAGACGACAAACAAGCTTGGATATGAACTGTTTGCTCTCTCTCTATGCTACTCAAATGGAATATTGTACTTAGGTTAAGTAAATATGTTTGTAACTAGACCAAAAAAAAAAACAGCCCGCTGAGTTTCTTGCCGGAGTCTTCTCAGGACGGGGCCGCGTTTCGAACCGGTGGTCCATTTGCCAAACATTAGATTATTTATTTTTTTATGACGTTTTGTAAGTGCCGTATTAATGGTCTATGCAGAATAAATGGTTTTTGACTTTTGACTTTTGACTTGACGGCCAAAGTCCGCCGGCAACCCTGGGGTTATCCTTTCGAGGGCTTACCCAGGGTGCCCGGCAACGGACACTTGGGGAGGACACCGTGCGGTTTTAGTCGAGACACGACATAACCACCCCCGCTGGCCAGCGGGGGGGTATCCGAAGGGATTTCCGCACGTAAAAAAAAAAAAAAAAGCTCTAGCTGCGCATCTTTGATACTCATAAAAGTTATCCTGCGTCATTGAGCATATGTAATTGGCTCCAGCCACATTTCTAGCCTTGACAGAAATGGTATATACAGAGTTCCCCATGCAAATGTAAATAAAATCCTTTCTTGTTACTTTAATTGGGATGGATTCTTCAGCTGCAGACAATATGAAGCTGCAGAACATCAGTGAATTTGGTATAATTTCGGAGGAAATTGAGATGGTTCATTTGAGGAAAGGAGGCAATTTTGGAATCTACGGTAGGCAAAATGAAGCCCAGTTGGAACTACACACTCTCTATTTAAATATTGGAGCAGAATTCAATGCCGGAGTAACAGAGGCAGTATAGAGGCGCGGGTAACAATATAGTAGTGATCACTTTCATTCGCCTGAGGCAAAATGTGGTACTGCGAAGTGGCAGGTAGCTACTCTCGCCTGAGGCAAAATGTGGCACTGCCAAGTGGCAGGTAGGTACCTACTCTAGATAGGGGTGCGACTGGTTGGATCACTTCCAAGTTTGGTGCACCCTGGGCAACGTGGGCGATGACGCATCATTGATTGCTCCTCTTGAGTAGCTGGCGTCAACGTCAACGGCCAAGAGTCTGACCAACCGGCCCTTTTCAGGGCCAGCTGACTCCATTGCACGAGGGGTATGGTGGGCTTGCAAGGCCCGCGGAAGTGGTGGTCGTTCCAGGTACCCCTCTGCTGTTATCAGAGGGGACACTGCGAATGGCCCAGGGTCAGTCGGAGTGCGAGGGATATGCTCTATGGGTAACCTTTCACCCCGGCGTCTGTAGACCCAAGACGGCGTGTGGTTTTAGTCGGTTCAAGCCCGACATAACCGCCCCCGCTGGCCGGCGGGGGGGTATCCGAAGGGATTTCCGCACAAAAAATAAAAGTACTTTAGATAGTGAGGCAGAGCATAAGAAGAAGTCTACAGCCCTACGGCGGTCTTGTAGTGGATAAACACGGCGTGTAGGGGAGCCGCGTTCGTTATGTTGCTTCGTCGTCCAACGAGTTATTTCAGCTTGTACCCCAAGAGTGGTGATGTGAATTAAAATCTCCCATAATCAAAACAGGAGGGGGAATCGATGTAATGAGGAGCAAAACGTCTAAAGATATGTAAAGAAAAAAAGGATATATTTATTTATACAAAAAGCACTACCATGATTATCGTCTCTATCATATCTGAGTCATGAATACCCTGGGATCCTAAACTCTGGCCCCAGGGGGTAGCCATGCCTCAGAGGGAGCAACAAGCAGTGGTTTATGAGTATTTAATAAATAAATCAGGCCAATTTTTCAAGCACGAACGCTCATGCTATTCCTATATATTGAGGATCCATTATGGAGAGCAATATGGGTTAGTTTCTGGGCAACGTTGGCATGTAGGGAGAAATAATTCTCCGATATGATTGACAGGAGAAGGGATAACAGGAACTGGAACATGTTACTCTCTTGGAAAGATTCACTATTGGATGAAGAACTGGGGTGATATAGGGCACACCCATATTTTTGAGAAGATGGACTGGTGGACATTTCCAATTTGCCAAGAGGACCTTTTGATTGTGGGGTTATGAAAACGCACTTTCTGTATGATTGAGATTAACAGAACATATAAGTTGATTCGTCCTCGGGATTTTGGCAGGCATCGTGCCGAATGATAACATCGTGGTTTTAAGTAGCATTGAGCTATAATGTATCTGAATGATATAGTTCTACAGGAAGTGATGCATGAAAAGAATAAATTATATCAGGAAGAACTTGCTCACGAAAATTAATAACAACTGTTTGTCTTGTTGTTTATTATGCTGTCCACATATGTTTTACGATTAAATCGCCGAGCCTTCAAAATAGGGCCTACACCTTCAGGAAGTTCAATGGATTCAACAAAGTCATACACTGACAGGTCTAACGGCACCTAACCACCTAACGAACTATACACATCCTCGAAATGTTGTAAGCCAGAATAGCAACAACATAATTGTATTGCGATTTAATTGGAATACTTAAGAAGCGTTTAGCGCTTGAAGCTGAACTAAATTCAACCGATATTGTATATTTCCTTATCTATTTGACTCCATCACGACAATCTAGTCAATTTAAAAAAAAATAGAAACTCACCGAACTTGATAGCACAGTTTGTTTCAGAAAGAGGGTCGATTTTTGTTTCTGATATTGTAACTATAAACGGACCTTTGTCCTTATTTTCAAATTCTTTTATACCAACTATCAACAGTGGGTGACGATGTTGAACCGAAGCAGAGGCCAGAGCAGGATCTGTATTTTTTTTTTTGGTGATTTGAGGTGTCATCAGGAAACCGGCGTTTAAAGGTACCCTGAGAGGAGGAGGACCCCGGTACTTACCACAGTAATACGCACAGTTAGATGTTAGAGCTTCAAATAGATTAAAACTGCTAAGGAAACATTTCCAACGCTGAATTTTAGCAAAAGAAACTCACTGACACGTTTATTATCTATCATAAACCGCGGCCCAACCCTAAAATTCCGATTATAATGTTTCAATTAAGTTGGTTTTAGTCCGCATTGCCATTATTTTAATAATATTTTATATTTTATTCTCTTTTTTTTTTTACAAGAGTTGAGCTGTCGACTTGAGAGACTTGCAAAGAGTTCTTCAGAATACTATCATAAATGGACAACACTATTATAAATCAATACAACATGAAGTAGGTACATGAACAACATCGACAAGTATTGATTTTCTAAGTGCATTGTGCATAATTTGTACCAAGTCCGGGGTCTTGTAACTCCCGAGATTTGCCACGGTACGGACGTCAATTTCGTTGCGTTATTAATATATCTTGATTACAGTACATGAATACTTCAACTGAGACATACATCGTTCTCAAAGTGAGTAATAAAAGTTTAATGTTGCTTATTTGTTATAATTTAACACCAAAATACTGGAGTGGCAACGCGTTTCATTTTATACGTCTACTTACAGAAATGATAAGAAAGAAACCGGCTACGGTAAATCAAATTTCCCATGATGATGAAACTGGAGAGACTATCACTTATAATGTGAACGTCGAAACAGGAGAACCGTTACTTGAGGATACTTCTCCGACTATTGAGTTTGCCATTAGGCAAGTTTTAAAGCCTCCTGAAGAAAAATACATGCACTTTCCGCGGGGCTACATCGCTAAGACCAAGAAGTTCCAGTCATTAAAGGCCAACATAATAGCTGGCTCGAACCGGGTCAGCTACCGGATGCTACTTATACCTTCTGTGATGGTATTTCCGAGTCTATTCTGTGTGATACTGATGGTGCTGGAGGTTGTCCTTCATGTGCACTGCCACAAGAAAAATAAGCTCCTGAAGGATGCCAATCTCTACTATCGGAGCCCATTCCATGTTGTAACCAGCACTTTTTGTGGAGTATGCCGTGACTGCGACACTGCCTCTAGGATTGGCCAGCTGCAAGATCAGCGTCGCAACCGCTATGACTACTTCAGAGGAATAGCCATCTAAGTCATTTCACATCTAATTGTGCATTATCTAGGTGTTGGTGTATTTAATTGTTTCATGATGTGTCTACTTCAATTAATGGTGACTTAGTACTACTACTACATCTATAATTATGTATTACTCTTTTTGACAACTTTTCATAATATGTCACTTTACTTTTGATAGCATGTGTATCTATATTACATATATGTATTTCTATCATATCAAGTAGGACTATTTAACACTGGCACTTCTAAGGGATGGTATTATCATACATACAGGTACAAGTCTAAAATATTATGCTGAAGAGTTCCTTGAAATTGTTATTAGGTTTTCTAAGTGCATTTGTTTAAACGAACATATTTTATTTTATAAAATATCTGTATTGTTTATTATGTTCTGCTTAACATTTTTATGAGGCTGAAAGATTTTAGGCGATGACTAATAATATATCAGATAAAATTTTATATTGGCATAAGACTCAAATCTGCGGCAGGGTATTTCTAGAATATGTAAGGATAAAAGTATCTTGTTGGATACTGTGGCAAAATAGGAAAACTAAGAATAAATAATCATGAGTTTAAAAAGAAACTTCATGTTGATAAATTGAAATGGATAAACATTTTTTGGAATATTGGCACTAATGTGAGGCCTATCGTTTTGAAATGAATATTAAAGTCAAATAATTTAAGCAACAAAGCCAAAGAATATATAGTTCCCAAACCGTGGCTATTAGTTGAATTGCAATTGAACACAAAGTGATCAACATCATATGCGAACAGTATAAATGAAAGAATTTTTGGGGCTGCAGTGCTTTGTTTATAACTGGGTGATATGGCGCGACTTGAGGGTAGCCTAACTCGAGTAGCGGACCACGCCGTAGGCATGCTTTGGTTTGAAATACAGATAATATATTCTGGTATGAGACCTATGTTGCTTAATTGTGAAGCAATCTCTAGTTTGATTAATTACGTTTTCTTCCCTCAACATTGGAAAGTGGTTGTATTGGGGTTGTGGTTTGGGGGAATGAAAATAGTGGTTTAGAAAGTTCAAGAGTAAACTAGGATGGTTCACATAGTAGGCACAACAATCACTTTTCTCAAGTAGACTTTGTAGTTCAATTAAGCAAAATGTCAGCTTATCTAGAGGCCACGGTATTTTAAGGCTGCAACCTATTGTAATACCAAACATTTATGAAGATATTACCTAATTTATCATAAAATTAAATTTTACTCTACTAATTTAGGATTTTCTTGTGTTGGTGGTGAAGGTATAATTCGTATGATAATGATTGTGTACTTCTATATACTCTTATAATGTGTGGTAATAAATGATTCAAAAAAATGGTGTCAATTTTTTTTTTTAATTGTATACACATTGAGCTGATGGAATACTATGTTAAGGCAAGTAAATGTGTGTGGAGCTAATGGAAGTATCAATCCCATTCTCTTATATTATTATCATTTTATTCCATTTGTATGTACAATGTTATGATGGGTATATGGGGCCCAGCAAGATCTTTCGGGGCCTAACCAAACCTCACCTGCTAACTAGCCGGAACACGGACTGATTGACGTACGAGGTTTTGGTGAAGGTTTTCCTCTCGAGGCTGGAAGGGCACATGCCAGTGGCTTGTATATCAGACCTCGGGCTCCAACCAAAGTGCAACTCAGATGAATTCTGGAATACAGCAGACAAAGATTTTTGTACCTATCAGATTTTTTAAGTTTCCATACATCAAAAAGAAAAAACGGAACCCTTATAGGTTCACTTGGTTGTCCGTCTGTCAACCACCGTGCACCGATACAACCGGAAACCACGTTAAGATGATGATTTAATTAATCGACATCGGTAGCTTAGTGGTTAAGGAGTCGGGTCCGAATCCTGGCCATTACACTACCAACGTAAACCCACTCCTAACACAAGCAATTTAGCTTAGCTGGAGGGGTTAGGAGGGAATACTTTTAAATTCGCTTACTAAGGAAAATATATAATGTGAAACTTTGTGAAGGTGGATGTATGGCATGGATGTTTATTTTGTTACTGTTTCACGCAAAACAGATGAACGGATCTGGATAATAATAAGCACAGAGATAGTTTATAGTCTGGAATACCATAGGTTATGGCCGTTTTTAATCCCAGGAATAGGTTTTCTTAGGGTTGCGAGGCAATTGCCTTATTAGTAGAGGCACTGGTGAAGATAATAAATATATACCTAAATATTCTAAGACATTCTATCGATCTTCACCCATCAGATAACCAGGTGAGATTTTTTTTTTCATTTTTCAATTCATCTATTCAGGCGTGATCACCTTGCCTGGTCGGAGGATCCTCCCTTTGTGTTGGAGGATCATCTCACACCGTTCACTCCACATGCCTATGATGACTTGCCTATCAAAAAGTGTATATCAATTAGCCTATTGCAGTCCACTGCTGGACATAGGCCTCTCCCATTTTACGCCATAGCACCCGATCCTCCGCCTTGCGCATCCAGTCCATCCCAGCTACCTTTTTCAGGTCGTCCGTCCATCTCGTTTGCTCCATCGGCCATCGGTCCTTCGGCAGATGTGGCCAGCCCATTGCCACTTCAGCTTGCTTATTCTGCGAGCTATGTCGGTGACTTTGGTTCTTTGTCGGATGGCCTCATTTCGAATTTTATCCTTCAAAGAAACCCCAAGCATAGCTCGCTCCATAGCCCGCTGCGCGACTTTTAAGTCGTGGTCTAGCCTCACTGTCAATGTCCACGTTTCGGCACCGTAAGTCATGACAGGTAGGACGCACTGGTCGAACACCTTTGTTTTAAGGCATTGCGGTAAAGGATAGGACAAAACCCGACGCAGTTTGCCAAATGCTGCCCAACCTAATTGGATCCTTTTGGTGACTTCTTTCTCGAAGTGGTTTCTACCGAGCTGGATAACCTGCCCAAGGTAGACATACTGTTGAACAACTTCGAGTGTCGACCCTTCGATGGCAATCGGCCTCGGTGTGACATGTTCGTTGAACATAACCTTGGTTTTGTCAAAGTTCACACCAAGACCGACACGTCGAGAGGCTCCATTTAGGCTGTGCAGCATCTCGCCCAGCTGCTCCAGCGACTCCGCAACTATGACGATGTCGTCGGCGAACCGAAGATGCGAGATGTACTCGCCATTTATGTTTATACCCCGCCCTGTCCAATCCAGAGTCTTGAAGACGTCCTCCAGCGCGTTGGTGAATAGTTTGGGGAATATAACATCCCCCTGTCTCACTCCACGCTGTAGGCTTATTGGGTTCGTCTTCTGGTCTTGGAGCTGGACGGACATAGTGGCGGTCTCATATAGGCATCTCAGCACTTCGATATATCGCCAATCAACACGACACCGTTGCAGAGCATCCAGAACTGCCCAGGTCTCGATGGAGTCGAAGGCTTTCTCGTAGTCCAAAAAAGCCATACACAACGGCTGATTGTACTCGTGAGTCTTTTGTATAATCTGCCAAACAGTATGGATGTGGTCCACTGTACTGTAGCCTTTTCGAAACCCGGCTTGCTCCGGTGGCTGGAACTCGTCGAGCTTGCTCGCAAGACGATTCGTGACGACTCTCGAGAACAGCTTGTAGACATGACTCAGGAGTGAGATGGGTCTATAATTCTTAAGCAAGGCCTTATCACCTTTTTTGAAGAACAGTACCACCGCGCTCCCGCTCCATGCCCTAGGTGTTAAGCCTTGCTGGATGACGGAATTAAAAGGGCTCGCTAGCTCTTGGAGCACTGGGACCCCGCCTGCTTTTAGGAGCTCAGTAATAATTCCGTCATCGCCAGGGCACCTGTTATTCTTTGTTTGCTTGAGAGCCGCCTCTATCTCGCACTGCTCGACATCGGGTATTTCCTCGGTGTAATGGCGCGTGAGTAGGGCTCTGTGGTCTTCATCGCTGGCTGTTTAATTAATTTTAATCATATTTTGATAACCGATTCTTAGGGTTCCGTTGCCAATTGGCAAAAAACGGAACCCTTATAGATTCGTCATGTCAGTCTGTCTGTCCGTCCGTATGTCACAGCCACTTTTTTTGGAAACTATAAGAACTATGCTGTTGAAACTTGGTAAGTAGATGTATTCTGTGAACCGCATTAAGATTTTCACACAAAAATAGAAAAAAAACAATAAATTTTGGGGGCTCCCCAAAATTAAAACTGAATCTCAATTTTTTTTTTCATCTAACCCATACGTGTAGGGTATCTATGGATAGGTCTCCAAAAATGATATTGAGGTTTCTAATATCATGTAGAATATACTGCTTCCGGGCTGTTTGGCCGTGGTCCATCGGAAACTTGTATTCCAGACGTTTCGTCGATCACTGCGGTCGACATCTTCAGTGGTACACGTCGGGACGCCGTCGAGTGCGGAGAACCTTCCTCGGCGGTGAACTCGGTGCGACTGATGTAAAGGCCCGAGTCACTGGCGTATTTATAGGTGCAATGGGACGGGCTAAACAACGTGATCGCTCCTGATTGGTTGAGAGCTGCGCAACCGATGCGCTCGATATTGATTGGTCGAGGCTAAGCAAGGGGGATACCGGGGATGGTGGCGGCTTCGTCATGTTTGAATTGACTGAACTTTTTGGGGTCCCAAATAAAACCAGTCACCTCGCGCCACTTGGCCCATGCAGCAGCAATGTGTACTTTGACGTCACAATCGATGTCACCAGTCGCGTGAAGTACAGATCCCAAGTACCTTACTTGGTCCACGCGCTCGACCAAGTCATCATCATCTTCATATATGTCGCACCAATTTACCCGTGTCCGCATCCGCCACCAGCGCGATATCATTAGGATACATGGGCAACCACGGACTTTGGTCGCTGACTCGCACACTGAGGTTTCTGTACAAAACTAGATTGATAGGCGAGCTTAAAGTTGCTGTAGAACCTCTAGTCTTGACAGACAGATATTTTTTGCGATGTGAATACCTATATATTTACGGGGTTTGGAGTTTTCCCTATACTTGTGCTAGAAGACTACTTTCTGCAAAATATCATGATTCTAGCGCGGTATCCTATAGGTAACGGAAAGTATCCTATAGGTGTTGATTACGTTGCGATTGTCTAAATATGCTGCAAAAACGGCAACTTCTTTTGATTGCGTTGCCGTAGAAGTATGTTTTTTTCACAGCTTCGAGATGATACAGACCTGAGTATTCCATATTACTTAAATAACTTTAAATAGATACCTCCACGCGTTCCTGAGAAAAAGTTCTGGACAGACAGGCATGCCGATGTTTTCTTGCGATGTGGGTAACTACGGTTCTCAGATTTTTTCCTTTACTAGCTTCATACCAAATTTCATGATTCTAGCTTAACGGGATCGATACTCTTGCATTTGGTGAAATTTGTTACATGAACAGCAGCTGTGCCCTTGGATTGCATTTACCTAGAAGTTTGATTTTTTCATAGCTTCAAGGCGTTGCATACCTGAGCATTTGTTATAAATTTCAATTTGATACCTCTACTCTGCGTTCCTGAGAAAAATGTCTCAACAGACAGACAGACAACGAAGTACTTCTATAAGGGTTCCGTGTTTCCTTTTGAGGTACGGAACCCTAATATAAATAGATACAGACGAACATAGAACCACCTGCTTTTTGAAGTCGGTAAATAAAAAGCATTAACTGCCATTTCAAAGCTTGTAGGTAGTTCTAGCGATTTAGTCTCGACGTTGATAAATCAGTCAGTAATTGGACAAGTATCAAACTTTTATTGAATAGTTTTACTTATGGGGCTAGATAGATATACTTATAGATAGGTACTATCTTTCTGGGGTGCTTGGTTGGGGACCTCCACGCGGTGCACCCTGGGCAACGGAGACAGCAGCGCCTCTCTCCTAGGGCGGGAGAGACGCTGCCGCCTACGGCCAACTCCGACCGAGGCGAGGACGGCCCTGTTGAGGGCGTTCGGAAGCTTTCCACGTGTCCCTCTGATTAGCAGATGGCACAGTGGAGAGCAAGTAAGGGGGCCATCTCGAAACCGGAGATGGCCCAGGGTCAGTCGGGGTGCGAGGGGTATGCTCTATGGGTAACCTTACACCCCGGCGTCTTAAGACCCGAGTCGGCGTGCGGTTTTAGTCGGTTCAAGCCCGACATAACTGCCTCCGCTGGAGACCCCCCGCTCTCCAACGGGGGCGGTATCCGAAGGGATTTCGGCACGAAAAATAAAATAAAAAAAAAGGTCTTCTAAAATCGTTATGATCTCTATTTATTTAAGATGGGACTGATTTACCCTAAGTAGTTTTTCCCTTCATATATTTAGGTACCCCAGTTATATAAGGGTTGCAGCTTATAAGGGGAACCGGTTCTGTATTATTTGCAAGGAGGGTGCATGCATCTGCGCAGAGTGCGCAGCCAGGCAGTAAACTTGAATTTAAACTCGACTGGCAAGCACCTGATGAATGAAATTAGATTTATCGTATTGCTATAAATTATTGGGTATTTAGGTAGGATGGATGTACCGGTCTCAAACCATTTAAATGAAATTATTAACTTTAAAATGTTGCTATATAGCCTAACAGCTATATTTATTGCCAGTTTATTTTTTATATTGTAGGTTATCTAGTTATAAGTTGTAATTGGGAAGGATAATATTTGATTTCTTTTTGTTTATTTTATTATTCAACATAATCGGTATAAAACTGGGATGTACCTTTATTTGACCAGCAGGCCCCAGTTGTTGTCCAACACGGAAGTCTCTCGTACCGACTGACTGCTTCGGGGACCACCTGCATCGGATCAGGAAGGAGCCAACGCCTGAGTGTCATCACTGCGACGCGAGCGAGGACTCAGGGTTGCACACGCTGGCGGAATGCCCGGCGTGGGAGGCGCCGAGGCGTGACCTCGTGGCAGCCATCGGGGTGGGAGTCCTCTCGCTCGGCAGCATGATTGCGGCAATGGCGCGGAGCGCGAGCGCGTGGTCAGCCGCCACCTCCTTCTGCGAGCATGTAATGCTCGCGAAGGAGATGGCGGAGCGCGCCCGGGAGAGATTTAGAAATCTCCCGGCCCGCCGAGCCCGCAACCCGCAGGCGACTCAGGCGCCGGAGGTCACTTAACGACCTCCGTCCTCCATGAGCGCAGGCCTGGGGGTGGCGGGTGAGGCCGCCTGTCACCCCAGCAGAAGCAGGCCGTGACGGTAGGCCGACTAGCGCCCCTCCCCCAAACCGGAGCAAGACGGGGACACCGTGGTTCCCAAACCCGAGGGGGCCATCTCGAAACCGGAGATGGCCCAGGGTCAGTCGGGGTGCGAGGGATATGCTCTATGGGCAACGTTACACCCCGGCGTCTGTAGACCCGAGATGGCGTGCGGTTTTAGTCGGTTCAAGCCCGACATAACCACCCCCGCTGGCCGGTGGGGGGGTATCCGAAGGGATTTCCGCGCAAAAAAAAAGGCCCCAGTTGTTGTCAAGATTTGTACCAGATGTTGACTATTTATAAAGAAAGTGAAATAAAAACTACATTCACAAAATCAGACGTATTTTATAATCAACTTTATTAAACTAAATTAAGTTCAGTCTTAACAATCACAATAGTAACTCTTATACGTGGGACACTCAGGAAGTTTTGCGAAAATAAAAAAAAGTGTTCTATAGGTAAATATTTTTTTATTAAATCTTTTCAAAGTACTCTCCACCAGCCTCAATACAAAGTTTCATGCGTTTGAACCAGTTTTCAAAACACTTTTTCCAATCCGCCGCAGATACCTCGTTTACAGCCTGCTCAAACGTTGACAGCGCATCTTCCGGCGACGAAAATTGTATCCCTTTGAGCTGATTTTTTATTTTCGGGAATAAAAAGAAGTCGCACGGTGCAAGGTCAGGGCTGTAAGGAGGGTGTTGGAACGTACTTATTTTTACTCATAAATAATCATATTTTAGAAATAGATTATAACTGACCTAAACTTTTTTTCGCAATACTTTCAAATCACCAAAAATAACGAATAATAACTTCACTTAAACTTTAAACTTTCTGAGCAACCTAAGTTTTTGGTTAATTCTTTGTTAATATCAAACTTAAATAAAATTTCTAACTATTGCACGGAATGATTCCAAAGTAAAAACTGCAGATAAAAGGGATCAGACCCAAAAAAGATACTTAGCCATTTCTGGTACTGTATATGAACCTCTACTATTAATGGACACAGGAGCATTTATTTTCTCCACTATACTGTCATTAGCAACCAAATTTTTGAGCTGAGTGAGAGGAAGTCGAGCGAAAGCTCCTCATACCAGACTTCAGGATTTTCTTAGTCACAGGTCTCCTCCTAAACTAGTCAGAACTCCAATCAGATATATATGGATACTAGTATTTTGCGCGGTGCGCGAGCTGCAAGCAGCTCGCGAGTTTTATGTAAAAATATCATTCCGCCATCTTGGATTTTTCAACTTTTTTTTCAAAAATTCAAAATCAGAAGCCTCGATTTACTCAAAAATGACACCCATGTTGCCATGTCATCAAAGATGGCGGAGAAACGACCACCATGTTGGCCGCCATCTTGAATTTTTTTCCCATAGTCACCTCAGTTCTCTCTACATTTTTCCCATACATCATCCATATCCTCCATTACTCCTTCTAGAAGAACAATTGTGTCAGTGAGTGAGTGAGTGGTAATCGATAGTTTGTGAGTGCAGCTGTACCCTGCATTATCAGGGTTGAGGAGTTGCGACTTGAAATCTAACCATGAAGTCATTGCTTGGTACCTATAATATTAATTCACTATGAAAACTTTCTGAATCTAGATAACCTAGGGCCTAGGCGGGCAGTAAACTTTCAGCATCAGGATTAAGGAGTTGGATCCAGAATTTTTATGGGACCAAGACGAAAACTTCTATTGTTTATTTTAAAAAAAACTTTGCAAATCGGTCCAGATACCGCGAAATAATCGGTGTACATACATTGAAAATAAACGGGCCGGAACCACCTCTTTTTTGGAAGTCGGTTAAAAGCATATCAAAGTCTTGCACATTTGTCTCTTCAATATTCGCCTTATACTTTGTAAGGACAAATAAATTTCGCCATTTTGAAATTTTTTTCTATTCATCGAAAAAACCAAAAAAACCTTTCTTCTATCTTCTATTATGCTTTGTGAGATAGACGCTGTCGAAATTTGTATGGGCGCCATCTTGAATCTGCCATTTTGGTTATATTTTTAGCTCACTGGCAATTGGATGAGATTCCGAGTGGTTTTTATTTGAGCACCCCCTACCTCTCTTCAATACCTTGGCCGTGCTCTTCACCCATCTCCAAAATCCTCAATCATCAGCTCCCTCCATATTTTTCCTCCAAATGAATTTTCGTCCTTTATACGAAAGCATCAGGCAAAAAAAAATTACAGCAGAGGTGAACCGAAACACAATTCATCCATCTTTAATACTTTCTGAGAGAGACACCCATGACATTTGTGTTGACACCATCTTGAATCCGCCATTTTGGATTTATTTTCATCTCCCTGCCAATTGGATGCGGTTCTAAGTATTTTTTGTTTGAGCAGCCCTCACCTGTAATACCCTGGCCATGCTCCTCACCCATCTTCCAAACCCTCGATCATCATCTATCTCCATATTTCTGACTGAGAGTTCTTCCATAAAAACATTCTGAAAAGGAACCATACCAAAGTCTTGCATAGTTCCCAACTTGCAGTCTCTTCAATATTCTCCATATATTTTGTATGGAAAAATAAATTCCGCCATCTTGAATTTTGTTTCTGTTCATTGAGTAGACCTTCAGGTCCTGATCATCTTTTGCTAAGAAACCACTCTTCTATATTTTATATTCTCCGAGATAGACACCGACGAAATTTGTATGGCGGCCATCTTTTTTTCTCCATTTTGAATTTTTTTTCAGCTCACTGCCAAGTGGATGAGGTTCCAAGTATTTTTTGTTTGGGCAGCCTATGTTTAATACCCTGGCCGTGCTCTTCAACCATCTTCCAAACCCTCGATCATCATCTATCTATTTATTTATTTATTTATTTATTTAATAGGTTTATCCACAGCAAATGCATTACAAATTGGTATATAATACATGTTTAGCGAGTAATGTGGCTATTATAACATTGAAGACAATCTACATGTTTCTGACTAAGAGTTCTTCCACAAAAACATTTTAAAAAGAAACCATAAATCAAAGACTGGCATAGTTCAAAACTTGTAGTCTATTCAATATTCGCCATACATTTTCTATAGAAAAATAAATTCCGCCATCTTGAATTTTTTTTCTATTCATCGAGTAGACCTTTGGATCCTGATCGTCTTTTGCGAAGAAACTACTCTTCCATCTTTTATACTCTCCGAGGTGGACACCGACGAAATTTGTATGGCGGCCATTTTTTTTTCGCCATTTTGAATTTTTTTTCAGGTCACTGGCAATTGAATGACGTTTCGAGTGACATTTGCTCAAGCACCCCCAACCTATCTTCAATACCGTAAGCGTGCTCTTCACCCTTCTCCGAAATCCTCAATCATCAGCTCTCTCCGTATTTTTCTTCCGAATGAATTTTTATCCTCTATACGAAACCATCAGTGAAAAAAAAAATTTTCATACAAAATTGTTCAGGAGAGTTGATCAATGAGTCAGTGAATCAGCACGAGCAGCTATATATATAATATACTAGCTGACCCGGCAGACTTCGTACTGCCTCAATCGATGACAAACCTTTTAAACCTTCTCTGGACCTCCACAAATAATTCAAGACCAAAATCAGCCAAATCGGTCCAGCCGTTCTCGAGTTTTAGCGAGACTAACGAACAGCAATTCATTTTTATATACGAGGGTCAAACTGAAAGTTCTTAGAACTGGCCACTTATAAACAATATAATTAAAAATAATTCTAAAATTTGAAAATAGAACTCTTTGCCAATATTACTGAGTATATATTTCATTCATTTATCATTTGTTTTACGATTTGGCGGCAAATTGAAAATTGTGTGTCACGTTAACATGAATTTAACACGAGAAAATTTTCGTGCAATGATTTTTTATGACTTTCGATGTCATTTAAGTCAACAAGAAAGTTATGATAGACTACGATTGGCCTTTCACGATGAAGCCCCATCTCGTGCGACTGTTTACAACTGGTTTAATGAGTTTAAACGTGGTCGCACTAATCTCACTGATGATTTACGTGAGGGACGGCCTTCTACGGCGACGACTGAAAATAACATCTGTGTTGTGCGGCGTATGATAGAGACTGACAAAAGAGTGACCTATCAGCAGATTCGGACAAGCTTAGGCATCGGTATGAGTCGAGTGCACAAAATCCTCCACGAACATTTAGCGGTCAGGAAGCTTTGCGCCCGGTGGATACCTCATAATTTGACTGAGGCTCAAAAACTCCATCGTGTGGATTGGTGCCGTAAAATGATTGAAAGATTTAACGGAGGTGACTCTAATGCTGTGTTCGACATACTAACAGGTGACGAAAGCTGGATTTACTGTTATGATCCTGAAACCAAAAGACAATCTGCTCAGTGGGAGTTTCCTTTCGAGGAGTTGCCAACTAAAGTGAAGAGAGATCGAAGTGCGGGAAAAAAAATGGTGGCCTCGTTCTTTGGAAGGATAGGTCATTTCGTAACAATTGTGTTAGAGGATCAAAAAACAGTTTCTGCAGAATGGTACACTACCAATTGTTTGCCACTTGTCTTGGAAAAAGTTCGAGAGAAACGACCTCGCAGTAGGATCCTCCTTCACCACGACAACGCCTCGTCGCACACCGCCAAGCGAACGATCGACTATTTGGCGACATCAAACGTTGAATTACTGGGTCACCCGCCGTATAGCCCCGACCTCGCACCTTGTGATTTTTATTTATTTCCAAAAATTAAAGAAAAACTTAAAGGAAAGCGGTTTATGAATGCTGAAGAAGCGGTGGCTGCGTATCGCGATGCCATTGAAGAGACCCCTAAGGACGAGTGGGCAAAGTGCTTTTCCCAGTGGTTCCAGCGCATGCAGCGGTGTATTGACGTGAATGGACAATATTTTGAAAAGATATAATAAAACTAATAACTGGCTAATGTAATCAGTTTTTGATTTTCTAAGAACTTTCAGTTTGACCCTCGTATAAGATTAATATACAGGATACTCCTACTAATCCAATCAGAACCAAATTTGGCATGATTAAACAGGTCAATCAGAGTAAGGTTTATGGATATATTTTGAAAAAAATAATGTTACCACAGAGGAATGATCACCGTTTATAAAAATTCCAGATGGAATTACATAATAACCGCTCGAGACACTGTGACCAAACTTTACACGCTCAGAAAGCATGTCCAGAGTTGTGACTTTCAAAAAGAATTTTCAAAATCGGACTTGCCACGAAGGAATGATCACTGTTCAAAATTTTCAAAATCTGATTCCGCAAATGTCTCACTCAGCTCAACATTGCAAGCAGCGATTCGCCTTGCAGACCTAGCATCTTCTTTATCTGGCCATCTAAAGTATTTTGAGTTGATAGCACCATCGTACTAACTTCTTTACTCTTTTGGTACTCTTTGTTATGTTATGTTATATATCGTTTGCATTTGAAATTCATTGAAAATCCTCAAAATAAACATAAAATGATTACAAAAAACAATCATCAGAGCAAGTTCATTCAAAAACTTCAAAAGCTTCGGTGGGTTTTTCCCTCCGGGGTAGGCGCAGCCCGCCATCTGCTTCTGTCCTTACATACTTCACGAGCCTCCTTCACTTCATGCAAGCCCGCAGGTTTCGAGTGCTTTTGACCTAGAACGAATCCAGGGCTGTAAAATTCAACCTTTGAATGCAACCGAAAATGGTGCTTGGCTAAAGAGGAAAACTACACAGCCCTATGGGTTCTAGAATGTGAATAAACATTTTTAAATACTTACATTCCTTTTCTGGAGACACCTGCATACACAAGTAGATATACCCAAATCAATGCAATTATGCATATTCATTCATACAAAATAATTTTTGCAGTGAGCGAGAATGGAACCCGTGACCTCTGAAGTAGCAGTCGATTGCTCTAACGCCATGCCACATAGGTCGTCTTTGTCGTATGTAGGTGTGGCGAACAGGCCTCACGTGACGTTCTATCTGGTCATAAACGCAGATCCAAACGCCAGCGATCAGCTTACGTCCGCATTAGGTACATTTAAAGGGACTGGCCGTCAGTATGCACACTCTTTCCCTGCCATGCAGCGGAGGTGTGGACTGTATCTTTCGAACGAGGTCAGGGAAAGTAGAAATACTCGTCCCTGTGCGTCTCTCTAAGCGAAAGGATAAACCGACCGCGAACGGTACGGTTCCGAATTGGGTTGAACAGGAACACCAGTAAATAAGACACAGAATTCGGTTGAATAATATGGCTTTAATAATGGCCCATCCATTCAGTGCAAAGTCTGAGAGTTAACTCGAAGACTATTGCTGGCGACTCGGCTAAGATGTCGCAATCGTTCAAAATGTTGTGCCAGCTTAGGTACTCTCAGACTTTACCATGACGAGAGCCGTCAAAATACGAACAAATTACACGGAAATTTACATCGATTTTTCATTATCTATTTTACAGTTTTTTACTTTTATTTTACAAACTATGCACAAGAATTATAATATATAAATGCAACAAGATGGGTAGGGCGGTCACCCATCCCATGGTAAGGGTTTTTAATATGTATTTACTATTGTTTACTAATTACAGCAGTTTATAATCGAAATTATGAGTGGCTGGGCTCTATCATGCGACATTATTGGTCGATTACATAAACATTATACATCGTACGATATTAGATGGATTGTTATATGGTAGCCACTCACTGACTCTATATAATAAACAAACTTTATTTCACACAACAGCGCTTTTATGGCTGATTTTACTAAATTACGATACAGTGATTTTACATAATAAAAATTCTTATAACTATTAACAAAAGGGTGCTGCGACCGTCTCATGCGTACGGTGGCTATGTTAATTGAATGTCTAAATAATCATTTACTGTTTTGTCACAAATCACTGGTTTTACGATTCACTAATTTTCAATTTCATTTCGCGAACAGTAGGTATGGTTGATCATTTTTCGGGTTCCGTACCTTATGAGGTATAAAGGACCCTTATAAGATCATTCTCTTGTCCGTCTGTCTGTCTGATCCGTGTGTCACCGTTGAAATGTATAACAGATATTGAAGTTTAGTATTCAATTAGCCTATTGCAGTCCACTGCTGGACATAGGAATCTCCCATTTTACGCCATAGCACCCGATCCTCCGCCTTGCGCATTGAGTCTATCCCAGCTACCTTTTTCAGGTCGTCCGTCCATCTTGCTGGGGGACGTCCCACCTACCGTTTACCGATTCGTGGTCTCCACTCTAGGACTCGTTTGCTCCATCGGTCCTTCGGTAGTAGTAGTAGTATCTCTTTATTATACACCAAGAATAAGATAAAAAGAAATACAAATATTACATTATGGTACATACAATGTGGCGCATCCACCGGGAGACAACGCCGCAGTGCCAGCACTGCGAGGATCCTGGCGAAGACACGGCGCTCCACACGTTGGTGGAGTGCCCTGCGTGGGCGAGTCAACGCCGGGATCTCGTTGCGGTCCTGGGCGTGAACGTTCTCTCGTTGGAGACCATGGTGAGGGCCGTGGTCTCCGACGGGAGCAAGTGGCACGCCACCGCCTCTTTCTGCGAGCAGCTAATGCGCGTGAAACAGACGGCGGAGAGGGAGCGGGAAAGAACCCTGCCCCCCGAGTTTCGCAGTCTGCGGCGAGGACGCCGCAGACTCATCTACGCCCGGGACTACCGACCTCCATGATCAGGGCCTGAGGACGGCAGTTGGCCGACTCGCCGTCCTTATAGAAGCAGGCCGTGGCGGAGGAGTGTCGTGTGTGCCCTACACACGCCTGCCAACTCACCGAAGCGGGATAAAACCGGGGTGGCGGCCAAAGTCCGCCGGCAACCCTGGGGTTATCCTTTCGAGGGTTTACCCGGGGTGCCCGGTAACGGACACTTGGGGAGGACACCGTGCGGTTTTAGTCGATACACAACATAACCACCCCCGCTGGCCGGCGGGGGGAGGGGGGGTATCCGAAGGGATTTCGGCCCGTAAAAAAAAAAAAAAATGGTGTTTACAATTGGCGGCCTTATCGCACTGTGGCAATCTCTTACAGGCAACCATTACATGCAGAAAAAAACGGAATGCGTATTTGGGTAGTGTGGTGTATACTTGATCAATTTAGGTACCTAAATATAGGTACACTTCAGATCATTGCCAAACTAAACATTATTTTAAAACTATACAAATACTTACTTATAAATATGTACACACCTACATATAAATACATACAATTACACTATATACATATATATTACATTACATATATATTATACATACCCTTTTTTTTTCGTGCAGAAATCTCTTCGGATACCCCCCCACCGGCCAGCGGGGGCGGTTATGTCGAGCTTGAACCGACTAAAACCGCACGCCGTCTCGGGTCTTCAGACGCCGCCGGGGTGTAAGGTTGCCCATAGAGCATATCCCTCGCACACTACATACATACCTTACATATATATATATACGATATAAGAAGTAACCAATGTCTAGATATAACCGATGTCTCGCAGATAGTGATCGCTAACGGATTTTTTAAACACTGATAAAGATTGTGCACGTCTAATACCAGAATATTGATGGTCTAATGACTAAATCAAACTTACTTACCCTAGTCCTTGATAAGCTTGAAGCTGATAAAATGCAAGTTGGGGTACTATGTGTCACAGAGCATAATCTATTAAGAGAGGACACATTGTTGCTAAATATTCCCAATTATAGGCTGGGTTCTATTTTCTGTAGAAAAAACCGTAGGGGTGGTTCATGTGTCCTTATTCATAACTCGCTATTATTTAGCCCGTTAAAAGAAATTAGCGAATTCGGCATAGAGGGTATTATGGAGTGCTCAGGGATCGAACTTTCGGATCATGGACTCATAGTAATATGTATATATAGGCCGCCGAGAACAAATGCTGAAGACTATGAGAATTTTTTTATTGCATTTAATTCTTTGATTAGCCGTTACATATATGGTAGAAAGAAATTGATAGTGTGCGGTGATTTCAATATCAATACACTTGCTAAAAGCTATGAATCCAATGAGTTCTCGCATATATCACAATCGTATAACCTTAAAATAGTTTTCAATGAACCTACCCGACCGGACAGTGGCAAATGTATTGATAACTTTTTGTCTAATATGCGAGGCAGTCACCATGAGGTCTTTGAATTTGCGTTATCTGACCATACAGCTCAATTATTCCAAATTCCAGTGAAATTAAGACACATATATAGATATTGGTACATTGAAAAACGTGATTATCGTAAAGTTAATATCAACAAATTTGTAGAATGCGTTAATGCCCTTAGTTTTCAGGAAGTCTTTGAAAGTGATGATCCAAGCACTGCCTTTACAGAGTTTTACCAACTGTTTAGACTTTTTTACGATCTTTGTTTTCCACTTGTAAAGATAAAAATCTATGCAAAGACCAAGCCTAAATGGATCACTAATGGAATAAAACTATGCTGTAAAAGAAAAAGACGTCTATTGTGGCAGTATCGTAAAAATCGCACTGAGCGTAATAAAAAAAGTTTTACAGACCTAAAGTCCAGATTAGATCGAATAATAAAGCTGACACAGAAAGCCCAAAATGATAATTTTATAAATAAATCAAGCAACAAATGCAAAGCCACTTGGGCTATAATAAATAATAATAAAGGTAACGTCCCGAAAGATGAAATTGAGCATATAGTGGTAAGCAATAACATTATTGGCGACCCCAGGCAAGTAGCCAATTCCTTTAATAATTTTTTCATTAACCAAGTAACTAAATTAAATATAAATTCGGCACAAAGTTATGATAGTAATAATGTCAACTCGTTATTTATGCCTGCAACATTACCTGGCGATATAAATAAAATAATTATGAATCTCAAACCCACAAATAGCACCGGTTACGATGGTATTTCTGTTAAGATTTTGAAGCACGTCTCTATTAAACTATCTTTTGTACTAAGCCATGTAATTAACTTGTGCATATTTCATGGTGTATTTCCGAAAGAGCTTAAAATAACTCTTATAAGACCAATATTTAAAAAAGGGAACAAACATGATATGAGTTGTTACAGACCGATTGCTTTAATTCCAGTTATGTCTAAAATATTTGAGAAGGTTATTTACGAGTGCTTGTATAATTACTTTGAGAACAAAAATATGTTAGTTGATGAGCAATCAGGCTTTAGAAAGAATAGAGATATAAATATCGCCATCTTTAAATTTCTTAGAACAGTCATGACTGAAATAGATAATAAAAGTCAAGCCTGTGCTCTCTATATGGACCTATCGAAAGCTTTTGATTATGTAGACCATCAAATTTTAGTAGATAAACTGAATGCCTATGGTATAAGAGGAAACATACTCGACTTAATAAAATCTTATCTTAGTGATAGAAAGCAATCCACTCAAATCTCAAAGCTATGTCCTATTACCAAAACGATGGTGAGTTACTCTTCGGAGCAGCGGAGTGTTGTGTTTGGTGTACCACAAGGCAGTGTATTGGGGCCACTTTTGTTTATTATATATATAAATGATTTTCCCAAGGCATTGCACCAAGAATCTGTACTATTTGCTGATGATAGCACTATTTTATTTAAAGGGAACAATAAACAAGACATTGAAAACCAAATTAACGATGCTCTGTGCACTAGTATGGATTGGTTCACTCGAAATAATTTAAAAATAAACATCGATAAAACTAACTTAATGACATTCAGCAACAGAGTAAATAAACTAGTGGACTTAAAAATACAGTATGACAATAAGAACATTAAACAAGTGCCAGCCGCAAAATTTTTAGGTTTAAATATCGATGAGAACTTGAACTGGAAGAATCATATTGAAAGTTTGTGTTCAAAAATAAACCAGTACTCTTACGCTCTCTATAGGCTTTCAAAAACTTCAAGTACGTCTACAGTCCTAACCGCCTACCATGGTTATGTTGCTTCAATCATAAGGTTTGGTATAATTTTCTGGGGCAATGCTACAGATGTAGAATATGCATTTAAAGCTCAAAAGAAATGCGTAAGGGCCATTTGTAATATGAAATCAACAGATAGTTGTCGACCCTACTTTGTAAGATTGAACATTCTGACTCTGCCATGTGTCTATATTTTAGAAACCATACTATTTGTGAAGAGGAATGCTCATATGTTCGAGAAATTGAGAAGCATTAGACATAATTTAAAAATATGTATACCTTCCAACTCCACAGCTTACTTAAATAAAAGTATTTTCTGCATGGCTCCTAGAATATATAACCACTTACCTAAGTCAATTTTAGAGGAACCTAATAATAATATTGTTAAAATTACACTTAAGAAAATACTGTTGGAGAAGTGCTATTATTCTGTGGAGGATTATTTACGTGATCAGCTGTGATAGTCTAGTGTACTGACATTCTATATGACTTATATTAGACTTAGTTTGCTGACATGTCACTGTTTATTTTGTGTTGACTTATATTGGATTTCGTTTTACTGACATGTTACTATGTATTTTGTATTGACTCCCATATTGACATTGCATTATTCTAATTTAATATTACTTAACCTTTAACAGAACAAAATATTGCACGCTGCAAGACTAAATATGGTGTAGACAAATATACTGACATGTTATGAAACGTATAGTAGAATTAGTTTATTGACATGTAGGTACTATTGATCTTGTATTGACTCCCACATTGAATACTGTATTATTTGAAATTTGTATTTCCTTAATTAACTTCTATTGACATAATATTGCACGCCGCAAGGCTAAATATAGTGTACCTAAACGTATGAACTTAACATCCCATATACCTGTATTTGCAATTGTAAGAAAATAAATAAATAAATAAATAAATAAATAAATAAATAAATAAATAAATAAATAAATAAATAACCACCGGCAAAGCATTCCACAAACGAACCGCTTGAACGGAGAAGGATTTGTCTGTGAAAGTTGTAGAATGCCCCGGCATTTTTAATCTTAAATTCTCTGCCGATCTCAAGAACTTGCAATGTGTATCGCTCACAAAGTTAAAACGTTTTTAAGGTAAGAAGGAGTAGCAGGGTTGAAAAGTATACTATTCAATAGGGAGAGTATGTTAGCATTCCGGCGAAGGCGGCTCTAACCACTTGAGCCTTTTTCGATATTCAGAAACGTGATCATATTTGCGAAGACCAAATATGAATATTATGCAGAGGTTCTGGAGTCTCTCAAGCTTATTTAGTTGGTCTTCAGTGCGATCTAGATAACTGGCATCTGCATAATCAAGGATGGGAAAGAGAAGTGACTGTGCTAACGCAATCTTGGTGGCAATCGGTAGGAAATTACGTAGCCTACGCAAGGACCCCGCGGCCGCAAACATTTTACGACTGATTTCCTGCAACTGAGGACCCCAGGTTAAGCAACTGTTCATGTAAATCCCTAGGTTCTTAACTTTAGCGCTATATTCGATGCTTGTTCCGTTGCAAGCAGCCGGCCTGTGGAAGTAATGACCAGTCTATTCTTGAGACCATCCAAGGGCTGCCAACAATGATGACCTGGGTCTTGCTCGGGTTTACCATTAGGCCGTACGATACACTCCATTTGCAGATGGAGTTTAGGTCAGCATTGACAGTATCAACAGCCTGGTTCAACTCATTCAGAGGAGCTTGAGAGTAAATCTGGAGATCATCTGCGTGAAGGCAAAGGTTTATAGTAGGGACTACAGACTAGGTGTACAAAACTCAAGGTCCTGAGGCAACACGATAAATAGATATGGGCAAATTTAGATTTTCGCGAAAACTTGTAGGTACCAAAATTGATCTTCATTTTCAACTTTATTTAGGGATTTTCTTTAGAAAAGCCCTATTGCTATCGAGTTGTCGTCGTCGTTGCCAATTTTCTGTCACGGTTTTAGGTATGAAGGAGATGAGCTATCGAGTTGCTGTTTTCGGTAATAGATTCATGCTGGGGTGTACCATTGCAAGATAAAGAAAAAATCGCAAAAAATCGCAAAAAAAAAAAACGCAAAATCGAAGATCCCTTGAATTCGGCTGAGCTCGTCTCAGGAATTCAACTTGTTTTCCTTTACTTGTGCTGTTAGACCTTGCTTTTGACCAAAATTGACAATTCTTAGTCAACTGGAAGTACCTACCCTATAGGTTTTGAGTCACGATATAGAAATAGATTCACGAAATTTGATGGCAAAAAGCAATATAAAGAAAAAATTTAAAAAATTGAAAATAGGAAATGTTCGTTCGTTTTTCGTACATAATATTATTCTATCCATTAGGATAGAATAATATTATGTAATCTGTGAATTATCACAAAAATCTGTGTGTCAGACTCGCGTCTTACCATTAGGTAAGGAACTCTTCGTGCGCGAGTCTGACTCGCACTTGGCCGTTTTGTAGATTTTCTATTATAAAATTAGTTTTTGAGCTAAGTAAGAAAGTAATTTCTTAATGAAAATACTGTTTAACTACTAAGTAGGCTCTACAAAAATATTTTGAACTTTGAATAAATTTATCATCATCCCCAAAGCGATTTCCCAGTTGCGTCCAAAGTCTGCATTGGAGCCCGGGTTCCGCTTATTATTGTTGATTGGTATGTCGACTTTTCTAGAAGCATCTGCTGTCTGACCTCGCAACCCCGAGAGCAAAGCCTGGGCCAGAGCCTCGTCCTTTATTTGGCAGTGTACCGACTAGAGTGAGGTTGGCTTGGGCTCCGAAGATCTTATTCAGGTCTGAATTACTACAAATACCTAAAAGAATATTAGTTACCAATTACCAAATTAATTAGTATTATGTAGTTAGTATTAAAATGTAATTACTAATTTACATTCACATTCTTAACCTTGAATTTTGTGCAATCATCCACTTTTGACGCTGATTGTACCTTTCTTTTTTTTTTTTTCGTGCGGAAATCCCTTCGGATACCCCCCCGTGTGCCAGCGGGGGCGGTTATGTCGGGCTTGAACCGACTAAAACCGCACGCCATCTCGGGTCTACAGACGCCGGGGTGTAAGGTTGCCCATAGCGCATATCCCTCGCACCCCGACTGACCCTGGGCCATTTCCGGTTTCGAGATGGCCCCCTCGGGTTTGGGTTTGGTTTGTCCCCGTCTTGCCCCGGTTTGGGGGAGGGGCGCTAGTCGCCCCACCGTCCCGGCCTGCTTCTGCTGGGGTGACAGGCGGCCTCACCTGTCACCCACAGGCCTGCGCTCATGGAGGACGGAGGTCGCTAAGCGACCTCCGGCGCCTGAGTCGCCTGCGACGCGCGGCGAGCAAGTTGCGGGCTTGGCGGCCCGGGAGAGTTCTAAATCTCTCCCGGGAGCGCTCCGCCATCTCCTTCGCGAGCATTACATGCTCGCAGAAGGAGGTGGCGGCGGCCCGTGCGCTCGCGCTTCGCACCATTGCCGCAATCATGCTGCCGAGCGAGAGGACTCCCACTCCGATGGCTGCCACGAGGTCACGCCTCGGCGCCTCCCACGCCGGGCAGTCCGCCAGCGTGTGCAGCCCTGAGTCCTCGCTCGCGTCGCAGTGATGACACTCAGGCGTTGGCTCCTTCCTGATCCGATGCAGGTGGTCCCCGAAGCACCCCTTCCCGGAGATCACCTGCGTCAGTCGGTACGAGAGGCTTCCGTGTCGCCGCTATTGCGGCGTGCCCTGCGCTTGGTCGCCCAAGTCGTTCCTTCCACTCCACCACGATGGCCTGGCGGAGCTGGGACTGCACGGCCTCGATTTCTCGAGGCTCAGGGTTCCATCCCTGCTCCCGCGCCTCCTTTCGCCACTGGTACAGTTGCGAAAGGGCTCTCGCCTCCAGGTCTCATGGCGGAGTTCCGGCAAGGAGACTCGCCGCCTCGAAGGAGATCGTGCGGTACCCGCGGATGACCCTGATGGCCATAACTGGCTGCGGAGCGCGCAGCATCCGTACAGTTCTGGTCCTCAGGGCCTCCGCTCATATTGGGCACCCATACAGGGCCATGGACCGCACGATCCCCGCGTAGAGTCTCCTGCAGGAGTCATCGGGCCCTTTCATGTTGGGCAACAGCCGACGCTGTGCCCTTCAATTTGGGGGCCAGACTTCGGATGTGCTCTCCGAAGTCCCATCGGCCGTCGAGCACGAGCCCCAAATATTTCATTTGGGGCTTGATGCCGATGCGATTTCCTCCCACGATGAGACTGGATCCCTCGGGTGGCTTGCTCCGAGGCCCATGAAAGAACAAGGCCTCGGTTTTATGCAGAGCCACTTCGAGACCCAGCCGCCGGATCCGCTCAACGACTTGGGCAACCGCGGTCGTGGCCTTCAGGGTCGCTTCGCGGTACGTCGCCCCGCTCGCCGTCACGAGCGTGTCGTCCACGTAGCACGTGACGGCGGCACCGCCTACGAGCTCACCGCGAAGCACCCAGTTGTATCCGATGTTCCAAAGGAGCGGCCCCAGGACCGATCCCTGTGGAACACCGCACGCCATTTCACGCCGACCGAGACCGGTCACGGTTGGGTAGATGACGGCTCTCTCCGTCAAATACGCCCCGACTATGCGTCGGAGGTAGAGAGGCACTTCGTGATACACGAGCGCCTCCCTAATGCAACTCCAGGGCAAGGTGTTGAACGTCAACATCACCTCAACCCGGGCTACTGCATCCTGCGCCAGAGCCCTCACGCGCATGATGGCATCCACGGTGGAGCGCCTCTGGCGGAAGCCATATTGGCCATCCTCCAGGTCCGGCCTCACTCTCGAGCACCTCGACGAGGCGCTTCGCAATTACTCTTTCAAAGAGCTTGCACACTTCGTCGAGCAACACTATGGGCCGGTAGGCGGACGGCGAGTTCGCCGGGCGCCCCTCCTTTCGGATGAGGACCAGTTTCCCCGTCTTCCACAATTTCGGAAACTGGCCCCGCTCCAAACATGCGCTGAGAAGCCATCTCAGTCGGGGCTCGAGAGCGTCGTCGACTAGAGCTAGGACCCACGCTCGGCCTGGAATGCCGTCGGGTCCCGGGGCGGTGTGTTTGGCTCTTAGCCTTCTCACCGCCAGCTCTAGTTCTACCCAAGTGACCTCGGGCACGTCGTCGTCTTGCTAGCTCTGGAGGAGCTAAAGAGGGTGGGGGCGAGCTCCGCCCAGCCAGCACAATCAGCGCAATTGGCACAACTGGAGCAGCCGGCGCGGGTGACGCGATCTACGCGGTCGACGCAGCCGGTGCAGCAGGCGCAGTCATCGCAGGCGGAGCAGCTGGTGCGATCGGTGCGGCGGTCGGCCCAATCATCACCGGAGGAGCCCTGGGTAGCTGCCACTCGTGCGCTGGAGGAGCGTATGATGAGTCGGTTGGAGGCCTTAGTGTACTCCATCCGCCGTCCGCCTCTGGCGCCACCGGTGGCCGGCTACGAGGCTGCAGCCCGGAGGGGCCATACACTCCCGGCTGCGGGAGAGGCCCTGAAGGAGCCGGCTCGTCCCTACTCCCTAAGGCCCTACTCCCGCACAGAGTAAGGGTAAGGGGAAGGGCAAGGGGAAGAAAGAAGGCCTATAATCCGCCCTATAATTCGAGGTCAGGTCTCGGAGATCGCGAGGCTCAGACGGGCCTGCGTGGCGCGGCGTCGCAGTCCCGCAGATGCGGAGGCCCGAGAGGCGCCCAGCGCGGGCGGTGGAACATGTTCCACCGCAGATGATTCTGCCTCGGTCGCCCTAGCTCTAGTCGACGACGCTCTCGAGCCCCGACTGAGACGGCTTCTCAGCGCATGTCTGGAGCGGGGCCAGTTTCCGAAATTGTGGAAGACGGGGAAACTGGTCCTCATCCGAAAGGCGGGGCGCCCGTCCGCTTACCGACCCATAGTGTTGCTCAACGAGGTGTGCAAACTTCGCAATTACTCTTTGAAAGAGTAATTGCGAAGTGCTTCGTCGAGCACCTCTCAAGAGTCCCCACTCTTGAGAGGTGCTCGACGAAGCACCTGGACCTGGCGGATGGCCAATATGGCTTCCGCCAGAGGCGCTCCACCGTGGATGCCATCATGCGCGTGAGGGCTCTGGCGGAGGATGCAGTAGCCCGTGGTGAGGTGATGTTGGCGGTGTCCCTGGACATCGCCAACGCGTTCAACACCTTGCCCTGGAGTTGCATTAGGGAGGCGCTCGTGTATCACGAAGTACCTCTCTACCTCCGCCGCATTGTCGGGGCGTATTTGACGGAGAGAGCCGTCATCTACCCAAACATGACCGGTCTCGGTCGGCGTGAAATGTCGTGCGGTGTTCCACAGGGATCGGTCCTGGGGAAGCTCCTGTGGAACATCGGATACGACTGGGTGCTTCGCGGTGAGCTCTTAGGCGGTGCCGCCGTCACGTGCTACGCGGACGACTTGCTCGTGACGGCGTGCGGGGCGACGTACCGCGAAGCGACCCTAAAGGCCACGACCGCGGTTGCCCAAGTCGTTGAGCGGATCCGGCGGCTGGGTCTCGAGGTGGCATAAAACCGAGGCCCTGTTCTTTCATGGGCTTCGGAGCAAGCACCCGAAGAATCCAGTCTCATCGTGGGAGGAAATTGCATCGGCATCAAGCCCAAATGAAATATTTGGGGCTCGTGCTCGACGGCCGATGGGACTTCGGAGAGCACATCTGAAGTCTGGCCCCCAAACTGAAGGGCACAGCTCTCTCTCTCTGGCGCGGCTGCTGCCCAATATGAGGGGGCCCGATGACTCCTGCATGAGACTCTACGCGGGGATCGTGTGGTCCATGGCCCTGTATGGGTGCCCAATATGGGCGGAGGCCCTGAAGGCCGGAAGTGTGCGGATGTTGCGCGCTCCGCAGCGGGTGATGGCCATCAACGTCATCCGCGGGTACCGCACGATCTCCTTCGAGGCGGCGAGTCTCCTTGCAACTGTACCAGTGGCGAAAGGAGGCGCGGGGAGCAGGGACAGAACCCCGAGCCTCGAGAAATCGAGGCCGTGCAGTCCCAGCTCCGCCAGGCCATCGTGGTGGAGTGGAAGGAACCGCAATAGCGGCGGTAAGGCCCATCATGGAGGATTGGCTAGAGAGGCGATACGGAAGCCTCTCGTACCGACTGACGCAGGTGATCTCCGGTAAGGGGAGCTTCGGGGACCACCTGCATCGGATCAGGAAGGAGCCAACGCCTGAGTGTCATCATTACGACGCGAGCGACGACTCAGGGCTGCACACGCTGGCGGACTGCCCGGCGTGGGAGGCGCCGAGGCGTGACCTCGTGGCAGCCATCGGGGTGGGAGTCCTCTCGCTCGGCAGCATGATTGCGGCAATGGAGCGAAGCGCGAGCGCGTGGGCCGCCGCCACCTCCTTCTGCGAGCTTGTAATGCTCGCGAAGGAGATGACGGAGCCCGCCCGGGTGAGATTTAGAACTCTCCCGGCCCGCCGAGCCCGCAACTGTCCGCCGCGCGTCGCAGGCGACTCAGGCGCCGGAGGTCACTTAACGACCTCCGTCCTCCAAGAGCGCAGGCCTGGGGGTGGCAGGTAAGGCCACCTGTCACCCCAGCAGAAGCAGGCCGGGACGGTGGGGCGACTCCAAACCCCTCCCCCAAAGAGCAATACTGGTGCGGAAGAAGGAAGAAGGTGAAGAGATTTAGAACTCTCCCGGCCCGCCGAGCCTACAACATGCTCGCCGCGCGTCGCAGGTGACTCAGGCGCTGGAGATCAGAAGCAAGACGGGGACACCGTGGTTCCCAAATCCGAGGGGGCCATCTCGAAACCGGAGATGGCCCAGGGTCAGTCGGGGTGCGAGGGATATGCTCTATGGGCAACCTTACACCCCGGCGTGTTAAGACCGGAGACGGCGTGCGGTTTTAGTCGGTTTAAGCCCGACATAACCGCGGCGGGGGGGTATCCGAAAAGATATCCGCATGAAAAAAAAAAGTTATCACAACAATATTGATTATTGGTTAAAACTGTTTAACGTCTAGAGTGCTTATTAGAGCAAGTATTGCCTCGATGGAGCAAGGTGGGGTAAATGCACAGAGTGATTAAAATATAATAAATGCGAGTATTAAAACTAGAATGACATATTCAACTGTAGATAACTTATTTGTTTACTTAAGTATAAAATTAATAATTACTGTGTATGTTAAGCATTTAATAACCTATAGTTTAATGTATTTTTCAACTTTAAACTGACACTAATTTCATTATGGAGTAATTTTATTCTATCGCATCCATCGCCTTATTCTTTTCTCTATTTTTTATGTCGGGTATTATGTTCCCGTGGACCGCCCGTACTTAATCAATCGTCCAGGTGAGCGGAGCCGCGGGCAACGGATATCTTATGAAGATAAAAACATGAAAATTTATAAAATAAAGGATGAAATAAAGGGTGTACGAAAGTCCGTCACGATATTCAATTTTAAAGCTTCTTATAGCGCTGCAATCGGGTTATAAATAGGTTTTTTTACACAATTTTATACACAAACGAAGCCTGGTCCTGGGTCGCTAGTGATGAATATACGTCTATCAGACTATCAGCTACAACTATAGGTATAATGTCATGACATAGCGCGAATAGTATTACCTAAACCAAAATGTCCATCGGCCACGGCCCAGGAGCGACCCGCGTAGCTTCCGTCTGTGTACGACGTCACAGATTGCACTGCTACTGCACTCTAAACACTGCATTTTGATGATTATTCAAAAAGAAAAGTCAACATCATCGACAGGACCCAGCCTACGACAGGCACGCACAAGCAGATCACTTTGCCAAATGAGCTACCTAGACTCATGTACCGGTTAGCAGGTGAGATTTTGTTGGATCCCAAAGATCTTGTTGAGGATCTACGAAATGTTGTATTCATTTAAATACAGATTAAAAAGAAATGATTGAATAGAGTTTTGGCTACACCAACAAACCCACTAGTTAGGCAGGAATTTACAGAAAAGGCGAGGTTAATGCGGAAACCGTCGATACGGAGGTACATACTACTGAACAAAAACTACTACAAAACTACTGAACGGATTTTAATGTAGTTTTTTCTATTAGAAAATTCTTGGTCGGACTTAAAATCTTACGTACGTGGGACACTCAGAAAGTTTTGCGAAAATAAAAAAAAGTGTTCTATAGGTAAATATTTTTTTATTAAATCTTTTCAAAGTACTCTCCACCAGCCTATAAAACAGCCGTCAAAGGGCGACCACTTCTTTCTTCATCCTCCAAAGTCAGTCGACCGCGCTTGAATTCGTTATACCAACTCCATGAATGCCATTTGAAGTCTATCGTACGATTCGTGTGGTTTCAGGCGACACTTGAAATCGTAGAAAATCATAGCGCGAAAATGTTCCCGACGCAGATCCATTTTTCAATGAGACACAATAATTGAAATTATCTTGCAAAAAATGCAGAGAGAAATTTTGAAATTGGAACGTACTTATTTTTACTCATAAATAATCATATTTTAGAAATAGATTATAACTGACCAGTCTCTCATATATAAAAACTTTTTTTCGCTATACTTTCTGAGTGGTCTGGTATGTTTGATTCCAATTGGTTAAGTAGAACCGGAGATATGACAAAAAAATCCGTTCCCGCAGGGGGAACGCACAGGTAGATTTCGTGAAGCAATTAATATTATTTTATATAGAGAACTACAGAAGTTAAATAGTTTAATTTTTTTTTCTCGAAAACGGTAACTTTTAGCGAAAAACTTTTCAGACATTTATTTTAGACTTAAAAATGGCCTATCGATTAAAAATATTTCCTACGGCAAGAATGTTCACCGGTTAGAAGTTATGTTTTTTTTCCCGAAAAATTTTGGTTTTTCCCCCCTCCACTTTTAGTTAAAGTTTTAATCTTATAGGTTTATAATTAAAAATTGTTGGTATTCATGTATACTATGGGATAAAATTAGAACGGTTCGAATATCTTTCATGGAACGTAAAATTTTGAGGAAATACGGATTTCACAAAAAGTGAGGCCCTATCGTCCCCTTAGGCCGTATTCCACCCGTTCACGAACTGAAACTAAGTTTACACCCAAGCAATTTTTGACCGCAGTTTGAAAGCGATCGGGGCAAAAATGCGACCGTGAGAGTGCCGCAAATTTTGGGAAGTGGAACCATACATACATATATATATATATATATATATATATATATATAAACTTTTTGACCAGTGGTCATTTCGGACTCAGGGGGTCATAACTAGACCTATGAAGAATTTTTTTTTAAATTCGACTGTAGTCAAGAAACCAATAGGTAGATCGATTTCATCGAAATCTACCTAAAAACGATAACCGATCTCCGCGTGGGCGGATCCGTGGGCATATCAGCTAGTACTGTATAACAATCGACATGTGTACATTATGTATGAAAACGTTTAGCGCACAGGCATCCGTGCCAGACCTTAAGCTCGCCATCTGTCTAATTGTTGGTCCGACATAACGAAGGGCTTTGCCTATTGTTGTGATATATTTTTCACCTTTTATTCCAGAATTTAATAACAAAAAAGGCTGAATAAAATTTATGCCCTATTCCGAAAATAGAACCTGTCCAATTATGCACAGTAGCCGCATCCGTTACTGCTATATTCGATGAGCGGTTTTGACTTCACTAACGAAACTCGGGCTGGTATCTATCGGATTACTTTAGGTAGATTTCGAAGAAATCGATCTACCTATTGGTTTCTTGACTACTGTCGAATTTAAAAAAGAAATCTTCATAGGAGGTCTAGTTATGACCCCCTGAGTCCGAAATGACCACTGGTCAAAAATTTTATATTAATATATTTATAGCTGCTTGTTATGAACTGGAATTATTTTAATCCCGGTTAGGATAAAAACTTAAATTGAAAATGCGTTGACTGGTTGATGATACGTATAATAGCAACGGTTACAGCTGAATGAGTGATGATTTTTGAAATGATGACAGTTTGACTTTGAAAGACGCGAAGGTCATGACACAAACTTAACACATTCCCGTGGATTGCTCTTCTTGTCTTATTAGGCGTGAACATGCCCCCGGCCGTTGAATGCTTGCATTCAACAGAAATCCGCTAACAAAGTAGAAATCCTGAGAAACATCCTTCGCAAGACGCCGATCGCAGTCCTGATATTAAAAGTTGACAATGCGACCCGGATTCCACCTCAACGATGGTAGCTCGTCATCTTCTAAACGTCGAGGGAGATAAGCTTCTGTGAGTTTTGACAGGGTCGTCATTTTACAAAGCTGCGAAGTAAGCACACCTCTCATTTAATAATACTGAGACAACTGCTCGATTCTGAGATGGTGATCAAGTAAAGGTGAACGTGGGCACGAAGAAAGTCCTTGAAAGAAAGTGAAGTAGTCTTCCTATAAACGCGTGACCTGGAGTGAGGGTAGCAAGTCTCCAGGATCGTGATAACGAAGTGAGTGGCTGCGAATTGAGTATCACTGTGATTTGAGTAAAATATGAGATGAATGAATTTAATAATATTACAATGTCCCAGCACTCTGACCAAATTTCTAACATTGGTCAATTTAACTCTCGCTTCCCAAAGACTGTGTAATGTGTAAGAAGGTATAAATAGTTTTTGATACCCTCCTCAGCCAAACCATCAGGTAAGGAGTCACAACTACGCGTTAGAAGCCTGAAAATTAATTGTATGCTCCTATGACATAATTTTCTTTAGTGTAGATATAATAATTATGGCTTGTTACATTGCTCACGAGCTCTAAATGCATGACTGAAGTAGTCAAACAAATAAATAGGTTCAATGATGCAAACTTTTACCTGTTTACATACATAGTATATCATGATGACTAAATGTCTATGACATATGTGTGTGTGTGCCGACATAAATAATACAAGTCTGCGGGGAGATTATCCCAAGCGACAACTAACCGGCTTTCGGCACAATTAAACTAATAATAATAAATTATAAATAACATAATAAGGTGGAGAGTGGACTGTAATGGATTTAAAGTATTGATGATATATATTTTCATCGAGAAAAATCTATAATAATATACTGAGTTACAAAAAATGATAGTATAATTGGAAGGTAGCTTATTACCTATCTAATAATATATGAATGAAAGTATTGCTCATCTTAAATGCAATTGAGAAGTATCGAGTTGTATGTTTGATGATAATAATAATAACGTAGAATACATCTTAATTATACCTAAGTACTTCTGAGATCCTAAGGAATGAAATGTGACTGCCTAGTTACGTCATAGACACACTGTGACCTAATGCCCTAAAGCATAATTAAATTTTATGTTAGGTACATTTTGACAAGTGGGGGTTGATTCATATTTCTAAACTCACTGGCTAGAAACGATCATTTAGCATGACTAAATGAATCACCTGAACTGTCCGTACGTGAACTAGACTGTCTGATAAACGTGGAGTTTTTGTGAAATATAATATATATATAAATATAATTTGTCCTTAGGAGGATAAGTAGATGCCTCATGACAGTCTTCAAATGCCAAAATACATTATTTGAGTAAAGGTGTCATCAGTATCAGTAATATATGTATAAGGAAAGTACATTTTTAATAATAATTTGAGTAATGGTTAAGTAATTATGAGATGAGGGCTCCATTAATCGGGCCACTTATTACCCAACCGAGGCTAGTTTGGTACAGCGTAGGCATTGTTTCTCCTAACACAATTTTTTGTGATCCTATCAGTGACCAAAAAACGTCAGCTCCGATAATCATATCTATCGGAGCTGGTGTATGAAAGTATGGATCTGCTAGCTGTATGTTCGAAGGAACGTCTAATGGTACCCGTCTACGAGGCACGTTACTAGTTATTGTTGGCAAAACAAAACACGATAATTTATTTGAATAGGATCCACTTAATGATTTAATTTGAACGGGGCACATCTTGTTAACAAAAGATAAAGAATTATTAATGCCCTTAATACATTTACTAGTATTAACGTGAGTTAAATTTAATTTATCATGCAATTTTTTTGTTATTATGCTTGTGGAACTGCCAGAATCAAGAAGCGCGCGTACAATGTGTGGTTTGTTATGAATGTCGTAACATTTAATTAACGCCGTGGACAACAATACGTCACTCGGAGTGCTTGCATTCGACTGAGCAAAAGTATTACCTGAGACTGCCGAGAGTGAGACATGATCTGCATCAGTAGATAACTGAACCTTGTTGCCTTCGTCGTTCAATGATTCGGTTGCCGTTCGTTTAGATCTAAAATCACTATTGTGAATTAGTGTATGGTGTTTGCGTCTGCATATCTGACAAGCAGATTTCGTACACTGACTTGGATAGTGACCGGGACGTAAACAATTATAACAAACTTTATAATTACGAAGTAAAGACATTCGTTCACTGGCGCTTAACGCTAAAAACTGCGGGCAAGTGTTGAGGTTATGATTGTCATTACATTTTGGGCAACTACTCTGTGTACGTGAACCAGAACTAGTGTTCGAAGTGGAAACCATAACTTTTACTTTTGTGTTTTGTTTGTGATGACTAATGTTAGACTGACAGGATGATTCTAACGCTTCAAGTACACCAGCGCGATTTCTTAAAAACTGAATGAATTTACAAAATGGAATAGACTTCTTTTTGTCTAATTGACCTTTATATTCCTCCCATTTGCTGGAGGTTTTAAAATCTAATTTTTGTGAAATAATGTATATGAGTAATGTGTCTCAATTGTGTACAGGTTCATTTAATATTTTTAAAGAACGTACAGTTTTATTTGTGTGGTCTATAATTCTTTTCAAGTTTAGGGACGAAGCTTTGGTGATCGGTTCAGTGTTGAATAGGGCAGAGACGTGGTTCTGTATCAATAAATGTGAGTTATCAAACCTCTCGCACAACAGTTCCCAGGCTATAGTGTAGTTTTGAGCTGAAAATTCGATGGAATCTATAACCACAGCGGCTGAGTCCGTTAACGATGCTCTAAGGTAATGGAACTTATTAATTGAGTCTATGTCGCCATTGTCATGAATGAGACTAGTGAATTTGTCACGAAACTCGAGCCAGTTTTCATACATGCCCGAGAATTTAGGTAGATTAATCGTGGGTAATGTAACAAGTTGACGCTTCGAATTGGATGTAGGATTTTTATCCTTTTGTTCTAATGTATCATAGAAATTAAGCATTTCTTTACTCTGACCCAAAAACATATAATATTGAGACTCAATGTTAGTTCGTTCGTCATACTCAGCATCCACATTCAGGATTCGGATAAACATTCTAACTGTAATTGAATCTCATGAAATTCATCATACAATTTTTCTAGCTTCGCAACACGTAATCGCAACTCCATTACCTGATAGGGTGCTAACTCGGTAGTTTTTAAAGAACGTAAGTAGTTACCGAAAACTGTAATTCTGCTTTTACAACTACCACGCTTTTTCTTAAGCTCCTTACAATCAGTCATCTTGGGAAGCGAGTGTTAATAGACCTGTAAAGTTACAATTATATTGCTCAATTAATATATAACTTCAATTGTAAATAGTTTTGAACTACCTACTTTTATACCTTATTAACTTAGTTATAAGTTTTCGTTTTTGTACATAATAATTGTAAATAACAGTTTAAAGACACATACAATGCTTAATACTTAATGTGTATAATTATAATAATGTTGTGTTTATCAGTTGAACTCTTTAATGAAATTATTGATAGAAAAAATCACAATCTGTATGATTTGTCGATATCTGTGTAACAAATTAGGTCAATAACGTTATATTAATAACTAACTAATGATTTATAATGTAATTATTAAATTATTTTGTAAGATTAGTACAAATTTAATTATAAGTAGGTAGATAGGTCACTGTAACGTTAACGTTACTGTACTATATTTATTAAGCACTCATATCTACGTAATTCCTATTTTTTATATTAATTACAACCTATTGCATGTAAATAATGTCAATCACATAAATGTATAATAAATTACAAAGTAGATTAAATATATTTTACTGACCTTGTACAGTTTCTACCTAACCGATTAGAAATATTACCTGATTTTAGAGTGTTGGGTTAATTTGAATAAATATAATTATACTCAAATGCCGTTTTATTTAAAGTTCAAGCCGAGCTCACTTTTTCACACCACGTAGGTACCCTTTCACTCCAAAGTACACTTATTTTATATCTTCCGATAATATTTATTCTTGCGCTGTTTCCGTGAATTCTTATAAATCCGGTTCGTATAGGACCATGTTATGAACTGGGATTATTTTAATCCCGGTTAGGATAAAAACTTAAATTGAAAATGCGTTGACTGGTTGATGATACGTTTAATAGCAACGGTTACAGCTGAATGAGTGATGATTTTTGAAATGATGACAGTTTGACTTTGAAAGACGCGAAGGTCATGACACAAACTTAACACATTCCCGTGGATTGCTCTTCTTGTCTTATTAGGCGTGAACACTGCTCGTGCTGATTCACTGACTCATTGATCACCTCTCCTGAACAATTTTGTATGAAAAAAATTTTTTTCACTGATGGTTTCGTATAGAGGATAAAAATTCATTCGGAAGAAAAATATGGAGAGAGCTGATGATTGAGAATTTCGGAGACGGGTGAAGAGCATATATACTCGATGAATAGAAAAAATATTCAAGATGGCGGAATTTATTTTTTTCTATAGAAAATGTATGGCGAATATTGAATAGACTACAAGTTTTGAACTATGCAAGACTTTGATTTATGGTTTCTTTTTAAAATGTTTTTGTGGAAGAACTCTTAGTCAGAAATATGTAGATAGATGATGATCGAGGGTTTGGAAGATGGGTGAGGAGCATGGCCAGGGTATTTAACATAGGTGAGGGCTGCTCAAACAAAAAATACTCGGAACCGCATATTATATATAGCTCCACTACACTACATTACCGCTCACTCACTCACTGTCACAATTGTTCTCCTAGAAGGAGTAATGGGGGATATGGATGATGTAGTTATGGGAAAAATGTAGAGAGAGCTGAGGTGACTATGGGAAAAATCCGAAATGTCAAAAAATTCAAGATGGCGGCCAACATGGTGGTCGTTTCTTTGATGACATGGCAACATGGGTGTCATTTTTGAGTAAATCGAGGCTTCTGATTTTGAATTTTTGAAAAAAAAGTTGAAAAATCCAAGATGGCGGATCGATTTTTTTATTTAACACTCGCAAGCTGCTTGCAGCTCGCGCTCCGCGCAAAATACTAGTATATATATATGTATGTATGGTTCCACTTCCCAAAATTTGCGGCACTCTCACGGTCGCATTTTTGCCCCGATCGCTTTCAAACTGCGGTCAAAAATTGCTTGGGTGTAAACTTAGTTTAAGTTCGTGAACGGGTGGAATCCGGCCTAAGGGGACGGTAGGGCCTCACTTTTTGTGAAATCAGTTTTCCTCAAAATTTCAAGTTCCATGAAAGATATTCGAACCGTTCTAATTTTATCCCATAGTATACATGAATACCGACATTCTCGCTGTCGGAAACATTTTTAATCGATAGGCCATTTTTAAGTCTAAAATAAATGTCTGAAAAGTTTTTCGCTAAAAGTTACCGTTTTCGAGAAAAAAAAATAAACATGTTAAAAATGCGCTCGGCGTGGGTCATAGAAGAAGCATAGGTCATAAAGGGGCAAAAAAATAAATATTAATTGCTTCACGAAATCAACCTGTGCGTTCCCCCTGCGGGAACCGATTTTATTAATAGGGACTACCATTTTGGAATCAACAGTATCCGGAATGGTGGCCTGTTTCTACTGGAGTTCACTTTAAGATAAGATAAGATAAGATTTATTTATTTGTCAGAATATTGTATAAAGTTCTTGCAAAATAGAGTTCCATAATATTCTGCTGTCTCCAGCGTACAAATATTGAAAGGTTTTGATCTTAATTTAAATTATGTCAGTATACAATAATAATATTTAATCGTTTAAATGATAATAATATAGTCATAAAAAGTTATATAATGAAAAGATGTCAAACTAAATGTTATATACAAGTCAAAGTTCACAGAATATGTCAATTTTGGAATCAAAACGTTCGCTTAGGAAGTCTTTCGTGGAATAGTAACATTTATTAAGAAGGAATTGGAATAATTTACATTTAATAGAGTCTTAAACTGAACAGGTAGTTTATTATATATTCGAATTGCCATACTGTATACATTATTAGAAAATATTTGTAGATTTTCCTTAGGCATAGGTAATATGTAAAAGGATGATGTTAGTGGTGGAGGCCACCGTAGGGTCCTGGGGGATCCAGGGGCGGGTTGGCCCACTGCTAACGCAGGGGCCGACGGGCACTTGTGCCGCCGCCGGTGAGAGAGGACTAGCCATCCTCTCGCGTTCCGTAATCGGTGGGTGATCAGCAACGACCTGACTGGTGGCTCCAGAAGGGTACGCTGTGATCTCTCCGACCGGAGGGCTTGCCTTTATTGGCCGGCCCACGACAAGGAAAAGTCTATAACACCCGATAGCGAAGCCGACCTCCATAGTATATAGGCTTATCCAGGTGCAGGGGGCTCCGCCTGGATGGACCACCTTTCCCCCATACTCGTGGGATATGTTATGGATAACAATCAAAATATAAACAAAAAACCGGACGGAAACAAAAACAACGACAAGGGCACGAACAAGGACAATGAAAATGACGGAGTGGCAGTAGTGGAGGGTGAAGAGGTGAGGCCGCGGTCTCACTCGCGGTCGCTTAAGGCCGTCTTCCCCAGGCCCGCTACTCCGCTTCCAGCAGGTGGGGAAATCGAAGCGGACAATGGGTCCGCGGCGTCGACGGCTGGTACCGACAATGAGTCGGTATCCAGCCGAATGGAGACCGAGGAGGGTCTCCGTCGAAAGCGGCCACGCCCGGGTGGAACGTCCCGTGACCGGAGCAGAAGCCCCATACAAAGGGTGACCTCCACTACTCAGTGGCTGGGACCAGGACGTTCCCGCGGCGCGGGAGCTCCTGTCGGCCCTGGCCCGTATTACGGAGGCGTTAAAGGGGGTCAAGAACGTGGCCGGAAAACGTAAAACGGTGGTGGAAAACGTGGCCGTCGCCAAGACGGCTCTGGAGGAGCTCCTCGCCAGGAGCACCTCCGAGGAGGAGGCGAAGCTCAGGGCCCGGGTGACAAACCTGGAAACTGAGCTCGCCAACTCCCGGGAGCAACAGCGGGCCCTCCGGGAAGAGGTCAAGCACCTGACCCAGCTGGTCAGGGGAACCCCGGAGGCCCGAAGGGCCCCAGAAGCCCAGGAGGCGGCGGTCCAGCCGAGGGCTCCTGCGTCGCCAGGTGAGGCGCCTAAGTCGGCATCAAAGTCGGCGCCAAAGTCGGCGCCTAAGGCAGCGCCCAAACCGGCAGCCAAGACGACGCCGGAGCCTGCGCCAAGTATGGTACAGCTACTAGCGGCCATCGAGAGGCGGCTCGGTGTTTTGGAGGACCGGGCATACCGTCCTCCGCTGGCACAGCCTGCATCTTTCGCGGCTGTTGCCAGTGGGAAGCCCGGTCCTAATAAAAGAACCGCTGCCCCAGTGGCCCCATCGCCACAAGGGAAGTCAAAGGGGAGCGGCACCCCCGCCGTCGCCAGAACTACCGCTCCCGCTGCACCCGAACATTCCTCCAGAGGAGAGGGTTGGGTGGTAGCGGGAGCCGCCAAGAAGGCGAAAAAAGCCGCCAAAAAGGCGGCTAAGAAGGCGGCAAAAGCCGCTGCGGCGAAGGCGCCGAAGAGGCTCCGCGCCCCACGCTCCACAGCCGTCGTCCTGACGGTGACGACGGAGGGTGTGGAGAAGGGCGTGGGGTACGCCCAGGTCCTGAGGCAGGTGAAAGCCTCAGTGGACCTCAAGGCCCTCGAGATTGAGGGGGGGCTCCGGTGCAAGACGACTCGCACCGGAGCTCGCCTTCTCGAGGTCTCTGGCGCCACCAGCGGCCCCAAAGCAGATGCCCTAGCAGCCAAGCTGAGGGAGTCGCTGGACATGGAAGCCGTCCGCGTCACCAGACCCAACAAATGCGCAGGTTTGCGCATTTCGGGTCTGGATGATGCGGCCACGACGGATGAGGTTATCTCCGCCGTCGTGGAGGCGGGCGGCTGCCCCCGGGATCAGGTGAGAGCTGGAGAAATTCGCTTCAGCTCCACCGGTCACGGCACGGCAGTCGTCAACTGCCCCGTCGCAGCGGCGCAGAAAATTGCGGACGAACGGAGCCTCCTCGTTGGGGGCTTCCTAAAGGCGCGGGTGCAACTCCTGCAGCCCCGCGAGACCAGTTGCTTCAGGTGCCTGGCTGTGGGGCATGTGGGAGTGCAGTGCACAGCGGGAGACACCGTGGGGGATCGGTGCTTCCGCTGCAGTCAGCCCGGTCACAAGGCCAGCGCCTGTGATGCTCCGCCGCGCTGCTACAAGTGCGTAGCAGAGGGTAAAGCGGCGGAACACCGGGCGGACAGCCGTACCTGCGCCGCCTCGAGGCCAAAGCCTCGTTTGTCCGCAACGGGTAGTGGGGGTGCCGCTCAAGAGCGGCCACATTCGCGGCGGGATGCGGATATGGACGTCCAGTAATGGACACACCAATCCGCATCCTGCAGGTGAACATAAACCACTGCACCGGTGCTCAGGATCTTCTGTACCAGAGCATCGTGGAGTGGTCTATCAATGTGGTCGTGGTCGCTGAGCCGTACTGGGTCCACCCCGGAAGCCCGGTGGACCTGGACGGCGTAGCGACCGTCTTCGGGGGTTCCGCCGCGGACACCTCGCGCCTTGCAGTCATTGCAAGGGGCCGAGGCTGTGTCGCGGCGGACTATGAGGGTTTGGCTGTCGTGGCCGTCTACTTCTCGCCAAGCCTTGACCAGTATGAGCTTGAGCTATGGCTCGCAGGACTGGACATCGTTCTCGCTGCGTGCCGTCCTCGCCCTGTCTTGGTCCTGAGAGACTTCAACGCCTGGTCTCTGGCATGGGGCTCCCGGGAAACCAATGCCAAGGGGCGAGTTCTGGAGGACTGGGTCAACACCCGTGGCCTAGAGGTCCTCAACCGGGGGAGTGTCACCACCTGGGAGCGGCGGGGGCTCAGTTCGGTCGTGGATGTTGCATTCGCGGCCCCTGCTCTCGCCCGCCGCGTCCAGGGTTGGCGCGTGGTGGAGGAGGAGGAGACGTCATCGGACCACAGGTACATTCGGTTCAACGTCTCCCCTCCACGTAACCTACCGCCGACTATAGCGAACCCCCCGGATCCACGTTGGGCGCTCAGACGCCTGGATCGGGAGGCACTCCTGGAGGCATCTATTGTGCAGGCCTGGATTCCGTCACCGGCCAGGCCTGCCGATGTCGACGCAGAGGCCGAATGGTTCAGGAGAGCCATGTCGCACATCTGCGATGCGGCGATGCCTAAGGTTAAGCCCAGCCCGGCAAAGAAACAGGTGTACTGGTGGTCAGCGGAGATCGCACAGCTGCGAGCAGCATGCGTGACCGCTCGCCGCCAGTACACTAGGTTTCGCCGGAGGCGTCGCCGCCCAGGCGATGCGGCATCCCGAGAGGCGGAGCTATATGAGGCGTACAAGGGGGCCAAGAGGACCCTCCAGCTATTAAGCTATTAAGCGAGCTATTAAGCAGGCCAAACGGCGGGCCCGCGAAGAGCTGCTGGAGTCTCTGGAGCAGAACCCATGGGGGCGCCCTTACCTTGCGGTCAGGGGTAAAATCCGCCCAAGGGCGCCCCTACTGACCCAGAGCCTCCAGCCGGAGCGGCTGGAGGGGATACTGGGCTCCTTGTTCCCAGCGAGAGCGGAGGAGCATGTTCCTCCGCGTATGGCTCCGCCTCAGGCGCCTGACGCTGATAATAGCGAGAGCGATGTGCCCGAAGTCAGGGAGAGTGAACTGGGGGTAGCAGTGCTCCGGCTTAAAGCCCGGAAATGCACTGCCCCCGGACCCGACGGCATTCCAGGCCGAGCATGGGTCCTGGCCCTTGAGGAACTAGGGCCTCGACTGGTAGCGCTCTTTAGCGCATGCCTCGAAAGGGGCCAGTTTCCAAAGGCGTGGAAGACGGGGAAACTGGTCCTTATCCGGAAGGCGGGGCGGCCGGCGGATCAGCCATCCGGTTACCGGCCGATCGTGTTGCTCGACGAGGCGTGCAAGCTCTTTGAGCGGATTATTGCAGAGCGCCTCGTCGAGCATCTCACAGACGTGGGGCCAGATCTGGCGGACAACCAGTTCGGTTTCCGCCGGGGGCGCTCCACCGTGGAAGCGATCATGCGCGTTAGGTGCCTGGCGGAGGAAGTAGTCTCGCGGGGTGGGGTGGTGGTGGCGGTGTCTCTCGACATCGCCAACGCCTTCAACACCCTACCCTGGAGCTGCGTTAGGGAGGCGCTCGCGTATCACGGAGTGCCTCCTTACCTCCGCCGCATTGTCGAGGCATACCTATCCGAGAGGGCCATAGTTTACCCGAGCTGGCTAGGGCCAGGGCGGCGAGAAGTGTCGTGCGGTGTTCCGCAGGGGTCGGTCCTAGGGCCACTCCTGTGGAACATCGGATACGACTGGGGGCTGCGCGGTACGTTGCTCGAGGGTGTCAGCATAGTGTGCTATGCTGACGACACCCTCGTTATGGCACGGGGAGCAACGTACCGAAGCGCGACACTGAAGGCCACGGCAGGGGTTGCTCAAGTCGTGGGTCGAATACGGCGGCTGGGACTCGAGGTGGCACTCCACAAATCCGAGGCTATGTGTTTTCACGGGCCTCGGAGGGGGCCACTTGCGGGAACCAGCATAACCGTAGGGGGCGTAAGCATCGGCATCGAGCCCACGATGAAGTACCTTGGGCTCGTACTCGATAGCCGATGGGACTTCGGACCTCATCTCCGAAGTCTGGTCCCGAAACTGAGGGGGGCTGCGGCCGCACTATCGCGGCTGATGCCCAACGTTAAGGGACCCAACGCCCCCACTAGGAGACTGTACCTGGGGATCGTGCGAAGCATGGCCCTATACGGGGCCCCCGTATGGGCGGAAACTCTGGCGGCCCGCAACGTGGCTGTTCTAAACAGCCCGTTAAAGGCGATGGCCGTCAGAGTCATCAGGGGGTATCGCACGATCTCCGTCGAGGCGGCATGTCTCCTAGCCGGGACCCCTCCATGGGATCTGGAAGCGAGAGCCCTTGCGCTGCTGTACCAGTGGCGCAAGGAGGCGCTGGAGCGGGGTCATAGGCCGGAGTCCCGAGAAATCAGGGCTCAGCGGTTCCTGCTCCACCAGGAACTCATGGAGACATGGAGGGTGCGACTTGAGCACCCAAGGTGGGGGGAATCCACCATTGCGGCGGTGAGACCGATCATGAAGGAGTGGTTGGAGAGGGACCATGGGGACCTCTCCTACCGGATGTGCCAGATGGTTACCGGACACGGGTGTTTCGGTAAGTATCTGTGGCGCATCCACCGGGAGACAACGCCGCAGTGCCAGCACTGCGAGGATCCTGGCGAAGACACGGCGCTCCACACCTTGGTGGAGTGCCCTGCGTGGGCGTGTCAACGCCGGGATCTCGTTGCGGTCCTGGGCGTGGATGTTCTCTCGTTGGAGACCATGGTGAGGGCCGTGGTCTGCGACGGGAGTAAGTGGCACGCCGCCGCCTCTTTCTGCGAGCAGGTAATGCACGCGAAAGAGACGGTGGAGAGGGAGCGGGAGAGAACCCTGCCCCCCGAGTTCCGCAGTCTGCGGCGAGGACGCCGCAGACTCATCTACGCCTGGGACTACCGACCTCCATGATCGGGGCCTGAGGACGGCAGTTGGCCGACTCGCCGTCCTTACAGAAGCAGGCCGTGGCGGTGGCGTGTCGTGTGTGCCCTACACACGCCTGCCAACTCACCGAAGCGGGATAAAACCCGACCCCACCAGGGGAGGCCGCGGTGGCGGCCAAGGTCCGCCGGCAACCCTGGGGTTATCCTTTCGAGGGCTTACCCGGGGTGCCCGGCAACGGACACTTGGGGAGGACACCGTGCGATTTTAGTCGAGACACGACATAACCACCCCCGCTGGCTAGCGGGGGGGTATCCGAAGGGATTTCCGCACGTAAAAAAAAAAAAAAAAAAAAAAGGCATATGTAACTTGTGACTTCTCCTACTACTTGGTCTGGTCACCATGTCATTATGGAGATTAAACAGACCAATGTGACCGTGGACAAATACAAACATCTCGAATATGTATAAAGCGGGTAGTGGTAATATTATGATACGCATAAACAGCGGAACACCACTTTCCAGGGGCTGTGCTTTAGAGATTGCCCGTAGGTATACATTTTTTTTGGGCCTGAAAAGTCAAAATCAAATCTACAGAATTACCCCATATTATTAAGCCATAACGCAACACGGATGAGACATACCCATGATATGCACATAGTGCAGCCTCTAAACCAGCTACGCGTGTCAATTTGTACAGGACAAATACAAATCTATTTATTTTAATGCATAATGTGTCAATGTATGCCTTCCAATTACAGTTTTTATCGATGGTTATACCTAGAAATTTAATAGTATCAACCTCCTCAATAGGTTCATTCGCATGCTTTATTTGAAGTTGCGGACGTTTACTATTGTAAGTTTGGAATTGAACTAGTTTGGTTTTTTGTGCATTTATGTGTAGATTGTTACTATTCAGCCATGTTGCAGTATTGTTCAATGTGCAATTGATTTCTTGTTGGTACTCAGAATGATTCTTGTTCGTAGATTGAATACTAATGGTTGTGTCGTCAGCGTATAATATACAGTTGTGTGAAGTGATACTAGGTAAATCATTTATGTAAAGTAGAAATAGCAAAGGTCCCAATATGCTGCCTTGAGGCACACCACAGTTATTTGAGCGATACGAAGATCTATAAGTATTTCTGTGGTATCCAGATAGACTAGTTACCTCCACACATTGTTGTCTGTTAGTTAAGTAACTCTCTATCCATTTATAAGCATTCCCTCTGATGCCACATTGGTTTAACTTAGTCAGGAGCAGCTCATGATTTACAAAGTCGAATGCCTTAGACATATCCAGAAATAAAGATAATACAGGTATTCTATCATTAAGACTCATTGAAATAAATTTTAGAAAGGTGAAGCATGCTAAGGTCGTCGACCTACTCTTTCTAAAACCAAACTGCTCATCTCGCAAAATCTTGAATTGGGTAGCGAATGAATAGTCTCTCATGCATAGCCTTTTCAAAATTTTTTGATATAACAGGTATCAGGGTGATTGGACGATAATTATTGTTCATGTCGTTTCTATCACCTTTTTTGTGAAGAGGCTTAACTACAGAAAATTTCAATCTTGTTGGAAAAGGACCTTGATCGAATGAAAGATTTATAAGGTGACTTAGAGGGAGCGCCAGTGGTTTTGAACAACGTTTGAGAATTTTTGTGTTAATGCCATCAAATCCAGTAGAGTTGGTGGCATTTAGAGAATTTATAATTTTTTCGATATCTATGTCATGAGTAGGTCTCAAATAAATACTAAAGTCTGGCCATCGGTTCTTTGCACAAGAAAAGAGCGGTAAATTCAAAAAAACAAGGGGTGACAACACCGACTATAGACTGAAGAAATGCGTTTGATACTATTATTTTTTATATTCAATTAAAGTTATTTTATACATTTTTATTTATTACGTGTTATCATACCTGTACATATTATATAACAAACTGAGTCGGATAAGCTGCACAAACTTTAAAATTAGCTTAGATATCATCATTATAGCGTTTAGTCCCGTTTGCGGCCCAAACTTGCACTCCGGTATTTATGAATTAACGGTGACTGTAGCCTAATGGTTATGGCATTGGACGTACAATGTTGAGGTTACAGTTTCGATCCCCAGTCATTGCACTACCGGTATGAACCCACACAAGCAGTTTTATACTAGTAATTTCTGTTGCTAGTATGCTTTTATTAAAAAATAAATTTCCAACTTACACATAAAGTTAACATACATGCTTGCTCATCATGCAAATAATGATCATGTCCAGGATACAAGAACAAAAATTACAAGTCATTAATATTTATAATTTTATTATGATTCATAATCAAAGTCTGATTCTATAAATTCAACACCTGAAAATGAACTGTCACTATCGTCATCATCATCACGTACATTTATTATAAATCGTTCCAGTGCTGTTTCTGTGATTCCATCTCTTAATTTGTATTCATTTTCGACGTGAATAACGTGATCTGTGCATTTCTTCCAATCATCAGCCGTTACACTAAGAAATGACTCTTTAATTAAGTTTTCCATTTCTGCCCCTGGTACTCATATATTTTTGCTAGCCACTTTTCGTTTAGCTAAACTCCATATGAGCTCAATAGCATTTAAATCACAGTGGTATGGAGGTAGTTTAAGCACTTCGTGGCCATGTTGTTTTAGAAGTTCTTCTGCTTTATACAAGGGTTCAGGCTTATTCTCTTTAACGAGGCACATTAATTCATCTTTAGTATAAATTTCTTCAAATGGAATGTCGTTTTCTCTAAGCCATTTCTGTATGTCACTTTTTAAGTTCTGCATTGTTGGTGGTTTATTTATTTGTGTAACATGGTAACTAGCATTGTCCATCACAATCACACTAGGCTCTGTCAAATTTGGAATCAATTTCTCACCTAACCACTTCATAAAATTTTCTGCGTTCATGTCATCATGATAGTCAGCTGTTTTGACTCTCTCCAGGTCACCTTCTAAAACACATACAAGAAAAATAAATAGTAAATAGTATTCACACATGATACCCGGACATAAATATCAAGCCAACTATCAAGAATACTTACCAGCAGCTGTAAGGATTTCGTCTAAGCGATGTATTTTTTCGTTCTGGATTCGTTCATTATCAAGTTTTATGTATTGATACTTGCCGATCATGGTAAATATCAACTTTCTAACTACGCCTTTGATAGCTTTCGGCATTTTTCAATAATTTCAAAAGAATATTGATTTAAAAACACTATAAACACAAAAACGGGACAATCCGTTTGACAGTGACATGACACTCATGACAGTTCAAAAATATTGCCATGTATAGATTTTAAAAAACAGTCCAGTGCAGAGAACCGATAGCCAGACTCTATTAGGTATATTAGGTAAAATTGATGTATATACAGCACTTGGTGTTGTATTGAAGTCAGGTCTATTTGTCATGTCAATAAAAACTTAATTATTAAAATTGTCAGCTATCGTGTCAGGTTTGTTATAAATTCGATTGTTAAAATTTATACTCGTGATGTCATTTAGATCTCTTTGGTCAATGCAGTTATCCTTAATTACTCTCCATGCCGCCCTACATTTGTTCTTTGACTGAGCTAAAAAACGAGTGTTGTCAATTTTTTGTGCTTGTAAGATACATCGTTTTAAAATTCTAGTATAATTGTTATATTTATTCAAAGCATGTTTTTTATTTATGGATGTGAGTCGATACTTAAGATATAAGCGTCTCTTATTGATACAACATCTTTTAATCCCTTTTGTGATCCATTTGTTCTTTAAGGGTTTGTTGTTTATCTTAACCTTTATTATGGGAAAACATAGATTATAGAATAGGGTGAGTAGGTCGTGAAAATATTCAAATGCATTATCAGCGTTGCTCATCTCGTATATTTCCGAAAACGACAACGCTGAGATGCACGATACGAATTTATTTATGTTATCCAGACTCAAATCTCTCCTTGATTCAAACCAGAATGGCTTGTTATAGTTATTTATATGCTTTGTTGTTTCAAACATTATTGTCTGACCTGTCTCATGGTCAGACAGCCTTAGGTTATGTATCTGAGATTGTACATTAGCTAAGTTGCTTGCAATTAGGTCGAGGCATGAAAATTTTCGGGTTGGTTCCGTAATGTGATTGTTAATGTTATAATTGGTAAAGATACATTCCAATTCTTTAAAGTTCTTTTTAGCTTTTATTGGGTCTATGTTCCAATCCCCACATACTACAACATCTTTATTAGTATTTTTTGTAATTTTTTTTAAGAGTAGTTCTAAATTCTCCAAAAATGTATCTACGTTTGAATCTGGTGACCGATAAAGACAAACAACATACAATCTCAGAGTAGTAATTTCAATAGCGCAATATTCAAAATGGAAAAGTATAGGTGTAGGCAAAATTGTATTTAAATGTTTACAATCTAGGTCTCGTTTTACTAATATGCAAGTTCCACCCCTACTTTTCTGGGGTCTCGAAAAGGCTGACACCAGCCTTGTAATTTTTGAGTAACAAATTGTTCTCGCATCCCCGTCTCATGAAGGTTTCGGTAAGACATATGATATCTATGTTTAAATTATTGCTCTTCAATTCAAGCAACGCGACCTCTAGGAAATCTATTTTATTAAGTACCCCAGCTATATTTCGATGGAAAAGCGCACATTCATATTTAGTCTCGAAAAAATGTTGACTGATTTGTATTAGGGCTGCTTAGAGGTTCCACAGGGCGGTCATTTGATTTAGGGCGTACGCCAAAGTAAGTGATTATAGGGCTACGAAAATTATGTATAGCCTCTAGAATATCTCTGTACATCTGTTTAATTCCACTTCTATTAAGTTTACCACTATTATATGAAAACATGTCAAAAGATAAATTACGATTTGTATCCATGAAGTGTGCATAGTTATCATTTTGTAGATCCAGATTTAGTAAATTATTTAACAAATCAATTTTATAATTATAAACCGGTGCCCCACACACATACGTGGGAGCACATATTATTATTGTTACGTGCGCGGGGTACAAATTAAATGCCGTTTACACAACAAAGAGGTTTATTCGCTCACCACAAACTAGACAACTAAATAACTAGCACACACAGTACTCTTCAACAGTTCCAGTCGCTCAGCAGTTCACAGTAGTCCACAGTAGTTCCTTAAGTCGCAGGTATAACTCTCTTGATTCACTTCGGTAAGATGTGTTCGCTTTCACTTTCGAAAATTAACTGCCTCGTGTCGATAGCCGGGCGTCCTTTTATAGCTCTTAATAAGCGGGGTAGAATATTCCGGAAGGTACTAGGGCGTTCGAGAATAGTAGGTATTTACTGGGGCGTTCGAGAAAATAAGTACCTACACAGTCGTGCCGACGATAGAGGTGAATGCCCTTTTTATCGCGATTTGTAGGTAAAATTGGTATAGGTAGACTAAAGGGCGTGTGATTTTGTATTGACTTTTCTGGATTTTTCTAAACGGATCGATAGAGTACTTCGACATTAACAATGCGTTTTAATTTCTAGAAGATTCGATCAGTAGTTTCCGAGATATCGACGATCGTTGTAACATTACCCCCCTCTTAATCATGCTCGTCCCGAGCATCATTTGTTCCATGATATCGCGTCAACCTATCCACATGGACTACCTTTGGTTTTCCCCTAAGACCCTTCTTAATGCGGTAGGTGATGTCATTGATTCTTGTGACAACCGTATAGGGTCCTTCCCAGCGAGCTTGAAGTTTTGGAGATTTCCCTTTTCTGCGTAGCGGGTTGTGAAACCATACCAGTGTTCCTTCTTCAAAACCGTTGGTGTTTGCATTTCTATCGTACCGGGTTTTCATCCTTATACCTGTCTTCAAATTGTTTTCCCGTACCATTCTGTGCACCTCGTCCAGCCGGTTTTGAAGTTCACTCACGTAGTCCGTTACGGGCTTAGGACTTTCGGGTGGCGTGCCGGTTATTGCATCCACTGGTAGCCTTATCTCTCGACCAAAATTTACTTTAGCTGGAGTGTGTCCCGTACTGTCATGCACCGCAGATCGATAGGACATCAGGAACAGTGGGATGTACTGGTCCCAATCTTTTTGGTGTTCGTCGACAACTTTAGCCAAGTGATTTTCCAACGTCTGGTTAAACCTCTCGACCATTCCGTCTGACTGTGGGTGCGCTGGAGTCGTACGGGTCTTGTTTATACCGAGTCGAAGTTCCGTCCTTGGTCGGAGTGGATCTCCATAGGTGCGCCATATCGACTGACCACTTCCTGAACTAGTTTCTTGGCTACAGTGACTGCTTCCTGGTTGGGTGTCGCAAATACTTCCGGCCACTTAGTGAAGTAGTCTTGCACTACTATGATGTATTTGTTACCCTCATCAGTCGTTGGAAAAGGTCCAGCAACATCAATGGCGATACGTTCCCACGGTGCCCCAACGTTGTACAGCTTCAATTTTCCTTTGCTTCTTGTCTGCGGTCCTTTAACCGAAGCACATGCAGTGCATTTACGGCACCAATCCTCGACATCTCCCCGACAACGAAGCCAGTAAAACCGCTGTCGCACTTTAACCAGGGTTTTCTTGACTCCGAGATGCCCGCCAGAAACACCATCGTGGATGTGCCGTAGAAGTGGGGCCACCTTGCTTCTTGGTACCACTACTTGCATGGTTACTTCCTTACCATCGTTAGACTCCCATTTCCTATACAGGACATCGTCTACCAGTGCTAAGCTGTCCCACTGAGCCCAATAGCTTTTGGTCGTCGAACTGTAAGCAGATACGTCACTCCATTGGGGTTTGCTGCCAAGCTGTTTCCAGTGCAGTATAGGTTTCAGATCATCATAATCCTCTTGCGCCTTCTTCATACTGCTTCCAGTCCATTCGTCGTCAAGTCCATTCACCCTTATGACTTTAATCTCTTCTCGGGCTTCGTTTCTTTGACAATGCTTGCAATCTTCGACACACGGCCTTCGTGACAAAGCATCAGCATTGCCGTGCCCTTTTCCACTTCGGTGTTCTATCACAAAGGGAAATTCCTGTAGTTGCTCGATCCATCTTGCTACTTGGCCTTCTGGGTTCTTGAATTGCAGCAACCACTGTAGGTCAGTCGGTGTAGTGGTTTTGCAATATCCGAGAAATGCTTAATGAAGCGTCTGTAATACGCGCATAGTCCCAGAAACGCACGAACCTCCGTTTTGTTCTTTGGAACAGGCCATTCTTGAACAGCTTTAATCTTCTCGGGGTCGGTTTTAACTCCTTCCGTTGAGATCACATGTCCAAGATAGCTGACCTCGTTTTTAAATAGAGCGCACTTCTTTGGACTCAGTTTAAGGTTAGCCTCACGAATCCGAGTAAAAACTTTTTCCAGGTTCTTCAGGTTTTCTTTGAAGCTGCGTCCCATAACTATAACATCGTCCAGGTAAACCAGACAGACGTCTCCAAGTAGACCCACCATTACTCTTTCCATGAGGCGTTCAAACGTGGCTGGTGCATTACATAAACCAAATGGCATGACATTAAAATGCCATAAACCGTTTCCAATTCCTGTACTAAAGGCTGTCTTCTCTTTATCGTCTGGACTGATCTCCACCTGCCAATAGCCACTTTTTAAATCGATGGTTGAAAACCATTTCATACCACTAAGCATGTCCAGGGTATCGTCGATCCTAGGCAAAGGATAACTGTCTTTCTTCGTGACATTATTCAACATTCGGTAATCCACACAAAACCTTGTACTGCCATCCTTCTTTTTCACTAGTACCACAGGTGATGACCATGGACTCGTTGAAGGTTCAATCACCTTGTTATCGGCTATGTCTTTAATCATAACTGCTACCTCCTCTTCTCTTGCCCATGGTAAACGTCGAGGTCTTTGTTTTATAGGCCTGGAGTCACCTGTGTCAATCCGGTGTTTCACGAGCCCAGTCCTTCCACAGTCATTTCCGGTTGCAAAGATGTCTCTAAATCGTAGCAAGAGGTCTCTGGCTTGATGCAATTCTGATGCCGATAAGTTTTCCTTTGAATTCTCGAGAAGTTGCTGGATGCGATCTTCGGAGATTTGTGTACCGCCTTGTTTAGTCGTAGTGCTGTTCAGCCGTCTCAGGTACTTTACTTCTTCACATTTTCCAACCACACTATTCTTCTTCAGGAGAACTATTTCGTCACTGAGGTTGAGGATTCTCACCCTAGCGATTCCGTTCGGCATCAGTAAGGTTCTCGCTGTTATTAAGTTTTCATGACTGCCGGTATCTTCCACAATAAGACATCTTCTTTGTTCAGTCTTCGCAGGAAACCTCACTCTGACTAATGTTTCCGATTTAGGAGCTAACGTCGTATCCGTTAAACAGTAAAGAGTACACGGGTGCGATCCTTGTAAACAAACTTCCTGATCAGGAAATCTCAGCACTCCTCTAGGTATATCCAAGACACATCGGTGATTCGTCAAGAAATCCAGTCCCAAAATGCAATCATCAGTAATATTAGCAATTAATACTGACTGGTGGTATATTTGGTCGCCAATTCTTACCTCCACATCTGTTTCACCGAGGACGGTCACTGGCTGGCCAGTAGCTGTCTGAAGCTGGCACCTCGGAGATCGTTTTTCCCACCTTATGGTGCGTTTCAGCAATTCCGGCCTTACAACTGTACGTGAAGCTCCAGTATCCACTGTTAAACTGCAAGGTTGATTGTCTAAGATGGCCTCGATGATCAGACTATTTCCATTGACAACTTGAGTTATTGTGATGGTTGGGGCCTCATGTCGACCAGCCAGCGCCCGCCCCGCGGCCCTGGCGACATTTAGTTTAACGGAACATCTTGATCGACCTGGGTCCCGGAGTCCGTGACCCTCCTCCGTTTCCTCGAAGGACACTCTGACTGGATATGGCCCCTTCCTCTACAGGAATAACACGTTGGGACATACCGTGGCTTCCTCTCCTCCTCAACTACCTCCTTGATCTCCCTGACCTTACTTATCCCGGCATTCTGCCGTACGGTTTCCACCTCAAGGGCATAAGCCAGTGCTTCTTTTAAGGTCTGGTGGTGACGCAACTGTACACTAGTTTTCACTTCTGCGTCCCGTATACCGTTTAGGAAGGCCTCCAGTAGAGTGGTCTCGATCATCACGGGTGTCGATGAGTAGGCCCGACGAACGAGCCTCTACAGCCCATTCCTGGAGGCTTTCACCAGCTTTTTGTTTCCTCTCGCGTAGCTGCGCTCGGTAGACATTCTCCAGGTGCTTGTCACCGTAGCGTGTGGCTAATGCTTCCATCAGGGACTCCAGTGTCCTTCCTTCAGGTGGCAAGTTTTCCAGTATTACTAAGGCATCTCCTCGTAATGCAAGTGTCAAGGCCATAAAAGACTCCTCGTTGCTCCAGGCTTTAGTTTTTACCAATATCTCAAATTGGTATTTGAAGGCTGTCCACGAGGAAGTTCCATCGAAGTGTGGTAGGTCGAACTTCGCTGATGAGGGTGAGGTCGCGGCAACAGGTCCGCAGGTTTTTAGTCTGACGATCTCTTTTTCCAGTTCTTACAAGCGGTCGTCAATGGTCACGGCAACAGGTCCACAGGTTTTTAGCCTGACGATCTCTTTTTCAAGCTCTTGAAAGCGGTCGTCGATGGTTCCTGTCTTCAAAGCCACTTCCTTACTCAGCATTTGCAAGTCGTCTTCTAGGTTCTTCACTTTATCTCCCAGTGCATGGATGCCTGCATCGATTTTACCCATGACAGCTTCCTGGTTGGCCTGTATCATCTCTTGCATGGAGGCCTGCATCGTCTGTTGACTAGCCTCTATGGAGGCTTGCATCGTCTGTCGACTAGCCTCTTGGTTGGCCTGCATTTCTTGCAAGGAGGCTTGCATCGTCTGTCGACTAGCCTCTTGGTTGGCCTGCATTTCTTGCAAGGAGGCTTGCATCGTCTGTCGACTAGCCTCTTGGTTGGCCTGTATCATCTGTTGACTGGCCTCTTGTTTGGCCTGTATTTCTTGCAAGGAGGCCTGCATCATCTGCTGCATAGAAGCCAGCAGCGTCATCATGTTGGTATCTGACGAGGTTCCATCTTGTGCTGCCGTAGTTCCCGCTGAGATAGCAGAATCGGCCTGATGCCCTTCCTCTTCAAGGCTCCGTTGACGTGCAGCATCCATTTCCACTTGACGTCTGATCCGTGGAGTACGCCCTTCGTCTTCACGTGGTAATAACGGCATCGCACTTCTGACACCAGTTGTTACGTGCGCGGGGTACAAATTAAATGCCGTTTACACAACAAAGAGGTTTATTCGCTCACCACAAACTAGACAACTAAATAACTAGCACACACAGTACTCTTCAACAGTTCCAGTCGCTCAGCAGTTCACAGTAGTCCACAGTAGTTCCTTAAGTCGCAGGTATAACTCTCTTGATTCACTTCGGTAAGATGTGTTCGCTTTCACTTTCGAAAATTAACTGCCTCGTGTCGATAGCCGGGCGTCCTTTTATAGCTCTTAATAAGCGGGGTAGAATATTCCGGAAGGTACTAGGGCGTTCGAGAATAGTAGGTATTTACTGGGGCGTTCGAGAAAATAAGTACCTACACAGTCGTGCCGACGATAGAGGTGAATGCCCTTTTTATCGCGATTTGTAGGTAAAGTTGGTATAGGTAGACAGAAGGGCGTGTGATTTTGTATTGACTTTTCTGGATTTTTCTAAACGGATCGATAGAGTACTTCGACATTAACAATGCGTTTTAATTTCTAGAAGATTCGATCAGTAGTTTCCGAGATATCGACGATCGTTGTAACATTATATTTGTATGCGTTATATGTTCTATATAATCTCTAATATTTTTTACTAATATAGCGTAGTTATGCATATTATACTTAAAATCCTTTTGTCCAATTATAATAACACAGTAGTCATTTTCGTCAAAATTTAGCAATTTGGAGTCAATGTTTTTGAAAAATTATGACTTAGAACATATTTCTAAGTCATAATTTTTCAAGACATACCTACAGTAATCGAATTCGTGGCTAAAGGTGTCTTCGACAACTTGCAAGGTAACACAAGTGTTACTGTTGGTCAAGATACACAATTTTCCACGTTTATGTGGTCTTTGACCTACAGTAGTTGTGTCAGTAATGCGTTGAGCAAACGAAAACTCTTCACTTTTTGTATTTTGTAGTGCACGTTGCAGGTACTCTATTTGCTTATTTAGGTTCTTTATTTCAGATTTGGCCTGCTGAAGTTGGTGTTCTATATGGTCAAGATGTTTTTGTTGTTGCACGATCTTCTCGTTAAGTTGCAAGTTCTTCGTCATACTCGTAAGAGTTGAACTACGTTGTACCGGAGTAGAGGTCGCACTCAAGCTTATCTTTCTAGATTTATTTTTGATTTTTTGTACAGGCGTTACACAGGTTAAACCTAAACCTATTTTTTTGCATAGATCGATTTTTTTATTTGATTTGTCTAATTCCAGTTTAAGTCGACTGTTTTCGCAGTTAAGGTTGTCGATTTCCAGATTAGCGCTTTGTAGACCAGCTGTTAATTCATCAATTTGTTCTCGTAACTCTGTAATTGTTGCGTGGTGTTCACCTAATACTGACTAAAAAAAAAAAAAAAAAAAAAAGGTAGACTTATTGCTGTGGATTCAAACAGGGAAGTTGTACTCGTAGAATCGTTCAACGACAGTGATCCCACTGCCGTTCGTCTTATTGTTATGTTATCCATTGTAAATATATATTTAAATTACTTAAAAAAAAAAAAAAAAAAATTACTTAACTAAATAGTTCTCAATTGAGTAATATTTTTGTCTTCGTACAAAATACTTCGACAGCAGACTTGTGTTTACGCGGCGATGGCGCCACCTAAACGTACTCTCAAAGCGTTCTCAGTTCTCACAAATGTTTACAAACTGATACCATTTCAAAAAGTGTTGCGCATGGGGCACAGTATCCAACTCAAGACACATGCGCGCCGATCCGACAGTCAAACCTCACGGTCAAACTTTATTCTACATGTCTAATCAAAATAGGAGTCCTGTTCGTATAAGCTAGATAGTATGTAGATCAGTGTGAGTCATTAGACCAGGTTCGTTATTAATATGTAAGTCACTGAATTTGAAAGTGAACTTTTTCGTAACGATCGGGTATTTATCACTGTCACTGTTTATCAAAATTAAATTTGCTTTTTATTACACTTTTTGATACACTGGATTGAAAATTTTATTGTTTAGGAAACTGTTACTTCGCGTATTTAACTATTTTAATCATTTATTAAGTAAATTAGTCACACTTTCAATTTATTTCACTCGGTTATTGGAATTGTATTTATTTAGTAATCTTGTCAGTTCGCTCAAAGATAACGTTTATATGTGTTTCTTCTGTAGTTTTATACTGGGTTTGTTATTTTGTTGTTAGGAATTTACACTTTTACTATTTTTTAGAAGGAAATATATAAGGAGTCGATGTTGACGTTACGGCACACTAGCTATTATCAGCCGGTCTAAACCAACTATACCCAAGTTAGCAGTTATAACCAACTATAAATGTGAACCAATGTTACTCATTTTATATTTCAAAATTATGAGGGTTGGTAACACTTTACTGGGTCTTGCATATTTGCAGATTTTATCAATGATTATAAACAACACTCATCCCTGCACTCTTGGCAAGTTTCAGCTGCTTGCCAAACGATTTAATAACTATGACACTTGTTTAATACTACTTATTTCGATTCTGGGAGCCGATTCAGTTTATTACCATCCAGCGGGATGAAGGCAAATGGCAGACTGAATAGTAAAAAAGTCATAGCTTGTTATGTCATGCAAGTTTCCAAAGAATATACCTACCGTTTTGAAGTTTAATGGTTACGCGTGAAATGTCGACAAATAGGTAATGTCACTCTCATACATTTCGGACTTTTGAAGGTTTGCTTCGAAGCGATTCCACTAGTAGAATATCACTTTGTCTAGGCCCTGATTTATCCGAAACTGAGGGGGGCTGCGGCCACGCTATCGCGGCTGATGCCCAACGTTAAGGGACCCAACACCCCAACTAGGAGACTGTACCTGGGGATTGTGCGAAGCATGGCCCTGTACGGGGCCCCTCGTATGGGCGGAGACTCTGGTGGCCCGCAACGTGGCTGTTCTAAACAGCCCGTTAAAAGCGATGGCCGTCAGAGTCATCAGGGGGTAGGTATCGCACAATCTCCGTCGATGTGGCATGTCTCCTAGCCGGGACCCCTCCATGGGACCTGGAAGCGAGAGCCCTTGCGTCATTGTACCAATGGCGCAAGGAGGCGCTGGAGCGGGGTCACGAGAAATCAGGGCTCAGCAGTCCCAGATCCGCCGGGAACTCATGGAGACATGGAGGGTGCGACCTGAGCATTCAAGGTGGGGGGAATCCACCATTGCGGCGGTGAGGCCGATCATGAAGGAGTGACCGGATGTGCCAGATAGTTACCGGACCCGGGTGTTTCGGTGCGAGGATCCTGGCGAAGACAAGGTGCTCCACACGTTGGTGGAGTGCCCTGCGTGGACGAGTCAACGCCGGGATCTCGTTGCGGTCCTGGGCGTGGACGTTCTCTCGTTGGTGACCATGGTGAAGGCCGTGGTCTCCGACGGGAGCAAGTGGCACGCCGCCCTCTTTCTGCGAGCAGGTAATGCGCGCGAAAGAGACGGCGGAGAGGGAGCGGGAGAGAACTCTGCCCCCTGAGTTCCGCAGTCTGCGGTGAGGACGCCGCAGACTCGTCTACGCCCGGGACTACCGACCTTCATGATCGGGGCCTGAGGACGGCAGTTGGCCGACTCGCCGTCCTTACAGAAACAGGCCGTGGCGGAGGCGTGTCGTGTGTGTCCTCACACGCCTGCCAACTAACCGACGCGGGATAAAACCCGACCCCACCAGGCGAGGCCGCGGTGGCGGCCAAAGTCCGCCGGTAACGCTGGGGTTATCCTTTCGAGGGCTTGCCCGTGGTGCCCGGCACCGTGTGGTTTTATTCGGTCCGATACCGACACGCCCACCCCATCGTCGGCACCGATGGGGTGAAGCCCGTGGGGATTTCCACACGTATAAAAAAAAGGCCCTGATTTGTATTAACCTACCCTACTATATGGAGAAGTAAAATCTACTATAAATCCTCCCAATGTGATGATGATGAAAAATTATGTTAGTACTAGTTTTGACAATTTCATATTCATAGGGTTGGCATTGATCGTCGGCCAATACCCAACGTGGCGGGAACACATCGCTCTCCGTACTCCTCTGTTTTCAGAGGAGACAGGATGAGCGATGCTGTTAGTGGTGAGATGGCCCAGGGTCAGCCGGGGTGCGAGGGATATGCTCTATGGGTAACCTTACACCCCGGCGTCTGAAGACCCGAGACGGCGTGCGGTTTTAGTCACAACATAACCACCCCCGCTGGCCGGCGGGGGGGTATCCGAAGGGATTTCCGCACGATAAAAAAAAAAAAAAAAAAAGGTACTATTTCGTTATTCTGAGAAAGTCACAAGACAAAAAAAGTCCGCCATTTCGTCTATAGATTTGTTTATAAGGTGAGAAGGACTGATTCGCTGAATAACTATACTATTTCCATTTGTTTATTTTCTCGATGACAGTTCTAATTTGATAGTCTTAGTGTTGTGACCAAATAAGTAATGATATCGATCGCATATATTTATTATTTTTTGAACAAAGTCAAATACAACAAAAACATTCAAATATATTTTTTCAAGGTGGGAACACATAATGGCCCACCGCATTGTTGTCTTCTTCTTTCTTTCTTTCTTTCTTTCAGCTCTGCTACCAGCCCCCTCACTAGGGAGGAAGCAGATGCGAAAAATGCGACTATGAGTAGGTGATTTTCAAACCGTAGCCCCACTTGTCGCTTTCGCACTCGGAAACCGCGTTACGAGGCACCGATATCGTCGTAAGTCAACGATATTAACATAAGTCTAAAAACTGCGTAGTGGAAACGTTCGTAAAACTTAATCACTAATTTATCAACCATGTCTAGTAAAATCCGATGCCAAAATAGGCCCGCAAAATCGGCACAAACAAGTATTACTAGACTAGGTTAGGTAAAGGGATCCGACCAACTTATTGAAAATCCGAATTTCCCTTAAAGAATAAATAGGGAAAAATATAAATATCAGTTCAAATAAGTTCCGGGAGCCAAATGGACTCAAATCAGAAACACGAATGCAAAATTTGGACCAATTTTAGGTTGGGGGTCTAGCAGACCCCACTTGCAAAAATCAATAAAAACTTTCAGGATAGGCCTTTAAACGTTGTTGAGAGCTTCCCAAGGTATTAACATAAATTTCCAAATATTATTTTGTTAATTTATTTGTGACTCACTCTTGACCAAAAAATCAAAATATGTGAAAATGTTAGATCAAGATATAGATCTCAAGCAACAATATTTGGACGGAAATATTATCAAATTAAATCCCACAAAGTCCCCAAAACAATTAAAATAGGCACTCAAGTCAAAACAATAATGCAAATTCAAAGTATAAATTCCGATCGCAAGAGATTAGGCAACATTTGACTTTTAGGCGAGATTAATCAAGTATTTAATATGAAAGATTAATTTATTTTACAAAGAGGGTAACTCAAAAATGGACGATTCGCTACGTCCCAACGTTTACAATTATTACAATTGAAATCCGCGTGATATTTCCATCGAGATAAAAGATCGATCGGTTTCAAACTAGATAGAATAACACAATTACACAAGCAAACAATTAAATAAAATATCCAGAAAATGAAATATATAAGTAGGTTGTTAACTAACCTTATTACTGACGGCCCCCTTATTTAGGAACAAATGACCCAGTGATAATGTACCTAATTTAATTCTAGTCTAATGTATGTTGAGAATGTATTATACAATAGATTACAAAAAATGTTCAAATGATAGTTCGAATTAGTGTGTTTTTTTAGTGACAAATAAATAAACAAAAGCCATGATAAGTGCTGCGTACAAAGAGCACATTAACAAAGTGTCTTCGCCTTAACAGAAACTAAGTAAGTGTTACTGGACGCATTCTTAGATTTAGGTTACGTAGTTTTAGGTGAAAATTATTTACTTATTAGTCAATAGGCTAGATTGTAGTAGAAATAAATTACTGACTATGGTACTTTATTATTTAAAAAAATACCTCTTAACGGTTTAAATTAGGAACTGAAAACAAATCCATTTGATAAACATTGCTTCGTAAATAATATTCCTAGTAACGCATTAACAGCAAAGAATACAAATTCTATTTCAGTACTGAATCTAGAAATTTCCAGCCAGGAAATTTTCCAGCAATCAATACTTTATAAATTTGTTAGTCCCTCCCTCGCTGCCCACCATCTACCGGGCATGCGTCATAGCCTTTGAACTCTTCGCCCTCTATTGACACTTTGACACATGCGCAATCTATACATCTCGGTAATACAGGAGGAAAATCAATATCGGGGTGGTGTATGGGTATAAGATTGTTGACCTTTCGTGGAACTCAATATTTATCGAAATATATTTTTTTGTCTGTTACATACTCTATTTGTCTAAACAGACAGTCCGTCAGGATTAATGTTCGAGTATCACGTGAATACAGCTGAACAGATTCAGCTGAAATTTTCTTTTCTTTCAGGAGTCTAATCATAAGCTTCGCTATATATCATCACGCTCTTATAGGCGCGTATATAAGCAGAGTACCTAAATTCTATCAAAAATTTTATGGATCTGAACATTATTAGGTACAAGGCATATCTTTACGAAATTTAACAGTTTAGTTGAAGTCATGCATGGTTCCAAGTCCAGACTATAATCATACGCTATAGCTAATAAGTGATGAGCAGGAAAGCATAAAATCAAATACAGACACGTGTAAAAGGTGTCCTTTAAATAAAAATACAAAATAGGTATAGATAATAGTAATAAATCGAGACAGCAGAAGGAAAAATACATTGACCTTTAACTAAACTCTCGGGGTTAGGGGGTCATAAGTTTGACAGTCGCTCAGGTAAAAACCAAGATAAGCCAAATCAAGTAAGAGTAGGCGAGAGTGTACCCCGGTTTCCAAAGTGCAAGCATTGGATCCAAAGAGTAAATAAATTATGAATCAAAGTTAAGGAATACGAAATTAATTAAAATGTAATTTACAACCCTTGTCATACGAAAAGGTTAGGAACCTAATTTATTAATTTTTATAATGGTCACGTCAATATGACTATACCTTGCCTAATGGTAAGCTAAATGTTAAGTCTCAGGAATGAGGGCCGCCATTACAGACACCGATACTGCTACAATGATAGCCCTCAACTTGACGGCCTCATCAGATATGCTTTTTCATGCCCCGCTTAAAGGACACGGGACTGTAGGAAGAAGGCACACGTGTACTGGTAAAGAATTCCAGGTCTTGATGGCGCGGCAAAGAAAAGAGGTGCCGAACCCCATTTGTTTTTGATGGAATTGTTTGGACCGCGTGAGGGTGATACCTCAGTCTTGCCCGTGTAGTTCTGCACAGGAAAGGAGAGGGTGGAACTAATTGGAAGTGCTCATCGCAACACTCGCCATGGTAGAGGCCGTAAAATACTGCCAAGGAGGCAATTTCTCTACGCAACTGCAAGGGCTCGAGGGTGTTGGTGACCGTAGGACTCACAATAATGCGGACCGCAAGTCGCTGCAACCTGTCGAGAACATCTATAGTAAGTACTGTAAAGAGCCATCGCAGAGATGGGAGCAGTATTCTACGCTAGAACGGATGTGTCTTATATATATAGAAGACACCGCTGCTCCGACGTGAAAAACTTTCTCACCTTGTTCAGGACTCCGAGTTCACGCAAGGCCGTTTTGATGATGCTCTCTTTGGAGTTTTGGCTGTTCAGTTTGCAGCGAACATCCATACCGATTAGGTATAATTAGATTGTCCTGCAGTGGCAGTGGTGTGTCTCGAAGAGTATGGAGGGGAAGGAAAGGAGATACCTTTGCTGTAACCACGGATGCCTGTCTTTTGGCATTTGAACTCGACCTGGTTTTCTGAGGACCCGGTGAAGCTCAGTGTCAAGAAGCTGCCATTTTTATTTAATGTCGGCCTACTTGGCTGCAGGGTAACCGTGATATCGGCCGTGTAAAGTACATTCAACGACAAAAGTTAGTAAACACTTAAATTTTACAGACCTCTTTTTTACACAGGAATACATGAACCATTAGTGGATCTTTAAGTACTTTTATAATCACCAGAGAACAAAGTTAAAATTTTGCATGTTTTATTCATTATTTTATGAAAGGGTTAAGAGCTAAGGTGATCAATAGATTAGAATTTGTTAAGAAACTTTGACTTTACTATCATCTGCATAGTAATGAATGCTACCGGCAGACAGCATGTCATTGATATGCAGAAGAGAGTGAGCGAGAAAACGGATCCCTTCGGCAGACCAACATTTACCTGCAAGAAAGCAGGAAGCTATCAACCCAGCTGCACAACCGAAGAGGTAGACTAAAGACAGGCAACTTGTAAAGAAGCGACCAATGCGAGACTATCGAAAACTTTAGTATAATAGCCAATGACCCGCTATGCTATAGATGGGTAACGTACGCCAGATCACCCGTTGACTGTTTCGGCCTGAAGCCATATTGCCAATCATTAATTAAGGAGTGATCCTCTAGGTAACGCATGACCTGTGCGTTAATGATATGCTCAAAAACCTTTGGAGACAACTCCGCTGCACATTTTTGTAGAACCACCGCTGGGTACTATCGGGACCAGTAGCTTTCCGGATGTAGAGTGATTGCAGCACTGCACGTTCATCGCATTACCTGATATGGATGTCAAGCATTGCGTGATCACAGCTGGGCAATGTCGGTGGCTGCATACCGCAATTCTCGATTTGGGAATTGGCCGCAAACAGGTTAACCAGCCAATCTGCTTTCACCTCCGGCTCATGGGCAAGAGATTCATCAGGGTTACGCAGCGGGAGGAGCGAGAAATTATCGTCATATTCCCTGTTTTGTATGCACATGTTTAAATAAAACAAACTTCTAACACTATTTATTAAGAATATTATATTCATAATTATCTTAAATTACAATAAAACATATTTTTAATTATATATTTGGAATCATTTGGAATACATACCTACTACATTTAATTATAGGCATATACTTTTAAATTGATTTTAAAATATGTCATTAAAACAAAACAAATTTAACTATGCAGGGGGTACAAGTAGAAAGCAGCACATATATTGTATTTGGAATACAGTAATAATAAAATACATCTTATCCTTAAAGTTATATAGTACAAATAATACCTATACATTCAATGTCAGTCACTGAAACGTTACCTAAAAAGTACAACTACTACTTACAAAGGAATCTACCAGAAATCACACACTTCTTACATTATTACTTACATCTACCTACTTACAATCCTATAATGAAAAACATGCAGAATAGCAAGGTGAGAGTATGACTATGACGGAACATACAAGTCCTATTGTTACATATCCTTAGGTTCTTGATCATACTGAACAATCTTATAACCTGCAGATACAATTTTTGGAAATTCACCAATAAATATCATTTTTTTAATCTAATATTTTCATTTTCATTGTAACACACTTTGCGTAGCTATGGAGCACTTCATATTAAATTCTATATTGAATTGATTGCTATGATATGGCAGTTTACTTATTACAGGTATGCTTACTCGTATGATATAGCATTGCTAGAATAGATTATTTCAGTAAACATAACACAGTTGATATTCTAAAAAATATTATTTTTTTGACATTTGGGACATAGGTGAAATGTTTACCTTGTATGGTTTATCATCCCCATTTCCTAACTCCACAACTTCAATAAGGAATTCATACCCTGGGTACAAGAATTTGGGCAGAGTAGTTTTCCAAACCTGGTTCTCATCAGATGAACAATGAATGGCAATGGCTGGAATGGTAGTGTATTTCTTTGAATTGACTTGTTTTATACGTCCATAATTTACTTCGATCTGCTTGCCACGGTCAATGAGTCTAACCAATGCTTTGGCACCAGGATCTGTTATCTTACAGACAACAGCTCGCTCATATAATATTGCTTCATCAACTCTAACACCACATGGTCGACCTTCAGCTGCAGCTGCATCAATATCTTGAACTGGCTCACTTTTACAATATGTAGAAAAATCTGGACCTTGTGTGACATACCTTTTATAAGCCTGAATTTCGGCAACATAGAAACTCTTAATTGAGTCACCACCCTGAACTCTAACATGTAATTTCTCACCAACTTTTAAATTCTGTGGTTTGTATTTATTAACGTCAGAGAAACTTGAGGCACTATGAAATCTATTAGCCTCATTAGGTATAGCCATCATTTGGGTGTAATTAAGTAATGAAAGTGTTGTTCCAACATCATCAGGACACTCAAAAGTCCTCAGCACTACAGTAAACTTATCCCTAAGTTGCAATTTAATTGTGAGTGCAGCATTATATTCTCCCACATAGAACTTCATAGTATCAATTACATTTGGTTGGAATGTTGCACCTTTCGGTTCACACATATATAATTCACAATGTAAAGCCAGTGGAGGGCAATATGTGTCAGAATCTGGTAAGTGAATACAATTCAATGGTACTTGTGTTTCCCTGAATCCATAGTCAATAGCAAATATTATGCAAGAGACACTGGTTTCATCAGATGATATTAATTCTATATCTCCGCGCACATACTTGTTCAGTATTCCAGATTTAAATATAACACGCTTAGAAATAATCACGTCTGTATCGGTTATTGGGTCCCCTGGGGTCTCTAATAATAACATATCAAAAGTAACAGAAGCAAGCCGAACATAAAAGTCTTTTGGGTGATTTATGTGTGTTACTTCAACAGTGTGTGTAGAACCAGGTACAAAATTTCGCATATCCATTTTATTCACTATTTGTGAAATTCTTTCACTGTTATCTGCCATGATTACTGACAAAAACAGAACACTAATATCCTAACGGTCTGATAATACACTAACAACGAAACAAAGTAGAGACCGCTGACGTTATGTTATATATGCAGAAACGCGAACACAATATCAATTAACATTTTTTTAATCCAACCGGATTCAGCTTACTTCTCCCATCTCTCCAGACTCAGACCCAGACCCACAGAACATTACTACTCCTGCTCAGACCCAAAGAGTATATAAGACCCATAGACTCAGACCATCAGACCACTCCAAACAAAAAATACCTTTTTTTCCTTCTCTGGCAAATATGTAATGAATGCCAGTGTCAAGTAATTAGATAAATCAAGTCATTTGGATATGAATTCAATACAATGCAGCGTTTTTGTCATTTAATTTAGTCAAGTCATAGTCATAGTCAAGTTAAAGTCCTATCCTAGTAAATTAGTGGAGGCTTCTTTGGAGTTTTGGAAACAACACGGAAAATCACATTTCACGGTATTATGCCACTTTCCTACACTTGTGCATGTTGTCAACAACGTTATGTCTAAAAACCCACCATATTTACACATAAATACTCGAAATTAAACAAATTTTAGAAAATGAAACAGCCTCGATGCGACTTTTCTCGTATTGGCGCAAAAACTCAAATGCCTACCATTCAATAAAATTTTTTGGTGTGGCAAATTGTGCCGATATCGTCGACAAATTCTGCTAATAACAGACGTGCGATGGAGTACCTATTTTTACCACGTTTTTCTTAGTTTCACTTCGTGTCTGTGTTTCTGTGTTTCTTTCCCTCTGAAGTCAAAAATTGACACTTAATTTTCGACCACTTCTGATCACCCTAAAGCTCTGAATTTTTTTATGTAGGCTAATGCCACCTTACATTTTCATATTTAATCATCAGAAATAGTTAGTAGTTAATAAAAAATAAAATAAAAAAAACTTTTTAAAAACCACGTTTTCAACACTAAAAAACGTGGGGCGGGCGCTTTAATCCTTTAATGTATCGTTTTCCTTAGATATTCAATTATTTAAAAAATTCAAAGCGCCCGCCTCACGTCTTTTAGTGTTGAAAACATGGTTTTTAAAAAGTTTTATTTTTAATCATTATTTATTTGGCGGCCCGTCACCATTTGACTTGAAGTGTGACCGTTTTAAAAATCCATAATCAACTAAACGTAGGGAACTTTTATCAACTTTTCTACTGAAATCTACTATAATCTTAGGTAAAATTCTTCCTATATCTATGGGTAAAATCTACTCAAATTCTACCAACTTAATAAAACTTGATAAATACATATAGTCACGTCTCTTTCCCATTGGGATAGGTAGAGACATCTTTTCTACTTTCATAATTGTTTTCACACATGCACGCCGGTTTCGGGTACTTCTGACTGGCCTTTCTTCAAAACGACCTACATCTGATTGGCATACGTACGCCTAGGCCAATCTTTACCGAGTTGCCCAGTAGGCCTTCAAGATTCAGAATCAATCTAGTCTTGAACTCCTAAATGTCAAAAAAGGTGTTAATAACAAAAAATTTAATATTTTCAACAAAATTTTGTTACGAAATCACCTTTTTTGACATTAGATCAAGACTAGATTAAGACTGAATTTTGAACATCCTTTTATTATGAGAATTGGCGTTCTGTTTCGTTAACCTCATTTTATCCAATCGCTCTACACATACCATCTAGGCATCTCTTTCTCTATCTTGGTCACTACATCTTCTACCATAACACTATGCTACCTTACTTTTTATGTAACTAACTGTGCCCCCGCTTCACCCGTAACATACTTCAATCGCAACGAATTTGGCGTGTGGTGGTGGAAGAGGAGAGGTCGGCCAACCATAGGTATATCCGGTTCAACGTCTCCCCTCAGCGCTTAAGTTCTTCAAAAACATGACCTATCACTTGAGTTTTGAGTTACATTATACAATCTTTTTTTTTTCTTGTAGTACCAGTAGAAGTCCATCTCAAAATGTTTGTATTGTCCTGTTGCACTGTTGGTACTGCCGTGTTAATACAAAAATATTTGCTGCAAATAACATCTTTTATTGAAATCTGTTAGTTACTTTAAATCTACTGCACGATTTAATAATTTTAATCGGTAGATAGCAGTAAGGATTTTAAGAATGAATATGTTAATTCCATTTTCTCAATATCATGAGTATCCCCATGTAAACGATAAAATGTGTAAGCGTGAGGTCTCCACATCACATCTCCCGCAAAATACAACCGATCACGTGCGTGTGTGTGTTCTAAACGGGTACACATCCCTATTGAATTTATAATCTATCTATACCAACGTTTCTCAAAGTGGGCGATAACGCACCGGGCATGTTTCAGCCTGCAAACATGCCCGGTGCCTGTACCACTTCACCCACCAAGAATAAAAATAAGTGGCATATTTTATGTCAAAAGTGTCCATTTGAATAAGTAGTCATGTGACCGAGAAAGAGAACTGTCAATAGAGATTGCAAAGTTCAGATAAGACTTGTAGTGGGTAACTAATTGTAATCAAACAATATTTTTATAACGGTTAGATATATTTCATTTCTTCCATATATTTACTTCTGTATTAAATCACACAGGTGAAACCGAGTGCGCAGCTTAGTCGACTGTGGCGAAACTTGTGTTCGCTTGCGTACGCGCAGGAATGCGACCGGTTTAGTCTAGCGCGCCCGATGCATTATCCTCGCGGCCGCGGACCTTAGTGTTTAACCGGCTCCGACGGCGAATGCACGCTCGTTTTCACCTCGCGCCTAGCAATAAATATTAGCTCAAATCTATTATAATATCTTCCAATTCTATTCGCTTATTCTTCCAATCTCTTGTGCATCTTTCTCATCTTCTAATTCTACCTCTGTATACTGTGATTGTGCTTATAAACATTATAAACTCATAGTGTGTGCAAAAGAAGTTTAATTTAAGATCATCCAGAATACCTATACTGGTGACCCCGACGTACGAACATAGAGAGGTAGGCAGTCGGTCAACACAATGGGCGGCCCGGGTATCGACGCGTCTGGAGAAAGTTCAAGAACATTCTCTGCGGGTACAACCGGCAACGCAGGTGCTGAAGATGTGCTAGGCGAGCGAGGCGTTTTTAAAGTTGGCGTGCGAATACCTCCGTTCTGGCCAGAGGAGCCTGCATTATGGTTTGCGCAGATGGAAGGACAATTTCTCCTGTCAGGTATTTCGGCAGATAGCACTAAGTTTTATTATGTTATTTCGCAACTAGAAAATAAATACGCGATCGAAGTCAAAGATATTATTAATGTACCGCCGTCTGAAAATAAGTACCTTAAGTTAAAGACGGAGCTTATAAGACGTCTCTCGGCGTCACAAGAAAAGAAGGTCCAAAAATTATTAATGCATGAGGAGCTAGGGGACCGCAAGCCCTCCCAATTTTTGCGGCATCTTAAAACCCTGGCTGGACCAACTGTGCCTGACACTTTCATTTGCACGTTGTGGTCAAGTAGGCTACCACAAAATATACAGACAGTGATTGCATCCCAGCCAAATTTACCTTTAGAATCTGTTGCAGAATTAGCCGACAGGGTGTATGAGATCGCGCCGCCACCGGGATTAGCAACAACCACGGTAGCGATGCCTAACTCCAGCAGCACCATAGACGAGCTAACCAGGCAGGTGGCAGAGTTGGCACGGGAATGGGCAGCTTTTAAAGGTCAGGTACATGCTATTTCTCCTAGACATGGTGGACAGTGTACAGACAGACAAGCGACCCATTATAGAGGACGAAGCCGATCGCGTTCTAAGACGCGCAATGACAATTACTGCTGGTATCATAACCGATTCGGTAACAGAGCCAACAGATGTACCACACCCTGCGCATTTCCGGAAAACACCAAAGGCAGCCGGAAGTAGCGGCTAACGACTGCCCCATTAATCCCAGCCGCTTCTTTATTACGGACCAGACATCTAAAATGCTTTTTCTGGTGGATACAGGATCAGACCTCTGCGTGTTTCCTAAAACAATGGTACGGCAACCACGCAACAAGACTGAGTACCAGTTATATGCAGCAAATGGAAGTCCGATTAACACTTACGGCTGGATTCATCTCAATCTTAACTTAGGCCTGCGCCGCGTCTTTCCTTGGAGATTTGTAGTAGCTGACGTACACAAACCAATTATTGGTGCAGATTTCCTCATATTTTATCATCTGCTTATTGATATGAGGAATCATCGCTTGATCGACGGTCTCACGCAGCTATCTTCGACAGCATCACCTGCAAGCAAATCAACAGCAGATATAGCATCAGTCAAAGCTATAGCCGGAAGCTCAAAATATCACAGCTTATTACGTGAGTACCCTGACCTTACCCGACCTGCTGGCACTCAACAACAGGTCAAGCATACAACAATGCATCACATTCGCACAGTTCCTGGACCACCGGTGTCTTGTCGCCCGCGTCGTCTACCACCCGATAAATTAAAGATCGCACAGAAGGAGTTCGGGGACATGTTAGCCAACGGTACAGCTCGTAGGTCGGAGAGTCCTTGGTCTTCACCGTTGCACCTGGCTCCAAAAAAAGATAATGGATGGCGTCCCTGTGGAGACTACAGGGCCCTGAATGCCCGGACTATTCCAGACAAATACCCAATAAGACATATCCAAGACTTTGCTCATCTACTCGCTGGAAGTCAAATATATTCGAAGGTAGATCTTATCAAAGCGTACAATCAGATCCCGGTAAATCCAGCTGACGTCATGAAAACTGCAATAACGACGCCGATAGGATTATTCGAGTTCCCTTACATGAATTTTGGGTTGCGTAACGCAGCGCAAACTTTTCAGCGATTCATCGATGAAGTCCTCAGAGACCTTCCTTTTTGTTACGGATACATTGATGACATTTTAGTCTATTCTGAGACAGAAAACCAGCATATCCAGCATCTACGCCAGTTATTTCAGCAACTATCGGAGTACGGCATGTTGATAAACTCAGCAAAGTGTGAGTTTGGCAGAGATAAAATAATCTTTTTAGGACATGAAGTCTCCAGTGACGGCATCAATCCTCTACCCGACAAAGTACAGGCGTTACAGGACTACCCAGTGCCCAAGACGGTGAAAGAGATGCGACGATTCCTGCGACCGGTTTAGTCTAGCGCGCCCGATGCATTATCCTCGCGGCCGCGGACCTTAGTGTTTAACCGGCTCCGACGGCGAATGCACGCTCGTTTTCACCTCGCGCCTAGCAATAAATATTAGCTCAAATCTATTATAATATCTTCCAATTCTATTCGCTTATTCTTCCAATCTCTTGTGCATCTTTCTCATCTTCTAATTCTACCTCTGTATACTGTGATTGTGCTTTTAAACATTATAAACTCATAGTGTGTGCAAAAGAAGTTTAATTTAAGATCATCCAGAATACCTATAGACTTAAATACCAAAAAGAAATTTATTGAATATTTTATTTGTTAAAATTTACTATTTCTGGAAATATTGGAATTATTAGGTCAGTTAAGGAGACTTCACCTTAGATTATATAAAAAAAATGAAAAATAGGATTTAATTTTATATAAGTAGGTATAACAAAGTCAATAAAAGAAAATTATTAAACTTATAATTCAAAATAAATACTGAGATACAAGTTAAAATTGAGGTTATATCGACGTAAAAATAAAACAATGTTTTAATTTTCATTGTCAACTCACGTTTAACTCTACATTATCCCCACAATATACCTAATGATAATACAAATCTAGTAACAATAAAACCACTTACATTGAAATATTACTTTAATCATCAGCTTCATTTTTAATTATGACTTACGACGAGAAATAACTTTATAATTTGATATTTTGTTGTAAATGCAGCCCTTAGACTAGAGCAGTGTTGCCTTTTTTCTACCGCGCATGCGCAATGCGCAAAAAATTGTCTTCGAAATCCCATTACGGTTTTTTTATTTTTATAGGATTATTATTAAATACTTATAATAATTGACACGCGGGCAATTTAAATCAGCTCAAGGGCAATTTTTCTACGCTTGGTAGAATAAAAAATAACCATATTTTAAAGAGATACGGGTATTTGAAAAGGTGAAAAAAGGAAAATGATATTTTGATTTTTCCTGGGAAAACGAAAGACGGGCTCATAAACTAATTAACGTAGTTCGAAAGGGCTAATGAAGATCTATCAATATTTATTTTTTTATATCGAAATTTTCATTTTTGCAGGTCGAAACATGCCCGGTCGATAATGCCCCCTTGTGGGCGCTGCAGGCTTAAAGTGGGGCGGTAAGAGACCCAGAAAAAAAATGGGGGCGTTGTGTAGGCTTCAGGGGGCGATTTGTAATTTCATCTAGCTAGGAGGACTCTTAGACACCGACAGAGCTCTCGACTCTCGGCTACAACTTGTGAACATCAACTACTATTAATTAAGAGATTGCTCAAACTCGGTTCGATATTTCTCTCTGCGTAGTTCATGTATCTGTCCTGTTTTATTCAATAAATAGAAGAAAAATCGGGTGCCGTCAATTTGGTAGAAACTTGATACTCCGAAACCTATTTGGGATAACTCACTTCGCAGAAACTTCTTTAATCGATCATTTATTAGGCATTAAAAATATTTGACATAAATATTTTTAGGCATGCGGCGAGTGCCAGAAACGAGCATGCTCTCATAGGCAAGGATATAAAAACCAAATAATTATCATTAAATCAACTTTTATTTATTATATATTACTAAAAAAAACAATTAAATTAATCAGAAAAAAAAAATTAAACTAATCTTATATTAGCTCCTATTGCTTTCAGATACCCAACTTCTGTGTAATCAGACTGATTATTTATAATATTTTGAATACGATTTGTTTTATTCAATGTTTTCTTTTTTTTTGGCTGGTGGTGGCGCGCCGAAACTTAATTTATCTATTTCTATAATTGCATATTTTATTTCTTTGATCAGTTGATTTGATATATTATAAAATCCCACATGATTCGCGCTTACAATTTTATTTATTCTGTGATGCCACGATTCAGCAGAATTTTGTGTTCTAGGGATATTCTGGTCAAATAAATCTTTTGTACTCCAGTGGCTAGGCTGATATTTTGGAGGCGAAGACATTGTTCCCCAGATGTAATTATCGCTAAACCAATGTGCAATAGTTTCCGCCTCTGGGGATATCGTTTTGAGCCATTCATCGTAATACTTTGGTATATCATTAGGCGATAAGTAAGAAAGAGCAAATAAACATTTCATCTCCATAGCAAAATTAGCATCGTTACCGTATAATTTTTGAAAGCCACTTTTCTGTATCTTTCGGTATATGATTTGCCCTAAATGGAAATTGCATCCTTTGATTATTACATTATCGAAATAAGTTTTAAAACTGATTTGGGGCGCTTGTTCGAAGTCAAAAGATGAATCTGGTTTTGAACTTTCTGCGATGTGATGGTTATACATTGTGATTACCTATTATGGATACAAAAATTATGCGTACAGATGATTCTGACTTACAAAATTGTGGGTTTCAATGTATGCAAAATGAGTTTATGCCAAACGATATTCTGCGAAAAGAGGTTTATGCTATTAGTTGTTATGCAATTTAAAATTATTACTTAAAAAGTTCTACTATATGAGTTGTACCCAGAAAAATCATGTCAATCGGTCGCTCCGTTTCGAAATGAAAGTAGACACAAACAAACAAATAAAAAGCCAATAGACACACTTTCGCTTTTTAATAGTTATTAGTATTCCTAATTTTCGTAGATAATAGACCGCGGGCAATCATGTTTTAACAAGTTTTTGTTAAATAACCCGATTTGTGCATTCCTGTATCAATCGGCTGATTCATAGAATACTTGTTCTTACTTGTTGAGTACAATTGAGCGTCGAATGAGCGTCGATGACCGCGGGCAATCATGTTTTAACAAGTTTTTGTTAAATAACCCGATTTGTTCATTCCTGTATCAATCGGCTGATTCATAGAATACTTGTTCTTACTTGTTGAGTACAATTGAGCGTCGAATGAGATAAACGAGTTAATGCATGTTTTTCTTATTCCTGTCGGTGCGTGCTGCTTATGCAATCCTATATAAACAACGGAATATTTATTTTATTTTCATTTGCGGTTTAGCGCGTAAAAGATAAGCAGTACTTAAGTTCAACACTTACTTACGTATTTCTTAAAACAAAACAATTTCGGAAGTAAAAAAGAAGAGACGGCAATACTCTGTGGAATATATTAAATTCGGATTCATTGAAAATGCCACAAACTCATCGTCGCCTCAGTACCTTCTATGTCTAAAACATTTTCGAATGAAGCAATGAAGCCTTCAAGACTGCAAGATCATTTGAATAAAATGCATCCAGATAAGAAAGACAAGAATGTAGCATATTTTCAAGACCTAGAGATGAAACATAATACTCAGCCAAGTGTAGCAAAACTATTTTCGGCAGCTGCTAAGCAAGATGGCGACGGACTTCGAGCTTCGTACAATATCACTTTGTTAATTGCTCAAAAAGGCAAACCACACAAACATCGGAGAAGAGTTAATTTTGCCAGCAATAAAGGAAGTAATAACTACTGTGCTTCATAAACCGCCGCAGATATTATCCGAAAAATTCCTTTGAGTAATAATTCTGTGCAAAGACGAATTGATGAAACGGCTGAAAACATTGAAGGATTATTGTGCAATCATCTGAAGACTAGTCAATTCTCAATTCAGCTCGATGAGTCCACTTTACCGACTAATGAAGCATTGTTGCTGTCTTACGTGAGGTTTATTAAACATGAGAAAATATGTGAAGAACTATTGTTTGCTAGAAATTTTAAGACCGATACAAAAGGCGAAACCATATTCAATACATTGGAAAAGTTTTGTGATGAGAAAGAGATTCCCTTGAAAAATATTATATCAGTTGCTACGGATGGCGCTCCGGCTATGACAGGGGGCCTTTATGGCAATAAAGGCTACATAGCATACTTAAAAAATAAAATTCCAGATGTACTTGCTGTACATTGCGTTATTCATAGACAACATTTGGTTGCTAGAAACTTAAGTGAACGACTATTTCAATCACTGCAATATGTCATCAAAGCAGTCAATAAAATCCGTACCAGCTCTTTAAATGATAGATTATTTCATCAGCTTTGTGTTACTAATGACTAAGATTCCAACCGTTTGTTGCTTCATACTGAGGTTCGTTGGCTATCAAGAGGCAATTGTCTGACTCGATTTTACAACCTGTTTGACTCTGTGATAGAGTTCTTGGAAACTAAAGATACAGAATTGCGCAACAAGCTCATTACATCACAAAATGATATAGCTTACATGACAGACCTGTATAAATTGTTCAACGACATGAATCTCCAACTGCAAGGCGATGAACTAAATTTAATTAAAACAAAAAATGTCGTTACTGCTTTCGCAGCCAAACTGCTTCTACACAAAAAGAATATGGGCAGACGTGAGTTTCACAATTTTCCGAATTTATCAGTATCCTGCAGTAACGACGACTTGTTTGCCTACTGCCAACATTTGGAAAACCTCCACATTGACTTCACCGAACGATACCAGGACATTTTGAACTTGGAAATACCAAGCTGGGTGTTAAATCCGTTTTCAAATGTCAACACAGCAATCTCACCTCAGCTGGAAGAAGAACTTATAGAATTGACAACAAACGAGGAAATAAAAATCAAGTTCAAAAATGGCTATCAAGAATTTTGGCTACAAAAACCGATCCCGTCATTGTACCCTGTATTGTAGTCAATCGTTCAACGATTCTTGATAGCATTCCCATCGTCATATTTGTGTGAACGTGGATTTAGTGCTGTGGCAACGCCGCTTACTAAAAAGAGAAATCGTTTGCATTTTACCGAACGTGGCGACTTGCGGCTGTTCTTGGGTAAATTGGAACCTGATATCAACAAACTTATTAAACAGCCATAAATCTTAAGGCTTTCACGGCCGGCGTTGCATGTAGAATATACTGCTTCCGGGCTTGTTTAGCCCCTCCCATTGCACCTATAAATACGCCAGTGACTCGGGCCTTTACATCAGTCGCACCGAGTTCGCCGCCGAGGAAGGTTCTCCGCACTCGACGGCGTCCCGACGTGTACCACTGAAGATGTCGACCGCAGTGATCGACGAAACGTCTGGAATACAAATTTCCGATGGACTACGGCCAAACAGCCCGGAAGCAGTATATTCTACATTATTAAACAGCATCAGATTCATCCATCACATTAGTTTTTATATAAGAATCGATTATGTTTGTTTAATTTTGAATAAAAGATACTCTGTCTAAATACTATAAAGTTGCGTTTCAATAATCATTCTCATTGGCAGGTGTAGCCCGTAAGAGTTAACTTGAGACCTGAGCGTCGTTATGTACCTCTTTGTTATGTACTACCTTTTTTTTTTTTTTTTTTTTTTTATCGTGCGGAAATCCCTTCGGATACCCCCCCGCCGGCCAGCGGGGGCGGTTATGTCGGGCTTGCACCGACTAAAACCGCACGCCGTCTCGGGTCTTCAGACGCCGGGGTGTAAGGTTACCCATAGAGCATATCCCTCGCACCCCGGCTGACCCTGGGCCATCTCACCACTAACAGCATCGCTCATCCTGTCTCCTCTGAAAGCAGAGAAGTACGGAGAGCGATGTGTTCCCGCCACGTTGTTATGTACTACCTACTGTGCTCAGGTCTCAAGTTAACTCTTGCGAATTATAGTAAAAGTCTATTTTAGAATGAATGTTTAATCTCCGCTAATATAGCTCACAACAATTAATTAATTTAATTTGAATATAACTTCATGTGGTTCACATGGTTTTTAAGTAGGTGAAAAAATGGGGGCGCTAAAAATTAATTTAGTCTCAAAGTGGGCAGTAGACAAAATAAGTTTGGGAACCTCTGATCTATACCTATCTATACATACACACAAATAAATAAAATTGAAGTATCTGTTTGTAATATTAAAATAACAGATTTTCAATGATTTCATAATATGTATGTAAAAATACTTTTTTTTTTAAATTTTGTTAGTCTGTCGGTACAGGCGATCTAAAATTATATTTATGAGAGGCCTTATATAAATTCCTACCGGACAATGAAACCGCTGACTCTGGCGCTAAGAAGGCTATCCATGTTGGTTCTAGCGAATATGAATATACCGCTCTCTACCCCCAGGATTAAGGAAAACTTGAAGAATGTGAAATTTTAAATTTTGTTCTTCCATTGTTTTTTCGTTTTGTTCCATATACCTACCTGGTTTATAGTATTTTTGTCATTTACATGTTAATGTTTTAATAGAATAAGTTATGCAACTATCTATTTTTTTTTCTGTTTCTCTCCTTATTTAGATGTCTCTGCATTGCTATTTTGCTCATTGCAAAATTTCCTTCGTTTGTTATTCTAACCACAGACATTAGCGGTAGTCTGGGATCATCATTAATGAAAAAAATACTATACCCATACTTCATCATAATTTCACATCTTTAATTGATTTTGAGAAGTTTCCTGCTGCATCTCCGGAGTTCAGGTCCAATAACTAAGTAATAAAACATATATGGGACCAACTTGGACCAAAAAGAATGTTCAAATCGGTTCATAAACGACGCAAATATCGATGGACATGCGTAAAAAAAAGTAGGTACCTACAGATGGCCATAGAACCTTTTTGAAGTCGGTTAAAAATGTGAGTTTATTCCCTTTCATAAGACAAAATGTTGTATTGTTAGTGTTTTCTTCACTTTCACTACATATTATAAAACAAAGTCATCCGCCGCATCCGTTTGTCTGTTCGCGATAAATTCAAGAACTACTGCACCGATTTTCATGCTGCTTTCAACAATGAATATAGGGATTCTCGAGGAAGATTTTAGTGTATAATATATCAAGTTTTGGTATAGATTGGCTAAAATATAATGATATTTATTGAAGGTGTCGGAAAAAAAAAACCCGTTTGGGAGCTTTCAACGAAAACGATGCTTAATGATTTATGGTGGAATTGTGTATCTTATGTAGGTTGTAGTCGTGTAATAGAGTCCCAAGGGTAGCGGGAACGGGATCAGAATCCGCCGATAACTCAGCACGGATTTATACGCAAAACTAAGGACCGAAGCTTTGTGGATTAGGCCGGTAACGTCCCTTTCTCGAAACGGCCCGCTGCTAAAAACATTGGTTTTTCATGAATCGTCCCTTTCACAAATAGTCCCGTTCGCGAATCGTCCCGTTCGCAAATTGTCCCGTTCGTGAGATATCCCATCACACTCTAAACTTTTAAAATAGGTACCTACTCAATTATAACAATAAATATCTGTAAATTTATGTGTCTCCCGTCAGATAAACCATTACCAGGCCCAAAAAATGGATAACTATAATAGTTCTACATTCAAACTACATAAATCATGAACTTTTGAGTTAATGTTTATTATAAGTAATTAAATATTTGTTAAGATAACTGAAATTCTTAAAAACCACTTAAAAAGAAACTAAATAAGAAGTAACATTCTTGACAAATCACATTAATACTTAAATTAATATTTAAAAATAAACGAAATGAGAAGGAATTAAAATTCTTGATAAATTCCATTAATACACTTCAATTAATACTTGTGCGGTTTTAGTCGGTTCAAGCCCGACATAACCGCCTCTGCTGGCCGGCGGGGGGGTATCCGAAGGGATTTTCGCACGAAAAAAAAAAAAAGGTATCATAATTTAATCAGTATCCTGATGAAAGCCGTGCGAATGTAACCCTTATTATAAACTGTTCCACGGATATTTTTCCACTTTCCAATTTATTAAGTGCTTTTCTGTATTTTCTGTTAAATACTTGATAACGTTTCTTTTATTTTTTTTTAAATAAACAAACAAAAATTTATTGATGTTTAGATCTTGACGCTTTGCTTCTTTTTTAATTTTATGTATCAAAGAAAAAAGCGTTGGCTTTTTTTCAATACGAGTATTTAAACGATGATTCCAGCCTTCTACAACGTTTGTTGTTCTGTGAGCTTGATGGGCACAGCTTAAAATTGACGGAGATAAATTTGGATACCAAGTTTTCTGATAGTAATAAATAAATTTTGTTACTTCATATGTTATTGGAGCATCTCTGAGTAAAAGTGTCCATCCTTGAGGAATAAACTGTGGTGATAATAGTCCCAGAATGGCACATCGTCGGCCAAGTTTACGACCACTTGCCCTGTAAGAAGTTTTGAATTCTTTTGCCTTTCTCCACAAGGCTTTATGGTAGTGAAAAAAACGATTTGTTGCCCGTGGTCCTACTACCTGGTCCTACTGGTAGGACCACGGGCAATTCTTTTTGCCCCTAGTTCTATCAGTAGGACCATGGGCACCTAACATTACCCGTAGTGCTATTGGTAGTACTATGGACATTTTCACTTGTCCGTGGTTCTATCAATAGGACTACAGACAAGTAGCCGTGCCCATAGTTTAACTAGGAGTAATATGATCTTTTTCCTGGTTCCTTAGGAGTATTTATTCTAAACGTAAGATGATTAATAAATCATCATGTCATGTTGACGTCGATTATTTTCCGTGTTATTCTTGATGCGATCCAGTCGTAAATATACTAAAATTTGAATTGGATATAACGGGAAGTCTCACAATGGATTTTATTAAACAGAAAGGCAGTACTGTGCTGCTACATGATGGACACCAGTATTATTTGAGGTTTCATAAAAAAGAAGGGTCGGTTTGGAGGTGCTCTAATTATAAAAAAGAAAAATGTACGGGTACAGTCAAGATAAAGGTAACATATGTTCGTATTACTTACATATTATTATAAGTAAAACGTCTACCTAGACGCCAATAAATCGTGCCGCCCCAATCCAATCCCAGTGCACACATCCTCTTTTTAGTCTTCTTTATTTAATTTCAGTCCGTTTTTTGTAGGATGATGTTATATACAAACAGGAAATGCATAAATGTCGACCAAATGTTGAAAAAAATGTCATTGATAAGAATTTCACAAATTTAAAACGAACAGTTATGAAGTCAGATCGACCAATACCACAGCTGTATAATGAAGCCATAGTAGAATTAGAAGATGCTGGCCTAAATTTTGTCGAGAAAATTCCTTCTGTCTATATAGCATCAGACATAAGTCTATGTGTGTATCAAAAACTGTTTTTAAATATCTAGAAGAGGTAGAAGTACCAGTAAATTTTTCATCATACATGTTAGCAGATTATGCATATGAAGGTTCGCGTATCCTTATATTTGTCTCATTACAAAGTAAAGAGATAGTTTCAAATATAAAAGAATATTTTTTAGACAGAACCTTTAAGAGCTGTCCGAAGCCGTTCGCTCAGTTAGGTATATACAGTGCTTGGTGATGTGGGTAGTTCAATCGAGACCACAAAAATTACCAGATAAGACAGAGAAAACTTACAGAATTTTATTTTCTCTCATAAAATCGCAACTACCGCATTGGACACCGGAAATCATCCATTGTGATTATGAGATAGCGGCAATAAATACAATCTGGGGATTATTTCCAGAATTACAAATTAAGGGTTGTATCTACCACTGGAGTCGAGCAATCTGGCGAAAAGCAAAATCTTTATGCGGTAAAGTGAATAAAGCTCAAAAAAGGATTGTTGGTTTAACTGCAGCCTTGCCGTTGTTACTGCCAACGCATGTTACGGAAGGGAAGAACGATATATAATGCGAAAGTGCAACAAGTGAAATGTCCACTTTTGTGAAATATATAGACAAGCATTGGTTAAATAAAAAAATTGACCAAATATTAAGTGTTTTTGGACAACGACATAGATCAAACAATGCCATCGAGGGTGTAACCAGTAAACCTCACCTGGTTACTCACTAACTGACCCAGCCGGTATGGTAGCAAGTACTCAATAATCCCAGGGCGCCTTTTCACAGAGATAAATACATAAGATTCTAAATAACTAATTAAATTTGTGCGTTTCAAGGGGACACCTTTAATGAAACAAAGAAGAGGTTTCATACATATAATTACCAAGATATTGCATACATGTAAAAGTGAAACAGAGCTCCAGCGTTGATCTAAATACACAAAACAATACCTAAATAAATTAATATATCCTTGGTTGGGTTCTCTTGAGGAATCTGACAAACTAAGCAAAGTCTTGAGCTCGCTTTCGTATCAGCCACGATGCTGGTCTGAGATTTAATGTACTATTTATTAGGAGAAGGTTATTCACACCTTTATACACTCCTAAACTCCCTTTTGGAGCAGCAAAATGTTGGGCTGAATCTTTAACAATGTTATAAGTGTAATGTTATGTACAAAAAAATTATCAAAAAAAGTCAATACATGACCTTGTGGCCAAAGGTGGTCCGTCCCCGAGGTGAGCTGGGCAGGCCTTGGATGCGATCTGTGAACCTTCGGATGCCTGAGGGTTGTACTGCATCAGAATCCGGCCTCTCCTTGATCAGATTCACTTCACAGCAGACGTCGAGGTGTACGCAATGCCCAGAATCAGGGTGACAATCAGCTCACAAAACTCGATACTCTCTCCAACCAAGAATTAATTTCACAGTAATTTACGTAGCAAAATAGACAGACCAAACTCAATAGCTTAACAGATAACAGATCAAAGAAAAGTCCTCATTCACGCCCGAGGCCAGTATTTATAACCGCTCCAGACGAATACTCTAGAAAACCCCAACACGGCACATCTGGGCACTTATTCGACCCTTACTTATTACTAGAATGATCGAGCAATCCGTCAATACCGGAACTCGTCTGACATTTCTGGAATCATAATACTAATATGCCTACAGAAAAAATGTAAACAAACTATCAACTATCAACAGATGTCGGTAAGATACATAAAGAATGCTACAAGGGATGGCATTCAAAATTGAACAAATGTGTAAATAAAAATACCGTGACATTGCTACGATTCCTGACCACCTTAAACAAATTTGATCTGGGCGCCACTTGCACATTAAAATATAAAATTAAACCCACAAGAAGATCACAAATATTAATTAAAAATGACGACTTCATTATGACAGTTCACATGGAGCTTATAAATTCAGAAATTTCTGTATTACATGCACTAGACAAGCTGCGTTAATTTGAGTGACATAACTCAATTGCATGAATTAATTAAGTAGATGCCGTAGTGTGTAAAGTCAGAAGCAGATGGAGGGTTTCTTTTCTACATACGAACATACAAACATCTTCACAAACTTTCACATTGATAATATTTGTAGGGTCAAACTTTATTAAACATCTTCTCTGCGAACGGTATTTTTACATTTATTAAGAAAAAAAATTAATCGGGTTCCTCCGGAACGGGTGTCTCAGGAACCGGAGCCCTCAGGAACGAACCCAAAATTACTACGGACAATAAAAAATTACTCGTGGTCCTACGACAGTTTAGTAGGACCATTGCCCCTACAAAATAATGATGTTTTTGTTAGTCCTACTGATTGAACTAGGGACAAAAAAATTGCCCGTGGTCCTACCAGTAGAACCAGGTAGTAGGTCCACGGGCAACAAATAAAAAAACAGCCACTTAAATTTCCGCGAGGAACGTTTAAATATGCGTTCATAGCGGCTCTTTCATAGTCGCACTTGAATGAGTACATCGTGATTTTTAATTTATTTTTAATTATTTGGTGTACGTGGTCTCTGTTTTATCCGGTAATAGAGCATATATTATCGGAATAATATTCGTAAACTCTGTGTTTGAATATAAATCTAAATGAATGGAATAAACCTGAAAATATGGACGTGGAGTTGATTTATTGTACCGTCCCCATAATATGAGCCGTTTTGTAATGTACGCATAACATTTTTGGCAGTGTTAGTGGTAAATACTAAAATTTTATCATCACCTTCTTCGGCCACCAAAAAATGTTCACCTAAGCCACTTGGCACAGACACTTCTGATAGGTTATTAAATGCCAACTGCTCTGATTTTACATATTTCTAAATTCGCTCTGTCTCGCTGTGTATAATGAGTCTTTTACTGATGAGAAGTTAGGTATGCGATCAGCATGCTCGCTATATTTTTTTTGTAACATCTGCCATATTTTCTTCATAATATATCTTCATCATTGGGCCAAAATCTTCACACGCCTTTTTTAAATGACGCCTATGCTTCGGAATATATCATTCCCAATGATATCTGGTTCACAACTGTGACTTGTACTGCGTATTATATTTTCCTTATTCTTGTCAATAGTGATAGATGCAGTAAATATATCTCTCTTGGAACATTTCCACTGTGTGCTCATTTTTATTCAGTGTACCGAAATCCATTAATCATAACCATTTCTTTACCTTTTTGAGACATCGCAATTCTTTTTATTTTACCCGATATTTTTTTTTGTTTCAAATAAATATTTTGTCGATACCAAGTCATCTCACCAAATTCAGAGACCTAATTTTGTGACACCTTATATAATAATAATATTTATTGTTTCAAAAATAATACAATATAAGTAATAATTAAACAAGCATCGCCCCGTGGTTTCAATCACTAAATCATGCTCCCGTAAGAATATTGGAATAAGATGCCATTTTTCACTCAGATAAAGTGGCATTCTAATGGTAAGAATTTTTGAAATCGATACAGTAAATCAGTGAAACCTACTGTAAAATCGAACGAGCTGAAACTCGATGGCGTTGCGTCGTTTCATTACATAGTTCCTATGAACACCATCCAGCTCTTGAAAGACAAACTACTCGTTAAGAAGATTCAAACGAGCCTAAACTCAATGAAGCTGTGTCGTTTCATTGCGAAGCTCCTATGGCCACCTTCCAGCTCCATCGTCAGATCGGCACTATGTCATCATACAATTGCATTGTCACGCGATTTACACATGTATGCAAAATTTCAGTTCAAGCAGTAACCGGGAAGTGGATCGAATTTAATTTGCAAGATTTTATGACTTACATCTGGACCATATTTACAAATTGTCTTTTGTCTGGCTTCCTAAGCAGCAAATTTGTTTATCAAACATCACAATCTAAAGACCGTAGCAAAAAGCAACTGCGATTCGATGTAGAGGATAGCCAGAGCGTTCAACCTGTCCTCATTTTCGAGCGTAAGTAATTTTTCACCCGGCGCAAACACATGAAGCACTAGTAAGCAAAGATCCAATTGGATGAGCAAAACTTCTAATACTCGCCATACATATAAATTTTTTGCGGGATGCTATATGGACACATTTTGGAGGATTTGCACGTGGGCGCGGGTTCACGGAAGACGCAGCGAATACTACAAAAAAAAGACCAAATTTTGCCGCTCTAGGCTCGGGCATACGCGGCCTATAGAAGAAATCCGCCCATGCTCCGTATTGTAGGAGGCTCAAGTGCGAATGAAAAAGCGCTGTTTCTACCCGACTACCAAGGAAGGGTTGTTTTTCGCGCGTATCTTGTATGCATGTTATATTCTTTATCACCTCAATCTTACAAACCGCTGCACGGATTTCAATGAATGAGGTCTCGAATGGGAATCATCTTCCGAGTGCCATAGAGTACATAAAATGTGAATCAAAACTATACGGTGAATTTTTGGCGCTAAAATGTTTTCAAAATATTTCCCTCAAACTTATCGAGTATTGTATCAAAATGAACAGGTTAAATATGTTATTTCAAAAACATAAACAACTTATGTTTTCATGTTATTTGGAATTGGGAATCAAATAAAACGTACGGAGCTAACAAGCGACGCCAACAAGCGGAGCCTCTGGCTCTGTACTCCAGTTTTCATTTGTAGCAAGGTTCGTTTTTCTTGTATGATGTATCCCAACTAAAAAGCTGCAATTAAAAATAATAATTAAAGAACCCGACTGCAGCTGAAAAGAGCGACGTTTGATAACATGCGGGACCCATTAATTCTTGTTGGTTTATAATTTGCAAATAGGTACTGGTGGCCTGCTAGCCTGCTATTAAACTTGTTTCGGTCTTTTCAGCAGCAGTCGTGTCTTTTAATTATAGAATGTGTCGCACGTTGCAGATACTCCAAGATTTTAAGTTAAGTATTTAATTATTTGAAATACTTATAATATTATTTGAAATTGATACTTGTTGTTTTTTGATAACATGGTTGAACAAGTTTTACACTGTCATTATCATAACATAGTGAAACAAAAGCTCATAACTAATTGTAAAACTATTGTTTACTCACCTGTAGAAAAAAAGTATCCTCTAATATATTTTGGGCGTCGTGATCAACTGAGCCCACAGCTAACTCAGTTCGCGGGCTCAGTAGAGCACCGTCAGTTTTTTGTTTGACGCGACCCTTTTTTAGGAACTCAGCCAGCGGGCTCATCCCTACCGAGCGCTACGGGTCAACGTAGCCCGCGGGCTTAATTACCCACTGCAGTTTTTTTATTGGTTAATCTTCGACTAACTTTTGAGTGATCAGAATCGAAATCGGTAATGGGGGTCCCGCCAGTATTCTCTAGTCACACAACCTTTCCAATTATCTAAACAACACAACAACACTATGGAAATTGTAATAGTTTAATTTCTTCAAAGGACCCGCCTATCGATATCCTCGTTTGCCGGGGACCTGTGTGTGCATTACTAAATAGAAGTGTAATGGAGATCTATTTTGAAGGAAAAAGCATGTCGGAAATGGTCCTTCGACTGCGCAGGCCAATATACAAAATAAGAATACTTATGCTGAATATATGCCAAAAATGTATAAAAATACAAGGTGAAGGTTTGGGAGGTAGAAATATTATCATTGTGACAATCAAGAAATACTTGTTACACTTGGGTGGCCTCTGCACCCAAAAAATCCGCGCTATGCTGAGCTAGCTCAAGACAGACTATTATTAGACACGGCAGTCTTAAAACAGACTGTTTTACAAAAATACTTCGAACAAAACGTAACTGTCAAAAACCCACAAGATCTGCACAACGATCATTCTGTCTCAAGACTGTCGTCGTGTCTTTAATCTGCGCTCAGCCTTAGAATTGCATAGCTAAAAGGTTTCTGTTATCGGAGATAAATAAAAAACGAATACATGGAAAATACAGATTATTTATAACCGTGTATACATCTAAGCTGCGATACAGAATAATAATATTAACACAAACCACACAGGCAATTCAATGTAATCAAATAATTAAATATAGAATATATTTTGTAGTATGAAGAGATTACAGTCAATAGAGCTTTAATCCACAAATCACGGTAATTTACAACCGTGAGAGTTCTATAAACATGATATTATGAAGAAATCTCTTTATCAACTGAACATGCGACGTAAATTCATTATACACTGCTATTACAACCTTATAACTTACAATCCTTTTCTTTCATTGATTCAGTAAACTGTTTGTTAGTACCAGACAGTTATGTTATTCTTGTTCATGGTGAATAAATACATAGATAAAGTCAAATTATCTCAATGTTAGCAATTTTGTTTTACTACAAGCCTTATTACGTAAAAAATATATAAGAGCTTGGCCCTCATCTGTAGTCTTCCAGTGCCTTATACACTAATCTTTATCCAATCACATTATGAATATGACACACTATAGTTTTTGGTCGCCGACTCTTGCAGGCCTCTGAAAATGGAAACTGTAATACTTTCCATAGTTCACAGATTAACGATCAAAAGTTGTCACACCAGTCTTATCGCACCTCTAGCCTGAACAGTAACAATGACAAGTTGTTCACCTTATCTGTGCATCATCAAAAAGTATAATGAAATCAAGTATTTCGACTTAAATTACATATTTAATAAGCAACAAATAAAGCGAATATCAACAACATGCACACTAACAACCGAGACATGATTTACATAATATTGAGTTACAATTATTCCTGGCCTTACTTGCAAAACATCTAAACTAGAATCCTAAGAATTTAATTGTCGTTTTGTAATATTAGTTTGTTTAAACTGCCTTACCCATTTACTTTATTTCGGAGTATGTAATTATTGATTCGAACAATAAATGCGTAAAATACAGAATTGATTCCCTACTAGGTACGATTATGTAAATATTTATAGTTTAACCTTAATTTTTACGTACTAACCACAGAGGTAAGTTTTGTGGGCCCTTCTATACAAATTAATCAATAAGATGAGCTTGGGTGCATAGTCAACAAGTATAAGCTTCCTACAAACGTTCAACGCTAGCTCCTTGTCTACATGCATAAATAACCATAGCTCACGTTATAATTTCGGATAATCCATAAAAAAAATTTACAACTGTATAGACAATTAACGAATTTTGGGCAACTAGATAAACTTTAAAACTTAATATAATAAATACAAAAGAAGGTCAACGCCGGACGTGTTAATGCATTCTATATGCATAAAAATTATAATAATCTGTATTTTATAGTATGTGTGATACAAACAAAAAGAAGTATAAAAATCAGTTTAATGAGAAAATATTGTACCTAAAACCAAAATATTATATTCATGACTAGTCCATCATTATTGCTGAAAGGAACCTTTATTTCTTTTCTTTATTAAGGAACTCCATAATAACAATGTCGAAAGATTTAATAAGCTTTTATCTCTTGAAAAACAGCCAAAAATTCTACATGATGCAGTTACAATATTTTCTACATAGTCATATCATTTTGGGAGTTACAAATACTTACGTTGATTTCATGCGATCAGATGTAAAATTAATGTATAATTCCACTCAAAAATGAGTTCTTTAATAGAATGGCATAGACACATATTGTTTGTTTGTATTATGACATATTATATATCTATTATGACAGTAATGTAATTGGGATAAAGGGTAATTAACTGTAGGGTTCCGTATATTGAAGCTTAAGCTCGTCTTTATATTTATCAATTTAACAGTATAAATTAAATAATGGATCATTTCATGATTATCCTTTCAAAAACAATTTCAGGACATAATTTAACAAAATTTGTATTTTATATTTTTCTATTTATATACGATAATACATGGTTTTGCTAATCCAACTAGCATAGCAAGGTTGGACTTTACCAGTGTAAATACGTTTAACTTAACAAAGTTTTTACGTTTTACACAATGAAATTAATTGAATGCAATGTGCTTATACAGTGAAAGTCCGGCTAAGTCGTCAGATACGGAACCCTTATTAATTGAAAATAAGTATAAACTAAACAGATACACCGGAAATGCAGTCAGATATTTCATAGATTAATTTATTTATTTATGTATGACAAACTAAGGCTGCGCAATGTCTAGAATAATTTGGCTTGTGACCTTCAGTTACTGGTATTGTAACTCACCTACTAATCTATTGAGAAAATTGCTATGAAATGTAATGTAAGAGAAAGTATACTGCAATGATATATGAAAAATAAAAGAAAAACAATACCAGCGTCAAAACGAGTCAAATAATTACAAAACTCAGTACAGGTATTTTACTAATATTATTTCTTCCATCAATTCAAGAGTGTTCTACACATAATTTTATAATTATTCGAAACATTATGTTATATTAATGTATAAACGAATAAAGATAAGCACACTCTGAATATATACTCCTACTAGACCTCAACCATATGAAATAGCCTAAAAAGTTTGCTCAAAGTTGTTGGTACTGGGTACTGAATGGGTGCAGATGTTGGGCAAATATGCGACTGCATTTAAAATTTAGAGCCTACGTATTTGATTGTGTATCCTGTAGCGACAAGGAGGATATATTCTAATAGTGTGATGTGTATAGGTAATTAAATGTTTTCCGAAACCAGATTACGATCCGAATTTGAACTTTGTTGGTACTTGTGCTGGCACTGTGAACATGTAGCCTGAAATAAAACATAAATAAATTATAAATAAAAAAATTTAGTGTCATATCCATTACTTATGACTAGACATCAGATTGACTAGACAGTGGGATGTTTGGAGGCCCAACCAAGATCTTCTGCGCCCAAGCGAACCTCACCCTCAAGCCGGTACACCTGTTTATGACGGATGCGGCTCTGCGCAGGCTCTTCTCTCCAGGTTGAGAAATAAGCAGGCAATCGCTCCCATAAAAGCCAAAATTTCATTTTTTTTTTTCATTTATTTATTTCATAAACAATTTACATTGTATTGAAAATTACAAACTTAAGATAAAAACACAATAAAAATCATAAGCTAAAAAATAAATAAAACAAATCAAATAAAATTAAAATATTAAATAATACATTATTAATTATGATGTCAAGAATTAATTGATAAAATTATATTGCATCAAAAAAATAAATAAAAATGATAAAAATTAAATTAAATTAGAGAAGTGAACATGTCAAAAGTTGTGCATATAGAGAACCATGTACCCATCATTGCAAATATTATTTACAAAACATAATATAATACCAATTACAAATATTCATAAAAAAGAAAAATTTCATTGCATGCATCCTCTATGTCATTTTACAAATTCGTCAAGTGAGTAGAAACAACTGTCCAGAAGAAAACCCTTAAGTACGGCTTCAAACTCCTTTTTATATACAGCGCTTCTTATTTCTAGGGGAAGACTGTTAAATAGTTTGACTGCACTATAAGACACGCTATGTTTAACTACATTAAGAGTGGGTGCAATCAATAAAGGCATATGTTTCCTTCTCGTACTTTCACGTTCCCGTCTACCTTCTTCACTTTCAAAATTATGTAAGTTCTTGGCAAAAAAAGTCAATAAAACCAGAATATACAGACAAGGAACTGTTAAGATTTTTAGTTCCCTAAAATATTCTACACAGGACTGCTGCTGGTCTATGCGTACCATGGTTCTAATGGCCCTCTTCTGTGCAACGAAAGCTTTGTGAATATTGTACTCATAACTACCCCCCCAGAAAATAATACTATACCTCAATTTTGATTCTACTAAGGCGAAGTACACACCTCTTAGCTGTTCCATGTGCACAACATCTCTAAGGCTTCTCAATACATAACAGGCCGAATGAATACCAGCCTCTATGCTTGCCAATTCACATTTCCACTTCAAAGAACAGTCGATATATACACCCAAGAATTTTACTTCATTAACTGTGACTATCCTGTCACCCTTAAGTTCACAAGCCAGTACATCTGACGTTTTACTAGTGGATTTAAATAATATGATATTGGATTTGCTGCTGTTTATTTTCAGGCAGTTTAATGTAAACCATTCATTGAGATGCCCCAGTACCAAATTTACTCTTTTATTTAAATCTATAATGTTATTCGCCGATACAATTGCGTTGGTATCGTCGGCAAATACGGTAAGTTTCACCTGTTCCGGTAACTTATTCATCACAGTATTGATCAGGTCATTGATAAAAATAATGAAAAATATAGGACCTAGTATCGATCCTTGAGGAACCCCTGTTTTTATTTTGACAAGCCTGGATTTAAAAGTTTTAGCAAATTTAGTTCGAATCGTTCCAGATTGCTCGTAACTGTTGGACTTGATCTCTACGAACATTTGTCTGTTGCTCAGATATGAGCTAAAGAGATGCCTAGCTGCGCCCCTCACGCCGTAGTGCTCTAACTTTTCAATCAGTAGATCATGTCTAACTGCATCGAAAGCAGAGCTCATGTCAAGAAAAATGCCTGCAACTTTTTGCTTATCGTAAACACGTTAGTAAATGATGCTCTAACTAGGCTATAGTTAGAGCATCATTTACTAACGTGTTTATAGCATCTGCTGTGCCCACTTTTTTAAGATAAGCAAACTGTCTAGGATTAATTATATTATTTCTACCAAGATGCCTAAGTAACCTAGTTTTTAGTAAGACTTCGAGTATTTTAGATATTGTGGGCAAGACGGAGATCGGGCGGTACATTTTTGGATCTTGTTTTGAGCCCTTTTTATGTATAGGTACTACTTTAGCAATTTTTAACTGATCCGGAAAGATACTACCCCGAATGCATCGATTGAAAAAGTTACTCAATGGTTCAGCTAACAAGTCTATATTATTCTTGATTACAGTAATGGGCACACCATCATAACCACACGAAAGTTTAGTATTCATGTTTCTGACAACATCAAAAACCTCCTTAGGAGTTACCAAGTCAACTATCATATCTCTTTCTATTCGAACTGTATTTTGCTTGAGGATTCCTATGGCTGAACTACAGTCGTCGCTATTAACTCCAGAATCATAGTCGAAAGCAGTAACAAACAAATTGACAATTTCTTTGGGATCAGAAGTGATGCAGTCCCCATTAATTAAGGAATAATGTTTAATATCTTTTGTTTTTATATTCCTGTGTTTATTGATTATACGCCAAACATCCCTTGCAACATTGTCAGATCTCGCTAAAGCTGTTTGAACTGCCAGTTTTTTCGCATTTCTAATTACTCGCCTGTAAATGTTAATATATTTATTTTTGTAACTAACCCAAGAAGTATGTAGATTACCTTTTGCACAAAGAAACCGCTTCATTGTACTGGATACCCTGATTCCTTTAGAGACCCAGTTGAGACCAGAATCACGTTTAGGATATATTTTGACTTTTTTCAATTTGAAACTGTTACTAAAAATGTCATTAAATTTTGAAAGAAATGTATTAATATGCATCGCATTTAAGTTATTTGACAATAGTAACTTCCTAAAGCTATCATTATTTGTAGTGTTAAATATTCTTTTGTAAGTGGTTCTATATGTGTTATATTTATTCTTAAAAGTGTTGTTACTATATAAAGAGTTGCATATTAGGCCTGCATGTCCATCTGCTAACCCATTGTGATCTACAATGCAGTCCTCTACACTATCCTCTTCAAGATTCGTCAAAAAGTTGTCGATGCAAGAAACCCTATCATCCCGCCTAAAAGTGATTGCACTCACCAATGGTCTAAAATTGTAACTCGTCAGTATATTCATAAAGTTCACTTTTTTCTTATTGTCATTTAAGAGATCTATGTTAAAGTCTCCGCATATAAAGCACCTCTTGTCAAAAAGGTGTTCCAGTAATTGCTCAAGCATGTTCATAAAAACTTCCAAATTATTGTCGTAGGGACTGCGATAGCAACAAAAAACATATATACCGGACTGGATATCCTTAACACCACAAACTTCAAATGAATCTCTTTTGTACAATTTTTTGCATATGGCAGCCTGGTCCTCGCAATTTCTATCATGTCGTGCAAGTATAAAAGAGCCTCCTCGTATTTTATTAACTCTATAGTTAAGAGAAACCAGTTTAAAGTTATAAAAATTAAATAAATTTGATAGAGACTCATTTAAAAAGTGTTCAGTTAAACAAACGTAGTGCATAATATTTTTTAAACCCTCAATATATATTTCAAATTCTTCTTTTTTACTATTTATACCGCAGACATTCTGATGAAAAATGCTTAAACTAGCACTCCTGTCACTTTCGTTAGAACAGCTTTGACTAATAGAGTTGTTCATGATATTGCCCTCGAAAAAACTCCGACTTCGTGAAATATTTACGTTACATTCATCTAATATGTCTAAAGCAACAACATTATCAACGAAAAAACTCGCTTTGAACCTTTTCTAGATTATCATCAGTCTGAGTAGTTGCATCAACCAACTGTGACCCTAGGGTAGCATAACAAGTCTGAACGCTTACATTACTAAAACACTTTGGGGCACATGCTGTTGCGATCACATTTACCTCATTGCACATCTTAGCCATATAGTTAAGGTGGTCACATTTATACTTCAAACGCAGTATTTCTCTATGCAAAGACCGAGCTATACTCAATTTGGTAACATATCTAGGAGTATAGACTAGAGATTTGATGTGAACACCTAAATCTACAACCTGTGCTGATTTACAATTTATACAGACGTGCCTTAACAAGTTATTGAGATTGTGCACATTTAAATATTTATTTTTATGAATCTCCCCAATTAAAAAGTTTGTGTTTGTTATTTGATTCAGCATATAATATAAATACGATTGCACTTTCATAAGGTTGGTATCGTGTGAACCACCCATGATTATCACATAGTCTGAACTGGAGAAATCCTTACACATTGCAAAGGAGCTTAATATCTCTGACATCGGTGCATCACGTTTTATGACAGCCATGACGACGAAAGCGTCGCCAAGCAGGTCTTGCAGGAGTTTTCTCATTCCATATCCGGTCTCATCGGCAAATATCATTATACGGTGCTTTGTTGACCCCGGAGTGAGGCGATTGCACTTCAAATCTGCTTTAAGATTCGATGTAGATTTACCTATGTTGTCACATGTTGAAGTATACTCATTTGAGCTCCCGGTTTCAACCACCTCCGCCAAGTCAAGGTTGGTACATTGGGCCTCGTCTGTTCTCACATTCTTTAATGCATGGCCAAGTAATTGTACGTTTGATAATGCATCAAAACTAACATTCAAGTTTGTTTCTGAGGATCTACGACAGATGTTGTCAAGGCCCCTGACCGTACTCATCGTTAATTCCCTAGACGAAGTCCTAGGTAGGCCAACTTTCATGGTCATGCACCTGTAACGTCTCCGATACTGGGGCGAATAAAATTTTAGTGGGGTAATATTGCCTGAATTTGAAGTGTCTGATAAACCTATAGATTTAAATAATTTTATTTTTTGTTGATAGTCGTTTATTTCCTTCTTTAATGAAGTGTTTTCCATACATAAACTATCTATTTCTTGGTGAGCACTCTGTAATTCTGTGGTAAGGTTATTTAATTTATCCTTCAACGCCATACAATCACTCTCACCGCAGCAACTGTGGTTTGAGAGACTCTGATACAAAACCTCCATTTCTAGTTCACTATCATTAAACTTTAACGACTGTCTTATCTGTCTACTTTGTGTATTGACATTATTGGATTCCTCGCTGTATCCTTCCATATTTTTAAATTTGCCTCTAACTTGGGCTAGTTATGCGATTGGCCGCTTTTATGTTTAGTCGTTACGACAATTTTTTTTCGGTTATACCCATACGATTAATCGTGTCGTTTATAATCTAAAAGCGCTCATTTATAATTGTTTTAGGTCTTTAATATTACCAATGAATTTTTAAAATGTAAATTAACTTTTTCTTTGGATTGGGTCTTTCTTATTTCCGTGGAAAAAACGTTCACATTTGAATAACAACTGATTTTTTGCAATAAAATAGATTATAATTCTCACTTTTTCCACCGATTGAGTTTATAGGTATGCAGTACGCGGGATACTATCACTTATATATGTTATTATTTCACTCTTATATACGTTCTAGGCTTTAAATTGAAACTTAAAACTTCACAGTTCTATTTTTGTACATCACTGTTATATGGTGCTCATAACATTTCTACCCATGTATCACGCACACTTATCATTAATGAATTAGCACTTATCGTTCTTAAATGATTTTTTACTATTTTCTGCAAATTTTATTTCTAGAGCTAATGTTTACGTTACGACAACAGTGTAGCCAAAAAAAAAATTAACTTTTTTAAAGAATATTAGTAACCGTAATTACTAATATTCCCCCTAACCCCTCCAGCTAATTTTAATTGCTTGTGTCAGTAGTGTAATGGCCAGGATTCAAACCCGGAACCGCTTGATCGTAGGGTCGTCTCCTTAACCACTAAGCTACCGACTAACTAATTAAATGCAGTGATCTGTGTAAGACTGAGCAAGTCCACACCCTGTGGTTATAGCTCCGAAGAGCCACCGGTTTTAACTCCACCGCACTGAAGAATACGCAGCGATCCAACCCCCCACACTGCTCCACAATGCTTTTTTATAACCAACTAGACACAAGAAATAAGAAAACTAATCATGAAACATTTATTCAATTGAAGTCATGTTTATGAATGGAGCTGTGTGTGACCGACTGAACAGTACGCAGTATTCTAATATATACTTTGTAGGCAGTAAACTACATAAGTAAAGTACATAAGTAGTAAAGTATACATATATATATATTATGCACAAGAGGTGCCTCGGTACTTAGCCAAGCCAAGTATAAGGATCACCGCGTATCTACCCGTGGTACATGGCAACTAACAAATTTGGCTATTCTCCTTTTGAACCCATTAAATTATTAATGAATACGGAAGTTAAAGCACCTAAAGGTGTTGGCAGCACCTTCAAGATATACCATAAAACAATATGCCAGCGGAAGCTAGATGCAATAGATAAAATTATGTAAATACTAATATAATATTCCTATATTCAGTACGTTAATTAGCCAGTCCTAAGCCATGTAAATTACAATTGTTGTTTCAGGGCATCATAGATATCAACTAATACAAATAGATAAATAAAACCTAAAATCCCATAAAAAAAAAAACAAAAATTAAATAAGCTATAATAAATGAAAGCCGTCATTAACATCCTGTCTCTAAAGAGGTCCTTTACGGTAAAGTGCTTATTTTAAAATATTATATTAGGTCGTTACATATGAAATTGCCGATTTTCTTGAAGAAATTGAAGGAAACCCAATTTTCAGTACTAACATTTTTACATTTCTTTTAGGAATGACAAATCCAAATTTTATGATTTTTTTTGTATATGAATGAGACATGTTATGCTAACAAACGGCAACTTTTATTACATTTTTGAAAAGTGACAGCTGTTAAGTAATACGAAATTTATCATGAAAATGGATAGCATTTAGGAAGTACTGTTTTTGAAGATCGAATTAATTTATCAAGCGCCCAATAAAAACAAAATTTAATACAGAGTTGTAAAATCTTGAAATCAACTTTCAAACAAAATATAAATAATGGAAATAGCTACTAAATTACAGGAATAACGAACTCATGAATTTGTAAGAAAATTTCGGCAATTTCATAGGTAAAGACCTATTATATTAATGATTTTCCACACTCTGCTTCCTATCCAGTGATAATGTTTGCTGATGACAGTACTCTGGTTTTTAATAATAATGATGCAAATGACTTAGAAAATGACATTAATGAGAATATTATTACTGTAATTGACTGGAAGGTAAAGACCTATTATTAATTTGAGTGTTTAATATTTTACATTTGTTAATTTTTAATTTTCAAATTATTCAATATAAGGCGTCCCACGATAAACTCACATAATATTTCATAAATAATAAGTCTCACCATATCCAATAGTACGCATAAAGTGTCCTCATTAATTCGCACGCAGTTACGAGATTCGTCTAAGTTCTGCTTCATTAAATGTTTCTGTTTCTGTGTTTGACGTTCCTTCATCACGCGGTTCATAAACTTTCTGTTTTTTTTTTCATTCCTTTCCATACTCGCATTCAATGGTATTGTTGTCATTGCATCCTTTTGTAATTTTGAAAAACACGGAGGCATATTGCTGTATTTTGTAAGATGCGTGTTTACTGTACGAGAGTTCTAGACACACTGAAGCTGTGGTCTGGAATGCGATGATTTTAACAACTAGCTTCCTATTATGGTGAAAAATTTGCTTGCGATCATGTAATGCGTTTTTTTCCCCAGATATTTTTTTATACTTAACAGGTTTAAGGTGGCAATCAGTAGATTGTGGATACTTACCACCACTCTGCTCGATGCGCTTGCTGTCCTGCTGCGCCTTGCGTTGATCGGCCAGCACAAATACGGCACTGAGCTGTTTTTGTTGTGCTTCATTCAATGTGCTCATGAGCGCAAGATAAAGCGCCGGTTCAGCAGCCGAAACAGCTGTTCAAAACGAAAATATTGTATTATACATCTTAGGGTTAATTTAGGTTCTATACTGAGATTATCACTATTTTGTAATCTGCTTGTTACTTTTTCTATTTGAATAAATAAAATGGAAGTGTCTGTTTGTAATGTTTATACAACAGTGTTTTAATAAAAAAGGCGATTGGGCCCTAAACCGGATAACGATAATGAATCGCAATATTTATATTGACGCCCATATGTCGGTACAATACTTATAACAAAATACAGGACATTTTTTCAGTCTGTTTAATTTTGACGGAGCAAATAGTACTGCAGATAAATAAGGCGTAACTTAGGCTACTTTTATTTTAGAAAAAGTATCAGGGTTCTGCGCAAAACAATAAACATTCAGATCGAAGTTCACGCGGATGAAGTCGCGAGCACAGCTCGATAATAAATAAAAATACTAGTGATGTGGGCCACATATTATTTGTATTCTTTTTAACATCCCTACCTAACATAGATTGTTTTCTTAGAAGTGGGTTCACGCGGTTGTGTGTTGGGTGGGGTCTAGGACTAGGATAAGGTTGCCACACTAGTTGCCGGTTAGCTGGCCATCAGCTACTTATTCAGATCTGTTTTGAAATATGTATCGAATAAATCTGTAATAATATTGTTAGCAGTAGACACCAGATTGCTTACATACATAATGTAGTGGGATTTGTTGTCTGCATACATAATGTAGTGCATAACCAATGTAAGCTAGAATTTTAATACGAAGTATATTTACCTTGCAAAGTAGACTTGAATTTGATATATTCGTCGACAGGGCAGTCCTTCTCGTCAAGAGGCGTTGTGTAGCATTCTATCGCTGTATCTTCTGCCTCAAAGTCATCGTCATCCTGTCGACAATAGAAATGATTAGCCTAGAGTTACTTTACTTCATAAAATCACAAAGAGAAACCACTTAATATTCCTAAAATGATAAAAACACTGATAAGACTTTTGTTAGAATAACTATTTTGGATGAGATTGCCTGATAATCTTAGCTGTTTTGTACAAAGGAACAAAGTTGTTTTGATGAATGTGAACAATTGAAATTGATGCTCTGTTAAGTTACTGATTTCTTGTACAGCCAGCGGGTTAAGGACATTTTAACAGAACGCTGGTGATTTGACTTTATAATTTACATGTTGTTTGTGACCGAAGGAATAATCTATCTAAAAGTAATATTTCAGTCTGTTATTTTGTGCAATTCATATTCATCAATTCTGCAACGTTTTCTGAAAGTTCCATAAAATTTAAATCAATATTTTTTTACCTACCTACCTATATATATATATATGTTACCTACCTATGTTATACTACTATTGTTACTATAGAGGTAAAACTTGATGGCAATTTCCGTTGGAAAATTTGGCTCCAAATCCTCACTCGGGAACATCCTACACACTACTAATGCTTAGTTTTGTGTTTGTAATAGTGACTAGTAGACAGTAGTATGCTAACTACTAACAATAACCCTCCTTTTGCGTATTATAAAACGATCGGTATCGCTGTTCCGCTCCCTAGGAACGTGCGGCGTGGTGGGGGAGATCGATATATCGACATTGACGGCCTCTATAGCGTAGCAGTAGTGCATTCGACTCCGCTCAGTGCAAATATTTGTATGTATAAATATGTCTATTTGCATTGGTCTGGGTGTTTTATGTATAATATGTATGTATTTACAAAAAAAAGTATATAAGTATGTTTATTCGCATTCTGGAACCCGTAAAACAAGCTAGTTAAATGTTAATTATCGCTCGCTTAATAATGTGCCCGGTAGATGGCAATAGGCTCGCCCCCTATTACATTGGGACCTTAACATAACTGGCGAATCGTGGGTGTGTAATACACCTCTGCCTACCCCCTAATTTATGGAAGCTGTAACCCTGCGGTCGCCATCGTAACTGTGTTTCGTAACCAGTTACGTTCGAAGTATTTTACGTCCTTATAAAATAAAGTCGTGTTAGTTATGACCTCTCACAACACGAGAAATAGTGGGCCGGTTTGATGTTCTTTTTTTTGGAATCTGAAATATTTACGTAAAAAGAAACTCAAATTGTAATAAATAAACAAAAATACAGAGAGTGAATGCCAACAATTTGACCCTTCTTCTTCGACGCTAGCTTCGACAATTTCCCATCCCAACGTCATAGACAAGAATTACTCTATAGACGTTTGTTTCATAGACAATAATAACAATAACTTTTTGTTTAATTCACGTTTTACTTTGTTTTAATACAGTAAAAATATATAAAAGATAAATACTGTGTGAAGTGTTCTAATTATTTTTTTAAATTACATAAAATATAGATTAAATTAGACCTTTTAGACCGCGCCCTTTGTTTGCGCGCTTTGGATGATGTCCCGCAGATGTTTACTATATGCATAATATATATATATATATATATATATATATATATATATATATATATATAAACTAAAACACTTACTGCCTGTACATCTAGGTTGTAATGTTTTTCAAATACCAGGTAGTGCCCTTTCTGTTACATGAGATCCAAAACTAATGCTGTAGATGGCGTAAAGGGAGAAGTATCTCCAATATTGCGGTAACATTATTACGAAAACCACTTTTTGAATTAAAATTAAAATTGTGAAACCATCAGACGGCTACACCGATCTGGATGAAATTTTGTGTGTATATTTCAACGGGTGCCTGGATGCTTTGAAAACACAGTTGGATCCGGTAGGTGGCGCTACTTTCCATATTCACCAAATTTGTATAATGTGGTGCTAATTTTCCGGACAGGACGACGTCTGCTGGGTTCGCTAGTATTTTTGTAATTTAAAAGGTGACGATCCTAAACTATTTATGCTTCTTAATGCAGGGAAATGGGTGTTCATTCAGTATAAGAAATACTTAGTGCAGTATGAATATTAGCGAAGCGTCGTTCGCTTAGTGGTTAAGGAGTCGACCTTACGATCGAGAGGTCCCGGGTTCGAATCCTGGCCATTAAACTACCGACGTGAACCCACTCCTAACACAAGCAATTTAGCTTAGCTGGAGGGGTCAGGGGGAATATTAGTAATTACAGTTACTAATACTCTTAAATAAAAAAAATAAAAAAAGTTAACTTTGTCGTAAAATGAAAGCTTTTTCATAAAAAATCTTGCTCTGGCAATTACAAATCCAAAGAAATAAACCAATTCAGTCGGTCCGTTCTCAAGTGACGCGCGCTGCTTAGTATGCCATATATAATGCCTTATTAAATTAAATTGTTTTTTATTTATATTAATTTTTTTCAGAAGGGACATCGGTAATTAGACTGTGGAATAATATTTAGTACCTTATTCAGCCAGTCCACATGCAGTGTCAGTTTATTGCTGAATTTTAAGCAGCACACTAAGGTTCAGAATTTACGATTATTAATAAATATCCTAGGCTTAACATAACATAACATCGCCTTCTTAACCTTGTAATATGGGTCCTAGAATATGGATGACATTTATATATATATATATATATAAACATTTTTATTATACATAGAAACACCCAGACCAATGCAAATACATATACAAATTCATGCATATAAATATTTGGACTGAGCGGCAATCGAACCCACCACCTCTGAAGGATAGAGTTAATAGTTTCTAGCGTAGCAAACAGCAGTCACATTACTTGAAGTAGTTATTGCTATTAGAAAAACCGGTGTAACGCATATTTTCTCATATAAAACATTCTCAAGAACCAACTGATCTCTTCCCGTAGGTGGCGAACGAGGCCTCATCGGCTTGAGTTAAGAAAAAATGGAAAATACAGACATTGGTGAAGTGTGGATGTCTGTTCACGTCTCCCTATCCTTTCTGGGATAACAAGCGGCACTATATGCATGTATGTATCTAACCTGCAGTGCCAATAGAGAATATTTAGAAAATGGAAGATAGATGTAATAATGTAAGCTGTGTACTGAAAGATAGTGTATGGTGTGACTAGAGTGGTGAGAATTGTTTATCGAGTGGTTAGTATCGGTAACAGCTCTCTTGCTGCCAGCGTTTAGAGACACGGGAACGATCAGATAAAACGTGTGCCTGTTTGTTAATTAACATAAATTCATATAGTTACGCCATTCTCATCCAGGGTACGCAGCGATGACAAACCGCCTTTAAATTTTTTATTGAATGAGTATATACGTTAACATATTTATAGGGTACTAACGCTTGTATACAGGCGTTGTAAACCCGAAAGGTGCCTGGTAAGAATAGTGTTACATGGACCACTTGTAACTAAACTGGGCACTGGACAATGCTAATTAAAAAAATATCGCTACACCGTACATGCTCGACAATCACGAACGACCACCACCAGCATTAACATCTCTATTCTTACCCCCAGTTTCTCCAACGATTATCAAAATCATGTCATTGATTGCATGTTGATCATCAACAATCTTCTACTATACGTATAGTACGAGTACGTATGATGTGTTAAGTTGACATGTGTTTGGCAAACGTACGAGGGGTTAGTGTCGAAACGATAAACCTTAATCTTATCATTAATTAATATACCTTAATACACAAACTCCATCCGATTTCGATGAGAGCTGCGAGGTTTGCGTATTAAGATGATATGTTATTTAGATGTTAGAACAAGCAAAAGCATACTAACAAGCCGACTCACATCGTCACTTTCATCGTAGTCCTCTATTTTGGCAGTTAAATTCACACCTTGTTGCGCGCTATTTTTAACTGCCATTCGTGCTAAGTTTTCGAGATATTCATTGTTCATTTCTTCTAAATCATCTTCGTCACTTGATAACACCTCTGAAAATGTATCCCACTAATTATAAATAAATTATATATGCGACAGTTTGTGAGTGTGGTCATCATAAATATGATTAGTCGAAATATATGTGAGATTTCGCCGACAGTAGTGCCCATGAGTTTTAAGTGCGCTTCCTCTTCTTTGGTTCCTAGCTTTGCTTCCGTCACTGTTGGCTGGACAGATGATAGTAAAATTCGAAAATATAAACAGCAGGCAAAACCGCGGCGCAAAACTAGTATCTATAAGCCGGGAGTACTTGAACAGAATGTTCAAGTACTCCCGGCTTATAGATTGTTATATTAAACATATAGATTGATATTGATAGATATATAGATTGAATAGAGTGTTTGAACAGAGGTATCTGATCAAACAATATTATTACATTGATTGATCAGATTGTAAGAATATTGATTTTAATGTTAGGGCGAGTCAAAACAACCGAAGGAGTAGGAGTACCTCCCAAAGTCAATTTTATATCTATGATTATCAATCTCTAATGTTGTAGAAGCAGTTGTTTAATCAACATAATTTGAAAATATGATATTAAAATTAAAATGAAGTATCATACCTTCATCTTCCTCTTCAACATCTTCCTCAGAAGAGGTGTCTTCATCAGCCTCGGCCCTCAGTTCGTAAGCGCGCTTTAGCCCCTCGAAGAGTACAAGACATGAAGGTAGGATCTTTGGCATTATATCCTCGAGGTTTGGTCTCTGAGGTCCCATCTCAAGAAGTGTGCATATGCCAAGGACACACAGTTTTCTGTCATGCAGACTGTGGAGAGCAAACAAGACAATATTTTTAATACCCTATTACATATTTGATTCACTTGTAATTAAATAAGATTATGTATGAAAATAATCTTGGAAGTCTAATTTAGCCCAATTATATGATGCCGTATCAAAAAATATTGTAGCTAAAAAGTAGTGGATTTGAAGGAAATCTGTCCACCAAGTTAATTAAAATCACGCTTCCCTTTCTTGTGAAAAAACCAGTTAAAGGATCAAGATCCATCCTCCATTTACTTATTGCTTGGAGTCACTTCAATTCAAAGTTCAATTCAAATTGGTGGCTCCAATATCAGAACTGTCACCATAGGTGCCATGCAGAATTTATCTTTAATTTCAATTATTACTTTCCAAAATCTCTGTTATTTGAAGCATTGTAAATATGGGATATCCAGAGGCCTATACATTCATTTGACGCCATCGATCTGGTCTTATGATGGAGTTAGAATGTAGATAGTGAAACTGTTCACCATGTCAAAAAGAGAGCCTAATGAGTTTGTTTCAATGAGGTCCATACACTCCATGAAATTTTGGCAAGAAACGAGATTTTTGGGTTTTAAACTATTTCTTACCTACTATAATCACAAAATATATATATATTGATGTGCTATAATCTCCCACTAAAGTTGAAGTCGAATGTATGTATTCTCTCGAGATTGGAACTTATCCCCTGTAAATTACATTTAAATGATGGAAACGTTGTAAAATCACAGTTCCGTTTTAGCAAGTAATTTACTTTCTGAAACAGCCTTCTTGCCAAATCAGACTATATTTTATCATTGAATAACTGTTTCGATTAGGAACATACCTCTTAACGAATACAACTCTTCAAATGTAAATGTTTGTTCATGAGGATGCATAAAATTCTGTTCCATTGTAAGATATCACTGAAATTTGCTGCATATATTCGAAGATTTGTTTTGTAAAACTATATGTACCCATTTTTAATTTAAAGTTTTTTAGTACTGGGTCAAGTAATTATACTCATACAATTTTTCTCTGCACGGGCCTACCAGTATTTAAACGAAGCAGATTTTAATTGTAGAATAATTGATATGGTGTATGATCTCATAAAATAATACAGATAATTTCAGATTTGTACCTTATTTTTTTTTTTCGTGCGGAATTCCCTTCGGATACCCCCCCGCTGGCCAGCGGGGGCGGTTATGTCGGGCTTGAACCGACTAAAACCGCACGCCGTCTCGGGTCTGCAGATGCCGGGGTGTAAGGTTGCCCATAGAGCATATCCCTCGCACTTCAGATTTGTACCTATACTACGGCCGTTCAGAGAATGCGTTCCAGGTGGTCTACTCTATAACTCCGTCAACGAAGATACGGACCCGTCCGAAAATAGTCCGATACGAAGCAGTAAACCCTACTCCCTAATGATTTCGGATGCACGAGTTTCGAACGGAATCATAGACAAGATTAGTGAACGAATGCCGCATGACGATAGAGAGGAGCTATTTTACCGGTTGATTACCGGTTAACTTATTTTGTGGTTTTCAAGCTAAATAAACAAAATATAATATTGTTATCGTTAGAAAATGACGAAATACACTTTTATCATGTTTTTTCCACAAAATTGAACCATTTTTGTCCGGGTTTTAGACTTTATCCTGTTAATACCTTTGCCTTTTTCTTTTGATGTCCATTTACTACTACTTTCTACTACTTAGTCTGTGGCCATTTTCAAAAGAAATGTCAATAGCACAGATTGAGATACAAAGTAATCAATAAACAAAACAAGTAAAATAACTCTGTGAAACGTTGAAAGTTTAGTTTAGTGTAGTTTAATTAATTTAAAAAAATGGCCCCACCCGCTGCAGCAGCATTTCCAGCTCAAATTGAGGTTCTCCTCAATTTTATGAGCGAGAACCCTGAGTTGGCTCGTGGATTATTGAGGGGTGCCGACGGCAGAATAAGATCAAAACGGCTGTGGGAAGGTCTGTGCAACTCACTTAATGCGATGGGAAGTTGCACAAAGACCGTGGAACAGTGGCAAAGGGTAAGTTTAATACATTATGTACTCGTACTAATATGATTTTATGGTCAGTTAAGTGCAAACAATGATAAATCAGTCATCCTCCCAATACGAGGACCTACGAGTATACTGGCTGGTATTTTTTTAGTGAGTACCTAATTAAAATTAACAAAATTTTAGGTGTGGGCTGATAGAAAATTTATCGCTAAAAAAGCTGCTGGAGCTGCCAGGCGGTCAGCACGTGCTACAGGTGGAGGGCCATCGGTAGCACCAACCCTCTCTCAAGTTGAATTGAAGATATTAACAATTATGGGAAAGGGATTTGGAGAGCCGCAAACTGAGGCAAGAGTGCCAGCTTTTCCATTGGTAATAATTAAATGTATAATTTATTAGTATTTATTAGTTTGTTCTGTTTTTGTATTTATTTATTTATAAATTTTATGCACAATATATACATAGGTGGGCTTAATGCCTGAGACATTCTCTACCATCCAACCTTTGGTTGATGTGGAGTAAAAAAGAAGTAGGTGCAGTTTAAAGTTGTGTAGATAAATAGTATACAATAAATGGAATACAGATTAACATTTGATATCAATATCATAAACAAACATGTTATACATATAGCCATCATTAAAATATATAGTCAATATTAAGATAAACTTACATTTGCATGAAAAAACAAATAAATAATCAAATCTTTATATAAATATTAACAACATGAAAGGTGATAGCTGGGTACGATCTGCCAGTTCCTTACTTAGAATGTCTTTGACTTTAATTTTAAAAGAGTAGCAGTTTGTAGCCGTCCTGACTTCAAAAGGAAGTCAGGATTTCAGTGTTATTTATTAGTATTTATTAATATATTTATTAGTTTGTTCACAGCAATAATGTATTTTTAATTGTGTGTATATATAATATATGCTGTGACTTTTTTTATAAAATAATAATAAATAACATAAATACCATTCATATGTGTATTGTATAAGTGTATTTCTTCTATTCATCAATGATAATCAGTTTTTGTTGTACAGGATCCACCACCTGTAGGACAAGACCCAACAACTATCACACCCATCCCAACATCTGCTGCTGTATCTGCCAACCCATCTTCCCCGGAGCAACCCTCAATGTCCACTGAGACACTGGAGCGGGAGTTGCCAGTGCAAAATCAAAACAAGTTTGCATGACTATTTAATCGATTTGAAATGTATTGTAAAGTGCATTGGATTAAAGTTCTGATTAGAAGATTTAACTTAAACTTTGATGTTGTAGGTATTTTGAGATGATAAAATGTTACAAAAGGTCAATTTTCTTAGATAAATAAAAGAAAATCTATTTTTTATAGTTCTAATTGTTAATTTTATTCAGATTTTTAAGTATTTCAGACTGAAGTAGACAGTAAGAGAAACTAAGTTCCTAGCAATAATGTAAGACCGCAATAGATTGTTTTGATTGTATTTTTTTTTCAATTTGATTGGTTGTAAATAAAATAAACACATTTTTTTATTAAAAAAATATTTTATTGTGTAAATTGCTTTTCTTGTTCCATTATATGATTATAAGACCTGTGAGCAAAATAAACAGTTTGTAAAATAAATACTCTAATCAAAAATATAACACGGAGGTCGAATATAAGGTGTATACCTTATATTCGACCTCTCACAGCCTCCGTGGCGTGGCGGTATTGAAAGCGGCCGCTACGCAGGAGGCGCGGGTTCGATCCCCGCTCAGTGCAAATATTTGTATGCATGAATATGAGTATTTGCATTGGTCTGGTTGTGCCTCGGAGAGCACGTTAAGATGTCGGTCCCGGTTGCCATACGAATATGTATGACAGTTGTTATAGGGAAAATGGGTGAAATGGCCCCACATAGAAGGGCTGATCACCCGTCTGGTCAAACGGCGTCCCAACTGGCAGTATATATTCGACCTCCGTGGTGTAGCGGTAGTGTATTCGACTGCTACGCCGGGGGTCGCGGGTTCGATTCCCGCTCAGTGCAAATATTTGTATGCATGAATATGTCTATTTGCATTGGTCTGGGTATTTCTATGTATAATATGTATGTATTTACAAAAAAAAAAGTAAAATATTAGTATCCGTTGTCCGGTACCCATAACACAAGCAGGTTCAGCCTTGCTTACTTTGGGACCAGATGGCGCTGTGTAAAAATGTCCGGAAATATTATTAAAAAAAAAATTATTATTTTTATTGACATATTTTTATTGACATGTTTTTATTGCCATTGGGACATCACTGCTAAGGCCCACTGCACCTTGGTGGGGGAGCTGCCAAGGTGCAGGGCATAAAAATTCAGAGCAGCAAGGATCTAAAAGTAGACAAAAGCAACTGTAAATACAACTTAATAACTAGCACAATCTTCAATATTTTGTATATCCATAGCTATAGTCCTATTCTTGGATCAATCCACTACCTTCATCCTGGGATCAACTCCATTTCGTCGTCTTTGCTGAGGCAAAAGAGGTACTAAATCCTCACACAAATCTTCAAATAACTCCCGGGTAAGCCTATAGTTCCCTATGAACTCAACCTCGGGCATACTCGCCAACCGAATATTTTGGCGCAAGTAAAATCGGCGTCGCCTCCGCTCTTCTCGCAGAACTTCTTCCAGCATTCAAAAAGCAGCCATACTTTATAATTTTACACTTTCGTCGACAGCACGATAGCTATTTTGATGTCGTATCAAATGACATAACGATTTGCAAAAACAAGTGTCAAATTCAATTTTTCGGACGGGCAAAAACACGTAGGGATATCTGTCAAATCGTGCTATCATTCGTTCTTTGTTCGGGCTGTCCGTCCGTAGGCAGTCCGTAGGGTGATACGGAGTAGCAAACGCCCGTAACGATGTCCGAAACTACGGACTTCGTGCTAAGAGAGTAGACCCTCTGACACGTCGCGATTGAACTGACGACGTAACTTTGTAATGGCGTTGCAGTTACGATAAAAATATTTTTGCTGGTTGTTTATCGTTTTAACAATTGATGAGCATTAAATAGTTATTTATGCAACTGTGGTATAATGAGGGGTATTAAAACATGAATGTGGGTTTATCACACGAAGCGAAGCTGAGTGTGATAATAGTATCACATGAGTGTTTTAATACCTAATTATACAGTTGCATACAAGACTTTATCTACATCCATGATAAACTAATAATACATCTTCAGAGAATGATGTACTGCCCTTTGATATTTTCCAATTCATGAAATCTTGGTACGCCTTTTCATACTGTTTTCTAGATTTTTCCGGTAGTAATTTGTTAGAAATGTCCTTTGCTGCATTCGAAATGTCTAGAGGTGTGTTATCAAAACTTAAATCGCTCATTTTCGTAAGTAAACAAAACAATTTGCAAAAATAATAGCGAAGAAAAATAGCGGGAATTCGAATTCGAACGAATAAGCTTTAATTTTTTTTTACGGCGCGCCGCCGCTGTGGTAGTGCAATGCAACGCGCGTGAATAACAGTTCTTTTTTTGAAACTCATATGCAGATTCCACGCATCGGGCGGTAAGAATTTGGCTGTCTGATGAGTAACCCTTTGCGCGGAAGACATTGAAAAAGCGAAAGGAGTGTTATTATGAAATTTCATACAACATTATAACACCCGTTCGGATGATATTATGGTTATTAGGACATTGGATGTATTAATGTTGGCAATAAGCTAACTGTTTCAGAATCTTTTATAGAGGATTTAAAGCATGGGTGTAGATAAACAACATTATTATATCAATAATCAATGAATGTTATAATTTTGTGCCAAACTGAGTGTCAAATAACTTGGTAAACAATATTTTTCTAAATCTATACTGCGGTATTACAAGGTTATGTCAGCGCTTTATATTTGTAGTGCTGTGATAACAATAACAGGCAATAATAATATCGTAATCTGTTCTTATACAGTTATACTTTATAAAATAATACGTTTTGTTTTTCTTTTTAAGAATTTGAAAATAATGGACTATAAGATAACTTTTATTAAATATAAAAATAAAACTACGACCAAACCGAACGCGCGAAAGAAAGTAGCATTTTTATATTTAGGTTGAAAATGGTAACCCCAAATGGCGTTACTAGCATTTTTATACTTAGATTAAAAATGGTAACCCCAAATGGCGTTATGGGCCGCCATTTTGTGACGCTAAAACAGTCGTCTGTTGTCGTTTCGTGCGCATAGACCACGCTCTTCAAGTGTTTTCGATCTGTTTTTATTTGATTACCCGGCTTTCGTTTAATGGACTGTTTCTGCTTTTCAAACTGACATCGGCGCTAAATCGGACTTCGATTGTGTTTTGTATTGCGTTTTTTTTTACTTTTGGTGTGTGGAGGAACAGGGTGTGATGTTCCTCCGACACAAAGGGAGGATCCTCCGACCAGGCAAGGTGATCACGCCTGGCGGGCCGCGGCCCAACGGCTGTCGTTGGGATGTTGTATATATGCTATACCAGCGCGCGAACTTCACTTTCGCGATTCAGGATTGGTATTGATGTAGTAGTATCCAAGTAGTTCACCTTGTTGTCGCTAGATGGCGCTGGGTATATGTGGTATCGCCACATCACTCCCCTAAGACCGGAGGTTGCTTGCGATGAGTTAGCTGTCTTAAGCTCTCTTGTGGAGCGTGCCAGTGCCAGTCTTGTGTAGTTCCATTTCGTCGGAACTGGACGCCGCTGGTTCCATTGGTGGAACAGTCTTCCTCGCTAGTCCTCGTTAATTGGGACTAACCGCTGGTCCCGAAGATGCGGGGCTGAGTGCGGTGATGCGGTACTGCGGTGAAATGCCCAGTGAGTCGGGGCTCGAAGCGTCGAGGTGAGTCCTCGGTGAGCCCTCGGTGAGCCCTCGGTGACGCGAGGCGAATCCTCAGTGAGATGAGGTGAGTCCTCGGCAGTGAGACGGGGCGAATCCTCTTGAGTCGAGGTAAGTCCCCCGTGTATGGGGCGAATGCTGCGTAGACGGGAGAGACCTGCTCTTCTTATGTGGACCGTATATGCCGTAGGCAATGACTGCTACGTAGACGGGAGAGATGTGCTCTTCTTACTAGGACCGTATTTGCAGTGTGCTGTGCCTTTAGAGGCTGATATGGCCGTAGGGTAACCAGGCTGCAGCGGTCGCTGCATGCTGTGGTATCCCAGTTGAGGACGAAGCTGCTGGATGGCGAAGACTTAATTACCGCTCATGCGGAAGAATTGAATAGGATGGTGGCGATAGGAATACTGCTGATATGTTGAGCGAAGGTTACGTGATCAGATCACGTCGGGGTCACCACTGTGGAGGAACAGGGTGTGATGTTCCTCCAACACAAAGGGAGGATGCTCCGACCAGGCAAGGTGATCACGCCTGGCGGGCCGCGGCCCAACGGCTGTCGTTGGGATGTTGTATATATGCTATACCAGCGCGCGAACTTCACTTTCGCGATTCAGGATTGGTATTGATGTAGTAGTATCCAAGTAGTTCACCTTGTTGTCGCTAGATGGCGCTGGGTATATGTGGTATCGCCACAGGTGCATAATAATGCCTAAACGTGGAGAAACATTGAAAAGTGGAGCCCGTGAGTTAATCATCAAGCTGCAAGATTACTTTGAGCGGGAGCGGCAAAATGGCGGACCCCTGGTACCTGTCGAACAAGTACAAGAACGCGTCTCTCAGGCGCTTGGAGTTAGCAAACGAACGATAACAAATATTAATAAAGAAAAGTTCGGCTGTACTGGCTCGGAAGATAATATTTTACGTACTCCGAAGAAGAAACGTAGAACTAAACCCGTGACAGATATTGACACCATTGACGCCGATGCAATCAGAAATCATATATATGGTTACTATTCCAGAAATGAATATCTCAACAGGAAGAAGCTTTTGGCGTTCGTTAAGAGTCGTCAAAGTTAAGATCGTTAAGAGAAGCTGGACTGTTTAGCGGGGGTAAAACTGCTTTAACCAAAATCTTAAAAGATATTGGTTTTTCGTATAAAAAAACAGACAAAAGAAAAATTTTATTAGAACGATACGACATAATTTTAAAACGGTTAAGTTTTTTGAGAGAAGCAAAAAAATGGATAACTGGGATAATGTCGTGTTCATTGACGAGACATGGCTAAACGCCAATCACACGGTTTCCCGTTCTTGGACGGATGATACACAAGCGTCGACGTCGAAAGTACCAATGGGTAAGGAGGCCTGTCTGATAATATGCCACGCAGGTTCTGCAAAATACGGCTTTGTGGAGAACGCGTTACTGGCATTTCAATCAAAAACCACAAATGACTACCACGAGGAAATGAATGCCACTACATTTAAAGAGTGGTTCCAGAACGTGCTTTTGCCCAGCCTACCAGAGCCTTCTGTAATATTCATGGATAATGCCTCCTATCACTCGGTTCAAATACAGAAACCACCTACCCAATCTAATAAAAAAGAAGAAATGGTGGCTTGGTTACAAGCAAAAGGCATTGACGCAAATATGCAGATGCTAAAAGCAGAGCTAATTAAATTAGTTAAAGAAAATAAAGCGGCAAATGTGCGATACGAAATCGATGAACTGGCTCTGGAGTACGGTCATCGCGTTCTAAGAATTCCACCGTATCATTGCAATATAACCCGATTGAGCTAATCTGGGCTCAAATAAAAGGTTACGCCGCCCGCCACAATACTTCCCCGCCACTCAGCACGAAAAAGATGATGACCCTATTAAAAGAAGCCTGCGGGGAAGTCACAAGAGATGACTGGGCAAAGGTTGTTGAGAAGACTAAAAACCTGATTGTGGAACATTTTGACCGAGATATCAGGATTGATTCTGTTATTGATAATAATATAATTATACATGTAGGCGAAGATGATGATGAAGACACAACCTCCTCAAGCGAATCGGAGTCTGATTAATATTCTGTACGCACATTCAATTCAATGTACTTTATTGCATAGAAATACAGATTGTAACTTTGTAACAAAGAATAAATAAAACAATTTTATTATATTAATATTACCTTTTTTGGTTTCCACTTAAATATAAATTTTAAATGATTCCGCCAATTTAAAACGAAAATGATCTTAAAAATAACGCGGCGGTTCATTTTGGAGGAACGGTAACGAACTCAGTGTTATGTTGTGCCCATCACTAGTCGTGACTAACTGATAGGTGTCAGGAACGCATTCTCTGAACGGCCGAACTTTAATAACCTATTCCAAGATACGGTAGTTAGATTCTAGTAGCACCGCCCCTGCGCGTGCATTCATTGGTCGGCCGGCGATATGCGATAAAATACAATATTGCAATAATTTCTTACCCCATAAAGCAGTCTGTGTCATGTATCCATTGCTTGATAAAGTGTTGAGTGATAGAAGCATTTGGTACAGACTCCTGCAGTTTGTCTAAGATGGTGAATAATAGGTGTGGATTGCAGTACAGAATTGCTATCAGAACCTGTAACAATAAAGACCTTATGGGTATTCAAACATTTCCTAGGATTTCTCCTCTTATTTGTCTATAACATAATAGAAAAAGAAAAAGGAAAATGTTATATTTGTTGAAATAATAATAGTATCAACCTTGATATTAATAATAGTATCAACCTTGATATTAATAATAGTATCAATGTGAGCCTGGATGGACCATAGTCCACCTGGCTCGTCTAGTGTGGATTGACACTTACTCAGGAAGCTAATCTTGATAAATCTTTTGGAAACCTTATGGAGAGATAAGTTTTACGCCTGTGAGAAACGGTATTAGTTAGAGCACTTAGCACTTTTAATTTTAGCAGATTTTATCATGGTCTTATATTGAAATAAATGTATAACTTGTACTTTTCCACCATTTATGAAATATAATAGTGGAAAAGAACAAGTGATATATCTAGATATGGAAATAAATATTGCAAGTGCAATCAATCAACAGTATAAATAGTATGGTCTTATATATTTACCACAGTTTATAACTAACTTCGGCGATCTTTACTGTTACACTGCAGTAGGCTACCTTTAAAACAGCAGTTGCATCAACCATATAAGTTAAATATTGCATATTTGTAAGATATGAACTAATTACTTTTAATTGTAGTAATAGCCATAATTATTAATATACCTGAAGTAGCATAGTTCTAAGTTCAGAGGTCCTCACTTTTCTAGTGAGTCTGTTCAACACCAGCTCCACAAAGGATGGCAGACAGTTGTCAATTTTACCAGAACACTGGAGAACCATCACTTCCAGCAGTTTAGCTGCGTAGATCTCTGATTCGTCTTCGGCATCCGAGTTTAAAATCTGGTAATAAAATTATTATTATTTAAGCATGTTACCAATAAGGTAATAATAATACACAACGGATTTGCAATTCGCTATTGGATGATCAAATGATTGTGACCATTGCTTGCATTTAAAGTTGAAAAAAATCTGTATTTGTTCTTAGGTGGCGATTATCCTGTACTTATTTCCATAATGATGATTATAGATTTTAAATATACTACATATTATATAATACAAGAGTATTTGTCAAAACAAACAAGTATATACATCAGTTTTTCTTTGTTGCTTACATTTCTCATATATTGCAATTCATTCATTACAAACTCTTTATCATTTACGCGTTGCACAGTGTATTATTTTGCCTCAGTAGCGGTCATCCTCTTTTTATAGCCAATTTCGATGGATATAATCGATATACAGCATAATAAGACACACCAGATGAAAAATATTGCTTGATTTTTAAATTATGTAGCTTTTCTTGAAAGGCCATTGAACTTTGACTAAAAGATTTTTACAGATTTCGAACTAAATTATTATAATTGATCTTAGTTAAAATGACCAATGAATGGCGGTATATTTACATAATTGAGTGTAAAAATCACTAGTCTGTAAATGCCTTGGAGTACAGAAAAAAAATTATTTTACAAATTTCAGAAAAATTAAAATAGGAAATTTTCTAGATGACGGTCGCATTTTTTTTCACTTGCAAAATATACCCTAGCATTGTAGCTTCCTATATACAAATTTTTGATTATTTTCGATGCAGGACAGCTGAGGTATGACGTTTCTAAGTTTTCTATAATTTTCTATGGAAATAGGGTTATCACAAATAAATATAATTATTCGAAATTTATAATATGTAGATTGACGATACGAATGAGATAGTTAGATTGACTTAAACATTTTGGCTTAATTTAGTGATAAACTGCACTCTCAGATCAACATTGCGCTATATTTTTATAAATCTTGGGCCAGATGATCATGGTTGGCGGAAGATTTGCACAATATTACGGTATGGTACTTTAATTCAGTTTATCACAAAAAAGATAATCTAGTTCTCTTTGTTTCTTGCTGGTATCTTCTCGGTAGAACCATCTTACCCAACCAGCAAAAAAAAAACATTTTCGAATGGTTTATTTACTATCTACACTAATATTATAAAGAGGAAAGATTTATACTTTTGGATTTTTGGATTTTTGTATGTAACGAATAAATTTGAAAACTACTGAACCGATATGAAAAATTCTTTCACCGTTGGTTACCTACACTATCCCCGGGTGATATAGGATATATTATATTTTCAAGAAAAATAGGGATCCTTACTAAAACTCCAATAATGTAACCCAAGGCGTAAAAAATTGACCTAACAAATTTCTTACATCGCGTGCCCTGCGAAAACTATTGATGATAGAACAAAATAATGTCCTACGACTTTGCAGAACACATCATTATGTACTAAAAGTGTCGCGACACCACATGTCTAGCTATTATAGTTATGTCACAATAAGTATTTTTTTATTTTAAAAATTTAATTGAAATGGCGGCGTTAAAAAATGCTCTTTAGATGCGGCGTTAAAAAATTTAAACAAATAAAATAAGGATTTAAAATAAATCTAGCGATGAATAACTCAATATAGTTTGTTAGTTAGTTGGTTAGTTCGAAACAGCAGAAGTAAACAAACCTTGATTTATTCCGAATTTAACGCGGACAAAGTCGCGGGCAACAGCTAGTATTTAATATTTTTATAATGTTTATGGGGACAATTGTAAAATTGTGATGTTTATATGTGATCTCTATGGGCCTAAGCGGAATAAACGAAATTGGTTTTTTTGGTTCAAACTTCAGAGGTGGTCTATTCCATTTTATCAACCTTCGGTTCAGAACTTTTGAAGTAACGACCAAAATATTTACACCATTGAAAGCGTTACTTCTGGTTTTTAATAAACGTTTTTTTACTTTTGAATATAAATGTAGAAACTTTCTCTTTATTCATTTTAAAATACATCTCAATTACAATTTTAAATACATTTATAAAAAAAAAAGATTAAGAATTAATATTATTATTATTTTAGTGAAATTTTGTATATTTACTAGTTTAGTATATTAGTAAGTAGATAAGTAATGCAAAATAAATAATAAAAAATGTAATGACGAAAACTGAACTATACCATAGACTTGAGAGACAACCCTAACTAAAAGCTTAAAGACTGAATATTACAGCTGTCTTCTGTTCGTAGCGTCTAATTATTTTTGTGGTAGTAGTAATAACTGCCATTAACAATTAGGCACTACAAAATAATGCGACCGGCAAGGGATGCGTCTATAAAAAAATAAATGAAATAATAATAAAATAAAATATTCTCGCTAAAATAGACAAGATTAGGTCAGATTTTTTTTATAAATCGGTGCCTAAATTATAACAGAATCATGCAAAAAAAAATCCGTGAATAAGAACGAATAACAAAGGAGATGAATGTTTTTTATGGTTTCTATGGACTTTTCTCGATTTCTGCAATTTCTCTAAAACTATGAGAGATAAAATTTTTGGAGTTTTACTATAAATTTAGTTTGGTAGTTATCTATTGTAAAACATAAAAAATGAAGATGACCGCTACTGAGGCAAAATAATACACTGTGCGTTGGTGAAACACATAATCTTTAGATGTCAATGAATTAACTATAATATATGGTCCATCAACTGAGACAGCACTCCACAACTTGGTCAACAGAGTGCAGAGATCGATAAGTAACAAAGAATACGCACTGGGCTGCTTCTTTGATGTTGAGGGCGCTTTTGACAAAGCTACCCCAGCCTCAATAGAGGAAACCCTAAACCGCGAAGGCATAGATAAAGACAATCAGAATGGGTGAAAAACATGTTAAAACACCGACTGATACAGGCAGGGATAGAAGGAACAAAGCACACGGTGGTAGCAAGGAGAGTCTTCCCTCAAGGTGGATGTCTATCGCCACTACTGTGGTGTCTGCTAATAGATGAGCTAGTCATCAAGATAAACAGGATGCACATATATACACAGGTATACTCTGACGACGGTGTGCTCCTGATCACAGGCAAAGTCCTAAGCGTCATGTGTAAACATCATGAACAGGGGCTTGAAAGAAGCACTAGGATGGTGCAGGAGCAAAGGCCTCAACCTCAACCCTGACAAAACCAAACTAGTAATTTTCACCAACAAAAGGAAAATAGGGCGAGCTGAACCGGTATGACTAGATAACCATGACTTAGAAGTAGCGAAAGAAGTCAAGTATCTGGGAGTCACACTGGACAGCAAATTGACCTTCAAGACTCACATAAGTAACACATGCTCAAAGGCGAAAATGGCCATGATGCAATGTAAAAGTGCAATAGGAAGAAGCTGGGGAATAAAGCCCGCCACAGTACTCTGGATCTACAAGGCAATCATCATGCCGCGAATCCTACACAGTGCCCTGGTATGGTGGCACAGAGCCTGCGTAGGGAAGAGTAAACTAGAATTAGACAAAGTTCAAAGACTTGGCAGCCCTTATGACCACCGGCGCGATGAGGACAACGCCCACGGCCGCGCTCGAGATCATACTAGGCCTGAACCCCTTAGATCTGGATATAAAAAAGAGAGCAATTGAACAATGGTTCAAACTGAAAAGCACTGGTCTATGGACAACACATTGAATGAGGGTCATACCATGGTCAGTCAAGGCTACGAAGAAAGACTCTCAATGATCCTTTCAAACAATGATCTGATAAGAAAGGAAAGGACCTTTGACAAGAAATATAGGATACACATAAGACCTAGAGACAATTGGCAGACGGACACCAATGGCACCATCTGCTATACAGACGGCTCCAGAAAGGAAACAACAAAACTCTCTGACTCCGGAGTGCACATCAAGTGCGAAGACGGAACAAAGACAAACAGATCTATGCCTTGGGAAAGTTTGCAAGTGTCTTCCAAGCAGAAATATTCGCTATTATAGAATGCGCGGAAATGGCAGGCCATCTGACCAACACAGGAAAGGTCACCATCTACAGCGACAGCCAGGCAGCGCTGAGGGCACTTGGCAAAGTAGAGACAACATCTACAGTTGTCAAAGAATGAAAGTCATTGGAAAGGCTGTCCAGAACAGCTGAAGAGACAATTGCCTGGGTACCCGGACACGAGGGTAACACAGGTAACGAACTAGCTGATGAACTGGCCAGAAAAGGAGCTGATGAAAACCAGGTTGACCCAGAGCCCAGGCTACCAATTGCTCACAAAATAACCAAGGGAGTAATCAGCCGAAGTATAGTGGCAGAGACCAACCGAAGATGGAAATCATAGACAGGCATGAGACAGTCGAAGATTTTATAAAGGGCATGGACAAGAAAAGAACGAGCCAGCTGATGAAGCTCTCAAAAGGGGAAGCATGAGGCTCGTCATAGAAGTGTTAACAGGACACAGCCGACTGAACAGGCACCTGACACTGATATACGTGAAAACCGACCCCAGATGCCCAGAGTGCATGGAGGGCGACGAGACCAGTTTCCACCTTCTGGCCGAGTGCTCCATGTACGCACTGACAAGATGGCAGACAATAGGGTCGGACACAATGGATAAAGAAGACCTGGAGGATCTGAAGGTGGACCAGATCGTAAGATTTTGCAAGAATACAGGTAGGTTCGACGGAAGCCCGTGGTTGCTGGATACAAGATCCTTCCCAAAAGGAAGGATCTGGGGAAATGGGTGAAATGGCCCACCAAGGTATAAGGGCTGCTCACCCGCCAGATCACCGGCGTCCCCGTTGGAAATAATAATAATGATAATAATGGACCATCAAGAAATCATGCTCACAGTCCAATATACAGAATAAAAAAAAACATATTTGCAATTCTTGATATTCATCACAATATTTACTATCATTTTGCAACCTTTGAATGTATCCCATATTTCACCCGTGAATATGGAGCACCACATGTATCTTGTAGTGATAAACAATACAAAGGTATCAATCTAAATACATAAGGACTATCACTATAAAGTCAAGAAAGTAAATGGACCCATAGAAAAACTTCAGCGTATGTAGATGTATAAAAGATCGCCATGTATGAAATGGGGCCTTGATATAATATTGCCGGCTGCTGAAATTGCATACTAAACATAGCATTATTTTATATATATCAAATACTACTTTTAAATTCATCTCTCTGGCACAAATGCATTTCAGAATATTTTAGCATTGGATAACAGTTCGATTGCGCACATAGCTTTTTAAAAAACAGGACACAAAATAAAATTGCTAAAATGTTTGTGCATTCGGATGCATAAACGAAAGGTTTTTAAATTGTGATCTCATTGCAATACATCACTGTACATTTATTTCAATTGATTCGAACTGAACTGCGCAAAAACATATTATGTACCTATTTCAACTTCTACTGGTTATAGACTACGATATGTCACGATGGCAAATTATAAGAAATAGAACGAATCCCCAGCCAATATTTCTGTATCTAATTTTTTGTTCTTATGAACCCTGAGAAAACCCATCAAACTTCATAATTATGGGACAACTGGCCGACAGCATGGAATCACATATCAAATAATATGTTATTCTACATTACCGTATTAATGGCATTTTCATAACTTTTTTTTTTAAGAATCATTTTCACCTTAGCCCGACATAACCGCCCGCACTACCGGACTTCCGCACGAAAAAAAAAAGGGTCGTATTTACAAACATGATTACTTAGTACAATTAGAATGTTTTGTTTGAGTAGTTTAGTAGAGCACGCAGATTATTTCCAAGCATGTCTGTCATCCAAATATTAATGAATTTGTAATATTTTTTTGGTAAATCCATTTTCATTAAAAAAAAATTTTTTTAGGGGTAGATTTCTAATTTCATTATGGACTTTGTCAAAGTCAAACTTGTTGTTGAAGCAAATCGCATAGACGATATCAAGAACTAAAAGGTTATTTTTTGCCTATTTATTGATATTATGTGTCACACACTCTTATCAAATGTGAAATGTTAAACACATAAGATTTCAAAAATAAGGGACACTACAGTTAGAATAGGTATTTATTTCTTTAATTTTTTTCGGGGGAGCCTCTTGGACCCAAATTGCATATTGCTCGCACAGCTGGCCTTTACAAAACAAGGAGCTCACAAATATCTTATAAAATTGAAAATGTTTGGTCGCACATATATTAGAGTGAGCGTATTTAGTGCATTTTTACTTTTCTCACAGCTCACGGGCTGGAGCCCACATAAAAAATAGCTCGCACAGCCCGCTTTTGCAAAACAAAGGTTTTATTCACATTCTTAGTGGCAATATCAGTAACCTGCCAAGCAGTGTACAAATTACATCCTTTTTTTCACTATACTAACTGTATTTGTGGCCGCCACAAATACACAAGTGTTAGAATCGTAACAGCTAAGTTAGGTATCTATAATGAGGGATCTATTTCTTCTTAATAATCTTGATACGATATAGTCTACACTAATATTATGAAGAGGAAAGACTTGTATTTTTGTATGTAACTAATAAACTTAAAGACTACTAATCCAATTTCAAAAAATCTTTACCGTTAGAACACTGCATTATCACTAACATAGGGAATATTTATTACTAGAAAAAATTATGTACGGGGGAGCCGCGAGCAACAGCTAGTTATATATAAAACCTATAGTTAACTTTTCGAACCTACCTACAATTTATAATGGTGTGGTCTTTGGAGATATGCAAGAAATTATTATCGCGCAGCTTGTTAGGAACAACAATGATATCATAATATTCCATTTTCTGTGCATCGACATACCATTAGTATAAAAATACGCTTTTCAATACAGTTGCTTTCTTACACATGGATGTTAAAAAATTATTTTCATAACAGAAATTACGATTCTTAACTTAAGCTATTCTTATCTTATCTTTAAAAGAAAAATAATTTAATATTTATTGATCTATCTGGTTTTGTTTCTACATAGTAACAAACATGTGTTACAGTAATAAAGTTATACTTACAGATTTAGCCATGTTAAACATAGCAAGAATATGATTCTCGTTTGACAAAAACGCATTGGTATCCACTGTGATATAGTTGTGTAGCACAGGCATCATATCAGTAAAGTAATCAAAGCCTTCTTTCTCGAACACTTGATATAGGAGTTCTAGAACCTTCCACATATCTTCAGAGACTGTTTTGGCTGTCAGGTTACAGAGTAAAGTCATAGCTTCTTCATAGTATTCTAAACAGAAAAATAAAACATTTTGTTTTAGTCTTTGAAAAGGAAAAGATTCAAGTAGTGCTGTTTAATAGTTTTAATTTATAATGGCAACATTTTGAGGCTCCCTGAAAATACACCATATAAAGGGAAAAGTCCAGAAGCAGGCAAATATTACAGAAGCATGCAAAATCATGTTTGATGTATTGACTACTTGCATTGTATAAATGAATACCTTTACTGACATGACAATTCCAAATAGCTGTTGTTAAATATAATGTATTATGAATATAAATTGATAATGTTCTAGATACATCTAACCATATCAACGACGCTTATTGAAAAATTATCAATTCAAATATATATATCCTTATGTCTAGGCATTAAAATCTCCAAGTGTACTTACCAACAATATTATGGTGCAATATGTGTCCAACAACACGAAGCACTGTCTTCTCAAGCTGTGCCATAATTTCAGGGTTGTCCTCCATCACATTCAGTACCGTCTCCATAGTATTTAGCAGACCCATAGCTGTGATTGCTTTTTCATCAGTCCCAGAGTCAGTTTCAATAACTTTACTAAATGTGGTTGCTAAATGATCTGTGATCTCAAATGCCATGGGCATCAATTGTTCCGTATACAAAGGTACAATCTTTTGCAAAACATTTGCTATATTATCATTTTCAGTCTCCCGAATAACTTTTAGTAGTTCAGTTGTCACAGCCTTTACTTCTGACTCTAAATACTTATATACTTTATCTTGTGACGACAATAGCATCTGTATGGCAATAGCGGCCTCAACTTTGACGGGCAGCTCGGCATCGCTGAGAAGTGCTGTCACCGTCAAACGTACGGCTTCGATAAGGAGTTGCTCATTCTTGAAACGTACGCTAGCGAAGCAGTGGAGCACCCAGCACGCTCTCGCTCTCATGTAGCCCAGCGGACTGCGGAACTCAGGGAAAACGTATTGACTAAGCAGAGAGTCAATTTCATCTTTGTAAAGTTTCTTCTTGATGAGTATGTCGTTTAGTGTACCGACCATGTGCAGGGCACCATCTCGCTGCCTGGGATCATAATCTCCATTTTGACTGGTCAACACTTGCATACACAAATGCATGGTACGTCCCAACATATCTTTACGCTTCTTGCAACAAGATACCAACAAGGTCTGTGCTGCAGTGACTGGCGATACAAAATCTTCAAAAATGTCTAATAAACAAAAATTACTTATATTAACAAAATTTACTTATTTTTATATATTTATAGCAATATTATGTTATAACAGCTAATTCATAACTAGATATTATAACGAAAATGTTAGCTTACCGAATTTGATTCGTATGTATTCGTGGGGATCAGTTTCCCAGAGTTCTTCATCTGTTTCGGAATATGACATAAGGGGGAATAGGACGTCCTGGATGATGGCAAACATGTGCGGCTTCAGCAGCTTCCAGGAATGGGCGTGAGTCACGCTGAAAAGGTGTCAAGATTAACATCTAGTGTGATTTACTCGAGTTTAGTCTACAGTTGCTACCAGGGGGGAAACATTCCATGGTATTTGTGAAAACATGTTTAATACATACATACAATCACGCCTCTTTTCCATTGGGGTAGGCAGAGACGACATCATAACGCTTGCTACGATCCTGGCACGCCTTTCATTACTACTATCTTTTTTTTTTGTACATGCTAAGTCGGTTGCGGGCACTTTTGACCTGGCTTTCCTTAAAATTATCCTCGATCTGATAGACATCTTTACCGGGTTGCTCATACATACTTGCCAAATAAACCTGTGTCGTAAATCTTTTTTCGTCACTCCTCGTGGCTGAACCATCAAAGCATCTCTTTCTCTATGGCTCAACAATGTCACGAATGCCGTTTTCATTATTTATTTGACTTGTTTGATTAGTTGTTTATGATTATGTTTGTACCTTGAATGATCTGTCTTTAACATAAAGGAAATTCTGTATTTCTGGCAAAAAAAATAACCTTTCTTTTGGGCATATCGGTAACAGAGTAGGAACTGTAATAATGCTTGAATAAAACATAATTTTATAGTACATCCATTCAGTTGCTTAATCGGTGCCAATGCAGTTATAAGAAATTTATAGCTAATTATATTTTAATTATTCTTTCTCAATATTTCCGCTTGAATACAATTTGATGTAGGAATTTATTTACGTAGCGCAACTTATTCATCAATGATAAAGATCATTGAGGAATAAGTTGCGCATACATGAGGTGTTTCGTGTTCGTATTAATAAACTAGCCTTTAAACTTTATGAAATTGTAAAAATATAAATATGGGCCTTGACAATAAATCATTTTTACAAAATATTCCCATTGAAATAACCACTCAACACAAAAGGTTGTCTGTCTAACAGGGCACCAGAAACTTAGTTTGAAATTGACTACCTTCATTTTTATTCTCTGAATGGTTCCAAGAAACTTTCAGAAACTTTTGGAAGTTTTGCAACGATATTCGTACCCCAAGGACATTTCTTAATCCCCTTTTAAGAAACATGGTCGAGATAAGGGTATAGTTGCAAAACTGCCAAAACTCTTCTGAAAGTTCTTAAGAAAAAAATAATTACAGGGGATGATTGAAATATATAATTGTATTGCTTCTTTCACAAATTTCATTCATAATTTCATAAAAACCATGTTACAAGCGTATTCTATAACTGAAATTCTAATGAAAAATGGTTACTATGTAAATTTTATCAATTACCTGCTCAACAGACATACTGTTATATGAAATATTGTACATGATTAAAATTAAATTAATGGAGCCGATTTAAAATATATTATTACTAGCGACCCGCCCCGGCTTCGCACGGGTGCAATGGATGTTATTATACATATAAACCTTCCTCTTCAATCACTCTATCTATTAAAAAAAAAAAAAAGGCACTATATACACATAACAAAATCGTTACGTAACGAGGTGAAAACTGTACATAGAATATTTTTACAAAAAATAATTGATGTGTTCGCAAGCGCGATGCTATTCGGGGTTGAAACGCGTAGGTATTTTTATTGATTTAATCCATAACTATGTAATGACTCCGCTACTGAATGTCGAAGTTTAAAATGTCGACGTTTGTTAGTTCTAAAGTACAGGATCTCGATGTACGCCAGTTCGAAAGTTCACTGCAGCGAAGTATGCAAGGCCGACGTATGAAAATTTGATAAAACAATATCACGAGACACACAACAATTAATTTTCTAGGTGGTTAAAAAAAAATAACCACGAAGGCTAAGGCGGGAGCTCCGCTCCGCTTCGCTCCCGCCTTAGCCTTCTAACCTAACCAATCCGAGTCGGGGTACTCTGAGTCGGGGTCGGCCTTGCATACTTCGCTGCAGTGAACTTTCGAACTGGCGTACATCGAGATCCTGTACTTTAGAACTAACATACGTCGACATTTTAAACTTCGACATTCAGTAGCGGAGTGCTATGTAATATTGGCCCAGAGAACTATTTTAATGAAATGTGGTAAAGGGTCATATCGTTTCATTCATGCAAAAATATATATGGCAGTCAGATAACAAACGAAATATTGTTATTCCACTAAAATATTTTTTGTTGCCACACTTTTTTGCGGGCAGATGCTGGATGCGGCAAGCTGAAGACAGGGCGCTATGGCGCTCATTAGGGGAGATCTATGTCCAGCAGTGGACTAGAATAGGTTGATGATGATGACACTTTTTTGGATCTAACATTCGTTATGTTAATTCCTACACTAATATTATGAAGAGGAAAGGTTTGTATTTTTGTATGTAACGTACTTAAAAACTACTGGACTGATTTCAAAAATTCTTTTACCGTTAGAACGCTCAGATGGCTCGAGGAAGGAAAAATAAGCTCTCTGGATCTAGAGTGCACATCAAGTGCGAATACGGATCAGAAATAAATAGATCAATACCTTTTTTTTTTTCTCGTGCGGAATTAGGCAGAATTGCACGTCTTTCAAACGAAAGTCTACGCCATAATGGAATGTGCTGAGTTGGTCGGACACCTAAACAACATCAACAGGGTGACCATCTACAGCGACAGCCAGGCGGCGCTGAAGGTACGAAGCAAAGTAGAAACGACCTCAGCAATTGTAAAGGAATGCAAAGAGTCACTGGAAAAACTGGCCAAGAAAGTCGACCTAACGATCGCCTGGGTGCCCGGACACGAGGGGAACATGGGTAACGAGACAGCTGACAAACTAGACAGAGACGGCGCATATAGAACCTTGGTGGGGCCGGAGCCCTGGCTATCCTGGATATCACACAGAATCACCAAGGGAGTAATCAGCTGCAGTGTTAAAGTAGAAGCCAACCGAGATGACGATCATCGTCTGGTATGAGACAGTCGAAGATCTTCATCAAGGGCATCGATAAGGCTCGTCATAGAAAAAATAAAAGGACATTGCAGACTTAACAGACACCTAACAGTGATCAGAGTGAAGACTGACCCCCAATTGCACGGAGTGCATGGAAACAGAAGAGACCAGCTACCACCTGCTGGCCGAATGTCCCATGTACTCACTAATCAGATGGGAACTTCTGGGATCGGACACACTGAACGCGGAGGAATTGAAGGATCTGAAGGTGGAACTGATCGCAAGATTCTGCAAAGTGACAAAAAGGTTTCTGCTTGGACGGATACCGAATGTGGAAATGTTGAATGAAAAATAATTGTAGTAAAACGTATTACTACGTTTTAGTTACGTGTATTACATGAAATTGAAACGAGTTACCACAACTTCTCATTTGATTTGTGCAAACGACATATATTTTGACCTTTTTATTAAAAAAAATACGTTTTTTAAATAAATACTTCCAGGCTTACACATTATCGAAAATGTGCCAAAAATATTTCATTCCAAAACGACTATAAACTCAGCGTATGTAAATTGCACTTATTACAATTCAATATTGCATGATAGATTATTGAACTATGTAAACTTTACTGTACAATGATTACTTAAATAAAACTTTTATTATTATCTTACACTAGCTGACCCGGCAGACTTCGTACTGCCTCAATCGATGACAAACCTTTTAAACCTTCTCTGGACCTCCACAAATAATTCAAGACCAAAATTAGCCAAATCGGTCCAGCCGTTCTCGAGTTTTAGCGAGACTAACGAACAGCAATTCATTTTTATATATAAGAGAAGAAGAAGAAAGAAGATGATATGGAGAATTCTACAAACCACTGATCAATATAGCTGATGGTCTGCTGTAGCACCCTCGGCGAGACATAGACCTTGGTGCGGTACTGGTCTAGTATCCTCAGTAAAACTTCTAAGATACCACCGGTGAAGGTTGTGAGGTACCACTCAGCAAATTGCACATATTCTTCACGGGCATTTACTGGGCTGCCATATCTATAATAAATTAAAATATCATTAGAAATATTTAATAAATATTTTGACTGTAATATAGATATGTTCATAAAAATTATTAACTCTATTATTTCAGGGGAAATGGGTCAAATGGCCCACTAGAGTAGATCATCTGCCCGGTCGCCGGCGTCCCCGTTGGAATAATAATCTCTATTATTTACACCATAAAACCATTAATATACAAAACTAAAAATTGAGATAACCCTCAACATGAGGGGTACTGCCACTCTAAACAGTGTTGCATAATCACAATTTGATATCCATCATACACAATTACATGCACTTTGATTGACCTTTGGGCTGTCACAGATAATGCAGATTGTATACCTCCCTGTCTTATTTTTGTCGAGACACTACAGTACATTGTATGTTATGTATTGGATTGGTGATGGTTTGTACAGTACTGCAACTGCTAAGGGGGTAAAAGTGTTATGTTGTGATAAATCTATACTAATATTATAAAGAGGAAAGATTTGTATGTACGTATGTTTGTAACGAATTGGCTCAAAAGTACTGGAGCCATTTCAAAAATTCTTTCACCATTAGAATGCCACATTATCCCTGAGTAACATAGGCTACTTTTTATCCCGATATTTTGACGGGATCAAGACTTACGTGGGTGATACCGCGTGGCGATGCTAGTGTAATATAAATCAATTAATTATTATTTTAATATATTATGCCGACCTTTCAAACAGTCTGTAGAGAGTATGTACCGCCCATTTCTTGCATTTCCACCAAGGCAGCTCCATCCTTTCTTCTTCATCCACCTGTAGAGTATTATCTGGCACTGGTTGTTCCATCACCACACGCAGGACTTCCATCCACTTTGTGAAGATATCCTTTGTAATCAAATCTAGCGGCAGTATATACTAAAAAAAGACTGCTATTAGCACTTTAGCACATTGACAACCATGATTTTAACACATCGATTTATAAATATTACCTTTATTAGGCCATAAAAACACTTGAGTATTTGCTTCTGTATAAGAACAGATTCCACTGATGACTCAGTTTGGAGGTTCACAATCAAATTATACATCATCGGCAACAACAGATTCATTGCTTCTATTAATGGCAGTCTCTTCTCAGCAACGTGATACTCATAGTTTTTAATCAGTTGGTAGAGACATAATAGTGCTCCCATCCAGCTGCTAGGCTCAGGATTCTGCAGGTATATATGAATTTTATCGACAATCTGTGTCCAGCGTGTCGGAAAGTCATGTTTGATTATAGTTTTGAGACAGACACACAACTGAACTCTTATTAGATCTGGGGCTTGTATAACAGCATCTACAATAATATCTCTTATCATTGCTCGATCCTGTTCGTGAATACTGAAGGGAGCTGGCTCGCCTTCTTCTGCATCTTTCTCCTGCCATCCTGTTGTGACAAGGTTCTTCAGGTAAACAGCACCAGCTTGTCTTACTGGGATAGCAACATCATTTAGCATAACCACTTGTAACAGTGATGGTGCAAACCCTATGATTTTGTGAATCTGAAAACAATAAACATGTTATATATTTTACAATTCAGTTATTTAAGATTATTTTAGATTCTTTATTATACTAGCAACATAATGTGGTTAATGTTCACTATACATAAAAACCTCCAGGAAAAATTCATAACACATTGTTTTGAATATGAGTGAATTAGGGTAACAAAAGGTAAAAAAGGAACCCTTATAAGATCACTGTCATGTCCATCTGTCCATGTGTTACCACCGATTTTCTCAGAAATGTGTGGACCTAGCCAGTTGAAATTTATACTAAATACTGAGGTCTATAGGCCCTATTAGGTATATAGAAATCAAGGTCCTGAGACAACATGATAAAAAGATTTGGGCAAATTTAGATTTATGTGAAAAATTTACCTTCATTTTGAACTTTTAATGTTTCAGAATGTTCTCTTTTCTTATGCTGTAAGACCTTGCTGTTTTCAAAAATGACAATTCTAGGTCAACCGGAAGTACCCTATAGGTTTTGGGTCATAAACCTATATGGTAGTTCTCGTTGACCTAGAATCGCAAAATTTGGCAAAAAGCAAGTCTTTTCGCACAAATATCAAAGGGTGCATACATAGTTGACGCCAAATAAGATAGGCCTCTGAGTTGTATGGGCGCTCATACAATTTGGAGGGGTAGCTTAAGTGGCACCAACCTCAAATAAGGTAATTAAATAAAATTGTGCTTTTGTGTGAAAGAAAATAAAAGAAAATATTTATTATGATACCAATTTTGTGTAATGTAGGTAGGTACAGAACTCACAGTGCATGAGTCGACTCGCACTCAAACAATTTTTTTATATTTTAAAACTGATTTATTGGTTTATGAAAGATGTATTGGGGTATATATATCAAATTTCAAATATAAAGATGTGCTGCTAAGACCTTTTTACAGAATTTTAGATTGTCACATTGTTCTAATCTCTAACATATCACTTATTTCACACATCTTATTTTTCTACCCACATGGAAAGGGCTTATGGACTAATTCATATGTCACATACATTGTCCTTACATATTTAAGCACATCAAACATACCAGCTATAATGTATATTATTGTCCCTGAGGAAAAGATAAGACATCATGTACATACATGTGAAAACTGCTAGTGTAGGCCAGTCTGGAGAAGGTTTTTACAATATGAATATAATTGAATTTGGTCTTTAATTTTGCTACTTGCATTAAAAGTACCCTAAGTTTCTTCCCAGAGTCAACAATAGAAGTCTAACTTTTTTACTCAAAATTGGTACAACTTAATACAGATTTTAATATCATGAGGGTGTAATCTATACTATAAAATATTAGAAAGCTGAAGGATGCATTTGGTTGGTTGAACAATCTAATCTTAGGAACAACTGGTTCGAATTAAAAAATGTTTTGTGTGAGATAGCCCATTTATAGAGGAATATTATAGGCTATATATCTTGTTGACATCTATGATCACTGATCTGCTCTACTAGGTATAAACCTAGTAGAGCAGATCAGTGATCATAGATGTCAACAAATTTCCATACATTATTGTAGTATGTCACAGGCACAGGTGTAGCCATGAGGCACAGCTAGTTTATTATAAAATGTGTATGAAGATTATAAACTATTTAAACTGTTTAAATAGTTCTATACTGTTTCACTATCATCCGAGCACCACTCTCCATGAGTCTGCTCTCTTACTCCGCTATTATTGCTTTATTTTGGCTTTCACCGGAGTGAGAGCTGTCTAACCCGATAGTAACCCTAAGAGCAAAGCCTGTGTCAGGGCCTATCCTGTGAATAGGCCAGTGTACTAGACTTTAAGGCAAGTTTGGCTTGGGTCCCAAATATGTTGGTGAGCTTCGTTCACCCTACTTTCTATACAAATTTTTTCAATCATTAATTTTTATTAAAATAGTGTGTTTGGTTTGAAAAATAAAAAGTTTAGTAAAAATGTCAAAATAAATAATGGATAAAAACAATCATAGATTCTAAATATTTAAACAACAAGCACTTTCTATCAGACTATAAATGTAAGGTAGTAGGTATATTAGTTAAATTTTCATATATAGGTACATTAATGTATTAAACCCTGTACCATTATAAAAAGGGTGTTATTATCAATATAGAGCAGCAGGTATAATCTGTTTCAAAGGATTAAAATATGTGACATTGGAACTATTTTTTATGAGAAATAAGGTAATTTGATTACATGTTTGAAATGATTGTTTCTAGTTTGTAGTTTCCAGATTATTCGTCAAAACATAACAATGAAATAAATAATTTATATCCAACATGCAACTGTGTTAAGGCTGGTTTAGTATGTAAACACAAGGGCGATGAAATATTAAATACGCGGCAAAGTTGCATTATAATATTAATTATGATATCTATTTATAGCAATTCCCTATCGATCTTGCATGAGATGAACAACTTTAGAACCAACAGTGTCATTGGTTTTTAACATTAAAGGCATTCATAGGCCATGTTACAGATTCAAATATCCCTACACATAGAGTGTAACGCCGCCAAAATTCATCGTATTATTCTACGAGAGCTAAAACATAGCGCTGGATATCAATACCAGCGCGGCATGTCATGATACGCCAAAATTCAGACGTCATGCACACAATTCAATTTTAAATTACATAGAGACATGTAATTTGGTCGTATTATAACAATCCTGAGCATGTGGTTGATGGAAGGGAAATTAAAACTCACCTGTGAAAGCTGTTCTTCTGCTTGCTGCCTCTGGTTTGGATCGATAGTTCCACGCAAAATTTCAGTCAGCTTTCTAGTGTCCATTTTTAAGTAATTATCATCAAATTACAGTATAAATATTTTTTCAGCAAGGGCACAAGCTGCCGCCGGGCGTGGAAGTAAAAAAGATATTTTGTCTATGATGGAAATGTCACGTGACCTATAAAGATTCCATTCACGATTTGCCAGGCCGTAAATAAAGCCGCCCATAAGTCTTGCAATTATTCCATAGAGTAGAGTAACTACGGATCACAGACATATAATAATAAAGTAGCAGACGGAATAAATATGACCTATGTCTAGTAAAGTAAAATTTACCACGACAAGTCTACGCACAACACACTACGAAGTTCGAAGTGTGTTGTGCGTAGACTTCAGTGCGTAGACTTGCAGTTGTTCGTAGTACGAACAACTGCATTACATCACACTAATATTATAAACGTGGAGTTTGTATGGATGTATGTTACTCTTTCTCTTAATTACTGATTGATGAAATATGGCTCAGAGATAGATAATAGTCTGGAATAGGACATATTTTTGTCCCGGGAATAGGTTCCTGTGGGGCACTGGAACGGGATGAGTATTCCACGCGGGTAGAACTGCGGTCAACAGGGTTAATAAAAAGGAGTGAGAAAGGCCAGATTTGTAAATTATTGTTTTACAAAGTAACAGGCAGGACACTGGGATTAGAAACAGTTACAGGGTGGCGGCACATCTTTAGAGGAGAGGGATTAAATCCCCAACAACGCGTCAGGGTCGCCAAAGTTGGCAACCGTAGTCCGTCGGGGTCCTTAGGATTTAGAAATAAATCATCTGTGAAAATTTCAACTGTCTAGCTATCACGGTTCATGAGATACCGCCTGGTGACAGACAGACGGACGAACGGACGGTAACTTAACCAGAAATCTGAAAACTAATTAGACGGTCGGCATCTCAGTGATATCCTTTCTAAGGCGTACCTCCCAGCTTGGACAGGCAGCTGTGACGAGAAGCAGGGTGGATGGTGTAAGCTGAGGCGTTGAATATACTCAGATGAATTGAACGTATGTGTGAAGGGAACTGTTTTCGTGCCAAAGTTAGCTACTACAAATCTGTTGAGTATAAGTACGTGCGTACGTACATTAAGTATGAGTACGTTAAAATCACAGACTCAAGAGGTACCAACTGAACACATAATTTTAATTTTGTCTGTGACGCACCACCTCTTTCTATTTAGTACTTGATAATATGCGCAATCTTTTTTTTTAATAAATATTTATCATTTATTATTATATATATAATGTTATCCATACACATTACTCACACAAGCATACATATAGCGTGAACAAAAATGTTAAACACAGTCGTCACTCGTTGCCAATGTCAAGCGGCGATAGCCCAGTGGCTTACGTAACGGACTGCTGAGATGAGGTCTCGAGTTCGATCCCCAGTTGCCCCGGGTACGCTGACTTTTCGTAATTATGTGTGCATTAATAAATGTTAATTATCGCTCGCTTAATAATGTGGCCGGTAGATGGCAATATGCTCGCCCCCTATTACATTGGGACCTTAACATAACTGGCGAATCGTGGGTGTGTAATACACCTCTGCCTACCCCTACGGAGATACAGGCGTGAAGTTATGTACGTATGTTATGTAAAACGTCCTAGTTATGCCATATTTAAAAAGTGGGTTTTTTAAATAACTTCTTTAATATATTGTGCTGTTCGCTGGCACGAAAGTTCTTCGTGTTGGTGCGAGATTGACGTTGGTGACCCTCAAGGCGGTATATTATCTCCTTTGTTATAATCAATATTTATTTACGTCTTAACTACTAATCTTCGATGTGCGTATCATTTGTATGCGGATGATCTACAGCTACAGCGAGTGTGGAATATTTAGGTACGGCAATAAATAGCGTTAATCAGGTCTCAGAATACGTTCACAGCTGGTTGAGTAGACTCGGTTTAACTGCGAATCCAAATAAGTGCCAGGCTATAATTGTAGGTTAAGCGTAATCTGTGATTAAGCCAACGTTTAATAGGCCGAGTGGATGCACCATCTCTCCCACCCATCACATACAATGGCTCCACCTTAGAATTAAGCTCTACGGTAATAGATCTAGGTTTGTTTATAGACTCAACTCTGAGCTGGCTAAACCAGGTATCACAGGTCGGTCGTAGAGTGGCGAGAACGCTTCGTGCATTTTATCATCTCCCGCATTTTCTGCCTACAAAAACCAAAATCATATTTATGCAGATCTTACTCTTTCCTGTCTTTGAGTACGCTGACGTTTGCTACTCCGACCTTGATGCAGAACATCTTAACAAATATGATCGACTTCTAAATAGCTGCATTAGATTCGTTTTTAACCTCCGCAAGTACGACCATGTGCCTGCTTACTTACTACTCTCTTTTCAATTTTTACATCTCCTACTTCTCCTATCTACCTATCCCCTTTCTTTCAGTACCTTTGTACAAACCATGACATTACTATACAGTATTATATTTTAATCAATAGTTGTTGCTCTCAATGATGCACCTACTTAGTTTCTCTCTGCACCACCTTTGGTTGACTGGTAGAGAATGCCTGTAGCATTAAGTGCGCCTATGTACTTGTGCATAAAGTTCATCAAATAATAAATAAATAAATAAATATTGATGGTATTCGTCTAATTTCTATTTAATGTATGTTTACTTTACATCTTAGTATTGTAAAGTTAAACATATTAAAGTAGCATATTTAATTTTCAAGATAATTATAAAAACTATCCGTTTTTTTTCATTTGTGTCGGTGTTCCTTTCCCGATTTTTTAAACGAAACTTTTTATAACTAATTCTACATCGAGAGTTTGTATTTTTTTCCATTACGCCTACACATAAATAACCATGTACTAAACTTACGCTGATAGTTTTAAATTTAAACTGTTGTAAATGTGACTTCCTTGTGTTTTATTTTGCGCTACCGTTTTTCAATCATTAGTGCCGAAGAAATAAATATTCCGTTAAAAACATCCGTATGTAACACGCCATGCCCACTCTTCTAATGTTGGGTAAAGTGGCATGTGAACATTCGGTGACAGCTGACGTGCGCTTCGTTATTTTGGTAAGAAATCGCAATTGAGCTTAGCGAGCGAGGCTCTTATACCCGACATAGCCATTTGTTGGTGGCTGAACTCCTCCGTAACCACTTGCGCGATCTTGACCAAATTACCACGGTGATAGTGTGGACACTTCGGAGTGTTTTGAAGCAAGATGGTTCATGTCCGATGTACCATTGAGGAATAATCACCGAAAAACAGTTTCACGAGCGCGCGGCCTTGGCAAAGGCGCGACCGTAGTAAGATGTCTTATTTTCAAGTAAGAGTCCTGCTCGCTCAGCTCAATTTATTTCAGTCGCACCCTGCACTGAATTCCTAGTTTAAATGGATTTCAGTGCTTAAGACAAAAATTAAATCATTCGTGTATTTGATTCTACAATATTATTTAAACATTGAATTCTTTACGATGCACGTAGATAAGTCACAAATATGCTGGATATTTTGTGGCCTTCTAATGGCGTCAAGAATATTCTAAGAAGAAATAAGAAATTAGATTTTTTATTGAAAAATTCAGCGGTATCGCTTCATTCGTATAGTTTTTTATAGTAACAAAAATGAAATTAATTCTAGTTGAATGAAATATAGGCTACTTTTTATTGACCTAGCACGCGGATGAATCTGCTGGCTAAAGTATTTTACCTTATTTTTTTCGTATAACATATGGCTTTTCATTTATAGTATATGATACATTGTTAAAGATTTACAATGGCGAAAGAAAAATGAAGATGAGTTAGAAAGGTGAAGGATTCCAAGTAGGGAAAATATAAACGTATAAAAAGCATCATCATTTTTTCGTAAGTCCCAGTCGCATCCGAGGCCTGGGGTGCGCTTTCCGGCTCTTACTTCTCCACTCCTTATGGTCTTGGGAATTAGTGGTAGTGAGACCATTGGTATGCATATCATCTTCTACGACGTCAAGCTGGCGCTTCTTGGGTCTATCCCTCCTACCGGAGCCCGGGGGAAGTGGCATGGATAGACATTTGCTACGCAAGTATTCAGGTGGTTGCTGCATAAAGTGACCGCACCTCAGCGAAGGAGACTCTCCTGCATTTTATCTGCGATGTCACAGATTCCCGGTCCTATCGGTCATCGCCTATGCTAAGGGATGTGGGATCTGTACTGTTAAACGCTGTCAGACCGCCATTCTCAGGTGCCTCCTTCCATGACTTTACACGTTGTACCAATCTACCCCTATCCATATCCTGCTGCTCATATGAGTTTCAGATGCTGTCCGACAAAAAGTACAGCACTTAACAGAAGCAGACTAAGAATGCATCCTGGGTGTACCACGACGGTAATGGGTAAGAGTTTCGTGTCGCGGACAGTGGTTTGAACCACGGAATCGGAATCTTGGTGTATAGCTCGGATGATGTGAATATAAGATTCTAAGAATATAAGGTTCACCATTTGGACCGCAGTGCCCACCAGATCACCGCGAGAGGAGAACAGTTGAAGGCATTCTTCATGACTACAAACAAGCAATGAATAAATAATAGTTTAAAAAACTAAAAAACACGCTTTTTATAGAGAACCGAACTAAAAAATAGAAAATAAGTTTTAATAAATTTAAATTAAGAATAATGTTAAAAATTTCAATAAATATAAATTAATAATGGTGTAAATAAAAAAATGTATTTTATTTTATAAAAAGCGTGGGGTGTCAATAGATATAAATATTTTATTGACAGACATGAGTAGAGTGATTATCATTTTGATAATATCTTTATCAAATTAGTGTATTGTCATCGGTCCTCGATAAATCTACAAAGTTTGAACGAGATCTGGCCGTTTAAAGTGGGTCAAAATCGCGTCCAAATTAGTCGGTTGCAAACATACAAACAAATATACAGGTGAAGCTAATAAAAAGCGTATAAAAAAGAAAAAAAAGAAAAGGATAAAAGCCATAACACTTCTAAAGTTTGCACTCTTGTCGGATCCGGGAATAATCCCAAATAAACGTAAAATCATAGTAAAGTTATTAATTAAAAAATCAAATAACCCGACCGAAACAAGTTTGATAGCAGGCGGGACCCATTAATTTTCTTTCGGTTTATGATTTGCATCTGGGTCCCGCCTGCTATCAAACTTTTTTCGGTCTTTTTAGGGCAGTCGGGTTATTTGATTTTTTAATTAATAATTTTATTGTATACTTTTTAGTTATGATATTATATATATTTTTGCAATCCCCTTTTAAAGCTCTTTCATTTTGATATCCTACTCGATAAGTTTGAGTGAAAATATTTTTTGAATAACATACATTTTAGCGAAAAAATCCACCATTTAGTTTTTTTATTATTTTGATATACCCAGTGTCACTCTCACAGTAAATACGTACATAATAAATCTAACGACACCTCTCAAGCTAAAATCCATGGAGCCGTTCAGGCTGCAGAGCGTGCCAAACAATTATACATACATACATATATACATACTCTCGAAAAACATAACCCTCCTTCTGGCGCATTCAGAGATTTCATTCATGTTTCCCGGTTATTCATTCGTGTTTTCCTGATTATGATTTTCTGTCACTTTTAGGTAGATTCGCACCGTGATATTACATTTTGAGTAATAACTGCACAAGAGGAAACGTTATAGACTGTCAGTTACTAATAAAACGGGTATTTACAGAAATCGAAAAAAAGTGTCACATTCATTCGATACGTGACTATTAGATATTATGTAGTATTGGTAGTAGTATTAGTCGTATTAGTAGTATATATATTATAGATACGTGATTATTATGTAGTATTCAAAACTTACTCCCCGAACTTACACAAGATGTCAATTGTCAAGTCAATGTGGTATAGGTGGTGGGTGTTTATATTATTTATTGATTGCGGGTTGCGGTTGCGACTAGCGAAGAAGAGGGAAAAAATCTTTTAACGTCGTTTTAGTGAATTGATATCCAGGATAAAACTGGTTACAGGTTCGATTTTTATATTCTATAAATAATATTTCGTACAATACGAACTATTTAAACGAAAATGATTCTTCGGGGTTTGTGCCTGATTTTAAGTGAATTGATTGTTAATTTTTTTGGGATTAACGTGGAAAATTTGTACTAATCGCCACCCTTGCCTTAAGACCGCCAAGGTGTAAAACGGGGTGCAAATTATTTTTACAGCATATTGGACGAATTATTCGTCGCATAGATAATTTGTAAGAATATTTTTGTTTCTTACTAAATTCTGTACAACCTTGATACTGTAACTTTTAGATGAACAACCAATAATAACCAAAATAGGTATAAATTTTGAAAAAAAAAATCATTCAACCAGATCATTCTTTTTACAGGGCTGTGAAACTAACACTATGTTGCAGTGAATGATTAATGTATACTTACAAGGCCCATACATACAGCCTCTGTTACTTTGGGTACTAGGACTAAAAGTTACAGAAACAAAGTTATAGAGATTTAATTTGCCTTAGATATCCTTTTCTGTTTAGACAGACAATATATATTGAAGATAGTGTTAAGGAGCTCGGCTTGACGTAGATTCTCATAAAAATTCATGTTTAATACATTGTTTTATAATCAATACTTTGTACTTTAACAAAGACTTCAGTTTTGGGTTTCTTGCCAACTTGCCTGTTGATGTTCCAAGTTGCAATATGGAGAGCCATTTTATTGGAATAGTTTATTAACAATTCTTGATAAGATACCCGTAAGTGTACCCATTTTAATTGAAATTGTATTTTCTATTCTTCATATAAGTTAAAAAATTCACCACTTAGTTCTGTTCTTATTTATTTGCTACACATCTCTAGAGTTCAATATTTCACTAGATCTCCACATCTGCGATGGGAGATATTGAAAATCTAGTAGTCTAGTCTAGAAAAAATAGTAAATCCTCCTTCATGGTTTGAGAACACCTGATAGCTGTCAAATAAAAAATAATATAATAAAAGCCAAACCACTGTGGCCACCGCACATCTCCGCTTGTTACACCCGCCACAGGCCCAGTCACTCACTGTGAACGCACACTAAGGTATTGTTCTTTTGCGGTCTTCAATTTGTAACAATGTGTGGTAAATGAATTTCAAACTTCTAACAGCATCAGTGTTGGCCGGGTTCGAGGTTGACAAACCATTATTATTTCCAACGGGGACGCCGGTGACCTGGCGGGTGATCAATCCTACCTTAGTGGGCCATTTCATCCATTTCCCCTGATCCTCCCTTTTGGGTAGGATGTGGTTACCCGGCAATCACGGCGTTCCGTCGATCCTACCTGTGTCCTTACAAAATCTTACGATCTGGTCCACCTTCAGATCCTCCAGGTCTTCTATGTCCAGTGTATCCAACCCAATTGTCTCCCATCTTATCAGTGAGTACATGGGGCATTACATCTCGTCACCATCCATGCACTCCGGGCATTTGGGGTCGGTTTTCACGCCTATCAGTGTCAGGTGCCTGTTCAATCGGCTGTGTCCTGTTAACACTTCTATGACGAGCCTCATGTTTACTCTAGAGAGTTTTATCAGTTGGCTCGTCCTTTTTTTAGTCTATGCCTTTTATGAATATCTTCGACTGTCTCATGCCATCTCCGGTTGGTCTCTGCTTCAATGCTTCGGCTGATTACTCCCTTGGTTATTTTGTGGGCAATTGGTAGCCTGGGCTCCGGGCCAACCTGGTTTTCATCAGCCCCTTTCCTGGCCAGTTCATCTGCTAGTTCGTTGCCTGTGTTGCCCTCGTGTCCGGGTACCCAGGCAATCGTCACGACAGCTGTTCTGGATAGCCTTTCCAATGACATTTTGCACTCTTTGACAACGGCTGATGTTGTCTCTACTTTGCCAAGTGCCTTCATCGCTGCCTGGCTGTCGCTGTAGATGGTGACCTTTCCTGTGTTGTTCAGGTGGCCTGCCATTACCGCGCATTCCATGACAGCGAAGATTTCTGCTTGGAAGACACTTGCAAACTTTCCTAGGGGTGTTGACCTGTTTTTCTCTGTGCCGTCTGCGCACCTGATGTGTACTCCGGAGCCAGAGAGCTTTGTTGTCTCTTTTCTGGAGCCGTCTGTGTAGCAGATGGTTCCATTGGTGTTCATCTGCCAGTCGTCTCTCAGTCCTACATGTATTCTATATTTCTTGTCAAATGTCCTTTCTTTCCTTATCATATCATTGTTTGAAAAGATAATTGATAGTCTTTCTTCGTAGTCTTGACTGATCATGGCATGGCCCTCATCTTGTGTTGCCAGTCCATAGGCCAGTGCTTTTCAGTTTGAACCACTGTTCAGTCGCTCTCTTTTTCGTCTCCAAGTCTAAGGGGTTTAGGCCTAGTATGATCTCGAGCGCGGCCGTGGGTGTGGTCCTCATCGCGCCGGTGGTCATCAGGGCCGCCAGTCTTTGAACTTTGTCGGGTTCTTGTTTGTTCCTTCCTACGTTGGCTTTATGCCACCATACTAGGGCGCCGTGTAGGATTCTCGGCATGATGATTGCCTTGTAGATCCAGAGTACTGTGACTGGCTTTATTCCCCAGCTTCTTCCTATTGCACTTTTACATTGCATCATGGCCATTTTCGCCTTTGAGCATGTGTTGCTTATGTGAGTCTTGAAGGTCAGCTTGCTGTCCAGTGTGACTCCCAGATATTTAACTTCCTTCACTACTTCCAAGTCATGGTTATCGAGTCGTACAGGTTCAGCACTTCCGATTTTCCTTTTGTTGGTGAAAAGAACTAGTTTGGTTTTATCAGGGTTGAGGTTAAGGCCTTTACTCCTGCACCATCCTAGTGCTGCTTTCAAACCTCTGTTCATGATGTTGCACATGACGCTGAGGACTTTGCCTGTGATTAGGAGCACGCCGTCATCAGAGTATACCTGTGTGTATATGTGCATCCTATTTATCTTGTTGACTAACTCGTCTATTAGCAGACACCACAGTAGTGGTGATAGACATCCACCTTGAGGGAAGCCTCTCCTGGCTATCACCTTGCGCTTTGTTCCTGCTATCTCTGCTTGTATCAGTCGGTGTTTAAGCATGTTTTTCACCCATTCTGATATGTCTTTATCTATGCCTTCGCGATTTAGGGTATTCTCTATTGAGGCCGGGGTTGCCTTGTCGAAGGAACCCTCGACATCGAAGAAGCAGCTCAATGCATATTCTTTGTTGCTTATGGATCTTTGCACTTTGTTTACCAAGTTATGGAGTGCGGTCTCAGTTGACTTGCCGTCCATGTACGCATGTTGGTTATGGTGAAGTGGAGATCCGCTTTTGACTATTTGTTCTCTTATTAGTCTATCAAGTATTTTCTCTAGTGTCTTTAGTAAGAATGAGGAAAGACTAATACATCTAAAGGCTTTAGCCTCTTGGTACGTAGCCTTGCCCGATTTAGGTATGAAGACCGCTCTTACTTCTCTCCATTTCTTTGGGATGTATTTCATTCTGATGCTGCTATTGTATAGAGCCAGAAGATCGTCACTTATGTACTTGATGGCTATTTGTAGCATTTTTGGGAAAATCTCGTCAGGTCCAGCGGCTGTATAGGGCTGGAATGACCGGACACTCCACATTATGTGCTCTTTTGTGATTAGTGCTTTCTCCACCGTCTCCACTGTGGGATTCGTGTCGGTTGGCGTTTCATCACCTGTGTATTCTTCGCATTCTGGAAAGTGTGTTTCCAGCATCACTTCTAGTATCTTTTCCGGGTCGGTTATTAGTTCGTCTCCGTTCTTAATGCTTCCTAGTTTGCAGGTGTTGGTTTTAGAGAACATTTTTACTAGGCGCGCTGCGTCAGGATATTTCTCTACTCCTTCGCAGAAGGCTTTCCAGCTATTTCTGTTCTCCCTTCTGCATTCTTTTTTGAATATGTTTCATTCTCTCTTATATATGACCCAGCTTTCCTCATCGCCCTTTTTTTGGGCCTTTCTGAGAGCTCGTCTGGTCATTTTCCTTTTCTTCTCTAGTGCCCTTGTCCACCAGGGTTGTCCTTTGCCTGGTTTGATCGCTTTGAGTGGGCATGCCTTATGGTATGCTTCTCTTAGAGCTTCGTCCAGTCTGTTGGCTTCGATTTCTTTCTTTTCGGTGTCTTTTAGCGAGGTATGGCTGCCTGGGCTCCATTTCTCAATATGGTGTACATATGTGGGCCAGTCGGTTTTTCTCGCATTTCTGACTAAAGTTTTCTCAACTTTGGCTCCCAGACTAAATGTTATTCGTCTGTGATCCGATTTTGAGTCGCTTTCGTCTACTTTCCAGTCTGTTATGTGCCTGCTTATCCTTTCTGTGGCAATTGTAATGTCCAGCACTTCTCTTTTTGTTTTGGTAACGAATGTTGGCGTGTTGCCTTCATTTATTATGTCAAAACCTGTTGCGCTAATAAAATCCAGTAGTAAGTCACCTTTTTTGTTGCAGTCTGTGCTGCCCCACACCACATGGTGGGCGTTGGCATCACAACCTAGAATGATCGTCTTACCTTGGTATTTTCTTATTATGTCTTCCATTTCTTGTGATGGTGGTTTCAAGTCTGCCTCGCTGGGTAGATATGCGGAGACTAAAAGCACCCTCTCTTTGTTGCCTGTGTTCGTCTGTATTGTCACTGTGGCACTAGCAAGGTCACTGTAACAATCTGTCTTTATTGTTCGTAACGATCTTACCCTACTGCTGGCATATATGCATGCCCTTGGAGTTGACTCACCCATTTCGTGGTAGATGATTTCTCCTCCCAGGGAGCTGACCCCTGACACACGTCCTTTAACGACGTATGGTTCTTGCAGTAGAGCAATGTCTATTTTCTCATCCACCACGTGTCTGCAAAGCTCGATCATGGCGTCGCGGCAGTGGTGTAGATTTACTTGAACTATTTTTATTTTTTGTGTGTGTGTTTGTGGTGTGTTATTGTTTTTGTGCATGTTTAGTGTTATTGTGCCTGTGTGTCTGTGAGTGTTAATGCTCCCTCCCTATTTTCGTCACATCGGTGGACTCTTGCCCAGCCAAGACGGTTGCAGTAATGCAACGCTTGGTGGGGGAGTCCGGTCACTCCGTGTCGTAGGGAGGGGGTGTGCTGTGTGTTGTTCTGGGCGTATCTGTTGGTGGGGCGTTTGGTTTGCGGTCGTAACCCCCTTTGAGGCTCCCGTCCGCGCTCCGTCTTCTCCTCCTTCAGGCCCAGAGCGGTGTGTGTCTGGCGCCTGTTGCGTGCTGTTTGGGATCGAGCACAGTCGGTGCGATCTGCCTTCGTCAGTGACTCCCCTCTGCGGGGCTGCAGACTGAGCGTTACTGCCGCTTTCGACAGGTTCTTCTCCCGGTGTCTTGGTGTGGAGGTTGGTGGGATGGACTGGGCATGTGCACTTATTGGGGACTTGAGTTGGTCCTTTTCCCAGAACCCGGGCATATACTTGTGTGGCTTGATAGTTGAGCCACACGTGGGCTTTCGCTACGTCTTCCGGGACTCCCACCACAAGTCGTACTCCCAGAGGCAGAATTTCATTGCGGATGAGAGTCCAGTCCGACAGCTTTAATTCCTCCCTGTAGTTATTCTGGATCCTGATCAGTTCCAGTGGGTCGATGCGTCGACCTCCGGTGCTGCCAGGGAGACAGATGGATAGCCTGTGGATATCCAACTTTCTGGGCTTTTACGGGACGCCGTTCCAGTCGCCGAAGTCGCAGCCAAGCAGCCAAGTCATCGCCTCCTCGGTGTTCGGGCTCACGAGGAAGTACCCCTCGGCTACCAGTCCCGATGCCGCGAATGATAGGCTTTTGCCACTTACCCCGTCTAGAGCAGCTTCCTCGATCTTGTCGACTAGTCGTATTCTAATTTCGGCGGCCGTAGCATCGTCCATCGTCGTGCCATCTCCCCGGTGAATGATAACCGAGAGGTCAGTTTGGCCCGCGGTGGGTCGTCGTGGCCCCTCGTTACGTGGGATGGGTTGTGGCTTCGGGCGCTTCGGTGGACGCTGCTGCGTTCGCTCCTCAGGGTCGGTGCCCTGCCTTTTCATATTTGTGGCTCTTGACCTATTTACCTCTCCACTCGGTGTGGCCGTCTCCCTGCTGGTTGACGCACCGAGTTTGGTTTGGCTGGTCCTCTCCTGCTGTCGGCGCGTTCTCTCCCTCCTCTTTTTGGATTTGGTGATCCACGCGCCTTCAGCCTGTTTGGAACTTGTTTCCCCAATGCTCATGCTAGTGAGGCCGTCTCCGAGAGATTCCGAAATGGATCTTTCGTGTCGGCTGGGTATCTTGGTAATGCTTGGTGGTTTTTGGGAAGATTGCGCTAATGTGCCCCCCCCCCCCAGAATACGAAGGGCGGCCTGCATCACTACGTGATTTTAGAGGTTTTTGTCACGTCTGTTTCTTAAGAAATCAGACCAATAACATAATGTTTTCAGATAACCCTCAAATCATGAAGACAGCAGTGACAGTACTGCAAGAAATGATGGTGAAAATGGGGCAAATGCCAGAGTATGAGTGCGTATCTCAGGTAAGATTTAAATGTCTAATCATTATTATCTTTGGCCAAGTTTTAGTAAATTTTAATGCCATTGTAGCCAAAGATGTGCTTTTAATGTTCATCGGTATTTCCATCGTTTATGAACCGGTTTTGGAAATCCTTTTTGCATTGGATTCGGTTTTAACTCCAAGTTGGTCCCATATAAATTTTATTAGTAATGGGCCTAGATCTCTGGAGATGCAGCAGGAAACGCCTTAAAATCAAACAGAAAAGCCGTATACGCCAAATTAAAAAGAGGAGAAGGAGTAAGCAATCCCCGGACTCTGAGTCAACAGCCTGGGAAACAACCGTGATTAAACTTGCGATTTTGAGAAATATTCACTTAAAAAAAGATTCCGACGAATTGAGAATCTTCCTCCTTTTTTTGAAGTCGGTTAAAAAGGGAGCAATAACCTATTTTGATAAAAAAAATTAATTGACTTCATTAACCAAAACGGCACTGAAAAGTTAAAAATAAAATAACTTAATTACAGATTTAATTTACAGATAAAAACACGTAAGACTTTTATTTTGTTGAAGTCGGTGCCAAACCCGAAATACAACGTTAGAAAGCTTCACAACTTCAATATTTAATAATCGCCTACCCGTATGAACGCACAATATACCCGCACGTGATTGGTTGTATTTTGCTGGAGACGTGAAGATCTCTCTCACGCTTACACGTATATATCGCTTGCACGGGAAGACTCACGATGTGCGGAAGTGGACCTACCCTATCTATCTAATTCCTATTTGTCTTGGCACAAAAGTCTTAGAAAAGTCTTACGTGTTTTTTTAATCTTTAGAATTAAATCTGTTGTCCTGTTAAATTCGTTATTTTACACTTTTCAGTGCCGTTTTGGTCATTGAAGTCGGTTTAATATTTTTTTAAGATTAGATTTATAAAGTTTTAATTTTTTTGCACGGCACCCTAATCTAAACAACAACAATAACAACTTTATTTTTCTAAAATACGACTTATAATATTACCTTACCACTCATATGTATTTATTTAAAACATGTTATTCAAATAAAACAAACAGATACTTCAATTTTATTTATTGGTATAGATTTATTGATTTTGAAATATTGCTAAGCTCTGGATAGCAAGTTAAATAAGTAAAAATCAAAAGAACTTGGAGAAACAAAAAAAAAAAACTTGGAGTATGCAAAGGATAGAAAATAGCCTGACTGATCGGCAGTACCTCGCTTACCTATTCTCTCCGTAGGTGTAAAATTGCGCGTGCCTGAGTAAGGCCTTCTGCTATTTGATAGGTCTGTCAGAAGTTCAGGGATTTTCTTCTTATATGAAAGTGTTGGGCCCTGGTCAAACGTACTCATGACAGAATACTGGGTGACTTTTTTCGATTCAATTCCTCCAACATAACTGTAGGCCTACCATGAAACTTACAAACACAATTGCGGGTCCGCACGAAATACGAACGAAAGAAGCCTCATTTAGGTACCATGAAGTTACTTCGGATTTCTTTCTTTCGGTAGTAACCATAAAGTATGTTCAGGAGTGGCAGCATAGAGTGGAAGCATATTAAAGTTTTCGTTTACAAATTTCTAGAAAATGAACTAACACCAACATATTATAAAATACATTCCTTTGTATTGGATAATAATAACCTTTCGACCTTTTAAAATAAATCTTATAGTATCGAGTATTTTTTTCGGGCTTTCAAAATTCCGAATTCTGTGGTTTCGGGTCGTTTGAGTCGTTTCATGGTAGGGTTTAATTCCGAATCAACTATCCCGTGCCGTGTTCGGGCCTGATTGCGTGATAAGTGCGTTTCATGTTACCGGTTGCCCGAAATTTCGGTCCGCAATTGCGGATGTACATTTCATGGTAGTCCCACTGGTCTGTCGTACCTTTGGTGATGAGGTCGTACTTTTGGGTGTTACTAGTCAGGTCCCCAGCATCAGGCGCTATTCGAGTACCGCTGCTTGGTAGGCGGTCATACGGTGACTGCGGCAGCACGCTCGAAGAAAGAAGCCAAACAAGAGGTGGCACGCGTCATGCTGCAGAAGCTCGCTACGAAAGGATACGCTGTGCCGGCACCCTTCGGCATCCCTGTCGGTGCCGTTTCTAGGGACGACGAGGTATGGCCTAAAGCACTCGAAACCGGCGGACTTACATGAAAGATTAAATGCTTGACAGTAGAGGAAGCTCGTGAATGTGTTAAGAATGGTGAACTATCCTAAGACTGACCTGGTTAGTTTTGCTTAGAAGCTGGCTCTCGGGCCGCTAGTTTATTATATTCTGTAGCAATGTTGCTTCAATGAAATGTCCCTATACGCAGTAGTCTTTTTTTAATGGACGTATTTCATAAAACGTGTATGTGCGCAATTCTTAGGTGATATGCGGGTCGCCGTCCGACACGCGCAGCTACGTGGCGCTGCTGAAGGAGTTGTGCCAGGAATACCGGCTGGACACGGTGGAGTACGAGCTGGTGGGTGACACGGGCCCCCCGCATCTGCGCCACTTCACGGTGAGCGCGCGCTTGGGCGGCCACGAGCGCATTGCCACGTCCACCACCAAGAAGGCCGCGCGTCAACTCGCCGCCGAGAAGCTGTACAGCTATCTGAGACAAAGCCTGGCGAGGCTCATTCAGGATTTTGATGAGGTAATAATTTTGTTACTTCAGACTTATTGCTTTATTTCCTTCCAAGTCCCGGTCGCTTTTATACTCTCAAATCCTTCCCATAAGTTTTAACTTTACGACATATACCCAATATTTCCATCTTTTGATCCCTCGTCAATCAAAATCTGATGGAGTTTTTTCAAAAGAATACCCAAATTAGCACCGGTTATCCAGATTCGTTAGTATAATCGAATAATGAAAAAAAATCTATTAATACATAATTATATGTTTAAGTCAACTATTTTATTCCCTAGCAGTCCCTACCCCCCTTACGCGCCCGTAGCTCGCGCTGTGCGTATTTTTGTTTATTATGTTGGTTGCTGCCAGAGATAGTTTGCTATGGATGACCACGCGTAGTATGAAAACGTTATGCCCATTAATCACGTACTTTTTTGATATTTTCAAATGAAAATAATTATTAATAACGAATGATTTAAATATTTTGAACTAGAAGTAATTCCGCACGAAAAAAAAAGGTACTCCTGGATAAATTAATAAATTATGGCGATTTCTTTCTACTTCCCATACGGCATCTGTGGCGTAGCGGTAGTGCATTCGACTTCTATGACAGGGAGCGAGGGTTCGATTCCCGCTTAGTGCAAATATTTGTGTGCATGAATATATCTATTTGCATTAGTCTGGGTGTTTCTATGTATAATATGTATGTATTTACGAAAAAAAAAAAACAGTACATAACAGTATATAACTATGTTTATCCGCATTTTGGAACCCATAACACAAGCTAGTTAAACTATGCTTACTTTGGGTCTAAAAAGTACAATAATAATAGGTACAATATTTCGTTTGAGTAGCATAGAGAGAGAGCAAACAGTTCATATCCAAGCTTGTTTGTCATCTAAATACTCTTGAATTTTATAATAGCCTTTTTGGCAGAGTTTACTTTTAATTTGGCTTTTAAATTTATGAAGAGGTAGATTCTTCATTTCACTAGGAAGCTTGTTGTAGAAGCGTATACAGTTACCCTGAAAGGAATTACTAATCTTGTGGAGTCGACTATTACAAACCACAAGATTGTTTTTATGTCTAGTATTTACGTTATTTATATCACAAAGCCTTAAAAAATTGGAAATCTTTCTTCTAACATACAAAAGATTTCCAAAAATATATTGGGAAACTACAGTTGTTTGTTTCTTTGAACTTTTCTCGATGGGATACTCTTGGGCTCAACTTATAAATTGCCCGCACCGCCCGCTTTTGCAGTACAAAGATTGTATTTAAATCTGCGGCATTACCCCAAAGGAGAATGCCGTAGCTCATAATACTATGGAAATAACTGAAATAAACTATTCTAGCGGTATCTATGTCTGTTAAAGTCCTAATCTTTTTCACAGCGTAGGAAGCAGAACTTAACCTACTAGCTATTTTTTCAATATGTGATCCCCACTGTAATTTAGCATCGATACTTAAACTTAAGAACACGGTTGATTCCACAAGGCTCAACAACTGTCCATTAAGTTGTACATTGGTTTCCACCTGTGTAACATTAGGTAAGGTGAATTTAATACATTTGGTTTTCTTTTCATTAAGGCAAAGATTATTTATATTAACCAATGAAGCACTCGTGAGATTGCGTTGTTCACTTCGTCATAATTATTTTATTGTCTTTTAATTTTAAATATTAAGGAATCAGCAAACAAAACAATACTATTTTTATCCCTTACGTAGTAAGGGAGATCATTTATATAAATTAAAAATAAAAATGGTCCAAGTAGCGAACCCGTATAGCATTCATCACAACTCTCCGCGAGAAGCCAAACCCAGTTCCGTCCCGATGAAACTAGAGCCGTTCAGCTCAGACTCACAACCGTCACTGGCACATTTTCACAAGCAAGCAGATATACTGAGAGATTGCGAGGAAATTGTGGCTACACTACTCATACTACAGGTTTCGCCGTTCCTACACAGGTTAGCTTCTGAGGTAGCTATATAATACTAGATGTACACGTGACTTGTTGGTGTTGCAGGAAGCGGCGCTGGCACGTGCGCACGACAAGGCAATGGATCGTTACCAGGAGAAATGTGAGGAAAACACGCGCCGCCCTGACCTGGGCCAGAGGATTGCCGACTATCCCATGGGACTGACAGCGCGACTCGGTATGATTGATGTATATGGATTCTATTGCTTTGGTTTCGGATTTCTCAAAATGTTCAAGTTGAAAAAAACACACTGTTAACAAAAAAATAAACAAAATTGAGGTGTCTGTGTGTACTGTTAAAATAATAGCTTTTTAATCATTATATATTGTTACAACGATCGTCGATATCTCGGAAACTACTGATCGAATCTTCTAGAAATTAAAACGCATTGTTAATGTCGAAGTACTCTATCGATCCGTTTAGAGAAATCCAGAAAAGTCAATAAGAAATCACAAGCCCTTTTTAATGCCTATACCTACTTTACCTACAAATCGCGATAACAAGGGCATTCACCTCTATCGTCGGCACGACTGTGTAGGTACTTGTTTTCTCGAACGCCCCAGTAAATACCTACTGTTCTCGAACGCTCTAGTCTCTAGATGATTCCGGAATATTCTACCCCGCTATAAAAGGACGCCCGGCTATCGACACGAGGCAGTTTATTTTCGAAAGTGAAAGCGAACACATCTTACCGAAGTGAACCAAGAGAGTTATACCTGCGACTTAAGCAACGACTGTGGACTACTGTGAACTGCTGAGCGACTTGAACTGTTGAAGAGTACTGTGTGTGCTAGTTATTTAGTTGTCTAGTTTGTGGTGAGCGAATAAACTTCTTCGTTGTATAAACGAACGTAACGTAACGTAACAACTGGTGTCAGAAGTGCGATGCCGTTATTACCACGTGAAGACAAAGGGCGTACTCCACGGACCAGACGTCAAGTGGAAATGGATGCTGCACGTCAAAGGAGCCTTGAAGAGGAAGGGCGTCAGGCCGATCCTGCTATCTCAGCGGTAACTACGGCAGCACCAGATGGAACCTCGTCCGATATCAACATGATGACGCTATTGGCTTCTATACAGCAGACGATGCAAGCCTCCTTGCAAGAAATGCAGGCCAACCAAGATGCTAGTCGACAGACGATGCAGGCCTCCATGCAAGAGATGATACAGGCCAACCAAGAGGCTAGCCGACAGATGATACAGGCCAACCAGGAAGCTGTCATGGGTAAAATCGATGCAGGCATCCATGCACTGGGAGATAAAGTGAAGAACCTCGAAGACGGCTTGCAAATGCTGAGTAAGGAAGTGGCTTCGAAGACTGGGACCATTGACGACTGCTTGCAAATGCTCAGTAAGGAAGTGGCTTCGAAGACTGGGACCATAGACGACTGCTTGCAAATGCTGAGTAAGGAAGTGGCTTTGAAGACTGGGACCATGGACGGCCGCTTACAAGAGCTTGAAAGAGAGATTGTCAGGCTAAAAACCTGCGGACCTGTTGCCGCGAGCTCACCATCATCAGCGAAGTTCGACCTACCACACTTCGATGGAACCTCCTCGTGGACAGCCTTCAAGTACCAATTTGAGATATTGGTAAAAACTAAAGCCTGGAGCAACCAGGAGTCTTTTATGGCCTTGACACTTGCATTACGAGGAGATGCCTTAGTAATACTGGAAAACTTGCCACCTGAAGGAAGGACACTGGAATCTCTGATGGAAGCGTTAGACACACGCTACGGTGACAAGCACCTGGAAAATGTCTACCGAGCGCAGCTACGCGAGAGGAAACAAAAAGCTGGTGAAAGCCTCCAGGAATGGGCTGTAGAGGTTGAAAGACTCGTTCGTCGGGCCTACTCATCGACACCCGTGATGATCGAGACCACCCTACTGGAGGCCTTCCTAAACGGTATACGGGACGCAGAAGTGAAAACTAATGTACAGTTGCGTCACCACCAGACCTTAAAAGAAGCACTGGCTTATGCCCTTGAGGTGGAAACCGTACGGCAGAATGCCGGGATAGGGAAGATCAGGGAGGTCAAGGAGGTAGTTGCAGAGGAGAGGAAGCCGCGGTATGTCCCAACGTGCTATTCCTGTAGAAGAAGGGGCCATAGCCAGTTAGAGTGCCCTTGGAGGAAACGGACTAGGGTCACGGACTCCTGGACCCAAGTGGAACATGGAGTCAGGGAGGTCAAGGAAGTAGTTGCAGAGGAGAGGAAACGGTGGTATGTCCCAACGTGTTATTCCTGTAGAGGAAGTGGCCATATCCAGTTAGAGTGTCCTTCGAGGAAACGGAGAAGGGTCACGGACTCCTGGACACAAGTGGATCAAGATGTTCCGTTAAAACTAAATGTCGCCATGGCCACGGGGCGGGTGCTGGCTGGTCGATATGAGGCCCCAACCATCACTACAAGTCAAGTTTGCAATGCTGATGTTTCGTCACGAAAGCCGTGTGTCGAGGATAGCAAGCAATGTAAGAGGAACGAAGCCCGAGAAGAGATAAAAGTCATAAAGGTGAATGGACTTGACGACGAATGGACTGGAAGCGGTATGAAGAAGGCTCAAGAGGATGATGATGACCTACAACCTATACTGCATTGGAAACAGCTGGGAAGCAAACCCCGATGGAGTGATGTATCTGCTTACAGTTCAACTACCAAAAGCTATTGGGCCCAGTGGGACAGCTTAGCTCTGGTAGAAGATGTCCTGTATAGGAAATGGGAGTCTAACGATGGTAAGGAAGTAACCATGCAAGTAGTGGTACCACGAAGCAAGGTGGCCCCACTCTTACGGCACATCCACGATGGTGTTTCTGGCGGGCATCTCGGAGTCAAGAAAACCCTGGTTAAAGTGCGACAGCGGTTTTACTGGCTTCGTTGTCGGGAAGATGTCGAGGATTGGTGCCGTAAATGCACTGCATGTGCTTCGGTTAAAGGACCGCCGACAAGAAGCAAAGGAAAATTGAAGCTGTACAACGTTGGAGCACCGTGGGAACGTATCGCCATTGATGTTGCTGGACCTTTTCCAACGACTGATGAGGGTAACAAATACATCGTAGTAGTGCAAGACTACTTCAGTAAGTGGCCGGAAGTATTTGCGACACCCAACCAGGAAGCAGTCACTGTAGCCAAGAAACTGGTTCAGGAAGTGGTCAGTCGATACGGCGCACCTATGGAGATCCACTCCGACCAAGGACGGAACTTCGAGTCTGCTCTGTTTCAAGAAATGTGCAAACTCCTCGGTATAAACAAGACCCGTACGACTCCAGCGCACCCGCAGTCAGACGGAATGGTCGAGAGGTTTAACCAGACGTTGGAAAATCACTTGGCTAAAGTTGTCGACGAACACCAAAAAGATTGGGACCAGTACATCCCACTGTTCCTGATGTCCTATCGATCTGCGGTGCATGACAGTACGGGACACACTCCAGCTAAAGTCAATTTTGGTCGAGAGATAAGGCTACCAGTGGATGCAATAACCGGCACGCCACCCGATAGTCCTAAGCCCGTGGCGGACTACGTGAGTGAACTTCAAAACCGGCTGGACGAGCTGCACAGAATGGTACGGGAAAACAATTTGAAGACAGGTATAAGGATGAAAACCCGGTACGATAGAAACGCAAACACCAACGGTTTTGAAGAAGGAACCCTGGTATGGTTTCACAATCCGCTACGCAGAAAGGGAAAATCTCCGAAACTTCAAGCTCGCTGGGAAGGACCCTATACGGTTGTTACAAGAATCAAAAAACCAAAGGTAGTTCATGTGGATAGGTTGACGCGATATCATGGAACAAATGATGCTCGGGACGAGCATGATTAAGAGGGGGGTAATGTTACAACGATCGTCGATATCTCGGAAACTACTGATCGAATCTTCTAGAAATTAAAACGCATTGTTAATGTCGAAGTACTCTATCGATCCGTTTAGAAAAATCCAGAAAAGTCAATAAGAAATCACAAGCCCTTTTTAATGCCTACACCTACTTTACCTACAAATCGCGATAACAAGGGCATTCACCTCTATCGTCGGAACGACTGTGTAGGTACTTGTTTTTTCGAACGCCCCAGTAAATACCTACTGTTCTCGAACGCTCTAGTCTCTAGATGATTCCGGAATATTCTACCCCGCTATAAAAGGACGCCCGGCTATCGACACGAGGCAGTTTATTTTCGAAAGTGAAAGCGAACACATCTTACCGAAGTGAACCAAGAGAGTTATACCTGCGACTTAAGCAACGACTGTGGACTACTGTGAACTGCTGAGCGACTTGAACTGTTGAAGAGTACTGTGTGTGCTAGTTATTTAGTTGTCTAGTTAGTGGTGAGCGAATAAACTTCTTCGTTGTATAAACGGCATTTAATTTGTACCCCGCGCACGTAACAATATTGATATCACACAGTGTGTCCTTATAACAAAATACTTTGTTATATGTCTTTCAGTCTGTTTGTTCCGATTAATCTCCCAAATAGCTCGGTCGATTAATTGGGGAATTAATGGGGTTTCCACTGGCAGATAGCTGATGTTATAAGGCTTAACTTAGCCCACATTTATACGAAATATAATCCGCGCCAAAAATGAAAACCCAGATCGTCTTAGATCTGTGCTTTCGCGCACGCGGACGATTCGAGCACAGGTAGTTTAATATGATGAAATGTATAGTCGTTTATTAGATTAACTCGATAGTAAATCGAGCATTCTATGAAGCTATCACTAGGCATTCAGGGATTCCCTTTATACAGATGCTGATACGGCGGCGCGCGCCTCGTCTTTGCTGAAGGCGTCGAGACATCGCGACGAGCACTCGCCCGAGCGTATCGTGCAAGAGGTGGCGCAAGTATTGCGGCTCGAGCTGAGCCACTTCGAGATGAAGCGCACGGAAGGCGGGCCGTTGAAAGTGCTTAATGTGTTCTGTACTGCGCCCGAGCTGTCCTTCGCCGGCGAAACCCAAACCGAAGCAGCTGCTGCAGCGCTAAACTACATACGTACCGCGTTCGAGCTCGCAAAACTGATCTAAAGCCCTGGAGTCACTTTACCTCTTAACATGTAAAAGCTCGGTGTCTAATTTCTTTGAATACTTTGAGGTATAGCCCTAGTCTCTATAACCCTGGGCCTAGTCAAGTTTTAGTTTTGAGGGAAGGGTCAAGTGTCGGGGGGTTTAGGCAAACAAAACAACTAACAGATTATAGCTAGCTAGTTAAGAAATAATATGAAATTTCTGAACTTATTATAATACTAAGATAAAGTTATTAGTAACTGTATTGACTTAGCCTTAGGAGAGGTCATGTAATCGTGGGCTGTATTGACCGCGAACAAACTAGAATATGCTTAATTAAGCCAGTGGCCTGAATGGGCTTTAATGGAATAATACTGGGCAAAGATGCTGAATGACTGCATCATTGAACAAGCCAGTCGCCACTGAAAAAAGGGCAGTGGTCAATAAGCAAGCGAGCCAAAGAGCTGTGAGCTCTGTTGACCCTAAAGCTAAAAATCCCATAGAAAAACTATCAGTATTTTTTTAAATATAAAATTCCTTTTACAATTTTATTTATTTTTCCATTTAACCTATTTCACACTATGTCGAATATTTTAAAACAAAACTACCATATCTGTATAGCTGAAGCCTCAAATAATGCGCTCACTAAGGAATAGCGTTTTTAATACATATACGTGAAAAAATGCAACTACTGTTAAGAAGAAGTAAAATGAAATAATTCAGAAGGAATTACATTAATTTATTCAAAGTAATTGGATTCCGGTGTTAATAACTCCACGTGTACCTGTAATAGTTATAATTATCATAATAATAAACTTTTGCTCTTTCCTCTCAACAAAAACATCTTGGATTTTATTAAATGTATTCCCTATAGAGTTAATTTTTAATATGAATACTTATTAAGTTTGCATTTTGGAGCCCGGGGTCCGTTACTGCTGTCTGATAACCCAAGTCCGAGAGGCCACCAGACTCTCGTCCGTTGGGCCTCAAAGGTGTTGGTAGGGCCCTGCACACCCGTATTGAAAGCTTTCATAATAGGAGGCAATTCAAAAAAACTGATGATATCCAAGTCTTGATACCACGCGACGATATCTAATAGAGTAAGATCCCACTTTCACCAGAACTATTATTATATAATAGTTCGGGCACATACCTGTAATACGGTACGAGCATTAGGTCGTGTCACGTCACGTTATACTGGGATCGATCAATCATCACTTGTGACAGGACTATTGTAGCCAATAAGCCTGATATATACAGTGTTGATAGATCGATCAGAGCGTTTCGCAATCATTGTTGACATCACCATCCCCCATGATGACAATCTCGTTAAAGTCGAAAAAGAAAAACAAATAAAATATTTGGACTTGGCTCACGAGATTGTCGACATGTGGGATGTGGATTCAGCAATTATTGTTCCGATAATCGAACCGGTTCACAGACTGATTGCCAAGCCCCTCGACCAACATCTAAAGAGGCTCGCGTTAGGCAGTTGGATCAATGACTTGATGCAGAAAGTGGTACTCCTCGACACGCCACGTATTGTGAGGAGGTTCCTCTCTCTGGAGCCCTAACCACCGTCCAACGGTATCTTGGTCCCTGTACCCGACGCCGCGCCGGTGGGATACTATTTTTTATATTTTTAAATGTATTATTTTTATGTATACTTAAAAATATAATTTACATCTATATTTAAAAAATAAAGGAAATAACATGTAATAATAATATATCCTTGTAAAAATAATCTAGTTCTAATATTATTTTTACAAGGATACAATTTATGGCATAAATTAGTGTAGGTATGTAGGTAACTTGAGCGTATAATAAATAACAAAAAAAAAATATTGTCGCAAAATGGTTACAATCATATATTATTATATTATAATAATATTTTGACAACGAATGGCGATTACATTTTTCTCAGGATAATGATTACTATTTCCTAAGCTAGGCTAATGCCTGTATTTTGGGAGGCAGTGAAATTCAGACCGTTGACATTGATACGTTAAATATACATAAGGATTGTTGCTGTACAGCGGGCTTATAGTAGTTTCGAAGTACTATTATAATAGTTATTTAGTATATTATTGGTATGTGAGCGTATGTGTGCGTGGGTGTGTGTGTGTGTGTGAGGGTGTGCGTGCTTGTGTGAAGGTATGTTCATGAGTGTGTTGAAGTGCGTGCGAATAGGGGTATGCATGTTGTAAGCTTGTAATTGTTGATGGTTTATTATGATAGGATTTTTTTTATGCCAGGTATGTGAGTAAGTCCTCTGTTTTGTGGTAGTCAAGTTGTTGTAGCCTTTCCATTATTTTCTTAGCTTCGGATTGGTTTTGACCTGATATTTTTAAGCTTTTATGTGCTATATTGTACATTTTGGAGCTCAAGCTGTTAAATTGGATTCGGGCGAAGAGGTTTTACAGGCTGTTGTGGGACACAGGTTTCAGACTGCGTTGTTTTGGGTCAGGTGGTGGTACTATTGGGTGTTTTTTTAACAGGGCTCTGAGTACAAAGAGCTGACGTACAGTTAAAATTTTATCCTGGTGTAGTAATTGAGTTGGATATCTATAGGGTTTCCTAGTCATGACTTTTAGTACTGTTCTCTGTGCTCTTTCTAGGCCGATAATGAGAGATTTTGCTGCTCCGCCCCACACAGTGATACAGTACTTGATGATAGACTGTAAGGCCGTATACACCACTTTAAGCTTTTCGAGAGGTGCAGTGTCCCTCAGTATTTTAAACATATGCATCAGACGCCGTGTACTTCGCCGTGATCTATATGTTTGTCCCATTTTAGTGAACTGTCTATCTGTATGCCTAAGTATTTGATCCTTTTGCTTTGCGAGAGCTCATAGCAGTTGCAGCTATTCCGAGTGTCTGCGAAACACTGACGTTTACCAATCTGTCTATTGCTTTGTGTTGTACAAGTGTGGGTGTGAGCTTTAATAGAGAAGTGTTGTGGTGGATAGCCTACTTTTGTGATGGCAAATGGCACAAGTTGTTTTTGCTAGATTTAAAGTCAGTAAGTTATCGTTCAACCAGTCCATGATTTTAGTTATAGAGCATTCGGCTCTTTCCTTCACCAAGTGCCAGTTGGGAGCTGATATTAGGACTGCAGTGTCGTCTGCGTAAGTGTATTTTTTGTGTGTGGTAGGGACATCGTGCCGAGATCGTTGATGTATATTTGGAAGAGGGTTGGGCTTAAAATACTTCCTTGTGGGACACCGTAGGATACTGTTTCCTCGCCGCTTAGATAGCTTCCTATTTTCACAGTTTGTTTTATGGAGGAGAGGTAATCATTGAATATGTTATATGGTAAACCACGTATCCCCATCTTTTCTAGTTTGACGAGAAGGATGGGAATAGAGACTGTGTCGAACGATTTCGAGAGATCTAGGAAGATACATAGAGATTTCGCTTGGTTGTCGATTATAACACTTGACAAGTCGTGGACAGCGTCTTCTGTAGAAGGTTTTTCGCTAAAATATTATATTTGTTCAAGTATTGCGTCAATACTTTGTTAAGTATTTTCTCCGGTATTTTACTTAGTGCAGATAGTACCGCGATAGGGCGACAATTGCTGACACAGCCTCTATCCCCACTCTTGTAAATTGGGTGTACGATGGCTTTTTTGAAGGAGGGAGGAAAAGCTCCGGTATTTATGGCTTGGTTTCAGATATGGGTGATGGGCGGGACTAAGACCTGTTGAGATTGCCTAAGTGTTTGCGCAGAAATGGCGTCCCATCCCACCGCAGTCTGGATGAAGCGGGAGTACAATAGTTTGTATTTCCGATTCCGACACTTCTAAGAGGACTATAGAATTAGGTGGACTATGTAAGTTTACCAGTTTGTTTGAGGTAGCTATTGGACGAGGGTTACAGGTGATTATTCATCGGCCAAATTTTTTCCTACACTTGTAAAGTAATGGCAAACGCTGTTCGTGGATGCTTGTGGGTTTGAACATATTCGCAGGAGCTCATCGAGACTGCGTTTTGTCATTTGCGAGTGAGTTAGTTTTCATAGCTTTCCATAGTGCCTTGGTATCGTTCCCTGTTTTGTCTATTAAGTTTTTGCCGTAAGCTGCTTTTAATTTTTGGAGAATTGAATTGCAAAAATTCCTGTAGCGGGTATACGTTATCTTTAGGGTCATATTTAGTATGTTCGTGGATGACGGGTGAGATAATGGATATAAGAGTATCTGTTGCTATATTTGCATCGTGTATTTTTGATATCTTAGAAAAATCTTGGATTCCTAGGTCACTTTTTATGACTTCGTGATCGGTAGTAGTCTTGATAGAAAGGTTACGGGTGTGTTTGATTTTGTTTATAAATAATAGTGTGGGTATGGTCTGTTATATAAGATATTAGTACTAGAGTGGTGTTAGGTAGCCTAGGTTTCACAAATATATGATCTAAACATTTGATGATTCTTGTAGGGAAGGTATGGGTTGGAAAGAGGCCATGGGAGGCGTTAAAAGTTACATATTCTTCAGACCACGGGTCTGTATTTTCGGCACCTATGTCAATATTTATATCACCGACGAGAATCATGTTTTGAGTAGGACAGTCATTAAATACCGTATTAAGGCTGTCAATGAAATTGTTAAAGTTTTGTGTGGTATTTAGTGATGGTGATCGGTATATGGCTACTATTTTTGTTTTATTTTCTATTTGGCACACTAGGTAGCGTGCGTCTTTAAAATGAGTTTCGTATATCTTACATGTTAGGTTTATATTTGTATAAATCATTATACCGTCATTTTGGTTTGCTAAGAATTTCGTCGAGTCTAAATTATACCCATCTAAAATATAACGTAACGGACTACTGAGACGAGGTCTCAAGTTCGATCCCCAGTCGCCCTGGGCACACACCTCTGATTTTTCGCAGTTATGTGTGCATTAACTACGAAAAGTCAGAGGTGTGTGCCTGGGGCGATGTTAATTATCTATCGCTCGCTTAATAATGTGCCCGGTAAATGGCAATAGGCTCGCCCCCTATTAATTGGGGCCTAAACATAACTGGCGAATCGTGGGTGTGTAATACACCTCTGCCTACCGCTTCGGGGATACAGGCGTGAAATTATGTTATTTATGTTTATGCTAAAATAGGTGAGTGGCTCACCTTGCTTAGCCAGCATTCGGTTAGTACAAATATGCATACGTTCCTGGCGGCCATTTGTCAGTAAAGTTCACTTTCATTTGCAGTGATGATTTTTACGTATGTGTTAAAAAATATCGTTATAATTATTTATAATTTATGAAAATTGCCAGCAACGTTCCGTCGTCGGCCGTTAAAAATAGATTTTCTTAGCTCAGCGAAAGTGGGATTTGGACCGTTAAGGATCGAATAATTTGTTATAGTGAGAGTGGTGACACTGGTAGAGCGAAAAACGTCACCAGTTTAATGTTAAAGATACAGAAATACAGAAGCCTTACTTTTCTCTTTACCAGTAAGTAACTTGCACTTCTAAAAGAAACCTATGGCTGACTATATACCTATACATCCTGTATATATATATATATATATATATATATAGGTATACATCCTGTTACTTATTCTACGTCCACTATGGCCATTTCTGCATCTAATATGGCGTCCACCTGCTTACGACGTCCATATAACGGACGTCAAATAGGAGACTAGGCGCACTGGCGACGGTAACTATCGAAATGACCAAATATGAAAAAAAATTGGACGTCATTTTTCTTCCAATCTTGCTATACTGAATATTTACGTAGTTCCGTTGATTTTCGTTGCAAAATGAATAGCGCTGTTGTCAATTTTGGGATACTTTCATTGATAGCCGTGTTTGACGTCCGCACAAATTTTGGAGATGCGACGTTGCTGTACGGTGCGCATTGTTTATGTTTCAGATAAATCATAGTATTTAGCTATTTCACCTGGTATACGGGCGTCGCATCATTAGTGAGCTCAGATTTGCGTGTTCGATGCTCTTTGATAAAAAGCGGGACCACGTTTCTAGGTGAATTGTAGTACCTTGTTACCTTTTCGAAACTGTAATACCCTTATACGGACGCCAGATTACCCTAAAGTATTATTTGACGTCCATATCTTCGATACCTACCTACCTGATATCGGCAATATATGGACGTCAAATAATAGTTAGTGTGAATATTTTTGGGTAATCTGGCGTCTGTATTATGAAAACACACATATTTTCATAATACGGACGCCAGATTATTGTAACATTTGATTAAATTGTGTGCAACATGATATTGTGTATAAATAAGGATCTTACTTAAGTTCTTTTCGTAAGAGGTCATTTTTGTTAAATTTTGTGAAGTTTTATTTATTATGAACTTTATTGAAAGTATTAGAGTTTATATATATATATTTATTTTTATATATATATATATTTATATATATATATAATCTCATATCTCTGACTGTGGTATTGAGTACTAATGACCGCAGACCGCAGTGAGAGACAAGCTAGCAAATATGCATACACTCAAGGTACATATCTATATTACATTATCTCATATTTTATGCTTGTAAAAATAAGTGAGGTCTGGGAAGCCAGTTTTTCCCTATACCAGTGTACCAGTTATGGAGGGTTATGGGATTTAAAAACCACGACCGCAGCATTACCGTGATATGTACAACGAATAGATAAATAAAACGCGCGATTGAGGGTTGGGCAGTATTTGAACTACTTGTAATTAAAATACGTAATTGAAATACAAATGGTATTTGTATTTCAATTACTTGCATGAAATGTATTTTTTAATTCGTATTTCAAATACGGACGCTGAGATATTTTGTAATTGCTGCAATAGCAGCGGTAAGGCCCATCATGGAGGATTGGCTAGAGAGGCGCTACGGAAGCCTCTCGTACCGACTGACGCAGGTGATCTCTGGGAAGGGTAGCTTCGGGGACCACCTGCATCGGATCACAAAGGAGCCAACGCCTGAGTGCCATCACTGCGACGCGAGCGAGGACTCAGGGCTGCACACGCTGGTGGACTGCCCGGCGTGGGAGCCGCTGAGGCGAGAACTCGTAGCGCCATCGGGGTGGGAGTCCTTTCGCTCGGCAGCATGATTGCGGCAATGGCGGGAGAGGTTTAGAACTCTCCCGGCCCGCCGAGCCCGCAACATTTTCGCCGACGTCACGGGCGACTCAGGCGCCGGAGGTCGCTTGACGACCTCCGTCCTCCATGAGCGCAGGCCTGGGGGTGGCAGGTGAGGCCACCTGTCACCCCAGCAGAAGCAGGCTGGGACGCTGGGGCGACTAGCGCCCCTCCCCCAAACCGGGGCAAGACGGGGACACCATCTCGAAACCGGAGATGGTCCAGGGTCAGTCGGGGTGCGAGGGATATGCTCTATGGGCAACCTAACACCTCGGCGTCTGTAGACCCGAGACGGCGTGCGGTTTTAGTCAGTTCAAACCGGGAGGCATCAGAGGGGAATTCCGCACGAACAAAAAAATGTATTTTGTAATAAGTATTTCAAATATTTGTTGCCTCAAAATACATCTTAATATAAATACATTTAAAATGTATTTAGCAATCTTATTAATAAGAATAATTGGGATCTTATTAATGCTACCACATTAGTTATAAAATGCTTAGGTTGCCAGAAAGCATCACAACAGATGAGATGCAAAGAATTCAAAATCTAGATATAAATTACAAAAAACATGAAATAATGCCTGGGAGCAGCAGGAGTAGCACCACTAGTAAAGAACATGATGATTTCGTTGTTTTTGAACAGGGCAGGGATAGTGATCAACCACAGACGAAGAAGAATTGGTTTAGAGTTGCTCAGCTTCCTATATGATAAAAGCAAAGAACTTTCCATTCTTGAACGTTATCCATTCATAAAAAATGTGTTCATATCATTTAACACAAGTTTGTGCTCATCAGGACCAGTAGAAAATTTGTTTTCTTTAGCAGGTTTTATAAATTCCCCAACCAGAAGCTGTTTGTCTTACAGAACATTTAACAATCTAGTGTTCATGAAAGGCAACTCTGGTTTTACAGATTAACCTTCTTTTACATTGCTTTTTAGCCTATACTGGGCTGGATTACTTTTTATTACGAATAATATTTTGTTACTTGTATTTCAAATAAAAATAGCTAAAATACTGTATTTTGTATTGTGTTGTATTTAAAATACATTACTTCAAGATATTTCGTACTTCTCATTTTATTGTATTTCAATTTAAGCAAATCATGTATTTCGCCCAGCCCTGGTAGCTACCTACTTTTTAAAAATAAATAGGGAAAAGGAAGTCAAATATTTAACTTAATGAATAAATCTCCTGAGATTTTCCGAAATAAAAACCGGTTTTGCGCAAAATACAATCTACGGAGATTTTTCTTTTCCGGTTTTTTTTCCAGAGCAGCCCTACTATGGGTATAATTGTCAACCGAGCCAAGTCAAATCTGTCAAATCCAAATCACTTCCAAATTTTTTTGTCTGGACTAGAAACAATAGGTACACAGAATAATAAATAATAAAATATAGTACAGGATGCCGTAAAATGGTGTGTAACTTACGATCCTGAAACCAACTGGCCATATGGCGTAAATTTCAGTCATAAATAAGACATACTTTCGTGATATAGAAAGAAACTTGGTAAAATTACAAGTGATGATATTTTTGTACTTTATAATCTGATAAATATGAGATACAATAAACAAGAATTAGTCTCGTTAGCATCTCAAACATCACAAAATTTTGACCGTGAAGGTGTTCTCGTACTCAAAGAGAAGCAGGATGGGTTCTTTCGAAGATCGGAAGGTGAGTTGTTGATTATTCTATGTCCTGGTATTACAAATAAAAATACTTTAATCAGACTCTTCTGGGAGAAAAATAGATTTTTCTTTGCTTATTTAACTGCTTCTAAGGTATTCCTTAAAATTATAATCTAGTTAATATTTTCTAAATTTTGTAAACATCAACATTCTGTATTCTATTGTTGATTCTAAGATAAGAAAATCGCAATGATGGTTTTTATTATTTCATAAAAACCAAGATTGACAATGTTTTAATAGTTTAGGGTTGTATGGGCTCCTCCAATATCTTTGGGGCCCAAGCTAATCTCACCTGGTTTATCTATTGATTGAACTGCTCTGAATATAACGGCGACGGCACGTTTTACCGTCAAACTACTGACAGTAAAACGTGCCGTCGCCGTTATATTTTACGGATAACACTCATGTGTAGACTAACTCTGTGTTAGGATTGGTGACCATTCTTATCACATTAAGATACCTCTGTGCCTCGAAGAACACATGATGCTGTCGGTCCCACTTTGCCATACGAACATCTATGGCAGTTGTTATCACTGGTCTAACTACAAAACTTTGATATCACCAAAGGGTTGTGAAGTCAGATGACAGTTGCTTCACAGAAAATATCCAAGTTCAGCTGCTTCATAGTTGAATGGAAAAGCAGACCTCAACTTTGTTGGGAGAAGGGGTTCTATTGTAGATTGAGGATCTGGTGTAGGCTTTCCTCTTGGGGCCCTGTCAGTCAGGAGGGAAATCACTTCCACACAAGCCAAGTTAACCCGAATCAAGAGAAAGATTAGGAGAGCAGGCCTGGGCTCCAAAGTGCAAGCGTTGCATGTAACCAGGACTAATGCTGATCACAGCAAGAATCCTACAAGTTAGGAATTTGGTCATGCTGGTGTTGCACTTGGTGCAGTATGAACTGGAAACTGCTGACGAGTTCAAACTCTTTTTTTAATTATTACAAACCACCTAGGATCCAAAGCCTTAGCTTTTCCTGTTGCTATACTATGGATTAAATTTTTACATTAGTTGTGCCTCAATACACATTATCTTCATGACACAAATGTGCAAAAGACTGAAGAAGAATGAAGAATGACATGTACCTATAGAGACTCATAAATTTTTGCAATACCATGAATAGCATGATTGTCTACTTAACAGGCTTTTATTTCCGCATGAAAATAAAGTGTTGGTAATTTACAATTTATGCTCCTGGTATTGCAAGTTTCCAATAGCCACAGTACCCATTAGTCATATAAACAGGGTGGCGCATAATACTGCTCTGCTTTAATTAAAACACACATTACTATTTACTTTGGATTTGGTTGGTGTCACTTGTTACCCCAAAATGGCTAGTTTGAAGAAGCAGTCTAATAACATATATCAATTCACATTCACAACCTTTCATATGGTTGTGGAATGCGTCTGGTGTTTGAGCATGGCAGTAGTAGTGGTTAAATACTGACTTGACATCTTAAAGGATGACATGTGTGCCAATCTTAATACTGTCACGAATTCTGAATACGAAAATAAATTAATTAGGGCCCTACAATTTAATATAAATTAAGAAAGTACCTATATCAAAAATAAAATTGCCTGTAGATTTAGATCCAAAAAAGAGAACATCTGGGACGGGTCTTGAACCCGCAAAGTTGAAGACGTTTATAGGGGGAATAATCTGACCAACTGAGCTACCTGGACATGTTATAGATAACCGAAATTCTATATTTATAGGAAAAGTTAGCATAATCATTGCTTCGAAATTTCATTATAAATGACTGGGCTAACAGCCAACCTCAAAAAAAAATTACAGGTCCCTAATTAATATATATTAATATATATATAGCAGACGAAAACAACACCTATAAGGTGCACGCAATGAACCTAGAAATGCAAAACGAATGGTTGACCCTAGGTGAATTTTGTATTCCCATAGCCTTAAAATGGCGTACCATAATATACGACTGGTCACCGGCCTTACTTAAATTTTACCTAAATGCATTCCAGTTGACCCTCCCCGACCAAAGCAATCTGGTCAGATGGGGAAAAGCCACAGATAAAACATGTAACTCATGTGGTGAAGCAACTGGTACGGCTAGGCACCTACTAGTGGGTTGTAAAACGCTATTAGACCGGGGTCATTACTCGCGCCGTCATGATAAGGTATTAGAAATCATACGTGAGGCTGTAAGTTTGGTGGTAGCTAGAGCGAAAAAAGGATTAACCACAAACCAAAGAAATGACATTGCGTTTGTAAAGGAAGGCTGCTCAAAGAAATCACCTCAAAAGCCATATTCAATTTTGATAGCTGCCGTTGACTAGACAATACTCGTAGACATGTATGAGAAGCACTATAGGATACCGGAGGATATCTGTGCCTCATCATCCAGACCCGACATATTCCTTTTTTCACGATCGCATAAGCGTGCAGTGCTTGTAGAACTCACAGTACCGTGGGAAACTAATATACCTAAAGACCACGCTATAAAGACAAACAAATACTTCGATTTGACAAACGAGTTAACCAAAAACGGCTACGTGGTTAAACTCTATGCCGTAGAAGTAGGAGCAAGAGGAATTCCAGCTAAATCCCTGTACAACTTACTTAAAGACCTCGGAATGCCAAGAGCTTCAATATAATAATAATATAATAATAATAATAAAGCCTTTTTTATTTCAATTACAATTCCAATGTTACATGTGTTAGTATGGTTAGTTATTCTTACTTGTTATGTTAGTATGTGTTAGTACTAAACTAGATATGGACCCCGTTTAGGGTATAGGCCTCCTCCAGTCCTCGCCAAGTCTCCCTATCCTTGCCCTTTGTCATCCAGTTTGGTCCAGCTGTTTGAACGATGTCGTCCACCCATCTACGAAGAGGTCTGCCAACTTTTCTTTTTCCAACTGGGCCTTTCCATTTTGTGGTTACAAAGGACCATCTGTTGTCTGTGGCCCGTGATATGTGGCCAGCCCATCTCCATTTCAGTTTCGAAGCTTGTTCAAGTGCATCAACCACTTGAGTCTGCCGTCTGATGGTATCGCTTTGTACTCGGTGAGATCTTCTTAATCTTAGTATGCTCCTTTCCATGGCTCTTTGTGTGGATCTAATTTTCGATTTTGCTTTTTTTGTGCAGGCCCATGTTTGGCAACCATAAAGTAAGCTGGGTAAGATGCAAGTGTCGAGTACAATTTTCTTATGGTGCAGGTTGTAGTCTCCCTTCAGCACTTCCTTTATTGACCAGAATTTCTTCCAAGCTATGTTGATGCGTCTGTCAATCTCCTCTTCATTGCACTGCTTATTAAATGAGACTTGTTTACCAAGTATATGTAACTTTCGACATAATCAATGGATCTTCCTCGTACTGTAATGGCTTTTTTATGTGTGTTAGTCATTATCTTTGTTTTTTCAGTATTCATCTCCAGGCCTACTTTGTTGCATTCGGAGTCCAGAGAGTTGATCATGAGCTCTAGCTCCGGCGGTGTTTCTGCTAAAATAACAAAGTCATCAGCAAATTTTAGGTGATTCAAGCGGCACTCCCCAATCCTAATGCCACGCTGTTTCCAGTCCATTTTCTGAAATATATTCTCCAGCACCATTATGAAAAGCTTTGGTGACAATGGGTCGCCCTGTCTGACGCCTCTATTTATTTCGAACTCTTTACCTAGTGACTCTAGTTGAACCTTGCTTGTGCAATTTGAATATAGATACTTAAAGATTTTAATATATTTTTGGTTGATGTTAAACCTTTCCAGTGCGTCCCATATCGATTCGTGGCTGATACTATCAAATGCTTTTCGATAGTCAATGAAAGCTAAATATAGTGGCCTGTTGTATTCTTTGTACTTTTCTAGGACTTGCTCGAGTGTCTGTAGATGGTCTGTTGTACTGAAGCCGGAACGGAAACCTGCTTGTTCGAGTGGAGAGCATGTCATCAATGTCTTTGGCTATTCGGTTGAGAATAGTAGAAGCGAATAGTTTGTATGAGCATGCTAGTAGGCTAATAGGTCGGTAGTTACCTAGATCAGATGGATCTCCTTTTTTGAATAACAGAATAATATTTGAAGTGCACCATTGTTTGGGTACTGTTCCTGTATTCAGAATCATGTTAAAAAGCCTTGTTAGATGAGAAGTCAAGGCGGGCGCTCGCAGCTTGAGTGCTTCGTTGTTTATTCCGTCCGGGCCTGGGCTTTTTTCTGATTTTAGTTTCTTTATTTGTGCCAATACTTCCATTTCCTCAATCTGCATGATTCCATTTTGGTTGTCGTTTTTATCACTGTCACAGTCGGTGTCTTGTCGCGTCATGCTGTCGGTGTTTCTTTTGCTGTACAAATCTTTGTAGAATGATGTTGCTAGACTAAGGACATCTTTTCTTGTTCTCGCTTCATTTGATTTGTTATTGAGTTTTTGTATCCAATTTTTATGTGTAGTTAGTGTTTTAAGTGCCCTTTTTGTGCTTCTATATTTCTCTAAGTTTTTAATTAATACTCCTTTGCGATAATTTTTGTAATCATTTTTAATTGACTTACTGGTGGTTTTGTAAATTTTGCTTAGCTCGTCTCGCATAGATTTGTCTTTGTTTTTAGTTTGTAATAATTCTGTCCTCTTCTGTATGAGTTGTTCTGTCTGTTTACTAAAAATTGTATGTGCTCTGTCGTTGGTTGAGGTGTTGTTTTCTTTTAGGCTGTGTTTTATTGCTTCCTCAAGAAAGTTGTAGTAAGTTTGGACGTCAGTAACAGAGCCTCTGTTTTCAGTTTTCCTTCAATGTATAAGTATATGTAGTTGTTGTACTCTACTTTTTGTTCTTCATTCATAAAATTTTTTTATGTTTGTTTAAAGTTGTGTCTGCTTCTTTTAGGAAGGTTTAGGAGTAGCGTTGCTCTCAGTAGCCTGTGGTCAGATGGGAATTGTATGTTGTTCAGAACTTCGTAGTTGGTAATGAGTTCTGGGTTACTTGATAGGATAAAATCTATTTCATTTTTCGTTTTCTGATTTGGTGATGTCCATGTCCACCTGCGTGATGACTTTTTCTTGAAGAAGGTGTTTATGAACGATAGGTGGTGTTCCTGGGCAAACTGTATGAGTCTGTTACCTCTATCGTTGCGCTTCCCATATCCATATTTGCCCATAATAAGATTCTCTTCTTTTTTTGGGTGTCCTATTTGGGCGTTAAAATCTCCTATTAATAGAACTTTGCTGCCTGCTAAGTTTTGGGCTTTTCTAATGTCGTCGTAAAAATTGTCTAACTCCGCTTCACTCGCGTCTTCTGTAGGGGCGTATGCCTGAATTATCGAGAGCTGTAAGTCGTCGAATTTTAGCTGTAACAGGGCAACTCTTTCTGATATTCCTGAGAAGCTTATTATGTTGTTTTTTAGATGCTTTTTTATTAGGAATCCAACACCATACAAGCCTTTGGTTTGTCCTATGTAGCACAAAATATAGTCATGACTTTCTTCTATACTACAGCCCATTCGTCTCAGTTCTGCAAGTCCAAGTATATCGAACTCTATGTTCCTCAGTGCATAAGTTAGTTCAAGGTATCTTTCCTTTGACAAAAGAGATTTTACGTTGTATGTGCCTATTTTTAGTTTTCTTTCTTTATTGCTGCATGGTTTGTTGTTGGATGTGTTTTGTTTTGACCTCTGCTTTCTGGAAGATGGTATGCTTTCGGGCTCTATGCTGCCATTCGTAACTGGAGGGTTATGGTCGTAATCCCCACGGGGACCAGCCGGATTGGGGAGATAATTATTTAGTGGGTTGTTATTTGTACATGTTTTTTGACTTCCAGCAAGGTTACCTTCATATCATTGATTTATTATGTGCCCGGCAGAAGACGAGCTGCTAGATCTTGGGCGGAAAAAGTCAGGGTTTTTATTGATTTTATTCTGTGCAGGATCTCTGTTGTTGTCCTCTTTCCCCTTCTTTCCTGGCTTAGCAAATTCAGGTGTTTTTGATGATGAAGATCTTTTTCTCTTTGTGTCTACGGCTTCCCGTTCCTTTACTATAAGCTTATCATAACGGATGAAAGCAGTTTTTCCCTCACTTTGCACTTGTTCCTTTTTTTGTTGTAATTCTTTGCGTTTAATTAAAATATCCTTAGGGTAGTCGTGGGTAGCATACATGTTATTGGGAAAGAATTTGTTGTTGCGAAGCAGTTCCTCTTTTCGCCAAACGAGGGTGCACGTAATCATTACAGGCCTTGTCTTGTTGTCGGCTTTTTTTCCTATTCTTCTTAGGTTACTAATTTCCCACTCGTCCCATTCACGCAGATTTGCTTTGTTACTTGTTTGATTTAAAATCTGCAGAACATTTTTTCTCAGTTCTTCACTGTTTCTTTCAATTTCTGTAATTCCGTGCAGTATGACGTTACTTCTTCTAGCTTCTCTTTCCAAGTTTTGAACTCTTTGTTGTAGCAACAGTACTTCATGTTTAAGTTGTTGATTTTCCGACACAAGTGGTGATAATTTCGTGTCTATAGCAATGGACAAACTTTCTGTAAACTTTTTTGTTAGGTCTTCTGTTTGTTTTTTGAAATCGTCCTTCATTTCGTCCATTTTCAGCAAAATTAACTGTAACTGAGGTTCCATCGTTGACATTCCGAAATTTCTGCCAACAGTGCCAACCCACAACAATACTATTTTGACACACGCAGCCTTATAGCGTTTCAGTTCAGAACGGACGTTTATAGGGGGAATAATCTGACCAACTGAGCTACCTGGACATGTTATAGATAACCAAAATTCTATATTTATAGGAAAAGTTAGCATAATCATTGCTTCGAAATTTCATTATAAATGACTGGGCTAACAGCCAACCTCAAAAAAAAATTACAGGTCCCTAATTAATATATATTAATATATATATAGCAGACGAAAACAACACCTATAAGGTGCACGCAATGAACCTAGAAATGCAAAACGAATGGTTGACCCTAGGTGAATTTTGTATTCCCATAGCCTTAAAATGGCGTACCATAATATACGACTGGTCACCGGCCTTACTTAAATTTTACCTAAATGCATTCCAGTTGACCCTCCCCGACCAAAGCAATCTGGTCAGATGGGGAAAAGCCACAGATAAAACATGTAACTCATGTGGTGAAGCAACTGGTACGGCTAGGCACCTACTAGTGGGTTGTAAAACGCTATTAGACCGGGGTCATTACTCGCGCCGTCATGATAAGGTATTAGAAATCATACGTGAGGCTGTAAGTTTGGCGGTAGCTAGAGCGAAAAAAGGATTAACCACAAACCAAAGAAATGACATTGCGTTTGTAAAGGAAGGCTGCTCAAAGAAATCACCTCAAAAGCCATATTCAATTTTGATAGCTGCCGTTGACTAGACAATACTCGTAGACACGTATGAGAAGCACTATAGGATACCGGAGGATATCTGTGCCTCATCATCCAGACCCGACATATTCCTTTTTTCACGATCGCATAAGCGTGCAGTGCTTGTAGTGCTCACAGTACCGTGGGAAACTAATATACCTAAAGACCACGCTATAAAGACAAACAAATACTTTGATTTGACAAACGAGTTAACCAAAAACGGCTACGTGGTTAAACTCTATGCCGTAGAAGTAGGAGCAAGGGGAATTCCAGCTAAATCCCTGTACAACTTACTTAAAGACCTCGGATTGCCAAGAGCTTCAGTAAGCTCTTTATTAAAACGTATATCAGAAGCGGCATTGTTAGGATCTTACCAAATTTGGATAGGTAGGGGGGGGGAACACTACTGACGGTGGAGGTGAGCGCTGATGCATCACAAACCTACATCTGGGTCGCAAGTCCCAGTCGCCGTCATGGTGTTCCTCTCTGTACCACGCTATGGACCCGGCGACCGCACGGTGAATCCATGGAGTGCTGAGAATCGGATCTCTTTATCGATTGGCAGCCGTCCTGTTTTCAGTGACTGGGCAACACCAGGGATTTATAATAGCAGGAGGAGATTGTATGAATTATAACATAACATAACATAAACCCACGCCTATATCCCCGAAGGGGTAGGCAGCGGTGCTAGCACCCACATGAATAATATTCTGAAAAATCGTACAATTTCAACCCTGATTTTCAGAACTATGTCAAAAACTATTCTAAAATATTTAAGGGAGCCTGTTCCTTTGCTAAATCAAACTTTATAAAAAACAAAATATCAAATTCTGTTAATAAGCAGTTGTAAGAGATTACCATTTAAAAATAGACGGTCGCCATGTCACAGAGGATCTGGAAGTTGCGACAGAGTTTGAACACTTTTTTTTCAAATATACCTGTAGCCACTACCCGAACTCTTCAGTCGTCTTCCACTTCCACTGAGTCATTGCTTATGGAATCAATTACAAAATGTGAGGACGCTTTCAGATTCTCAGTTGTTGATAGCAAGGACATCACAAAAGCGTTTAAATCCATTGATATTAAAAAGACCGCGGACCTATGGGGATTATCAGTCAAAACTGTTTCAAGCATCATTGATGTCATTGCTCCCCATCTAGCAACTGTGTTTAATGACTGCGTCACTAGCAGTATATTTCCTGATTTAATGAAACATAGTAAAGTCATACCTTTCTTCAAGGCAGGCAGCGCCTCAGATCCCTCGAATTTCAGACCCATCTCTGTGTTGCCAACCTTGAGTAAAGTATTTGAGAAATTAATTCTAGACCAGATGCTAACCCATTTTAATAAATATAAATTATTTCATGGTAACAGTTTGGGTTTACTAAAGGACGATCAACGACGGATGCTGGTATAGAGTTATTGAAATGTATTTACGAGGCCTGGGAGGATAAGCAGGATGCATTAGGTGTTTTCTGCGATCTATCCAGAGCCTTCGATTGCGTCCACCATGATACATTGGTCAGGAAATTAGATTCTTACAGAATAAGGAACAAGGCTCTCGACCTTTGGACTTCTTATTTAAACAATAGAATTCACAGGGTCGATGTGAACGGTACACGTTCGGTGGGATCTTTGGTTTCGATGGGCGTTCCACAAGGGTCGATACTTGGACCATTTTTATTTTTAATTTATATAAATGACCTCCCTTACTACGTAAGGGATAAAAATAGTATTGTTTTGTTTTCTGGTGATACTTCCTTAATATTGACGACGAAGTGAACAACGCAATCTCACGAGTGGTTCATTGGTTTAATATAAATAATCTTTGCCTTCATGAAAAAAAAACCAAATGTATTAAATTCACCTTACCTAATGTTACACAGGTGGAAATCAATGTAAACTTAATGAACAGTTGTTGAGCCTTGTGGAATCAACCGTGTTCTTAGGTTTAAGTATCGATGCTAAATTACAGTGGGGATCACATATTGAAAAAATAGCTAGTAGGTTAAGTTCTGCTTCCTACGAAAAAGATTAGGACTTTAACAGACATAGATACCGCTAGAATAGTTTATTTCAGTTATTTCCATAGTATTATGAGTTACGGCATTCTCCTTTGGGGTAATGCCGCAGATTTAAATACAATCTTTGTACTGCAAAAGCGGGCGGTGCGGGCAATTTATAAGTTGGGCGCAAGAGTCTCCCTCCGAGAAAAGTTCAAAGAAGTTTATTTCTTTGTTTATAACTGTAGTTTCCCAATATATTTTTGGAAATCTTTTGTATGTTAGAAGAAACATTTCCAATTTTTTAAGGCATTGTGATAAACATAACGTAAATACTAGACATAAAAACAATCTTGTGGTTTGTAATAGTCGACTCCACAAGATTAGTAATTCCTTTCAGGGTAACTGTATAGGCTTCTACAACAAGCTTCCTAGTGAAATGAATCTACCTCTTCATAAATTTAAAAACCAAATTAAAAGTAAACTGCCAAAAAGGCTATTATAAAATTCAAGACTATTTAGACGACAAACAAGCTTGGATATGAACTGTTTGCTCTCTCTCTATGCTACTCAAACGAAATATTGTACTTAGGTTAAGTAAATATGTTTGTAAATAGACCAGAAAAAAAAACAGCCCGCTGAGTTGCTTGCCGGAGTCTTCTCAGGACAGGGCCGCGTTTCGAACCGGTCGGTGGTCCATTTGCCAAACATTAGATTAATTTTTTTTGACGTTTTGTAAGTTCCGTATTAATGATCTATACAGAATAAAAGGTTTTTGACTATGACTTTGACTTTGATTTGGAAAAATCCGAGTATTGTAGAATATGTGGTGATATAATATTAAGTTCGAGACTTTGGAAAGATACTTGACAGTAACTAAATTTACGGAATAATAAATAATAACACAAAAGTTATTTATAAATTTTCTGTAGTAGTTAGTAAAAGCAACGAAATGATTTACCTCCTCTTAGCCTTTTGAGAACAGGACAATTTTGAGTATTTAAGTTTTATCAGGATCGAACATTATGCCATTACCCAATACAACATGGCCTAAATAAAGTTTTGAATCACATTTAGAGGGATAAAACTTCAAATTTGATTTTAATTTCGTAGGGTTTTAATGAACAAATCTATGAGGTTTTTATTTGGATAGGACTATTATAAACTGCTAGGCTAAGCTGCACGCCATCACAACTAAATTATCAACTTAAACATTTGTCTCATGATTAATTAAATTGTTTGTATTTAGTAATACCGCGTTTGCTCATTTAAGGCATGAAACTGCCTTAAGCGGACGTCCGCGCGGATTCATACAAAATTGCTCAGTCACGGGGACCCGCGCAGGCGACCATTGCGGCGAGGAAAGGCCCGCATCCTTTTGAGAACAGGACAATTTTGAGTATGATGGTAAGCTGAAGGTAAAGTCTCAGGAAAGAGGGTCACCATTACATACACGTACCATGTTAACAATGGTGGCACTCAGCTTGACGGTCTCATCAGAAGAGGATTGTCGTCGCAGCACCGCGTGACACCCACCGGTCCCACTAGTGCTGCGATCACAATCCCCCTGCCCAGCTATGCACTTGCTGACCCCTGAACGCAATCAAACCGAAACAGTCGTGGCTTGGTAATAATAATGATCCTTTAGACTGAGGCTGGAAAAAAATGTGGAAAATTTTTGATGCCAGTGCAGGGCTCCAAACCTCCAGCACCCCCTGAGCTTCTAAAATTGATCTTTTGCAAATGCAAAGGAAACTGTGGAGCGATGTGTGGATGTCGAAAAGCAGGGCTGAAATGTTCTGCAGTGTGCTTTCATTGTTCTGGAGAGACTTGCAGCAACGTAATGGGGCTCTCAGAATTAAATAATGAAAATGACTTTGATGATGAACCACCGACATTAACACCCCTTCCTTCTCCAGTTCTCCCACTGATGTTTAATTCAGAAAGCCGATCAGATGCTGAGCCGCAGCCTACTCCATCGAAACGCTTTGCATTTGCAAGCATTTGAACTACTCCGTCCTCGGACTACTCGGATTTGAACTACTCCGTCCTCGGACTACTCGGATTTGAACTACTCCAAATTTAGAAAATCACCGTGGATTATGCCTATTGGGGATACCACGTAAAAAAAACGTGCCTCCAGACTCTTCCTCGTGGGTGGTGGGGAAAAGAGTCAATAATTAATTATTAATAATATTGTAAGATTAATAATTTAAAAAATTATAATAACAAAATAAAAAAAAAACAAAAGTTACTGGACCAAAGTTGTAGAGAATTTAATTTGCAACAAAAAATGTTAACAAATTTCTTTTATCAGATAAATAGTTTAAGAGATATATCGTAAAAATCATTTCAACCCCTATTTTCAAGATGGCGGCCGTGGGACAAGAGTGGCGACCCCACAAACTTGGTTTTAGCTTTACACTGACCCCCCCTACACATCAAAAGAATTAAATTGCGTCCTCTAAAAAACGCCTGTTAGGCCTAAAAAATGTAACATTTCAATGGACTAACACTGCTACTTAGTGAAGGACCTTTATCGTGCACATTAGATAAAAATAATGGGTTAAATTCAGTCCGTAAGTACCCGATGAGTATAATGAGTAGAATGACGTTAGTCCATTGTTCTGAATGAAGTATGACACACAACAATAAGATTGTGCGAAAATACGACTAAGGACCTGTACCAATTGGAGGCACGACACGGCAAACAATTCTCATGTGACGAGTAGAAATAGATCCTAACATCATGATGGTAAAATTAAATTTCCATAAAGAGAACTGAAATTTCAATTTCAGGTATATTTTTATTCGTTACATTAAAAATCTTTGCCGTGCCGTGCAAAACGATAATGCTAATAATTTTATTTTTTGTTAGCACATCGTTGTCATTCGTGTACAACAGAAAGTAGCTTTTAACGAGTAGGTACAATCTGTACAATACAATTTTGATACTTGCCTGCTAAAGCAATTCATTAACAGCGTCTTCAGTCATTGTCACGATACCGTAATTAGCATGTTGAAGGCAACATACGAATACTTAGTACACCTCAAGACCGAAGACCGTAAATTGCTCGAAATTTATGCTGAAGAACACCAGTAAATTAGTCGTGTTTCAGCTAAAAGTCACGCTCGTGCGGTATGCTCACGGAGTAGATAACCGTGGTGTATGCCTTTGGGTTACTTTCTCTATTAGATAGAAAACACGCACAGCCCATGCAAGTCGTCGATCTGTACTATGTGTACGAGGGTCAATCTGAAAGTTCTTAGAAAATCAAAAACTGATTACATTAGCCAGTTATTAGTTTTATTATATCTTTTCAAAATATTGTCCATTCACGTCAATACACCGCTGCATGCGATGGAACCACTGGGAAAAGCACTTTGCCCACTCGTCCATTGAAGAGACTCCTCTTCAATGGCATCGCGATACGCAGCCACCGCTTCTTCAGCATTCATAAACCGCTTTCCTTTAAGTTTTTCTTTAATTTTTGGAAATAAATAAAAATCACAAGGCGCGAGGTCGGGGCTATACGGCGGGTGACCCAGTAATTCAACGTTTGATGTCGCCAAATAGTCGATCGTTCGCTTGGCGGTGTGCGACGAGGCGTTGTCGTGGTGAAGGAGGATCCTACTGCGAGGTCGTTTCTCTCGAACTTTTTCCAAGACAAGTGGCAAACAATTGGTAGTGTACCATTCTGCAGAAACTGTTTTTTGATCCTCTAACACAATTGTTACGAAATGACCTATCCTTCCAAAGAACGAGGCCACCATTTTTTTTCCCGCACTTCGATCTCTCTTCACTTTAGTTGGCAACTCCTCGAAAGGAAACACCCACTGAGCAGATTGTCTTTTGGTTTTGAGGATCATAACAGTAAATCCAGCTTTCGTCACCTGTTAGTATGTCGAACACAGCATTAGAGTCACCTCCGTTAAATCTTTCCATCATTTTACGGCACCAATCCACACGATGGAGTTTTTGAGCCTCAGTCAAATTATGAGGTATCCACCGGGCGCAAAACTTCCTGACCGCTAAATGTTCGTGGAGGATTTTGTGCACTTGACTCATACCGATGCCTAAGCTTGTCCGAATCTGCTGATAGGTCACTCTTTTGTCAGTCTCTATCATACGCCGCACAACACAGATGTTATTTTCAGTCGTCGCCGTAGAAGGCCGTCCCTCACGTAAATCATCAGTGAGATTAGTGCGACCACGTTTAAACTCATTAAACCAGTTGTAAACAGTCGCACGAGATGGGGCTTCATCGTGAAAGGCCAATCGTAGTCTATCATAACTTTCTTGTTGACTTAAATGACATCGAAAGTCATAAAAAATCATTGCACGAAAATTTTCTCGTGTTAAATTCATGTTAACGTGACACAGACAATTTTCAATTTGCCGCCAAATCGTAAAACAAATGATAAATGAATGAAATATATACTCAGTAATATTGGCAAAGAGTTCTATTTTCAAATTTTAGAATTATTTTTTTATCATATTGTTTATAAGTGGCCAGTTCTAAGAACTTTCAGTTTGACCCTCGTACCATCTGCTAATACTCGTTCAGAACGCGCAGTGAACGCACTTATCAAAAATGCGCATCTTCAGCGCGTTAAAAAAACGTAGTGTGCAAAGGCCCTAAAACGCTTACAGTTAAAAAGGTCTAAAGGTCTGAGCAAATTTAGATCGTACGATGTCCAACGGCGGATTTTTATCTCCCATTTATAAAGAAAATGGTCAGCGGGTCACCCTAATGACCCAAATAATACAAAGAAAGGGTAATCCCCAGAGAACAACTTCTAGGAACTGTTATAATTTGCAAAGATGATAAGTTCTTAATAACACTTTTTAATGTCTGTTATGTGTGGAAACTACTTTGCTGAAGAATGAAATATAAAGAAGTTATAAACATACCATTTTATTGAATACTGGATTTGAACCAGTTGACATTTATATTTAACACTAGCTGACCCAACAGATGTTCTACTGTCCAAATTTGTAATGTTTGTAATGATTGGCACACTCTGGAATTATTTAAGCTAAAGATATCATCAGAATAGGCTATTCTCTCCTGATGTTTTCTTTATCTGATTACCTAATTTTCACAGATGATGTATTTCTGTAGTCGCGTCGCTATAACAACTAATACTAAACAATAGAATAAAATAAATATTTAAGGGGCTCCCATACAACAGACTTGTTTTTTTTTTGCCGTTTTTATAGATCGCGCGAGCAAGTCGGACTCGCACTTGGCCGATTTTGGTTTATGAAGTGGGCTAAGTTTTTATCACAATTTTATGTATGTGTGATAATTTACTCATTGGTAGCCGTTGTCATCAGCAGGTGCTATTTTGTTTGGTATAATCAGCCACAGGTGTACATCTTCGTGTCGGCATGATGCTCAAGGCAGCGAACGGCCTTATTGTGTCAGTGTACATAAGTAAAGTGACATTATATCCTCATTTTAGAAAGTCGTTATGGCAGTACGTTTAAAACAAATGCATAGTAGATACATACATACATACATATGACAAAAAAGCAATTCATGAAATTTTTCTGGAACGGCTGGGCCGATTTTGACGGGCTATACTGGCATATAGGTAATATTACAAGGCGTAAAATAGACCACTTTTATTTTAGATTAAAATTAGGGTACCGCGCAATAAAATTAAAACCTTATAAATCTAAAAATCCACGCGGACTTAGTCGCGGGCACAGTTAGTCTAAACTATGAACTGAAATTTGTTGCAGGTTGTTCTGTACGATGGTTCAGACTTCGAGGTAACCTTTTATTTTATCTAAAGGGACCAGAGCCATGGTACGAGCCTATGGGAGTGATAGTGCTAGGCCACCATCAGATCAAAGTACAACCCCAGGATGATAATGGACACTGGCCTTTTCAGATTGGTAAGTCATTTAAATAGTCATACTTTAGTGCGTGGTCTATATCTGTACTAATATTTAGTCCACTGAAATGTTATATTTTAAGGCTTAGCATGCAAAAGTTAGAAAATGTGACTTTATATTTCGGATGTTCAGAGGCATATATGGGTAAAAGGGGTGCAACGGGGGCTTGGAATACACCACGAGCGAAGCCGGAGAGGATCAACTAGTATTCGATAAGCTATAATATTTCGACTGCATATGCAATTATAGACTAGCACACTTCACATCTCATCTTTTAATAATAGACCTACCTAGCTTTCTTTTTACGTGTTGAAACTCCCTCGGACTTCACCCCACCGGTGCACTAAAAAGGCGGATTAAAACCACACGGTGCCCTTCCCAAGCGTCCATTGCCTGGAACCCCGGGTATGCCCTCGAAAGGATAGCCCCAGGGTTCATACCTACCTACCTTATCTATCGCCGGTACATTTAAAGCGGTACGCAAGTATCTTTTAAGTCTAATAGGGGTACATGAGTACCTAAGTGTGAGGAATCTGAACAAGTGAGACAGAGTTTAAAAACTTTGATATTAAGAAATATACGTACAATATATATTTATACTTCCGTCATCCTCCCTCCGGGGTAGGCAGCAACGACAGGTCGCCAGTTACTTCTGTCCTCACAAACTTAAGGAACTGCCGTTACTGGAATTAAACATTTTATGCGAGCTCGCCGGTTTCGAATGCTTGTGACCTGCTATTTTCTCAATACGACATCAATTGGATCAGTCCATTATTTAATTCTGTCGTCATATTCTTCTTTCGAATTTATTAGATTCAATCAATTAATGTAGTTTACTGCTGGAAATTATTACATTACTACGATGGAATCAATGCCTATTTGTTATTCGTGGATCAAAAAAAAAGTAACTAGGTTGCCTCATACTGTTATTAGCGCGTTTATTTTTTAGTCTTATCTCGAATTAGATTTATGTACTGAATGGTGACGTGGCCGGGCCCCGGTTGGAGGGGAAGACCAAAGAAATGCTGGCAATACGACGTGAGGGCAGATATGCATCTTACTTTCGGGGATGCTGAAGACGTGTTAAAAAAAAATTAAACGAATGTTTGGCAAATGGACCACCGAGCTGTTTTTTTTTGGTCTATTTACAAACATGTTTACTTAACCTAATTACAATATTTCATTTGAGTAGCATAGAGAGAGAGCAAACAGTTCATATCCAAGCTTGTTTGTCATCTAAATAGTCTTGGATTTTATAATAGCCTTTTTGACAGAGTTTACTTTTAATTTGTCTTTTAAATTTATGAAGAGGTAGATTCTTCATTTCACTAGGAAGCTTGTTGTAGAAGCGTATACCGTTACCCTGAAAGGAATTACTAATCTTGTGGAGTCGACTATTACAAACCACAAGATTGTTTTTATGTCTAGCATTTACGTTATGTATATCACAAAGCCTTAAAAAATTGTAAATTTTTCTTCTTACATACAAAAGTTTTTCAAAAATTTATTGATATACTACAGTTAGAATGTTTATTTCAAAGAAGTACTCAAGAAGTTTCAGAACAAGAAACTATCGCATTGAGTTATAAATAGAATGGTTGAAAGGAAGTTATTAGGTGTGAGACAGTATTCGCGCAAAAAGGTGGAGAGGAAGGAGAACGAAATGCAGGAAACGCCACTGGTACACTCACAAATTGTATAAAATGCAGCAGACTGCTAGTTAACTGTTATACTAAACGAGAGGGTGGTGTTACTACCCACTCCATTCGTGCTGGTGAAAGCAATAATAATCAACCTATTCCAGGTAATCATCATGCTTAGACTCACGCGTCAACAAGCATAGTCATTTATCTATACCTATTTATTTTAAAAATCAGTAGTCGCAACGGTGACCTACTTCTCCCGTTGTCACCAAGATAGAGTTGTCGGAAGGGGGGAATAAACTTTACATTCTCATTTATGAAACTATTCAAATACAGAAACAGAACTCGCATTTGAATAAATAAGCAACATGCTGTAGCAGACGTTATATCAAATACTGTTTATTACTATACCGAGGTTTATAGTGACGTGCTATGAGACCTTGTATGAAAAAAAAAAACATTTGTTTTAATAACCTCACGTGTTGACTTAGTGTGATCTTAAAAAACACGCAGTTTAGAAGCAATATCTAAGTTTAATGTCTAATAATATACGTACGGGATAGCTACATATTCTTCACCTTTTTTTTTTTTTTTTTTTTTTATCGTGCGGAAATCCCTTCGGATACCCCCCCGCGTGCCAGCGGGGGCGGTTATGTCGGGCTTGAACCGACTAAAACCGCACGCCGTCTCGGGTCTACAGACGCCGGGGTGTAAGGTTGCCCATAGAGCATATCCCTCGCACCCCGACTGACCCTGGGCCATCTCCGGTTTCGAGATGGCCCCCTCGGGTTTGGGAACCTCGGTGTCCCCGTCTTGCCCCGGTTTGGGGGAGGGGCGCTAGTCGCCCCACCGTCCCGGCCTGCTTCTGCTGGGGTGACAGGTGGCCTCACCCGCCACCCCCAGGCCTGCGCTCATGGAGGACGGAGGTCGTTAAGCGACCTCCGGCGCCTGAGTTGCCTGCGACGCGCGGCGAGCAAGTTGCGGGCTCGGCGGACTGGGAGAGTTCTAAGTCTTTCCCGGGCGCGCTCCGCCACCTCCTTCGCGAGCATTACATGCTCGCAGAAGGAGGCGGCGGCGGCCCACGCGCTCGCGCTCCGCACCATTGCCGCAATCATGCTGCCGAGCGAGAGGAATTCTTCACCTAATATAACAAAAACGTAATAACCTATTTACGAATTTTCAGACGACACGTGGACTCTAATGTTTTAAGTGAGACTTTTTTTCTACGTAAATTTGAATAATGTTGGGACTGTTAACATTGATTCAAATCAGAGATGCTTTTTGAGATTGAAAACAACTATGTTATTCTTTACAATTCTTATTAGTCCTCACTGTAGCTTGAAAGAATTACTTAGTGTGTTCTCAGAAGGAATGTAGTCCCATAACTCTGATAATGTTCCTCGAGATCTACAAAGAAAACTTATGATAATCGTATTCGACATATTTGAAAATACGTCATTGTTCCTTTCGAGAAACGAAATGATTTTGTGATCCAGTAGTAGTGAAGTGGTCGGTTAAACCAAATGCGCATTTAAGGTTTAAACCATCACTTAAAATTTGGTAAGCATGCCAGATTCGGTGGGGCGGACCGTACTGGCAGATATCTGCAGATGTGGTGCGATTATGTTTATTATATTTCTAACATGTTGTTAATAGTGTGGGAGAATGGTGTTTGTTACAAGATGGCGACGTTTCATGAGTCTGAAAGAACATTGTGGTTGAAAGCGATAGAACTCGCACCGTACGACAACATTCAAACACAAGCTGATGCACTGAGGGAAAGACTGAATACAATCAGGCCCAATATAGATATAACTAATTATAGGCTGCAGAAAGGAATTGTAACTGGTAAGTGATTATTTATATAGGCAGGTTTAGTTTGCGCTAACGCCCATCTAAGAAGTTAACAACTGCACCTATTATTTAGTAAAAATATTTACGTCGTAAAATAGTAGGTAGGTACTTCGGCTTACCTCTACGACGAGTATACGTGTTACTATTAGACGTGTTTAGCATCTTGGGCAAGATTGTCTAAGCTGTTAGCGATACTTGTAATGTTTAGAATATTTTGTACATGTTAATTTCTGGTGTTTTCTTAATACGGGGCTTTTTATTGCAGTAGATTGAGAATTTCTAGCCTGTCTTTTTATTTGTAGCATGTCCTTAACAAGCTACAAATTTGAATTAAGAACCGCAAGAAACTGAGAATATACAAAAGACCTAATCCCTAGTATACACTAAGTTAGAAAATTTGTTGCCAAGCTAATTTTACGTTTTTATTTTTAAGATATGAATGAAGTGCCGTTATGTGAGTTGGCCCTGTCGTGCGACAATTTGCTGTGTGATGCTCACGGCAGGCCACCCTCACCGCTTATTGTAATATACGTCAGATACGATAAAGGAGTCTGTGTTAGATACGGAGCTACGGAGATCGTTGATGTAAGTTAAGACTAACAACACAATTTTTTATAATCATCTTAAAGTTACGACGAAACGGATGCACGTGACGTAAATAGAGGAATGGTCGTCACGTGTAGCGGTCGCTCTTGGGTTAGTGAGGGGCACGTGAGTCACCAGCTCACGGTTCCATACAGTTGACAAGTTTAAAAAATGTTTCTACTATTAATTTATTATTTGTTTCCTACACACGTTACTAATATTTTCGGTAACCTTACCAAGTAAGCAAAATTTTATTTTTCTTTACTACTAAGGTAGCACCTGGCACGTGGTTAGCTTGTTACGAAACTTATCAATGCTTTGCACACCAAATGCTCGTTTAAGACCCGAGACGGCGTGCGGTTTTAGTCCGTTCAAGTCCGACATAACCGCCCCCGCTGGCTGGCGGGGGTACAAATAGGTACCTACAGAGAGGAATTAGAAGGATAGGAATAAGAATAGGTTAAGAACTTCGGTACTCTTACAAAAAATTTAGGAAATGCAGCATAGTGTTAATTCAAGTACCTAAATATTAAATGAGTGAGCAGAGTACCCGTCACCAATGATTTTAAATTAAATGGAAGGTAGATACGGCACTGGTGAATTGCCTTATTGGGGTCACCCTACACCCGGTACATGACACCTGAGACGGCGTGCGGTTTCGCTCGAGTCCGACATAACCACCCCCACTGGCCGGCACGAGAGGTTATCCGTGAAGATTTCCGCACGAAAAAAAGTTACGTCGCTGATCCTTAAAAATGTTTACTCAAAATAATAATATGCTAATTCGCCTACATCAACGTAAGCTCTAGTGCAAAACAGCGCATAACTTCTGTGATGCAACGCGGTACACTTTTACATCGATAGTATAGATAAATTAATAGTTGTCTATCTCAAAGTTCGTCACAATGTTTTAATTTTTCATTTCCACAGACTTGCAGTAATCCTAGCTTTTCCAAAACGATTCTCTTTCGTGCGAGTGATGGTCTTACGGGATCAGCACTCGTACGTATTGTGGTGTATGATGTCAAGGAGCGGGTCTCCGAGACCTCAGTACCGATGGGATATACTTCAATGCTGCTTAGCACTATACAGGTAACTATTGTTGTTGATAGCACTGTTGTTATGAACACTTAGAAAGAGATAAAAATGAATTTGCTTGTTGAGAAAACCCTGACCCATTATAATGTATATAATACCTACTAACTGCTCGTCTTAGGCAGTACGGCATACGGCAAATGTTGCCGTGTAGGGCAAAATCCTGATACTTTACGTTTAGTTTTCCATCAGGCGAGGTAAATTCATATTGACGTGACCATAAAAAAAACCAATCTAAAATGTTAAAATGTAAAACCAATATAAAAACATCATCATCAAGATTTAGGCTTTGCGTTTAGAAATCAGTCACGTTCATTGGTTAAAGATGATAGATAATTAATTAACAGCCATCATTGAGCGTTCAGTATTTAGTGTGTAAAAGTTTATACGAGTTTGACAAACGTATGTTAGTCAGATGGTTTTGGAGCTTACAGCGAACTTTTGTTATCATTTCAATTTGATAGTGGAACTACTGAGACAAAAAAAGTTTGACTAATTTCAAAGAACGAATTGCGATGGAACTAGTGAGAATGATCCAATAATACCTAGCTACCTATTTGCATACACTTAAAATCACCTGTACATACACCGTTGACACTATTTTTATTAAATTTCTTTCGTGAACTATTATTAGAAATATTATTCATCAATTTCTCGGTACTTTTAAAAGATTTAATATCACATATCTTCAGGAAGCCCAAAGACTGCGCGTTGCAATCGTCTCACGGGAGCAGAAAACCGTGGGCTTCGTTACAGTCAACGGCTGGAGTCTAGAACCTTCTTATATTGGGACAAGCCCTAGCCATACAAACGACAGAAACGGTATAGATATTCTACAAAAAGTCATGTGCCATCGAAGATCGCAATCATTGCCTCCAAGATTGGGGTTGAAACTGAAATTTCCGTCATATGGAAGTCTCTTGAAACAGAATTTTGTAAATAGTCATCAAGTGACGTACCGGTTTCATTCGGGATTGGGTGGCGATATCACTGTTCATGAAATAATGGCTGAACCGAAACTGTGTTTTTTGATGCCGATACAACTGCTGTAAGTATGATTCGTATCTATTTGGCTGGAATTTGAATGTCATGCAATTGTCGTACTTTAGATGGTTTAAGTAGGCTCGAAGAAGAAGCATAAAGTATTCCTTAAGAAGGAATGTGTTAGGCAGGGTTTAAAAACCGGTTCCAATTTCGGTTCTGGTTCGTGTTAGGCAAGCGAGCTTAACTATGGCCTAACTAATCTTGTATTGAGAGAAGGCCTGTGGACAACTGTGGTTACAAAATTCGTAATATATGTGTACGTGACAGCCTATCCCTAATACATCTTGAATAGACTATCACTTCTTCAGTGGACTGTAGCTTTAGGTTAATAATTCGAAGAATGAAATACGTCTGAATAGATGATTGGAAGATAGTAACGTCGGCGAGGAATTGGACCCCTGGACCAGCACTACCCCTGATATACTTTTCTTACTGAGCTTCTTTGTTCTTGACCGCGTAACTGAGAGTATTTTCGAATAATTCGTCCCTACTTTTATACTTTTTGGAAAGTGCTGGCCAGAGATCCAAAATCCCTCACCCCCGCATTTTCATTTATTCATACAATTTAAACAATATACATTAATTATGTACTATATACATTTACCTGAAGTAATAACAGTTGCACAACGTTAGGTATTCATGTCTGTAACGCGCGAGGTCGGGCCGCTGAATGGCGGGTGAAATGACCCCTCAGACCTATATATGGTACCCTGCTGTAGCCGACGGGAAGAGGGGTGCAAAAAAAAGTAGGAGGTTTGCAATACTGTCGCCGCACACAGCGTTCGCGTCCGTTCGTCAGAGGTGTATGCGGAGGACTCCCAGCGCGTTCTATGGCGGACACAGATATTAGCTGGTCCGCCCCCCACCACGCAACCTTCATTCCCCTCTGACGCCCGGCCCTAAGTACTGCATACGGCGAACCGTTTATTACACACTTAACACAAAATATACCAATAATGTAGGTAGGCAGACATACTTGCGAGACTTTTTAGAGAGATTTATCTTGGCTTATTCTAAGGGTCATTGCGTCGGTAACACCTGCCTTCCGCGAGCTACTATATAATAAAATGACACGAGCTGGGCGGGCGCATGTTCGCGCCTGACGCCGTGGGAGCACAGATTAATAAATAGTTACTAACGTAACAGATACATCACTCCCATACAAAAGCGAAAATACCTAGTCTATATTCACCTACAAAATTTTAATAATAATACCTGCTGCACAGAACGAGAAGAATATTACCTTAAACACGCGTTCATAGAGTCGAGACTGTGTTGCCCGCCGTGCGAGTGACGCCATGGTAAAAATGATGGTGATTATTGTAATAAAACGAATGTTACGAATCAACCATGTTTTTTATTTGTCAATCAAATATGTTTTAGTTTTATATAATGATTTATATATTTTTTCCTTCTCGGAATTCTCTGTTATTAAATTCTATAGTCGAAAATATTCTAAATCGCGTAAATAATTTTAACAAATAATCATAAGGAAAACAGGAGCAAAGCGACGGAAAATCAACGGTTTTTAACATTTGTAATACGGTGCTACCAGGCCGATTCATTATGACATTATAGCGGCAACAAAAAATACAACAAAACAAAAAATATATATATGTTGTACATTACCATGCAAACTTCCACCGAAAATTGGTTTCAACGAGATATAGTAAGCAGTTTTTTTTAATACGTACGCCATAAATCGTAAAAATAAAAATATTATGTTACTTGCTGCTACTGAACCCTTCATGGGCGAGTCCGATTCGCACTTGGCTGCTTTTTTTGTTAGCCAAACATAACGTAATCCCGGTGCGCGAAAAACAAAAAGAAATGTAAGTAAATGAAAACCAAGTTAAAAATGCATTTTGTTATTATTAAAATAGTGCATACCTACTATAATCTGGACTCCTCGATAATTCGGAAGGGGTATTCTTTTTCGTATCCGGATTAGGGAGGCCCTACTGCATACTGTATACAGCTTTCTCATAAGATATTTTCAAATTTTAATGCATTTAGATTAATTATTTTGTCAGTTTGTTCAACCATTGGTATAAAATACGAAATAATTTACAGTAGATATACCTACCCATATAGGTATAGACTTTCGTATTAAAGTTATCGGGATATTTACCATGTTGTATTGTTTTGAAGCTGTCGCAATGCCTAATATACAACATGGTAAATATCCCGATAACTTTAATACGAATGTGAATGACTATGATAGTTTAAATACCTATATATAGACGCTTATTCCTACCCATAGCTAAAATATCAAAGAAATCTATAACTAACGGACATTACCTATTGTGTAAGTACTAGGTAACTACAGTATTAGAATTACCTATAAAACAACAGTTTTATAATAACTGACTCAAAAAACTTCTTTAAATTACGATTTACATACCTGCTTATTACCTACTTATGTTTAAAGAAATAAATGGTGACAACATTCATATAGATAAGATTTAAAATAGGTGATCTTCGTCTCTCGGCATTGAAAAAAAACGACAAATTTGCCTTTGTTTTTTGACTTTTACACCCATGCACTGCACAATATTTACGTGGTTTCTGCATTTCGAAGCGTAAGCGCGGGAAACGTACGGTCCGATGCGAGCCCTCAGGCGGGCGTTCGGCTTCGGCAGCCCTCTGCCTGTTTGTATCGTCGACGATACGCGAGCGCTAGGTATATAGCGCGCGGCCTTGAGCGAGTGACGGAGGCCTGGTGGGAGGCAGTTGCGGGGCGTAATTATCTTTATTTATTAGTTTACAATGTCGTCTTACTTGCTTATACGAAGTTATATCAAAATTTGAGTTATGCATAATCACAATCTTATAATAATACTTATGATTAAGGGAATGGGTTTTCTTTATTAATTTTGACTCTAAACATATTCAATTAAACAGAGAATCAACTAAGAACAGTAATAAGCTATTTATCTTAGCTTAATATCACAAATAATCACATAATTACGTTTTAATTTACTTATACCTAATAATTGTTCATTGTTCATTCACTATATTCACGCTTACTTATTTACACGTCACTGGCACATTTGTTTATTGTTCATTTGTGTGGTGCACAATATGAAAGTATTGTTTGTTGATTAATTTTTATGTTTTGGTCTATTTCAGGGATATTTATATCCTAAGAGAGAAGGAACTTTTAGAAGAGTTGCTATCAGTGGGGGAGATTTGTGGACAGTGGCACTCTCGACAGTTGGAGCTGGTTAAGACACATGCCATGCTTCTAGAACATTACTGTCATTCGCGGCGTTCCATGATCCGCTCTGAGAATCAGTTTTTTAAAGCCAGCTCTCGCAAAGGTAACAAGTAAATTAAAATAAGAAACAAGTTATGGTTAATTCTTTCTAAGAGGCAGAAAATATTGCCTGTCTAGTATTCAGGACATCTAGCTTACAATCAGCAATCGTACCGGTTTGGACGCAATGTTAGCTTGCCCTGAAGATCTCGAAACCAATATGCAAGTTAAATAAAAGTTTTTAAAATGAAATAAAATCATGTAATTTTTTTTTCAATTGTACACTGTTTTATATTAGAGGATGCAACCATGGAGTTTGCTCCGGTAAACCTGCACCTTCAACGCATGTGGGTTCACAATGACACACTGAACAAAACTGGCTTCCACGACATAGTTACCGCTGGCGCCTTCGCAGCGCATACCCATAAATCAGAGAGGACCGGTGGACTTATCAGGTAGGAAGATTTATTGACCAGTAAAAATAACTTTTATGGATAGTTCTCAGTTTCTGTTGTACAGGCTATATTTGTGAAACATTCCGGACATTGGGGTAAATATTTAAGTTAGTAGTAGATTTATGCTAAGTTTGGGGGTGGGGGTGAATGGGCAGGTACATACAAACTTCATTTTCTTTTGGCAATTCGTGTGTCTTCACTAGTGCTGCTAGAATTCAGAACAGTCCATAACCATTTTAATAAAACGGTTCTGCACGATTTGCTACCGTACTAGCAACTTTTAACAACAACAAATTATGCAATCGTCGGGCATTGATTGACTTTCAATTATAACACGTTCCGTATCGAAACTGGCCATGCCTATAGGCGTGCCGTAATAAAAAAATATAAAATCGCGATTTCGTTATTTTACGCTATCTCTAAGTTTTTGAGTTAGTTGCACTTTTGGGTTTTGATCTTAGCATACTAGTACCTCGGAATTCTACAAGATGGCGTTAAAAACGAAAACTCATAATTAATTAATAATCTACTATTGTATACATGGTTCCTTTATTAAACTGAAAGTTCAGTTAAATCCATATAAATTATATTTTTAAATACATTCTATAAGAAACAAAAACAAAAATATTTAAAAATATAAAAAATAGTATCCCACCGGCATCGGGTACAGGGACCAAGCTACCGGTGGTTAGGGCTCCAGAGAGAGGAATCTCCTCACAATACATGCCTTGTCGAGGAGCACTGCCTTCTGCATCAAGCCCATGACCCAACTGCCTAACGCGAGCCTCTTGAGATGTTGATCGAGGCTCTTGGCAATCAGTCCGTGAACCGATACAACTATCGGAACAATAATTGCCGAATCCACACTCCACATGTCAACAACCTCGTGAGCCAGATCCAAATATTTTATGTTTTTCTTTTTCGGCTTTCACAAGATTCTCGTCATGTGGAATGGTGATATCGATGATTATTGCGCGGCACTCTGATCGATCAATCAACACTATATCAGGTTTATTGGCTACAATAGTCCTGCCAGTGATGATAGATCGATCCCAGTACAACGTAATATGCCCATTTTCGAGAACTGCGTCAGACACATACCAATAGTACGGTACCTCTGATTCCACAAGGTTGTACTTAAGAGCAAGCTGTTGATGAACAATCCTGGCTGCTTGGTTATGTCTATGCAAATACTCGCCGTTGGCAAGACGAGAACAACCAGAAATTATATGTCTAAGGGATTCTCCGGGACGGTGGCACGCCCGACATATGTCAACCGTACCGTCCTTTAGAATATACCTCCGATAGTTATTCGTCATCACAACTTCGTCGATAATTGCAAAAACAAAACCTTCTGTTTCACCAAATAGGTCACCAAAGCGTAGCCAAGACACAGATGCTGGTAAATCTATATCATGCCCAGAAACGTCCTTGCAACTCCTTGCTCTTCCATACTTCCATACGGTCATTAATACTTAATACTACAGGTTTTCGCCAGTTCTCTTCAGCCAAAGCTAGCGGGGAGAGTCCCTTATCCACCATTACTACATCACGATGCATATCAGCTTGATTGTGTAGAAAGTATTCCCTGAGGTTGCATACCTCACGGTTATGGAGGGATTTGGCATTTAAAAAGCCTCGTTCCCCGCATTTCCGCTGTATGTACAACCTCATCACAGATGAACGCGGATTATGCATTCGGTATGCAGTAAGAAGCGTACGGACTCTCCTATCCAGGGTATCTAATTCGGTCTGAGTCCACCTGAGTATGCCGAAGGAGTACATTAAGACCCGCATGACCCAACCGTTAAAGACGCGCACTTTTTTACCGCCTGACAAAAGACTTAAGAACTTAAAATTTAACTTTTATTATTATTATCTAATCTTTCTTATTAATAATTAGCCGATACCCGCGCCTCCGACGTTTTTCGGTCATAGCTCCGGTTCTACTTAACCAATTGCATACCGCAAATTTTAAGTCTGACCAAGCCCTTTCTAATAGAAAAAAAAAAATCAAAATCCGTGCAGTAGTTTTTGCGTCCATCGCGAACCAACTGATAATCAGATAAACAGACATGAAATCCAAAAAAAATATTTTTGTGTTCGAATCGTTCATTTAACATAACTCATAATTTTTTTTTAATATCTCCAATGTACAGACACAACTAATTTACAATTTTATAATAGGTTGATGATATTCTTTATATGATACCTTACTAACTTCTAGGTTATTACAACACGTGAAGGACATAAACAGTACGAAAGCGGAACTGAGTTCTATAACGAATAAGATACAGGCGGAGTACGATAACGTTGTAGCTGTGAGACGCTTAAGAGACGAAGTATCACAAGATATGGAGAAAATTGTCATGTTGTTCCAAGCGCAACAGTGTGCGGAAATCATCAATGTTGTTGAAGGTACCTTGGATCTGTAAATTATTTTACCTACCACTGCCAGACAGATAGAGACAACCAGAGAACCAACCCAAACTAACCTGCCAGCTCGTGAACCTGCTGTTCAACGGAGGAGGCTCTGGTCGTGTCTACTATCGGGGACACGTGGGCTGATTGAATCGAGATTCAGGCAGCTATTCTCGGAACGGTGGGGACAATATAGACTCTCATAGAGCTCCAAAGCGTGTCACTAAAAGAGCTTTAGCCGGAGACAGACGAGACCACTTACAAGAGCTTTATGATAAGCGGAACTCGTTTGAGGGGCAGAAGCTTATCTATATTTTTGTGCGTTCTAGGATCAAAGCGCATGATAGAGGCAGCCACCAAGTTTTTGTAAAATCAAGGACTAGCACCACTGCTCTTAGCCATGCAAAGAGTCGGAAGGCCTGGAAGTCGATGTGTCCTCGTAATGTGGGCTAATAAATCCAGACGTGTGTAGTTGGAACATCCAAGCCAATGCAGGCTAATTATCATTACTCCAGTCTTAAAAGGCAATCCAAGGTCTTCGGTGCAAAAGTATGGCAACTAGCGCGGTACAAGGGTTATGTCCCAATCCATAGAACTCTTCGAGACCTTAATTAACTACCGAAGACAGAATTGCCTCTCTCCCTGCCCCCTCTGCCTTCTCTCGGGATGTTTTTTATGAGTTTCGCCCCGGTCACGTATAAAATAGGACCCGGTCAAATATAGGACGAACTATGCGCCTCTGCATTGCTTGTTCCTATATACGGAATGCCTTTGACTTCGTTCCTCGGTTGGGTATCTGGTGGGCACTGCGGCCCAAAGAGTTCTGGAATCTTCATCACGATTATAGACATGTATCGCGATCGCGATTTTGTGGTTCGGATCGATTTGACGACGCAAAATCTATCACGGTCGGGGTACACCAGGGATCCGTCATTATTCCGTTTCTGTAGTACTAATAACGTTATAATATTACAACTTAAGGCCTATTCGAACCTAAGCGGGTTTTCGCTACCGTCTGCGATAATGAAAACCGACTGGGTATGAGGTATACTACTTTTCACTACCTATGTACTAACTCTACTATTAACCCGCTCGGTATGTTGTACCTCTAACCACAGCGGCAGCGAATACCGCTCAGGTCTAAATACGGCTTTGGTACAACTTGGCACTAAACCATACGGATCTGATCGCATAGGCGACGACTTGTTAAATATGAAGGATCTCTATTAACGACGTCAAAGCATGTATACGGTCTGCACGCCGCTTAAAAATATTCGCTTGTTCCAATCTTTCTACTTCAAATTTAATTGTGCAGACTTTCTTCAAAAATAATTTCTAACCATATGTAATTTTATTCCAGGTATTAAGAGTAAAATAAAAAGCATACTGGCACAATTTCAGCCTACTATAATTGAGGAATCATTGTCTTTCATCGGGTGGCCCAAGAATAATTGTGAAGATACGGACCAACAGGTATACAGAATTTACGAAGATATTGTCTTCCTTGTCTTTTTAAATGTGGGAAACAAGCAAAAAACCTATCTGATGGTGATCGGTTACTAGCTACCGCGGCTTTTCAACGCTTGCATCATCAAAGGCGTCTTGTGCGCGTTGCCACCTTCCTGATGACAATAAACATGGTAGTAGTCGCGATGCTCAGACAGCAGTTGCTTCCGTAAAAACCATAATAAACGAAATTATGGGAAGGTGCAGTAGGAGGGCGTACACCTGGCACTAAAGTGCAAGTTTTGAATACAATCAGGAGTGGCGCTTGATTGAAGAAGAGAAGAGACTGCGACCGGGAACAGCGCATAGACGCATTTCCCCGGTTAAGGTTGCTTAGACTAGTAAATGAATTCTAAATGAATACATATATAATATGATAGAATATAATGAGTACTAAATGAATTATTTATTCTTTTGTTCACAGATACTATCAAAAATAGTGCAACTAACGGAACAAATAGCGGCATTGGAAACTAATTCCGATTGTGATACTTTCGCCTCTTCCAGTTATAGCTCTAAGGAAACATCTCCTACTGGGGAAACGCCTACGTTATCATCAAGCGTCCCTAACATTTCCAACTACCCTGCAAAAAAGCTTCTAGAAACAGAGTTGCATTTCCACAACGATTACTTTGAGAATGAAACGAAGAATATAGAAAGAGGTGGACTGAACCATTCGTTTCGCTCTGTGAAATTGGCAGGACCTAAGTTAGATGGGAATAGTTTATCTTTTGATTGCACGAAGAGGCATGGTAGCTTGCGACATGATTTCAAGAGCTCTGCATCTTTGGAACAAGTATCATATAGATGTTTAGTTGATGGAATAAGGAGTGATAAGAGGAAGGTGGGTTATTTTAATAGTTTTGAGTTTGTTTGTAAAAGTTTTGTGCCTAGTAGGAATAACTCTAGAAGCGAAACCAAAAATAAAAGAGATTATGTTAGGAACTGCCTAGTGTCTCTATATCTCTCCTAGTGTCTGTTTTGTTAAATTGTACAGTTGGTATAAATTGGACTTAATTCTTAAGACATTATTTACAAACTAACCGTTAATTAAACTAAGGTGAAATAATAACAGTCAACGACAAAAGTTGATGAACTCTAAAATATTTTTTTTTTTACATTGGAATACATGTACCGACGATTGATGTATAAGCAGTTTTATGATTCCCAGAAGACAAAAGTTAATATGTTTCATGTTTTGTTTATTACAAGGTTTAAGAGCTACTATGTAAAGCTACTTTTGTGGTTGACTGCACAGTACCCGGCTTTAGATTTGACACGTCGGGAAGACGAGCGAACGTCCGGTTAAGATTGGCTCGCTTCGGTTTTATAAAACGTTCTTACTAGCGCACGGCGTATTTTTTTTTTATACGTGTGGAAACCCCCACGGGCTTCACCCCATCGGTGCCGACGTTGGGGTGGGCGTCACGGCGTGATATTTTTTTATAGTTTAAACTGCAGGTAGTGTTTTAGAGCCACAATGTACTTGCTACATGAGGCTAGCTAGAAGTGCATTTAGGACCTTAATATTTTATAAACACTAACGCTTTTAACTACTCTATAAAGGTATCAAACTGTCAGTCTGTTGTGCTATAGAGAAAGGCTCTACAAAACCGAAGCAAGGTGATTTTAGCCGGACACTCTCTGTTCTTCCCGACGTGCCAAAACAAAAGCCGGCTACTGTAGGTATGTGCTAGGCGCTTGTGAAAAAATATTATGGTTTGTACGTAGATAAAGAATTATTGGTGTGTTAATGGTCAATGCATTTTACAATATGAACAAATTGCGAAAATGATTGATTTAGTGAGGTACCTATGAGCATGCCATGCGATAAATCTTAATCTTTATGTATGTGTATAAAATACAATTGTAAATTAGTTGTGTCCGTACATTGTAGATATTTAAAGAAATATATTTGGATTATTTTAAATGAATGATTCTGAAAGCGAAATTATTTTTTTGGAATTCTTATCAGCTTGTTCGCGATGGACGCAAAGCAACTAAACGAAATGTTGATGTGTCTTGGTCAGCGTTAAAATCTGCCGTATGTTTGATGGAGATATGACCAAAAACGATAATCGACCAAAGCGCGGGCGGAGCCTCGGGCATTAACTGGTCTATATAAAACAAAGTCGTGTTAGTGATGACCGTTTCTAACTCGAGCACGTATGGACCGATTTTCATGATCTTCAATTTTTAGTCTCCGCATATACTGCCCCATTTTACGGCTATTTTTTCGCTATTGTTACATCAACCGACTAGCGACTAGCGGTATTGTATTGTGAATGAAATAAATGACACTAACATGCTGCGCGATTATTGAAGTGACCCACCAAGACCTTCGGTGCTAAGCCAATCTCACCCGTAAGCCAGGACACCTGCTGATTGACGGAGGCTCTGGCGCAGGCTTTCCTCTCGAGGTTGGGGGGTCAGACGGCAATCGCTTCCCTAAAGGCCTTATACAATGACTTCTATGTATACTGGACTCGCGGTTCAGAACAAAAAAATGGTATAGATTTATGTTCCAAGTGTAATACTTCTACTAATAATAATACTACTAATACACCCACAGGACAGGCTTGCCTAGTGTGGGGCCACCGGCAATGTATTATGTCTTTTGTATTTTTTTTTGGTAATAAATTTATTATTATTATTATATAGCTTCTGACCCCATAAGTGATTCATTTGTCTTTTATTAATTAATGACCTCTGTGGTGTAGCGGTACCGCGTTTGACTGCTACGGCAGGGGCTGCGGGTTCGATCCCCGTACTGTGCAAATATTTGTATCTATAAATATGTATGTATTTACTGAAAAAGTATCTAAGTATGTTTATCCGCGTGCTATAACCCATAACGCAAGCTAGTTAAGCTATGCTTACTTTGGGTCTAGATCGCGTTGTTATCATGTCGTAGAAAATTTATTCATAGAATATTGATTAATTAAAAAATACACCTCTGCCTACCCCTTCAGGGATACAGGCGTGAATTTATGTTATGTTAGTTATGTAGAAAAAACATGTAAACAAAACAAAACTTCACCTGTAAATCGCATCGAGCCTTTCCAATGGCAACGAATTACTCTCAAATACCACTGAACGATTTGTAAATATTTAAAATCTTCATGACTATTCGAAGATATCTTTCTTTCTATTGGTACGTTTTACACCAGGTAATATTTTTATCTTAATAAAGCACCAAATTATCTAATGACCTGCTCGGAAATTTATAAAAGCCTCAGCATAGTGATTAATTAACACCATAACTTTTCATGGAAGGAAATAAGTTTTGCACCGGCTGTTTTGTTTATCTTTAAGTCACTAATTGTTTTAACTAAAACTTCAGCTCATGATTACAGTGTGGTTAAGATAATAAAAGCTATAGCTAGAAAATTATTTAACACCATAACTTTTCGTGGAAGCAACAGACCTGTGCACAGGCTGTTTTGTTTATCTTATAAGTCTCCAATCGTTTTAATGACAACTTCAACTCATGAGTGCAGGCTGTGGTTAAGTTAATAAAAGCTAGCGTAGTAATTAATTGATACCATAACTTTTCGTAGAAGAAACAGACTTTTGCACCGGCTGTTTTATTTATTTAATGAGTCACTTAAGAACAACATTTAAGGTAAACTTTAGCTCATTTATGGTCAGTACAGGCTGTGGTTAAGTTAAAAGCTCTAGCGTATTCAAGCGATTCTACATTTACCAGACTGTGCGTGCGAACGAATACAAATATTTCTATGACCTTACATTATCATGCGAGGTGGCTTGCAGTTTTTTGTCTGCTTTATTTTCTTTAAGGATATGAATTATTTATTCTACGCCTGTGATAAAAAAAAAAAAAAATAGTGTTATCATTTGCAAATGTTCTAGCCCCGCCGATTTACCTCTAAATCATTTTTGTTGTTATTGGTCTACACAGTGAACTAATAAAATTCTATATAGGATGATTTTAGTGCTTTTGCATCAACGAAACCGAATAATTTCTTGTCTGTATGAGTTAGCTCGTGAAGTATACAACCTGTAACAGAACGTAAATGCAGTAGTTTCTTCAGAAATGGGTTCTGAATTTCTAATTTCCATTATTTATTTTTTACTCAATAAGATTACTTGAAGGCATTCTTTACATGAAATTATCTCCTTTTACCTACAGACTCTGGAATCAAGGCGGGAGTCGGCTACGTTGTCCAATATGGGACATGTAGACCAAGCAACGAGGGAAACCAACTTGGCCTTCCTTCGAAATATCGAAGCTGCTGTGGAAGATAATCTTAGGACCCTTGTTGACGAATTGAACAAGATTACTGAAAAGAATGGTAATTGCTTTTATCATATCAAAATAAAATATAATCAATAAAAATAGTATTTGAATTAAAATTGGCAGCCGCATTTACAAATCACACGGATGCATTTACAAATTGAATGGAACGTACGAATGAATAAATTCGCCTATAAAATATAAAAACAGTTGAATACCAGATAATGTATTGAATACTCTCCGAAACTACTGGACCGATTTAAAAAATTCTTTCACCACTAAAATGCTACATATTCCCTGAGTAGTTCTACTTTTTATCTTAATATTCCCACGGGACCAGGACTTAATGTATATAAAAAAACTAGTGAGGCGGAAATCACACAGTGATTGTCAAACTTCGGGCCAAACTTAGATATTTTTGTTGCAGTATTTTTATTCAAAATTACAGACCTTAGGCTTTATGCATATTATTCGACGCGTCTTTATATATTGAGCAATAAATATGAAGAAAATGAAATCAAATCAAACGTCTTCGACGTCAAAAACACAAAAAAATGTTTTTTTAGGGATAATTTGTATGGTAGGTACCCGAAACCTTGAACGTACAAACCCCAAAATCTAATCAGTTCTTCCCATTAACCAAACAAGATGATTGGCGAAAGAATTTTTTAAATGAGTTATTGCATACAGACATCCAGACCAACAGCCAGACTGACACAAAAATTTTTTTTGCTTAATTACACTTAGAATCATGTGAAACGTCGAGAAATGTGATAAAAAGTGGGTGTAAGATTTTGATTTTTTTTGCGTGATTTTAAGACTTCGGTGTCCACCTGGTTGGTGGCCCGAAGTAATAAATTTATATGTGTGCCATACACATATAAATGGTTTCAACTACTCTATATCAATCTGTAAACGTGCGCTGTGCGATTGCGATAATGCCTTACTGGGGAAATTTTAACCTGCATAAAACTGCTGGTGAATAAACAAAACAAACATACAAAAATTAAACACTCATGTTCGGTACATAGGCGATGGCGTAATGGCGAAGGCATCGATTCGGCTTATAACTAGGACGGTTACCAGCTTCGCAATCAACCCAAACTTAAGCGTAGCGAGATTTGCCTATCCAACAATAGGTTAACGTGACCGGTCGACTTTTTCCATTGATTTGGTTTTTCGGTGATTATTCCTCGATGGTAAGACCGATCTGGAACTTCGACCTCTTACGACACTCAGTAATGTCTACTTGTACACCATGGCAAATTTGGTCGAGATCGGTCAAACGGTCTCGGAGGAGTATCATTTGTTTGAAATGCAACTTTGAAACCAAACACGCTTCGCTCGCCTTCGGCTCGCTACGCTTAATTAAGAGGTTACAGGTTTGTAGGCCTTGTAGTATGCCACTGATTTGAACCCACTCCTAACACAAACAATTTACCTGAGCTGGAGTAGTAGTAGTAGTAGTAATAGAGTAGCCAGTATATTTTTTATAAACAATTTTTTTTTGTGATTTGACGTATCCCAAGATCTTCGGGGCTGATACAAAACTCACTTGGAAGCTGGTACACCAACTGATAGACGGACGAGGTCTGGCATTGGCTTTCCTCTCTGGGTTTGGGGTTAGGCGGCAGTCGCATGTAGAAACCGGGATAAAGCCAATCATAGAAATAAGGAGTAGGAGAGCAAACCCTGGCCTCCAAAGTGCAAGCTCTGATGTAATCGGCATTGGCATTCTGATGATAATCATATCTGTGACTTCGTGGTCTGTGTGTTTTACAATATTTTCTATCTTTCTAGAACTAACAGAGGAAGTTCTAGAAACAATAAAGAGCATGATGGACGGCGTCAGATCCAGTACAGACGGCATAGCGAAGTGGATGCGAGTGTCACATGCAGCGCTTCGCTTACGCTGTGAGTCACCGCACTGGGCGCGGGAGCATGGTGCCTTGCAGACTAGGAGAGATACTTGCTTCTCCCAGGCGGTAAGAACCCATAATTACAAGAGCCATTTGAACTCTCTCCCTAAACTTAAGAGCAGCGCTCTTGTTGGTGGAGTAATCGCCACTCTAACTAGGGATGCGATGCAGTTAGCCGATCGCAAAAAAATTGAGCTGAGCGAGCATTTAATTCACGAGAAATAGGCGCAACCGCATTCGATTTTTAAAAAGCCTTTTTCCATTAGTTTCAATGGTAAATTTGTTTTTCGGTGATAATTCCTCAATGGTATGTCCGATTTTTAATTATATGGTCTCAAAACATGCACCTAGATTGTCGTTATGACCATGCCAAATTTGGTTGAAATCAGATTTGTGGTTGCAAAGGAGTATCCGAGTTTGTAAGCGGTTATACCGCGTATAAGAGCTCCGCTCGCCTTCGGCTCGCTCAGCTCAATTAATTCTCTGCCAATCCTTTGACCTCCTGATACAACCCAACTTGTATATTTCCCTTGATCTGTTCCATGTAAGTTAGTTCTTCATGGCCCCTACTTCTCTTTTCTTCAATTTCCAAATCCAGTCATATTAGGTGTCCAATCATTTTTTCTCTGCGGTTCTCATTTATTTCCAAGACAGATCTTTCTTCTATTTGGTTTTCTCTACTCTTTAGAGATGGGGGCTATACCAGCTAGAGGTGCCACCAATTATCTCAAAGTATCAATCTTTTGCACTCTACTCTCCGAACCATGTTTTACATCTACCATACTGCAGAGATTTGAATCACGCTAATCGTCACTAGTTATACGTCTCAGATCTCTGTTTTCTTCAACCTCACTAGTTTTACCATAATGCTTTTTCTACCGAACTCAATTATCATCGTCGCCGTCGGGCTGGCTCAGGGCTGTCTTAAAGGCTTAATTAAAAATACTTGTTATTTCAGCTGACGACAGTTACAGCGGGCCTCCTTTGTTGGTTATGTTCAATTCCAGGCGACACAATAGTCAAGGTGTTGAGTTCAGGCCTAGGTCCTTTGTGTGGGTTCGAAGGGCTACTTAGTCTGTACTCTACCGAGAAGGCTATGTGGGGTGACATGGTGGTAGCAGTCGAAGATTTGCAGACCGTTGTGTTTACCTTGACGAAAGTCGGCCATAGGTAATCATCTATTTACTATTTAATTAATATTATTTAATTTATTTAATGCAGTATCCAACCAGTGAGAATAGATCAATAGAATCCCTATGGTTGGAATTAGATTTTACAATTTTAATTACACTGTTATGTAGCATATAGGTATAGTCGTACCAACGTTTCGGTGAACTGAAGGGTGGCGTCACCGTTGCATAAGTGTTGCTAATTGAATTTGATATGCACTAAAATCGGGAAATTTAGCAAATAATATTATTAATAAAAATCCATTTTTTACATTACACCAAATTTATTACCTCACCTGGTTATCTCGCCAATCTCTAGAAAGCACCTATTGTTATTGGAAACTACTGATTAGATTTTTTGGGTAAAGGCTAGTATTTAGTTTAAACTGTAACCTATAGGTACTTCCATTTGACGAAAGGCATTTCTAACATTATAGATCGACCGGTACCGCTATACCGTTCCCTACCTTCCCTTTGCGGCGCGAAACGTGACGGGGTAGGAAAGAGCATGAGTCGATGAGATCGATATATCGATATTGTCAGACAGATCTTACGATATCATTTGACAGTTTTAAGGCCTTACAATTTTTGGCTATAAGTACACGCCAGTCGTATACTGTATAATTTTTTAAATTGGATAGGGAAGTGCTTCTCTTAACTTCGGAACGATATCATAAGCCTCTATTCTCTATACGCTGGCCAGCACCATTACCAAAAACAACGGTGCCGATAACGGATGCTGTCAGCGCGATATCGGTGAGCATCGATGACAAAAATTAACGATAACGCCCATCTCTAGTCACGGCCGATACTCCATCCCTGTCTCGCCGTGCACATACTCAGGGCGCGGTACAGCGGTGTCGGTCGGTCTATAGCTGTAATGCCTGTGTAAGAAATAAATAGTAGATTGTTACACAAGGGTTGAAAGTCAGACATTTCACCCGAGATATTTGTTATTATTATAGTTCGAGTATTATTTCTTATAGTTCGAGGGTGAAATGGGTGACATTCACCCGAGTTAAACACTCTACTTTTCATTTCAACTATGTATGTGAGGAAATTAAAATACTACACACACATTTAATGAATCAGGTATATTGATAATCAGTTAATATTTAAAGTAAAATTAGAAAAATTGGAAATATATTATTAACAACAGCTTTTGCCTGTTCTTTAATCTCATCGGGAGTTAAATTAATATCCATGTCACTGGAATTACTTTCCGAAACCATTTTTAACCACAATTAACACATAGTATTTATTTATATTGAATCTCGTTTTCCCGCTAATTATTTAGCAAACTTAAATAGTTTTGTTTTAATTCTTAAAAAAAAAGTTATTGTTCACATACATACTGCCAACATTAGAAAAGTTTTGAAAATCGAATCTATTAGTTAAATTGTAATCGAGTTGTTCACGAGATGTGCATCTAGGCGGCCATGTAAAAAAAAGCGTCATGATATCAAGGCATTATGACTTAATAATTAAGTTACGTCATAATGCCTCCATGCCTCCATGCCTCCTCATAGGCTCCATGACAAAACCTAAAATTAAAAAAAAATTACTTTCCACTCTAGGGATGAAATAAGTTACTTTCCACCCGGCTATATACCCATGAAAATTAGACTTTCCGAACAGGAGACATTTTTTATTTATTTATTTAAAACAGAAGGTACATTATAAAGTATTCACTTACATAAAAATGCCACATAAACTCATTCGAGTTTTACTGTGCATTTTAAGCCGTCAATGGGTAAATAAAAGTAGGTTAAGAAACCAAGCAATCAAAAATTAACTAGAATAGGAGGTAGACTACAAAAAGTAAGAAAGCGCTTATCGGTGGCCGCACTGATCCAAACGCAACCGCGCTTCGGTTGAAACATGAAAACTTATTACATACCTACTTGGAAAAAGTAAAGTAATCCGTTCGCTCAGGGTATATTGATATTGGGTAACTTATGTTATGAAATCTGAGTACACGTATCTGTAGTGTAATTGAATGACATTTGACAGTGACAACCGTAGTTCTTATTTTAGCCATTTCACAGATTCTTTGGTACATCAATACTGTAGTAGAATTGTGAAATTGCTATTAACAGAGATTTTTGATATTTCAGCAACTCTTCGGTGCCTCAAGTCACAGGAACGAGAGGAGCTATTACTGTTCACATACCTATATCTGATTCACTTTATACGAAGTTCACATGTAAAGAGGTAAGTGTATTTGTATACTCCTAAGTTATAATCAAGTCAACTCTTCAATTCGTTATTGGCCTCTTTTTATTTTAGGTTTCCTTGTAAATCCTAAATAAAATACGTACATACATATATATGCTCACGCCTTTTTTCCTCCGGGGTAGGCAGAGACAACAGCCCGCCATTTTATTCTGTCTTTCCCGTACTGTCAATAAAACTTAAATTATTTGTGTCTTAATATAAAGAAAAACTCGTAAAGAGTTCATTCGCTGAGTAAGCTAAAAGAAAATGTTGCTCCAATTAATAGAAGGGTTTGTTTCCAGCACCTCACATTCACTGTAACAGCTGTATTTTTCAACATCGGCGTAAACGAGAAGGCGACTTTGGCCGAAGCGTTAGGCGAAACGATTCCACAGTATCATTCCAATAGCGATAACTTGGACAGACTGAATAAATACTACCACAAGTATTCCAAGATATTCCCCACTGATCACATGGCAGCAAGCAGAGGTGCGTGAATTTTATCATTTTGAAACAAATATATAAGCACAGCTTAACTAGCTTGTGTTACGGGTTCTGGAATGCGGATAAACATACTTTAATACATTTTTTTTGTAAAAGCATACATATTATACATAGAACCAACCAGACCAATGCAAATAGATGAATATATCTATTTGCACTGCATACAAATATTTGCACTGAGCTGGAATCGAACTCGCGAACTCGCTACGCCACAGAGGTCGTCAATTCTGGTTGATATGTATTGTTTAAGCTACACTTTGCTAAGCGCTGAAGTAGATAAAGGTTTAGCCTTTCCAATATAATAACGAGCAAGCTTTGCTTTCAGTACTATAAGGGACCAGGCAAAGCTCACTCTTAGAATCCGTCCGTATGTTCGTCAGTAACTCACAGCATACGTGCAATGAGGCTAAGAGAGCTGTGCACAGGACGAACGCCGAGAGTAGACTGTCTAAAGCCATACCTATTCTGATATAGCCTATAGAAGTGGTAGAGTCAAGCAACAATCATTTTGGCCGTTGCATGAATGGGCCGACTCGACCGGGGAAGCACTACCCTCTCACAGAATATCGACGCCAAGTAACAGTATTTGAACTGTTGCGTTCCGTTTGATGAGTGAGAGTGCCGGAGTCCAAACTCCTTTACCATCCCCTCCCAAACTCCTTTCCCATCCCCTCCCAAACTCCTTTCCCATCCCCTTTCCTTTACAGGGTCGGCAGCGCGAGTGTGACGCCACTGGTGTTGCACACGTCCATAGGCCGCGGTAACCGCTTCCCAGCAGGTGGGCCGTGTGCTTGTCTGCCACCTTAGTGGTATAACAAAAAAAAATGACGTCAGGGTAGGCCAGAGAGTGCGCAGTTTTTGATTTATAACAAAGTATTTTTATGCCCTGTTGCCCGCTGTACCGCCCGCATGGAATTCTGTTTCCCGTTCCAATGGGAACCCATTCCCGATATAAAAGTAACCTATGTGTTATTCCAGACTATCTATCCCTGTGCAAAATTTCTTCCATGTCCGTCCAGCCGTTTTAACGTGAAAGAGTAACAAACATCCATGATCCAAACCTTCCCATTTATAAAATTACTAAGATTTTTTGTTTGTTTGAAAGAAAGAAACGTTCTTCACGACTTTCAAGTTACTTTAAATACTGCTCGAAAAATAAAAAAAACTTTTTAAAAACCACGTTTTCAACACTAAAAAACGTTGGGCGGGCGCTTTGAAATTTTTAAACTAATGTATCGTTTTCCTTAGATATTCAATATCTAAGGAAAACGATACATTAAAGGATTAAAGCGCCCGCCCCACGTTTTTTAGTGTTGAAAACGTGGTTTTTAAAAGTTTTTTTTTCTTTTTTATTAACTACTATTTCTGATGATTAAATATGAAAATGTAAGGTGGCATTAGCCTACATAAAAAATTGAAGTGGTCGAAAATTAAGTGTCAATTTTTGGCTTCAGAGGGAAAGAAACACAGAAACACAGACACGAAGTGAAACTAAGAAAAACGTGGTAAAAAATATACTTTAACCATTTGATTGGGTGTTGGCGTTTAATGTTTCATTAAATAATAAGATAGTTGGTTGCACCAAGTTATCACACACTCCCCGACGTCAGCATATACTCAAACCCTGGATAACTAAAGGCATGTTAAAGTGTATAAGAAATAGGGATAAATTATTTGCGAGGACAAGAAAACACCCGAATAATGATACCTATAAATTAACCTACACGCGTTACCGTAACTTCTGTAACTTACTGATCAAAAATGCAAAAAAGGAATACGAAAGGACTGAAATCGATAAGGCTAAACACAACATAAAAAAACTTTGGAAGGTAATCAAAAACATTACTCATACAAATAAGACCATATCCCCGGCATCTGCATTAATAGCTAATAATAATCATATAGAGTCGGCTAACTCAGTGAATCGATACTTTGTAAACATTGGAAAGACTCTTGCAGGAAATTTACCGAGATCGAATTCTTCAACCGGTCCTCCACCCTCTCATACTCTAACACCGTCACATTCTTTCGTTCTTTCTCTAACTGATGTTGATGAAATTGAACTTACTATAGGTAAACTTAAAAGTCAGTGTGTGATTGGCCTTGATGGCATTTCCAACGCCTTCATCAAAAGGTATAAAAGTATTCTAGCTGAACCCCTCGCGTACATTTGCAATTTGGCATTTTCAACGGGAACCTTTCCAAAAGCATTCAAACGAGCTCTGATTCTTCCTGTCTACAAAAGTGGTGACAGAGACTGTGTCAACAACTATCGACCTATTTCTGTCTTACCTGCTTTCTCTAAGATCATTGAAAAAATTATTAACAAAAGACTTGTCAACTATTTAGAAAAGAATGATCTGCTGTCTGCCTCACAATTTGGCTTTCGCAAAAACAGATCAACTGATGACGCAGTTCACGAACTTACTAACACTATAGTTACGGGTATGGACGAACGGAAAAAAGTAATTGCGATATTCCTGGACCTAGCCAAGGCTTTTGACACGGTCTCTGTCCCACTACTACTCGATAGGTTAGAGCAGTTGGGTATTCGTGGTATGCAACGACAATTATTTGCAAGTTACCTAACTGACCGTTCCCAATGTGTTCAGCTGGATGGCGTACGCGGTGATGACCTACCCATTGACATAGGTGTGCCGCAGGGTAGTATACTTGGTCCGACTTTATTTTTGATTTTTATAAACGATCTTTGCCAACTAAATCTGACAAATGGGAGGGTTATCACATTTGCTGACGACACCGCACTAGTTTTTCGAGGCAATTCTTGGGAGGAAACATATAGATGTGCTCAGGATGGTATAAATCGAGCTATTGGCTGGCTCAGTGACAATCGCCTATCTTTAAATATTAATAAATCTAAATACATAGCTTTCAGCTTGAAAAATAAAAAACAATTCGAAGCAGCTACCCCTCTCATAGCCCACTCCTGTTTAGACCATGATGCATCTCTCGCTCATTGTACCTGTAGCGAACTACAGTTAGTGGACACAATTAGATACCTAGGAATTATTATCGACAAAAGACTGAATTTTCGAGCTCATATAGATTTAATGACATCTAGAACTAGAAAACTTATCTATATTTTCAAAAACCTACGTCATGTTTCTGACAAACACGTTCTAAAAATGACTTATTTTGCACTATGTCAATCTATTCTGACGTATTGCATCACATCATGGGGAGGTGCTGCTGAAACTATAATAATAAAACTGGAACGTGCCCAAAGAGCGGTCCTGAAAGTGGCTCTCTTCCTTCCCATCTTGTTTCCTACAAGAGAACTATATCAGAAATTTGATGTCCTTACAGTTCGACAGCTTTTTGTTCTTCGTATAGTATTAAGGTCACATTCTTTGTCGGGGTACGATCCTTTCCTTAATTCAAGGAAGCGCCGTAAACATAAAGTCTTTGAAATTAATACTATCTACAGAACAACCCTGTCTCATAGATTTGGTTGTTTTTTGGGTCCATATCTTTACAATAAAATTAACACCCTTATTCCTATATACCACTTGAATAAATTCCAACTAAAAAAGAAACTGACGTCCTGGTTAAAAAGCTTATGTTATGTTGATACCGAAAACCTATTAACACAGGTAATATGAATATACTACGCACAAACCAAGTAAATATAAATAAATGGGTAAAACACACACACACTCACCCTCACGTACACAAACTCACCCTAATACACTAACACACATATTTACTAACGCGCGCACGCTAACACATACAGTATACTCAATAGATTTTATTTCTTGATATGTATAATAAAAAATTTAAAAAAAAACAAACATTTATTTTGTAAAACTTAACACCAGTCGTCCTAGAGGTGGGAGCCTGGTGATTTGTAACACAGGTTTTCCTACTACAGACACCAGCCTCTCACAGAGGTACGAGAGTAACAAAATTATCTGTAATATGAAAATTGTACCTTACCTTTGTGAAAGAGAAATAAATAAACTTTTTTAATTTTTAATTTTTAATTTTAATGAATGGCCTAGGCGTTCAATTAGCTGACTAGTTTTACCAAATGGCTGCGACATTACGTTTTATGTGTTTTTGTATGTGTTATGTTATTATTTTCTTACATATTGTTGTTTAGTATATCGTTTAATGCTTTACTATTTTCAATTCAGCTTCATCAAGAACGAAACCTCTTGAGGAAGTGATGGAGAACTTGCGAATATCAGTTCACAAGAAGGCTCCCAAAAATGTTGAGGTGTTACATCTAGCTTCGCTGGCTACCAGACTCATGAATGGTGAGTTATCATCCCTATGTTCATAGTGTCGCACTTGGGTAGTTCAATGTGTCGGTAATAAATTCCGCATATTTGAGGTCGCAAATCTCAAAAAGTAGCGCATGGATTGACTTGAAAATTTGACTGGCCGTTGCCTATTTACCCTAAAGATTTTATACGTACTTTGTATTCACGGGAACGAGAAATATTTAGTCACAGCGTAGCTTGGTCGGGTAAAGATGTAGAAAATATGAATATCTGCTTAATTTTTAATAAGCTACTGTCTAAACATTTCAGGTGTAAGATTCACTTCATGCAAAAGCGCCAAAGATAGAACAGGGATGTCTGTTACCTTGGAACAGTGTGCAATTCTATCTTCTGAGTATCATTTAGCTGAACATGAGATGAAAAAAGCTTTGAATATTATGAGAAGGTATGATTGACTATTTGTTACTTGAATGTCTCTTTATTAATTTAGAAATAAAAGAAGATAATGAGTTATCTTAATGTTCTGTAATATGCAAGTAGGTACCTATCGATGTCGTTATCATTATTTATCATGCAAAAAAAAACCGGTCAAGTGCGAGTCGAACTCGTGCACCGAGGGTTCCGTACCTACCCATTATACAGCCATAATAAAATTGGTACCATTTTTATTGGTGGCTAAGTTTTAAGTGTAAAGATTTGAGCACATTTAGAGTTAAATTATCAAGTTTTTTTTTTTGGAATTTTGCTTTATTTGTCCTCTAAGACCTTGATTTTTGCTAAATTTACCCATATCTTTTTATCGTGTTGACTCAGGATATCGATTTTTATACAACGAATAGGGATTATAGACATGTATTTGGTATGAATTTTAAGTTGCTTCGTCCACCCGTTCCTGAGAAAATCGGTGCTGATACACGGACAGACGGACACGAGAGTGATCTTATAGGGGTTCCTTTTTTACCTTTTGAGGTACAGAGCCTTAAAAAGCACAAGCGACCATCGACCGTGATGGTCGGGTCAGTTTATTAAATAAAGAATGTAAAAAGAGTGGTTAATATTACGTGCGTTCTTATTTCATTGTCATTATCTATTTTTACAAGCATAAAAGCTTGGAAAGATACATACGAGTAATGTGCATTAGTGCGAGTCAAACGTTGCAACTGATTTTGAAGCACTTGTCCACAACCGATTGAGATGAAATTTTGCATTCACATTTAGCTTGGATGACAATGCATTAATATGGTACCATGAAGCTGGTCTGATGATGGACTAGGAAGGTGGCCATAGGAACTCCTAAGCTAAACAAGATAAACCTATTCAGTTTGGGCTCATTTGTTTTGTCTTGTCTTGACAAACTCTCTGGTGTTAATTGCTATTCAGGGTCTGATAAAGAGTAGGAAGGTGGTCATAGGAACTTGTAAACCAACAAGATAAATCTATCGAGTTTAGGCTCTTTGCGTTGGCTTGACAAACTCTCTGATGTGACATGGCATTGAGGATCTGATATTGGATCAGCGATCTCCATAGAAGCTCCTGAGATAAACCTATCGAGTTTCAGCTCATTTATTTTTATTTTGAAAAACTCTCTAATGTGACATGATATTAGGGGTCATATGATGAAGATGGCCACAGGAACTCCCTAATCTAAACAAGATAAACCTATTCAGTTTGGGCTCATTTTTTTTGTCTTGACAAATTCTCTGATGTGGTATGATATTCAGGGTCTGATGATGAAGTAGGAAGGTGGTCTCCTAAATTAAACCAGATAAACTTATCGAGTCTGCACTCATTTCTTTTGTCTTGACATACTCTCTGGTGTTACGTACATGGTATTCAGGGTCTACTGGTGACCATAGGAACTCCTAAATAAACAAAATACACCTATCGAGGTTGGGCTCATTTATTTAGTCTTTACAAAGTATTTGGTGTTACATGGTATTCAAGATCTGATGATGGAGTAGGACGTTGGCCATAAGAACTCCTAAACTAAGTAAGATAAATAAACCTACCGAGTTTGGGCTCATTAGTTTTGTCTTGTTAAACACTCGGGTGCTACATGATATCCAAGGTCTGAAAATGAAGACTGCAGGTGGTTTGAAATTAAACAAAATAAACTTGTTATTTTGAGCTCCTTTGGCTGGTCTTGGCTAGCATTCTAGTGCTACATGACATAACTAAAACCAAAAAGTTAAGAATAAAATAATTCGTTGTATTTTTATTGCTCAAAACATTTACAACAATAACTTAAAATGATTATGTACAACTAATTATAAATAAATGTAAAGAAAACTAAACCTAAAAGATAGAAAAATATTTACATACATGCGTCATAGAATTCCTCCGCATCATCACCGACTGGTAATGTTCCCAGAAGACTGGCAGCATTGTCTCGTTGAATGGCAATGCTAATTCTTTGTGGTAAACGTAAACGTAATAGTCTATAGGGGGAGGTTAGCAGTTGTTCCCAGGCCGTCATGGAGTTCGCCCGGACGACATGTTTGACGCAAATGGCTAAATTATGAACCCCAGAAGGCCTAGCGCCGCGGGGAATCCTTTTAAAACCGGAACAGATTTTTTCAATGCACTTAATGTTTGCCAAAAGGGAGTTTGGGAGGTATTGGGTGAGACTTGGCCTGTAGTGGGTACAGGGATTATGGGACTTGGAAGTTTTGATATTTGTGGATCTTACCAATATGTACTTTCAAGCTCCGCTCACCTTTGAAATAGCGGGCCTGGGAACATAATGGGCAACGCACGAAACCACTTGATAAGGGAGCAGGCTGACCTGAGCAGCTTTCCATATTATCACTGCCGTTACAGTCTTGAGACATAAACATTTTGCACTTACACTATTCTATAATACACTATATATAATGAAAACTGAAAAGAAAAAGTAAAAGTTCAATATTGACATTTAACGCCTGCGCCTTTGTATTTTAGCAACGCGGGGGCCGGCGACGCCATCCGCGTTACTCCAAGGTAGCTTTGCAGTAGTTTGTGTTTATTTCAGCTCAAATTCTTTTAAAACCTTTAAGGGCATAATTCTGTGCATTGCATCCGAAGAGAGTTTATTCACCAGCTTTCATTAACTTCTGGATTTTATCGGAATTAGTTAACTCCTCTAGCAAAAGTATGTGTGACTCGAAGTGACCCTTTGAAGAACAATGACTCTCATAAACTCTTCAACCTTTTTACCATAGTTGCCTTGCCGATGTATATAATTAGTATTTCAATTTAATTATTCATTATTTATTTTAAATAATTACGGCAGTCATTGACAGTTGATAGTTGTTGAATTCAAAATAAACAAGTTGAATTCCTGAGACGAGCTCAGCCGAATACAAGGGATTTTCGGTTTAGCGATTTCTTTTTTTGCGATTTTTTCTTTATCTTGCAATGGTTCACCCCAGCACGAATCTATTACCGAAAACAGCAACTCGATAGCTCATCTCCTTCATACCCAAAACCGTGACAGAAAATTGGCAACGACGACGTCGACGACGACGTCGACGACGACGTCGACGACAACTCGATAGCAATAGGGCTTTTCTAAAGAAAATCCCTAAAAACTTTATCAAAACAACCTTTTATTTAAGAAATTTGTTTGTACTAAAACGAAAATAATAAGTTAAAAACTATTTTTAACGGATTCTATCGCGATTTATTTGATGTTATTTTATATTTTACATTGCTCCCGACGTTTCGGTTGCTTTTCAGCAGCAATTGTCACGGGGAGAATCCGTTAAAAATAGTTTTATTTCAATATGTGACATTCGCGTAAACTTCCGACAATATCATAATAAGTTTAAGATTTTTTCTTCATTATTTTTTAATCATGCATCCAACCACTCAGTAATAGTAAATTATTTGTCATCATAGAAGATTGACGTCATTTCTTTATTTCATGCAAGTTTCCTAAGAACTTATTGTATTGACGTTTAATAAAGAGAAACTGATTTGACTTGACAGTCAAGCACTAAATTTAGTCGATTAAATTCTTATGTTAATGTTAGTACGTGTTCATAATTTTTGTTATAATTTATTCACAGCGAAGGATGTCGCAGAGAGAATACACTCAAGAATATAGGAGTAAGAAAGTATGCATTCACTAAGAAACAAGTTATGTCTTTGCCATCCGACTACAGACCTCCACCGGGTACTTATGGCTCTTCACAAACTTAAATAGATTGACTGAAACGTTTTGCAACGTACAGCAGAAGTGCTTTTTTTTAATTCATTTCTGTATTATATCACAAAAAAGTGTCAATATTTAAATTTTGATAATATCGTAAATGTAAAATACGACACGGGAAGTGCAATGTTTATCTTGTCGTTGTAACAAGGAGTAGAGTAAAATTGCTAAAGAGCGTAACTTCTTCGCCAAATACAAATACAAATACTTAAATAACGACACCTGTTGCAAAACTGAATACTTACTTAAAAAGTACATCATTTGTCAAAATATATTATATCCTTTTGTAGGTAAATTTTCGTTTATGGATTCTCTACTCTACTCTTTCCATACGTAACTGGGACCCAGAAGAACAAAACAGTAAAATGTTTGACTAAAATAGCCCATAAAAAGTGCACATGTAAATAGCACCTTAAAATATACAACATATTAAAACTTGATCAATTTTTTTAGTAGTTATCGTAACAAACTTAAAGACACGTAGTAGGTACGTGTCTTTAAGTTTGTTTCGATAATTAATTAATAATTCGAAATTAAGAATCTGCATAATGAAAATATACAACGAATATCTACTTACTAAAACTCGTAGCTTTTAGACGGTTAAATATTTGCGAAACCAAATGGAAATTTCTTTTTTTTTCGCAATACATTAGGTATACAATCTCCGCTCAAAATATGTACTTACAACCAATATATATCCACTCAGATTTTTGGTAATCGCATTTAGTCATAAAATTCATCTCACATTTCACATCACATCTCACATCGAGACTCATTTAATCTCAAGTTACTTATCAGAAGTTCAAAATTTTATTTGTATACAATTACTTACTTCTGTTTCACATAGTTACCTGTAATATGTATAATGTTATGAATTATTATGGATAATATTATAATATTTTGATAAAGAATTGATATGTATAATATTATGAAGCGTAAAGAAAATATAAAATTTAACACTTAATTATGTAATTACGAATAAAAAAGTAGACAAGAATCTTCCAATCTAGAATGCCAATGAGTTATAATATAAAAATAAACTATTTTTAATTATATAACTTTACAACATTATTTACGATATTGGTTCTTTAACTATTTGAATTGAAAATTATATTGCGTTCTTTAGAGCTACCGAACCAGGTAGCAAATTTGCAAGAAGCTATGACTTTGATATTGGTATTGTTGAATAATGACTATGGTAATATCACTTTACTATCATTTGCATGAAAAGATAATATATCCTAGAACAAATATAGCATCGAACGTTGCTATATACCAACTTCTCATTGAGAACCATTTTTTTTTTATCCTTGTCATGCAAATTCGTGTTTGTTGTAAGTATTCAACTCGAACAATAATAACAGAGAAATTACTGATTGGCAACAATTACATAATGAAAACGGAATTGATGTAAAGACTATTTTTATCAGTCATAATTTGGGAACCATTCTAAGTTGCGTCATTGCTCTCTTGATAAATTTACTTCGATTACAGAATTATTTTTACACTATTGATACGCGAGGCTTGTTAACGAATGCACTACTTCAAGTCGTGTCGCGATAATTAAGTGCAATTTTTCGATAAGTGCATTTGATAAACCCAACTGGTTTTATCGGTTTGGACCTTGGCACGATGCATTTGATATCTCCGTTTTCTTCCAATCGTTAATTACTCTTGTTTAAGAATTGTTGATTAGCAACGACGGGCTACTCGTTTTGTAAGTCTGTGGTAGACTACTGCCTATTAAAATGATGTGCCTAAATTGAGTACTATTCCAATATGATACTGAATCATAACGCCCATTGCAAAATCACGGATGTTGATGCGGAACAAATTCTAAAAGTAATAATTCCATGAGGCTAGAACCTTTCAATAATAAAATAAACCTAATCATCCCTCGTTCCGATGTTCCAACATAAAAGTTGTAAATGTCATATTTTGCCTTGATTTGTAATGAGATATTATTTTGATAATGTGACCAGTATTCAACACCAATAGTATCTTCCAGTAAATAGTGCCAAAATCATAGTAATTAACAGAATGGTATAATATATAAACACATGTATATTTAAATTGTATGCGTATAATCAATAGTAAGGAAATAATTTTCATTATATACACAATAATATATACTGTACTGTAATGTGCAGTTTTGAGTATCATATTAATAATATATTTGGTCTGATATTGTGATAAATAATATTTGGTTGCGAGAGAAGCCACCTATTTATAAGATAGATATCCCAATAATAGATATTTTATATTTGATTTTCATATGTAATGGACTAGAAAGGAGAAATGTATGTGTGTTTTCTCTTGTTTTTTCAAATATTAACTGCTGTTTTACACATATCTCACGCCTTTCCCTTTCCGAGGTAGGTAAATGCGACCAACCGCCATATGCTTCTGTCCTCATACACTATTACACATATCATCTTTACCTGTAGGTAAGTGGTATGTATGGATGGGAACTACAACACACTGCACTCGACGGAGTGGCGTTGTTAAGTAGATATTAATAAACCCATAGTTCAATGGTTGTTTAAAATACAATGCGACACTAATATGATAACATTCTGAACTATGCATCGCTATCTAGACACAAACTAGTCATAGCTGGTAACATGGGTTCTACAATTTGAATTACACAATGTATACACATTTTTTATATGTAAATACATATAAATATTACACGTAGGAGCCCTGAACGATGCAGATAGACGTATATTACGTATTCGTGCATACAAATATTTGCACGAAGGGGGAATCGAACTCGCAACTTCTGACATGGCAGTCAAACGGTCCTTCCACGCTACACAGATCATTTTTGACGCATTCTCTTTACTGTAGTTTATTATGATTTGAACATAGTCTCGCGTTTCTCGCAATCAATTTCGATTAATATTAAATCGATACTACAAGCCGTACGAACGAAATATAATGAATAAATACATCTAGGTGATGCAAATAGTATACAGTAAACGGCGCTTTTGTTGGCACGTCGGCGTCGGGAGCAGAGAGAGTGTTCGGCTAAGATCGTCGTGCTTCGGTTTTGTAGAGCGTTCTCTCTGTCTTACATCATTCTGACTGAGTTAGTTGTAGACTGAGAATAAATATGGACACAACACTAAATTAAAAACTCACACATACTTTTCGAGTAGAATAGAGAGCACTAGTTCAGTAGGTGACGGCCGTTTTTGACGGGTCGTCTTAAACGATTCTCATAGTCAAAGAGCTAGATTTCCCAGTGTTCAGCCATGTGAAAACCAAAGTTCCCACATAGCCTTTTAAAAATATACAGCTATGAAATTATATAGTGTAAACGCAGTTTAACAATATAATTAAACACCGGAATGTATATTTACTTATAAATGAGGCAGGGTCAGATTCAGTGTGAATATTATTATTGATAACTTGAAAAAATTCGTTGCTATAATGCGATAGGTACCTACTCAATTGTCGATAACGATAACTGTAATTATTTTTCGGAATATATAGTAACACGGCATACTTGTCATTGGCTTTGTTTTATTTTGAGACGGTTTTTATTACCCACCATCAAATCACATCACATCAATCAAATAAATCAAAATTAGACGAAGCTATTGACTTTAGAGGATTAGAGGGAACACTATGAAAAATTCTGAATTATTACCTATATTATGGGTAAAATTCATAGCTTGTATACGCTGATAGTTCATAATCTGTCTACGTTTATGGTCAGTTCAATGTACGGCAGAAAGAACGCTCTACAAAACCGAAGTAAATCGGATCTTAGCCAGACTCTCTCTTCTTCCCGACGTGCCAACCTAAGCTCCGGGAACTGTACTATATTCACTTGGAGCTAGGTGAATTAAGTTCATTGAGAAAAAAATAACTTTTAGTGAACCTAGCAAAGGTTTACAACCCCCCGTATAACAATGTAGTCCACCTATTACTCGTTAATTCTGATAGGCCAAAATCAGCAATGGATTTAATTCACCCAGTTTTAGATGAATAAAGTACCTTGCTAGACTGAATGCATCCAGGTGAATTAGAATAGAGAAGAATGAATAAACCTGAAATATAAATGACTAGCAAACGCTTTCATATATTGTGATTTGTTAGTCACCTTTATACACCGGTGTCTAGGACAATTGCAGTTTCAGACAGTTTATTATAGAAATTAAACAATAGAATAGAATACAACCCTTTCTGGTAATTCTGGTTGAAAACGTGTCTAATCACTGTCGTAACGTGAGTACTTCAGAAGATTTCCATTGTTTAACGTGTAAGCAAGAGCTGGCTGAGTAAACCATTTAAAATATGGCGGGTAATACGAATATGCTTGATTCGAGCAAGTTCACGTTGCGGTTGGTCAATCCGAGTAAGGGCCCAATGACTTACTTGACTTAAAATCCTATGTCCCGTAGACCCATCTACAGATGCTCAGATGCTGCCCTCTGCCCAAGCAGAGGGCGTCCACAGTGCATCGCCATCCCGTTCTGTCTCGAGCTTCACGTTTGATTTCGCTCCAGGTCTTTCCGATGGCCTTCGCTTCATCAATGATAGTCCGCCGCCAGGTCTGCTTTGGGCGACCACGTTTGCGCTTTCCTTAGGGATTCCAGTCAAGAGCTTGCTTCGGGATGTGATTTGGATCCCTTCGGAGAGTGTGGCCAATCCAGCTTAACTTGCGGCGTTTGATCTGTTGGTCGATCGGAATTTCACTGCAGCGTTCCCAAAGGAGCTCGTTGGAGATCTTCTCGGGCCAGTAAATACCGAGGATTCTGCGGAAACATCGGTTGACGAAGACTGGGAGCTTATGCGAGATGTTATTTGTCACCTTCCACATCTCACACCCGTACAGCAATACGGTTTTTACGTTGGACCGGAATATTTAACTCTCCGTGTCAGTTTCCGTGATTGCCAATACCGGAACACATTAAGCTGGCAGTAGCGTTCGTTCGGTTTGTAGACTTTTCTAATAAGATTCCCCTACGACTAGGGTACATGTACCTTTTTTTTCTTTTTTTTTTGCGTGCGGAAATCCCTTCGGATACGCCGGCCAGCGGGGGCGGTTATGTCGGGCTTGAACCGACTAAAACCTCACGCCGTCTCGGGTCTACAGACGCCGGGGTGTAAGGTTGCCCATAGAGCATATCCCTCGCACCCCGACTGACCCTGGGCCATCTCCGGTTTCGAGATGGCCCCCTCGGGTTTGGGAACCAAGGTGTCCCCGTCTTGCCCCGGTTTGGGGGAGGGGCGCTAGTCGCCCCACCGTCCCGGCCTGCTTCTGCTGGGGTGACAGGCGGCCTCACCTACCACCCCCAGGCCTGCGCTCATGGAGGACGGAGGTCGTTAAGCGACCTCCGGCGCCTGAGACGCGCGGCGAGCAAGTTGCGGGCTCGGCGGGCCGGGAGAGTTCTAAATCTCTCCCGGGCGCGCTCCGGCATCTCCTTCGCGAGCATTACATGCTCGCAGAAGGAGGTGGCGGCGGCCCACGCGCTCGCGCTCCGCACCATTGCCGCAATCATGCTGCCGAGCGAGAGGACTCCCACCCCGATGGCTGCCACGAGGTCACGCCTCGGCGCCTCCCACGCCGGGCAGTCCGCCAGCTTGTGCAGCCCTGAGTCCTCGCTCGAGGGTACATGTACCTAAGGTACTTGTTAATCATTACATCAAAAAAACTGGTTTGAATACAAATTTTATAAATATACTTAATTGGATTCGATTAATAAATTTTAATACTTAGTGTTTGTTGATAATTATTGCACAATTTCTATAGAAAGGCGCACTCGATGTGATCCCGCCACGGCTTCGAGGGTCATTCGGTAACTCTTTACAAATGTTATATAAAACAGAATCGAAGCACATGTTATAATGTTACATATTTAAAATTTAGTGCCATAAAAAATCATATAACTTTTTTTAGATTTTAGAAAGTGTCTTTTTATTAATAATCTGGTATATTTTTAAGCTCTTTGACCCTTTGATTATGGTAATTTTGCACAATGCCGTTAATAAATCGAATGTACTGATATATTAGTGTCACTGACGCTTACTCTTAACACAGTATTTCGGTAACGTATGACACACCAAATCGTTGTCGAATATATCAACAAAATAAAGAAATAATTATCTTTATTGGCTCCTAATAGCTCTATTGAATAAACAGCTGCATTAGGAAATATCACTACGTAGCAGTGACGTTACGAATAATACAGTTAACGGACTTCAAGCTACACAAATATTGTGTGCTGGACCAATTGAACTTCTTTACCATACGATCAGTAGCGCTATACTAATTAGTAGTAAAAAAAATACTTAGACAAGATAGTTTCATATATGAACGGGAGTTCGCTATTAACGCTACGAGCAGTATTTGCCCAGGAACATAGCGCCAATAGTGAGTTCCCCGAAGTGTTGCACTCGTGTATAGGTCGCTGTAACCGCTACGTGTATCGCACCGGATACGTGGATCGTTTTACAATTTGTCCAGACGAAAGCTTCTTTAGCCCAACAATATGTACGTTCTGGGCTAGAAGATTTGATTTGTTTTTGAAGAAGCATTTGTTAACACTCGCTACCCATCAGGTGGATCGTGTGTCTCTTTCGTCTGAGCGAAACTCGATATCGAATTGGTAAATTACAGAATAGCGCTAGTGTTCTTATGAATTAGTTTGAAAAGTCTGTCGAAATAGTTAGAAATTACTATCCTAGAACGTTTAAGTACCACTGTTAAGGGTTGGCGTCAACACTGACGTAAATATGACGTAACTTATTAATTAACTGATGAGGGAACCTCGTATATCTCGTAGCATATGTTAGTGGAGATATAATATATTTACCAATATTATAGATTTGTAAGACAAGTACGCTAGATGTAGAACGTATAATTGTGTATAGGCTTCTTATTTTGTCACTGTTATTTTTTATGACTTTGACTATGGCAGCGTAAAATCCTAGACACCGTCACGTACGTTATTTTTACAAAATTAACTAATCTTATGGTCAAGACCGTATGCGCACTTGCTAGCTTAAAACCGGAGTCCTTTTACAGATCGTGAAGTAAAATATCTGTACATTTTAAAATATTAACGGGTGACTTATTACTGGATGCATGGAATAGTTACAGTGACAAAACAAAAAACCTAGATCCCATACTTGTTTATTATTGAAAAGTTATTGCAACACACATACAGAACTTAGCTTGCTGTTGATTTTACAAGATATTACAAATTTATTTTACTTTACAATTGAACTTTACTTAGCTTGTACTCGTATATTTTAGATAAGGCATATTGTTCTGCTTTATGTGTTGTTTGTTTAATGTAGTGTTTTGTTATATTTAGTCAACGGTGATGTATAGAACGTGCTTGTTTAAGAGTACATGTAGTTTTCCAGTTTCACTTCACCCTTGCTTGAGATACCCAATGTAATATATAATCCAGTATAATTAAATAGATGTGATGTGTGAGAAAGTATGAGAAAGTGAAACGGATATAACTATACAGCATCGCAAAACTCTGGATTCAGTTGAATTTTTTCTAGGTCGTTGCATTTTATCTAAGAGTGTTTACACATATATAGTGTATATAAACACTCATTAAAGGTCACACTTTAAAGTTCCTACAGGATCGGAATGAAGTCCAGGAAGGAACTTGCAACAAATTTGAAATTAGGGAAAATAGAACATATATTGATGAGATTTTATGAATGTATGATGAATATATAGGCATTTAATGTATAAAATACGTAACGCATAATTATAGCCAGCTGAATTTTGTATAGCTTAAGAAAAGGGCAACAGTCTGTAGAAAGTATACATCTGATTATGATCTCTTGCAAGTACTATATGCATTAAGTGAATATTTAGCGTACTTAGGGACTCGCATCCAAGCTGACTGAACGCTCAACATTTTATATAAAATAAATATTTCTGTTAAATCTTTAAATACCTTACCAGTACGTTCTATGCACTCCATAGAAACTTTATTCTTAGTATTGAATGTTATTTTTAATTGCACAAACTTATTGTTTCTCTGTTTTATATTCTCGTCATATTTTTTAGTTATACAAAGATTTACCTAGTGATTTTATATGTTAATTGCTTAAGCGAAGCAGTGTGCTGCAATGAACAAAAATGTCTTAAAGATTTCGTTACACTTGCCATGTAGAATAAAAAATCAGTAGTTGTTTTTATTAGACTTAAATTGTCTTTGGTTTTCAATACAATTGAAAATTGAAATTTACGTAAACAACAAGGTTTCAATTGGAAAACGTACTAAAAACCCAGTGTCTTTCACTTACACTACTACCTGCAATAAATCCTTGGCGTGGAAAGAAGGGCAGGAAAGAAATAATACATCATCGAATAGCGGTGTTGTTGATGTACCATACATGTATATTCTTACGCCTTTTCATGAATGTGAGTTATAGATTGAATTCCTGATTGAATTGATTGAGCTTTAGTGTACTGTAAAGAAATCCGTCATCTGTGTACTCACTGTGTTCTCAGTCTGTCACCCTGGGCTCAGTCTCAGCCAGTTAGGTCTTGGACTCAGTCAGCCGGTGCTTATCATATTCTTCTATAGATATCCTATAAAGAGCGTTGGGTTTTATCTCTACTTAGCTATATGGTCTCTCTGAATAGTGTACAATATTCTAGTCATTTTTGTAAATTGCAACATACGTGCTATATTTTTATAATATTCTGTCATTCCTATTTTATAATAGCTACACTTTTAACTTATTGCATGCACATATTTTTATTATACTTAAATTTTTGTAAATGTGATTTACTTTGAAACAATTCTAGATCAGATTGTACTTAATTAACACTTAAAATACGTTTTTAATTGTTATTTATGTAATTAATGTTGTAGGTGCCATTGAAATTTGGTGATGTTTGTTTTCCAATGTACAATTTATTTACTATAAACATTTTGTAAGAAGTTTTTCCGTACATATGTTTTGTAGACTTATTTGGACGTTGACAGCCATCTTTTAAAAGTTGATTGCTGGCTGGAGTTACGATTTTATCAAACATATTTATAGACTTGAGTATAAATATAAATCCAAAAAACGTAGACAGATTTTAAGCAGTTGAAGTGCATTATGTGCTACACAAACTCTCGTTTATAGTTATTTTTGTGTACTTGTAAGTTTTTATAATTGAAGTTACTTACATGAGTCACTTTAGTACTTTACAGGGTTTATAGGAAACCATTAGGTTTCGCAAAAAGTAATAGCATATAAAAATTCGAAACCTTCGAAATTTAAGAATAACATCTAAGTTAACTTAATTTTCAGCGAAGTAGAAACCGTTTTCAATGCTTAAACATAATGGCCGTGAATGAAGGCAAGCTTCGATGGCTAGTATTGTTAGTGAAAGTATTATGGTCATTTTTGATACACTGCTATGCTGATATTTTTATCCAAAATATGCTAAACAACAGCAATAAAGCATCAATGAATTTGCTTATTTTGCAATCTAAGTTTAAACTAATATTATAACACTAAAAAAAGTAAGGAAAAAAAAGGTTAACGCTTTTTTATATTTGGTCTGTCAATTTGTCTGCACACCGCCTAAAGCACCCTGCAAAATCCAAAGACCACCATCCCAGATAGTATCCCTAAGATGGTGGTCCCTACCTTGACGACTTCGACAGACCATTTAAGCTTTAAGCTATGAAATTTCAACGTAACCTATAGAAACTACTTTGAAAGCTGCAGGTAATCTATGGCTGTGATTGTGGTTGAAAAAAGCAGTCAGTACCAGAAAAGCTGTAAAAACGTTCTTGAGCTTGGTTTAAGCTATACGTATAGTAGCTAAATTTACTTACTAACCAAAATATAGGCAACAACAATGTATTTAATTCATCGATTCATATTTTGTACAAGGTTGTGAAATGTATGCTAAAGGTGTGGCTGTCAACTGACGAATAATACTAATTAAAACTTCCTTATCCTGCTGAGGTCTTCCCATTGTAATAGCTTTATTTAATTTTATTAAGGACACAATTATATTATTTAAGAATTTCGTAATAAATTGTATTCACAATGAAGAGCGAACGTGTGGAATCTTGTCTTTAAACTACATGTTTTCGAAATATAATATCCCTATATAAAATCACTATATTATGATATATTTTAATGAATAATTTTAATGTTATTGATAAAAAGTAATTTATTTATAATGAAAAAGTTTTAAAAAGATCCTGAATTATCAAATGCTTATTCATACACAACGTTTATCAATAAGTTTCTAGAATTCGATACATGCGTTTTGGTTCTTTTGGAGATATTTAAAAGTAGTTAGGTATTTCGTTATTTTCCAAATTTTAAATTGGCTACGATAATTGAAAAAGTCATATCAATAATATGTAGAGACAAACGGAGTTGAATGCTCTCTCTAAAAAATGCATTGTTTAAATGTACATAAGTACAACAGTTAACCCGGGGTCGTCCATATAGGAAATTGTTACACTAACGTCCACATTTGGTCAAAATGACTCGTGCTTATACACCACGGATTAATGCAAGAGGTCATATTGTTATATATAAGTGTAAAAAAAAATAACACAAATATTAACCGAAAAACATTAATTGCTTATGTTATAAAAATACTATCAAAATATGATAAAAATAATAGAAGCCCTTTTAAACTTGAAAATACTAGACTTTTTCCTCATAATATATCTTAGAAACATAAATAAGTTTGAGATCTTAAATAATTATCACAAAAATAACAATTATGATATCAGTATGGACTTGACAGAGGTCATCTTCAGCGATCAAATTCGCACATTACGTGCAGAAGGTAATTATGTGTTCAGGACAGATACGAAACGTTGAAATGCATGGCTGGTATGAGTAGTCTTTGCGTACTTTTTCCCTGTGCATTCTTGGCGACCTTCTGAGAACACCTGGAATCTTGGCTGGTGGTTCCTATGGAGTTTCAAACCTTAATTCCCTGATACGCACTGTTGTTGACAGCAGCCTTCGGGCAGTTCAATGTACCTAGATGATGTTGATGATGGAAAATCAAAATGTACAGGCTGAGATAGCGGTACATCATTATCATCATCACTATTAGACGCTGCCTGTTCAGTTTGAATATGATCGCACTGACTTGTGTGATCAACTTCCTCTTCATCACTTTCTCCCTATCGCCGCCGTCTTCAGAACTATCCTCCTCTAACATTGCAAGTATTAGACATATATAACTTCACGCCTGTATCCCCGAAGGGGTAGGCAGAGGTGTATTACACACCCACGATTCGCCAGTTATGTTAAGGTGCCAATGTAATAGGGGGCGAGCCTATTGCCATCTACCGGGCAACACTTATTAATGCACACATAACTACGAAAAGTCAGAGGTGAGTGCTCGGGGCGACTGGGGATCGAACTCGAGACCTCGTCTCAGCAGTCCGTTACGTACGCCACGGGGCTATCACCGCTTCTAGTAAGTATTAGATATCATTCTTTTCCCTCGCGATTCATTATAAATAACCAGAAAATAAATAAATAATTAATAATTGTTACATTGAATCCCACGCTGGGTCAAGTTTACCTTTTTTAACTTCGCAGACGTCTATTTCGTTATTAGCTCATATTGAATATAATGGAATGCAAATCGAACAAAACGGTCTTATTCTCCAGCTACAACAAAAAGCGTTTGCGTTTGTCTGCGTAACTAATTATGAAAATACCCGTCATTAAAAAAGGTTCGGGTTGGAAATGTTCCAACGTGGATGGCGCCGGGTTATAAAACGAAATTATGGTGAATTTATAACATGTACTGAAAATATATTTGTTGTTTAGAAAACAAACGGTGTGGAATATGACCACCAGCTAACAAACTTTAAAATGGGCTTCTTTTATTGGGCCTCATTTCAATGAAAATACTGCGTTATGTATCACACTCTAGAACTTATTGACAAAGATAATTGAGAAGTAAATGGAATCAAAATACCTCCTGTAATTTCAATACAAATTTAATAATACTTATTAATCTTAACTTATCAAATTTCTGCGTTTTTGCAATACAGTAAAGTTCATATGGTATCTTGACCTTGCTATGATATCTCTTATTAATGACTAGCGACCAGGTTTTGCTTTGCACGGGTGCAATTTGATTTACCGTTCATCATACCTAATTCATCAACACGTAATTGGCAGTGATAACCGTACTAAAATATTTTGTTTGTTTTAGAAGCTGATGATTATCTTGTCAGTCGTTCAGTTTTCACTTAAATATACTTAAGTGAAGAGTTCGCGCTTCATTGTAATGCACGAGATCTGTCTTTTTATAGTCGTTATTATTTCATTGGATTAGGCTGTGAATCTGTATGTGAATCAAGTGATTAATAATAAATTATTATGTTGCTTTATATGAGTTTTATTATTTGTAATCCCATTTGAATATTCCGTGTGTTATTTGGTAGAAGTAAAAGCCGGAAAGCGGACCTCGGACTGCGAGGTGGCAGCCTCGAATTCGACCGGGACTAACTCGAAGATTTTGCGCGTGCTTGTTTATGCAACTGGTAAAATATAATCTCGATGTAGACTCTCACTCAGACGTCGATATGATGACTGATGGGCTCGCTATTGGTACCATCAAAGCGCTATTGCCCAATCTGACAAGGCGAGGCCATTGACTCGTTTTAATTAATGGCTTCTGTAGTAGAATCGCCGCAATTTAGCCAGTGTCAAGTAAAACATAATAAATGTTTATAAAATTAGTAATGGCGGAAATCTCAATGTTAACTTTTCCAAGGAATTCTACCAGTGCCATGTTAGCCACGTCAGTAAATTTATTTTCGTGTGTCCGCCCCCACGAGATGGTGGTCAATCAGGACGTGTGGTTGGAATTTAGGTAGCCCATTGCCTTTCCTAATGGGTCAATAGTGCGTTCATAGAAACTTCTCGAACATAACCGATGTAAACTCTGTCGCCTGTTTCTGTCAAGAAACCACGAAGGAATGACATCATGTACTTACTCGTAAGGGTTGGAGAAAATGGTACCAATATAACGGGCCTGTGTCTTAAGGAACGTAGCAACGAACTGTATTTAATTTCGAACCAATACGATTCGAACTCGAACCCGAACTCGAATTCGAACCAAACCTACACGTGAAATGAGCTGAGCAGCCTTGTTAGGCAGGGCCAGATTAACTTAACTGATAAATAGAAAGAGCAACTTGCGGGATCAGTACCGGCTTTAGGGGGGGGGCGACCGGGGCGACAGCCCGGGGCGCCAGGTACTTTAGGGCGCCGCTCGCGCCAGCTCAACTATACCACTTAATTTGAATACCTATTTTTATCGATCTAAAGGAAAACTAGACTCAACGTATATTAACTTTTATAGACTTATCTCGTAGGAGTGAGTATCAGTATTCTATGTCTAACAAATACGACCTGTCATTTTGTCCTTTGTGGTATCTCTCACTAAATAGTGTAGAACGAAATATAGGTACCAGGCCTTGAGGGCACGCCGCAATAGCGGCGGTAAGGCCCATCATGGAGGATTGGCTAGAGAGGCGACACGGAAGCCTCTCGTACCGACTGACGCAGGTGATCACCGGGAAGGGGTGCTTCGGGGACCACCTGCATCGGATCAGGAAGGAGCCAACGCCTGAGTGTCATCACTGTGACGCGAGCGAGGACTCAGGGCTGCACACGCTGGCGGACTGCCCGGCGTGGGAGGTGCCGAGGCGTGACCTCGTGGCAGCCATCGGGGTGGGAGTCCTCTTGCTCGGCAGCATGATTGCGGCAATGGTGCGGAGCGCGAGCGCGTGGGCCGCCGCCACCTCCTTCTGCGAGCATGTGATGCTCGCGAAGGAGATGGCGGAGCGCGCCCGGGAGAGGTTCAGAACCCTCCCGGCCCGCCGAGCCCGCAACACGCTCGCCTCGCGTCGCAGGCGACTCAGGCGCCGGAGGTCGCTTAACGACCTCCGTCCTCCATAAGCGCAGGCCTGGGGGTGGCAGGTGAGGCCGCCTGTCACGCCAGCAGAAGCAGGCCGGGACGGTGGGGCGACTAGCGCCCCTCCCCCAAACCGGGGCAAGACGGGGACACCGTGGTTCCCAAACCCGAGGGGGCCATCTCGAAACCGGAGATGGCCCAGGGTCAGTCGGGGTGCGAGGGATATGCTCTATGGGCAAGCTTACACCCCGGCGTCTGCAGACCCGAGACGGCGTGCGGTTTTAGTCGGTTCGAGCCCGACATAACCGCCCCCGCTGGCCGGCGGGGGGGTATAAGAGGGAATTTGCGCACGAAAAAAAAAAAAAAAAAAAGGTACCAGGCCTAGAAATTGCAACTCTTAATGGCGCATTATATATACATACTTTTTTCTTTCCTTTTTACATACTCGTAAGGTCACAAGCATATCAAAAAAACCTTTTAATAGTACCTGTACGTGAGAAATAACTTACCTACGAATTATTTATTTATTATTATTTGCGTGGTAGCTAAATTCAGAAAATAGGTAGGTACCATTAGTACGCCCATTTAGTCTTGTTTAAAAATCTGTTTACATTTTGTAGTCGGGTATCTAACTATCTACCTATATAAAAATGTACTCTGTGGTCGGGTAAGTCCCCGTAAGTAGAGCGCATTGAGCGATTGTGCAATTTTATTTGCGCGGAAATCCCAATTAATATTTATCTGAAGTAATTACCTACTTAATAAAAAAAAATATGGTACAAATCCTAAATAAGTTTTTTTAATTGTAATGAAATAAGTACCTATAGGCCTATACATAAAAGGGCGCCAAAGGCATGACTCGCCCGGGGCGCCTAGATGGCTAAGGCCGGCCTTGTGCGGGACCTCCTTTTGCATTCTGCTTCTCAGCCTATATATGACTTCGTTGTATAGGGGCCAGCCCTCCCTTCATTTAGGTAATATAGACATCAATGTTTTCAGGCAAAAAGAATTAAAAATTGATATATAAATATATAAAACCTATACACCTACTCTGTGGTCTTATGTTTAATTATTTTATTTTACCTGTGAGTGCCATGATTATATTCTCTTTGGTGAGTGGCATAAACACAAATGAATCTCTATAGTGATAGTGTATTATCGACGTAAATAAAAATCAAAAATATTTATATTATTACATTATTTTTATTAGGCATTAGATACCTACATTATGAGTCTGACTAGTAAAATAGCTCGTGCGTTTAAAATAATACGTGCAAACGGTGGAATTACTGGGTCAATACTCAAGCTATGGAGAACGGATACATTGAAGGTAATGACTTAGGAATAATCAAAGACGCCCGGTGTTCACTCACCTATTATTTATCTTGATTTGGTTGCTTCTCTTGAATTAACGGGAGCGATTACCTTCAGACCCCGAAACCTCAGAGCCTTTTCCATTAATCAGCACTGGCCAGCAGGTGAGGTCATTAGGAATCTTTATGACGGATTTACTACTGTAAGCAAAATGATAAAAATTTCTATGATCAAGTTAAACTACACTAACAGAATGTGGGTGTTTTACTCATAATTCAAAACAAGAAATAGTGAAAATTCGTTTTCTATATTATGGCTAACTGTAAGACCTACAGAAATATGTAAGTCCCAGTTGCATTCAAAGCTTACACTTTGAAGCCTGCGGTCCGCTTATTGTTTTGATGGGTGAGTCGACTTTTCTGACTTCCCAACCCTGAGAGGAAAACCTGCGCCAGAGCCTCGTAGTCTAGTCGACAGGTACAAAACGGTCTACAATAGAGATATTGCTCTTAAAATTAGGTATAATAAAGACCTCATTGGATTCGGAAAAATACATAAATTATCGCAAACAACGTATGAATATTTTATTAACTTTTATGGCGTGATCTTGTTAAGTATGTATATAAGAAAGGCTCCACGAAGCGACACATTTTTACGACAATTATTTAAACATTTTTCATCATTTGCAAGACGGAAGTTCAGTATTTCATGTTAATATCTAACCAAATTAAGTAGCCGTTTAATTGAATCTTAGTTTGAATACATATTAGTAGGTAACGAATCAGTAATACTTCTTTAACTAGTAATAAGTAGAATTAACTGTACTTCTTTAACTAGTAATAGGTAGAATTAACTGATACATTAATTGAATTGACCCTAATATAAGATTTCTACAACATAAAGCCATTTAAGGACTAAGGGTGAGCGCTCGTAACATAATATAAGAGTTTTAAGTCAGACTATTGCACACAGATCCATATGAAAGTGCGTACAGCTGTCTGTAGAATAGTCTGTCTTGTCTCTATTTGCGGTTACAATAAGTCTATCGTAGTCTAGAGAATCTGGTCAAGATAGCTAGACTACTGACTTACTAATATAATAATATTTTGTTCGTACACACACGGGTGGGTACGAAAGGTCAAAAATGCTGTCCTACTCGTGTAGGTACGATAAGGAATCATGTTATCCAGCGTCTTTAATTCAACGTTGGTAACGAAACCATAACAGGTTTCAGAAAATCGGCACACCGCCATCTATCGAACAGTGAGGTAATGTTTCACAGAATCTGTGTCTCTAAATACGAGTATAATATGTAATACTTCGTCGATAAATAGGTTCTTCGTAACGTAAATAGTTTCTTATATATATATTTTGACGTAATTTGCATATAGCGATGGACTAGATATTGGGACATAGGCTTTGTTTGGTCGCGATAATTAATATCTACGCGGGCGGAGCCGTAGGTTACGGCTAGTTAACCATACTGTAGAGATTAAATACGATAGAACCTAATTAATGCAATGATTGGATATTATGAGAAAATTATTATTTACCATTGAGCCATTATTTTATTTACCATCAACATTTCTCGATAAAAAAAAACAATTGAAATTATCAGCATTTTTCACGTTCATCTTGTTAGTACAGCTCATTGAAATGATAATTTCCTAAAATAATGCTTACTTCGCCTAAAAAACATTCGTTGACTTCGCGTGCCGCTGGGGTCAACGACCGCTTTCAATCAGCTGTACTAACACGATGGAACATGAAAAAGGCTAATAAAAAATAAAAATAATTAAAAAAAATGAAATATTATTATCTTCACTACTATCACCTGTCTTCGTTATCGGGAGCGTTTCCCTAACACTCGGTATTGGTTCAAGACGGATAATGGCATCCCATAAAACGTAAGTGTCGACTAAAGTTCGTGGAAAAAAAAAAGTTATTGTGGAAGAAATAATAAAATCGAAAAAAAAAACAATTTGGTATACAAAAAATAGCTCACACACCTTTTGAGTGCATGGGGCTCCAAAAAGACCTCCTGCAAACCGGTATAACTGCTGATTGACGGCCGAGGCTTTCCAATCGGAGTCGGAATCTCCCATTAAACGCGTAAAGTAAGCGGACCCCGGGCTCCAAACTGAAAACCACAATTGCAACTTAAAACAACGCTTAGATGACAATGATTATATACAACTTTATATGTAATAAAGTTTTGCCGATAGGAAATTTAGTTTCAGTGGCGCCCGTGCTAATATATGTTATCACACAAAATTCACTCCATTTCAGCACCGCGCGTAGCTGTATCTATCTATTTATTTTAATTTATGTTTCCAGTTGGTTGTGCTCACAGGTTGTGCTATATTTGCTTGCTTTCTACTATTCATTTTTTATTTGTCCTTTTTTCCTCTATAAAAGTTTGTGGCGATACCACATCAACAAGCTGAACTATAAGCGTCTGCTATGTCACAACTAGGTCACGCGCTGAGTAGTATATATATATAATCCTAACTTCAACAGTTAAGGCCTCGGCCCGCCAGGCGCGATCGCCTTGCCTGGTCGGAGGATTGGTCCGGATTGGAGGAGCATCATACCTCGTTCCTCCACAATTAGTTAGCACTAGTCTAAATCTACGTAAAACAATGTTAATCCGCAATTATCAGAAACGGCTAACAAATACTTTACCACTATAATATATAATTCAGAGAAAAGCATGCTGAAGTGACAATGAGCTGCACATCTGTTGAAGGACCGATAGCCGTGGGAGCATACGAGTCCTAGAGTGGAGACCTCGAGTCGGCAAACGGAAGGCGGGACGCCCCTCAGTCAGATGGACTGACAAACTGAAAAAGGAAACTGGGATAGATTCCATGCGGAAGGTGGAGGATCGGGAGCTATATAGTGCACATTGGGACAGGCAAGAGGCCAACGTCCAGCAGTGGACTGCGATAGGCTATTTAATTAATTGATTGATTGAAATAATACAAGCTCAGAGGCTCCTTATATCCAAAATACAAGCTGGCTTCTCCACTGTATTTTTCGTTATCGTTATCGGTTATCGTTTTTTGGTCATATCTCCGGGTCTATTTAACCAATTGCAATCAAACATACGGCATATTTTAAGTCTGACTAACACCTTTCTAGTTGAAGAAACTAATCCATGCAGTAGTTTTCAAACTACTACTATCAGACAGACAAGAATTCCAAAAAAAAAAATTGTTGAAAATGGTGTATATATGATAGCGAGAAAAATAACATTAACAAACACAAACAAAATTACAAACATATCAAAATTAAGAAACACAAACAAACATATTAATATAATATAAACTATACATGTAATACATAAATCTAAATATTTTATACATACAAATACAAATACAATAAATAAGAAAATTCCTATGCATATGTGAGTAGTAAGGTCACAAAGTAGAAGAGAGATAGTGTTTGCGGACTTTACTTTTGGAGAATGATATCGAAGTGAATTCCACAGTCAAACCGCTTGCACAGAGAAGGAATAAGAGTAGAAGTTAGTTTTGTGTGAAGGAAATTTGAGAATGGAGCGTAGGCTTGACCTGCACGGAGCATCAGAACTGCTGACGTATGAGAACCGCTCCCTCAGGTAAGACGGCGCTGAAGGATTGTTTAGAATGTTGAAGAGAAGACAGAGTATTCGAACATCCCAACGGAGGCGGATCGGAAGCCACTTGAGTACGTTGCGAAAATGCGAAACGTGATTATATTTTCTCAAATTAAATATGAACCGAATGCATACGTTTTTCAATCTCTCAAGTTTATCCAAGAGCTCCTCAGTGACATCTAAATAGCGGGCATCAGCGTAGTCAATAACGGGCTGAATATGAGTTTGATAAAGACAAATTTTTGTGTTTAGGGGTAGAAAACTGGAGGCACTTCAGGGAGTGAAAGGTGTAATGAACCTTTTTACTAACTTAATTAATGAGAGCACTCCAGGACAGCTTGGCATCAACGAGTACACCCAAACTCTTGGCGGTGTCGAAGTAGGATATCGGAGTGCCGTCTAGAAGAACAGCAGCCAGCGTGGTAAAGTCAATTTTGCTGCGCATGTAATTACTGCCAATAACCATTGCCTGTGACTTGGTTCTTGATACACTTTTACGGTTCAGATTATGGTTCAGGGTAGATATTGCAGAAGGAGCATCAGCTATATAAAAATGATGATACAGCTGCAGGTTATCGATGTAGAGATGGAAGTTACAAGAAATTAAGCTCGTAACAGAGCTGATGAAGATGGAAAATAAAAAAGGATAAGGAACACCACCTTGAGGTCCACACCAGTCGGAAGACGCCTGATAAGTGAACTCGCTGCGTGCGCTCCCGAAGATACGATTCAAACCAAGAGATCGCATTACAAGAAACATTGAGAGATTTAAGTGTACCAAGCAGCACGTCAAAATCAACAGAGTTGTAAGTGCTGCTAAAATCTCACAGTTAAGTTAGTTCTTTCCTTTCATTCAACATAAACCAAGTTTTTTTTTAATGTACAGACACAATTCATTTACAATTTAATAATAGTATTGATTAGATTTACAAAACGGAGACCCTCGTATATGGAAATGTATAGTTTGAATTTTTTCGAATCGAGTCTATGAAATTGGCGCCTGTACCATTTATACATAAATACGTGAAGGCGAAACTTTGCTATAATCTTTTAACGAAAATTAGATAGTTAGGTTAAGTTTATATAGAGAAGGAATGTAGAAAGCTGATATATTCATAAAAAATAGTTATTGCCGACTGGGGGCAACTGGGAATTCATTTGAAAACTCTTAATTAAATTTAGGTACATTTTTTCAAGTGTCATGAAACGTGTGTGTCATTATAATGAAAACGGTTCATACATTTAGGTCCTGAAGACGTACCTCCTTAACCAACAAAAAACGGTGGTAGGTAGATACCTACATTAATATCAGTAAGTGTATAATATAAGTGTGATTTTGGTATACGTAATTAACATATTTTTTTATTGAATCAGGAGGGCGTTCATGTCGGTACGGACTCATGGGGCAACAAATACTATGAGAATTATTACTACATGATAGGTCGCAGTCGATGGGTGGAGTTCAATCCTCGGTTCAAATTTGAGTACGATGGTTCACAGGTTAGTTGGTTAATGTACCTACTTACAGTACTTGGCGTTCGGGTTGGCACGTCGGGAAGAAGAGAGAGAGAGAGTCCGGTTAAGATCGACTTGCTTCGGTTTTGTAGAGCGGTCTCTATGTCGTATGTACATCGGACTGACAGTTTGATACCTTTATAATGAAACTGTCAGGCTGATCTACGATAGACGTACTATTTTATGTACTATACGTGTTGCAGAATAGACTTTATCGTACAGGCAAGCATTAGAAAATGTAATTCTACAAGATATGATTAGAAACGGGATTGGAAACCAATCCTTCATTTGCCCCCAAGCAGATACATAGTACAAAACAATTTTCAGTCTTAATTCGACTAGGTAGTCTCATTTTAAGTTGGTTTAAATAATTACTGGGATGGACCCAGTAGTTACAGATATCAGAAGATAAAAAAACCCATATGTTTGGCGAATTTGGGGGACGTTATTTTACAAATGGCTGCCGCTCGTTAAAAAACAAGAAAGCCTACCGCACTTAATTCGTGCCGCAGTGCTTATTTACTTTATTTTAATGAAACAGGTAACTCCAGAGTGGTTTGGTTGGCTACACTACAAGACTGACTTGCTGCCTTGTGAAGACGCGGCTAAGTGCGCCCTGAACTGTTGTTGCTGGACCCAATCATGGCTCCAACCGCATAAGGAGAATCTCACCGGGACCGACTCTTCCTACTACCCTTATTCCACTGTAGTACCTCACATAAGCCCATGGGATGGTAATTCTTTTAAACTTAATGAAATTTTGAAGTTATTTCTATACATGCTATCTTTTCCTATAAATTTAGATCGGAAGAAGTTACCATCCAGAGCGGGACTTGAGCCAGTCTCTTACAAGGGGAATCCTCTGATCATTGAGCTACCTAAATATTCGAAATTAGACGTATGTATAGGAGCTATATGGGGGACGCTGTAGCCATTTACGAAAATTCTTACGAACTTAAGGTAACAATGAATGATGCTACAATCATTTTGGCTCTGCATAGTACTTGCTAAATATTCTCGACAGGTTGCAGTGAATTGCGGTCCGCATTTTTAGGATTCCTGAGGTCTTCAACACCCTCGACCCCTTGCAAAAGATATTGCCTCTTTGGCAGTATTTTAGCACCTCTACCATGCCGAGTGTTCCGATGAGCTCTTCCAATTAGTTCCACCCTCTCCTTTCCTATACAGAACATGCAAGGCTGAGGTACACCCTCACACGATGCAAATAATTCCATTAAGAACCACACGGTTCCGCCCCCTTTTTTTGCTGCGCCATCAAGACTTGGAATTCTGGAAGGAAATATTTGAGCTGAACACCTGTTTCCTTCTTCCTACAGTCTGGTCCGGTACAGGCGTGATAAAGCATCTGATGAGGCCATCAAGCTGAGGGCCACCATTGTAGTAGCATGGGTGTCTGTAATGTTGACTCACATTCCTGAAATCCCACCTTTACCTGGCCATCAGGCGAGGTAAAGTAATATTCACATGACAATTGGAACAAAAAAAAATGAAATTTTGAAGCAATTATTCTTTTTCCGATCTAAATAAATTCTTTTAAACCTTTAGATATTAGTTACATGCAATGATAGGTATGCAATCAAATGGTACCTACCTATTATAAAAGACTAGCTGATGCCCGCGGCTCCGCCCGCGTGTATGTCGTTTATCGCGACCAAACATAGCCATGTCCTTTCCCAATCGACCGATTTTGTGCAAACTTCACATAAACCATCAACTAAATAGTACGAACAAAGCCTAAACATTTGGTTCGTATAGGTCAGCCCGTTCTTGAGTTCTAAAATTACAAGGAAAAGTGGCATTGATTTTTATATATATAGATAAAATGTTCATATCAAATGTAAATTTAGTGCTATCGGTTTCCTTTTAAGACATAATAGGCATTATCACTCCCGGTTGCATTCAAAGCTTGCACTTGCAGCCCGGGTTCCGCCATCGTACTCTTTTCCCTGTATTTAAGGTACTGACTGACCCCCCAACCTTGAGAGGAAAGCCTGCACTAAAGCCTCGTCCATCAATTAGCAGGTGTACCGGCTGGCAGGTGAGGCCCGGATGACCTTGGTGGGACGAAACACCCATGACGTTACATATTACTGTGATATTATTGGATAATTGATTGTTGGTTACAGTATAAAATCAATCAAGTTAACTTACCTTGATAAAGCAGTTAGGTTAAATTTTAATGCAATTATTTCCTTTAGTGAAATGCGCTACTAGATGGGCAGGGAACGGAATATAAAACCAAGAAAAGGTGCCCCTTAATCTCATTACTTTATGGCACTTATTGATCCTTGATCCTACTGTTCAGTCCTGGCTGTTGAAAAGTAACCGAAACTTCGGGTTCAATGAAAATAATGAATAAACATCAAATAAATCGCGATAGAATCCGTTAAAAACAGTTTTATTTCAATGAGTGACATTCGCGTAAACTGACGACAATATCATAATAATAATTGTTTTATTTCTACATGTATCATCATTAGCTCTCGCTGCGCAATAAATCACAATACTTTTATGCTCGGTCCACACTGTCGGAAAATGCCGTTGATTATCGCAATAATTATCGCGATGTTTATTGCCTCACTGTGGACGGGGCATTACTGCGTGCATAAGTTCACGGTTGGAATTGTTACTCCAAGTTGAGTTGTTAGTTCGCGTTTTATACCAAAGATGGCGGTATATTTACAAGTTGTTTGATGGTCCTTCTTTTCATTTGTCCTGAAAAAAATACTAACAATTTGGTTCCTAACTTTTAATATTAATTAATTTAATTATTGAATTATTAATTGAATTAGCGTTTATTTATGTTAAAGACAAAACGTAACTAAAAACAGTTAAAGTGTGCCTTCATATCTTGGCAGGTAAGCCTTATTTGGCATGGCATAGATCATGTTGCAAGGTCTTTTTTTTAGAGACGGCGTGCGGTTTTAGTCGGTACAAGCCCGACATAACCGCCCCCGCTGGCCGGCGGGGGGGTACCCGAAGGGATTTCCACACGAAAAAAAAAAATAGGTACCTAATTCGGGTACAAATTGTTAATGATCCATGAACGTAGTGCGTAAAAAAACCAAAGAATTTCACTAACTGCTCTACATTATGCGATCACGTGCGAGGCTCCTGGGATCAGGCTCCGAGGTGAAAGCCGCGCTTGCCACCGACACTTAATGCTGAGATGGTGATGAAATTATTAAATGATAAAGAAGAATAAACAGTCAACACTTACATTAAAATATATTTAGCAGTCTGGGAACGTTCAGAAAATAACATGATACCTAGATGGCGCTACCCTACAGATCGTAAAACGAAATACTTTAAGGTGTCTCATAAGTCATGGGAATATTTTTATAGCTTTCTAAGTGAGATCATAGATATTATATAACTACATGTATTTATCGTACGTTTTCAAATATCTTCTGAGTAAATTATATGATCTATCGATGACTTGTAACTTTTCCAAGAGAGCTGAATTATACTAAGGTTGTACGATGTCGTCAAAAAAAAAGAGTCTTCAAACCAGTTTCACTTAACCACGATAGGCGTCTTGATTATTTAGTATGTCGTATATTTGTTTATCAACATAAGTATCAACTTCTGCGATTTTCGATTTATTAGCTCATAAGCAGTATTTGCAGCGCATTTAGACATTTTTCACCAGTAAGGTGTTAAAATTTACAATCCCTCGATTCAGTTAAGATTGCAAAAGATATATTTTTTTCCAAAACCGCAGCGGGACTTTGAGGCAGGAAAATTGTAGAAAAATGTATCTTTATTTTTTTTTTCTTGCGGAAATACCTTCGGCTACCCACGCCGGGCGAAAAAAATTTAGTGAAAAATATTACATTTAGGTATATAAAATGACTTTTGTTTTGATTTCTGTAAGAGAAAATATTTGCCGCCTCTAAAATCTGCCGACCCAGGCTCCAGCCTACTCAGCCTGCTAGTAAATCCACCACTGCTCATAAGTAAAACAGATAAGAATGTAAAAAGCATTCTATAAAAACAAACATAGTCCGGTCAAGTCAGCTAAAAAATAATGGTTTGCATAAATTCCCAAGAAACTGTTTTAGATGAACGTTAGGGATACCAATAGGTATAATGAAATTGTGAAAGCTTCCCATCGACCTCGTGAACTAATTAATATATAAGTATAGGTAACCGTCATGTCAATTTTCAACTTCTTTAGAATTCATGAAAAGGGTTATTTTGACCGGATTAGCAGTTGTTTGTAAATTGTAAATTGTTGAATTTAACTACGCAAAAGTTGAATTTCAGTCGGGGCTAACTGAACTTATAAACAGCAACTTAATTTTCATAACTTAAAATTTATGTGGGTTTGTTCCAATCAGCCAGGATTGTCAATTTTCCCCATACGAATTAATAGTTTTGAAAATTTTGGAATAACTTGCCATATCGGGGTATATGCATAAGTGCGGTTTTTGCGAGTATATGGCTTAGAAGCTACCCAGGATAATCTAGGAAGCCATCGTAATTGCTTTACTTACCTATTTCATTCAGAAGATGAGTGAATAGTATACATTTATTCGAAACCAAGAATAAGTATAACATAGCAAGACTTCAGGCAACTTTCTACTATCCGTAAATTTTGAGATAATTATATATATATATATGTATATATAATTATAAGACGCTTCATCTTCAGTGGTCGATTTACTAACAGGCTGACTTGGCTGGAGCTGGAACAAACGAGGGAAGTGCCTTTTGGGCCACCTTATGCCCCAGCGTTTGACCTGAGACCTGAGAAAGCGTGCGGTTGACCCCTGCTGGCCGGTGGTAAGAAGTAAACCGAAAGTATCCGAGGGTATTTCCGAAAGAAAAAAAACAACAAATTTTAGGAGGATGTTTAGAACGGAAGCGTGAGTATTCGTGTGTATATTTAGGATATAAATAGGAGCCCCGAATTACTTCGCATGGGAGTTGGAAATGTTACTGCCAGCCTTTATTGTCTTTTAGAAACGTGAGATCTTTTACTCTCTGTAGATAATTTTTCGACAATTTATAATGTGACGCGTGATACTTACTATTATGAAATTTTATACTTATTATGAAAAAAACTGGTCAAGTGCTAGTCGTACTCGCGCACTGAAGGTTCCGTACAAAACTGGATTGAGGGGCGAACTTAACGTTGCTGTAGTGATTCTAGTCTTCACAGACAGAAATAGGCACAGTTTTTTTTGGGTAGGTACTCGGTAACCACTTACATATTTATGTTCCTGGATTGTATGAACCTTCAGGCACAAAGTTGATATGACGTCTGTTGGTAGTCAATCCTTTTTGGGCTCTTGCTACTGCCAGGCTCATTGCTTCACGTATGATGATAAGCACCTTATCGTGACGGCGTGAGTATTGGCCTCTATCGAGGAGCACTCTACATCCTACTAATATGTGCCTAGCCGTCCCTATTGCCTCTCCACAAGTATAACATTGCTTTTCTGTGGCCTTCCTCCACCTTACTAGATTACTCTGATCTGGGAGGGTCATCTGAAAGGCGTTAAGAAAGAATTTTAACAGGGCCGGCAACCACTCGTAAATTAAGGTGCGCCACTTTAAGGCCATCGGTATGCAGAACTCTCAAATTGTCAACCATTCATTTTGAATTTCCAAATTCGTTGCGTGAACTCGATATTTATCATTTTCGTCTTGTTTTAGAAAGGATCTAAGTATATCCTGTTCCCTTACTGGCTGTCTTACTCCCAACCCGACTCTGTTCGACTGGGCCCCTATCATAAATCGTTTATGGATTACGAGTCTAGATTCAAGCTCGGACGCGATATTATCTTTCGGGAGTGCCCTGACTGTGTCATATTAGGATTTACCTAAGATGTGGGCTCTAAGGTATGTATAGAGCTCCGATGGTTTCTTTAATTTCATACCAAAATTATTTTGATCCCTAAATAGTGCGGAGGGATCCGCAGAATGCGCTAGTCCAAGTCACGATTTTAGTGATTTTATGACAGTTGCATCTATTTTCGCTAGTAAGGTTTTGCCGAAATAATATACCAGAAAAGGCTAAGTCAGACGTGATGTTAAGTAGTTGTCATATATCCAAGCATTTTGATATTTTTCAGTGGTAGCTGATCTATTTTATGTAGGTCATTTATAAACATATCGGCAACTGCATCTAAGGATGGTGTGCGTCCTTTATAGTCTATCTTTCTCCCAAGAAATTTAAATGGCACCGATTCTGCAACTATGGAAACTGGTTTACCCCCTATGAAGAGTCCCGGGTCGTAGGAGGCAAATTTGGTGTCCCCTCTACCCAGACACAGACAGTTACACTTACTGGGTTTCGTCCTCAGTCCATTTGTCCACGAACAGAACCCATCAATTTCCTTTAATAGTTGTTCCTGACATTGTTTTGGATTACGCGTCAGTATTGCGAGATCGTCAGCAAAAGCTAAGATGGACTCAGAGTATTTGTTATTTACTTTAAACCGATAACCCCATAAAAAATGTTAGTCATTTTAAGCATTTCATATACCTACTCGTACATAAAGATTGCCTTTTACATCACACAATTGCATTGAATATTATCTAAATATCTTAATAATAAAACATTCGCGCAAAAAATAAAAGTTTGCGTCGGAACGACGACGTGGCGTTGCAATCGCTTCATAGGATTGCTTGCTGCGTAATTATAATCTTTTGAGTGCGTTGATGTAGAAGTTTGATTTTTACTTTGTTTCAAGACGTTACAGACCTGAGTATTTTATATTAATTTCCACTAGATACCTCCACGCGTTCCTTAGAAAAAGGTTATGACAGACAGAAATACATCATTTTTTTGTGATCTAACTACATATTTACTGTTTTCGGATTTTTCCCATTACTTGTGCCATAAGACAAATTTCAAAATTTTAGCTCAACGGGAAGTACCCTATACGTTTTGATGCCAAGGACAATTTGGTGAAATTTGCTACATAAACGGTTGTACCTTTTGATTGCATTGACCTAGAAGTTTTTTCATAGCTTCAAGGCGTTACAGTCCTGAGTATTGGTATGAATTTCAACTTCATGCCTCTACGCGTTCCTGAGAAAAAGGTCTTGGCAGACAGACAGAACGACAACGAAGTGATCCTATAAGGGTTCCGTTTTTGACTTTTGAGGCTCAACTCTAAAAAAACGGTTTTCATAAATTACCGTTGATACACACTTTTATTGTTAATTAACGTAGCAATTCATTGGAGCAGAGCAGAATTATTCTAAGTTCATGCGGGGGAAACCATAGTTTGGCATAACATTAATAATGTTATTATATTTTTTTCAGGTTGCACTGTTTCGGATCGGATTGCAAAATGTAATGAATGAATAATTATTTTTAAAATTTTGTGTCTTTCATCGACAAACCTATTTATAATCCTATTTATAACCCTAATTATCTTGATGTTAGAATTATAAATTACTTTTGAAATATAATTTTATAAAAAAATATTTTCTGTTGTGTTCATGTTTCTTTCATCACAAAAATATATGAACAAAGGATTACCAAATTATTTTGAGATCAATGTAATTTGTAAATTACACTCGCCGATGGCTTTTCGAGTATAGATAATTCGGTATTCTTTTTTAACGTATCGAATTAATATAAAAGATATGCTGGTAATTAAAGAATATGCAATGAAACTCAATGAAATAAATAGGTGCTTAATAAATACCAACTTCAACAGCGTAGTCGTCTCTACACTTTTTCTACATTTCCCTGCTTTGATTATTTGCCTTTGTGGTTATCTACACATGAAATAGGTACCACATAGGTACCAATCGGTATCAATTATCTCACATTTAACAAAGTTTAAGCTGAGGCCGCACGTTACACTAACTACGTCACGTTTCTGAGAGATATTGAAGGTAAGTATGGCAATGAAATAAGAAATGCAACGGTGGCTCTAAGACTCTTAATGTTTCGGCCTCGGCTTAAACAGCCGTAAAACCAACAGCCAATAATTTTTCTAACATGAATCACACTAAAAGTTAATAAGGGTTATGTTATATAATATGAATAATAGATTTATATGAGGGCGCACATTCGACAAACACTATGACAAGAACATATATTTGCATTTTATTTGAGTATTAGTGAGTATATAACATATGCAACATGAAACTTAGGATTTTATGGAAAGAAGCTATAAGTTAGCTAAACGCTGTAAAGCAGGTGAATAACCATTTGAAATCATTGCTTCTTCAGCACTGTACCAAATGGAATGGTGGACTATAAATAATGTGTCCACCATTCTTGACGACCTCTGTGGCGTCGTTGTAGAGCGTTCGACTGCTAAGGCATGAATACATACACTTCTCATCATAAAAATCGAAACACCTTGCAGGTTTATGTTTTCTAAGGATTATCAGAAAAATGTGTATATTTAGGAATATACCTATGTCAATAATGTCGTTTAATAGTGAAAAATATGAGGTTTACAAATTCTAATGTTATTGTTCTAAATTCAGATTAAAATTTCATAGGTTTCGTATTTTGTTTAATGAGCCATTTTTAACCTGTATGGAGTGTGAAGAAATAATGGATAAAACAACGCGTAAATGAATAAAAGCGTTTATTTTATAACTTGTATTCCCTCCCCGAGCTCTTATTACTGCTTCCATACGGGTTTTCATCGATCCGATGAGAGTCACAATCACATTCCATTACATTCCTGTAGGATTGCATTTTGCAGCTGGCTAAGTGTTCCTGGGGCAGGATCTCTTGCACGAATTCGTCTCTTTAACGCATCCCATATATGTTCAATGGGATTCATGTCTGGGTTTCTTGCTGGCCATTCCATAATGGAGATACCGACTTCAGTAAGATAGTCTCGTACGATGCCCGCGGTGTGAGCCCTAGCATTGTCGTGCATGAATATGAAGCTGTTGCCAATAAAATGTGCATAGGACTCCACGTGAGGCTCAAGACACTGTTCGATGTACCGATGAGAGTTTAGTGCAGGTAGACGTGGCCCAGACACGAAGACAAGCTCTTTCTTACCGTCAGCGCTGATAACTCCCCAAACCGTCCACGAACCGCCACCATAGCTGACCTTTTCTTCAAGGCAGCATTGTGCAAAGCGTTCTCCATCTCTTCTGTATACCTTGTTCCTTCCGTCGTTACCATATCTAATATCAATAATCTAATCTTGGAACCCGCATCGAAATTAATCAGAAGTAAATTGGAGGGTTAGAAATACACTTCTCATCAGAAAAATATAACACTTTGCAAGTTTATGTTTTCTAATCTCTTTCTCTTTTCTTCAATGCAGTATTGTGCACAACGTCCTCCATCTCTTCTGTATACGTTGTTCCTTCCGTCGTTACCATACAGAATAATTTTACGCTCATCAGAAAAGAGAACTTTGCTCCACGAGGTATGACCAATTTAGGTGCTCACGTGCAAAGATAAGGCGCGCTCTTCGATGGTCTGCACTTAATTCCGGCCCATTTGCTGGCTTGTGCGGTACCAGTCCACGTTCCTTCAACTTTTTTCTAATGGTTGATTCACTTACAGCCACTCTACGTACAACATGAAGCTGCTGCTGCAGTTGAAAAGCGTTAATGCGTCGATTTCGTAAGGAAGTTGTTACAATAAATCTATCATCTCGCTCAGAAGTGACCCGATTTCTGCCAGATCCTGAACGGCTGGTGAACAAACCTGTCTCCCGATAGTGTTTGTAGACTCTATAAACAGAGGACAGACTTAGATGCAATCTTTCCACCACAACACGCTGACTAAGTCCAGTATCCAGCAATGCCACCACTTGGCCGGCTTCTGCGGGCGAAGTATCCATGTTTTAGAAAAAAAATTATTTTTTCAGAGGTCCCAAAGTCACAGTAAACAAATAAAGAAGAAAAAGTTTCAAGATAAACGCTAATTTTTAGTTTCAAAGGTGAGATGTACTCCAACTCTAAGAACACATTTGTCTCAAAACAATGATTCATTTCTTTTTTAGGATAAACAAATGAAATTCTAATTTTAAATTTAGAATTTTCGCTTACAAATCAATTGGTTGGTCTTACCTTGGCTTTTGCGGAAGTGAATGCTGTAGTGTTCCCTTTTAGCCCCGAGAGGCAATCCTTCGCTAGAGCCTCCTTCGTCAAAAGCAGGTGTATCGGTTTATAGGTGATATTGCTTGTGCCGACGTCAAAGAACACAGTGCAGTTTTAGTCGGTTCGGTTCACTTCACCGTTAGTTCCGTTGAGATTCACCTTCAAAAAGGGGTTTACTGGTAGCCCTTGAAAAGATCCAGCAACCAGGTCTTTATCTATCTTTTAGTAACAGATGAAACAAAAAGCCTCTGTGGCGTAGCGGTAGTGTATTCGACTGCTACACAGGAGTTCGATTCCCGCTCAGTGCAAATATTTGTATGCATGAATATGTCTATTTGCATTGGTCTGGGTGTTTCTATGTATAATACGTATGTATTTACAAAAAAAAAGTATATAAGTATGTTTATCCGCATTCTCGAACCCATAACACAAGCTAGTTAAACTATGCTTACTTTGGGTCTAGAAAGCGCTGTGTAGAATGTCGTAGAATATTTATTATTATTATAAACCGTGTTCAAAAAACTTTATCGCCAAAATCGCATAAATAACGAAAAACGTACAAGAGGTAGCGCTACGTTCACACTAAACTGTCGGTCAACTGCCTCAATTGATTTCAGGTTCAACTTTGTACATTGTTTTAAAAGGATTCGAACCACCTGAAAAATGGATTCATACGAGTAGGTAAATAAAACTATTTTTAACGGATTCTTTCGCGATTTATTTGATATTATTTTATTATTTACAATGCCCACGACGTTTCGGTTTCCTTTCAGCTGCCATGGTCACGTGGAGACTGAAGATGGTGGTTGTCTTAAAGTTAAGTGTAAGTTATCTCAAAATACCCGAACTGACTGAATTGGTGGTGTTACTATTTACACAGAATGAACTCAGTGTCGTGAAGTCTTGTTGTATTTAGATTTTCCTTGGAATTAATTAATTGACTGGATCGCAAGCTGGTGGTACATTACATCCATCTTCAATTAAAATTAGGATGTTTTTTTAATTTCAATTGCCTGGCGGAGCATCCTAGGTAGGAATCGATTTTCTTTAGCGAGTATTTGAGGTTCATCAAATCTTAAGAAATACCTGGTCCTCTGTTGCACGTGCTCACATACAGCAGACTTTTTGAGAGTTGGTGTTTTATATCAGCTATGTGGTCTTTGACGCGAGTGTCAATGCTTCGCTTAGTTTGACCAATATAAGAGAGCCCACAGTCGCAGTCTATTATATACACATATTTATATATACCTAGACTCTATTATATAGCCTATATCTACCTCTACAAGATACAGGATCTTGTAGAGGTAGTTGGAACTTGACAGAGGATAAAAATTCACATAATCTTCGTTGGCGCCTTATAGTATGTGTTAATTTAAGCTCGCTTCAAGATGTAGCCAATCTTTTCAGTCACTCCTCGTCCGTATGGTAGGACGGCAGGCTGACGCTCGAAAGTAGCTGGTTTTTCTCGGGATATGTAACTGGTGCGCAGTTGTTTGAGCTTGTTGTCATGCAGTACTTGCTTGAATTGTTGTAACTCAGCGTCGAGGTGGTTTTTGTCACAGATCCCATGGGCTCTATGAAACAAAGACATCCCTACGGTAGCTAACTATTTAGTACGGTGACCGTTTAAGGAACTATTAGTATGGGTCTTTTTCGTATATACAGTGTGGCTCAAAGTATTATTAGAATTTCTGAAGAATATCGGAAAGAATATATCTTCACAAGAACATCTAGGAAAGCTAATGAATTATTTGCCTTTAAATGTAAGTGAATTGTATATTGTTATCAATGGAATTAAGATATATTAAGAACAACAGGCGATACTGAGGAGCCCATTGCCACGCCAACGATTTGTATGTAGAACTTGTTGTCCCACAACAGATAGTCAGTTGTTTTTATATTATTACAATTGAGGACACCGGAAACCGGACGGACGATCCACCCACGAAGCTAGTGGACAACTTCATCCATTTCCCCAGCCCTCCCGTTGGGGAGGGCGTGGTTATTCCAGCATTCACGGTGCCCCTACAAACCTTTTTGTGTCCTTGCAGAATCTTACGATCTGTTCCACCTTCAGATCCTTCAACTCCTCCGTGTCCAGTGTGTCCGATCCCAGAAGTTCCCATCTAATTAGTGAGTACATGGGACACTCGGCCAGCAGGTGAAAACTGGTCCCTTCTGTCTCCATGCACTCCGGACAGTTGGGGTCCGTCTTCACTCCGATCACTGTTAGGTGTCTGTTTAGTCTGCAGTGTCCTGTTATTACTTCTATGACGAGCCTCATGTTCCCTCTTGAGAGTTTGGTCAGTTAGCTTGTCTTTTTCTTGTCGATGCCCTTGATAAAGATCTTCGAGTGTCTCATGCCTGTCGATGATCTCCATCGTTTGTTAGTGTCTGCTGTAATACTGCAGCTACTCCCTTGGTGATTTTGTGAGATATTGGGAGCCAGAGCTCCGGCCCCACCAAGGTTTTATCGGCGCCGTCTCTGGCCAGTTTGTCAGCTGTCTCGTTGCCCATGTTGCCCTCATGTCCGGGCACCCAGGCGACTGTTAAGTCGACTTTTTTGGCCAGTTTCTCTAGTGACTCTTTACATTCCTTTACGATTGCTGAGGTCGTTTCCGCTTTGCTTAGTGCCTTCAGCGCCGCCTGGCTGTCGCTGTAGATGGTCACCCTATTGATGTTGTTTAGGTGTTCGACCAGCTCAGCACATTCCTTTATGGCGTATACTTCAGCTTGAAAGACACTAGCGTATCTGCCTAAGGATATTGATCTATTGATCTCTGATCCGTCTTCGCACTTAATGTGTATTCCAGATCCAGATAGCTTTGTTGTTTCCTTCCTTGAGCCGCCCGTGTAGCAGACAGTGCCATTGGCATCTGTCCTCCAGTCGTCTCTTGGTCCTATATGTACTCTGTACTTCTTGTCGAAGATTCTCTCCTTCCTAATCAAGTCGTTGTTGGAGAGGATCATCGACAGCCTCGCTTCGTAGTTCTTGCTGATACTGGCATGGCCTTTATCCGTAATGGCTCCGGTCCATTGGCCAGTGCTCCTGAGTTTGAACCCTTGTTCGGTTGCTTTTCTTTTTATTTCTAAGTCCAAGGGATTAAGCCCCAATAAGATTTGATGATGATGATGAAGATTTCGAGCGCGGCTGTGGAAGTTGTCCTCATCGCGCCCGTGGTCATCAGAGCTGCTAATCTTTGTACTTTGTCTAGTTCGGCTTTATTTCTCCCAATGGCAATCTTATGCCACCATACAAGGGCACCATGTAGGATTCTTGGCAGGATAATTGCTTTGTAGATCCATAGCACTATCGCTTGTTTCATCCCCCATGTTCTTCCTATTGCGCTTTTGCACTGCATCATAGCCATTTTGGCCTTTAGACACGTGTTGCTGATGTGGGTCTTGAAGGTGAGCTTGCTATCCAGTGTTACCCCTAGATATTTTATTTCCTTGACAGTTTCCAAGGCTTGGTTATAATGGTTATCCAGGCGCACCGGCGCAGTTCTTCCTATTTTTCTTTTCTTGGTGAACAAGACTATCTTGGTTTTATCAGGGTTGAGGTTAAGACCTTTGCTCCTGCCACCCACCATACTAGTGTTTCTGTTATGCCTCTGTTCATGATGTCGCACATGACGCTGAGAACTTTGCCTGTGATCAGGAGCACTCCATCGTCCGAGTACACTTGTGTGTATATGTGCATCCTGTTAATCTTGTTTACTAGTTCGTCTATTAACAGGCGCAGTAGTGGCGATTGACATCCTCCTTGTGGGAAGCCTCTTCCCGCTATCGCCGTGTGTGTTGTTCCTGCTATCTCTGCTTTTATCAGCCGGTGTCTTAGCATAGCTTTCACCCATTCTGATATTTCTGTGTCGATTCCTTTGCGATCTAATGCGGCCTCTATCGAGTCTGGGGTGGCTCTGTTAAAAGCACCCTCTACATCAAAGAAGCAGCCTAGTGCATATTCTGTATTGTCTATTGATCTCTGCACTCTTGTCACCAGATTGTGGAGGGCCGTTTCGGTGGACTTGCCCTCCATATATGCATATTGGTTTTGGTGGAGTGGAGATCCATTCTCGTTTATTTGTTCTCTTATTAATCTGTCCAGGATTTTCTCTAATGTCTTAAGAAGGAATGAGGAGAGGCTAATGCACCTGAAGGATTTGGCCTCTTGATATGATGTCTTCCCTGGTTTAGGGATGAACACTGCTCTTACCTCTTTCCATTTCCTTGGGATATATCCGGGTCTGATACAACTGTTGCAGAGAGCTAGTATATCTTTGCTTATATACTTGCTGGTTACTTGTAACATTTTGGGGAAGATTTCGTCCGGTCCAGCCTAGTATAGTCAGTTGTTAAGCAGTGATTGAGTATTTCTGCATATTCCTCAGGCATGGTGTTCTGTATTAACTTCCTCCTAACTATATCTGTAGGTACAGTCAGTTACAGGTATGCATGTAAATAATGACTATACTGTAAAATAACATTAAATAAATCGCGATAGAATTCGTTAAAAATAATTATGATGGGTAAGCTTCCGACAATGTCAGGTACTTACGTAGTATTGACTAAGGCCCATCATGGAGGATTGGCTAGAGAGGCGACACGGAAGCCTCTCGTACCGACTGACGCAGATGATCTCCGGGAAGGGGTGCTTCGTGGACCACCTGCATCGGATCAGGAAGGAGCTAACGCCTGAGTGTCATCACTGTGACGTGATCGAGGACTCAGGGCTGCACACGCTGGCGGACTGCCGAGGCGTGACCTCGTGGCAGCCATCGGGGTGGGAGTCCTCTGACTCGGCAGCATGATTGCGGCAATGGTGCGGAGCGCGAGCGCGTGGGCCGCCGCCACCTCCTTCTGCGAGCATGTGATGCTCGCGAAGGAGATGGCGGAGCGCGCCCAGGAGAGGTTTAGAACTCTCCCGGCCCGCTGAGCCCGCAACATGCTCGCCGCGCGTCGCAGGCGACTCAGGCGCCGGAGGTCGCTCAACGACCTCCGTCCTCCATGAGCGCAGGCCTGGGGTGGTAGGTGAGGCCGCCTGTCACCCCAGCAGAAGCAGGCCGGGACGGTGGGGCGATTAGCGCCCCTCCCCCAAACCGGGGCAAGACGGGGACACCGTGGTTCCCAAACCCGAGGGGGCCATCTCGAAACCGGAGATGGCCCAGGGTCAGTCGGGGTGCGAGGGATATGCTCTATGGGCAACCTTACACCCCGGCGTCTGTAGACCCGAGACGGCGTGCGGTTTTAGTCGGTTCAAGCCCGACATAACCGCCCCCGCTGGCACGCGGGGGGGTATCCGAAGGGATTTCAGCACGATAAAAAAAAAAAGGTAGTAACACGTGATACTCCATGCGCCAATGGCACTTTTGAACGTTTATGTAACTTAACTGTTATCAACAGGTTAATATCAAGTGGGCAATATGCTTTGTGATCTGAATTACAGAATACCTTCATCTATAATAGGTATGACTAAATACTTCTAATAATGTAAGACAGCGCATACTACATAGCGCTAAATAGATTCAAACTAACTTTTAAAATGGGTTACAGATTGTTGAGACTTACTTAAATAGTTTTTAGGTATACTTAATTATTACTTATGTGCCTATATCCTAACCTATGTATATATATTTGTATTTAGGTTTACACAGAAAGTTCCTCTTACCAAGCAGTCGAACGCCTTACCGTTATGCTACACACAGGACATCAGTCATCAGAACACTCGACTAACAGGTTAGAACAAAAATTGTGTCGCAGTGCGGAATCGAGGTAAGGAGAATCAAGTATATATATCTAAGGCTGGAATTTCAGCAGTGAAAATTTGTCAAGCTAAATAGATTTTCACGTTTTAGTCCATGAAATTCATTGAGTTGAATATGCTACCAATCATTGGACTGCTGGACATCATATGCTGCTGGACTCTCCTCATATGCGCCATAGCACCTGATCCTATACCTTCCGCATCCAGTCTCTCCCAACTATCTGCTTCAGGTCGTTAGTCCATTTACTAAATGTACAAACTAAATGGAATTAAACGCGTTTGTATAATCTAATTTTAATACCGTCCATGTTGATGTAATTCAGCCTAAATGTTCAAATTTTTAGTTCTGCCTCTCCTCATATGCGCCATAGCACCTGATCCTATACCTTCCGCATCCAGTCTCTCCCAACTATCTGCTTCAGGTCGTTAGTCCATTTACGAAATGTACAAACTAAATGGAATTAAACGCGTTTGTATAATCTAATTTTAATACCGTCCATGTTGATGTAATTCAGCCTAAATGTTCAAATTTTTAGTTCTGTCTGTCTGTCTACATAAAAGTCTCCGGTATTAATCTAGAATTTCAGTTTAAAAGTTGGTGTAAAACTTTATTTTTCAAGATTAGGTTCAGCAAACCCCTTTATTAGAAAGCCAATCGGTACCTATACCACAGAATATGTATAGTACTTTTATTCATGTGCTTATACATAGAAATTTAGATTTTGATAACAATCGTAGTTATTTTTTTAAATTTCGGAGTCACGCACCGATGTTAAACATGATAACTTATATATTATATCTACTGTAATAGATAACTGCTGCCTGTGCCCGTCTCCCATTGACTCTACAAATAATGGCTAAGAATTTAAAAGTAAATTAGTAATAAAATCATCGGCCATAAAACTATTTAAACAATATGATAATCTTATTATATAAACGTAGCCATAAATTTTTACGGTACAAATGATGAATGAAAAAAATTGCAAGTATTTATTGTGCCGAAACGCTTTAAACGGCAGAAAAAAATTCGTAAACTGATTTAAAAAATGTGGTTTTGGTGGGGAGGGGCGGTGCCTGGGCGGTGACAGGCCCACCTTCCCTGGTGGGGAGTTCAGCCGGAGTCAGTTGCGCATCGGTTGCGGCGGGCGACGCACGCATGTATCGCGAGTGAGTGCTGCAGTGTTGTGGGGCAGAGGCCCATACATTCGAAAATAGCAAACGAAAAAATTGAACCCCAGATGGGAGTATACGAGGAGAGGGGAACGATGCATTGGGTATGTTATTCACATTTTGAAATTATTTTTCGTGTTATCTTTTCTTATGAAATACTTCGGTTGATCTTTGGGAGTCTTAAAGGTACTTTTTTCAATTTTGATTTCCAGTTTAATTACTTTATATTGTCTTTATTTATAACATTATTTTACTGACAGTCAGCTTGTTTTTTATCTCTTCTATCGTTTGTTTATAAGGACTTATTTATAGAATCAAATAGTTTTGTATTAACTTATTTTATCTTATCGACTCTACATTCGAAGTTTTATAAATTCGAATATACTTTTAAAATTGTTTACATTAGTTTTAACTGTATTTTATTGGGTCAAAAGATTTTCTTCCGACTTTTTAAACAATATCTATAAGTTAATTTATATTAAATAGACACCTGTATACCTATTATATACTAATAGTGGTACTGTTAATTATTTTAACCGAGTTGTATCTAATTTTTATATAGTTAATCTGTCTATATATGTTATATAGTTAATAAATGTTTTACTATATATTTTTATTATTATTATTATTTAATATTATTTATTAGTTTTTAAATTGTGCTACATGTTTAGTATTTATTTAATTCTCACGCAGCGCGGTGCTCACGCAATCGCCGTAAAATTGTACTTATCATGTTTACGATATAATTCAATAGTAATATTGTTTAAACATAGATTTGTAAGTTTATATGAAGTTTCTATCAAAGTTAATTATCTATATATTTTAAGTTACATATAAATATATTATTAAATTTTTAGCCAATTACATTTGGAAATTAAGTAAGCTATTTGGGAGCACTAGATTTTGGTATACAAATATATAAGTAAAGACATGATAGGTACTTCTTATTTCCTACAAGGTCCTGGTTCAGTTCTGAACCTAACCAGGGTCATGTAGGTAGGTTTATTAAGAATACTATATAATAAAACACATATCTACTCGTATCTTGGCTTTGCATTGAGATTTTGTGACCAAAACTTTTATATAAGTTAAAGTGTTTTGCCCGAGGACTTCCGCGTCATAATATTTTTCTACGTTACTTATACTATAAATATAGGAATATGTATATAATATATTTAAATTAAATCATATCAGTACGTGAATGCAACCGAGCATAAGATAGGTATATAAAAATAATAATAAATAAATAAATATTCCAAGACGTTCTACACGGCGCTATCTAGACCCAAAGTAAGCATAGCCTAACTAGCTTGTGTTATGGGTCGGATAAACATACTAAGATCCTTTTTTTGTAAATACAAACATATATACATAGAAACATCCAGAACAATGCAAATATACATATTCATGCATAAAAATATTTGCACTGAACGGGAATCTAACCCGCGCCCAGTGTAATTATTTGTATGCATAAAAATATATAAGTGAAGACACGATAGGTATGGTGTTTAGGTTCTGAACCCAACCAGGACCATGTAGGCTTATTGAAAATACTATACGATGTAACACATACCCACTATTGGTTTCACTTTGATATTTTTTATCCAAAACTTTTATAGAAGTTACTAGTAAGTCCGCTTCATAATATTTTTCTTCATTGCTTCATATTATAAATATAGGGTATAGGTATATATATTATATTTTTATATAATATTTAAATTAAAGCATCTCAGTACGTGAATGCAACCGAGCATAAGATAACTGCGCAATAATAATTTTCAGCATCTGTTGAATTTTCGTCCGGTTTATATTGATATATGTAGGTACTTAGTTATTTATATCTAGGATAATATATACATACATACATACATACACTCACGCCTTTTTCCCTCCGGGGTAGGCAGAGACAACAGCCCGCCATCTGCTTCTGTACTTACATACTTCACGAGCTTCCTTCACTATCATTAAACCTTTCATGCAAGTCCGCCGGTTTCAAGTGCTTTTGACCTGCCTTTTTTTCAATATCTCATTATTTTGATCAGTGTATGTCCTGCGAGGTCGACTCGGCTTGCCTGCTCAATAGTGTCGTATATTTTGTACTACTGAACTACAACATATATTTGATTGAGAAACTACTACTATTTTGATCAATTTAATATTATTATCTACTTATAGCAACCTGCTAACTGGCTATAGTGGTTCTGCTGTAAGTGAAGCGTGGTCACCGAGATGCTTTGCCGAACCGTTTTCTATGTAATTCGTCTAACTTTCAAAATATGGATATTTTCACAAATTTAGTTGATTAAATAACTTTGAATTATTTCAAAAAGACATGAATGACCATGAAAGACATGGAATAAGAATTAGAAATTTAAAACCACAAGAGGCTCGCGATTCAGAGGGATCCATTATGCATTTTAGGTTTACTTTAGTTTTATATTATTATTTATTTATTCATGTTATATACATATACGTTATATTTTTAAATATAATAAATACATTTTAAAAATAGTGGCCTACAGGCAAAGGGTACATGGACCAAACTAACAGTGGTAAGGCCTCCAGAGACAGGAATCTCCGTACAATACGTGCTGTTTCGAGGAGTACTGCCTTCTTCATCAAGCCCTTGACCCAAATATCTAACGCGAGCTTCTTGAGATGATGATCAAGGCTCTTGGCAATCAGTTCGTGAACCGATACGAATATCGGAACAATAACTGCTGAATCCACATCCCACATTTTAACAACCTCGTGACCAAAGTTAAATTTTTTTTTGTCTTTTTCGGATTTCCCGAGATTGTCGTCATGTGGGATGGTGACATAGACCTTTATCAGGCTTATTGGCTACAATAGTCCTGTCAGTGATGACAGATCGATTCCAGTACAATGTGACACGACCATTGTCAAGAACAGGGACGGGCACTTACATGTAATAGCTCACCTCCGACTCCACAAGGTTATTTATTATTATAAAAGTTATTTTAGATTTCATCAATAGTGTTATATAATTATGGGAAAATTAATATCCCCTTTAAATATAGTTTTTTTATTTACTTACTGTCCGCACGTACATTATAGGTTATCTTTATGTAGGATATAGGTTGGTTTATATGTCCAATACAAATCCATTAAACATGATATTTATTACAAGCGGTGCCCCCGATTCCGTATGCGTGGACTTAGGATCTGGGTATAATTTTTTTTTCAGTCTATATTCTTCTAAAATCAAAAGTAGCCTATAGGTTACGCCTTATAACATCAGCTATCTGCCAGAGAAAATCACGTCAAAATCGACTATTCCGTTTCAGAGCTTAGCCAAGGCAAACGCAGAAGGAAAGACAGACATTTTTTTTTAAAATTCGTTGTTTAGTATAGGTATCCCTATTTATAATTATAGGTATTTATAAAATGATTTATTTTATTATTACAAACAGATAGTTTAATTTTATTTAGTTGTATAGATAATAATAAATATTCTGCGATATTATTATTATACCTACAGTACTATCTAGACCCAAACTAACCATAGCATGTAATATATGGGTTCTAGAATCAGAATACGCTTACTTTGATTTCTATTTGATATTCCTATATGATAGACATAATTATGCATAGAACACATAGATATAAATACACTTAATCATGCATACAAATATTTGCCCTGAGCGGGTATTGAATTGGTACCTGTATAGGTTAGGTTACCTAGAAATATTTACACTAAGCGGGTATTATATTGAGCTATATATAGGTTTGGCACCTACATAGCTAGTTAGGAGCTGAGCAAAATAGGTCAACTAGACGCGGGGTACATTTAAATATATAGAAACGAATCCGGGAACGAGAGGACCGATGTGGTTGCCAAATTCTTCGCCAGGAGAAGGTTCTTACGAGCGGACATTTTGGAGAAGCTACGGTAATAGTCTGCATTCGGGTGACGCCGCCGGGGCGAACAGCTGATATAGTAATATTATTCAAGGCACCGCAGTAACAAAAAAGAAATATATTCCACATGCATGCTAATATATTACATAAATTTGATTATATGCATGTCTATTTGCTGGGGTTTACGTGTTTATATAAATAGAAAGGTAGCTTGTGGTTAAGTGGTTAAGGAGCCTTACGATCGAGAGGGCCCGGGATCGAATGTGGTTCGAAATCATTGCTAACACAATTTAGTTTAGCTGGTTGATGGTAATTTCGGTTACTAAATAAATAAATTAATAAACATTCTGCACTGCGCTATCTAGACCTAATTTAAGCATAGCTTCACTAGTTTGTGTTATGGGTTCTAGAATGCGGATATATACATACTTAGATACATTTTCTTTTGTGAATACATATATATTATACATAGAAACACACATACAAATGCAAATAGAAATATTCATGCATACAAATATTTGCACTAAGCGGCTATCGGACCCGCGACCTCTAACTTAGCAGGCGAACGCACTACCGTTACACAGAGCTACTAATATTCTTCCAGGCCTAAAATCCAGGAAATTTTATGTGTAGAGTTTGATATCAGCTATGCTTAGTTTTCGTCTAGATAGAGCTGTATATTCTGTGTAATAATGTCATGCCATTAATCTATTATTATCAACCTTTTCTATTATTAACCGATTTCAAAAAGGCGGAGATTCTATTTACGTCTGTATCTATTTTTTAATTTTCTTTTTATTTGTGTCCATCGATATTTCCGTAGTTTTTAAACACACTTACAAATTAGATATTTTTCGGTGTTTAAGAGCTCCATCAGTATCTTCAGAGCCCAAGTCAACCTCGCCTGCAGACCGGAACACCTACTGATTGACGGAAGGCACTTTGGCGCCGCCTATCCCCTCGGAGAAGAGAATCCCCTACGGAGAGTCGCTCCCACACAACTCAAAATAAGTGAAATCAAATCAAGAAAAAGAGAAGGAGAACGCACCCTGGGTTTCAGAGTTTTGTATGTAATCAGGGTTCAGGCTGTGATGATGATGATGATCATCCGATTTCTAGATGTGTGTAATGATCAAACAACATCCTACTTATATTATAAATGTGAACGTTTTTATGTATGGATGTTTGTTACTCTTTCACGCAAAAACGGCTGAACGGATCTGGATGAAACTTGGCACAGGGATACATTATAGCCTAGAAAAACACATAGGCTACTTTTTTATCTCGGGAATTAGTTCTCATGGGCAGCGGGAACGGGAACAAATCTACTTGGGCAGTCATATTAGGTCGTTACATATGAAATTGCCGTTTTTCTTGAAGAAATTGGAGGAAACCCAATTTTCAATACTAACATTTTTGCATTTTTTTTTAGGAATGACAAATACAAATTTTATGATTGTTTTGTGTATGAATAAGACAACATTAAGCTAACAAACAGTAACTTTTATTACATTTTTGAAAAGTGACAGCTGTTAAGTAATACGAAATTTATCATCAAAATGGAGAGCATTTAGGAAGTACTGTTTTTGAAGATCGAATTAATTTATCAAGCGGCCAATAAAAACAAAATTTAATACAGAGTTGTAAAATCTTGAAATCAACTTTCAAACAAAATATAAATAATGGAAATAGCTATTAAATTACAGGAATAACGAACTCATGAATTTGTCAGAAAAGACCTGTTATTAGAAATGTGAAAGTTTGTGAAGGTGTTTGGATGTTTGTTACTAAATCACGCGCTAACGTCTGAACGAATCTGGCTGTAATTTGGTACAGGGATAGATTATAGTCTGGAATAACACATAGGCTATTTATATTTATCCCTGGAATAGGTTCCTATGGGAAGCGGGAATGGGAACAGAATTCCACGCGGGTGAAACCGAGGGTAACAGCTAGCATATCAGTATATCAATAAAGGCATTAGGTTATCTTTTTTTTTTCTTGCGGAAACCCCCCCGGGCTTCACCTCACCGGAGCTAACGGTGTGATGGGCGTGTCGGAGTGGAACCGACTAAAACCGCACGGTGTTTCGTCACATCGGCCTGTGTGGCCGGGGAGCCTGGTATGCCCTAGAAAGGATATCCCAGAAACCCAAACCGGCCGCAGCCGCCAGTAGTGGCGATCCCGACGTGATGTAAGGGATCTAAATTCCCCCTCCCCTATAGAGAAGCACGCGCGGAATCACAACGCGCCGACACCCTGGGTTGTTTCTGCTAAGTGGACGACTAGGCATTAGGGTGCCTAGATATCGTCACATTCTATTGGCTATAACGCCAGTGGAAAACTCCGAAATGTATGATAGTGACATTATTATGTCATGTAGTGCCATACATTTCGGACTTTCGCGAATTCGCTTTGAAGTCATTCCAATATAGAATGTCACTTTGTATATAGACCCGGGTATAGGTTACAGGTCACCAAGCACTTCTACTGTAATCTTAGGATGAGCGTAGATAAGAGAGACAAGACAGTCTCAAGATAGACTTGTCGCCGTGTATATCTTGTAGGTATTTGACAGCTTTGTTTATGAAACAGTTTTGTTTGAAGTGTGCGCACTTTCATATGTTTCTGTAGAGCAATAGTCTTGTCTCTAATGAGCGCTTAGCCTTAGCGGGGCTTATATTTTACAAGTTATTTGATTACGTATGTTCCTATATGGCGCATGCGTCACGTCCTAAATCTAATCGTCTTCTCTTCGATGATTGATTGCCTCAAACCTCGTGGCCTGTTTCATAAAGATTATGTTTTAAATTTGATATCTTTAAATTGACTAATCCTACAGTTATTTTTCTTTTAACGATAGACATGTAGATACTTACAGGACCTTCGAGTTATATAGGCCTCGGATGCAATCGAGACGCAATGCTCAGATGATGACGACGACTAAAATATATATTAAATGTAATAATTGTTATTATTTAGAGAGAGTAAGCAATATTGAACCGGAGCCAAAATTGGACCACTCTTGAAAAACAGGAGTGTTCCAATTTGAGTGCCGGCCGGTTCTATATAGGTTACTCTCCCCTACTTTTACTTCAGTCTATCACTTGGTCAATTGATTGATTGATTCAGTCTATTGCAGTCCACTACTGGACATAGACTTTAGTGTGTTTAGCCACATTTTACATAACTTTATATTTACTTTCTTCATATACTTATTATATACTATAGTTTTTGGCAAGGGGTGCCCTAAATTGGGCACTCCTAGCCCTTCACCTGACCATTCTATGCAAATTTCAGAGTTAGCCCTGGGACCTACCCAGCCAACTTTAGGAGGTGAACTTATGGAAGTCTATTTTCTTATAGTGGCAAATTAATAGGAATAATCCTGCCTAGTATTAGTAAATATTCTGTGATTGGGGAAAACAACATGTTCTTTCCTTTTGCAGCTTTTTTTTTGTTTTAGTTTGTTGTTTAGCTTGTGAATCCCCTACGGGCTTCACCGCATCGGTGCCAACAATGGGGTGGGCGTGTCGGAATCGGACCAAGTGTCCTCCCCAAGTGTCTATTGCCGGGCACCCCGGGTAAGCCCCCGAAAGGATAACCCCAGGTTTACCGGCAGGACTTTGGCCGCCGCCGCGGCCTCGAGTACGAGGCTCGGGGACGAGTTTTATCCCACGTCGGTGAGTTGGCAGGCGTGTGTACGGCAACAATAATTACCTTTGACATATGTTATTTAAGCTCGCTCGTGATAGGCAGTCTGGTTTATGCAACTTATAAATTAATTCTATACTATTATAAAATTGTAAATCAATTGCGTCTGTACATAGGAGATATGTAAAAAAATACTTGGATTATGTTAAATGAACTATTCCGAACACAAAACAAAATATTTTTGAAAATCTTGTCTGTTTGTAAGCGATAGACGCAAAAACTACTGAACGGATTTTGATTCAATTTTTTCTAATAGAAAGGTCTTGGTCATACTTAAAATCTGCCATATGTTCGAATGCAATTAATTAAATAAAACTGGTTAAATTAATTAAATTAATCGAAGCCGTATAAGTCTTATCTGATCGTGAATCAGAATTCTTCTCCTTGTGATAAGACTTATATGGCTTTGGAGGGATGAGTGCCGTCTGAGAGGAAAGCCTTCGCCAGAGCCTCGTCCATCGATCAGTAGGGGTACCGGCTTGCAGCTGAGGTTCGCTTGGCCCCCAGGGTCTTGGTGGGGCCCCATGCACCGTACTTAGTATTCTTAGTATAAGGTTCCGCTTATCTTCTTTGACACAACGCTTGTGTTATGGGTTCTAGAATGTGGATATATACAATAATACATAAATACATTTTTCTTTTATTAATACATACATATTATATATAGAAACATCACGACCATTGTAAATATACATATTCATGCACATTTGCATTGAGCGGTATCGATCCCGCGATCTCCGACCCATCATTCTAACGGTGGGTTGAAGGGAAGGTGATGCACAAGTATGCATTGCCCGCCCTTGTACTTTAATGTCAAAAAAAGTTTGTATAATAGCTAGAAACAAACTACAACACCTCTCATCATAGGCTGATTGCCATGGATGCATTGCAAGCTATGGTTCAACACCTCTAGTGCGCGCTAAACTGCAACATAATGCACTCGACGTGCACAATTAACTTACACTGTTGCAAAAGAGCACAACAGTTGCTATTTTTCCTGATGAGAGGCGTCCTCGCTACATCTGTGTTAGCAATTTAAAAGTAGAATGTATATTCACCATTATGTCGATCTATTTCCAAGGCTTATGTTTCAGTCCTTGCGAAGTCAGGCTTGTAGTACGTTGACCATAAATGTTGCTTTTACTGTTGGTGCGTCAAGCAAGAAAAGCCTAGGTAATTAAATCATAAGTTGTTTTTCAGGAAGCAAACGTGACGCCACTCCATTGAAAGTAATTTCTAAGGATACGGTTTCTATATTTACAAATAAATAAAATTGAAGTGCCTGTTTGTAATAATGTTAAAATAACAGTATTTCAATGATTGCACATGAATGTATACAAGGTACATATAATAAATAATAAAAAAAGATATTTTAAAATATTTATCAGTTTGTCTGCATGTTTGTTTCGGCTACTCTACGAAATGGCTACGCCGATTTAGAAAGAATTAGGATTTCGCAAAGAAAAATCAAAGCGCAGATCCAGGTCATTCAATTATTCAGTAATCATAATACAGTAACATCAATCATGAAACTTACGTATATATCTACCTTACCGTTTATAGCAAATAAGTAATTTGAATTCGAATTTGAAAATGTTGTAGGCATTTTCAAATTTCAAATTCAAATCAGCGCTTGACAATTCTCCTATTAGTCGACTATTGGGAAATTTTAAAACAAACTTGAAATTGGAGTACTTATAGACTTATAGTCTCTATGTACCTACAACAAATCTACATCCGTCCTTAGCAATAGGGAATGAAATCGAAGGTCTCAGCTAGTATTCTATGAAGCTAAAATAAGAATGATTGTCGCATGTCGTATTAGTACAGTACTATTCTTATCGTAAAACAGAATGCACTTTTGTAATAAATACAAATTAAATATAATATATGTGCAGTATAGGCTTCGGGGTTAACTGATCCCACAGCCCATTCAGCCTGCTTGTTCATTTGACCACTGCCAGTTTATTAAGCATATATCTCGATGGGTCGTATTCAATCACTCGGACCGCGGGCTTAGTTGACCACTATCAGCCCGCTAGCTCCATCTACTTCTAATATATATACCTATACTACACGTTCGATGTTTAGTATGGAAATAATTGTTAGAAATTATATTAAACTAATTCCTCTTCTCTCTCTTTCTCAATAAGGAATTTCCTAGACAGAATAAAAACAACAATATCTTAATTTCTGGTTAGTCAATAGGTATGCTGTTAAATTATAACATAACATAAACTTACGCCTATATCCCCGAAGGGGTAGGCAGAGGTGCTAGCACCCACATTTCGCCAGTTTATGTTTAGGTCCCAATGTAATAGGTGGCGAGCCTATTGCCATTAACCGGGCACTTATAAACCTGCGATAAATACACACATAACTTCGAAAAGCATCGAAAAGTCATTGGTGTGTGCCATGGTAAAACCTGGGATCGAACCCGAGACCTCGTCTCAGCAGTCCATTACCCATACCACTAGGCTACCGCGGTTAAATTATACATTTCAAAATGACATGTAACTCAGATCTGTGGATGTCCGACGGAAAAGTGATCAAAATGGGTTGCTCGTAAAAACTCTTCTTGAGTTTTTAGCTGGGCTATTGCATTAGTTTTGTTGTTCGTAACACCTTTACGGGCAGTAAAGGTGTTTCGAATAACTAGACTTGAATCTAATTGATGGTTGTTAGGTTTTTACAGAATGGTAATCATACAAGTTTTTCAGTTAATGGTTGTAGTGCTCTTTATGATGCACGCTAATGATATTATTACAGACTTCATTAATTAGGTACCTACATATGTGAGTATTGTTAATTATGTTGTTGGTTTTACTTGGACTTTACACGTCTCTGCACGCCTATTATATCGATAAAGATTATGTACTTATTTCGTTTCATATCAATCCTACTTTAAAGTCAATTCACACAATATAACATACATACAGGCAATATTTTACCCAGCATGGTATGCAGTAACAACAGTCCACCATTTGTTTTAATTTTCACATACGTTAAACGCAAGCGAAAAGGCGAGCGGACATATGACGTTTATTGATTTCCATAGAAAATGTATAGAAGAGACGACACAAAACATACAAAAAGGCTGCGGTGCACTGTGTTACGTCCGTGGTCGCTTACGAGCTTCCTCTACCGTTATTAAATCTTTCATGCACCGGCTTACAGTATTTTCGTACTATCCTTTTAAATACATCACCGCTTTGATCAGTGTATATTCTGTGAGTTCGACCCTGTCTGGTCCGCCTGCATACACGTGCCGTAGGGAACGTTTCCGTACTACGTGACACGTTCAGGGGGGGAGGGGGTCTTCAAAATTCCACGCTCGGTCACAGGGGGAGGGATGGGGTTCGGTTCTCGTTTCAAAGTCAATATCTTCTAGGGAAATCTCGCGCTTTTTCGAGCTATATTCAAATATAGCACGTGCATACTCTTAAAAGCGCTAACGCTTATGCGCGTGTTTTTTAACTTAGTATATTGTTTTATTCTTGTAACTCTCGGTTTATACGGCAGTACTATTATATATTCTGCGGCCAGAGCCTATTCTAATACCGTGGGCTTTTTACCCGACTGCGCCAGCGACGCTAATGTGTTTCGCAAGTATGTAAATAGGTAGTTTTTTTGTTACCCTCTGTAGGCCTAACGGCTGGCCGGATTTCGATGACTGAAGTCTCAAATGAAAGGTATTAATCTCCCGAGTGTTATAGAATACATAAAATTGGAAGAAAAACTATAGGGTGGATTTGTGGCGCTGAAATATATGTTGTGAACTCAATTTTTTTCTGCAAACTGAAAGTTTAAAAGGTTATAAATAGGCTTCAGGGTGCGAGGGATATGCTCTATGGGTAACCTTACACCCCGGCGTCTTAAGACTCGAGACGGTGTGCGGTTTTAGTCGGGTGAAGCCCGACATAGCCGCCCCCGCTGGCCGGCGGGGTGGGGGGGTATCCGAGGGGATTTCCGCACTAAAAAAAAGGTAATAATTTGGCTTAAAAACAGCGATTACCACGTGACGCAAAGAATGCGTGCAAACTGCGTGAACAATAGTTTGAACAATTGAGAACCGCATTTATGAATTACTACGTGAAAACATCGGTGGAGTGTTGACATATACCGGATGGTCACCAAAGGGAAGGGAGAGGAGGAGAGGTAAAACTTTTTAAAAATTGGGTCACGTGGTATGAAAACGTTCCCTTATATAGGTGTTCTTAGTACATTGTTCATTCTTAGTTCATTCGTTTTAAGTGCCCAAATCACCTCAGCGTACTTTCAGTTACTAAATTCTCTTTTACGTCACGATACTCATGTGAAATAATAATAATTTCGTAAACCAAGTATACACATAAATTACTATCTTGTTTAAATATGAGTTTAATAAACTACGATAGAGGAAGCTCGTGAAGTGTGTAAGGACAGAAATAAAGGCTGTTGTCTCTGCCTACACCGTAGGGAAAATGGGTGAGTATATATGAAGGTATATATTATAATAGTAGACTATCTCGATACTGGACATTTTATTAGTATAACAGGCTTTACACTTTCGTCTATTACTTGGGCCTAGTGCTGAGTTTCCTCACGATATATGTTTTCTTTTATTGAGCTGAGTGAGACGAAGTCGAGCGAAAGCTCCTCATATTAGACTTCAGGATTTTCTTTGTCACAGGTCTCCTCCTAAACTACTAATCCAATCAGAACCAAATTTGGCATGATTAAAGAGGTCAATCAGAGGAAGGTTTGTGGATATATTTTGAAAAAATTAATGCTACCATAGAGGAATGATCACCGTTAAAAAAATTCCAGATGGAATTACATAATTACCGCTCGAGACACTGTGACCAAAATTTACACGCTCAGAAAGCATGTCCAGAGTTGTGACTTTCAAAAAGAATTTTCGAAATCGGACTTGCCACTGAGGAATGATCACTGTTAAAAATTCTCAAAATCTGAATCTCTCATTGTCTCTGATTGTCTCACTCAGCTCAACATTGCAAGCAGGGATTCGCCTTGCAGACCTAGTAGTTAAATAAAGTGATTTCAGACAAGTTAGAAGTGGGTGACCAAATTTCAAAAACTTATGTTATAAGAGATTACTGCAGATAGCTGATGTTATAAGGCATATCTTAGGCTATTTTTATTTTACAAAAAAATCTGTACAAAAATTAAAGCCCAGTTTTAAAGTCCACGCGGTAAATCGTGAGCACAGCTAGTCTGTTTTACATCCTGAAAATTTGAGAAGAAATAAAAGATATTCTTGAGTTTCGCCAAAATGCAACGTTTAATTTCGTGTCCGCGCTATATCACATAATAGTCGAGGAATTCCAGGAATCATAACAGTGGCAATCGGTAATAAAGCTGTTCATTTTGCTTCATTAAGCAACATATGAATGAATGCATTTCCTCTAATAACTCAGTTCTAATTGTTTTTTTTCTGTATTCTTTAGGTGTTGATAACACTGATAGAAAAATCTATGCGCCATGCGGTGAAAAGTCGATCAGGGAAACGTTTGCGATGTGTAATTAAAGGAAGTGAATAATGTTTTCATGTTCAGGTAAAAGTGATAGATGTGTAGTTGAAAGTATAGTCAATTGACAATACTTTCAACTTTTAAAGGATATATTGAGTAAGATTGTACACTAAATCGCTTATCGCGTTTTGATTGTCGATATATTGTTAGTACTAATATCGTACTGATAGCAAATGCGGCTGGTGAGCATGAGACCACTAGGTGCATTCCCGAGCCAGACAAAGTGTTATGGGATTTTCTGTAAGTTAGTTTTATTATATATTCTTAGAAATGTGAGTCGTTCAGGAATATATAAACATAAGACTTTAAATATATTTCACTGAATAAAGTATTAAATATTCTACGATATGTTACCTAGCACTATCTAGAGTCAAAGTAAGCATAGCTGAACTAGCTTGTGATATGGGTTCTAGATGTAAATATGCAAAGCAAATATTCATATTTATGTATACAAATCCATATATTTGCACTGAGCGCGACCGTCAAACCGTTCCATTGCTACGCCATATAGTAATTTTGAATAATATATTAGCTTCAAATACAATATTACAGAGTATATCTAAAAAAAAAGAGTTAGCTTCTTAGGTACTCTTTGATTACCAAACTCTACCGTGGTTTCCAAACCCGAGGGGCCCATCTCGAAACCGGAGATGGCCCAGGGTCAGTCGGGGTGCGAGGGATATGCTCTATGGGCAACCTTACACCCCGGCGTCTGAAGACCCGAGACGGCGTGCGGTTTTAGTCGGTTCAAGCCCACAATAACCGTCCCCGCTAGCCGGCGGGGGGGTATCCGAAGGGATTTCAGCACGAACAAAAAGAAAGAAAAAAAAGATACTCTTTGAAATTCTTGCAGTTAAAATTTCCTGTTATATTTTTCTGTTAGCTTCCTCTCTGTTAAGCGCCTTAATATGATGTGTTACGTAGATATGTTAAGCCGCTTTTATTGCTAAATTCACACCTCAGCCCTATCCACAAGAGATGAAGGAATAATGTAACGAAATAAGTTTGCTGTGGTATAAAACTAGTGTATAATTTTAATTTATGGAAACTTAATTTCAAAGTAAATAATGTTTATTGTACTGAAAAATTATGCTCTTGTAAAATGAGAATGGCTTTAATTGAAGGATTTAAGTAAGATAATACCACGATTTAAAACGTTTTATAGATAATTAAATGTTTTATATTCATAATTATACTTTATAATATGAAAAAGAGTTTTATTTTATTAACACTTCTAAGTACTAGAACCTGGGCAACCAAGTTTCGTCTGGTGTTTTGTTTTGAGAAAAAATAAGAAAAATAATAATAAGATATGATTACGCAAGAGCAAAATCATATCTAAATATAAAATTTGATGCATATTGTCACAGCCGTTTCCGAGATGAGATAGGTACAAAAAATACCATCTCGAAACCGGAGATGGCCCAGAGTCAGTTGGGGTGCGAGGGATATGCTTTATGGGCAATCTTACAACCCGGCGTCTGAAGACCGGAGATGGCGTGCGGTTTTAGTCGGTTCAAGCCCGACATAACCGTCCCCGCTAGTCGGCGGGGGGGGGGGGTATCCGAAGAGATTTCCGCACGAAAAAAAAGCTGCTTATCGCGGCACTCAGGTACAGACTAGTTACTAGTATTGTTGCCTAATTTTCTTATCCGGCCTATTACGAACACAACAAAAAAGAAAAGCATCCTAATGGGTCGAGCCGTTCTCAAGTTTTGAGCTTATGAATTTATCGATTCTTTTTTAGATAGATAATTAAATATCAGATAATTTGAAATTATAATTGTTACACATAGCTGAAAAAGGTAGCTGGGATAGACTGGATGCGCAAGGCGGAGGATCGGGTGCTATGGCGTAAAATGGGAGAGGCCTATGTCCAGCAGTGGACTGCAATAGGCTAATTGATTGATTGATTGACACATAGACTAATATGCATAAGGAGAAATTTGTATGAAATTTATAGAAATAAAATGTATTTATTATTTTTATGATTATACTTAAATTACTTTAGCCACGATATTTAATAGCCATGATGATAGATTATTTTAAGTATCCAATCTAAACGATATTTTGTAATAGTTTTAGTCACCGAATTGATTTTGATTTTCTCTCCTACAGTATTTAACTTACAGTCTCGTATTTATTTCAACAGGTGGATTGAAGATTTGTCATTTCTTAAATTTTCTCTATTTTCTGAAAACGCGGCACTTAATACCACGTAAGTCACTGTAACTTAAAAATTGTGTATAACCAAAGAGTATGTGAATCAAATGAGGGTAGTGTATTAAAAATATATCATGTTTTACAATGTGAGGCCGTGATTTTTTCAATCAACCCTCGTAAAATAGAGAATAGGGATGTCGTTTAATCGCTGCATCAAAAAGGCATATCTAGTTTTTCATTTCAAACCCTAACCGATGGATTTATATTTGTCTAGGCTCGAAGTGATGGGTTTTTTGGTTCCTTTAATATCATAAATTCATTTGACAAAGTTACGCGCGCGTGGCGTTATCGCCACGTCTACGCTGGACATACGTACATCGAACCTCTACGCTGAACAAACGCTAGTCTGAACAGGGCTCTTATACCCACTTCTATAAGTTTACCAATTGTTTTGGTTAGGAAAGGGCTTACCCGGGGTGCCCGGCAACGGACACTTGGGGAGGACACCGTGCGGTTTTAGGCGATATACGACATCCGAAGGGATTTCCGCACGTAAAAAAAAGAAAAAAGGAAACAGTAAATTTATTACAACAGTCGTGGCACTGGTTTTACCTTTTAAGATATTAACAATAGACTAACTTCCTATTAAGAAAGATAAAGTAATTAAAATATTTAAACAATTTCCTTTCAAAGAACGAAAGCCTTTGTAAGCACCTAGTAGAACGAATGAATAAAAGCTTGTTATCTAAATGCTAGTTCAGCAAATTCTGAAATTTATTAGAGTTTTATTTATTAAATCGTCACACAAAAGCACAAAGTCACACCAACATTATTTATTTATTTCTTACTTACACTAAGTAGTCACTACAGGAATTCCCAAGGCGATAGCGTAGTAACAATATTAATTATATCAAACTTCACATATTGTTCGATTACACTAGGCACTTTAGTAACATCATTTTCACGAATTTACTTGCACTTAAATAATTTAGATTTAATTATATCTCAATAGTTATACGGTTAGTTTTTTGATAAGTAATATTAATTTAAAATAATAATTATAAAATAAATAATTTAATTAGCATATTAAATTATAGAGCTTGTGTAAAAATTTCTAGTTTCAGTTGCGTATTTCAAACTACTTAGGAACAGTTAATACGCCTTTAGGCCTTGGATACCGTTCGCATTCAAACTTTCTCAACTGAAATAAAACACGGTTACATTTATTTTTTTAAAGTTGACTCGTTATTTACTATGTCAACGTAACTGAAATAGTTACGCTGAGAAAGGAGATAGTCTACCCTAGCAGCAATATGTTATGAAATAGCTTCGTATTCAATAGATGGATATTTGAAAGGTTTGCACCTATCATTCTAAGAGTTTTCTATTGTTTTGTATTTGTGCAATACTTAGGCACTTTTATTTACATACCCATAACGGCGTTAGGTTTTGTTCGGTTCGAGTCCGATATAACCAACCCGGCTGACCGGCGGGTATTTTTCGCAAGAAAAAAGGTACTTCATATATACAACTGTTTCGTTATTAGTTCAGTGGCATTTCGACCACTTTCAATGCCATTTTTTTTAAGATTCCAAAGATTCGTGAGTCATACCTATGTCATAGCTTCTATTCTGACGACCTCTGTGGCGTAGCGGTAGTGCGTTCGACAGCTAAGCCTGAGGTCGCGGGTTCAATTCCCGCTCAGTGCAAATATGGTCTCTGGGTGTTTCTATGTATAATATGTATTTATTTCCAAAAGAAACATAAGTATTTAAGTATGTTTATCCGCCTTCTAGAACCCATATGACAAGCTCTGCTTAGTTTGGGTCTAGATGGCGTTGAGTACTTTGTCCTACAATATTAATATTATAAATATATTATTCTTCTTTAAATAAACTAATCGCTTATGGTTGTAGGATAGAATTTCTACAAGTATAGTAATCTTTCGTTAAGGTTAACAGCTCGCTTTAAGGAATTCGGAAGTTTAACTTTTCTCACATGTAAGAAAACTTATTTTGTTTTCACTATATTTTTTAACTGTTAAACAAACTAGATGGAAAGCAGTCAGCTGAGATGGACGTTTGCAACACGCACTTGTGAAAACCACCTTGTATTTTTTTTGAAGTTACTTACTCGAAAAAACAACAGTACGGAGGTTATTCTATAATAAACACGGTTGTAAATTTCTTTCAAAGGGCTATATGTGCGACCCATCTGGTTTTAAAGTGTAAGGATTCACGGTGAATTCTTCTCACCTGTAGGTACCTATATATACATGTGAATAGGTAGTTTGTACAGTTTACAAATTATTTTTTCCTATTGCACAGGAAAATGCTTATGTAGGTAGCTAAAATATTTACAGTAAACAGTTAAATTAGTTTATTGATAAGTTTGTGACTTACATACTGTAGGTATGAACGATATAATTTATACATACCTATTTTTCATGCTTAACATAATGCTTTTGTATAAGGAAGTTCGTGTATATGTGATTGTAGAGTATATAAAACGTCCCGTTAGTGTAAACATTAGTTACAAATCGGTGGCAATCGGTTATGTACTTATGTAGGTAGTTGGTACAATATGGGATAGTGGCGTTCCACCAATAGGAATCATCCTGTAAGCCTGGGACCTGCCGGTCTTGATGTAGGTAGGCACATTCAGGGTGTTTCGTATTTCAAGCAAATTTAATCTCGTAATATAACTACTCAGCTGATGATATCTGCTCTCTGTCGTGGAAAATACATTTATAAAAAAATACTGTAGGGAAAAAATTAAAGAAAATTGTTAAGTTAAGTTAAGTTGAATAGTTTGTATCATCATCTTCTCAGCATTTGTCCCGGTCGCATAATCCGAGGCCCTCACCTCGGGGTGAGGGCCTCGGATTCGGATTCATATTCGACCCTTAGACTCCGAAGTCTAAGGGTCGAATTTTTAATTAGTTTAATTAAATTAAATTAATATTTTCTTAAATTCATTAAATATTCTGAAATCAGTTACGTTTACGTCTTTACTTTTGGAAATTCACCTTAGCCTACCTAAGATAGGATAGGATAGACCTAGGATAGGATAAGAAGAAGTCAGGAGACTGCAATTGACAAACCGAACATAAAAAACCAGTTACTGTGGTTTGTCTAAATACAAATAATATCGTATTTGATTTTTAAGAATATTCGATTAATTTAAGAAAATATTAGTTATATTATATCCAAAACCAATAAAGCAAAGAAATAGTTTGCCGTCGGCATTTGGTATCATCTCCGACGGGTTGTAAAACATGCCTGAGAATATTAGTTATTATTATAGTTATTTACGAGTAAAATATGAAAATTTATTATGCTTGAGTATTTTCACAGTAATGTTTTGTGCACTTATAATTATGTAGTTACGTTTTGATACATAATTAACACTAATTAAATATCTTAAAACAATTATATTCCAAAAAACAGCTGACAAAAGTGCTACATTAACTAAATAAATAAAACAGTACCGTCACAAGCGAAGTTAATTAGAAAATATAAAGTTATAGTTATTTTAGTATTTTCAGATTTATGTTTTAATCCTAATTGCGAACTTTTAACTTACTTACTTTTAACTTTTACTTCGGGCCACCAACCAGGTGGACACCGAAGTCTTAAAATCACGCAAAAAAAAATCAAAATCTTACACCCACTTTTTATCACTTGTCTCGACGTTTCCCATGATTCTAAGTCTAATTAAGCAAAAAAATTTTTTGCATCGGTCTGTCTGTTGGTCTGGATGTCTGGATGTCTGTTAACGCAATAACTCAAGAACCACTTATCTGATTTAAAAAATACTTTCGCCAATCATCTTGTTTGGTTAATGGGAAGAACTGATTAGATTTTGGGGTTTGTACGTTCAAGGTTTCGGGTACCTTTTTTTTTTTTTTTTTTTTTTTTTTTCGTGCGGAAATCCCTTCGGATACCCCCCGCGTGCCAGTGGGGGCGGTTATGTCGGGCTTGAACCGACTAAAACCGCACGACCATACAAATTGTCCCTAAAAAAATATCTAAGTTTGGCCCGAAGTTTGACAATCACTGTGTGATTGCCGCCCCACTAGATTTTATAGATATGTTTAGTGCTTTAAATTAGACAGTAATTTAAAGATATGCCTGGGACTACTGACCTCCATGATCGGGGCCTGAGGACGGCAGTTGGTCGACTCGCCGTCCTTACAGAAGCAAGCCGTGGCGGAGGCGTGTCGTGTGTGCCCTTACACACGCCTGCCAACTCACCGACGCGGGATAAAACCCGACCCCACCAGGCGAGGCCGCGGTGGCGGCCAAAGTCCGCCGGTAACCCTGGGGTTATCCTTTCGAGGGCTTACCCGGGGTGCCCGGCATGGACACTTGGGCAGGACACCGTGCGGTTTTAGTCGATGCACGACATAACCGCCCCCGCTGGCCGGCGGGGTATCCGAAGGGATTTCCGCACGTAACAAAAGAAAGCCCCCAGTAGTGACGTCGGACTAGTGGAGTTAGAACTGAAATATAGTGATGTGATTTGAATTGTTTTCACGAATGATGTTAAATACATGATATATTTTATTATGACATACAAATTGAAAACGAGAGATGCCTTATTTTGTAAAAAAATATATTCCAAAAATAAAAAACAAACATAACTTCACGCCTGTATCCCCGAAGGGGTAGGCAGAGGTGTATAACACACCCACGAAATAAGTAAAGTGGGTTAGGTTAGGTTAGAACTGTGACCCCAACACAGCGCCAGCCGAGCGAGTGTAGCGAGCGTGCCGCGGCAGCGGCCGCCAAAGCGCCGGAATTGATTTATATTATAACAATAGATAATAATTGTTTTTTTTTAATACATGTACAAGTGATGTGTATAATTTTTATTTTTCTCGTTTTCAATTTGTATTTCATAATAAAATATATCATGTATTTAACATCATTCGTGAAAACAATTCAAATCACATCACTATATTTCAGTTCTAACTCCACTAGTCCGACGTCACTACTGGGGGCTTATCAAATGATTTTTCCCATCTGTCACCGTTGGTGGCAACTGGGAACAAAAAGAGTAACCATTCCCAATTACCACCGCTGGTGACGACACCTGTGGTGGGAAGTGGAATATTTTTGGAAATCAATCCCATCGACAGTAGTGGCAACTGAGAATAACCGATTTAAAGTACTAAACATATCTATAAAAAAGTTATTAAACGTCTGATTTATACATTCTAAACTAAATAATCTCTTTGAATGCTGCTAGTAAGTTTCAGACCAAAATTTTAGCGTTTCGGTTAAAGTTATTTTGATCTAATTAGTGATTTTTAATTATAGCAGTATTGAAGTTCTATAGTGAACATTCAACAACGCGCCTGTACCTATAAAGAAAGACGAGCTTAATTCAAAATGAACAGTATTTAACTTTGAGAAGAAAATAATAAATCGTTATTGGTTCACCAAATGTGTGGAATAGTCAAAGTAGTTTATCTAAGAATATTATGTTATATGATAATATTGAAAGTGATTTTATCGCAAGTTCGGAAAAACTAGGTTCAATATCACCTTTTTTATCTTTTCGTGCGGAAATCCCTTTGGATACCCCCCCGCCGGCCAGCGAGGGTGGTTATGTCGGGCTTGAACCAACTAAAACCGCACGCCGTCTCAGGTCTTAAGACGCCGGGGTGTCACACCCCGACTGACCCTGGGCTATCTCCGGTTTCGAGATGGCCCCCTCGGGTTTGGGAACCATGGTGTCCCCGTCTTGCCTCGGTTTGGGGGAGGGGTGCTAGTTGCTCCACCGTCCCGGCCTGCTTCTGTTAGGGTGACAGGCGGCCTCACCTGCCACCCCAGGTTCAATATAACCTAACTCATTCCAAAGTTGTGCACAGATTCATTATCGCGAATACTGAAATATTGCATATTGAGAAATTACAGTATCTCTCAAAATCTTGTTAAAGAGTCCCGATGTAGTTGCCCTTATCGTAAACAGTGTATCCAAAACAAAATTTTTGTGTTGTCTTTTCTATCAACTAATTTTCGCTATCTGCAGGCAATAATAACCTGCAGCAACAAAATTAGAACTATTTACGTCGTCGATCAAAAGCCGGGTGCATACAATTATCGCGTAGTTTGAGTCCACAAGCTGCTTTTATTATTTATCTCCAAGCAACCCAACCTCGCTTCGGTTTATATGAGTTTTTTTCAACTGAAGCCATCGTAATTCACACATTATATATAGCAATAGCCTTTGTTCATCGGGGACAATGTACCCCTTTTTTTTTCGTGCGGAAATCCCTTTGGATACCCCCCCGCCAGCCAGCGGGGGCGGTTATGTCGGGCTTGAACCGACTAATACCACACGCCGTCTCGGGTCTTCAGACGCCGGTTGCCCATAGAGCATATCCCTCGGACCCCGACTGACCCTGGGCCATCTCGGGTTTCGAGATGGCCCCCTCGGGTTTGCCCCGGTTTGGGGGAGAGGCGCTAGGCGCCCCACCGTCCCGGCCTGCTTCTGCTGGGGTGACAGGCGGCCTCACCTGCCACCCCCAGGCCTGCGCTCATGGAGGACGGAGGTCGTTAAGCGACCTCCGGCGCCTGAGTCACCTGCGACGCGCGGCGATACTGTTGTAAAAGAACTGAGTCTTTATAGTCCTAATATTGAGACTCGAATCTTTTTTTGAAGACTCAAGTCATAAAAGAATAAGTAAAAGCTCAAGCCTGTCTGATTTTTTAGTCTTTTTAAAATAGACTCCAGTCTTGCCAAAGAGAACTCGAGACTGAGTCTTTTAAAACAGCTCACTCTTTGCCAAAAAGAACTTGAGACTAAGTCCTTTAAATAAAAACTTAGCTTTCCTAAAAAGAACTAACAACTTGAGTCCTTTTAAAAAAGGGCTCAGTCTTACGAAAAGAACTCGCGACTGAGTCATTTCTTTCAAAGAGCTCTGAACTCAAACGTTTGCTACCGATTCGCAACGTAGATCTGGATAGCTACAACAATGTCAAGATTCAAGACGGTATGACGTGCAATTGCTGTGGAGAAGTCATATCCACCAACTTCAGTTATTAAATTTTCCTTCTTGATTTGTATTGCCAGGGATGTATGGAACCCTTATTTTATTATGTTTAATAAATCATTAACTTAAAGTACGACTTTAATTTTTTTATTTAAGTTCATAGTATAAAAATGTGTGAGTGAATGATAGAAGACAAAACCGACTCACTTCTTCTATCTTACATTCATACTACGAAAATAGAAAGCACACACACCCGGGAAAAAAATACAAAAAAGAACATTCAGACGATTTGAGAATCTCCTAATTTTTTTGAAGTTGGTTAATAACGTGACGATGATTTACATGTCTTTTTTTTTAGCCATATTTATTATTTAGTCGAAGTTAATAAGTGATTACTATGACTGCAATCCTCTACTTATACAATTCAAATACTTCATAATATGCGAGTCTTTTTGATTGGGCTGGCTGCAGTCCTCTACTTTATAGTTCACGACTCAAAGAACTCAAAAGCTTTATGACACGAGTCTTTTTAATTGGATTGCAGTCCTGCTGTATAATTCACGACTCCTAAGACTTGAAAGAATTAAAGGACTCAAAGAGCTCAAAGGACTGAAAAAAAAAGAAAGGACTTAAAATAAATCCAACGACTCAAGAAATTTTAGGACTGAAAGAACTGAAAAGACTCAAAAGAACTCAAGACTCAGGGCTCAGAAAACTAATTAGTCGTGAGTTCTGAAAAAAGAACTCATAGCTGCAAAATTAGGACTAAAAGACTCAGTTCTTTTACAAAACTACGCGGCGAATATGTTGCGGGCTCTGAGGAGAGTTCTGAACCTCTCACGGGCGCGCTCCGCCATCTCCTTCGCGAGCATTACATGCTCGCAGGGGGACAATGTACCTATCAAATTGTGAAAGATTATTTCCAATAAGTGCAGTGTTTCCAAAGAATACCCCAAACATATTAACAAACTCACAAAATATGGCCTCTGTTTTCATAAAATTAGTATCTATAGATTAACTCTAGCAAATGGGCACTAGCCCATGATGCTCTTAAAGCAAGCTACGAATGGGCCTGTGTTGTTTGTCAGAATTTTTCTTACTACTAGTCTATAAATATTAGACTTAATATTTATAGACTAGTAGTAAGAAAAATTAAACACATCTTAAAAAATAAACATTTCCTTCACCAATAAACACTGCTGAGTGTTTTTAGGGTTCCGTAGCCAAATGGCAAAAAACGGAACCCTTATAGATTCATCATGTCTGTCTGTCTGTCTGTGTCTGTGTATGTCACAGCCACTTTTTTCCGAAACTACGAGGGTCAAACTGAAAGTTCTTAGAACTGGCCACTTATAAACAATATAATAAAAAAATAATTCTAAAATTTGAAAATAGAACTCTTTGCCAATATTACTGAGTATATATTTCATTCATTTATCATTTGTTTTACGATTTGGCGGCAAATTGAAAATTGTCTGTGTCACGTTAACATGAATTTAACACGAGAAAATTTTCGTGCAATGATTTTTTATGACTTTCGATGTCATTTAAGTCAACAAGAAAGTTATGATAGACTACGATTGGCCTTTCACGATGAAGCCCCATCTCGTGCGACTGTTTACAACTGGTTTAATGAGTTTAAACGTGGTCGCACTAATCTCACTGATGATTTACGTGAGGGACGGCCTTCTACGGCGACGACTAAAAATAACATCTGTGTTGTGCGGCGTATGATAGAGACTGACAAAAGAGTGACCTATCAGCAGATTCGGACAAGCTTAGGCATCGGTATGAGTCAAGTGCACAAAATCCTCCACGAACATTTAGCGGTCAGGAAGCTTTGCGCCCGGTGGATACCTCATAATTTGACTGAGGCTCAAAAACTCCATCGTGTGGATTGGTGCCGTAAAATGATTGAAAGATTTAACGGAGGTGACTCTAATGCTGTGTTCGACATACTAACAGGTGACGAAAGCTGGATTTACTGTTATGATCCTGAAACCAAAAGACAATCTGCTCAGTGGGTGTTTCCTTTCGAGGAGTTGCCAACTAAAGTGAAGAGAGATCGAAGTGCGGGAAAAAAAATGGTGGCCTCGTTCTTTGGAAGGATAGGTCATTTCGTAACAATTGTGTTAGAGGATCAAAAAACAGTTTCTGCAGAATGGTACACTACCAATTGTTTGCCACTTGTCTTGGAAAAAGTTCGAGAGAAACGACCTCGCAGTAGGATCCTCCTTCACCACGACAACGCCTCGTCGCACACCGCCAAGCGAACGATCGACTATTTGGCGACATCAAACGTTGAATTACTGGGTCACCCGCCGTATAGCCCCGACCTCGCGCCTTGTGATTTTTATTTATTTCCAAAAATTAAAGAAAAACTTAAAGGAAAGCGGTTTATGAATGCTGAAGAAGCGGTGGCTGCGTATCGCGATGCCATTGAAGAGACCCCTAAGGACGAGTGGGCAAAGTGCTTTTCCCAGTGGTTCCATCGCATGCAGCGGTGTATTGACGTGAATGGACAATATTTTGAAAAGATATAATAAAACTAATAACTGGCTAATGTAATCAGTTTTTGATTTTCTAAGAACTTTCAGTTTGACCCTCGTATAAGTACTACGCTGTTGAAACTTGGTAAGTAGATGTATTCTATGAACCACATTAAGATTTTCACACAAAAATAGAAAAAAAACAATAAATTTTGGGGTTCTCCCCATACTTAGATTTTTTAAAGTGAAATCTTCTTTAGCGGCATTGTGCAATTTTTTTGTAATGGGTAAAAAAGGTTAAACTCACGTCAGGACACGTGACCTGATCGAAAATTTGTAAGACGTTTGCAGACAAAAGAAGCGCTAATTTCACACTGTACTTAACAACCTTGGTGGCGCGTTCGTCTAATGAGTGGTCGTTGACTTCGTCAACACTGAGATCGATTCCGACCGAGGCCCAATAAACACTTTTTGTCATCATATAACTTTTGGTAATATTTATTCTATTTTGTGCCATAAATCTATTGATATAAAATGGAAATTAAACAAAGTGCATCTATTACCACATAAATGACAGTACTTTTATAATGATAATTAAAGCAATTCGTGCAAAATTATTCCCTAACCTTTCCAAAATATCAAAAATGCACAACGTTAATATTCAAGTTTTCACTTCTGCTGGCACTCCCGGAGTGCAACCCGTCGATTTTTTTCATCAATCGCATACGTGTGTGGTATTTATGGATAGGTCTTAAAAAATGATATGGAGGTTTTTAATATATTTTTTTTCTAAACTGAATAGTTTGCGCGAGAGACACTTCGAAAGTGGTAAAATTTGGATCCCCCCTGTATATTCTAAATTAAATTTATTATTATATTATTATTTATATTATTATTAATAAGAAAGAAAGAATAAATAAGAGGTAGGACACGACGGTATCTCCCGTCCTAATTGAGCAGTCCGACTGGGGTAGTACCTCCGCCCTACAGAAGACCGCGGCCATAATAACTCTTGTGTTGTGTTCCCGGCGGTGAGTAGGGTAGCCAGAGCTCACTGGAGGGGTTTTGTGCTGTCAGCGGGGAGACCAGAGGTTTTAGTAATCGTCACCGACTTGTATGGGCGTGAAATGCTGGCGTGGCGGTCAGGGAGACCCGGTGAAACGGTTTTCCGCTGGCCGCACGCAGGCTTGAACGGTTCCCGAACCTGGGGACTACATAATCTCCGCCCCAGGAGGCTGAACCAGCTGCCTGTGAAAAGTGCCTGATACTGTGGTCGTGCCGGAGGAGGAGACCGGAGTGGACCCGGCTACAGTATTCAGGAGGGGACTGGGGGCCCTTCCGCCCGCCTCGCCAGCCAGTCACACAACCCTAACTTGTCGGTGGTCGCATAGAGTCTTGCTTTGTCTCCTGCACTGTCAGCACAGAATCTCTCTTAACCTTCTCCCCCACCAACCCTTCTCAAAATGGCCAGAAATAAAAGGAAAAATATTTCGACAGCGGCATCCTCGTCCACATTACAAGTGGACTTTTGCAACATCAGGGGATTGCATACCAACCTCAACGCGGTCCACCAACACCTTTGAACCGCTCAGCCGACCTTGTTTTTCCTAACGGAGACACAAATATCCCCTGCCGATGCAGCCTACCTAATGTACCCTGGGTACTAACTCGAGCACAATTTTTTGAGGCGTGCCAGGGTATGCTTGTACGTCCGGGATGATATTTTTCGCCGCCGTCTTAATGGCCTTGAAGACAGGGACCTGTCTATTTTGTGGGTACGTATAGATCACGGGGGTCACACCCGTATCTATGCGTGCCTTTACAGGTCTCATAGCGGTGACTTGGGAACGACTCAACTGTTTGAGTACCTGCAGCGGTCGGCAGACAAGGCTATTGAGCAGTATCCCACCGCGGACTTAGTGTTCTTGGGAGACTTCAACGCTCATCACATTGAGTGGCTGGGGTCCTCGAGCACTGATTTTGCGGGAAGGGCTGCTCACAAATTTGCCCTGTCCTATGGGTTCTCGCAAGTGGTTCATTCTATCACAAGAATACCAGATATCGAGACCCATAGAAGCTCTCTACTGGACCTTCTGCTGACTACGCGCCCGGATGAATACTCCATAACTGTGGAAGCACCACTTGGCAAGTCAGACCATTGCCTCGTCCGGGCGCAAGTGCCTCTCGCACGGCCACAACCACCTCGGCCATCCGAATAGCGGCATGTTTGGCACTATAAGTCGGCAGACTGGGATGGATTGCGAGAATTCTTCGCTTCGTACCCGTGGAGGCGGCTCTGCTTCACTTCTGAAGATCCAAGTTCCTGTGCAACAGCAGTTACTGAGGCGATTCTAGCGGGCATGGCTACATTCCCAACCGCTGGATCGCAACAGGAGCAAGTAAGCGCCCGTGGTTTAATCGGCCTTGCAGAGAAGCAAGACTTCACAAGCAATCTGCTTATAAGGCTTGGACCACGGCACTTGCTAACAAGGATCCTAATATCACTGAGGTGAAGCGGAAATTAAATGCCGCCTCGAGATCCAGTAAAAGAGCAACGGCCGAGGGCTAATTTTGAATTCATCGGCAGAATTGGTGAACGGCTGGCGCGGTACCCATCTGGTAGTCGTGCATTCTGGTCGCTTGCCATAGCTGCCGAGGGAAATTTTTGTCGGTCTTGTCTGCCGCCGCTGCAAAAACCCGACGGCAATCTGGCCCATGGCGCAAGGGAGAAAGCCTGTCTTTTAGGTGACCTCTTTTAGGTCAAACTCGACCATGAAAGATGGGAATGCCGAGCCACCCACTATCCCCTGGTGTGGTGTTTCTATGCCAGAAATCAAAATCACACAACGGGTGGTCCGGCGGGAATTGAAGTCCCTAGATGTTCGCAAGTCGAGTGGGCCTGACGGCATATCGGCGATGGTGCTTAAGCAGTGTGCTCCAGAGTTGTGCCCTGTTCTTACACAGCTTTTTGCGCTCTCTTACTCCACGAGACAAGTCCCAGCTTCGTGGAAGACTGCATTCGTGCACCCTGTGCCTAAGAAAGGCGATAGGACAGACCCGTCCAATTACAGGCCTATCGCTATCACCTCCCTTCTCTCGAAGGTAATGGAGCGTGTCATTAACATACAGCTCCTGAGATATCTTGAAGGAAACGATCTATTGAGCGACCGACAGTACGGCTTCCGCCACAGTCGCTCTACCGGTGACCTTCTTGTGTATCTCACACACCGCTGGGCGCAAGCCATCGAGAGTCAAGGTGAGGCACTAGCGGTCAGCCTCGATATAGCGAAGGCCTTCGATCGGGTCTGGCACAGAGGTCTTCTTTCGAAGTTGCCGTCTTATGGACTGCCCGAGGGACTTTGCGAATGGATCGCCAGCTTTTTGTCCAATAGAAGCATCCAAGCCGTCGTTGACGGCAGCTTTTCGGACCACATGGACATAAACGCTGGTGTTCCACAAGGCTCCGTGCTGTCTCCGACCCTGTTCCTCCTGCATATCAATGACATGCTGTCTGATGACTCCATTCATTGCTATGCCGGGGACGCATTTTACACGGGCCGACCTAACATCCCTCGGTCCACAGTGGAAGAAAGTCGCGAACAACTTGTGTCTGAAATCGAGACTACTCTCACAAGAGTGTCCGATTGGGGTGGACTAAACCTGGTCCAATTCAACCCCACTAAGACACAAGTATGTGCATTCACCGCTAAGAAAACCCCATTTATTGTAGCGCCACAATTCCTGGACACACCACTTAATATCTCTAAAAGTATCGGGATCCTCGGTGTCGACATCTCCAGCGAGGTCCAGTACCGTAGTCACCTGGAAGACAAAGTCAAGTTGGCATCTAAGAAACTTGGAGTGCTCAACAGGGCGAAGCAGTACTTCACTGCGGAGCAAAGACTTCTTCTTTATAAGTCGCAAGTCCGGCCCCAGATGGAGTACTGCTGTCACCTTTTTGCCGGAGCACCTAGATACCAACTTGACCCGTTCGACTCGGTGCAAAGACGGGCGCTGAGGATCGTCGACGATCCCATACTTACAGGTAGTGTGGAACCGCTTAACCTTAGGAGAGATTTCGCCTCCCTGTGCGTTTTCTACCGCCTTTATAACGGGGTGTGTTCAGAAGAATTGTTTGATATGATGCCCACGGCCACATTCTATCATCGCACCGCTCGCCACAGACAGGGAATTCATCCTCACACGTTGCGACCGGAAACGGTGCGTACAGTTAGATATGAAAGGCACTTCATTCCGCGCACCCTCAGGCTGTGGAATGATCTCCCTGCTCTGGTTTTCCCAAGCGACTACAATATGGGGTTCTTCAAGAAGGGCATTAGAAGGTTTTTACAGGGTCGGCAGCGCGAGTGTGACGCCCCTGGTGTTGCACACGTCCATAGGCCGCGGTAACCACTTCCCATCAGGTGGGCCGTGAGTTTGTCTGCCACCTGAGTGGTATAAAAAATAAATAAATGATAAAACTAAAAAAAATATATGATGTACATTACCATGTAAACTTCCACCGAGAATTGGTTTGAACGAGATCTAGTAAGTAGTTTTTTTTACGTCATCAATCGTAAACCACAATTTACCTTTCATTCAATCAACTGAAATATAAAAATTATAATAAAACATTATTAGGTTACTTTCTATTACGGAACCCTTAATGGGCGAGTCCGACTCGCACTTGGCCACTTTTTTTTATATGTCGATCTAGTACATAATTTTTATGCTCTTCCCTTTTTAGTCATTTTATAGCTAACTACACTGGTCAAACCATAAAACTCTTAATAATAAGATCTTATTATTAAGAATTCTATGGGCCTAACAGTAAAACATAATAAATGAATTTCCAAATGTAGCGATCCCAATTTTTTACGACCTGAATATCACACTAATATTTATATAACTAGTTTCTTGTTAAATTAACTGTTAGCATAAATTTGTATTCAACAATAATTATAAGCCTACTAGTTTTGTACCGTATCGCTGTTCGCGTTATTATATTATATACATACATGTGGTGTGAAAACTTGTACAGGTTTCAAGATAACGTCAAAGTTAAAATTTTGTAGTTTATATTTTTACTTGCAGAATTTTTATCTATTTTGAATAAATTTTTATGCCGTGTCAAGTTCTTGTTTGATCGGTAAAAGATAAGGAAATTAACGTTAACGGGTAGGTGTTGTGTAGTCAGCAAAGTGTTTATGAAATTTAATTTATATTAGTAAGTATTTTGCCTACATACCTGGCGAGCATAATTATGGAAGTATAAGCGGAAAGTGTATGTATCAGGATCCTAGTAAGTGGACAGATATGGTCTCTATCTAAAATATCTTTATCTCTTACAAATATAACATAAAAAGCCCGTTTAGTTTCTTGTCGGAGTCTTCTCAGGACAAGGTTATGTTTTTAACCCGGTGCGGTGGTCCATACGCTAAAACATTTGTTTTTATCTTTGACGTTTTGTAAGTCTCGTTTTAATGATCTGTATAGAATAAATTTAATGAATCTACTATGAGAATTTGACTTAATAGTTGAAATACGTACGGCTTTCGATTTAGCACGTAGCTGTGGTCGGGAATAAGAGTTAGAGTCCGGCTAAGACTGCCTTGTAAAACTTTATCTATTAGAGATAACAGGCGTGAGTATATGTACCTACGTATATAATTACATAGCTAACTTGCGGCCTAGGGCCCGGCTTCGCACGGGTATAAATTCGTAACAAAATGATTAATAACCTGATTGCAGCGCCGCCTTCGGGATCCAATGGTAAATATAAGATAAGATAGCTATAAGAAGCTCTAAATTTAAATTGAATTCTTCTTACTTTGAAAATGACGGATTTTCATACGCCCGTTCATCCCTTATTTTACCCCTTTAGGGGTGAAATTCTGAAAAACACCGAAATACATGTACATTAATTTCTAACCAGAAGTACCTTCATTAATTTCATGCTTCTATCTTAAAATGTGATGAACTTCCCATTTAAATTTCCAATCCCTTTTTCACCCTCTGAGGGGTAGAATTTGGAAAACGCCGATACACATATTCATTTCACCAAAAGCAGGTGTATGAAATTACGTGATTCTAATTTTGAAAATAATGGACTTCCATACAAACGTTCATCCCTTATTTTAGGAGTTGAATTTCCAAAAATCGTTTCTTGGTGGATGCCTACAACATAAAAAGCATCTACTGCCGAAATTTCAAGGTTGTTGGTCCAGCAGTTTAGGCTCGCGTTGATGAATCAGTCAGTCAGGATTAGGACAACTAATTATTGAGCTGAGTGAGACGAAGTCTTTTCTTTGTCACAGGTCTCCTCCTAAACTACTAATCCAATCAGAAAATTAATGCTACCACAGAGGAATGATCACCGTTAAAAAAATTCCAGATGGAATTACATAATAACCGCTCGAGACACTGTGACCAAACTTTACACGCTCAGAAAGCATGTCCAGAGTTGTGACTTTCAAAAATAATTTTCAAAATCGGACTTGCCACGGAGGAATGATCACTGTTCAAAATTTTCAAAATCTGATTCACGATGTCTCACTCAGCTCAACTTTGCAAGCAGCGATTCGCCTTGCAGACCTAGTACCTATATGTAGATATAGATGTCATCATAAGTGGCCTAGAACTAAGTTAGAGATAAAAAATGGCCGAAGCCCTTTATATCATTGAACCTATAACCTGCACACTACGATTACTGGCTAGACGTAGGTACATAATGCCGTACTAACAGCAAAATGTGAAAGTTTATTACCATACCATACCAACGATATTGTCATTGCTCACGACGTATGTGGCGTGGCGGTAGTGTATTGGACTGCTACATCATGGAGCAGGGGTTCGATTCCCGCTCAGTGCATATATTTTTATACATGATATCTTTTTTGTTTTTATTGGTAATAGGCTCGCGTTGGACCACTACCTCACCTGTTGGTAAGTGATGGTATGGTCTAAGGTGGAGGAGCACGCTGGCCTACTGTTTACAGATAAAAGAAGTATATATGTAAATGTATGTATGTAAATGCGCTTTCTGAAACCTATACTTTAAGCTATGTTTACTTTGGGTCTTAATTGTGCTGTGTAATATGTCATACAATATTTATTTATACACGAAGCCTTTTTTTTTATACCACTCATTTTGGCAGACAAGCCAACACGGCCCACCTGATGGGAAGCGGTTACCGTGGCCTATGGACGTGTGCAACACCAGGGGCGTCGCACTCGCGCTGCCGACCCTGTAAAAACCTTCTAATGCCCTTCTTGAAGAACCCCATATTGTAGCCGTTTGGGAAAACCACAGCAGGGAGATCATTCCACAGCCTGAGGGTGCGCGGAATAAAGTGCCTTTCGTACCTAACTGTACGCACCGATTGAAGGTTATGTAGGTTTATTTTTTTACAGAATATTAGTAACCGTAATTACTAGAATCCCTGTTAGCCTCTCTAGTTAAGCTTTTGCTTGTGTTAGGAGTGGGTTCACGTCGACACAATCTACGTTTCGAACCCGAAACAATCGTAAAGCCGATTACTTAACTACGAAGTTACGATTACTTTAGTTCTTTCTATCTATTTATAAAATTGCCTTCGGCTTCGCTCGCGTGGATACTTTATCCTGTTTCCATAACCCACGGGAAATTATTCCATTGACAAAAAGCCTATGTGTTATTCTAGACTATAATCTTCCACTGTACCAAATTTCAGTCTGATTCTTTCAGCCGTTTAAACGTGATTGAGTAACAAACATCCAAACATCTTCACAAACTATGAAACTTATAATATTAGTAGCTGATGCCCACGGCTCTACCCGCGCGAAGGTTAGTTATCTTTTTTTGGTCATATCTCCAGTTCCATTCAACTAATCGCATATCAAACATTTATCATATAGTATATCAAACATACGGCAGATTTGAAGTCTAACCAAGACATTTCTAATTAAAAAACTGCATCAAAATCCGTTCAGTAGTTTCTGCGTCCATCGCAAACAAACAGATAGACAAGAATACCAAAAAAATATTTTTGTGCTCAAAATCTTTCATTTAACTTAACCCACGTTTTTTTAAATACCTCCAACGTACAGACGCAACTAATATATAATTTTATAATGGTATAAATATAATGAGTGGGAAGTAGGATAAGCAATTATTTTTCTTTTTTTGGGGTAGCGATTTAATTAACTTTAATAATCCTTTTTTCATTCAAACAGGGGTTTTTTAATTTGTTTAGTCAAAAATATTAAAGAAAGGATTCTTTGTTCCTGCTATAGTCATGTATTATTCGGGATAATATTTTGTGAAAGTGAATGTGAAAGATCTAAGGGCACGCTTCAAATGGAGCTGAAAAATTCCAATGGCTTGTTTTTTTTGTGTTCAATACGCACAGTTATTAAGCCTCATTGATCTCATAAAAAATAAAAAAGATATCTTGATGATAAATTCCTCTTTTTTACCTCATCACCGTCATTGAAAATTCCTTTTGATGTTATTACACAAACATATTTTGTATTGTAGATAGAATTTTGTATGTATTGTTTGCCATTAGAGAGCCGCGGTAGCCTAGTGGTATGGGTAATGGACTGCTGAGACGAGGTCTCGGGTTCGATGTATAATGTTAAAGTAGTCTTCTCAAGGTATCGAACATTCATACATCAATTACTTATTGATTTATTTTATTGCGAAGATCGTTTGTAAATTGGTTAGTGTACAGCAACTTCTGAGGGTGACTAGGTATATCTCGCTGCTCTCTGTGCCATACGCTGCGTTACGCGGGTCAGTACGCTCGATTAGGAACACTCTAAGTGTCCAGGTAGGTCCAGGGGTTTGTACAGGTAAAATAATATTACGAATAGTATGTGAAAAATATGACGTATTCAGCAGCGAATTTGTAAAAATAGAGAGTAAATTAATATATTCGTGGTTCCAATACTGCCAAATTCATTGTATTTAATTAAATTAATTTTTGAATGTTTCAAATCTGTTTTTCATCGGATGTTTTGTAAATATTAATGTGTTCACCAATTTTTGTGCCCGACCGTACACTCGGTAGTCCAGTCCCGGCTAATTGCAACACCGGCGTGGAAGCGACATTATAAATTAAAATGATTTAGTAATTGTTCGAAAAGCTTAACAATTCAAATAACAATTAGTTATGTAGGTATTAAAATAAAAATGAAGAAAATTATCTTATACAATTAAATAAAAATGCTGTAAATATAATACGTTTGTTGATAAAATAATGGCTAAATTATACTTAGCCATAACTGTTTATAAGCCAGCGAGCTACAATTATGTCTACTGTTATTTTAAAATTCTAGTTAACATATCTTTTGTATCAGCCTGGTTTTATTTACATCTATTTGAAGATATAATTCTTCCATTCTGTATGTGATAGAATTGGTTTGGGAAACTCTTCTCTTCTTCATTCGAGTCAACACTCGTTTGCTTTCAAAGCTTTCTCTTTGAAGCCCGGGCCCACTCTACCAATCGTACCTGCCACAGTTTTATTTTTGGCTTTTACGGGCTGACTGCTTGATACTGACTGTTAATTTAAAAGGTAGTAGGTATATTTTAAAAACCCGCATGTAACAATGTACGACAATGATCTGTTTTCTGTATTACTACTGCCTACAGTAGGAAATCTCACTGACAATATTTTAATGTGTCTAGAACGTTTTAAGGAAAGGCCAAGTAAGAAGTATCCACAACTGGTGAGTATGTATGAAGACAACAAAGATATTATCACTGCCTATCCTAATTGAAAAGTGGCTTGATTGTATGCTGTATATAGTATGTGTGTTTTCATGTATGTTTATTTTCATTAGAGTAAAATCAAATACTTACTTATTTTTTTCTGCATCCGAAGGGATTTCCGCACGAAAAAAAAAAGGTACTCATGTAGAAGAAACTTGCCATGAAATGTGAATTTGAATTATAGACCTACTGATATAAAACACAATACATAAGACGATACTGTTGATGATGACCTCCGTGGCGTGACGGTAGAGCATACGACTGTTACGTCGGAGGTCACGGGTTCGATTCCCGCTAAGCGCAAATATATGAATATGTCTCTTTTTTATCTAGGTGTTTCTATGTATGATATGTAAGTATTTACAAGAAAAATGTATTTAAATATGTTTATCCGTATTCTAGAACCCATAACACAAGCTAGTAAAGCCATGCTTACTTTAGGTCTAGATAGCGCTGTGTAGAATGTCGTAGAATATTTATGTATTATTGTATTGTGTATGACCACTCTAATGAAATACTGTTATATCCTTCATTATTTACTTACCCGATTAGGTAGTCATAAATTACTCCTATGGGTGATTACCCAGGTGATTCATGGCTATGTACTTATGTTATACAATATCTAATACTGGCGGACTGACAGCAACGTGGAGTCCGTCTGTGACTACGGTCATTACAACCTGGTTGAAACATCATTTAATTCAAAGGTACTTAGTATTATATATACCTACTTATGCCATGCTCATGTTAATTTCTGAACATGTATAATAACATTAATAACTATTGCCCACAGCATCGCCGAAATGCTGAAATAGTCGTTTAAATTTCCGAACTTTCTGAATTTCTGTGCATATCCTTGAACAAAGTATAAGAAAACTTAACAAAAACTTAAAATGAAATCGATACAGTCGTTCTCAAGGGATTTATTATGGTATATAGACACATAAGCTGGTACGTACGGCCTCAGAAGTAGGTTAATGTGTTCCAAGTTACCGATCGCCTTAGCTTTAGAACCCTTCATAAAATAGTAAACCTGCTACTTCTGTCCCCTTTTTGCCGAGGGACCTGCATACCAAATTGACCCATTCGACTCGGTGCAAAGACGGGCGCCGAGGATCATCGACCATCTCATACTTATAGGCAGTGTAGAACCTCTCAGCCTTAGGAGAGATTTTGCCTCTCTGTGGGTGTTCTACCGCCTGTATAATGGAGGTTGTTCAGAAAAATTGTTTGATATGATGCCTACGGCCACATTCTATCATCGCACCGCTCGCTACAGACAGGGAATTCATCCTCACACATTGCGACCGGAAACAGCGCGTACAGTGAGGTATTAAAGGCACTTCATTCAGCGCACTGCGCATATCAGGCTGAGGAATGATCTCCATGCTGTGGTTTTCCCAAGCGACTACAATATGAGGCTCTTCAAAAAGGGCATTAGAAGGTTTTTACAGGATCGGCAGCGCGAGTGTGACGCCTTCGGTGTTGCACACGTCCATAGGCCGCGCTAACTGCTTCCCATAAGGTGTGCCTGTCTGCCACCTAATTGGTATGAAAAAAATAATGGTCTTTACCTTTTTTTTTGTTCGTGCGGAAATCCCTTCGGATACCCCCCCGCCAGCCAGCGGGGGCGGTTATGTCGGGCTTGAACCGACTAAAACCGCACGCCGTCTCGGGTCTACAGACGCCGGGGTGTAAGGTTGCCCATAGAGCATATCCCTCGCACCCCGACTGACCCTGGGCCATCTCCGGTTTCGAGATGGCCCCCTCGGGTTTGGGAACCACGGTGTCCCCGTCTTGCCCCGGTTTCTATGTAATTGCCGTTCTGCAGTACTGGCCGTTTCAAATCAAAATAATTTTTGTTTGGCTAAGAATTCTAATTAATTTTATTTTAAAAACATGGAATTCATTTTCCAAAAGTAGTATATGTTTATTGTTTAGTGTTACGTTTTCATCGCATTTCAATATTTTTCGTCATCATGGATACGTTAAAAATTCGAGTAATTATGGAATATGAGTATCGTCGTGGCAGCAACGCAGCACAAGCGGCACGCAACATCAACGACGTTTACGGAGCTAACACTGCAAACCAACGCCCCGCTTTTATTGGTTTGCTCGCTTCTGTTCTGGAAATTTCGACCTGAAAAATGAACCTCGCGGTCGTCCGAAGAGTTTGGTCGACAATGACGAATTAACGGCGATTGTGGAAGCCGATGATACACAATCTACGGCTGAATTAGCAGCAGTTTTTGACGTTAGCGTCAAAACAATATTGGTCCATTTGCGATAAATTGACAAGGTAAAAAAGCTTGACAAATGGGTGCCCCACGAACTCAATGATCGCCAGCGCGAAGTACGCGTCGAGACATGCCTTGCATTGCATTGCTGACACACAAATGATGGAATTTTGACACGCATTGTTACTTGCGATGAAAAATGGATTCTGTTTGATAACCGCAAGCGCTCAGCAAGTTGGTTGGATCCTGGTTCAGCATCTAAACAATGCCCTAAACGAAAACTTACCCCTACAAAAGTGATGGTCACTGTTTGGTGGTCTAGCGCCGGTCTGATTCATCACAGCTTCTTACCAAACGAGGTGAGCATTACTGCAGATCTGTAGGTACTGTGAAGAACTGAACACAATGATGGAGAAGCTGGTACATCTCCAACCAGCATTGGTCAATCGCTCGTCTCCGCTGCTCCTGCACGACAATGCGCGACCTCATACTGCACAGCAGACGGTCTCCAAGTTGCAAGAACTGGGGTTGGAAGCTCTCCGTCATCCACCATACTCACCAGACCTTGCGCCTACAGACTACTTTTTCCAGAATTTGGATAACTTCTTGGCGGGAAAGAAATTCAATACCCGAGAGCATATTTATTCATCTGTGCAGACAGGCAGTACAAAATGCCTTTGAAGAATTTGTTGCCTCCCGTCCACTTGATTTCTTTAAGAAGGGCATCAATAAACTGCCGCTGCGATGGCAAAGATGCATTGATTGCATGGGTAATTACAAATAAAAAATACATGAAAAATCATACATAACGGTAATTTCATAGGTAAAGACCTAATATATTATTTATTTAAAATTTATGCACACACAATAAAAATATTACAAAAGTTGGATGGGGGTAGAATAGTACATAATATAATCTATGAGTATAATAAATAAACCTTATATAACTATAAGTAAAAACCACTTATATGCACAACATCAATTGTATTGATTGATTTATTATCATTATTATTATATTATTTTCTGCAACTTTTCAGGGTGACAGCACCTATGCATCTTACATTATGTACGATAATGTAATTCGTTTGTTTCAGCAACAAAGTGAGAGATACATCACATCGGCGTACGAGGGCGGCGGCGATCTATCCCCCGTGGCCCCGGTGACGTCGCCGGGCTCCCCCCGCGACTGCACGTCATGCCGGAAGCGTGAGCCTCCAGATGAAACCCCTCAAGCACCACCTGAAGACGCCTGTGCCGGCTGCGGTTCCCGAATCACAGACAGATTTTACCTTTTGGCACTGGAACGCCGCTGGCACACTCCGTGCCTGAAATGCTGCGAGTGCAAAATGCCACTTGATTCAGAGCAGAGGTGTTACGCGAGGGATAGCAACATATTCTGCAAAAATGATTATTTCAGGTAAGGTGTTGCATTTTTATAGTAATAAAATTGTTACGGATTTCATTGCAGTTTTCTCTTTTTAAAGTGAAAACTTCTTTTGGCGCACCGCACACAGATTTTTCCATAAATAATAAGTTAGGCTGATCCGTCACGCTCTGAGGTGAAAGGCTCGATCGGGTGAACTCGGGACCACCGAGTGTACCCGAGTGAGAAAGATACAGTCAGCTGCTCTTCGCTGTTGTGTCGCTGTGTTTAGTATATTCAATTTATACGTAATAATTGTCTTTAATTTAATACTTATTATTGGTACGTAATAAAAATTATTTTGACTTTGAATTTTGAATTTGTCTCACTTAATTCACTTGTACACTTTGTTTCAATCAATCAAAGGCATACCATTTTGCAGGTGCTGTTTTATATTTTATTCATTCATTTTTCTTATTCATGATAAAGAGCAGATGTTACGAAGAACGTTGCAAAAATATCAATTTAAACTCACGCCCGTATATCTCGGTAGGGGCGAGCAGAGGGGGGTTTTGCAAGAACATTCTTCTAGGGTATGGTCATAAACTGCGCTTTATATAATTATACTATTATAGGTATGATAGGAGCGGTAGAGCAAAATGGGTCTGAACTATTATTGATGACAACTTTATCATTACAAGGCAGATCCTTACGAATTTTTGTAGTTCAGCAGAGCTCAGATATGTCAAAATCCTTACTATAATGCTATACCTTAAGGTAATAAGCAGTAAAATGTAAAATTTCGAAATTCCATAGAGTTACCCACGTATAAAAGATAGTTGATTAGAGACGCAGAAACATTTCATAATGAATATCATCACGATATTATATTAAGGAATTCGAAAGAATTGTCAATGTAAAACCAGTGCACCAAATAACCTCATCCGGCCCGTTAAATAAAGTAACTTAGGACTTATGTGTTAGTATCGAGACTGCAGAAATAAGCATTTTGATCTATTCCGAACTTAACGCGCTCGAAGTCGCTGGGTAGTTCTGAATCTTGTTGAAAGTTTAAGCGAATATCACTCATTGAAATAAGTGAATTAAGTGAGACATAACACAGCAGCACTAGTGGAACCGGTGGGTGTCACGCGGTGCTGCGACGACAATCCTCTTCTGATGAGGCCGTCAAGCTGAGTGCCACCATTGTTAACATGGTACGTGTATGTAATGGTGACCCTCTTTCCAGAGACTTTACCTTCAGCTTACAATCAGGCGAGGTGAAGTCAAATTGACGTGTCCTAAATATATAAAAAAAAAAAAAAAAAAATTAAATAAAACAAATTTTAACGAATTAACGGACAGCTTTTTTATGGATGATACCTTTACCTTTGACCTCTATCTCACCGGGTCGTAAGTGACGATGTGCTCTAGCTATTCCTAGTGTAGATACAAAAAAAAAACGACGACTGCACCGGGAGTGCCGGCAGAAGTGAAAACTTGAATATTAACGTTGTGCATTTTTAATATTTTGGAATGGTTAGGGAATAATATAGCACGAATTGCTTTAATTATCAGTATCAAAGTACTATCATTTATGTGGTAACATACAATATTCATTTATCGTACATAAACAGGACAATTTATATTACATTAAAAATTTAACACTTTAGAACTATTACAATTATTTTACATTAAAAAGTTTATCTCGCAGAAAAATCAACTTCCATCCATAATTTCAACGACTTTTTCACCATCATTATTACCAGAACCATCATGGCCAATATATTTATAAAGTACTCACTCATTTTCTTTCGCTATTTCTTCGTCACTTTTTTCATTAATAGATGCACTTTGTTTAATTTCCATTTTATATCAATAGATTTATGGCACAAAATAGTATAAATATTACATAAAGTTATATGATGACAAAAAGTGTTTAGTGCGCCTCGGTCGGAATCGATCTAAGTCTTGACAAAGTCAACGACCACTCATTACACGAACGCGCCACCAAGGTTGTTAATTACAGTGTGAAATTAGCGCTTCTATATTAGTTGTCTTACGATCGGGTCACGTGTTTACTGACGCGAGTTTAACCTTTTCTACCCATTACAAAAAAAGTACACAATGCCGCTAAAGAAGTTTTCACTTCAATAACATTTAGATAACAAAAATAACATCGCGATAGAATCCCTTAAAATTATTTTCTATTAAAGAATTCTGTTTGAACTTATTCGATTTTTCGTTGCTTATAAAAGTCGGTCCTATTTTAATTACGAGTAGGTACTATTTAAGTCACATAATAATTAACGTTCGATTGAAAATAATGTGAACCGACAGACGGTTTACTTCTTTCAGTTACATTTTCACGTTCGTATCTTGGATTCCGTCATTAATGAATAAATGTCTGGCTTAAACTGAAACTTGATAAGTGATCAATCTGTCTGCAAACTAGAACAATGTGAACCATTGTTTTTGGAACTCCGTTTTTGGGAATTTGGGACGTCCGATATTATTACGACCTCTGTGAGGAGGGGGCGCGCGTTCGATTTTTGGTCTGGGCGTTTGTATATCAAAATTAAAAATGTTTTTAAGTATATTATCCACGTTATAGAACCCATATTATGCTTAATTCCAGTCTAGAAAGCGCTGTGTAATACTTCCAAGGATATTTTTAAAACAAAAATGCGACGCTATCGTCTTAGGTCGCCGATTGACAATGCGAAACATATTTAAAAGTTTTCAAATAATTGCACAACTGGCACTAAGCAAGTAAAATGGAAAGGTTGCATCTGCAACGCTTAATATCATAAAAACATTATTCTAAACGGTTATATACAGGCATCGTCGTTCTGTAACTGACACAATTTTTTTTCTACCCTTTTTTTCCTTACAGTAAATACTCGATGTTGCCGCGACCCGTGAGTTAAAGAAGAATTTTCAATTAATTTCATCGAGTAAAAAGCAAGAAGCAACGGAATGAACGAGAAACACTAGTGAAATAAAGCGTAAAACTGTAAGACGTAAGACGTAATCGTAAGACGTCTGAAAACTTGTGCGAAGGCCGCGTAACAAACGCTCTGCTAGTGTAAACAAACAATGAGCTTGAAGTCGGAGAGTTCATAAGCAAAGGTTTAAAGGCTTTGTAGCTTATTCACACCGATTTACTTCAATGCACACAGAAAGCAAATTCAATTTCGCATTTTACTGCGCATTATTGTGTGTCAAAGAGTCAACCATTTTGAAGGCTTAATTAAAAACGAAATAGGCTGTGTAGTGTGAGAGTTAATTGATTTTGTAACGACTTATACTTTTGGACGCTGTTAAACTTTCTGTCGAATTTTGTTGAACATGTAGTCTCTGCCACTCTGGAAAGGGTCGTAACTGTGTGTTACCAAGGACTTATTTAGAATTTGGTATAGGTAGAACGTATCGTTCTAAATCTATCTAATACATTTGAACGAGCAATTCTTGCATATATATATGTAGTTATGTATATATATATATATATATGTAGTTATGTATATATATACTCTGAATCTCGGAAACGGTTTCAACAATTTCCATGAAATATAAATCGATTTAGCTAGGTTTCATTATTAGAAATGTCAAAAGAATAAAACTGAACTACGCTCGGTCACCCAGATATTAAGTTTAACAGCAATGAATTTTCATATTATCTATTGTTGTTGGCATCAAAATGCATTCTTGACTTTTCTCACTACTGATCCACTTAAAAGGTATGAGATCTCGATTCGACATTTCTCCTCCTTTATAGCGGATTGTTAATGCTGTCAATTATTGTCAGACAGCAATGTACAACTTTGCATGTCGGGTATATTGCTCGTCAATCCGGCGCAGTATGTGGAACCAAATTATAATATTCTACCATCACATTTCTATGTATGTACCGAACTTCAAGCAAATAAATTTCATTTGATCGCAGGTAACACAAAAATAAAAACATCCTACTGCTACTACTAATATTATAATGTGAAAGTTTGTGAATATGTTTAGATATTACTCAAACACGCTCAAAAGGCTGAATAGATCTGGTTGCAATTTGGTAAAAGGAGTTATGGCTGTAATAACACGTAGGCTACTTTTTTCCTGAAATAGTTTTCCATGGGTTGTGGGAACGAGATTAGAATTAACAACAGCTAGTTTGTAATAAATTTATGTTTTGATTTAGAGCGGATTTGCAATGAGCAGTAATCAAACTCGTAGCGGCAGCTACGTCAAAGTTCCAGCCATGCCTTGGTCGTATGTTATGCCTACTACGCCTAATAAGTACGAATAGAGTTAATTGTCTTTTGAAATATACTATACTCATCTATACGTTATCTTACAAATATTAAATATATATTATGGGGATGGATGGATGAATGTGTGTGAATGTTTGTTACACTTTGACGCAAAAAATACCTGAATGGATTTGGATGAAAGTTGTCACAGAAATGGATTAGAGTCTGGAATAGCACATATTTCAGCTTTTTATTGCGGGAATAGGTACTTGAGGGTCGCGGGTACGATCTCAGCAAGAAGCTAAAATTACGTTTGTTGTATAAAAACTTGGTTTGTAACAGAAGAACTACAACGATAGCTAGAAATAGACTTGTATTCAAAAGGTTAACCTTAAGGGGGGGGGGGGCACATTTTACCACTTTGGAAGTGTCTCTCGCGCAAACTATTCAGTCTAGAAAAAAATGATATTAGAAACCTCAATATCATTTTAGAAGAACCTATCCACAGATATCACACACGTATTGGTTTGATGAAAAAAATAATTTTAAGTTTCAGTTCTAAGTACCCCTAAAATTTATTGTATTTTTTCTATTTTTATTTGAAAATCTTAATGCGGTTCACAGAATACATCTACTTACCAAGTTTCAACAGTATAGTTCTTATAGTTTCGGAAAAAAGTGGCCGTGACATACGGACGGACAGACAGACAGACATGACGATCTATAAGGGTTCCGTTTTTAGCCATTCGGCTACGGCTAAAAACGAATCACGCCGATCTGAGCTGAACTCTCACTCTTCTTCTCAATTCTTGCCAAAAAAAATTTGCACACATCATACGGGGATGACATACAGACACAACGCCTCCGCTTTCCATATATCAAATCCGAGGGGGCCATCTCGAAACTGTTTGATATAATAAAATGGGTTAGCGGGGGTGCGAGGGAAATGCCTGGCACACCTTACACCCCGCCGTCTTCAACCTCTAGGGTTGCGGCGTGCGGTTTTAGTCGATTTGAATCCTGGGGGACTCCCGCACGATAAAAGGTCTGATGTACAATATTCTAGTTAAGTAATTGATGAATTGCTATTGGTTCTGTACATTCTCCAATCTAGCAAACCAAATATACCCCAAACTTGCTACTATATTAAGACATTTTGATAGTACTTGACATAATTAGCCTTCAAAATGAAAGCTTTAAGTACTGCTATGAAGGAGGTTGTTTCAGAAGGAATATCTATATATAGATACGTGAACCGAAAACTTTGGATTCCTTTTTAGGAATATTATGCACACATGAGATTTTGGCCAAGTTATAGAGTGATAGCTGGTGGATATTTTTCGGTAGGTGTTTGAGGCAATCCGATAATTTGTCAGATACCTCCCCCGTAATATCTTAATACAGAAACGCAGGCCTGGCTGGAGATATATATGGAGGAGAAGTTCAATAATCTAAGATTTAAGTAGAATTCAAACTTAATTTATACATGGATTATGGTCGAATTTCGACTATCCAATCGAACAGACCCAGGTCACCTTTTCAAAGTTGCACTAAGTCAACTGGGCCCGCGGACCCAGTTCGAGTGAACCCAGTAGAGCTTTAAATTCATGTAGCTTTTGGACATGATACGAATGATCTTGTATTTGTAAATAGTCAAAGGATCTTCTTTTGAAATGAAGTACCTAAATATGTTATCTCATGTAATTGCTTTATCAATATTGTACGACAGAAGTCATGCTTTGTTTTCGTTCGCAGTTTAGGACATATCCTTTTGCACTCGGGTATGCGTTGGGGTAGGCTTATTAGTCAAATAACCTAGTTTTGAGTGACGGTTTCTAAGCGCCAGTGCCGTATCTATCTCTTTACATAAGATCATTGCATGATACCTGTAAAAATGCCCCGATTTCAACTCATTAAAGAATAATATAATTTTGGCTTGCTAAAATGACGTAGTAGGTAGGAATATGTAGTTGGACTGTGAACATTACTTGACGATTTTTGTCAATATCAGATATTTTTTTTAAATTATCATTATTTATGTAAATAAAGATAAAAATGAAAAGATAATTATTTTGAGTATGGGCGACTTCTAAAGCGCGAGTTAATAATTATATAGGTAGGTACCTAAGAGTGTGTGTCAACTTTGATCACATTCCGTTAGTCCTGAAGATAGTTACATTGCGAAGGACATTGACTTTCAACATTTGTGTGTAAACCGCAGAACTATCTATAAAAAGAGATACGGTATAGACAACAGTTATTTTTATTACGATGACTTCCGCGTCTGAGTTTTTACTTAAATATCTTCAATTCATTTTATCATACATTTTTTAAAACAATTGCTTAAGCCAAGCGTAACTTTAAATATTAGTACGTTAATTCCGAGGTAAGATTGGGACCTCTGCGTTTTACTATCTATAACCGATTATCCGATAACCGTTAGTTAAGTTTCAGTTTAAACCTTATGATGCCAACTATATACAACATTTGCCTCATTCACGAATTTACTCTGGTTTAGTCAGTGTTATATTTCGCAAAATATTTTCCCGTGTGAACAATACTTTCCCCGAATGAATTATATTTTCTTAATTAGTGAACAAAGTGCAATAAACTGAATGAACGATAGCATAAATAAGTGGATCAGCTAAATCTTATCTATCTACTACTATAGTGCCTTCGTCCGTTTTGGATTACGACTATTCTCGTATAATTAACAAACGTACATGGGTCCTTATTTTACGTTTGATTAATTAAACAAGAAGCACTGTAATCAACTTCTCTGGGTTCCATGGGTGCTGATAAAATGTAGCAGTACCTCTGTGATCTTCACCGCCCGTCGGCATCATTGCTTATTCGATCCTATACAAATGTACTTCTAAATAATACTTACGTCCATTTAGGATTCATTTAGCACTGTAAACTAAAAGCTCACGTTGAATTAAAGCCGCCCAGTATCTACTTTAGATTCACAAGACACTAAAATCGCCATTTCTACCTTTGGACCTATAAAACACGCCATTGATTCCACCTATGAATGGTATGTGAAATCATAAATTTATGTGAGGTATATAATTCTTACTAACACGAATAATAAATTTGCGCTCGCACTGGTCTAGGATAATATATGAAGGAATGTCAGTTCAAACCTGGGCTTGATGGCCGTTTTAGTGTCGTTTATCACTCGTCAGCCTTTTAGTGTAGGTAAGTTAGAGTGGGTATGATATTTTATTCAAAATATGCAATATTTCTTATCTATACTAATAAGAAAGGTGAAGAGTCTGATTATACGCGTTAATATCTGAATCTACTGATGTGATTTTAAATATCTTTTTGAAATTGATAGCCTAGTTCTCGGGGAAGATTATAATAGGGTAGTTAATATCACGCCAGGGCCCTAAGGAGGCTAACTAATTAGTTAAAGTCAGAAAGGTGTTCCCGTATAGAATGGGGTACGGCGGATGAAACCGCAGGCCACAGTTGTTGTAATAATGTGATTAGGTTCTAGTATATAATTTATAGTTTAGTATATTTTGTAACCTAAAATATATTTCTATGCGAACCTTTTTAGGGTTCCATTGCCAAATAGCAAAAAACGGAACCCTTATAGATTCGTCATGTCTGTCTGTCAGTCCGTCCGTATGTCACAGCCACTTTTCTCGTAAACGATAAGAACTATGCTGTTGAAACTTGGTGAGTAGATGTATTCTGTGAACCGCATTAAGATTTTCACATGGGGCTCCCCATACTTAGAACTGAAACTCAAAATTTTTTTTTTCATCAAACCCATACGTGTGTGGTATTTATGGATAGGTCTTAAAAATGATATTGAGGTTACTTCGGGCCACCAACCAGGTGGACACCGAAGTCTTAAAATCACGCAAAAAAATCAAAATCTTACACCCACTTTTTATCACTTTACTCGACGTTTCACATGATTCTAAGTCTAATTAAGCAAAAAAAATTTTTGTGTCTGTTGGTCTGGATGTCTGGATGTCTGGATGTCTGTTTACGCAAGAACTCAAGGACCACTTATCCGATTTAAAAAATTATTTCGCCAATCATCTTGTTTGGTTAATGGGAAGAACTGATTAGATTTTGGGGTTTGTACGTTCAAGGTTTCGGGTACCTACCATACAAATTGTCCCTAAAAACTTTTACAAGGGAGTTTCTTTCGAGTTATCAGAGTAACGCGTATTTGACTTTGACATTTGAGTGACAATGACAATACGTATATTGTATATTTACATAAAACAACCAGACTCTGAAAGAAACTGAAATATAAAATCATTTTTTAGTGTTTTTGACGTCGAAGACGTTTGATTTGATTTCATTTTCTTCATATTTATTGCTCAATATATAAAGACGCGTCGAATAATATGCATAAAGCCTAAGGTCTGTAATTTTGAATAAAAATACTGCAACAAAAATATCTAAGTTTGGCCCGAAGTTTGACAATCACTGTGTGATTTTCGCCCCACTAGATTTCTAATATAATTTTTCTCTAAACTGAATAGTTTGCGCGAGAGACACTTCCAAAGTGGTAAAATGTGCCCCCCCCCCTGTATCTTCTAAAATAAGAGAATGATAAAAGTAAAAAATGTAAACTTCCACCGAAAATTGGTTTGAGCGGTTTTTTTTAATACGTCATAAACCGTAAATTGCAATTTACCTTTCATTCAATCAACTCAAATATAAAATTTAAAAAAAGCATTATTATATTATGTTACTAGCTGCTACGGAACCCTTCATGAGCGAGTCCGACTCGCACTTGACTGCTTTTTTTTTCTTTTTTTACTGCGAGATGTATGAATGTGAAAAAAAGTGGGATTTCAGTACGTAATCTTATATATGCTGACTATTTGTTATTGGGCTAGTGCCTGGCCGCATTGTATCTCCATCGTTCTAATGGTATTTACCTGAAGTAAATGATAATACATAAGTATTCTGGGACATGTAGCATATATCATAGCATAAGCCTGAAGGGCTCTATAATGTGGCTACATTTCTTGTAAATGCATATATTTTTATTATACTTCTATTGATAAATGCACTCACACCAATACAAATATACATCAAATGTATTGAGCGGGCACCCGCGACCTAGGCTTAGCAATCAAATATTTTATCACAATTCTATTTGTAGTGATTGATTTACAATAATTATGTTCTAATTCAGTATACAATACACTTAATATACATAATTACACCAAATACCAGGTGTATTGGTCATGTGGTATGAGGCACGTGCGTTAAATCACTTACGTAATTCCAACGCTGCTAGTAAATTAGATATTAGTTTAGGCGGCGCCATAGTTTTAACGGCAAAAATTAATAATGAATCTAATCTAAAATCATTAGATGTAAGATTAGATTCATTAGTAATAATATGTTGATTTATAATTAGAATGTCATCAAATCATTTGTAGACATAATTACTGTTCATCATACATTTATAAGTATTAATAATTTTTTTATCAGTGTCTAGTGTGTTGTCGACAGGGGGCATCCTTGAACCACCTTTATAGCCCCCGCGACACAGATACGGATCTAAGTATTATATATACATACATACTCACGCCTTTCTTCTACTGTGGTAGGCAGAGACAACAACTCGTCATCTGCTTCTGTTCTTAATCACTTTACGGGCTTCTCTACTCTTATTAAACCTTTCATGAAAGATTTCGAGTGCTTTTGTCCTGCCCTTTTTAGGGTTCCGTTGCCAAATGGCAAAAAACGGAACCCTTATAGATTCGTCATGTCTGTCTGTCTGTCCGTCCGTATGTCATAGCCACTTTTTTCCGAAACTATAAGTACTACTGTTGAAACTTGGTCAGTAGATGTATTCTGTGAACCGCTATAAGATTTTCACACAAAAATAGGAAAAAGAAACCAATAAATTTTGAGGGCTCCCCATACTTAGAACTGAAACTCAATTTTTTTTTCCATCAAACCCATATGTTTATGGATAGGTCTTCAAAAATTATATTGAGGTTTCTATTATCATTTTTCTCTAAACTGAATAGTTTGAGCGAGAGACATTTCCAAAGTCGTAAAATGTGCCCCCCCCCCCCCTCTGTAATTTCTAAAATAAGAGAATGATAAAGCTAAAAAAAATATATGATAAATATATATGAGAGATATATGAAAATTGGATCGAACGAGATCTAGTAAGTCGTTTTTTTTTAATACATCATAAATCGTAAACAACAATTTACCTTTCATGCAAAAAACAGAAAATATAAAAAATTAAAAAAGAAGCTTTATTATATTACTTCCTGCTACGGAACCCTTCATGGGCGAGTCCGACTCGCACTTGGCCGCTTTTACTACTAGCTGACCCGACAGACGTTGTCCTGCCTTAACTATGAACATTGAATTTGATCATCATCATCATTTCCCGGTTGCATCCGAGGCTTACACTTCGGAGCCCGAGATCCGCTTACTCCTCCTCATCCTCAGGGTCTGATTTATACGTCTTTTATGGGAGCGACTGTCGTCTGTCCACCCAACCCAAAGAGGAAAGTCTGCACTAGAGCCTCGTCCGTCAACTAGCAGGTGTATCAGTTTGCAGGTGGGCCCCGAAGATCTTGGTAGGTTGCCTCAGAAACATCCGAATATAAAATTTTGTAAATATATTTAAAAGGAATACATGGAATTTTGTTGTTTTTTTTAATTCTTAGTCTTTTTTCGGGCACGTATATAAATAGCTTTGTTGATATTCCAACACGGGTACAGGCGACATACAACTGGCCATGTGAAAACTATGAATTTTCTATATGTCAATGCCGTTAATTACAAACTACTGACAGGTATGTCAAACGCCATAAGGTTACATAATAAAATTTTATATTATTGTCGTTAAGTTCTCTTTTCTGCGCAATTTTCTTTTTTTTATATAAGAACTTTCTACGAAGTATTAGAAAGCATTTAAAAAAGAGATGAATGAAATAGGTAAAGCCGTTCTTTAGTTATAGCGTGGATGTTATACCAGGAGAAATAGGGATTCTTTTTAATACAAAAATAATATAATATTAGGTCGTTACATATGAAATTGCCGTTTATCTTGAAGAAAATGGAGGAAACCCAATTTTCAGTTTTCAGTTTTTGCATTTTTTTAGGAATGACAAATTCAAATTTTATCTTTTTTTTTGTGTATGAATGAGACAACATTAAGTTAACAAACATCAACTTTTATTACATTTTTGAAAAGTGACAGCTGTTAATACGAAATTTATCATCAAAATTGATAGCATTTAGGAAGTACTGTTTTTGAAGATCGAATTAATTTGTCAAGCGGCCAATAAAAACAAAATTTAATACAGAGTTGTAAAATCTTGAAATCAACTTTCAAACAAAATATAAATAATGGAAATAGCTATTAAATTACAGGAATAACGAACTGATGAATTTGTAAGAAAATTTCGGCAATTTCATAGGTAAAGACCTAATATATGAAAATATAGATATGATCAATTTGATGTGTATTCCAGACCACACCATTCTCGTAAATTGGTCCCGTATGGGGCCCTACCAAGAACTTTAGAGTCAAGCCAACGTAACCTGCAAGCCGGTACAGGTGCGTAAGTCTCTGGCGCAGGCTTTACTTTCGTGGTTGAGAGGACGGCTTGCATGAAAGCCGTTTAAGCCAAACCCAAAGGAGAAGGAGTACCCTTTATTTTTATTTTTTTTATTCGTGCAAATATCCCTTTGGATAGCCCCCCGCTAGCCAGCGGGCCAGTTATGTCGGGCCTGAACCGACTAAAACCGCACGCCGTCTCAAGTCTTCAGACGTCGGGGTGTAAGGTTGCCCATAAAGCATATCCCTCGCATCCCGAAGGGTTCCGTACGCAAAGTGTAAAAACGGGATCCTATTACTAAGATTCCACTGTCCGCTAGGTTGTATCGCATGAAACTTCATCGCTGTTCAGTTGAAATTTTCACATATGATGTATATCTATTGCCACTATAACAACAAATACTAAAAACATAATCTTTTTAAATTTTTTGCTGTTGTTTGCTCGATAATGGAACAGAACCCTTCGTGGGGGAGTCCGACTCGCACTTGGCCGGATTTTATGTAAGTCAAAATGGCGTCCATAAAATTGAACAAGTGGCGAGTAACGTGGAGCTTACGGTTCTTACTCGTAGTAAAACTAATTAGTCCAACCGGTTTGATCACAAGGAATAGTCCTCGTGGTCTAACCGGTCAAAGTAATTGTAGTAGGTACTAAATATGTGTTAGAAATTCCAGATTCCAGATCTGTTTTTTTAATAATAGACAAATAAAAATGAAGTTAAAGTGTCTGTTAATGTTAAGTTGTTATTCTTTTAGTCTGGGATATGAATATATATACGGCAGATAAGAACATACTTATAAAAAAAAACTATTTATAAAATACCTTTCTGTCTGTCTTTCTGTTGGTTTGCTTCGTCTAATCTCCGAAACGAATGGACTAATTTTGATGTGATTTTCACTGAAAGATAACTGATAGTAAAAGAAATATAAACATCCGAATGGAGAACCTCCTGCTTTTTTAAGTCGGTTAATAAAGCGTAACTAAGCCTACGTTTATTCCAAAAAACGATTCGGGGTTTAGCGCAAAAAAATAAAAGCCAGATCTAAGGCCACGCAGACGAAGTCGCGGGTTCAGATAGTGTACCACGAAAACCTTTATTAGCGCTGTTAGTTGGTTAAAGTTAGTAGTTACTGTAGATAGAGTAACTACTAACTTCAACAGTACAGTTGTGAACTGCACAGTTGTGAATTTATTGGCAGTGTTTGTAGGATGGATAAATTTCGAAACTTAGGTCCATACCTACGGGAACTTGGTCTAACCAATTCACGTATGGAGGTTAATTCTGTTTAACATGAGTTTCAGTCACAATTAGCAGCGGGCGATTATGAGATATACTAATGAAAATGATAATGACTCCCGAGTCTCTCGATTTTTTACTAGTTTTTACGACAGGGTTTAGGTAATTTATAGTAGTGTCATAATCGAATGATATGATCTGTCGATTATGAAAATACGTCAGTTACTAATCTCGTAATCGATTTTCAATATTAGCACTCGTAACTAGTTCGATTATAAAATTACTCATAATCGCCCACCGCTAGTCGCAATCATATAGTAAAAGAAAGAATTGGCTTAAAGCGAAAATCTGAAAAAAAAAAGTTTCTCTAATGTAGATGATGGTACAGCTCTATTGTGTTGTTTAATTTACTAAATTCGACATACATATGTAGCATGATTTGTAATTCAGATAGAATCTTATCATTTCCATAGATTGTCGAATTAGAAAATACAGTTCTTCAAAATATTCCGAATTATAAGGGTTGAAACGCGGGTATTATGGTCTATAATCCGACAAATTCGATAGCCCGACACTGCCTTGCAAAACGTTCGTCGTATTACCGGTGGTCCACTATTTTTTTAAGTTTTAGCACTTTTGCATTCTTTATTTACTTTTCGGAGTCTAGATAGAATGCACCTTGCTTACACTTAGACTCGCAGTATTATAACCCTCTCGAATACATTTGAAATTTTCTCACATGTTTACTTACCTTGTTATGAACAACATGGTAGGCTGACGGGCTTGCCATGATATCTGATGTACCTGTGAGCACTGGTTACAACTCATGAGTTCTTATCGCTAGGGAGCACGTACGGCGGGTGTCGCCGACCGTCTCGATGGGACGTCCGTGTGAGATGGGCTGGGCTGGATTGCTAGCGGGCAGCGGGTGTAGATACAGCTTGAAATAAATATTAATTTTGGTGTAAATTTAATTTTTAATTCCTGATCTCAGTTGACATAGGGATTCAAACGTTCAGTACCTTCAAGGGAAACCCAACATAAACCTTACCTACTTTTATAATTTTTATAGGATCTATCTCTGAATATCTATTTATATGCGTAAAAGCAAATTTATTTAAAATGAATTACCATTGAAAAGGTGAAATATTTGAAATATATAAGGTGTCACAAAATTAGGTCTCTGAATTTGGTGAGATGACTTGGTATCGACAAAATATGTATTTGAAACAAAAAAAATTGTATCGGTAAAATAAAAAATAAAAATAAAATACATAAAAAAGAAAGTATTAAAATGAAAAAAAACACCACCAGCGACCAGCGTCACGTGACGCGAGGAGCATACGTGACGCTGGTCGCGATTTAGGTATTTCCCACACATCCGCTTGGAGAATACTGCGAGGAGAAGGACTGCACGCCTACCACGTGCGTCACGGGCTCGGCGCGTCACGTGACGCTGGTCGCAGGTGGTGTTCTTTTTCATTTGTATTTTTTTTATTTTTTTATTTTACCCGATATATTTTTTTTGTTTCAAATACATATTTTGTCGATGCCAAGTCATCTCACCAAATTCAGAGACCTAATTTTGTGATATATACAGGATTCAGTATACCTAGATTACCTAACACTGTCTTTATCCCACTTCACTGCTTTTGGTACGGGTACGGATAAAACCCTCCTTTTATGATATATCAGCAATGGTTATAGCAGAAACTTATATTCAACTTCGCTACATTACAACAATCGCTGTAGGCGTATCACTTGTACCATTTACATACTATATTAGCCAAGTTTCTTTTTTATATCTCTCATATATTTTCTTTTTAGTGTCTAAATCGTTGTCGATAATTCATGACGTTGTAACTAGCGGTGACGTCAGAAACTACGTCATAAAAATTAAGAATTATTATGATGTCCAAGCACTGTAATTGATATTTTCAACGTTGAATAGATTATGACATATTATGATGAAGATATTTGATCTTATAGTACGTATATATTTTAATAAAAAAACTATTAACTAAATACATAAAATTTTATTTCCCAGTAGTTTATGGCTACAGTAGCTTTTTGAAATGGTACCAATCTACTAATATTATAAACGCGAAAGTTTGTGAGTATGTAGGTATGTATGTGTGTATCTTTGTTGCTCTTTCACGCAAAAACGGATGAACAGATCTGGCTGAAATTTGGCACAGGGATAGATTATAGTCCGGAATATGTTTTTATCCCGGGAATAGGTTCCCATGGGTTGTGGGAACGGGATCAGAGTTCTGAGCGGGCGGAGCCGCGAGCAACAGCTGGTGATGTATAATTATTAAGAGTAAACTCATATAATGATGTCTTGTAGTATCGAAATGCGATAGGCCTATTGGATATAATAAATTCTATGAAGAGGCAAGTGGGCTGCTTAATAGAAGGTACTCCTTGTGTCATATGATCCTACGAATATTATAACGCGAAAGTTTGTGAGTGTGAATGTTTGATGCTATTTCACGCAAAAATGGTAAAACGAATCTAGCTGAAATTTGGTACATTGATAGATTATAGTCTACTTTTTATCCCTGGCATAGTTTCCCATGGGTAGTGTTAACGGGATCAAAATTACACGCAGACGAAGCCGCGGACGAAAGCTAGTATAAAACAATATTAGGTCTTTACCTATGAAATTGCCGAAATTTTCTTACAAATTCATGAGTTCGTTATTCCTGTAATTTAATAGCTATTTCCAATATTTATATTTTGTTTGAAAGTTGATTTCAAGATTTTACAACTCTGTATTAAATTTTGTTTTTATTGGCCGCTTGATAAATTAATTCGATCTTCAAAAACAGTACTTAATAAATGCTATCCATTTTGATGATAAATTTCGTATTACTTAACAGCCGTCACTTTTCAAAAATGTAATAAAAGTTGCTGTTTGTTAACTTAATGTTGTCTCATTCATACACAAAAAAAATCATAAAATTTGGATTTGTCATTCCTAAAAAAATGCAAAAATGTTAGTACTGAAAATTAGGTTTCCTCCAATTTCATATATGTAACGACCTAATATTTGAAAATTCTATTCTATTCTGAAAATTCTCTTCTAGATATTGAGATAAATGGAATTTCAAATTCCAATAATACTTTTATTTTCATTTCATATCTGGCTATGTTTTTGGAATAATTATGTTCCTCTTATTGATCGCTCTTTTTCTTATTTATTAGTAGGGTGATAGCCAACTCAGTAGAGAAAGTCTGTTATACAATTATTTTTTTTTCGTGTGGAAATCCCTTCGGATACCCCCCGCCGGCCAGCGGGGGCGGTTATGTCGGGCTTGAACCGACTAAAACCGCACGCCGTCTCGGGTCTTCAGACGCCGGGGTGTAAGGTTGCCCATAGAGCATATCCCTCGCACCCCGACTGACCCTGGGCCATCTGCGGTTTCGAGATGACCCCCTCGGGTTTGGAAACCACGGTGTCCCCGTCTTGCCCCGGTTTGGGGGAGGTGCGCTAGTCGCCCCACCGTCCCGGCCTGCTTCTGCAGGGGTGACAGGCGGCCTCACATGCCACCCCTAGGCCTGCGCTCATGGAGGACGGAGGTCGTTAAGCGAGTCCGTTATACCCTATTTTGATAATGTGCTTTAAACTCGACAGGAAAACTGACAATATTGCTGATTCTGATGTTATAAAACCTTGACCACGCGAGTTTGACAGGGCCAAATATAATACCTTCGTCAGTTTTTCTGCTAAATCTCTGGGGATCCCGCTGGCCAGCAGGGGTGGTTATGTCGTGTCTCGACTAAAACCGCACGGTGTCCTCCCCAAATATCCGTTGCCGGGCACCCCGGGTAAGCCCTCGAAAGGATAACCCCAGGGTTGCCGGCGGACTTTGGCCGCCACCGCGGCCTCGCCTGGTGAGGTCGGGTTTTATCCCGCTTCGGTGAGTTGGCAGGCGTGTAGGGCACACACGACACGCCTCCGCCACGGCCTGCTTCTGTAAGTACGGCGAGTCGGCCAACTGCCGTCCTCAGGCCCCGATCATGGAGGTCGGTAGTCCATAGTAGGCCTAATGAAATTACCTATCGTCAAAAATATTTCTAAATCGCATTTAAGATAAATAAATAAATATTCTACGACATTCTGCACAGTGCTAACTAGACCAAAAGTAAGCATAGCTTAACTAGCTTGTGTTATTGGATCTAGGATGCGGATAAACATACTTAGATAAATTTTTTTTGTAAATACATACATATTATACATAGAAACACCCAGACCAATGCAAAAATACATATTCATGCATACAAATATTTGCACTGAGCGGGAATCGTACCTGATAAAAGTTTAATAAATAATAAAGGAATTAACTTTCATGGCGGCATTCTTTACAGTTTTTATGTATGAAATGTGTTGTCTTTAAGCATTGAGATCTCGAGTGACGATTTCTTCAGTCTGTCAAATGAAAGTGAGGTGCTAAAACCATAATCTTATTGACTTTGAATCGATTAAAAACTCGATGACAGATCTGATTGTGCATCGATATACCGCGTTATCGGTAATTCATACTGACATTAGCCTCTCGTCGTTATCGATACGAACTGACAAGTTCGATGATATGTTTTCGTTTTGTCATGACAGCTTTGATTAGGTTTGACGCGGTGACCGAGCGCGTTTAAAACTCATCTTACCCAAGTTCTAGTAGTGTTACGTGTTACCTGATCGTCTAAATGTATTCACGGTTTCATATATCTTGAATACTTATGTAATCGATGCTCTGGCTTTTATTGAAACTCAGGCCTTCATAAACGTTTAGGGAATGAACTGTTACCTTATTTTTATTTCACTCAAATTACTTACCAAATATGTGTACAAATGACATTTCTAACTAAGTTGAATTAAAATAACTGTACATTATGTTCCTCGTACGAAACAGGATAGTTACAGGTGTCACCATTATGTAATATTGTACTCTACGTCCTACCAAAATGTACACATTAGTAGGCTGTGTAAATTGATACATGGGACTGTGAAAAGTAGCGGTAGTCCAACTTCTGAAATAGTTGGATCACGATCCTACGTACCTTTTTTTTTTTTTTTATCGTGCGGAAATCCCTTCGGATACCCCCCCGCGTGCCAGCGGGGGCGGTTATGTCGGGCTTGAACCGACTAAAACCGCACGCCGTCTCGGGTCTACAGGCGCCGGGGTGTAAGGTTGCCCATAGAGCATATCCCTCGCACCCCGACTGACCCTGGGCCATCTCCGGTTTCGAGATGGCCCCCTCGGGTTTGGGAACCACGGTGTCCCCGTCTTGCCCCGGTTTGGGGGAGGGGCGCTAGTCGCCCCACCGTCCCGGCCTGCTTCTGCTGGGGTGACAGGTGGCCTCACCCGCCACCCCCAGGCCTGCGCTCATGGAGGACGGAGGTCGTTAAGCGACCTCCGGCGCCTGAGTTGCCTGCGACGCGCGGCGAGCAAGTTGCGGGCTCGGCGGACCGGGAGAGTTCTAAGTCTCTCCCGGGCGCGCTCGCGCTCCGCACCATTGCCGCAATCATGCTGCCGAGCGAGAGGACTCCCACCCCGATGGCTGCCACGAGGTCACGCCTCGGCGCCTCCCACGCCGGGCAGTCCGCCAGCGTGTGCAGCCCTGAGTCCTCGCTCGCGTCGCAGTGATGACACTCAGGCGTTGGCTCCTTCCTGATCCGATGCAGGTGGTCCCCGAAGCACCCCTTCCCTGAGATCACCTGCGTCAGTCGGTAGGAGAGGCTTCCGTGTCGCCTCTCACGATCCTACGTACCTAAAGATTCGTAGTCCTACTACGTAGTTAAACAGTGGTGTTGGACCACTGCCCCGCACCGGTTTATCATATAATCGTTGCCAACGATTCGAGTCAACGCCACAAATCTTAACAATTTCACCTTGATGCGCAATCAATCATGCGAGCCCTTTGAGACAAAGGGCTCGCATGATTGGTTGCGCTTCAAGGTCAAATGGTCAAGATTTTTGGCGTTGATTATACTATTCATAATAATCAATAAAATAGGTATACAGACAATCAAAATATATAAAATAAATGCAAAATAAATAAACGAAGTATAGTTTAAATCTGAGTCTGGAATAAAGTCAACTTAACCCGTTGAACACTCGCCATACCTTGTTATCGCTATTCGATTTAGGAACATAGTAATTATTGAACATCCTAAAGCGAAACTGTTATTATTTTTAAGGGCATATATTTGTTTTTAGTTTTTAAATTATACTGCATAAGATGGAGATAGATATCCGAGTTAAATAAAACTCTGCCACTACAAATGCTTGCTTAGATTTTATCAATCGCAGCACTACCAAACAGGTTTCGTTCTAAGTATTATTTACATAAATGTAACTAAAATATTCTTGAATGGGTACGGAAGTTAACACGAATGATAATCGGCTTACAACGGCTTAGCACATATTGTTTATAATATATTATACAGACATTAAACACAAATTGTTATATGGAAAAAATATTAGCTAATTGTATTTAGGCAAGAATAAACACCGCTTTTTTAAATATACGAGGTTAAAAAATGTACGCAAGTAACTGTAAGTAATATTGAATTAAGTACCTACTAGTATAATTATACTTTAATATGTAATTAGACTAGTATTTTATTTAACATTCTATATACATACGTGTATGAAAACAAACTCAAGTTTAAAACATATTAGAATTAATAATACCTATTGCAACGAAACGACAAACAACAGTTGCATTGAAATAAATGTATCACTTGTACTTTTCCACTATTATATTTAATAAATTAAACCTGACCGGTTTCGGCTCTCGGTATTCTCAAAGGTTTTTTATATTTATTTACATGTTACAGTCACCAGTGGTGACTGTAACATGTAAAAATGTAGCAAGTTCCACCAAGTGCCATCCAATCAACAGTATAAATAGTCCAAACCACAGTTACGTTACAATAAGCAGTAAGTTGGTTGGGTAGCAGATACACGTGGAAATAAATTGTAGTCTTAAACGGTATTCCGACCCACCCCTACTACTTCCTTACTTCCTTAAAGTGATAAGGATCGAATGTCGGTTACTTTATATCATTGAAATTCAAACGTTAATGACAATAGACATACCGAACTGTGTAGGCCTACCATGAAAATGTATATACGAATTCCGAAGTTGCGGATCGAAATTTATGGTAATTGGTACCATGAAACTCATTTATCTCCCAGTTGGGTCCGAAGACGGCACGCGACACTTCGGCCGAAGAAATCAGAAGTAGCTTCATGGTTCCTAAATGCTACATCTTTCGTTCGTGTTTTATGTGGGCCTGAAGTTTTGGACGTAGGTATAGTCAGCGTCCAAAGAGGATGATTCTCAGGTATAAAAAAAAATTTAATATATATATTAATTCCTATTTCTAAATGAAAGTGCCGTAAAACTACGTAGCGAGCTCTATATATATTTTTTTTATTTTCACTAAAATATAATTAATTATTTTTATGGAGATTTTTAATAGTACGTATCTGGTAGCCTCCCAGTTTGCTATATTCCACAGTATAGACAAAGAAAAGTGTTAGTAACATCTTCAACTGGGAAGAAATATTATAGGTGCAATAATTAAAAAGCTAAAGAAGTATCCAGTCATCAGGGATGTCGATATTTTGGAACGCGGTTAGCTACCTCATTCTCGAATAACAAACACCAGCCGAACTTGATATACAGTGAACATTAAACGTAAATCGTCAAGTACGTTATGTGTCCCTAAATCAAACAGTGGTCCGTCCCCGACACTTGTTAAATTAGTAATAAAAGTCTTCAACGCGACTCAAGCGCATATATTATGGCCGGTTTATGGCGCTCGAGTGCAGCGGCGCTTTTGGTTGGCCGTTCGGCGAGTATCGGGTTAAGTCGGGTCAGTTCGGAGGTCTCAGTTTTAAGTTTGAATTTGATTAATCATAATAAGGTTTGTTGATCCTAGAAATGTTGTCTCACAAGTTGTTATGTATTCGAGGGTTACGTCACGATTTCTTTTTAAGAAAAGGATAAATGTATGAGCTTCACATGTCTAAATTAGTTACCTGTGAAATTTTGAAACCGTAATCAAATCAAATTCTTTTAAAAAATTGTGGGTAGAGCACATAGATTATTTAGGTCAGAGCTCGTTCACTCAGCAAATTATACCGCTCGATTAAAAATATTACTTAACCCATGCCTAAGCTGAATACCTACTGATCCTGTTCCCGTGACCATGGGAATCTATGCCCGGGATAAAATAGCATATCCTTGAGTTAAGTTAAATATGTGAGTAAATAGTTCATGTAGTAATAAATAGTCAGTCATTCATTTATTAATGCTTTAATTTACATTATATATTTGAGTTTTAATTATTACGCACATTATAAAATATGGATAATCTCGAAAGAGGTTACAAGAATAGAATTCAGGTCATTAACACGTTTCAGTATGACTTTTTTGTCACCACCATGAGATGACAAAGTGCCTATAAAATTGTCGTCATATCATCATAGTCAAAGTAGATATGAATAATAAGGACTACACCAAAACGCAACAATCGGTCTTTGTATAATAATTCTTTATCCGTAACGTGTAAATTTTTACGTAACTACATTATAATGTTTTATATATAATTATTGTATGTGATACATATATCATATTGAAGTCTATATCATATAAGTCGATAAAATAAATCATTTTTTACGTAGAACTGGCTGGCCTTGTCCATTCCTTAGCGCCCACTCAGTGGTACCGTTAAAAAAACTAGTACAGTTACCACCAAACTGGATTGCGCATAACTATTATTTTTAATAAAAAACGTATTAACGTATTATATTCATTAAATAAACTCTTATATGTGTCTGTGGGAATTCTGACTGCTATTGTTAAGTTATGTACTTATATAAAATTCGCTAGTTACTGCACTACTGTCAGATGCAGTAAAGTTTATATGGTATATTATTTTCAGTTATACACGCAAGTTAATCTTTAAGGCATATCTGCCTACAGATGTATTGATATTGCATGGTTTTCGGTAAATTAAAAAACAAGGGTCGCCGCCTTATCGTTTCCCGTGCGGGACGTACATGAAATTTAAGGCACTTTTCTGATTCATCCGTGCTGCTTCCACTTTCGCACTTGTCGCAGAAAATTTATACGGAGCCGCTTGTGCCGCCGCATCTTGAAAATAATGTCGTTTTAGAGTTCGAACGATGAAGATATTTTGGTTTGTTTCATTTATAGCTACGGAAAAAAAGAAAATACATATCGGGATACTTTCAACCTCTAGTACTAACGACATTCAAGTCTGCTATTTTGATGCACCCGGCTCGGTAAAATATCGGATGGCTACTGGATATGCAAGTAGAGAGGCGGTAAGCTGCATCTGTATATCAATTAGGAGCGCTCCATAGAAATATTGGCGTTCGTTGAGCTTTCGGTACCAAAGACTAATCAGAGAAACTAATCAAACAGGGTGGCTGATTTTCATCCGACAGCAAACAAATAAGCTCACCCTCTGTTACGTGCGATTAAAAAATCTTTTGACACAGTAATGATAAATCAGCAGCAGAGACGAATCAGTTGGCCTTACAATTCCGTGCCACACGCTCGTGTCCTGCCTTCATCCCTCTACTTCTAGTATATTCTAGAATAGGTGCTGTATATGACCTCATGAGTAATTTATTATACATGTAAATAGAAAAAACTTTTATTTCCACTAGTCGAACACGCAAGGCAACCCATAGCACATAGTGACGCAGACCTTATGGTGATACCAAAGTAAATTGTAACCCTACAAAGTGAAACAACAAGCTCGCACTTTGAAGCCCGAGGTCCGGTCTTCTACTTCACCTTTTGTCCGTGTTGAGTTGGCCATACGTGTTTCGTCCTATACCGGTTTGTTTTGACTTTTATGCGAATGCCGTCAGACCTCCCAACCCCCAGGGGTAAACCTACACCAGAGCTTCATCTGTCAATCAAACTCTAACTCAAAACGCCACTTACGAAACGTTTAGAAATAAAAATAATATGATTATTGTGAGTGAGTAAAGTTGTAGTAGTTATTTACCTATATCTGTTTAGGATAAGGTTTTACCACAGCTTTTAATATGCCAGGGATTTTTAGTCTTTAATGGTTTTTTGAAGTGCTACAGAAACACGCATAGGCACCATAGGAACAACATAACGTGATCTAAGTACGTTTTCGTTAAGCACGCCTACCTTAAAATAATAGCCTACTAGAATAATAACGTCTCAATTTGTAAGTTATCTAGATTTCAAATGTATTTTAATTAGTATAATAAAATCTAATGTAATTGATACTGACTAAAGATTGTTATCAACAATTTGCATAACTCGTCTGGTAATTATATTATTTGATGGTTTTTAGTTGCAACGTGTCTTAACGGGGAAATATTTTACCCGGTACACGGCAACTTCGCGTCCAGATTCTGTACAATTTTATTTTAAATATCTATAATGTCACGTCTCTTTCCTACTGATATAGGCAGATACGACATCTTACCTCTGGTTACGATCCTGGCATACAAATTCCGCATCTTTTTCTTGCTTAACAATTTTTGATGAGCGTTAATTATTTTTTTTATAGAAGCTTAAATTTAGGTTGTTTTTTGATACAATATCTACCCGAATGTGTGTCTAAACATTTTATGTATATTGCGTGAAGGACGACATGGCAAGGAAACGAGTAACTGAGGGGTGACGTCTGACAGGAATATTTTAGGAATTTAAGGAATAGGTTTGACTGAACGTTCTCCAGGGAGTTGGTTTATACCGGCCACATCCGAGGCCTTCATATCTACCATTACCTCTACCAGTAGCGACGGCCGATTGACCTCCCAACCCCTAGAGGGAACTGCTATGCTATGAGTTGCCTATGCCGCGGAGGGTCGTCGTTGATTGGCATGTGTACCAGCTGGTAGGTACTTTGAGTCCCGGAGCTTTGAAGTTGGCTTTGAACCCCGAAGACGTTACCAATTGCAAATGGTGAAGTGATTGAAGTGACTTGAGATACTCGTAAGAAGAAATGTGTCAACGTGTGTGTGCATTATCGTATGAAGTCAACTCGTATGACACCAGCTTTCTGTACCAATTATTTATGTAGTTGAGGTCTCGCTCCCGTTACTACTCAGTCAAGATTTATGATTGTGTTATTTGTGTTTGATTATTTGAGGCGCAATTTGTAAGGACATACTCTGACCTATATAATTGTGTCTAGACTAGCCTAGCAGTTCGTGGCAGTAACTCATAAATAAGATACCTACTCAATATATCACAATAGGACCTCTGAGTCGATGCTTAATTTATTTGATTCCTGAACAGTGGTGCATAGATATCGTATTTATTATTAAATAATAGTAAAATTAAATGGAAGATAATAATAAAATAATATAGAATAATAAAAATGTCTTGTTTATTTTATTCCAGTCAATTCTTTAAGATAGCGGTGAACCGATTGTTATTCAGTGATAACAGTAACGATTATGATTATCAGCGAATATGAATCGACAATTGCAATAACTACGGTTATCATATTATTTTTAACTTTTAATGACATAGGTATATTTGTAATTATGTAAATAAAAAAGTACTTACTTCATTTTATTGAAATTAAAATGTAACGAATTAAAAAAAATCTTAATTCAAGATTCTACAGCAGCCCAGTTAATGGTGCAGCAATCGCATTATATGGATTTTTTTGAGATTTTTACCCGTGTGATGCCGGTGAGTAGTTTATTATTTCAATACCTGGCACCTTGACTCCGAAGGAATTAGATTTAGAATTGCAGAGATAGTTGTTGAAAATAATTAATTCTTACGTCGATTAAGTTTTACTTCACCGAAGCGGGATAAAACCCGACCCCACCAGGCGAGGCCGCGGTGGCGGCAACCCTGGGGTTATCCTTTCGAGGGCTTACCCGGGGTGCCCGGCAACGGACACTTGGGGAGGACACCGTGCGGTTTTAGTCGAGACACGACATAACCACCCCCGCTGGCCAGCGGGGGGGTATTCGAAGGGATTTCCGCACGTAAAAAAAAAAAAAAAAGGGTAGAACGAATTTCTTGCACCGGGTAATTTCTCAGAAAACCCTAGCTTTCATTGGGTATCGATTATATCATTTGATATATCTTCATCGAGAACGCAATGACCTGTAATAATCTTTATCTTTTATGGCTAATAACCGGCTCCCATGGTGTTTTATCACCAAAATCTTGTATTTATGAAATTTGGATATATTTTTATGGGATTTTGCCTAACCATGGGAAAACGGTGGCTTCATCGAATTAATGTTATGCATTTCGAAAATACTGTAAATTGAACTTTATTGATGTGTTACAAACGTATGTATTTCTTAGAGATGTGTTGAAAATTAAAAGCCATCATACTCAGAAGTGTATTTTTAAGTATTCTTTTGCTTTTTTTCATAGCTGTGTCCGGCATGAAAAAATGTCAGCTGTTCATTAAGTTGTATGCACATATTATTATGCACATTTATATGTGTTTGCCTGATGTACTGTAGTTTATACATTTAGTCTATGGGCACGTGCCTGTCTCTTATAGTTTAATGAATCCAATTTAACTTTTACGTGTGGTATTAACTAATTATGTAATTTTGTAATCCAACGTAACCGGATCGGGAGCGAATAGAATGAAGTTGTGATAATACTTTTTGAGTAGAAACGTGGTAATGTAATACCTTTTTTTTTTGTGCCGAAATCCCTTCGGATACCCCCCCGCCGGCCAGCAGGGGCGGTTATGTCGGGCTTGAACCGACTAAAACCGCACGCCGTCTCGGGTCTTAAGACGCCAACGATATTAATATCCGCTATCCCTATTACTGTTGCTTTTGGTATCATTTACATCCTCTTAGCGTTTTTTTGCATCCGATTCTCTTTGGAGCCCGGGGTCCGCTTACTCCTTTTCCCCGATTTTATTTGGCTTATAAGGCTTTTATGGGAGCAACTACCCTCGGACCTCCAATCCCAACCCAGTGGAACCGCTACCGCTCTGTTTGATTACAAACAAAACGAAATGTATTACCATTAGGTAGTAGAGCCAGCTAGTATCATTTAACCTTTTAATGTGCTAACCAGCTCGGTTACCATTTGGTCAGGAGCCCCTCGCATACCCCCTGTCATGCTCTTCCTAAGAATTTCTAGCAAACCTATATACTGCAAGGAAAACAATACTCTGTGTGCGTTGTCCATCGAGCAGCCTATATTTCAAACTAATTTAACTTTGAAGAAGAACAGTTTTCCTTGATAACAGATGCAATCTACGTACACCTTGAAAGGTTACACAGCTTCTCAATTGTTCTGATAGAAGATTATAAAATATTTCGTATAATTATACTGTATCCGAAGTAAACTATATGCGAGTTAAATTCAATATTAATGATATTAATGTTTTTGGGAGCAAATATAAACAATGATTACTTTGTACCGAACACGCTATGATTACGTGATTCTGAATGGGCGATATGACGTAATAAAATATATCGAGGAGAGTTACCCTGTAATCGAGGTTAAGCAATGTTACCGGGGTCAGGTTCATAGATACGGTCGGTTATCACGAAGAACACAATATCTCCATCAGAATGCAGATAAGTACCGATTGTGATAAACGTCATTCTGTGGTCAAACTGTGCTTGTTTTCGTATAAATGTATATACACGCCTGTTATTCAAGATAAGTTTGGCAGAGGTGAAAAAGCACCCATATTTCACTAAACTTCTCTATTCGGTCATGTACATTTTTTTTCGTGAGGAAATCCCTACGTATACTTCTCCGCTGGCCAAGGGTGGTTTTGTCGGACTCGAACCGACTAAACCTGCACGCCGTCTTGGACCCATTAGGCAATTCCCTCGCCACCCGGCTGACCTTTGGGCCATCTACGACTTTGAGATGGCCCCCTTGGGTGCGGGAACCACACTGCCCTCATCTTGCCCCGGAAAGGGGCAAAAAAGGCTTGTCGCTTCGCCGGCCCGGCCTGCTTTTGCTGAGGTGACAGGCAGCCTCACCGGCGGCGGTCGTGTACCTAATAGGGGTGAGAATATTGCCGTTCACAGGATATTTTTTCTTACCCCAAGACGCTGAGGCCATCATCATCATCATCTCTCTGGACTACATTTTAGGTGCTCTTGCGCTCTTGGAGGCTCGACACGAGCGGAAGAGCAAGGTCACACAAATACTAACTATCCTGTTTTTCTAAATGTCTATTATAATAACCGATACTTTTTACCATTATCTTCCTTTTTCTGTAAGAATAAATAAAGAAATTTTATATTTGGCTGGCGCCACTAAGGCCTACGTTACAATATCTGTTCAATTCAATTGTTTAACAAGCACGACGAGGGGCAATTACATGGCCTTCCCGGTATCAATAACATAAACGTTCCCACTAGACCTCTGGACATTAGGAAAAAAATATTATTGTTCGCGACTTCGCGTGTTAGGAAGAAGTTTGATCACGCTAATCCACCGGCCGCGCCGGCGCATTCGCCGTGTCGTCACGCGAGCTACCGGCGGGAAAATCATTTAATTTTTTTTATAATTCATCTCACGAACCCCTTGCCGTTGGAATTTAGGCTTTATTTCTAAAGCATCAGGGGTGTTGAGTTCAAAAGTGAGGTGTATATTTATTTGATAAGTTTATGAAGATACGGTCTGATAAAGAAGTGATTTTAGACTTACAGGTCCAAGAGTTATATGTCTGTGAGTTTGTGCTATTTGTGGTATTTGGTAATGAAATGACTCTATGGTATGTGTACATATTTAAGTAGGGTTTTAATAGAGGTTTGGAATCTTCGGTTCATACGGACGTGAACGTTTGTCGGTTTATTTATTTTGCGGTTAATGGTAAGTTGATGTGTTTCGCTCGAAAAAATATTATTACCTGATTTATGTGAAGGGGCGTGCAGTTCACTGCTTATTTATTGATATCGACTTGAGCTTTAATAATTGTAAGATAAATGAATGCAAATGATCATATGATCTGCATGGAATGAAATTATAGACAGACAGTCAATGATAAAAGTAGCTTAACAAATTCTAATTAATTGATCACCATAGCTCTTAAACATTTCATAAAATAACAAACAAAACATGAATTATATTTACTTCGTCTTGTGGGGATTTTTAATTTATATTATACCTTTCGTAGAATTCAGCGTAATTCAGCCCGATGTCGGACGTTTTTCTGTATCCCCAAATTGCAAGATTTTAGTACGATAGTCATATTTATCTATATGGTAATCATTATGTATACCTACTGCGGCCGGTTTCAGCACACACTAATCGGTTGAAGTGAACCATTAGGTACGTTTTAAATATTGAACTTTTTAATATTGCCTGTCCGATAATATACCAATACATCAGTGTGTGGGTTTAAGGTAGAGCTATAGGGTTTTGACCCACTTTAGGGCCCACATACGGCTTCGACTTCGATGAACAAATGTAGGCGAAGCTAATTTGACCGTTACTTAGCTTTGTCGGTAACATTTTAATAAGTAATATACAACGTTATCAACGCGTTATCCGGAGTTCGAAGAAAACGGGGATCATAGGTTTCAGGTCATGTAAATTCTTTAGAAATTGCAATGTGTATACATTGAAAAAAATAAAAGAGTTAAAGAATTAAAGAGATCTGAAACTTGTCCACTCTCTACTGGCGAAGTCGTCCAGATTATATAGGTTAGGTTTATGGAACCTCATCAAGACCTTCCACGCTCCTCCGGGATTCTAAGGTCAGAAGGTAGTCGCTCCCATAATAGCCGTTAAAGTTAAAGTTGAAAAAGGAATAAGCGGAACCCGGACTTTGAAGTGAAAACCTTGGATGCAACGAGAATAGTACCAAGATGATGATTATTATAAATAGCCAGCATTTCCTTCTCTATATTCGTATTCGTATGTGTGTATATATTTAGATAATATATGTATTGTATATATATTGCACGTGTGTATATGTATTAGGTATGTTTGTGTATGTATACGTATTTATAAAATAAAAAAGTCGGTTCACTCATTGTATGTATGTTCCTCATTTTAATTATGTTGTTTAAATTTGTGGATAACGCTATTAGTTGCACATATACTATATTTCTGTATTTAAGACTTGTTTGTAATTTAATTGTGTATCTGTTTATTGTCCTGAAAAAAAAATATTATCGTGTATCCGGATCTATGCTTTTTTGAACTTAAAAAGTACCCAAGAAATTATTGAAATAATTTTGCTTGGACTGCTGGCCTCGCTCGCCGGTCACGTGCTATTCCATCACTCACACGCAATAAGCGTAATAAAATTTCACTGTGGTTTCGATAGGCGGTACCTGGTTTTGAGTCTGAGGTGTGCCTGTCGTAACTATGTTAAATTACCAGACTAGATTGTTACGGTATTGAAATTTACTGAGTCCCTATTTCGACCGTAACTGGCGTTTGTGACATTCGAAATCGTAAATTTTATACACGCTTCGGTCACCAATATACAGACGGCCTCGTGGCAACATTGCACCACGTTGACCGCTTAACCCGCGCGGTCATCGGTGCGTCACGGGCTGATGAACATGAAATAAGTATAAACTTGAATTTAACTAATAATAATGTAAATTTTAGGTAAGCTCCATTTTAAACATGTCAGAAGTTATAAACGTATAACTCTCGAAACAATTTAACAAGGTGGAAAATGTTTATATCGGGGACTCGGTTGCATTTCTTTTTTTTTATTGCTGACGTAGTTCAGGAGCAGTTTCAGTCCACCTACAACTAAAATCTAGTGGGTCGGAAATCACACAGTGATTGTGAAACTTCGGGCCAAACTTAGATTTTTTTGTTGCAGTATTTTTATTCAAAATTACAGACCTTAGGCTTTATGCATATTATTCGACGCGTTTTTATATATTGAGCAATAAATATGAAGAAAATGAAATCAAATCAAATATCTTCGACGTCAAAAACACAAAAAAATGTTTTTTAGGGACAATTTGTATGGTAGGTACCCGAACCCTGAACGTACAAACCCCAAAATCTAATCAGTTCTTCCCATTAACCAAACAAGATGATTGGCGAAAGAATTCTTTAAATCGGATAAGTGGTTCTTGAGTTATTGCGCTAAGGACATCCAAGAAGACATCCAGACATCCAGACCAACAGACAGACCGACACAAAAGTTTTTTTTGCTTAATTAGAGTTAGAATCATGTGAAACGTCGAGAAAAGTGATAAAAAGTGGGTGTAAGATTTTGTTTTTTTTTTTTGCGTGATTTTAAGACTTCGGTGTCCACCTGGTTGGTGGCCCGAAGTACCTACCATAACTAGCCGTTCAAACTTTAAAGATAAAGATGGCGTGATAACAAACTTAGTTGTCTAGCCAACACTGAACTTAATCCATTTCTTAAGCACTCACAAGATACTTCAAGAATCGCTCCACTGGTTCTATTCTCGATCGCTATCGTATGGGAGCATGGCAGCATTGTGTTTTCGTTCACACCGCAGCGCTCGCGCTTGCCCCATTGAGTCCACGCTACACAGAATAGCCTGGCGATACTAAGCGATAAATTTAAATTTTGTATATATGGTTTTTGTATCACTATTAAAGCATTCGACTGATAAGTCATAGGTCGCGGGTTCGACAGCCGTGACCTCTGACGGATGGATATTTGCATCGAACTGGATGTTTCTATGTATAATATGTAGTATTGACAAAAAAAACCATATCACAAAATTATTACTGACAACTAACGACCAGCAAGGTATAGCCAAAAATGATAGAACCAAAACCAAAGAACTGATCCTATTTGGGTATTAGATGACCTATAAGACACAATTGAAAAAAATCAAGCGTTCATTGAAGCTCATATATTACGTAAAAAAGAGATCAAGAGTTATTCATCATCAACATCAACCTATTCTAGTCCACTGCTGGACATAGGTCTCCCCTAATGAGCGCCATAGCGCCCTGTCTTCAGCTTGCCGCATTCAGCATCTGCCCGCAGTCTTTCGCAGATCGTCATCCCACCTGGCCGGAGGGCGTCCTACACTACGTTTGCCGAGTCGCGGTCTCCACTCAACAACACGTTTACGTTTATAGAGACCGATATTCTTAGTAATCCATGGATTCTCCGTACGGGTGCCGAGTCCATCGCGATGCTGAGTTGGGAACTCAGGACAGTGCCTGGGACTTGCGACCCAAGTGTAGGTTTAAAAGGGGCCCCTTTTGTTGATGTACATCAACACTCACCTTCACTATATAGATATTCTGTTATGATTTTCCTGTACGTAGTATAACTACTGAGATTCTGATAGTTACTTACAGTCAATATTGAAGGTTATGGCGATAGCCCAGTGGCGTACGTGTCGGAATGTCGAGACGAGGTCTTCGAGTTCAATCCCCCTCATCGCCCCGGGCACACACCTATGACTTTTCGTAGTTATGTGTGTAATAAACAATGCTAAATAATCGCTCTCTTAGTAATGTGCCCGGTGGATGGCAATAGGCTAGTCCTATTACATTGGAACCTAAACATAACTGACGAATCATCACACGTATGTATGTATGTAACATTAAAGGTCCCTAAATCATCAAAGGACCTTAACATACAGATCATAGCTGTGGAACCTCTTTGGATACCTCCCCGCTGGCCAGCGGGGGTGGTTATGTCGTGTCTCGATTAAAACCGCTCGGTGTCCTCCCCAAGTGTCCGTTGCCTGGCACCCCGGGTAAGACCTCGAAAGGATAACTCCAGGATTGCCGGCGGACTTTGGCCGCCACCGCGGCCTCGCCTGGTGGGGTCGGGTTTTATCCCGCTTCGGTGAGTTGGCAGGCGTGTGTGGGCACACACGACACGCCTCCGCCACGGCCTGCTTCTGTAAGGACGGCGAATCGGCCAACTGCCGTCCTCAGGCCCCGATCATGGAGGTCGGTGCTAAAATAATAAACAAAACATATTATACAATCACTTGACTCTGCCATTTTATAAATTTATTTCATTTTTTATTTTATTTTAGCGTTCAGCAAGTTGTGCCACTAACTGTACTTAGCAAGGGACGTAGCCAATCATTAGTATAGTATTTTTGTGGACCTCAATCCCAGTACCTCTTATGTGGTTGTCTCAATATAACGGAGTGTATTGCTTTGTTTTCGGCAAGTGATATGTAAAACAATGATAATGATATTCTAATATAAGTGTTTTATAACATCCTAACATGCCGAAGAATCGAGAATAAAGAATTGTTGATAACGTGGTCATCAGAATATTACGTCCATAAGTCCCTCACGTTCATTTAAAATTAAATAAACAGATAAAATATCTACGAAAGGTGCAAAAATAAACTGTAAACAGATAGCCAGTTCATCATTACGTACGAAATTGTGAGATATCTATTACAAGTGTACTGAGTGTAAAATTTGTTATTTTGAGGTGACTAAGAATTTATCAAGTAGAAGGTCAGGTACTCGTGCGAACTGTGTATTCAAATTGGATTAAACCACCCAGTGGCAACCGGTTACTATATAAATTATATTATTTTATCTTTGCTATTAGTAACCAGTGAGTAGATATTATTAACATTCTAAATTAGTGATCTAATACCTAAATAAAAATCAATATTTCTTTATATCATATTTTCATCCGATTGCGATAAAACTTATTGCTGGCACTTGCTCTTTGCTTATAGGCAGAATACTAGGTATTATTGGTGCTGCAATCGTCTTATACAATTTTTTTTACGAAGTTTTTCTTTGCCTAGATAGAACCGGTGCTAGAGCGACACAAGTAGTAGCTGCATGTTACGGAAATAAATATGCTGCGGGTGGATATGCGTAATCACACGAAAGGATCGCCTGAGGAACTTTCGCATCCGCGGCATCCTTCATGTCCGTGATATCGCAGACGAATGGCAGAAAAGTCGCTTTTGCTGGTGCGGTCACATTTCGCTTTACAGCCTGGCCTACCTTGTGGGAGGGCTGATAGGTAGACCCAAGAAATGCTGGCTTTACACATAGGTACGTGGTCTGGTCGTACTACCAATGATGTCGAACCGGGCTAACTAGAGTAGTAAGTAGCAAAACAGACTACACTTGAGGGGTGGGGCGGGTCAGGTAGTTCCTAATAAAATATTGCTACACATTTTTTTATTCGAAGTAATTTACATAACGGACTTTGACGGACGATTGTCTATCAGAACGGAAAGATTCACGTAAGGCAATTCGTGCGGTTGAGCTAGGAGCGTAGTATATTAATTACTCTGTGGTGCGGTTCTGCTTTTGACTTTTATGGATTTTTAACAAGTGTTCCTTGGAGGTGTACTGTTTTCAAACTAGTCCAGAGGTGATAAAAACGAAAATTGAACTTCGACGTTGGTAACCTTCTTAAAATCTTTTTAAGTCCCTTTAGAAGAGCCCCATACCGTGTACGTACCATCGAGACAAACGAGTACGTTGATGGGACGACGCACGTTTTAGCCATCAATAATATTTCATTTGAGGCGTATGTCTGCCGCAATGTATAGTGCAGAGGTCGTTTGTTTTATGTGAATGTTGCCAGACCGTAATAAAATCCTTCGCGTTCATTCAATTTGCATTAGCATATGTATCATTTAGGTAGGGAGTTTTATGCACTTATTTATAGTGCTAATTCTCGAGACTGAGATGCAGTTAAAGGAATTCTTAGGAAGCATTTATTCACGTGATGTACTTGTAAACAAATTTTGCCACCATCCTGTATTGTGGTGTAATAATAACTCACACTAATAATATTTCACTAAACTCCACGACGCTAGACCCAAAGTAAAACTAGCTTGTAATATGGGTTCTAGAATGTGAATAAACGTATGTTTAGTGACTTTTTATTTACTAAAGAAAATTATCTAAAAACTTTGATATATTTATATATATAAATGCATAAAATTATTTGCACCGGGCGAGGTTTGACCGTTACCGCTGCACGTTCCTTGTACCGCTCCCTAGGAACGCGCGGAGTACGAACAAGCGGCGAGAAATGAGCGAGCGGTACAGCACTACCGGTCAAACTATAGCAGCCGAATGCCCACAGAATCTTGATTAATTTCTTTATATTGGTATATCAATAGCTTGTCATATATATAATCCTCATTTGCATATGCAGTGACTAGGTCTTCATCAATCTAACATCAGATAGCACTAAAGATCAAAATACCAAGCCATTTAAAAAAAATTGATTATATATTTTCTAACGTCTAAAGCTTTCACACCTATACACCTTAATATACATACATCATGTTTACTGGAAGAAAACTCAACGTGGAGTTAAGCAGGTACCTAAATATTCTTTTGATTACATATCACAAAAATATTTATGTGTACAATAAATAATATGAAGACTTTGTACCTAATGGATGGTAGGTTGGATGATCCGGTCATGTGATGTATAGTATCCGGAACCTGGCACGAGCGGCGCAGTAAATATAAACAGCGTTTTCACGCGCCGTTCAGACGAACTTATCTGCGCGTCCGGGTCACCGGGCCTTCGCGTACTTATCTATTCTTGGGGTGTGTTCATAATGTGCGGGGATTCCATTTCAATCTGGCTATAAAAGTTGGGTGTAACTGAACCCTATTAAGATGTTCGGGACCCAAGCCAACCTCATCTGCTAGACAGTACACGTATTGAATAACAGTTGAGGCTCTGGCGCAGGCTTCTCTCTAGGGATTGGAGTGTCAGACGGTAGTTGCACCAGTAAAAGTCAAGGTTGATGCATTCGTACCCAAAAGTCGGAACGTCAGAAGATCCAAGCATACAGACCGCGGAATGTGCCTTTGTTCTATAGTACGTAAAGATACTGAAACCCGTACATCCCCAAAGGTAGGCAGAGGTTAATTAGAATCATCAGCTATACTTTTTAATCCCAAGTAACGGGACGACTCTATCTATAGCTGTCAAATTATTATTTTTCCTGACTCTGTGGCAGCGAAGCGTATCTGGTGGAATATCAGTTAAATCTTGACATTTATAACGATATAATTGTCGTAAATATAAAATTTTAACAAAATAATTTAATTGAAATAATACTATACGACTACAGTTGCTTTTCAGTAGTTATGGTAACAGGTAGTATCAACGTCGGGAAAAATATAAATAATATACGCTGATACTCAATAAATCCCGATATATTTCGTTAATAAAAAAATTGGAATTGGTGTAAACGACCGACAATATCATATAAGTATATTAGAGTAAATCGTATAATTATTAAAATATGAAAACGTTGAAATCCAAGCATCGATATAACGCATCTTTTCTTTTGCACTCATCGATAAGTTAACTTTAAAACTGACGATAACAATTTTCGCACCACTTACTGCGTGTTAAGGGCAAGACATACAGATGCACGGGTTTATTATTACGATTGTTTTGGCGACAAAATATGGAACACACTATTGATAGTCAAAACCAGTCAAAACGTTCTATTTCATATCAAACTATGAGCTATTGATTCCTAACTGCGACTGTCTTTTATCTTGCTGCTTGCTTTTATGTTGCAAGTAACATCATAGCAGAAAAAGAAACGGACGTGACATAACGGCCTTGGGAATGGCGGAATAACGAGTTTTTGGCTGTGGGTGCAATGCGGCCGGGGGCGTACCGGGATAGGACCGTAACGGCCAGACCCTTGGTCCTAGAACCCGTGATAGATAGTGGTTTGCTTTGATAGATGACCTTTCAACCTTCAACCATATCTGGAAAAGTGTTTAAACTCTCTCTCTCTTTGCGTCACATGGATTCTGCCGTGTGCATGTTTGTGGATAACTTATCATGCTTGTATCTGAGCATAACAAATATATGAATTTATAGGTAAAGGTCAAGCAATAAGAATCACTTGGAAGATATAATAAATAAAATGAATTTGCTGTTACTAAGTCACATAATGAGTTTATTTATTGATAAAGCATTAAAATATTATTATGTGAACTCTAAATATTAATTTATAATAGCTCTAACTTTCATTTGAATAACTTTGTAGGCTAGAACGAACACTATTTCAAAAATATTTAATGCAGTATTAAAAAAATAGATATTATCGTTGGTTCTGTTAGCTACGGATAGGACCACCACGGAACAGATTATTTACTCATTCATAAATGGTAATTTCTATGCTCTGGATGCTGAACTCGTAAAAATAGTGTTATCGTGGGAGTTCCATCTTAATATTCGCTGTAGACTCGGTGTCTTACATACATTACAAGATTCTTACTAAAGGTTAGTTAGGTCACTTTACTTTTAGTGACCAATTGCAATTTTTCTTTTATATAAACCACTGCCAGGGTCGTGGCAAATGGAGATCCGTGATCTCTGCCTACCCCTGTGGGAAACAGGCGTGATTTTATGTATGTATGTATAAACCACTGCCAATAGTAAAATGCTCAAGGTTTGGGAACGTGACTGGTGCCTCTATTACGTGTTATCTACCAAGTAGTTAAGATTTATTAATAGTAGAGAAGAAAAGACACGTTAGAGAAATTTATAAGTGGTACTCACGTGTGCACTTCGGGAAGAAAACCACAATTTTTATAGCCCATTTTCGGTCAGCGATTGCAACAAAATTGCAAAAAATATAATTATACACAAGATTGCTATAGTTGTATTTACATGTCAAGTTTGGTCAAAATTGGTCGATTAGTTTAGGAGGAGTAGCGTCACAATCAAAATACATCGAGTGGAGTATAGAGAGCTTTTTGACTCAGCTCAACTAAATGGTAGACAAAATGTAATAAAATGTAATATTGCTATTACATACAAGAAGTTGGTTAGTAATGAAGATATTTCTGGCTATTATATGATTACCTTATTAAGGTACTAGCTGACCCGGCAGACTTCGTATTGCCTCAATCGATAACAACTTCCATATTTATTCACCTTTTAAACCTTCTCTGGACCTCCACAAATAATTCAAGACCAAAATTAGCCAAATCGGACCAGCCGTTCCTGAGTTTTAGCGAGACTAACGAACAGCAATTCATTTTTATATATATAGATTTATCAGTCGTAAGAATAAGTTCTGTACACTTGACTGGAACTAAATAGACCAATAATTTCGTTGTCTTAAAGCCAGCCAGTTTTTGAGTGATTCTTTTATAGGTACAAGAATCTTTAGCGCCCCTCCCCCAAACCGGGGCAAGACGGGGACACCGTGGTTTCCAAACCCGAGGGGGCCATCTCGAAACCGGAGATGGCCCAGGGTCAGTCGGGGTGCGAGGGATTTGCTCTATGGGTAACCTTACACCCCGGTGTCTGAAGACCCGAGACGGCGTGCGGTTTTAGTCGGTTCAAGCCCGACATAACCACCCCCGCTTGCCGGCGGGGGGTATCCGAAGGGATTTCCGCACGAAAAAAAAAAGGTACAAGTTTCTTACGAGGCTATGTATATGGAAACCCTAGTAGTATTCAGAATTCCGGTACTTCTGATCAACGGAAGGGTTTACAAGCAATAATTCATAAAAAGAAACGATCTAGATTCGAGTGTGGTTTCCGGTGTAGTCTTCAAGATTTTATAATTTAAATGCTACCTCTACTCAGATCTCCAGTATGAATAGTTTTCGATCTTATGAGCAATAATTAATGAATGATGTAGCCAAACTCTTTTAACCTAAATCTATCCATGTCGAAGTGCGCGGGGTCGACGAAATCACCTCACTCGCCCTCGCGGCGATTGCCTAATAGCAGATATTATAGTGTAAACGTTACTCTAGTCCTCGCTCGATTACATTGAAGTCCTTACCGTGCACTTAAATAATAATATTATTTCTATGTTGTCGAGAAATCTGTTAAACCTATAAGCCAAATTTTATTCTGAGTAGCGGTAAGAATTCATATCTATAACGCTAATATTATGTTCATAAAGCCGCATGACAGAACTAAAATTAGAGTAGCATTTAATTTATCAAATTGCATTTTCAAGCACCTTAACACTCCCGCAGTTCAGAACTACTGGAGTTCTGAATATTGGTAGGGTTCCCATAAACGCTACCACAGAATAAATAACAGTTGACGCTACGACGCTTGAGTCAGGCAGTCTAATAAATAAGTTTGATTGAATTACCATGTAGCGTTTTAAATGATAGCATAGGTACTCTATTCGTGTAGAAACCGTAAATGCGTAGTTAAATGTTCCATTTTAGTTGACCAGATAGTGTTACCTAATTTATTTAAATGATGGTCTCCAAATTACCACAGCGCCGTAAGTTGAGCGTTTGATAAGCTAAGCGTCCTCCTGACTACTTCTGAGGTACATCACTGATTAGCCCTTGAGTAGATCTTGTGTTGTAGTTAGTTTTACTTAGACATAACCGGTTATATTGGGACTGTTACGTGAAAATACTTCGTATATCAAGGTTACCTGTCTCAAATATTTCATCGGTATTAATTTATCTGCTAATGCACTGGTGGTAGAAATTTGATGACACAAATTTGTCACAAAATTCGGCCGGGTCGGTACCACCTTGTACGATTGCGAAAAACCCTCCATAGTAATCCAATTTCGGTTTGATTGCGTTCAGGGGTCAGCAATTGCATAGCCTAGCAGGGGGATTGTGGTCGCAGCACTAGTGGGACCGGTGGGTGTCACGCGGTGCTGCGACGACAATCCTCTTCTGATGAGGCTGTCAAGCTGAGTGCCACCATTGTTAACATGGTACGTGTATGTAATGTTGACCCTCTTTCCTGAGACTTTCCCTTTAGCTTACCATCAGGCGAAACGAACATCTATGGCAGCAGCAGTCTTCACGGGAGTTGGAACCTAAAGACTCCGAATCTAACTGCGGAGCTTCCATATCGCAAATGGGTTGTGGAGGTCAGATGGCAGTCGCTTCACGGAAAATCGGGAAAATATCGAAGTTCGGCCGCTTCGTAGTTGGATCGAGAAACCGACTCTCACTGTGTTGGCAAACGGTTCGGAGGATGATGATTTGATATCAGATAGAGAGAGAGATAGAGAGAGATACAGTCAAGAGGTAATCTATGGTGAAATGCCGATGCACTCTATTTCGTTAGATTCTACTATTTTATTTTTAATTTTGGTAACTCGCTTGGTAAGGTTATGTGATAATAATGTACGGTCAATAGCCTGTTAAGTTTCAAAGCGGATGAAATAAAACTTTATTTTTTGCATTGCATGACCTTTAATTCCAAGTCATGCAATGCCGTAAAATATTTACGATCATGCTACGTGAGGAGTTTTGGACAGGAAGTGACAGTCGAACTCCGTTGCTACGAGGATATGAAGTAAAGTGAACTGCGTGACGCCTACTACCAAACTATGATGATCTACGATAAATGCGTGCAATATTAATGGCTAGCAGATACTCAGGTTTTGGAAGTAATTGCCTTCGATTCGATTTTGTACACCTTCTCGTTACTTTTGTAATCGATGGGTGGGATTTTCCTCCTCAAATAATATTTATTAGACGAGGTATCTTTGGTGTGTCTATGATACAGTTGTGTACCTTAATTTCTTGTACGTAAACATTTTAAATGCGTACATTTTATACGTAACTCGTCTGATGTGGAGCATGCAGGCTGGCTGTCTTGCCTTGCTGTATGCTTACACATTTTGATGACTGACGATGTTGGTTCATTTGCCATCGTAGTGGATAGTTCGGTGGACGTCGTGAACATGATACAGCTCTCCCTGTAGATGTGGGTCAGAGGGATTTAATTTAGTACTTAATTTAGTGTATGTCCATAAGTATCGTATGGAGTTATTAAGTTTACCGACGATGAGTTAACTTTCCAATATAATTGTTAAATAAAAAAAGTAAATTATAAAATAAATTACATAAAATGTAAATAATAAACTTAAACAATAAATGGGGCTGTTCTATTGACAATATAGTATATTGCTGGTTATATAACTAACTAGGCAAATACTTGGCTATTCCAATTACTTATCGCAATAGTAAATAGTTCAATAGCTAGTACTTAGGTATTTAACGTGAGGGCCATGCTCTACAGATAACGCTTTCGGTCAAAGTGCACATACTTTGTGTGGTACACTACCGATGAGCGTGAGCCGGTCGAAGACTTCGTTCACCTGGAAGTGCTAAGAGTATATTTTCGGAATAATTATTTTTGCGTATGTACACCTCTAGTGTTCTAACGTTTATTGGCACCGGTAACCGCGTGCCGTCAGGTGGGCTATGAGTGTAAAAATATTAAATAAGGAGTGGAGACTGAAACAGACCATTAATAGCTTCACTTGTTAAATAAATAATTGTATGTTAACAAATATTGAAGGAAATCGTATCGATTTGAAACTCTATATTACTTTTTCTATATAAATAAATAAAATGTAAAAATAATAAAATAATCTAGGATCCGAATGACAATAATAATTTGACATCATCGAGTTTGTAACTAGAATAGTTAAACTCTATAAAAGCTACTTCAAAACCCTTCGATAGGAGCCTCAGGTTTCTTTAGTTTTTTTTAACGAGTCTCATACTACGTTACTTAACCATCGTGTCTTAAATTGTTTTTTTGGTATTGCCCTCGTCCTAACACTATTTATTGGTTCTCTTGTGTGTTGCCTAACTTTTTTTCCATGATATAAACTGCCATTTTTTATCATAATCATCATTTGTCCGAATGATAACTTGCCTGAACCTAATGTCATGTAAATGGAAATCCCTAAATATAATATGCCCTAAATAAATTTGTCACAAATATTACAATCAATAATATACAAAAGACTTGACGAAAGACGTTTTGCATAAAAATTGTAAATCTAAAATTCTAATTCTCGCTCCTATGCACCTACGCGATTCTAAATTACACTCTAGGGGTATTGCAGACAAGAGTACTTAGAGTTGGATTTACAACAATATGGCTTTTGTCTCAGCTCCAGCGCTGCGCTGCGGGTTATCGGCGGTTCCATGCTTGCTAATCGTCACAGGCGGCTTTCATTCACCACCGCAGCTTCGGCTTGTGGACTGGCTTGTTGCCTCCTACTTTTCAGCGCTCCTCTTGCGCGATTTTAACAACACTCTATGGTGCTAATTGCGTGGAGTCGTATTTATAGCAATTTGTTTCTGACACTAAATGACTCTCACATGGTACTAGATATGAAGCTGAATATAAATAAAGGGTACCACTATAGTGCTTAAATGATTTTCCTGTGATGTGGGAAAATACAGTGTACTGTTTCTATATCGAGTTATGCCAAGAATTGCATATCCCTACGGAAATTATCCTGTACTGTTTCTATAAATAAGTACACCAGTTCTTTATATATTTTACACTAGTTTTTGCCCGTGACTTCGTCAGCGTTAAGTTCGAAATAGATCAAGGTTGGATCAATGTTTACTTCTGCAGTCTCAATCTGAACATGTTTCAAGTTGTGTCATTGTTGTATTTTCAATTATTTAAGTATTATCAAGGAAAAGCCTTTTTAGGATGACTGACTCGTGGAGTTAAAGATAGAATTGAGAATTTAGGATAGTAGTCAAAAAGATAGTCTTTATTTAAGATAGTCTCAAAAAAGTCTGCTGTATGTGAACACGTGCAACAGGGGACCAAACATTATTTAAGATTTGATAAACCGCAGATACTCGCCAAAGAAAATCGATTCCTATCTAGGATGCTCCGCGAAGTTATTGAAATTAAAAAACATCCTAATTTTAATAGAGAAGATGGTTGGAATTAACCACCAGCTTGGGACCCAGTCATTTACTTAATTAATTTCAAGAAAGATCAAAATACAACAAGACTTCATAACACTGTGAGCTCATTCTGTGTAAATAGTAATACCAACAATTCAACATAGTTCGGGTACTTTGAGATAACTTACACTTCAAACTACAAGACAACCACCATTTTCAGAATTCCCGTGACCATGGCTGCAGAAAAGCAACCGAAACGTCGAGATCAATGTAAAATATAAAATAACATCAAATAAATCGCGATAGAATCCCTTAAAAATAGTTTTATTTCAATAGTAGGTTCATTTTATAGCCCCTTTTATAGGTGAAAACCCCTTATAAACATAACTAGTTGACGCCCGCGGCTATGCCGCGCGGAGGCCAGATATCGTTTTTGATCATATCTCTGGTTCTACTTAACTAGATGCAATCAAACATACGGCAGATTTTAAGTCTGACCAAAACCTTGTTTATTAGAAAAAATCGCATCAAAATCCGTTCAGTAGTTTTTGTTACAGTTTTTGTTATTATTGATTGCGTCCATTGCGAAAATAACAAACGAAAAGACAAGAATTCCAAAGAAATTTTTTTTATATTATTTATATTATATTTTTATATCGTTCATTCAACATAATCCAAGTATTTTTTTTATATCTCCAATGTACTCCAGTGATTTAAATTTTATAATAGTATAGACGTGCTCGGTTATTTTACTACTGCAAAGAAGGTAATACGCAGGCACAACTACCAATATTATAAATGCCAAATCCATTTTAGAAATACAGAAGGGCTAAAATGAATTGGACATAATTACAGAAATTTACAGAAAAGGCATGATTTGGTTTCGAATCATGTAAGCTTTTAATTGGGACGCCATTAAATTAATTATTTGGGCCACTACGTCACAGTGGTTGTTGTCGTTGATTGGCAGAAAATTTCGTTTGAAATCAGAGTATGAACAGTGTGTGAACTGAATTTATAAATTTAACGCTCAGTTTCATTGTCAAAGGACGGAAAATAAATGAACACGAAATTTAAAACACCTGAACCATAAATCAGAATTAATTAGTGTTCAGAATATAGGCTTTTGGTTTCTTTTGTGAACTGTTTTTAACTTATGTTCCTTTTTAGTTCATTTTATGTTGTTGCACTTTTATGTTGGTCAGGTTTATATTCATCGATGAATATGAACATGTTGAACTCAATTACTCTATTCACATATTTCGCCTCTTTTTGTATGTCTTTTAACCACGTAACTACGTATATACCTACTATATCCTAAAATGTAGGTGGACGATATCGGTAGTGTTTGCGCCATTGCAGTGTATTAGTTCTCGGGTTGAAATCTGGTCTAACCGCTGCGTTAACCTATAAACTGCTATAGCTTGTGTAGTTTGGTAGGGCTTCCATAGTTAGTGTGAGTGTGTTAATTTATATAAGGCCAATGTAAGTGGGAAGAGCTTCAGGAGCTTTCTCTGTTATTATTGATATTATATGATATTCGTAGGTGTGAGTTGATGTTGTGAACTGAAGGGGACTGTGATGTTGTAATGTATCTTGTGAGTATTGCAATTTACGTATATTTTTAGCCATTATTACGCAAGTCCTGTACACGTCATTCACGAAACACTCATTGCTATTATTGCAATATTATCTTCTTGGTTAAACTATTGCATCAAACTATAAACCATTTTAAGTGCTCACGTATTCCATTGCACCCACAAGTCAAGTACGCCCACTGTCACATCCATTCACTGTAGATCCATATAGTTATCACCCGAACATCTGTACGTCGCGTTAGCCACTTTGCGACGATAAACTTTGTACTCGCAACACGTACAACAATGCCGTGTTATCACACGTTTATCTATTACTTATCACCAGCTATTCACATCAAATTGCTCGTTCTTCACTTATGAAATTTGTATACTTGGGTGCTCCGCGTCATTTTATGTGCATACCACATCTAGATTAGCGTGTGCTAGATCGTTGTTTTTATTGTTGTTACGTTTATGCTGGATATACACCAACTGTACGAACGCCAACGAGTGGGATTCGTCAATAATTACCGGACGCCATAGTGCGTGGCGTATCTGGCCCCACCAAGGTCTTCGCCCAAGCCAACATCACCTGCAAGCCAGTACGGCTGTGGTTGACGTACGACACTCTGGCGCAGGCTATTCTCTCGGGATTGAGCGGTCAGGTGGCAGTGGCTTTCGTAAAATTCAAAATAAACCAAATTATGGTACGAAGTAAAGCGGACCCCGGATTCTTAAGTGCAAGCTATAGATGCAAACGGGATTTTCGCTCGGATGAAGAAGAGAGATCATGCATGACGAACGTTCACCGAGTCTTTTCTCAACTCAGTTGAGGTTAGCTTTTCACTCTAACTACGAAGCCGCTGAACTTCGATATTTTCTGACATCCACTACCCACTGGCGATGTCGAAATTCAGTAGTTAGACCAGTTGTCGGACTTTTTAGGGCTCTAACTACCCGTAGCGACTGTCATAGATGTTTATATGGCAATCGGGATCAATGGCTCTCCAAGGCACGGAGCGGTTACAATGTGTCTGGTACCGAGTAATTGTGTGATAATAAGAGAGGTAGAGAGGTTTCACCCTCTTTCTTAATCTCGACTTCAATACTGTCCGAGCTACCATTATGACTTACCCGTACTACTGCTGTCAGTACTACTGTCTGTACTGTATTACTGTCAGAGGCCTTCCACTTTATTTTTCTTTTGCATTATACTAGCACATATTACCTAATAGTAATATGGTAATGCGCGAGTAATTACGTAGCTAGATGGTGGTATGCTGTGTTAAGACTAAGTATGAATAAAACATAGTATACATTGGGGTGCCTGGCAACGGACACTTGGGGAGGACACCGTGCGGTTTTAGTCGGTTCATGCCCGACATAACCACTCCCGCTGGCCAAGACAGGATATTGATATTAATTAATTATTAAGATTATGTTACTGATTTTATAAATGGATTCCGGTTGCCAGCAATGTAGAAAACAAGAACTTCACCATCTCTTCATAGGATCATAGATTACCTCTATGGGATTATCTTCATTATCCAACTATTACCGCGGTAGCCTAGTGGTATGGGTAAAGGACTGCTGAGACGAGGTCTCGGGTTCGATCCCAGGTATTACCATGGCACACACCAATGACTTTTCGATGCTTTTCGAAGTTATGTGTGTATTTATCGCAGGTTTATAAGTGCCCGGTTAATGGCAATAGGCTCGCCACCTATTACATTGGGACCTAAAACATAAACTGGTGAAACGTGGGTGCTAGCACCTCTGCCTACCCCTTCGGGGATATAGGCGTGAGTTTTTGTTATGTTATGTTATGTTATCCAACTATTATTATAAATGTGAAAGTTTGTGAAGATGCTTGGATCATTGGATGTTTGTAACGCAATCACGCTTAAATGGCTGAACGCATCTGACTAAAATTTGGTACAGGGATAGATTTACAGTCTGGAAAAACACATAGGGTTTTTAAATTTTTATGCCTGGAATAGTTTCTCATGGATTGCAGGAACGGGATCAGAATAGGACGCGGGTGGAACCGCAGGCAAGTTGATCATAAAATAATGATACAATGTTCTATAAACTGACTGCACGCATCAATTTTTATTATTATGTTTCGTAGTTTACCAAACAAATATGTCTTGAATTCCGCATAAACTCGATGTTTCCTGATGTGACCCTCAGTCCCTGTTTGACCTACAAAAGAATTATTACGGCAGATGCTTTAAGCGGAAGCTTTTTTTTCTATTGCCATATTTAGTGACTTACTGTATGAGCTTTGTGGCGAGGCCCGTTGCATCCCTTATTGTAGTGTTGACAAATGAATGATGACAATTATATTGTGTTGTATTGTGGTTGTGACGACTATATTATACCATGAAAAGTTGTAACCCCAAACATGTTTTGGTGGTATTATTCACTATTGCTAATCGCAGACGTCTTTGGATGCTCCGTTTTTTTTTAAAATTTTATTGTATTTATTTATTTATGTTTCCATTTTTGTATTTAAAAATACAAAAATGGAAATAGTAGTACAGAGGCTCTGCTCATTTCTTAAAGGAATCTCTTCCAGCAGACCTGCGAGAGGAGAGTTTGAAAAGAACAGAATAAGTTAAGTGTGTGGGGAAGACGAGAGACAGTATATATATACCTAAGTATAAGTTTTTATATATATATATATATAATATATATATATATTATTCGATCAGTTGCCTATATCTTAGTGATAATAAAAATTGTTTTGGGAAACCAAAAATAAATCGCATGTTTTTTTTGTGATTATGTTTTACACCGTGTAAATTTAAAAATATACTCATATCTAGTTATTGCAAGATTACAGTTAATTATTGCCCATAAGAACATTTTTCAATATGAAGTAATGCTTGTAATTATTTTGTTGTTCATTATAAAAATATCTACAAGATGTTTGACGAAAATGATTCCAGAGCGTTCTATATAACGTGCAGTCTAGGTAAACTCGTAAACGACGTCGTTAAAGGTCTGTTGAGTTTACTGAGGACATCCTTTCTAATTTATATTTACTCAGGCAACCGGTAACATTCTTACGTCGTTTTATCCGTTTAGCTCTGAAGAGGCTGGCAGTAGTTGGAACCCGTGCAGGTATATTCTGGCAAAAATAAGTGAAGTCATCAATTAAATATTATAAAAAATATCAATAATACTACTATCTCCCCACAATGTAAAGGCGAAACTAACAATATAATGCGATTTCGTGCAACAACTAACAACAATATCTGTTGAAAACCAACAATCGAATAATCAGTGTACCATACCGCATTTCTATTATACATCAGCTTTTGTTTCGTAAAATAAAATGTTGTTATCGTTTCAATAGAGTTGTCATACACTTTAAGAAGTTTTTTTTATTATTTATTTTTAAAGGGTGTGCTCTTGACTTGAATGAATAAATACGAAAGTTTTATTCTGAATATTTCAAGTGGGCGAATGAAATGTCAATTTCGATTTGTAGCGATGAATTGGTATTGTTGTTAGCTAATAACTATTTGTTTTAGATACTGTATCAAGTAGGTAATGTTTATGTTTTGGAAAATTGATTTCATTGTTACCGTGATCACTGCTTATTACATGTAACAATGGACTAAATTTATTGTACTTTACGAATTTTATCTTATATTAATAACTAATAAGTGTTTCTTTTTTCAGGTAACTGTTATTCATTTGGTTGGGTAAGCAGCTTAGAATAAGTGTCTTGTTAAGTATAGCGAACGTGAGTTATAATTATAAGAATATGGGTGGTTAAACATATTTAAGTATATTTTATAAACATCTTTGAATTCTGACTCATATAACCAAATAGAAATGAATATAGCCCTTTTTATAATATTTCATACATGACTTTATTAGTGTTTACAATATTTGTTACGTTAGCATCGATTACAAAAAAAAACTAACGCAACTTCAGGCTTAACATATCTACCGTTTGCAGTAGGTATGTTGAAATGAGGACCATTTGAACGTAGTTTAGGCGACAAGTATATTATCTTAACTTTTTTTTTCTTTTTATACCTCCATACTTTAATAAAATATAGGTGTAACAACGGTAATTACAATGCAAAACTTTGTATCCGCTTCCCCACGTATCAGAAACCAAAAAATATATTTATTTCCTATTTCACATGAGAAACCTCGGCGCGCGCACCACGTTGCCGGCACCCGCTGGTTACTATTATGCAACTGGGGCTACGCAACTATTGTCCGGCAACCCCGGTAACCCCGCTCTCCCCGGGGATCAGCCCGGTGTTTATTTGCAAACAAACAGTACACGTCGCCCGCTGTGCCCAGCGCCACGATTTGTTACGATTTCTGTAATACGATAGTTTTAAAATTTATTCGGATTTTGATGCAAGGGTGTGTTAAACGCATACCGCCTAAATCGTGGAGTTTAAATTTATTGAACTGTTTTTCGTTACTGCTGAAATGTTTTACTTGATTTCTTCAACAAAATAAAAGGGAAAGGTAGATAATCCCGAACAAATTGTGAAACCCTATAAAATATAGGTATTATATCCACACTGAGAAGGAGTTAGACTGAAGAAATTAGATAGTTATCAATGTATTAAGACTAAGCATAACAAAAACATTATTAACTTGTAATGTATCTAGCAAATGACGTTATATTATAAAAGTTTATAGACTACACAATCCACCTCAACAAGCTACGACTTGATTTATTACAGTTTTAAAAAGCTCCAAAAAGCTCGCTCCATTAGTTAGGTTCTAAAATCGTTATTAGGTATATACTTAATGTTATTCCCACGAACTTTTTAACGCGCAATAAAATTGAAACGGTAGGCAACGGACGAATGTAAGTATAAAAACTGATATATAGATAAACTTAATAGACATTATAAAATTGAAATGACGAACGAATCGAACATCGAATTAAATCGATACTTTTATAGCGATATCTCGTTGATATTATAAAATTTGTTTTTCGAATGTTGATTGATATTCGGACGTTTTAATGGGTTGAAGAAAGTTTTTTTAGTTTATCTTAACGACTACCGTGCTACCGAATACCTATTAGTTTGTGAGTGATTTTCTAAAATATTTTATCTTAATTATATGTTCGTTTTACATGGCCATTTAATAAACACGCTTACGTTTTTAGAAGCTATAAGTGGATACGTCACAAATCTTCTAATCTTAAAATAATTTAAAATAACTGAGATTTATGAGTGTGGCGTGAATAACGTTTTTTTATTGTGTCGATTTATTCTAACCATCAATACAAATACTAAATTCTACAGTCAATAGTAAACTAAAGCTTTAGATAACAAGACCGGCTTCGGAGCATTTAAATTTCGTGTTTATTACTTTTATTGATGCCTAAAGTAAACATATTAAAACTGAGTGTATTTTATATTGGTGTTAATTGAAAACACGCTGGGGACAGCCATCAAATAGAATATAATTTTTTTAATGTTATTATCAAATAACTGAACGCGTGTTTTATAGGTAAGGGTTGTCTTTTATCGATATGTTTAAGTTCCAGTCACTTCTGTGTAAGTTTGATATATAATTTTTTTAATGTTATTATCAAATAACTGAACGCGTGTTTTATAGGTAAGGGTTGTCTTTTATCGATATGTTTAAGTTCCAGTCACTTCTGTGTAAGTTTGAGTATTGTTCCTATTTTTTATAAAGTGTGAGACGTATACGTGTCTACCTATTACACGCTTGATGCTAAACACTTACCTTTGCTTATACATTGTTCATCAGATAGAGATATTCATCAGATGAACAATGTATAAGCAAAGGTACTTAGATTACATGCCAGTCAGACTATCTAGTGCTGGTCAGATAGTTAAAAGCTAGTCAGCTGACTAGCATGTTACCGGATAGGTGCTGGTGAGATAGTTAAATCCATCCTAGTCAGATAGTTACATGCTAGTCAGATTGTTGAGTGCTAGTGAGATGGTTGCGTGTTAGTAAAATAAAAAAAACAGTAAAGATGGGTTAACTTAACAAATATATATATATACTAGCTGACCCGGCAAACGTTGTTTTGTCATGTATATTATTTCTAGGAAACATTTTTTTAGTTCAATAAAAATAAGTATCTACTATAAGTGTGCGGGGAATTACTTATAATCGAAAGCGTTGTAGACAATGAAAGTATGCCGAAAACTGTATAGTGAGTAAGACAGGAGACCGGCTTCGTTCTCATCCCTGCTCCGTGATGTTTGCTGGATGAGAGGTGACAACGGTAGACATCTAGCGGGGATAACTGATCGACTGATAGTTGATCGGTTATCGACCGGCGAAGGCGGAAGATCAAATTGAATTGAGAAAAGAAACATAATCGAAGGAAATTATAAAAAAAATTGCGATGGAAAAATAGGGGTTGATCGTAGAGGGTTGAAAATTCAGGGTTGTATGTATTTTCTAATGCTGTAGGTATCATAAAAAAATAAAAATAAAAAAACTTAAAATTAAAAAATATATATTGGGCTCGACTACCCTTAACATTTAGGGGGATGAAAAATAGATGTCCGATTCTCAGACCTACCCAATATGCACACAAAATTTCATGAGAATCGGTCAAGCCGTTTCAGAAGAGTTTAACTACAAACACCGCGACACAAGAATTTTACCTACATACTGAGAATATATTGCCCAGAAAAAAATTTACTGTAATTTCTTCCTCACATCTAATAATGTGATTTGTAGTGTCATTTTATTAAATTTATGTTATGTGCTTGTATATGTTCGCCCTTAAAGGGTAACCAGGTGTTAAAACTTTCACATATCACCAACTGTATTTTTCATTATAATAATATAATATTTTTGTACGTTTTTTTTTTATCGTGCGGAAATCCCTTCGGATACCCCCCCCCGCCGGCCAGCGGGGGCGGTTATGTCGGGCTTGCACCGACTAAAACCGCACGCCGTCTCGGGTCTTCAGACGCCGGGGTGTAAGGTTACCCATAGAGCATATCCCTCGCACCCCGGCTGACCCTGGGCCATCTCACCACTAACAGCATCGCTCATCCTGTCTCCTCTGAAAGCAGAGGAGTACGGAGAGCGATGTGTTCCCGCCACGTTGGGTATTGGCCGACGATCAATGCCAACCCTATGAAGGGGTGAAGGGGAAGCCATTGACCGCCGCCCAGGGTGTACCGGCCGCTCCGATTCCGTTCCCCCCGGACTGCAGCGGGATCGGAATCGGAGCGACACTCGAGGAGGTTACCCAACACACACCCCAATATTTTTGTACCTACTTTACCGACTTTACTCTACATGTAGATCAGCCGTATCTCTTAGTAGCCATGTAGGTACGACCCTCATTGGAAGGGGGTGGTCATTATTTTACAATTCGCGTGGAAACCACTCAGTCATTATACTCCTACGAGCCTCTTCCAAGCTAAGCTGGGGTCAGCTTTCAGTCTAACAAAGCTACTGCCATCTGACCTAAACAGTCGCAGTGAGCAGTCCGACTGGGGAAGTACCTCCGCCCTACAGAATACCGCGGCCATAATAACCTCGTGTTTTGTTCCCGGTGGTGAGTAGGGTAGCCAGAGCTCACTGAGAGTTTTTGTGCTGTCAGTCTACCTTCGGACAGTACAAAAACTAAAAAAGAAGGGAGGGGCGGGAGTAGCCTTTTGTCTTCCCGCAAGACTAAAGGCTATTCCTGCTAAGCAATTTCTTTTTTTTAGGGTCGGCAGCGCGAGTGTGACGCCCCTGGTGTTGCACGCGTCCATAGGCCACGGTGACCGATTCGCATCAGGTGGGCCGTGAGCTTGTCTGCCACCTGAGTGGTATAAAAAAAAAAAAAGTTCGGCCAAGTTGTCGGATTTTATAGGCCTCCAACTACCCATAACGAATGCTGCAGATGTTCGTTTGGCAACCGGGACCGACTGCTTAACGTGCTCTCTGAGGCACAGACCGTCTTACTAAGATTAAAAATGTGAAAGTTTGTTATTCTTGCATGCAAAACGGTTGAACGGATCTAGATGACATTTGGAACAGAGATAGATTAGCTGCCTATGGTCTGAAATAGCATATTGGCTACTTTTTATACCATATTTAAATTCCTGTGGTTCGTGGGAACGGGATTAATACCTCACATGCGCCAACTTCGAACAAAATAAAGTACAGTCAAAAAGAAAACGTTCTTATTTTGAAGTCGGTTAAAAGTGTTTTTTTGCTACAATGTAAACGTTACTAAATTAAAATGAGATAATAGTTATAGGCAGACTGTTTTAACAATCAGGTCAAGTTACCCATTAAAATCATAATCTAATTTGCAATCCGTTTTGCACTAAAATACATTTTGTGTTAAAATAACTTTACGTTAATAAATTTTGATTATTATTATTTTATATAACTATATTATATATATAGTGGACACTGCAGTGGCAGAGGAGTTGGAGACATGGTGGTATTGGTACGATAGAGCGTCCAACTAGTACGATTCTCGCTCAGTGGAAATATTTGGCTGTCCATATCACGAAACGTTGAGTTCTATTATATAGCCACGATATTATATATGAAGTATTAGGTATCATATACATTAGGTACCTTCATAAACTACGTTCGGTTATTCAACTGAAGTTTGAACTTCAAAAGTTAGTTAGTCAGACGTCTAAGTTAGAGTTAGATACTGTAGCGACCGGGGGTTGGACGCCACAATACCTCGTGTTGATAAAAGATAAACACAAGGAAAGATAGTTATATCTCATTTATTTATTAATTCAACAAAGCTTCCTATATCGGGTTTAGGGAGGTTTTTACGCGTATATATTTATATTTAAGCGAACTAGGGAATCGCGAACTCCGCTCAAGGACTGAGCCTAAATTTAATACACTTATATCTTCTCTTCGGCCGGCGGACCCGGGCGGCGCGTCAAGTCGCCCGCTGTCAGCCGCACAGCCGAATGCAGCTCCAAGCAATTGTTTTTTCTTCCCTAAGCTATTTAAAAGTATTTAAATAATTATTTTTAAACTCTGACACATGATGGCCAGGTAAACGAACCGTAGTGTGTCGAACGAGGTCGCACACTACAATACTATCGAACTTTGTGGAAGAGGATGTAACATTGTATCTGTTTAAATTTGAGCCGAATTACCTCTTCCTTAACTAAATATCACTTTCTAAAACTAAAATTATCGTTGGGTGATGGCAAGGGCTATCGAAGCTCCATCTTGTTGTTTCATAATTTTTACCCGAATGCTCATTGCGAGAATAATTTACAATCATTGCGAGAATTTCCCACGCATAATAAAGACATCAACGCATTTCTTCTGACCTTAACATTAAACCATTTCAGTGGTACAGCATTACTGTTCTGCATGAGGAACCTACAGACATTACTTGTCAAAAATAACAAATCTGTTACTCTTACAATACAACTTAGAGTAAATTCCATAACAGCGTTATCACGATATACTCAAAGAATTTAATTGATTGAAAACATGAAACCCCAGTTAAGTTGAAAGGATTTTAAATGTAGAAATCTGGCTTTAGAGAGCTTAGTTAACGACAACACAGTATCATAAACTGAGAAAACAGGCAACAGACACAGCGGAAAAGGTCTCTATACACAGTATGGATATCGAACTTTTCCGAAAACAGCTAGTTCGGGTTACAGCTAGTGGACGCGACGCTGCCTTATTGATCCTTCTGTCAAAGGTGTTCCTTTTGTATATTTTCCTTTCAAAGCTTTTCAATGTATTATTTTTGATTTCCGCTCAGTGCAAATATTTGTATGCATGAGTCTATTTGCGTTGGGTTATGTGTTCCTATATATTATATGTATGTATAACTCAAGCTAGGTAAACTATGCTTACTTTGGTTCTAGAGAGCGCTGTGTAGAATGTCGTAAAATATTCAAAAAAGAGCTTAATACGCCTACGCTTGTCCTTTCGAAAATAAATAGTCGTGAGTATATGGACTAGCATGTACGGTGACCTCCGTGGTGTGGCGGTAGAACGTTAGTGTCGTAGGTTGCGGGTTCGATTCCTGGCCAGTACGAATATTTTTATGCATGAATATGTCTATTTGCATTGGTCTGGGTGTTTCTATGTATAATATGTATGTATTAAAAAAAAATGTATTCAAGGATGTTTATCCGCATTCTAGAACCCATAACATAAGCTAGTTAAGCTGTATATCTAGATAGCGCTGTGTAAAATATCGTAGAATATTTATTTATTTATTATACATATTATATGCAAAAAGTTACTAATAACCAAAAAGGCGTTGAAACAGATCTGCCATAATTACTACGTGCGTTTTTCGCGGAAAAAGCATACACGCGTTAGCTGGAGAAGTAGGTACACACACAATAAAATCCCTTACTAAGTTAACTTACCGAAAGTGTAAGCGGCTCCACTTAACTACGCTAAGTGATAGTGCCATCGAGTCACTCCTTTAGACTTCAAAATGTATTGATAATTTTAATTAATGATACAAGGTGTCTGGTAATTAACGGACTAAACACAACTGGTTGCTTACCTATGTGGCAGGTGAAGCAAAACTCTTTTTTTTTATGAATTTTGTGTAACTAAATACAAAAACATTCCTTGTTTAAATATTTTTTCCCTAATAATATCCTTTTACGTGTTTTGTCAATGTATTTTGGTTAGTTTTTAAACAATCTGCATACCTGATAGGAAACGGTTATCGTAACATAACAGGTGTAACTCGATTATTAGTAAGGGTAGGGACACACGAGAATAGCAGAATAGGTAAAGAAATAGGAAGGCTCGCAACGCTAACAAAACGCTTATAAAATGCACCATACAGCATCAAGCAAGGCGTTGATATTTCCCCGGTAGAGCCTGGGAATACTGTACTGGGCATATAATATTAATATATAAGAATATAATATACAGTACTGGGAATATAATATTTATAATATGGATATCAAACTATCCGCTCACCTGCGTCTCAATATCTGTGCCTCGTGACAGATAAATAACTAGCATTGCCAGCATTGATTGAGACATTATTTTACCATTTTACACATACATACATATAGGTATATTCCGATCCCGCTGCAGTCCGGGGGGAACGGAATCGAAGCGGCCGGTACACCCTGGGCGGCGGTCAATGGCTTCCCCTTCACCCCTTCATAGGGTTGGCATTGATCGTCGGCCAATACCCAACGTGGCGGGAACACATCGCTCTCCGTACTCCTCTGCTTTCAGAGGAGACAGGATGAGCGATGCTGTTAGTGGTGAGATGGCCCAGGGTCAGCCGGGGTGCGAGGGATATGCTCTATGGGTAACCTTACACCCCGGCGTCTGAAGACCCGAGACGGCGTGCGGTTTTAGTCGGTGCAAGCCCGACATAACCGCCCCCGCTGGCCGGCGGGGGGGTATCCGAAGGGATTTCCGCACGATAAAAAAAAAAAAAAAAAAAAAAGGTATATATATTATACTACAACAGGCAAAGAACAAATTCGCCACCTTTTCCTTTTCTTACACACTTCATGAGTATTCTCTGCTGTCATTAAGCCTTTTCGAGCAACCCTGTCGGTTTTGAGTGCTTCTTATCTGCCATTATTTCAGTACATCATGAATGTTATTAGTGTATGTTCTGTGAGGTCGATGCCTGCCCACTTTCATGTGCCTTATATTTTTAAAACCACAGTATTTAATAAATAAAATATGCCAGATTACTGGGTTTACCGCGAACATGTGCAAATCTGATGTGTTATAACGTTTGAATCGAAAGAAAGAATTTGTTTATTAGTTTGCCTTTGATACGCTCAGAAAAAAATTGCAAACAATCAAGCTTGACTAATGTTTAAGTCTCATAAAGTCTACGGTGACAACTATGATCATGTGGGCGTATGTTAATTTGTCAGCTTACTGATAATAAAAACCGAATAACTTTTTTATAAACCGGTAATATGTACAGCCACAACGACCGATGTATTTTAATGCAATGAATTACAATTTTATTCAAGTATTTTGTGTGGTTATGTTAATTGTTTCAGAGAATATGGAGCGAGGGAATACCTCAATCGTATGTGCATTCAGATACTATCTAATTATACTGTGTAATTAGATTTACTTTTTTAAACAATGGATAACGAAGTATGTTAACTTTTAGAGAAGGGAATAATAATAAGTATTAATGGCAGGCACCGATTTCCTCAATAGTTTATGATGAACCAGTTCAATGAACTCCTAACCCTATAATCCGGTTTTTATTGAAGTTTATTAATGTTCATTACTTTACTCCCATATAACAAGGACGTGATCCCATCCAATATTGGAATGATATCATTTTCCAAGGTGTTTTTGAGTACTGACTCAGGTGTCCAACAATGCTTTCCAAAAGATCAGAAATTTTCAAAATGAAAAGATCCACTAACAGTTAGAGGAAAGACATAATAATTATATCTAATAAAGCAGACATATCAGATGGCGTAGTCTAGACCTAAACTGAAATATTGTGTTATGTACATTTGAATTGATCTAGCTGCCTAGACAGAACCTAGATATATTCTTGTACATAAATATTGCAGTCCAACACGCGCCTGCCACGCTAAACAGGAAGTTGTTGGTCTGGGTGTATTTGGCACAGTTTCGTCTGCTTACTACTCGTATTATATTTAAAATATGCAAAACTTGAAGTACATTAATATATATAAATACAATACAAACAGAAATACATTTCTTACTGATACTTATGATGAACTAAATCATTCTGTCGTGGGACTCTTGTATACATTATATTGTATGTAGACAATTATATTGTAGACAATGCATGCCACTTGGCATATCCAAGGGCAGTTGATCGGTGCTAGAATCAATTAGCAATAATTGTAATAGGATGGAAATCTTTCTCAGAAAATCGTTGAAAATAAAGCAAAATATGCAAACACACTGCAAAAAAGAGTTTGATTCTAAAAATACATTATGACAAAAACCCTTAAACAAACTTTCTTTTATTCACCTTACTTGATACGAGATCTAAATTTATCTCCACTTGTAAACTATTACCTGTAAGCAATAGAAAGATAATTCACGATGGAAATTTTACATATCGTAGAGGAAATTTTGTTATAAGGCCTAACTATGCCTTGTCCCTTAATACATGTCGGTGTAGGGACATAATGCCGTTGGAGAAATTGTCCTTTTTCCCTAATGACATATCTTTAAGATACATTTTACCATAAGGCAAACTGCCCATACGACATTTGAAATTTCCACCGTCTCGATATAAGAGTTTTTATAACTCCTGAGTAACAATACAGGTACACGGCATTATTTAAGTCATTATGAACTTTTTCGAGATAACAAATTACTGAAGTTGTTACTTATATTATTTTTATACTATTGTTATCTAGACCTAGAATTCTAATACACTGATCATGACACATGATTATTTCTCGTATGATGTAGTGAAATAAAGAATTGGTGGAGATACACATCTAGTAAGTACCCCACGTACTAGGTACCTGATATTAGCGGAAGAGTAGACAATATGTCTCTATCATGTCATTTGTATGCGTGTCACTTCGTGATCTTAGACGACCTGTATTCTTACTGACTTGGAATTTTTTTGAACTATTCTATGTACATGTATACATCCCACTAATAATTTAAATATGATAGTTTGGATGGATGTTTGTTACACACAAAAACGGGTGAACGGATCTGGCTGAAATTTTGTACAGGGATAAATTATAGCCTGGGATAACACATAGGCTACTTTTTATCACTGGAATAGGTTCCCATGAGAAGCGGGACCGGGATCAGAATTACACGCGGACAGAGCCGCGGCCAACAGTTAGTATAAAATAAGCGAACACATATTGAGTATCTAATTTATCGTCTTATTTTTCGAGATTTGTAGAATAATGATGATATATACTCCACTAGTCTCAAAATCCGTCCCATTCTTTGGCTCACTCGTCAATTTACGCAACGATAGACCAAACTTTTCAACTTAAATTTAGGTACTATTTTGCGTTAACAAATATATAAAAAAGCTAGGTGATATTGTGAAACTTCACTGAGCAAAACAAGTCTGGCATATTCAGGTAAACGTGTGAGCCATCAATTAGATCTAAGTTATACTACGCGTCTAAAATTATGAGCTCAAAAATAAATCTGTCTTCAGTTGCCCTTACCTTTTGAGTGAAGCTGTAAGTCGTTCAGAGTGTTAACAAAATAACTAGAGTTTTATTTAGAACTGCGACTAGAGTTTATATAAAAAGAATAATGATAATCATGAACCAAACAAGGAAATAGTTTTCTTTTATGTATAACCAGCAGTAACACTAGGTAAAAGCTCGGAATAATTATATAATCACCGACAGATATAGATCAAGTAACGATGAGATGAGTTAGTATGTCAAAGAATACTTGAGTGTATACCTCGATTCTCATGCTATCCTTTGATACATTCAGCATTAAAAACTATTATAAAAGTGAAAATCTTAGCGTAAATAATTTTAACTTCAAACGAGAACTATTCGAGTTCCATCTGTACGCGCCCCATGTCGTCGTTCCGGGCGATTGGCGGGCGACACCGCGACGACTCCGAGGCGCGGCATTAATTAACGAGAGCGACATCTATCGGCGACGCCCTATCAATCTCGCTGCGACAGTTTTGTCGACCATTTGTCGGTGGTATTTGGGGCGTCCTGAAGCTGTCGTTCATTTGGCATCCTCTCTGTTATGGGTTAGAACTCAAGTGAACTGTGCAAGTTCGGTCAATAAATCTGTTCACTGTTGAACTTGTTATAGATCTCGTAAGTCACAGAAAGACTAATTGACGCTTTCAGATTTCCGTAACCTCGAAAATGTATGACATGCAAGTCGTTGATTTAGCCACACTTCCCAGTGGTTACGCGTAAATTGATGTATAAGTAGTTTTATAATTCCCAGAGGACAAAGTTAATATATTTCATATAGTTAAGGTGAATAATAAATTAGAATCTGTTAAGCTACTTTTGTTGTTCACTGTACATTCTTAAACAAGTAGCGCGGTTTCCTGTATGATGTTAACTTTTCTCGATAATGAGTGACTTAAAATTCGAATGGGATACTCCGTTATGCCCTTCTAGCTTACTATAATTTATTCATAAAATTCAAAGCATATCTATTTTGTTGCATAAATTATACAAAAACTTACTAATACAGAGACTCATTTCATACATAGGTGTAATATTAATCAATCATCTAGATAAAAAATCTACCCACCAATAATCTAATACTTATAGCAACTCTTGCGATTAAAACGTTATGGCTGATAGCAAGAAAATTATGTACGTGTTACAGTGCTGGCATTATATTTTCCACTCTACTGAGGCAACAAACAGCAAAAATTTCTTGATCAGTGGTTCTACGGTGCGACTTTCATTCCATGCAGAACTTGGTCTTCTATTTATAAGTTGTATTTTATACGAAACTAACTTTCCGTTTCGACTTCGCACTGGATTCGACTTTGATAAATGCTGATACAGGTGTTTCATTATGTTTATAATTCAAGTCAAGGGTTTTTTTATGTATCATAGGCTGAAATTCTTCCGTACCGCTTGCCTAGGCGATAGAAGGAATCTACTGTCCTAATTTCGTAGTTCTAGCTTCGGTAGTTTCGGCTCTGCGTTGATAAGTCAGCTACCCGAAGAGGCTTCCTTCTTCATAATAAATAAATTGAAAATATAATGATGAAATAACTAGTTAAGCGTAGCGAGCCCAAGGCGAGCAAAGCGTCTTTGGTTTCAAAGTTGCATTTCAAACAAATGATACTCCTCCGAGACCGTTTGACCGATCTCGACCAAATTTGCCACGGTGATCAAGTAGACATTACTGAGTGTCGTAAGGGGTCGAATGTCCAGATCAGTCTTACCATCGAGGAATTATCACCGAAAAACCAATCAATGGAATAAGTCGACCGGTCACGTTGACGTTTTTTTTTTTTTTTTATCGTGCGGAAATCCCTTCGGATACCCCCCCGCCGGCCAGCGGGGGCGGTTATGTCGGGCTTGCACCGACTAAAACCGCACGCCGTCTCGGGTCTTCAGACGCCGGGGTGTAAGGTTACCCATAGAGCATATCCCTCGCACCCCGGCTGACCCTGGGCCATCTCACCACTAACAGCATCGCTCATCCTGTCTCCTCTGAAAGCAGAGGAGTACGGAGAGCGATGTGTTCCCGCCACGTTGGGTATTGGCCGACGATCAATGCCAACCCTATGAAGGGGTGAAGGGGAAGCCATTGACCGCCGCCCAGGGTGTACCGGCCGCTCCGATTCCGTTCCCCCCGGACTGCAGCGGGATCGGAATCGGAGCGACACTCGAGGAGGTTACCCAACACACACCCCCGGTCACGTTGACCTATTGTTGGATAGGCAAATCTCGCTACGCTTAAGTTTGGGTTGATTGCGAAGCTGGTAACCGTCCTCATTGCCACTACTGTAACATGGAAAGTTAAACCAGTAAAAAAAAATCGAGACTGCAGAAGTAAACATACTTTGATCTATTTCGAACTTAACGTGAACTTAGTCGCGGGCAGCAACTTATCTGTTATAAAGTAGAAGACGCAACGTGACAATTACAGCTAAAAAAATTAACCACTTTGGTCATGAACATAACATAACTTCACGCCTGTATCACCGAAGGGGTAGGCAGAGGTGTATTACACACACACGATTCGCCAGTTATGTTAAGGTCCCAATGTAATAGGGGGCAAGCCTATTGCCATCTACCGGGCACATTATTGGTCATGAATTCAAGCATTCCTCAATAATATACGGGCAGGCTACAAAGACTATGTACATACTATTAGACCAGTAGTTTAAAACAAAAAAAGTCAGTAGCTTAGCGTTTAAGGAGTCGATCTTACAATCGGGAAGGTCCGGGGTTCGTATCCTGGCTATTACTGAATTGACGTGAACCCAAACCTAACAGAAGCAATTTAGCTTAGTTGGAGGGATTAGGGGCAATATTAGTAATTTTGAGTAATAACATTAAAAAATATATATATATAATTGTACCACACTTCGAATGTGTACGGGGAACTATGGAGGTGCGTAATGACTAGTTGATACGAATGTAGATATGACAGTGAAATCAATTTCCGGAAGTGTAATAAATTTTCAAGCAGATTTTTATCACACGCTTTGCACAAATTACAGGTAAAATATACGATTTAACAAATGACACCTTCATAATGAATTAATGTGAATCACGCATAACGAAGTGACCACAGTTTCGAGCAGCCGCTCTAGATACATAATTATTTTAATAGTTTAATCAGGTTTATGGCTCTTCGCATTTTCTCATTAATTTGTATTTGTGGCATCTACTAGAGTTGAACTTAAATTTAGGATTAAAAATAAAGGAGTTAGGCGTTATGGCGTGGTTTCCAGCGAAGGAGACTACAAGAGTCATTTCTTTTCGGGGGTGTGAAGTTGTACGCACAAGGTACCTTGTAGTGCTTGCAGTGCCGTGTCGCCTCCATCAGGTTACGGTGGTAGGGAAAGATCCATAAAATGTTGGTTTGATGTTGTATGAGATAACCTGTGTGCCTATAGTTTCACTGTCGTGGATGATCAAGTTCCTGTAGGAAGTGAAAGGAAGGAAAGCGGACCCTGGGGTCAGGGGTGGAAGCTCTTGAAGCAGCCTAAAGACTCGTTAATTGATAGGATTCTTACTGTATATAGAGGGAAGGAAAAGTTCCTCAATCTCTACGAACATAGCTTATTGCTGATTAACGTTAATATTAAGTAAGAGGGTGGTACCAAATCCTGGTGGACCGGTTTGTGCTGGAAAAGCATGGATGACTATTTTTTTAAGAAATAGTACTGTTATCAGTTTTCTTTCAAAAAAACAAAACGTGGTGATCGTAACAGCGTATTTATAATGTATTATGGTCCAGATGGTGTTGATGATGTGTAACGGCATGGATTTCGGCAGGAAGCCAAAAAACTTAAACTGTACTACACCGTTTTTATAACGACTACTCTGGTCGTTTCTTAGATATATTTCTTCGGTTTCAGTTCAGTGAAAATGTAGTAGAGAAAATTCATTTCAATTTAAGAAAGCGACAAAGTGCTAGCTGGACCAATAAAGTAGTCTCTAATAAAGTTTATAGCTAACAATACTCATAAATTCCATATATTTTATTACTAAAGTACATTTATTTATCTGTAACTGAAACTTTTCCTCAACTCAACAAACCTTACACTTTAAATAAGAACACATAAATAAATTGAGATAGAATTCGTAAAAAAATGTTATATTTAAACATAGAAATAACATTAATGTTATACGCATGTATAACATTAATTTTATATTGCCGGCAACTTTTGATAATCACAACTAAGTCTATTGAATTGTTTTTTCTAACAACGTGAAATTTTATGATTCTTCATTTAAGTAACTTAAAAATTGGGAGGGTGGAGACCACTCGTGTTCGCCTTTAAAAGCATGAAATTTAATTCAAAGATATTAATACACCCCTTTATTATTTTTAACGACCTATCTACCTTATTGCATTCTGAATTTTCTTACGTGTCCCTTCTCGCTTTTTTCAGGCACATAAATGTACTTTATGCCACATTCAGGGAAGCTATGACGGCTATGTGGGCCTCTTACCACACTAAATAAAATACCGAGTGTCATACTATGCGCCTGATACGAGTGAACTTTTACTTTTTTTTTTAATCACTCGGCGTATGATGTCAACGAATCACTCAGTACTAGAGCGCAAGGTGGCATGCGGGCACCGTCTTTAAAGCTCATTTAGACACACGGATGCTTCTCCGGCCTGGCTGGCTTTACTGTTGAATGCCGCCAAACTTCAACCCATATCGTACACTGAGTCGCAGCTCTGACTCTGACTGAACCCATTCGCAGTTTAGTTTTGTTCCACCTTTATTATTTATTTGTCCATAAATAAAGTCTACCCCAGAGGTAAAAAAGCGGCCAAGTGCGAGTCGGACTCGCCCATGAAGGGTTCCGTAGCAGTAAGTAACATAATAATGCTGTTTTTTAATTTTACATTTGAGTTGATTGAATGAAATGTAAATTGCGTTTTACGATTTATGACGTATTAAAAAAAACTACTTACTAGATCTTGTTCAAACCAATTATCGGTGGAAGTTTACATGGTAATTTACATCATATATTTTTTTTAGTTTTATCATTCTCTTATTTTAGAAGTTACAGGGGGGGGGGGAGGATACATACATCTACTTACCAAGTTTCAACAGCATAGTTCTTATAGTTTCGGAAAAAAGTGCCTGTGACATACGGACGGACAGACAGACAGACATGACGAATCTATAAGGGTTCCGTTTTTTGCCATTTGGCAACGGAACCCTAAAAAGCGTGAGTGTAATATGTATTAAACAAAAATAAAATATCTGTTGCTAGTCTTTAATGGCTGCAAGAAAGAACTTTCCCTGCGTCACTAAAGTCCGCAAGAACCGCAAGCATAGAGTACGGAATCCATGTTGAAGTTGCCATGATAAGTAGGTGGGACTCTGTTTCCTCTTAACGACCGGCTGGAGTGTGGAGAGCGGTTAAGTAAGCACGTGAAGTCCCTAGCCGAGACGACCGGTGAATTAAAATTTCTCAGCGGGCGGCCTCACGCCAATCTGTCTACGCCGTCTCTATCTAGTGTCTTAGGTGATATCTGTTGGACCCAAATATAATCTTTTCTTACTAAGCTATTGTGTTACAGTTCATGTAAAACGTCAATTCCATCAACTACTAGGCAGGTGGCTAAACGTTATCGTCGTCGTAGCATAATAGCACTAACTTATCTGTTTAAGTTCTTGCCGTAATGGCTACGAAATCTTGTAAAGCTGTAGAAGATCGTAGGGAAAAATATAGATAACCCAATTTCATGTTGTCCCGGGAACAAATACCTGAAGATTTTCAAAGTACATATAAATAAAAGAGTCCGAGAAATCAACCTTGATTTTGTAGTACCCGTGTATCCTAGTACGGAAAATTTCTTAACAAATAACCATATGTACTCTTCTCTCAACACAAGAATCGAATTTCTTTCTTTCAGCACTCGTTTCACTTCACCTTCGATTACCCACTTGTGGTTACATTCTGTGATAGTCAACATAATACCTAATTACATTCCCTATCATTTAATTTAGTAATTTTGGTAAAGTTCTGTTTTCATGAGGTTTAATAACCTTTCGGAATACCAAAGTTTTTTTTTGAAGCTTTTCTTTCCATTCAAATTGAAATCACGCATATTGAAAACGTGGCAGTACTAAATCGGTTCCGCACTTTGAGGCACGCATTGAAATTACTTAGAGGTATTCGGAGGAGCTAAATTATAATAAATTCACTTTCTCCCTTGCTAAGCGCAACACTTACCATGGATAGGTTTGTATTACCGTATATTGTATTATATTTCATTACAATAATTTGTAGGGGAAAAATCCTTAACCTACGGTATAGGGTAACTTACCGTTGGTACGTTAAGCATTATAGTTCGACGAGATTACTATGCAACTATTTGTACTATTTAGAAGAATACCGCAGGTATATTGTTATTGGGGTGCTTGGTTGGGGACCTCCACGCGGTGCACCCTGGGCAACGGAGACGGCAGCGCCTCTCTCCTAGGGTGGGAGAGACGCTGCCGCCTACGGCCAACTCCGACCGTGGCGAGGACGGCCCTGTTGAGGGCTGTTCGGAAGCTTTCCACGTGTCCCTCTGATTAGCAGAGGGCACAGTGGAGAGCAAGTAAGGGGGCCATCTCGAAACCGGAGATGGCCCAGGGTCAGTCGGGGTGCGAGGGATATGCTCTATGGGTAACCTTACACCCCGGCGTCTTAAGACCCGAGACGGCGTGCGGTTTTAGTCGGTGCAAGCCCGACATAACCGCCCCCGCTGGAGACCCCCGCTCTCCAGCGGGGGCGGTATCCGAAGGGATTTCCGCACGAAAAAAAAAAAAATAAAAAAAAAAAGGTATATTGTTATTTGTTGTCTCATACATCTCTTGTCCTACCAATTCGTTGTGAAACTATCGCTAAATAATGGCTTCTAACCTTCGTAGACCTTGACTTCTAGATGCACCTGCTTAACGATATGATCCATTGTAGAATATAAATGAGATATATATTTAAAAAAATGTGGTTTTATCTGATAAATTTAGATAAGAGGTTATGTTGAGACTAGAAATTGCAATCCTTCACCTCTCACGTAGTCACGTAACCACAGATATTAAGCGATACAAAAACCGGTCAAGTACAAGTCGGGCTGCACACTGAGGGTTCCGTACAAAACTGGATTGAGGGACATCTTAACGTTGCTGTGGGAAAGCTTTAGTAACCAATGTAGCTCGCAGAAAAAGCAAACTGAAATGACAATAGGCTTGCTCCAATGGTTTTTTTTGTTCTGTCGAAGGATCAAGGGTTGATAACGAGTCCTAGACTGGAGACTAAGAATTAGTGAGCGTATGGTGGGACGCCAGAAAATGGGATGACCAGAAAATGGTATCTTCCTTAAACTGGATGCCAAAAGTGGATGGTTAGTTGGATCGGGTGCTATGGCGTAGGTCAATGTCCGGCCGTAGACCGCAATAGGCTGAAATTCATTGATTAAAATAAGTTTTTTTTGTGATGTAGCTAATTAAGTATTTCTGCCTTTTCCCTTTATTTGTGCTTTTTTATTTTCTCGGACTTCTTGGCAAATTTCATGATTCTAACTCAACGGAATTTTGAATTGTTTTTTTTTATTGCTTTGATTTAGAAGTTTGATTCTTTTACAGCTTCAACTTGATCACTCCACGTTGACAACGGACAACAAAGTGATCCTATAAGGTTTCTGTTTTTTCCTTTTTCGGAACCCTGAGCGAGGACTCGGGGCTGCACAAGCTGGTGGACTGCCCGGCGTGGGAGGCGCCGAGGCGTGTCCTCGTGGTAGCCATCGGGGTGGGACTCACCCGGCCCGCTCGCAGGCGACTCAGGCTCCGGAGGTCGCTTAACGAGCTCCGTCCGGGCGACTAGCGCCCACCCCCAAACCGGGACAAGACGGGGACACCGGGGTTCCCAAACCCGAGGGGGCCATCTCGAAACCGGAGATGGCCCAGGGTCAGTCGGGGTGCGAGGGATATGCTATATGGACAACCTTACACCCTGGCGTCTGAAGACTCGAGACGGCGTGCGTTTTTAGTCGGTTCATGCCCGACATAACTGCCCCCGCTGGCCGGCGGGGGGTATCCGAGGGGATTTACGCACGACAAAAAAAAAGGTACGGAACCCTGTTTAGAAAATACATACATATACCTACTAGTTACTTAAAATAGACCTAGTAGTATTTCAGTTTATTCGTTACAAACCATCATATAATATTTTCCTCTTTTTAATATTAGTGTAGATTAGAGAAAACGAACAAAAAAACCCCAACTTAACAGAAAGAGGTTTACATTAAATTTATTATCGCCATTAATCTACAAACCTGTGCTTAAAATATGTAAAGAAATATACCCGTTAACTATGCCAGAACAGTCCCATTTTGTTGATTTCCTTAACTAATACATAATGTATTAGCTTTTGGCGGATGCAAGGCACGGGTTCATCGCTCGGTCTGACACATTTCGACTATATCGAAAATGTTTACATACGTCGAACGTAAAAAATAGGTAAGTACTTTAAACAATGGTAGACATTGGTAGAAAATATTGTTATATTTGAACGAGGTAACTTAATTCCCTCTCAGTACATTATTATAATTTATTGGATAATAACAATATGTATTATATAACAGGTATTAGTAATAAAAGTATAGGTGTTCTATTTAATATTTTACAATGCTCTTCCAATGTTACAAATGTGAAAGCTTATTAGTTTGTTATTAAATCACGGAAAGGAAAAAGGACATAGGTATCCTACGTCCTCCGCCAGAGGCGCTCCACCGCGGATGCCATCATGCACGTGAGGGCTCTGGCGGAGGATGCAGTAGCCCGGGGTGAGGTGATGTTGGCGGTGTCCCTGGACATCGCCAACGCGTTCAACACCTTGCCCTGGAGTTGCATTAGGGAGGCGCTCGTGTATCACGAAGTGCCTCTCTACCTCCGCCGCATAGTCGGGGCGTATTTGACGGAGAGAGCCGTCTTCTACCCAACCGTGACCGGTCTCGGACGGCGTGAGATGTCGTGCGGTGTTCCACAGGGATCGGTCCTGGGGCCGCTCCTGTGGAACATCGGATACGAGGGGTGCTTCGCGGTGAGCTCGCAGACGGTGCCGCCGTCACGTGTTACGCGAACGACACGCTCGTGACGGCGTGCGGAGCGACGTACCGCGAAGCGAGCCTGAAGGCCACGACCGCGGTTGCCCAAGTCGTGGAGCGGATCCGGCGGCTGGGTCTCGAGGTGGCTCTGCATAAAACCGAGGCCCTGTTCTTTCATGGGCCTCGGAGCAAGCCACCTGAGGGATCCAGTCTCATCGTGGGAGGTAATCGCATCGGCATCAAGCCCCAAATGAAATATTTGGGGCTCGTGCTCGACGGCCGATGGGATTTCGGAGATCACATCCGAAGTCTGGCCTCCAAACTGGAGGGCACAGCTCTCGCTCTGGCGCGGCTGCTGCCCAACATGAAGGGGTCCGATGACTCCTGCAGGAGATTCTACGCGAGGAACGTGCGGTCCATGGCCCTGTATGGGTGCCCAATATGGGCGGAGGCCATGAAGGCCGGAAGTGTGCGGATGCTGCGCGCTCCGCAGCGAGTGATGGCCATCAGGGTCATCCGCGGGTACCGCACGATCTCCTTCGAGGCGGCGAGTCTTCTTGCCGGAACTCCGCCATGGGACCTGGAGGCGAGAGCCCTTTCGCAACTGTACCAGTGGCGAAAGGAGGCGCGGGAGCAGGGACTGAACCCCGACGCAAGTGATCTCCGGGAAGGGGTACATCGGGGACCACCTGCATCGGATCAGGAAGGAGCCAACGCTTGAGTGTCATTACTGTGACGCGAGCGAGGACTCAGGGCAGCACACGCTGGCGGACTGCCCGGCGTGGGAGGTGCCGAGGCGAGACCTCGTGGCAGCCATCGGGGTGGGAGTCCTCTCGCTCGGCAGCATGATTCGGCGTGGGCCGCCGCCACCTCCTTCTGCGAGCATGTGATGCTCGCGAAGGAGAGGGCGGAGCGCGCCCGGGAGAGGTTCAGAACTCTCCCGGCCCGCCGAGCCCGCAACATGCTTGCCGCGCGTCGCAGGCGACTCAGGCGCCGGAGGTCGCTTAACGACCTCCGTCCTCCATGAGCGCAGGCCTGGGGGTGGCAGGTGAGGCCGCCTGTCACCCTAGCAGAAGCACGCCGGGACGGAGGGGCGACTAGTGCCCCTCCCCCAAACCGAGGCAAGACGGGAACACCGTGGTTCCCAAACCCGAGAGGGCCATCTCGAAACCGGAGATGGCCCAGGGTCAGTCGGGGTGCGAGGGATATGCTCTATGGGCAACCTTACACCCCGGCGTCTGCAGACCCGAGGCGGCGTGCGGTTTTAGTCGGTTCAAGCCCGACATAACCGCCCCCACTGGCCGGCGGGGTGGGGGTATCCGAAGGGATTTCCGCACGAGAAAAAAAAAAAAAAAAGGTATCCTACGTCCTGGGGTGCTTGGTTGGGGACCTCCACGCGGTGCACCCTGGGCAACGGAGACAGCAGCGCCTCTCTTCTAGGGTGGGAGAGACGCTGCCGCCTACGACCAACTCCGACCGAGGCGAGGACGGCCCTGTTGAGGGCTGTTCGGAAGCTTTCCACGTGTCCGTCTGATCACTAGGAGGCACAGTGGAGAGCAAGTAAGGGGGCCATCTCGAAACCGGAGATGGCCCAGGGTCAGTCGGGGTGCGAGGGATATGCTCTATGGGTCACCTTACACCCCGGCGTCTTAAGACTCGAGACGGCGTGCGGTTTTAGTTGGTTCAAGCCCGACATAACCGCCCCCGCTAGGCGGCGGGGGGTATCCGAAGGGATTTCCGCACGAAAAAAAAAAAAAAGGTATCCTACGTCCGATATGCTCTATGGGCAACCTTACACCCCGGCGTCTGTAGACCCGAGACGGCGTGCGGTTTTAGCCCGACGTAACCGCCACCGCTGGCCGACGGGGGGGTAACCCAAGGGATTTGCACACGAAAAAAAAAGTCCTTTTCATAGCGGTAATAGGTTTAACTCCAAGCAGTGGAGCCGCAGGCTTAGGCTAGTAGAGGCTTGTTCCACTTATTTCTTCTTTGGAATTCTGTAAAAATAGTTTTTTGACTTTGACTTTGACTTTGACTTTTACTTTGACTTTGACTTTGACTTTGACTTTGACTTTGACTTTGACTTTGACTTTGACTTTGACTTTGACTTTGACTTTGACTTTGACTTTGACTTTGACTTTGACTTTGACTTTGACTTTGACTTTGACTTTGACTTTGACTTTGACTTTGACTTTGACTTTGACTTTGACCTACTATGCGTGACAATCTCACGCACAGTGTTCTCATTCACTTCCAATGCGACAAAATGTATATATATAAGGGTGGTTATACACATAAGTTAGTTATAGGTAATGAAGTAGTTTAACATATAAGCGCTTTGGTTCTATCTAACTGTTAGCTTGTATTGTTTTTTGATAAATAAATAAATAACACATAGATACTCGGGTCAGCATTGCACCGATTTGGATGAACTTTGTCGTCTCAACAAATACTGCCGAACCGAATATACCAACCCGAATATATGTGCAGCAATCCTCCCTAACAACGTATCGGAGTAGTGAAAGTTGGCGGCCAAGGCTATTTAGGGCATACCTTGTTCGCCATTACACAGGCATACATGTCAAAACACCGTGTATAGCAACCCTAACTCTCTTCTTGATTTTAAAGCGTTACAATCAATTCATAGTAACACGGTCAGCGGATTCGCATTGCTAACACCGTAGTCCGTAACGTTTATCAGCGCATCAGGACGTGAATGTAACGCAGTGTGTTTTGTTAGAATTAAATAAATTGCCTGTTTATTTAAACTACTTTACAGTGCACTCACCTTAAAAAAGTTGGCCAGACAGTCTAGCTCATTTGCTATACAAAATATTTTTATTCAGAAATGAGTCTAGATTCAGCAGACTGAAATCACTTTCAGTCAGGGAAATTTTTAATATTTAAGGGGTGGTGCACACACGCGGCTGAAATTATTGATTTGACGACCGTTGAAACGTACTGGTTGTATCGCCTAGTCATCTGACATAGCTGCAAATACCAACATATAGGTAAATGATTATTTCGAACCTTCTCACGCTGTAAACCATGGAATTAGATGAGGCAATTAGACAGTAGTTTTGACTATTGGCTAATTTCATCGACACTATGTTAGTAGAAGGAGAATGGTCTCTCTGAATAAGCAGGGCCGAATGTCATTTCAACTGAAGCTGGCTTGAGCTTGACTCCGCTGAATTGATAATCGTAGAGGATAGGATAGGAATACAAACGGGTAATCGTAAATTTGCTTCTGTTAAACAAATATATACAATTGACTCATCAGTAAGGGCATCCCCCTTAGTGCAATTTGCTACGTATATTGAAGCAAGTTACAAAAACCTTTGAAAATACCGTGAGAAATAAATATTGTGGAATAGTGCAAGTGACTTAATTCAATACTAATAAACTTAAGTAATATAGTTTTACACAAATATGGAAAGGGGAAATAGTAGTAGGACCTTTTTTGAATGAGCTTATTGTACAACTAGCTGATACCCGCGGCTCTGCCCGTGCGGTGGTCGTTATCGTTTTTTGGCCTAATATCTCCGGTTATCCTTAACTAATTGCAATCAAACATACGAAAGATGTTTAGTCTGACCAAGACATTTCTAATAAAAAAAAACCGCATCAAAATCCATTCAGTAGTTTTTGCGTCCATCGCGAACAAACAGACAGACAAGAAATCCAAAAAAAATCTTTTATGTATTCAGAATCGCTCATTTAACATAGTACTACTACATTTAATGTTTTATCTCCAATGTACAGAGACAGTAAATTCACAATTTAAGAATAGTACAGATATGGAACTCGTAGAGGTACTTTATGATGGTTAAGATTAGGAAGGTTTCTTAAGAAACTTAGTTCAAAGGTTAATATTTTTGCACGTTTTAGAACATCTATTTGATAAATAATCTTATATTAGAGAAGGCGTTTACATTGTGCATACCTAATAGATGATAGTACATGAGACTCATTCCACCCTCATTCTCAATTCTGTAACTCCTCTACCCCGGGATCAGCAGTAGTGCCCAACGAACACACCGTGTAATGACACTCGGGAAGTCCCAGAGAAAGTTAAAATGTCTTGGAACCCGCATCGAAATCAATCAGAAGTAAATTGGAGGGTTAGAAATATAATTAATCCACTTCTCCGCTTAGCAAACGTAAGACAATAGAGACAAATAGGTAAACTACCTTTTTTTTTTTTTTTTTTTTGTGCGGAAATCCCCTCGGATACCCCCCCGCCTTCCAGCGGGGGCGGTTATGTCGGGCTCGAACCGACTAAAAACGCCGTAAGGTTGCCCATAGAGCATATCCCTCGCACCCCGACTGACCCTGGGCCATCTCCGGTTTCGAGATGGCCCCCTCGGGTTTGGGAACCACGGTGTCCCCGTCTTGCCCCGGGTTGGGGGAGGGGCGCTAGTCGCCCCACCGTCCCGGCCTGCTTCTGCTGGGGTGCCAGGCGGCCTCACCTGCCACCCCCAGGCCTGCGCTCATGGAGGACGGAGGTCGTTAAGCGCCCTCCGGCGCCTGAGTCGCCTGCGACGCGAGGCGATAAACGAGATAAGCATATAATAGCGATAATGTGACTACTTAACCAATCCCTTGTTTATGCAATTGGATATAACTAACGCAAGTCGGTAGGTATAAGACATTTTTTTTTGATAGTTCAAATGTTTATTTCAATATTATAAACCATAAAGTTGGAGATTAAAAGTTGACATAGGTACTTATTAATAACTAAATTAAACCTAAAATAAAATAAATAAATAAAGACCTAATCCTAAAATGCATCGTGGAATTCCTCCGCATCGCATGCCTCCTGTTGTAACGTACCCAGAAGACTGGCAGTATCACCACGTTGTATGGCAATACGAGTACTTATTCATTGTGCTAAAAAGAAGCCAGCCGAGAAGCATCGATGATACGTCGTCGCCCCATGCCCCTAACGTTTCGATTCCAAACGGCGCAAATTCATAATCTCCAATTATAGTCGAGTATTTGCGTCGTTTGAGAGTCTCCGCAGAAGCACCAGCAGCACCAGCATAGATTATCAAACTACAACTATATATTTAAACAAATTTTTCATGAGGCTTATTAAAGTTATATATCCTAGTAAAACCAAAGCTGGTTTTCATTGGCTAACGGTATGTAAGCTTCAAAAGTATCGTAGAACTCTTTCAAATCTGCTGGTCAGACGTTGGTAATCCCACATCGGGTGCCATACTAGCCCCGTGATGATAAAACCGTATAACGGTAAGTACCGTTGGTGTAGGCAGAGTACATGTTACTACTTGCTCAACCCTGTTTGTTACAATCGGATAGCTTGCACCCGAAAACGATTCACTATATATATTTAAAATTGAACTGATTGAGTTTTAGGCTCTCCTAGATCAAGTTCAGCAATAGTTTTCCCAAGATATTACATGGACCCAATAGCTACACGGTACGAACTGGAATTTATAACTTCACCGCATGAAATAATTAGTATCAGCCGAGAACGAAGGTACGTTAGTTTATAAATTAAGTGTCATTCAACAAAATGTTTGGTCACACAAAAATAAAGCTAACCATATCTATACTAATATTATAAAGAGAGAGGCCGAATTTAGTAAGTTACACTGCACTTATTAGAAAAATCTTTCACCATTTCTCCTCTCTCACGACCACCTGATCCCACAGTTAAACCGTTTGTACGGTTTTGTGGGACATTGTATTAGATTATAAGATAAAAACATGTATTTGTATTAATAAATGAAAAAATAATAAAAAAAGTTTAGCAGAAAAACTAAAGTAGGTATGAAACGAAATTTCTGTTCAAGTTGCATGACAGCTGCTATATGTACCAAACATGTATTTATATTAATAAATGAAACAATAATAAAAATTGAAAGATACAGTATCCTACAACGGACATAGACTATAATATATTAATTGTGTGGAAATTACGATGGCTTCAGTTAAAAAACTCATATACTTAAATCGAAGCGAAGCGAGGGCGGATTGCTGGTTATATATATGTCGGATACGCCTAAATGCAAGGAAATGTACCTCGGTTTATATGAGATCCGCATAGTATACCGCTCCACTGGGCATCTGTAAGCTATGCAACGTAACAGTACGTTAATTTTGCCAAATACTACATACCCAAGTATATGATGAGCAGTTCGTTCATATTTAAAAACAGGCGTTAAACACGACCATGACATGGTGGACATGGTCGTGTTTAACGCCTGTTTTAACCTGGTGGTTACCACTACTAGTCTACTACTAGACTAGTCAGAAATTGAGCGACATAAGCGAATAGATGGTAGTTGGGTAGTTGTTTGATGTTGAAGAAGATCGATGAGGTTAACAAATCCTTACAAAGTCCTTAGAAAGTGTTTACTGCAAGACACACCACGCATTGGATTTTGCAGTATAGTTGCCGCTCAGTCCATACCTTTCTTTTCCGTGAGGGGATCCCCACGGGTGCCTCCCCGCCACCCGGCAGGGGTGGTTATGTCGGACTCGATCCCACCAAAACCTAACGCCGTCTCGGGTCTCGCAAAGTCTATACCCGCATAAATTATTTGACAGATAATATATTAGGTCGTTACATATAAAATTGCCGATTTTCTTGAAGAAATTGGAGGAAACCCAATTTTTAGTACTAACATTTTTGCATTTTTTTTTAGGAATGACAAATCCAAATTTTATGTTGTTTTTTGTGTATGAACGAGACAAAATTAAGATAACAAACAGCAACTTTTATTACATTTTTGAAAAGTGACAGCTGTTAAGTAATACGAAATTTATCATCAAAATAGATAGCATTTACTGTTGTTGAAAATCGAATTAATGTATCAAGCGGTCAATAAAAACAAAATTTAATACAGAGTTGTAAAATCTTGAAATCAACTTTCAAACAAAATATAAATAATGGTAATAGCTATTAAATTACAGGAATAACGAACTCATGAATTTGTAAGACAATTTCGGCAATTTCATAGGTAAAGTAAAAAAAATATTTGACCTGTGACATCAACAGATTTGCAACATTTTTAATTAATTATATTTAATTTAATTCAGCAAAATCTGTTCCAACTATGTGTCCATATTAGGTCAGACTAACATGAAGTTAATAAACTACCTTATTATACTGATTTATTGTTGTTAAAATTTACATTTATCTAGACACAAATAAATCCTTTCAGAAAATACGATAGAAGATTGATACGAGTATATTATATTAAGTCCGTGGCCCATATTTTTATTGAACAATGACTGTTATTTTACACAATAAACAAAACAAAGCTGACAAGGGGCCTTGTTTTCCAGACTACCTACTGATGAATTATGTAGAAAGTTTTTAGTAGCAATAATAATGATGTGTTATCTATCTTTCAGACACTGTGTATAAATTTCTTACATCAATGTAGTCTGAATTCAGCAAGAGGGAATAAAAATAAAAACAATATAATATATTACACAGCGCTATATAATACTATATATCCAAACTCACTATAGCTTGTAATTTGGCCACTAGAATACAGATAAACATACTTATGTTTTTTTGTTTGTAAATATATATATATATATATATATATATAAAACAAAGTCGCGTTAGTTTATCTGGTTCATTGTTAAGTTTACCCCGGTTTATACAATACTCGTATAATTTTGTATTGTTGTCTGTTTTCTTTTAATTTCAATTAAATTCATATGTATGATAATATGTGTCATATTTAAATTAATGTAATCATGTACACAATTACATCCTACAATAGTTCGATTTATGATTGTTTATTATATATTGATTGATTATTTGTAATGTGAATTAACTTTATTGTGTGTTTTGCATTTCAATGCACCTTGTTAGATTTATTTGCCATTTTTTAGAAGCGAAAACTTTTGAACTTAAGAAATTGTCAAGACACTCGTCTCTTGTCACTCCCTCCCCTTTGTGTCAGCCAAATGGTTGGTTTTGAAAATGTGAATAAAAAACACAGTAGTAGCACAGTCGCCCTCAGAAATTGCTGAACGCTAACCAATTACCGATGAGCTCTTCCAATTAGTCCCAACCTTTCTTTTCCTATCTAGAATAACACGTGCTGAGCTGAGGTGTCACCCTCATACGGTGCAAATAATTCCACCAGCAACCAAGCTGTTCGATGCCTCTTTTCTTTGCTGCACCAAAAAGACCTGGAATTCTTTACCAGTAAACGTGTTTCCTTCTTCCTACAGTCCCGGGACCTTTAAGCGGGGCGTGAAAAAGCATCTGATGAGGGCATTAAGCTCAGGGCCACCATTGTAGCAATATAGATGTCTGTAATGGTTACCCCCATTCCTGAGACTCTACCTTTTGCTTACCATCAGGGGAGATTAAGTCACATTGACGTCACTATTATAAAAATAAAATGAAACAGAATAATACTGATGACGACTGTGTATATATGACGAATCTAAAAGGAAAACTTTTATAGCTAAATAGACTTTACAGATTTACGAGTAATACTTAGTTTCGTTCTCTTTTTCACAAATTATATACCTTTTTTATTTTTTTTTTTATCGTGCGGAAATCCCTTCGGATACCCCCCCGCCGGCCAGCGGGGGCGGTTATGTCGGGCTTGCACCGACTAAAACCGCACGCCGTCTCGGGTCTTCAGACGCCGGGGTGTAAGGTTACCCATAGAGCATATCCCTCGCACCCCGGCTGACCCTGGGCCATCTCACCACTAACAGCATTGCTCATCCTGTCTCCTCTGAAAGCAGAGGAGTACGGAGAGCGATGTGTTCCCGCCACGTTGGGTATTGGCCGACGATCAATGCCAACCCTATGAAGGTGGAGGGGAAGCCATTGACCGCCGCCCAGGGTGTACCGGCCGCTCCGATTCCGTTCCCCCCGGACTGCAGCGGGATCGGAATCGGAGCGACACTCGAGGAGGTTACCCAACACACACCCCACAAATTATATACCTATTGATGTTTCAACCTATGATAACATCATATTATTATGATGGGCAAATACAGAACGATTTTACTAGTGGTATTAATTTACTTTCACAATGGTCCTGTCTCCATTGTTAAGCTAATTTGAATTCTTTTTTCTTCCCCCTTTCTAAGGTACAAAGTGAATTTATTATCTTTATCTAATAAAATTTCTTTTCTTTCTTTCGTCTTTATTCTTTTAACTCCATCTAACAGTCATTGCGTGTAATTAGTAGCTACTAAGATATAATTAATCGATTTTAAGAGGGATTCCTCACCTGTGGTTTGGCGAACGAGACACAAGCGCAAACTTTCCTCTTGGGGTTGGAGCGGCCAAACAGTAGTCGCTTCCGTAAAAGCCAAGAGCAAAGGTAAAACAAGCCATAAGAAAAGGAGAGCGGACCCCGAGCGCCAAAGTACAAGCTTTGGATGCAACGGAGATTTGCGCTCGGATGATTTTTGAGTGGGTCGGGCAGGCACTCGTCAGTTTCCCTAGCTCGCCAGTATCTTGTTCTGAAATCTATTAAAAAACTTCATGGTCTAATTAATAGAGTTTAGCAACAACCGATTTATTAAATTCATTAACAATGACATGTCTAGATAACATCAACACCGTAAAGTAAAAGAAAAAACTTCGCGTTAACTGGGCTGTATATGATCCGTTTCTCCTTCTCACATAGGTTTGCTGTAGCTTTATCGGCGAGCGAATTGCCGTGTCATATTCGTTTGGCGGAACGTATTATTTACAAATAAAGCTTGCCGCGGTCCATTGTTGGCCGCTCCGTGAAAAATCGTCTCGTTTCTAGCGTAGCGACGTACCTCACCGTGCCGATAAAGGGTTTCGGGTACCAAATATTTAATACGATGCTTGTTAGCCTAATGCGGCGACCGAAACGGGAGGTATTGTTTGGAACTTGTAATTTTTGTTACATTTTTTAGAGCATTTCGATTGTTATTGGAATGTAAGCTATTGTTTTATAAACTACAAATGTGCTCTATAAAGATTAAAGTTGTAATACGAAAATCATAAAACCATTGTTAGGAGCTTAAATTCAAAAATTATTGACGTTTTTAATCCAATATTTTACAATGAATAACGGCTAGTAGGTACCAAGTATTTACTTACGACGCGCTATTGCGGCGTGCCCTATATTTATAGGGCACGCCGCAATAGCGCGTCGTAAGGCCCATCATGGAGGATTGGCTAGGGAGGCAACACGGAAGCCTCTCGTACTGACTGACGCAGGTGATCTCCGGGAAGGGGAGCTTCGGGGACCACCTGCATCGGATCAGGAAGGAGCCAACGCCTGAGTGCCATCACTACGACGCGAGTGAGGACTCAGGGCTGCTGACACACTGGCGGACTGCCCGGCGTGAGAGGCACGACCTCGTGGCAGCCATCGGGGTGGGAGTCCTCTCGCTCGGCAGCATGATTGCGGCAATAGTGCGGAGCGCGAGGGCGTGCGTTGCCACCACCTTCTTCTGCGAGCATGTAATGTTCGCGAAGGAGATGGCGGAGCGGGACAGATTTAGAACTCTCCCGGCCCGCCGAGCCCGCAACATGCCTGCCACGCGTCGCAGGCGACTCAGGCGCCGGAGGTCGCTTAACGACCTCCGTCCTCCATGAGCGCAGGCCTGGGGGTGGCAGGTGAGGCCGCCTGTCACCCCAACAAAAGCAGGCCGGGACGGCGGGGCGACTAGCGCCCCTCCCCCAAACCGGGGCAAGACGGGGACACCGTGGATCCCAAACCCGAGGGGGCCATCTCGAAATCGCAGATGGCCCAGGGTCAGTCGGGGTGCGAGGGATATGCAACCTTACACCCGGGCGTCTTCGGCGCCCGAATAAAAAAAAGGTACCAAGTAAATATATGGACTCTATCTACTCTCTTATTGACTCTTTGATAAGGTAATTCCAGGGTTTTTACTTCGAGCTTGGTTAAAAGTTGTTGATTTGTGTTGATCGGTATACATAAACCTTTTTTTTTAAATGTGTTCAAAATGACAGTGAACCGGTGTAGGACCACTCATTATAGAACCTTCTGGAAGATGTCAGGCCGGGACCTTAAGAAATCGAGGCCAAAGTCACCGTGGTGACCTCTCCTACCGGATGTCATAGATGATTACTGGACAGGGGTGCTTCGTTAAGTATCTGTGTCGCATCCAGAGGGAGACAACGCCGCAGTGCCAGCACTGCGAGGATCCTGTCGAAGACACGGCGCTCCATACATTGGTGGAGTGCCCACCGTGGGCGAGTCAACGCCGGGATCTCGTTGGAGACCTGGGCGTGGACGTTCTCTCGCTGTAGACCATGGTGAGAGCCGTGATTTTCAACGGGAGCAAGTGATACGCCGGCGTCTCTTTCTGTGAGCAGGTAATGTGCGCGAAAGAGGCGGCGGAGAGGGAGAGAACCCTGCCGCCTGAGTTCTGCAGTTTGCGGCGAGGACGCTTCATACTTATTTACGCCCAGGACTACCAACTTCCATGATCGGGGCCTGAGGACGGCAGTGGGCCGTCTCGCCGTCCTTATAGAAGCAGGCCAAGACGGCTCGGATCCCTAGGGTTTTCCTTTCGAGGGCGTACCCGGGGTGTCGGACAATGGACGCTTGGGAGAGACATAGTGTGGTTTTAGTTGGTTTGATTCTGACATAACCACCTCATCGCTGGTACCGCTGAAGTGAAGCTCGAGGGGGCTTCCACAGGTAAAAAAAAAACTTCCGGAAGATGTTTAATAATTAACGACCTTTGGTTAATATAATGACGAAGACTTAGTACGGTGTTGCGTCTAACGTTCATTTTCATTCAAATTCGAAGTTGAAACAATGTAATATTTAATAAAATACAATTTTATAGACGTGGGTTAGGGCATGGTTAATAATGTTTCAAACTGTATTAACTTCGGTGTAAATGATTTTTTTTCATCATTTTGTAATTGGTCACTTTAAATTTAATCAAAGGTGATGTAAAATTTCCTTTGAACGTTTTCAGGTTTTTTACATGTCTCTATTTAGAACTACATCAATTTTTAACGCAGTATTTATAATATGTATGAAATAAATAATTCATTAAATTAATTCATTATTATATCCTTTCGCACTTACTCAAACTCAGGAACCAATTTTTCTTTTTCATAATATAGAGCTTGAAGAACATCGCTTATTAAATATTAAAATAAACATATTTATTTTTCCTTCAGATTCAGACATATAGGTGGGCATGATGATGTTTTAATGAATTTATCTAGAAAATAAGTAGTTTCGCGTAACCTTGTAGATAATGACATTAAGTATGGAAACATATATAAAAAATATATATAAAAAAAACTAAAGAATATTTTGCTACAAAATGTTAATTTCGTACTTGAATTTCAAAACAATGTAGTAACATAAAACTTATGAGCGTACATGTACATACATCACTGTCAAACTGTGCGTGATATAACTACCCACTTATACGCTAGACTTTACAAGGATTACGAAATGAGTGCAAAATGTATCATCGTTAAAAAAACGGTCTGAAACGAGAAGCTTGTTTGCTAATCTGTGCTCTCAAAACATGGGCTTATGGAAATTCATAGTACAGTCAAAGTCATCGAACGAGGGATCAAAGTAGGATCTAAGAAAAGGAAGAATTTTCTTTGTTTTGATTTCTTTCATTAACTTAATCCTCGAGTTCGTATGTTCTATAAAAGTTTTTGTTTAAGCAAACAATGGTTTCGCAGCCTAGGATGGAGGTGCCGATACGATCGCTCGTGACTGACGCCCACGAGCCGTCGATAACTTCATTTCAATGTTGAGTGGGGCGTGGTGCTAGTGTCAGCGGAGTTGTAATGACGAACACCGTAGTGGGAATATAAATAGTCATGAGTATTGTTATGGTTTCAAATAAATTGTTTGCCAGTTAAGTGAATGATTTTGATATTCTGGTTACGTCTTAATTTATCTACATGGTTTGGTTATGGATGCGTATCCAGAATGATAGTCACAATATTTGTAAAATAGTTTTACTTAGCGTACTCTTGAGACTTCACTTTTGTGGAATTCTTCTAAAGTATTCTGAGCCTTCAAGTCTTTGCAGTTATCTCTTAAATAGTTGAGCGCAAACTTTCCTTTAATTACAGAACACATCCATGAAACAAAAGGCTAATCTTTAAAATGACGAATTCGGTTCGTAACTTGCTACTAATTGAAATTTTTTTCAAATCATATACCCTTCTTTGTTGTTTTTTATATCAGAAATACTTTGCCATAATTATAAAAACAGTTAGATTCCAGTCCGCTAACATAGCATACTCACATTCTGAATACACTTGGTTTCAAGGTATTTGCGCTACAGAATGCTGTGACCTAAAATTATCGCTTCTCATCCTTTTATTTGCAGGAAATTGTTTACTGTAGTGTTGTCTACTGAAATTTGAAAAACGGTAAAAGGATCCAATCTGATTTTGTTTAAGTTTGCATTGGACAGCGCGTAATGTCAAAATTTCTTTTTTTACCTTAACAGTGAAAAAAGCCTAATATGCATTTGCAATTTTAGTAAGTAAATTATCATATATTTTATGCTGTGAAGATTTGAATATTCAAATATAGCGTCTGTGTTGCTACTGTACCTACTCATAAACAAACAGGTTTTTTTTTAAATGTAGCTATTTAACATAAATACATATAAAGTTGTGACTTAACTATTTAACTTCTTACCGTCAAGCAATAAGAGGCAAGGAGAGATTATTTTATTACCTAGTATTAGGAATAGTTGTGTTAATTTCTTCTTCACACTCGACACAACAAACTAGTCATTAAAATCTCCGTCAGCCAAGATTTCCCGCGATAATCTAAAGAGTATCTAAAAAATTTCTAACGTCCAAACGGTATTTCCTTTACGTCTTATTTAAACTAACCAAGTTCGATCTAGATACGGCAGGGACCACACGGGGATGTCTCACTCGGGAGTAGATCCTGCTATCTTGGATCTTGAGACCGCCGGATGCATTTAATTATCATTTTAAAACCAAAGGCCTCGACCGGTCACTACGGAACGACATTTATTTTTGGACACCGAACTAAGATAACGTCGTTTCTCATTTTTTTTAAACGCATCTTTGACTTTTGAATTTTGGTGAAGCCATGACAACCGGGTGTTGTTACCTGGCAGCCAGGGCGCTATTTTAACATTGCTTAAAGAAATATAGTTCTACAATAATGTTAATATGTAATTTAACAATTGTTTTGTTTGTTTAAGATTTACTTTCATTCAGCTACGTGGGTCACACACATATTGACCTGTCCAAGTTTAATACTTGTATTAGTTAGAACAGAGGTCATGTCAGTAGTGAACACTACTATTGCTTTCTGCAATATAGTACCTACTTCACCTAAGTAGTTACTATATTGTAGAAGGCTAACAGCTTTTTTTTTAATAAAAAAAAATATAAACAAACTTTTCAGCATAAAATATAAAATAAATACAAATTGTAACTTACGGCAGTTATAATTAGTAAAACATAAAAAAAAAAATGTTAAGTAATTTTTTCTATACCTATCAATTATTTTCAGTGATATTTATTTTAAACTAGCTGACCCGGCAGACTTCGTACTGCCTCAATCGATGACAAACCTTTTAAACCTTCTCTGAACCTCCACAAATAATTCAAGACCAAAATTAGCCAAATCGGTCCAGCCGTTCTCGAGTTTTAGCGAGACTAACGAACAGCAATTCATTTTTATATATAAGAAAGAAGAAGAAGAAGATTTACTTATTAACTTTAATACTGATATTTTAATATACCTTCATATTTTATTCATTTAAATATAACTAACTTAAATTTTATCATTTAAATGGCGTTGAAAAGAAAATGCTCAAGAAGTAGGCTGACAAGGCTTTGAAGTAGTTTTTTAACTGAAACCTCACATTATTTTCTGCACGAGTCCTGGTTTCATAGGGGAAGCCGTTCGATATTATCAGTGCTATAAAATACTGCTAGTTACAAAGTACAACATGGAATACGACCAGGCAAAATAAAGTAATAATTTATTATGACCCAGTAGTAGAAACGCAGAAAGGTTGTGTTAGTTTATTGGTTCCATAGTTCTTAAATTCAATATATACACTTAGAGAAGCTTTTGAAATAAGTCGTATAGTATCGTATTTTCATTTCAATTTTTTTTGGCGGTATGCCAGCTTTCCGATATTTGCGGTTGCAGGTCGTTTCAGAGTCTCTATGGGCAACCTTACACCCCGGCGTCTGTAGACCCGAGACGGCGTGCAGTTTTAGTCGGTTCAAGCCCGACATAACCGCCCCCGCTGGCACGCGGGGGGGTATCCGAAGGGATTTCCGCACGATAAAAAAAAAAAAAAAAAAGGTCGTTTCAGAGTAGGTTTAGGCCGAATCAACTGTCATGTGCCGTCTTCGGGCCCGATTGCGGGATAAGTGCGTTTCATGGTAACGATTGCCCGAAATATTCCATCCTCAATTGCGGACGTACCTTTCGGGCATGCTGTTCCGTACAGCTGGTGGAGTAGTATGCACCGGGAAGGAAAAGCCTAATATTCATCTATCAACATCCGAGCGCCAATCCGATTGCATTAAAGTTTACACGTTGGAGCCGGTGTCCGCTCTCTTACTCTTTCGCCTCCTTTCCGTCATTTATTCGGTTTATCTTGCCTTTTATGGGAGTAACTGCCGTCAGAACCCCCAAACCCGTTTGGAAAACCTCGACTCGATCCGCAGGTCTAGGAGCTGGCAGATGAAGTTGGCTAAGGCCCTGAAGATCTTGGTTTTAACATTACCCATATATTTGCTTAGAATGGGTAGTAGCTAATTAAGCATACCATTCTACTTTGGTACCGGTAGCAACCAAGAATTATGTTTGTAAAACATCATTTAAGTACCGGCATTGATTGTTATAATAGACGTTCTTAGAAGCACATTAGCATTGCTAGAAGGACTCGTTACGATCGTTTTTAAGTGTAATCTGAAGTTACTGCTGTATTGAACTTAGTGCCTTGAATTATTGTTTAACCGATCGGCACGCGTAGTTGTACCAGGTAACAGATAAGTAATACAGGTTTTAGGGAACGGTTACAATGGTTTTTTTACCAGGTGACAGATAAGTAATACAGGCATCAGGGTAAGATTACAATCGTTTTTTGAAACTATTATGGAGCGTGGTACTTCAACTTCTGAATCCTTTTGTTAGACCATGGGCGTAGCTAATGAGGGAGGGTTTGGGGTTTTCATATTTAAAACATAAACATAACTTCACGCCTGTATCCCCGAAGGGGTAGGCAGAGGTGTATTGTATATTTTAAATGTTATATTATTTTTGCCAGTTATGTTAAGGTCCCAATGTAATAGGGGGCGAGCCTATTGCCATCTACCGGGCACAATATTAAGCGAGCGATAATTGGCGAATCGTGGGTGTGTAATACACCTTTGACTACCGCTTCGGGGATACAGGCGTGAACCTATGTTATGTTATATTATTTTTGATTTAACAAATTTGGGGTTTTGATTCAGGTAAGAATATGTCAACGTCTCGCACTTTGATTAAGGTAACTTTCTATTATTTTTCAAATGTCATTTCATGCAGATTTTTATTTCTTTAGGGTTCCGTACCTCAAAAGAAAAAACAGAACCCTAATAGGATCACTTCGTTGTCTGTATGTCTGTCTGTCTATCTATCGGTTTGTCAAGACTTTTTTATCAGGAAGGCGTAGAGGCATCAAGTTGAAATTTATACCAAATACTCAGGTCTGTAACGCCTTAAAGTTGTGAATAAATCAAATTTCTGGGTGAATGTAATCAAAAGGTACAGCCGTTTAAGTAATCAAATTCATCAAATTGCGTAAAATTGATATGAAATACTAAGGTCTGTAATATCTTCAAACAGTGAAAAAGTCAAACTTCTACGTCTACGCAATTAAAATATTAAAATTACGCAGCAAGGAATATGGTGTGAGTGCAGCGACACGCGGCGCCGCGCCGGCGCGAGCCTTTAATTTTTGTTGCACGAACGGTGACACAGAAGATATTCAATGAAATTGTGAGTTGTTAAAGGCAATCATTATATAATATATGAAACACTCAACGTGACTAACATATTTATTTTAATAAAGATTGATAGTTTCTTCGTCTAAATAGCTTCACAATTACTACATAATATGCGACTATTTTTTAAAGTTTAAATGGCTATAATACGCTTATTTTTTTTTTTACGTGCGGAAATCCCTTCAGATACCCCCCCCCCCTGGCCAGCGGGGGTGGTTATGTCGTGTCTCGACTAAAACCGCACGGTGTCCTCCCCAAGTGTCCGTTGCCGGGCACCCCGGGTAAGCCCTCGAAAGGATAACCCCAGGGTTGCCGGCGGACATTGGCCGCCACCGCTGAGGATCATTAAGAGATGGATGTAGGCCATTGCGGGCTTTTTTGGAGACCTATAGAAGATCCCAGAATAGTCACATTATTTTGTTATGCCTCAAAGAGATTAGGCAGCGTATTCGATTGAAACTCTCAGTCGGCTTGATGTTTTTCTTCATTTTGAACCATTATCGTCGTATTTCAACAAATTATCACAAAATAGTATTAAACTGTTAATATAACCTTCCGCTTGAATCACTCTATCTGTTGATGAAAACCGCATCAAAATCCGTTAAGCAGTTTAGAAGTTCTCAGCGAACAGACACCGGGTGACTTTCATTCCTACTATAAGTATGTAAAGATATTTAGACAATCGCAACGGAATCAATACCTATAAGGCTACTTCCTGTTAAGCTAGAATCACGATATTTTGCAGAAAGTAAAGTCTTATAGCACAAGTAAAGGGAAAAATCCGAAAACTGAAAATATGTAAAAAAATTGTATCATTTGTATCATGTATCAGAAAAAATATCTGTATGTCTATCTGTCAAGACACGAAGCTCCACCTACAGCAACGTTAAGTTTACCCCTCAATCCAGTTTTGTACGGAACCCTTAGTGCGCGAGTCCAACTCGCACTTAACCGTTTTTTTCTTAAATTTCCGCCAAACTAATATTGGTTTCAGGTAGAGTTGTATATAATATTCTATTTCACCTAATTTTAAATTAGTCAATTGTTTTATGTATAAAATGCAGAAGCACATCTGACTATTCGAAGTTTAGACGCATTTTAGAAACAAACATTCGTAAACAGAAAGGGCAATTGGATTTTTTATTAACAGTGCAAATATGTGTATTTATGAATATATCTATTTGCATTGGTCTGAGTGTTTCTATATATAATATATGTGTAGTTATAAAAGATAATGTATGTAAGTATGTATATCTGAATTCTAAAACTCATAACACAATCTAGTTAAGCTATGCTTACTTTGGATCTAGATAGCGTTATGTAGGATGTACTGGAGTATTTATTTTATTTTAATTATTCAGTGTTATCTAAGTGCCCGGTTAACAGCTCAACTCAAAATTGCACATGACTAACAAATTTAAAAAATACCATAGTATCTGTATACTCCATTGGTAGATTAATCAAAGAATTAGAAGAAAGGTACTTTTTCGAGCGGAAATCCCCACTGCAGCCCTTTCGCCGACCATTGGGGGTGGTTATGTCGGACTCGAACCAACCAAATCCGCACACCGCGCCGTCTCGGGTCTCTATTACCGGGGTAGTACAAAAGTGCATGACTAATGACGAAAGCATATTAAATTTGTTCATTTCTGAAACAGATGCTCGCTCACTCAATTATGTTTCACAGATATAATTAATTAGTCTATATAATTATAATATATATATAATTATTATATATATAATTATTATATATATAATTATTATATATATAATTATTATATATATAATTATTATATATATAATTATTTTCTGTTTGTCCGTTATTAGTGTGCTTGTGAATTCAGTCCCCATTATGAAAGACAAAAAGTGGTTAAAACCACTGGCGAAATATATTTGTTTTATTGTACTGTACCTAATTACCCCTTGGGGATTGTGCGGATATGGGTATAAACAAAAGTAGAAAAATGGATTTTAATTAGCTATTAAGATTTTAAGGGATAAATATAATTCGAGTCAACCAGTCGACCTTGTGATAACATAAATAAATTCTTCTACGGTTTCCCAAAAGATGCATCTTTGTGTGGAATTGACATTTACGTAACTTCATCTTAAAGGAAGCACTATATTAGACTTCGACGTGTAAGATATTATATTTGTTTAAGAATTATTTCCTATTTGTCAATAAGTGTGGGCAGCACTTAGCCCGCACATTTTTATTGAAACAATTCGCACATACTATCGCACGTGTTTAGCGCCATTGCATTATGAGGTCAGTGGCTTTGATTCCAGATGTGACAATTTGTGACGACATCCAGTGTGATGTTTAATTTTTAACAGAATTCTATAGGGTATCGTGTGAGTTGCTATTCCAATATTCCATGTAAGAATTCAGGTTTGTGTGATTGGCTTTCGGTTGTTTTAGGGAATTAAAAAGTGTTTTATCATCAGCATGATCAGAGCGTTATCCCGGATGCATTCAAAGCTTGCATTTTGGAGTCCAGATGGCTTATCTTAGTTTATAAGGGAGCGGCTGCCGTCTGACACGAAAACCCCGAGAAGAACGACTCCGCCAGAGTCTAGTTCGTTAATCAGCTAGTATACCGATCAGTAGGTTAAGTGGCTCCGACATGATACAATTTCATGACCAGATTGTGACCGTGACCAGATTGACAATCAAATTGTGTACTGTGGATAGAAGATTTGATCTGCAATGTACAGTCAACGACAAAAGTTGCTTTACAAATCCCAATTTCTTGATCACCTTAGCTCTTAAACCTTTAATAAAATAATATACAAAATATGAAATATATTAACACTGTCTTCTGGGGATAGTAAAACTGCTTGTACATCAATCGTCGTTGCATGTGTTTTAGTGTAAAAAAGGTTTGTAAATATTTTTGTGTTGATCAATTTTTGTCGTTGAGTGTACGTGTCGATAGAAATGGAAAATCTGATTGGGCAATTGGCATTGTATCGTGTGGAACCCCATCAGGTTGATTTGGGGAGCAAAGGGGAATATTTATATTTGCAAGCCTTCAAATTGCAGAATATGTTTAACTAAATATTATTATGAAAAACACCACTGTACCTACACCATGTTCTTACAAATAAAGAAATTGAGTTTGAAGATCTTAATGCGACCAAATACATCCAAATTAATGTGTGTATTAAATTTAATTATTTTGGTTTAATAACTCGTACACTAGAAGATCATTTCTGTATCGCAGAGCATGTTTTTTACGATCACAAATTATATCTAGGCGTGTTGGATCACAGTAATCCACTAATAATATTCTATAAGATTTATAGCGAGCAGTGACGACATAATCCGCTATTGAAAACCTACGGCTGAATATTGTAGAAACACCCACACCAATTCAAAAAAGTTTTTTCCTTAACCCGAAACCCGAAATCAGCTAAATTATGAATACAAATTCATAATTTAAAGTGAGCAGAAATCAAACCCTGGGCCTCTGTCGTAGCATTCCCACGCTCTACCACCATATCAGAGAGGTTGTCGATTATATTATGATATAAAAAACCCTAGTTTATTTCAAACAACGAAATGGTTAGTACTTATGGCTATTATTTCTGTTTCATAGGTTATATGGTTCAAAACGATGCGCCCGATGCAACACTCCCATTTCTGCGTCAGAGCTCGTGATGCGCGCACGAGACCTGGTGTTCCACGTGCATTGCTTCTCGTGTGCGCTCTGCAGCACTCCCCTCAACAAGGGAGACACCTTCGGTATCAGAGATGCGGCTGTTTATTGCAGGTAAACGAGAAACTTGATACATAGGTTCATACACACACTCAAACTACATACATATAATCACGCCTCATCTCCACTGGATTAGGTAGAGACATCAGCCCACCATTTGCTTCTAACCATTTACACTACACGAGCTTCTTTTACTGTCATTAAACCTTTTACAGAAGCCCGCCAGTTTCAAGTGCTTTTGACTTGTCCTTTTTCAATACATCAGCAATTTGATCAGTATAAATTCTGTGAGTTCCAGCTTAATACCTTAACTAATTATTGTGATATACATTCGCACAGTTACGCCTCTTTCCGAATGGGGTAGGTAGAGACACTAGAGACCACGTGTTTACGATCTTTGCATACTCGTATACCTTTTGCATCTTCTGCATTTATGATTGTTTTTGTACTTGCTCGCTGGTTTCAGGTACTCTTGACCTGGCCTTATTATAATATATAATCCCACTAATATTATAAATGTGTAAGTTTGGATGGATGGATGGATTGGATGTTTGTTACTCTTTCACGCAAACACGGCTAAACGGATCTGGCTGAAATTTGGTACAGGGATAGATTATACTCTGGAATAACACATATGCTACTTTTTATCCCTGGAATACGTTCCTATGGGTAGTGAGAATGGGAACATAATTTCACGAGGCCGAAGCCGCAAGCCTAAGCTATGATAGATAGCGGTTGTAAAAGCGGCCTCACCAAGATTTTCGGGCCCCACCTCAGCATATTAATCGATGTACGAGGCTCTGAAGAACGTGCTGGTCGGGAAGGCAAGATGGCAGCCGCTCTCATAATTTAGCTAAAGCGTGAATAATGCGTAACCTGGTGAAAACCTCATATGCAACCGGGATCAACGTTAATATGATGATGAATGATAAATAATGTAACGTGAACGTCACATCAAATATATTATAAGGCAAGAAGGCGATACGTAGGTCATTCCCGAGCCAGATGGATTGGTGGATGGACCCGAAAAAAGTAGCTGGGATAGACTGTATGCAAAAGACGGCGGGTTGAGTGTTCTGGCCAACATTAGGAGCGGCCTATGTCCAACAGTGGACTGTACAATGAGTGAAAGTACAATAGGCTAACTGATTGATTGATTGTAGTGGGCAGGCAAGACGGGGTCTACCTCGCAGAATATACACTATATTATATAAAAATAAAGGAATATGAGTAAGTGATTGTATAACCACAATAATGTAGAGGACAAACTTTAACAGATTATATTTATATAATATCACGTACATGTAACAGGTAAGAATGTGTTACTTTGAATTATAATAATAATGGGCTCTAAAATAAACAAGTATTTGGTAATCGAATGATTTATGGTTTCCACTGCCAGATATTTTTACTACGAACGTCGTCAAGAAATTTCTTTCACATAGAATCTTGCGTATTGTAGCATAGCGATTTCACTCATCAATAACCGGTCACAACAGTCCCATAGACCGCTTAAAAACTCCTAACAATGCTACCTGTATCCTGTATGATTACATGACATAATACTAGAGAACTTGGAAAGAATTATTATTAGAAATTATTTTATCGACACAATTATTATTAATCATATAACTTTCAGAGCCCCCGGTTTCATTTGACATTTTTGCTGTTGCATCTTTGTATATATCAATACAATTTTAGTACCTACTTTTTAGGCATTTATTTATAACTGTCTAATAACCAAACCATGACTCACAAGAAGTTTTCCTCCACAGGCTGCACTATGAAACTATGCCGGAGTACGGAGCGCACATGGCCATCCCCGGTCCACCGCAAATGTGCCCCGGACCATATTCGGGCCCACCGCCTGGCCCGCACTACCCCCCATATCCCTCTCCCGAATTTGCTCGGGTAGACAACGATGTTCCTAAAGGCCCTTTCTTCAACGGGTCCAACGCGCCTCCGCCCCGACAGAAAGGCCGCCCTAGAAAAAAGAAGCCGAAAGACCAAGATATTATGTCAGCCAACCTTGGTGAGTCTTGTAAATGCACAGCGAATTAAAAATATCAATTCCAGCGAACTTTTAACATTTATATTCAGCATTCTTTGTTACATCGAACATCGAGCACGTTTTGCCGACAAAACGCTTACAATTTCATTAACACATTAAAGTCAAAACCGCACTTACCTTCGCCAGATTATCGGATCGACTACCCGAGTGTTTGTTTTTTAATTATTTTTTTTTAAGATACAGAAACCTGTCTTTATCTGACAGAGTTCGGTCGGAGCGGTGCGTCAGGAATTCTTTCTCAAAATTTGAAATTAGAACGTTGCGTGGTTGCACGACTTCTAACTTTTTTTATTTACTGTATTACGACATAATTTTCAAAATAAAATTAGTCAAGTAAAACCTTCGCTATGTTGTTACAAAATACCTATATCTCATATCTTCAAGATATAACTTATTATTAGGATTCCCTACGCCGCGGAGAAATTAAGTCGCAACCGACTTAATTTCTCCGTGGCGTGGTGTTTTAACTACTAATTCTCTGTATAAATATAAACAACCTAAAATCTGAAAGTTAAATAAACAAAACAAATTATGACGCACGTAATTTATAATGTATAACGTAGAATTACTTTTATAGCTATAATACCGTTTCAAGTATTATTTTATATACGCTAGAAGAAAGCCACGTAATTATTGCGTTTAACACATCAGCTACTGTTATAGTTTTTGCTTTCATTAACTCTGCAGGATTATTAATTAAGTGGCGATATAGACCTAGGCTGGTCATACGGTCGAATGACTTCCCTACGTCATTCGCGTTATACAGTACGTACGATGCGTCTGTCTCATAAAGCATTTAAATCTATTCTAATTGAACTATACATTTATCACACTTTTACTCCATTGAAACTATTAGCTCTTATCTACTTGCTTCATTTCCTGTGACTTCAAGTGTTAAATTGCGAAAATATAAATATAATTACAAAAAGATCAGTTTCATGGGGTGCCAACAAACTGAAAAAGTTGTGTTTACTTTTATTTATTCCTACTATTGTTTTTGGAAAATCCTAAACATATATTTTTCGATATGGAGGTATACTAATAACAAATATGTTGCGATAACTAGGTACTTATCTCTACGCCTAATTTTTACGCCTAGTGAAGATCTTATTAATAATACGTATATTTTCAGCTCAATACACTAACAAGCGACTACGACTAAACTATACAAAATTTTGAAAGATTAAATATTTTATCAAATCCAAACAAACAGAAGAAACGGCGTAAAATGGTGTGGAGAGTTTCGATAACCTAGAAATTATTCAAATCATATTGTAATTAATTAATTATGCAAAGTAATTCGTGTGCTTATCAAATAAGCATAAGCTAGTAAAAAAAATATTCAGAATCATAATGTATTTCCGCCACTGGATAAATAAGATAAGATATTTTAGAGCCGTATCTGTTTTTGAAAAAGGTGAAAATATATATGCCAAATTGGTGGAGTACTCTAAAATGCGGCCGATTGGTCTAAAATAGCTTCGGAACCAGTTCCTCACGTGCGAGTGAGCCGTTCGCGTGACGCTAAGTTCATCATACTCTACAATTTCAATGAACCGAGTTCGTAGTTGGAGGTGCAGGGAACATTTAAGGAAGATTGCATTTAAGGAAAGCCTTTAATATTATTATGCTATAAACCATATATTTTATGCAATGTCAACTTTTATTAAATAAGATGACGCGGTTTTTGATGTAAGCTACATCAAATTTCAAACAGTTGTTTGAACAAATAAGTTATGGGCTCAACTTTATATTACCAAAGTACCTAATCCATGGAAGAAAGGAAAACTGACCTACTCACGTGTTTCCTTCTTTTTATTCTGGGTTATAAGTGGGGCGTGAAGAAGTATCTGTCGATGCCATCACAGTAGGCACCACCGTTTTAGGATCTTCAGTATCTGGAATGATAGGCCGTAGCACCCTAGCTTCTCACCATCCAGCAGGGTGCAATCAATTGACGGTCGGCCGATAAAAAATTGCTTATAAGCCTCTGCACTTAAAACAATATGAAAAATATTAGTATGCTACTATTTTTTACTTATTTAAAGATTATGCACACAAAAATTACATAAAATGGATGCTGGAAAGAATGATACAATAGTAACTACTTATTTATATACGGACAATTGACGGTACTAACTCTTCGTATATTTCCTTAAAGGTAACAAATTTATGGAAGCTAAGCCCGATTGTTTTAGGGCTCTCTGAAGTACGTTGTCGGTGGACTGTTTTCATTTTTAAATTGTTAATAGTCTCTGGACCTAATGCATAATAATAACAATGTTTCTGAATTGCCACAGCGTCTCCGGCTCCGCTTACAACAGAAATTATATCTCACAAAAATCTTACTCAGTAGCTCCGATTAATTTTTTCTCATCAATTGTGTACTTGCGTGTTCATGAAGTATTAACCTCATATAAGATGTTAAACTAACCTGGTTATGGGAATATTGCTATGCAAAAGAAAGCACTTTTGGTATCATTGTCTTATAAAAGAATCGCCGCTTCTACGCTGTGAGAATTTTAAATTATAGTTTTTTAGTTAGAAATTACGCAAAGGTAGTTCTTCGCTCCACCTTATTGTAGATGAATGTTTCATAGATAGGGTATCGCCTGTCACCATTTAGTTTACAGATAACTACTTGTAAATAACATTTATATGGGCGATGATTATGATTATTGGTTTTCTATAGCCTTAAATAATGTTTGATTCATCTGATCCTTCTTCACTCAAATCCTTCCCTGGTGATTGAATGCGTTATTTTCAAACATATATGTATTGAAGTCGAACCCACAACCTACGGACAAGTTCGAGGATCTAGCCGCCAATTCAGTCTAAAATGTAAAATGACCCTATTGACAAATTTACTACTTTTGATACATCAGTCCCCACGGACCACTTGATAACAGAATATTTTTTTTAGTATGTGGTTGCTTCTCAATTGCACAAATAAAGCAACAATACAATGTTACCATAAAAAATACAGTTGACTACAATCTTACCAAATTGGTTGGGTAATTATATTTTTTACTGCAGTATATTCATCTTGTATGGGGTGCCACCCCACGTAATAGGAAACCGAAATATGAGGTTCGATTCCCGGTTTATGTACGCACATTAATCTTGTGTCGGATGAGGGCGGGTTTGTTATTTTTTTATATATAAATTTATCGCTTATTATTATGGTAATGTTGCGGTGTAATATTGTTAGGAATTGAATAAAATAGCCGTAAAATTTAATCTTTCTATTTATGTTTCAAGTGTTGGGACTGGTAGTTCCGGATTGACGACTTAGAACCGAAGTGTTTTTTTTTGTTGCACTAGCATATCACTTAAACCACACACACACCTCTCTAACGTATATACACTGACACGGGCGCACGCACACCCATGCATACATTTATCTTTATTTTGATTTAATTGTTAATTTTGAATTAATTATATAGTAATTAATTATTTTTCATAAGTTGTATTAAAAGAGGTGTATGACGCAAATGTAGATGGAGTTTGAAGAGTGGGCGTTCTAGTGGACCACATTAGCCATATTCTCTATATAGGGTAAGCACAGCAGTGTCGATTATAAAGGCAATGCATGAAAAATTTTATGGTAGTACAAAGTGGTACCATATTGTCTGCTTTCCCTGTAGTAGTATTTGAGATATAAGGATCGCCTCACGTCGTGCTACCGCACGACGTGAGGCGAGAACTGGGGAGAACCAGGGGACTGGGAGTGCAGCTTGATGGTTTTTTTTTACCTGTGGGAATCCCTTCGGATACCCCGCCCCCCCTGGCTATGTCGGGCATGAACCGACTAAAACCGCACGGTGTACTGCCCAAGTATCCGTTGCCGGGCACCCTGGGTAAGTATTTATTTATGTGGTTGTATCATATTCGTTTTACTTAATAATAATATTTTACAACGCAACTCTATCCAAGCATCGCTTTGTAATATTATTAGTTCCAGAATGGAGATAAATATTATTTAGATAATAAATTGCAAATTCTACATAGAAACACCCAGATCAATATAGGTAGACGTATAAAAATATAATAAAAATAAATAAATAAATATTCTCCGACATTCTACACAGCGCATTCTAGACTCAAAGTAAGCATGGTTTAACTAGCTTGTGTTATGGGTTCCAGAACTTTTTTTTTATACATCATACATATTATGTATAGAAAGACCCAAAACAAGGCAAACTGATGTATTCATGCACACAAATATTTGCACTGAGCTGGAGTCAAAACCGCGACCTCTGACGTGCCAGTCGAACTCTCTACCATCACGCTACACCGAATTTTGCGTAATATAATTGCGTATTGATAAAATTTCAAAATTCCTAAATGATAACAAAGACACCTGAGTTTTTAATAGTCATTTTGAATTAAGCCCACTATATACAGGCAGTTGATTAAAAATATCTGCACGAATGAAACTTCAAAGCGAATATAATTGGCTGGTGACCTAAATAAAAGTAGATAATTGGCAGGTAGCATAATTCATTGCCTTTGAAAAGAACAGTGAGTACATGCAGCATGTTGAGAATCCCACTAAAAAAAGACGTTTCAAAGTGAGGCTTTTTTATGTCTAGGCTCGTATATGGCTGTCGATTTACCTAGTGAGAGTTGGTCGGCACCTGTCCGGTGAGATTAAGCGATTATAATGTACAATGCGCTCGTAGTCACCAATAAATTATACGACACTGTTGCGGATATTTTAAATAGTATAGTCTGAATTCAGGCAGTTATTACACTAACAGCGAATAGCGATTTCAATGCTTACCTGATAACGAGAGTTTTATTTCACGACCTTCAATAATATATCAATTCTAGGTAGATATATTCAAGAATTATTACTATTACTATTAGGACCGTTGATAAGCACATGGCTAACGTTAGGGTAAGTAAACGCTTATGAAACAAGCGCCAGTGCCAGCTGCATAAGGGAGACGGGATAAAAAAGATCAATGAAAAAAAAATAGTAAAGGAACGGTAAGACCACTAATACTTCACCTCAGCTTACCATCAGGCGGGGTGCAGTCAATTTGACGATTTGACTAAATGTAAAAAATAACTAGTTAAGCACGAATCCACCCATTTGTGCTGGAAGAGCTTGACTCTATCGCATATAGAAATTTAATCGTGTTATCGAATGATCGCTTAAATTATTTTATTCACTATGAGAATTTTCCTTTATGATGATAAGATAAATTGAATTTCTTGTTATGTCGCTGGTGTCATATTTTCCCAAAGAAAAACAGATAGTATTCATACTAAAAGACTTAAAATATATTTATAGAGCCGATATCTCATAGTTTTTGTTAGAATCTACATACCTACCTACTATATTTAAGTGCTCAAACAGAGTGTCTTCAAGTAAATGAGGATGAAAAGGTCGGTCAGAAACACACTGACACCAGTATCACTAATCTACCATAAGGAGTATGATTATTTGCAACCTTATTAGTAAAAATAGTAAATTTAAGTAAACTAAATAATTAAAATTGACAAATGTTGCTAACAGAATGATATTATTTACTTAGTTGAAATTCGCTGACGGTCAGACACTTGCTTCAGTACGCTGCGTTTTTGCAAGTTTCCACAGCGGGTAAGTTATGTGATGTTTTTGTACCGACCAGTTCTCGAAGTCGTCCAACCGTAATTTTGTGATGTGGCACCGTGGGTTTACGTAATATAGTGAAAGGTGGAGTCCCACGTCTCGTCATGCGGCCGCAACGACTGTGTGAACTTTATTTGGGCCCACATCTTAGACCTTATATTATGAACTAGCTGTTGCCGGCAGTTGCGCCCGCTTGGAATTCTGATCCCGTTCCACCTACCCTTTGGAACCTGTTTCAGGGACAAATGCCTATGTATTATTTCAGACTATGATCCATCCCTGTACCAAATTTCAGTCAGATCCTTTCAGCCGTTAGACCGTGTTTAAGAAACAAACATCCAAACATACACACATCTTCACAAACTTTCACATTTCTAATTTTAGTAGGAATGAGGATAGGATAGTAGGACTAGAGGAAATAGGATGGCGTTGCTCATTTTATTCATGTAGGGCTCATTAATATGACTTCACGCCGTCACATAGTATTTAAAAAGCTATAAGGAACATAGGAGTTATGGATGCCGGCAATCAAATAATCCATGCTAAAAGGGTGCCCTTCACCATTAAGGCCTCGACAGATATACTTTTTCACGTTCCCCTTGAGGACCCAGGATTGTCAGACAGCGGGAGAGAAGCAGGAGAGCAGTCCCCGGGCTTGACACCCAAGGCCCGTGCTACTGGGATGTGTGGTCGGATAAAGAAAAACAAATAGAGCTATAGGCCAACGGACCTCTCTCCTTACATGAAACTGCGACTCAGTTCGCATTTTTAATTGCCCAAAAAATTAAGTGTGATAAAATTATTCACACAGAAAAGAGTTAATGGTATCTAAGACAGTTTTCTCGTATATGTGGTTTCGGATCATCCCACTGTCCCAGTTAAAAAAACGCCCTGTATAGTTCGTAACTCGATAAGCGTTATAGGTATTCGTAGCTCGGGGTGCTTGGTTGGGGACCTCCACGCGGTGCACCCTGGGCAACGGAGACAGCAGCGCCTCTCTCCTAGGGCTCTCTCTCCCTGCCTCGGTCGGAGTTGGCCGTAGCCAACTCCGACCGAGGCAGGGACGTCCCTGTTGAGGGCTGTTCGGAAGCTTTCCACGTGTCCCTCTGATTAGCAGATGGCACAGTGGAGAGCAAGTAAGGGGGCCATCTCGTAACCGGAGATGGCCCAGGGTCAGTCGGGGTGCGAGGGATATGCTCTATGGGTAACCTTACACCCCGGCGTCGTAAGACCTGAGACGGCGTCCGGTTTTAGTCGGTGCAAGCCCGACATAACCGCCCCCTCTGGCCGGCGGGGGGGGGGGGTATCCGAAGGGATTTCCGCACGAAAAAAAAAAAAAGGTATTCGTAGCTCAGGTAAATTTTAGCTGAGTATAGCATTGCTAGTATAGAGCTGAGCATATACTTTGTTTGGAAATTTATAGACATTACACGTAAGATTATGCTTCTTCTTCTTCTTCTTTTAGTTAATGGCTTCTGCAGAATCACCGCAATTTCGCCAATGTCAAGTAAAATATAATAAATGTTTATTAAATTATACTAATCTAAGCATTTCAAATTAACGGCAACGTCGTACGGTTTTCTCAAAGAGTATCAAAATATAATAAATGTTTATAAAATTATTAATGGCGAAGACACCAATGTCCAGTCCGTCTATACAGTCGAGAGTCAAAAGTCAAAGTCAAGATTATGCTAAGTAAGTGCTAAGACTTGAAACTTCAAAATACAAACTTGGATTCCTTTTCATGCATTATCGTCTTGATATTTCTTTGAATTAAACTAGAAGTAGTATTTTTGGACTTGTTTGTTAAATAGATTTTATGAATATAAGTACATAATTATTATTTATAAATGATAAAAGAAGGTAAGGAACTGATCAAAAGAAGAAAAAAAATTACAACAACAACAACAACAAGGTGATTTTAAATTACACAATAGAAACGGATCGCAAAACTTTGATAGGTAGTAATTTTTGATGGTTTTGAATTTTTGATAATGTTAACAATATTCTATCTGATGTTTTATCCCCACATTTGTTCAGATTTCTATAGGTATATCTGTATTCTTTATATAGGTACCTTGAATGTAAAATGAATCCATTATGTAAAGTTATTACGATTAAGTTAAGATTGGTTCATTATTTTAGTTGGTTTTAATTCTAATGAACTTAAATTTTGCTAATCTTAAACTTCGAGATATTCAAAGACTGCACTATAGTTACCATTTTTTTCTTAAGGCAAAGTAAAGTCTCGGCAAAGTCAAGTATGCTCTTTAGATCTCACCCATAGAGAGCGTGGATGGCAATACCTAGTAGGTATACACTTAAATGTTCTCGTTCTCAATTAGATTATTAAACAAGCCAACCTCATTTATATGCATTTCATAAGGGAAACTCTGTTTATTTCATTCATATCTACATCTCCCCATCAATTAGCGACCACTATTCATACATTGACAATACGCCAATTAAAATTTCTGTACGTATTCCAAAACCATAATACGTTTTGCTCTAATCATTTCTGAAATGCTATCTGTGATCGTACTCAAAGGTGACTTATATCAGATCGTGGAGAGCACCCACGGGACGTGAATAGGGACGCAGAATAGGCACGTAACCAACATGTACGTGAGACTCTGCAGTTGGTTGCTCGCTCTTCAATTTGTTAGCATGATCTAAGTAGAGTTTGAATTCATATTTGGAATTTATTTTTACCGATTGTCAGGGAAGGGTTATGTTTTTGATATTCTACTTCACGTTCTTCATCGAAAATCCTAAGCAAAATAGTTTAAAATTTTTAGTTTGCTAATTTTATTGTGCATTTCAAATATTATAGATAAATACTTACTGTCATTGAAAAGCTGATAATATTTAGCCCATTGAATCTTACAGCAATAAGTTAACCCGACCGTAGATATCAGAGAATACAAAGCTTTTAAGAAACATTTGTGACTCAGTCGCTGATAATAAATTTGTCCAAACACCGAAGTTTGCAAAGTTAACACTATTACAATTTCGTCTTCAAGTTATGTCTATTTCTATTGAATTATTACAATTATGATATAATTATTACAAGATTATTACAAAATAGTACTAAAAACCGGATTTTCGTAAAACGGCACCCACTATGTTAAACCAATTTTACAGGCAGCATTCCAGGTCCGAATTGCTGTAGAAAGTATTCGAATGTGAAAAGGGCATACCTTTTTTTTTTTTTTTTTTTTTATCTTGCGGAAATCCCTTCGGATACCCCCCCGCCGGTCAGCGGGGGCGGTTATGTCGGGCTTGCACCGACTAAAACCGCACGCCGTCTCGAGTCTTCAGACGCCGGGGTGTAAGGTTACCCATAGAGCATATCCCTCGCACCCCGGCTGACCCTGGGCCATCTCACCACTAACAGCATCGCTCATCCTGTCTCCTCTGAAAGCAGAGGAGTACGGAGAGCGATGTGTTCCCGCCACGTTGGGTATTGGCCGACGATCAATGCCAACCCTATGAAGGGGTGAAGGGGAAGCCATTGACCGCCGCCCAGGGTGTACCGGCCGCTCCGATTCCGTTCCCCCCGGACTGCAGCGGGATCGGAATCGGAGCGACACTCGAGGAGGTTACCCAACACACACCCCTGAAAAGGGCATACCTAAGTCATCGAGAAGACGAATTCTTGAATCGATTCTTTGCACTACTTGCACTGTATTAAAATTAATTGTCAACGATATCTTAACGAGGTAAAACAACTTTCTTTCACTACAGTTGATACGTAGTTTAGATGAACTACGAGCATTCGACAGTGATTGATGACATAGTTTGACAAGTTTTTAACCTGTAAGGTTATGAGGACATAAGTTTCCTTTATGAAAATAAGTGAATGGTTTATATAAATAAATAAATATGTATGTGTGGACGACATTCTACAGTAAGCATAGTTTAACAAGCTCGTGTTATGGGTTCCAGAACGCGGATAAACATACTTGTATACCTTTTTTTGTTGTAAATACATACATATTATACATAGAAACACCCAGACCAATGTAAATAGACATATTCTTGCATACAAATATTCGCACTGAGCGGGAATCGAACCCGCGCCCCCTGACGTAGCAGTCGAATGCATTGCCGCTACGCCACGGAGGCCGTATAATGTACAAAATTTGTGCATAGTTAAAACATATGACGAAATAAGTATTTAATGACAATTATCCACATGTATTTTTACTTTACGTCTAATTCGCAATTTGAAAGCAAATAGAGCTTTATCAATACACATTCAAGGGTGATACCAATAAATAACTTTTATTTCGATCGAATGAAAAAAGAATTACGTAAAACGGTTCAGAGATCTCGATACAGAGTTTGTACCTACACCAAATAAAAAAATACGACAAATTGAAAACCTTTGCAAGTGGTACGAGTGTTTCGTGAACCTATACAACTCCTTCATTATCATAAGCACGTAACTAAATCGCATTCCAGCATTAACCATTGATATACATTATCATATGGCCAAAATAACGGTAAAGCTTTATTTATTTTCTTGCCAAGAAGCAGGCAGTGAATTTTGAAGTAGGTGCCTATTCTTATTGGTTTAAACCATAATCTTCCTCTGTGCCAAATGTCATCCCGATCCGTCCAGCCGATTAAGAGTTAAGGCACAATTGAGTAACAAACTTCCATCCATCTAAACTTTCGCATTTATAATACTACTAAGATAAGACGAATCGAATCTATACCTACGTATATTTCGTTCAGTATCATTAATAGAATCTATTTTCCTAGGTAGCGAACTTTTGATTGAATAAGCTACCCGCATTTTGCAACCATTGTTCTTTTCATTTTCCTGAAAACTTTTCTTTGTCTACAAAGTTTTAAAATTAAAAATTTCTTTCTTCATTGGATTTCTGTGTCTGAATTCACTAATCAAGATTTTGGGTTTGATTGTTTAAAGTAATAACGGGAGGGTATCCGAAGGCATTTCCGCACGATAAAAAAAAAAGAGAAAAAGGTGTCACTAATAATTCATCGTCTAGGTTACATATTTTATACATACAATATTCTGAAATACGTATCACCTTGATGTAAAAATACAATTGGTAAAGTAAAGTAGCAAGACAAGATGTAAAAATAAAAGCTCGCCTTCTTTTTGGATATGTCTTCTTAGTTTGTTATTGTTAGAAATACAGTTAAAATAGTCACACATTTTAATCACTCTCATCTTGGCTGTATCTGACATAATTTCTCATAAAAAATATTAAATATATTGAAATCCAGTGCATAATTATTTAGTTTAATTTCACATTCATTTGTTATACAAAGGGCTACTAATTTAGTATAGCTAATTCGGGCGGTATCTTGAATCAAATTCTGTACGATCGTAATTTTCTTAAGTTGTACACTTCGATAGTTGTACACAGTCAATAGACGTCAATAGTCGCATGCTGGCAAATCAAAACTGCACTGAGGATTTAGTCTCTATTCAGAGTATGGCACACGGCTTGTTATTTTAGTGTGGTAATAGCCCTACACGGCGGTCACGAATTCCCCGTGTCACGCGGTATGCGGATGAGGCGCAATTTTTTTTGCTGGATTCTAATAAGAAACGTAATTGATTGAGGCAAGTTATACTCAAATGAAGCAAGCAATGAGCATCTTCGATCAAGTGACTTTTACCGTAACCGTAGTAAATCAGCTGTCAGTTAAGATGATCTATTAATTTAGCACCGTTAGAATTCATTTGTGAGTTCAGCAGTATTTCTTTCTTGTAGATCTGGCTGGTCAGACTCGAAATGTTACACTGGCAAGCTGTGTGTATATGTTAAAATAAATATTTTTTCTAGGACATACTATAAAGCGCTATCTAGAGCAGAAGAAAGCATAGCTTAAAAACTTATAAGATGGGTTCTATCGTGAACCCACATAGCTCGTCAGAAATAGGTTTTGGCTTCTGAAAATACATTTTTATTGGATGTTATATTTGCATTTTTTTTTGTTTATAAGGCCGTTTCACCATTTCTTGGCACCATTTGTATAAATTAGTGATCGAAACAGGTAGATTGATTATATAATGAATTTTAAATGGAATGTGTACTCAAATGAATAAGATATAATATAATAGGCAGAGACAACATTGTGCTACTTGCTACGATCATGGCACTTGCTTTGCACTTGTGATGAATGAATCCCTATTTCTCTTGGTCACGCCATAACTTGAGAATGACTTTACCGATTGAATAAATCTTTTAAGTTTTTTAATACATTTCAAATGGTTGGTGAAAAATTGTTTAATCTCAAAAAACTTAACCACTATTTCAAAAAAATTAGCAACTTTGTAATGAAAGAAACCTACTTTATTATCTACCTATCCCTAATAAAACAAACTACCCTTATTCCAAAGTCAGTGCTTAGAGCGAACAGGATGCATTACTGGTTTATTGAATTAGGACTAGTATAGCGTAATGAGTAACTCTGCATTGTTTGATCATCAGTTATCGCTAACAACACGTGTGAGTAGGTACGTGAATTAGTGTAATGTCAATCATGATGATGACGTTGGTACAATAATAGCGTAAAATAAACGTACAATCGTTTACAATCGTTCAACATAGTCGTTTTTAAAAAAGGGTGCAATTTTCAATTACGTTGTATGTTCAGCGATATTTCGATATAACTTTGTTCAAGATTAGTCAGAATCCATGAGAATATATTCAAACATCATAATTAATAAAACACGTAATTAACCATTAAGTAGTTAATAAATCTAATTTATGCTGTTTGCAGAAGTCACTTTTAAGTAAGTAATAATTAATTCCTTAATAAATCGTTGGTAGTTTGAAGTTTAAAATAAATAAATTTGTGATAAGTGGTGAAATCACGTAAAATTAGTTAACTGAAAGGTGTATTGTTGCACGACTAAACTTTCATTTCTCCAATGATGGGGACGGCGATCAATGTGAACTAAACTGTGTTAGCACGTTTCAGTCTACAATGAATTTCATTTAAGAAAAGGGAAGATCAGTTCGCCACTGATGAATTTGATTTTAAGCGTGGCCATGTTGCTCCTATTCTAACAGAAAAACCTAGGAATTGAACCTGGAACCTGACACATTATTCACACATTCTTATGTCTCAGCATTGAGCCTCAATGCCGAGACATAACCCAAAATCAAAAATTTTATTCAGAAATTGATAATATTCTAGAACAGCATATAAGCTTTTTTATCTCTGGTTTATGCTGATTACGGAGACAGGCTTATTTCGTGCGGACGAAGCCGCGACCAACTGCTAGTTCAAATATTAATCTCTAATCGCTTATTAAATTTTCATACTCAATTCCAATTCAAACTTACATATCATCAAATTATCTACAACGTTGATCACTCAATGAGTGAATCTGTCGAATGGTAATGGCTCTCCTACTCTAAGCTAGTAGGCGTTGGCTTAACCGACACACCCACGACATATTATACTATCTACACAGATACTATTGGAACGAATAGCTTCGTAAAATACACTATCATTCTAATGTCAAACTTACAAGAATGCAAGAATATAAATGCTGCTGACAAGAACCCAGTACTTCGACGTTTATATGCAACATCGACTGCTTAAATTTCGCTTGCAAATGACGACAATAATAGAAGCAGGTATTTAATTTTTTTGGAAGCAACAAAACTATGCCGAATAAGGATTTACTCGTTACCGTGACTTCAATTTATTATTTTTACCTTTTTCCATCCATTACGTTTGAAATATACCTTCCTACACACATCTTTGCGGTTACCGTGGTGAGCGTAATCTAGAATTGAGTTTATTAGACTTTAAAATGATGAATAGGTAGTTTTCCTTCCATTTTACGATGTAAATGTCATTGCACCTTAGAGATTTTCATAAAAGACTTATAAAGACTGTGTGTGTATGAGGCGTCACCAAGATCTTCGGGACCCAAGTCAACCTCAACTGCAAGTCCATACACCTGCTGAGAGGCTGCGGCACAGGCAGGCAGGCACTCAAGGTTGGGAAGTCAGATGGTAGTAGCTCCCATTAGTACCAAGATAAACCAATAATGAAGGAAGGCGAAAGCGGACTCTGGGGTTCTGTAAGCTTTGGACGCAACCGGGATTAGCGCTTGTATGTTGAAGACTTATAAACAGCCTGTATATATTATAACATTAAAACCACTTTTAAAATTCAAGTGGTATTTTAAGAGTTAAATTCCCATATTTACTTTAGTTTATAGTGATTTTGTTGACATAGAAATTATTATTAAAATAATAATATTTTTTGGAAGTCATTTTAATTTTTGCATTATGGGCTCAATATGTTATGGGTTAAGTATACACGGGTGCCTCAAATGTCTATTTATCTAACAAGGCATCAAAAACGTTCACCGTAGATAAATATGTCCTATAATTACGGTATACTTTCCTAAATATCGGAGCGTAGTGTCAATAAATTACACGTTAACGGGCGACATTACAAAAAATGTTTCCTAATACAGTTACGGGAGCAGAGGCCCAGCTGCTTGGTTAGTTACATGCGCCACCTTTTTGGAGTTCCATATCATTTTGTAACTGGCCGGCGAGAAAATTCAAACGGATCGCCACCGTTCATTTCGGTTTCGTTTACTTTTACTTTTTTATAAGAAATATAATTAATATAGTTTGAATAGAAAATAAAACAAAGAAATGAAACAATAGCTTAAAAAAATCAAAACTCTTCAATATAAAACTGTCCAGGGATAGTGTGTTACTTGTGATGTGCTGAAACACCGTAATTTTATCAGTTTCATTCTTAATAAAACGTGAAGTAAGTATAATAAATGTGTTTATTTTTCTTCTTTTCAATTCACCGCGGAACCCGCGCTCCTTATTCCAAGCCGATCCTTCTTACATCTTTTGTTTTAAGTTTTCTACCAAGTGCGTCGTGTTGTACCTCCATAAATTTAGTATAGCGTCCCTCTCGTGATTTATTTCCCGCCAAAATATGTGACTTTTTATTCTTTTACTTTTTTAAGTATCGGACATTTCGAGTAGCGTCCACGATCGTTGATAGGGTGGGCGCGTTCCAGCACCGCCGGTAGTTGGTTCAAATACATTTTCGACTTTTGTATTATTTTTTAAAAAAAAATGGCTTTTGGAGGTGACTCTATATTTTATTTAATCGTGACAAAAGACAGCTTTTGGTTTTGTTTATTTAGTACTTTTGTTTTATTTTATACAGTGAATAAGTTAATTTGTTCAAACTGTAGGTATACTTTCATTCGATTGCAACTACTTTAAACTTATGTTCCTTTACTTTTCTAAAAGTTCTTTGAATAAAATTGTAGTTGTTCCATTTCAAATATTTTTTAATTCCAATTCGATATTTAACATACATGCAGTTCTTTAATAATACAATAAATAATAATGCGAAAGTTACTATTGCAGAATTATAAAAATATTGAAAGGACGAGGATTGTACATTTTATTGCACGTCATAAATGCTGTAAAACCGAATACAAACACATTATAAGGTATACGAGTACAACCTTTCAGCCTTGGTGTAGGTTACCTACTCACTACATTGTCTATTTGGCCGTTAAACTATTATGTAGTAATAAAATTTGTTAATGAAGTATTTCTAACAGAAGACATACGTAAGCATGTCTGTCATGTCTCCTGATTTGTAGGTACCCGTCTGCAGACCCAAGACGGCGTGCGGTTTTAGTCGGTTCAAGCCCGACATAACCGCCCCCGCTGGCCAGCGGGGGGGTATCCGAGGGGATTTCCGCACGAAAAAAAAAAAAAAAAAGTGTGTGTTGGGTAAGGGGTGTGTGTTGGGTAACCTCCTCGAGTGTCGCTCCGATTCCGATCCCGCTGCAGTCCGGGGGGAACGGAATCGGAGCGGCCGGTACACCCTGGGCGGCGGTCAATGGCTTCCCCTTCACCCCTTCATAGGGTTGGCATTGATCGTCGGCCAATACCCAACGTGGCGGGAACACATCGCTCTCCGTACTCCTCTGCTTTCAGAGGAGACAGGATGAGCGATGCTGTTAGTGGTGAGATGGCCCAGGGTCAGCCGGGGTGCGAGGGATATGCTCTATGGGTAACCTTACACCCCGTCGTCTGAAGACCCGAGACGGCGTGCGGTTTTAGTCGGTGCAAGCCCGACATAACCGCCCCCGCTGGCCGGCGGGGGGGTATCCGAAGGGATTTCCGCACGATAAAAAAAAAAAAAAAAAAAAAAGGTACCTTCTAATTACAAATCCTCCTAAAAATCAGATATGTAATGTATGCATAAAATATCTACCGATAATGTCAATTAACTGAAATCGGCACAGCTCAATCTTGAAGTAAACAATTCTTCGTATTATTTTGTTTAGTTTATTCTCAGTTGAGCTGAAAACCAATTTTATTGTTCAGGGCAAATTGATATCGATATATTTTATTACTATAATACTTACAAGTCACTTACGTTCAAGTCTTCACGCCAATATTGTGTTTAAAGCCTATAGCCTATTTCAATTTCTTGGATCGATGCAAAAGGCATATTAAAATGTGTTCTCAAATGGAAATATTATATATTATATTACGGTTTCTACCGATTATTACCGGCCATGTCGACTTTTTTCATTTATATGATCGTAATCGATTATTCTGGATATAAATTTGTATTTGTTTTGACGGTAAGCGTTAAAACAAATACAAGTATAAAACGGATTCAATTTTTAAATATCTAATACCAATTTGTCATTTTTAAACCATTAAAATTTAATATTCTACTTTAATCATTATAAATGTAAAGGTTTTTGAAGATGTTTGGACCTTTTAATGTTTTTTTCTCAATCATACTCAAGCGGCTTAACGGATCTGGCTGAACTTTGGTACAGGATTGATAATAGTCTGGAATGACTCGTAGGATTACTCTCATCCCTTAAAAAAATACCCTTCAGAAGCGGGAATAGGATCAGAATTCCACGCGAGTGGAGCTACGGGCAACAGCTTCAATAATAAAAATACGAGATCTTGGACATCTCAATTTATCCCATAGTTAATACACTGTTAGTAACGGAGAAAACCCTCTTATAAATAAAACCTCTATCGGGACTCTATCGTGCCGTACCTCCATAATCAAATGATTTCAAACCTCAACTTCTGTTTACCGACAGGCGTGATATAGAGGTGAACCGTAACTTTCTCACATCACGATATACGTCACGTCCCTAATGTGATATCCTTGTACATTTTGTTTCTGCCGCTATCTTGCCTGAGACATCTGTATCAGTGGCAAGTCCAGTTTTATTGAATCATTTATTTATAGTCGGACTTCGGAATGAATTAAGAAATTTTCGGTACATAACTGGGATGTTAGCTTTTTTTAAAAGTTAAATAATGTTTTATTTTTTTCATATGTATTAAAATAGGTATTTATACTGAATTATACCATTTATAACGGTACTATCATTATTTTAAATATTATCTATAGTCATAATGTAGTTGAACAGGTTCAAACAATTATGGACTTAATTCACCCGAAGTTAACTCAGTTAAATGGTACCTTAGGTATTTTTTATTCCTTTCTCTAGTTATTGAAGTATGTCTAGCGGCCGGTCTTTCTATGTCGGGATATTAAGTGACTGGTTACTAAGAGCTGTGTCGTAATGAATGTATGAATAAGTTAACTCCATAAATATTACAGAAGGTACGAGATCCATACGATAAGACGTTTTTGCGGTATTCATTCATAAAAATATTAGATGTCTGTTGTTTTTTTTTGTCGAAGGTCGTATATTTTTTATATTAACATGCGTTACTGCGGTCACTCACTTATTTCATTCTTCTATGTTTATTTAATAAAACAATTTTATTTTGTTAATTTATACCAGTATAAAAATACATTAAAAGCAGAATGCTCATAAAATTTTTGTTTAGTCAGTAGGGTGCCATGTTGAATAGTGAAGTGGTGAAGCCTTGTCGATAGAACCAATTACTACTAATTTAAAAAAAAATCTTTAATGTTCTTTTCACAAGTCAATTATGATGCCTATCAGTTTAAATTCCTTGCCTAACTCAAAATAATTTGTTTTTTTTTTCATTACCTACCGCTACATTAAAATTGAACTATTACATAATTTAACCTATTTATATAACCCACAATTTGTATTATTTAGTGTGTGAAAACGCTCAAGGGCATTACCACTCGTCAAAAGCAAAGCGGAGAATTTATACCACGTGGACCCAGTTTCAAATTCAGAAGACTATCCTTTGACGCACTGGTAACCTGGCTGTGATATACGCGGGGTGTTGCCATCACATGTCTTGTATTTATTTGAACGAATATATACATAAAACAACTAAAAATAAACAGCTTCAATGTCTGATATTATGCAAACTTAAATTTGGTAGCATTGCACATAATTGCTTTTAAGTTTTTTTAATAAATATAGGTAGGTTACGAGTATGTAATCTGTGCAGATAGTTTCCGAGTTGACTGATTGACCGAATCATAACTCTTACATATATCTCGATTTACGAATCTATGAATGACCTAATAATAGAAAGTCGTTGATAACGTTACGCTGTTACGTGTTTTTGAGGTAAAGGTCTATACAGCAAATAGCATCTAAACATTGAATAATGAAAACTAACATCTTAGTGACGTTGGTATATAGGGAATACAATTGTATCATTTTGGGATTTTTCGACTGGATATGATTATGGAATGCCCTCGGTGAGCAAGCAGTGACTTTGTCGCCTTAATATTCTATCGCTGTGTTACCTCGGACATTTATAAATTAATAATGGTCACATTATCGAGTTTTAAATCATTGAGGCAATGCCGAGCGTTTGAACCGAGTGACCCGACCCTTTATGATTTTATTGTATTTCGCAAATTTAAAGTATTAAAATACATTCAAAATAATAACTACTTAAATTAATTCAATTAAATTTTTAACCATTTTGTATGCTTACTTTTCCTGTAGATTTAGATCGGAAAAAGAGAAAATCTAGGACGGGACTTGAACCATTGATCCGTAGCGTAGCGTCGCCTTAAGACGTATATAATATATCGGAGAATTTCGAATATCTGGGATGTGTCTAGGTGGCTCAGTTGGTCAGAGCGTTCCCCCTGTAAGGGACTGGTCGCGGGTTCAAGTCCCGTCCTAGATGTTCTCTTTTTCCGATCTAAATCTGTACATAAATTAATATATTTTACTGACTTTCAACTTTCAAAACGGGTTACAACGAGGAGATACTTTAAACTGTTTACCTCAAAGGAGATTAATAAAATATAAAACCGTTGCGAGATTATGACGTGACAATCCCACATCAATTCAGTGTCGTTTTAAACACAGTCGTGAGCCTGCCGCGGTGTCGTATATGCCACTGTCTTGCCGTACCTACTGAGAAGTCACCAAATAATCGTCTAGTAAAACATAAGTGTACTCACGCATGGAAGCCCTCGGGTATTCAAAAATCTACATAAAACTAAAATAATACTTTAACCAAATTCAACGGACTTCACTAACTTACTCATAAAAAAAAAATATTTGTTCATGATATCAATGTACGTTTGATATCTATCGTTTCTATATAACTCCAACGTTTTAAGTACTAATAACATTGTGCTCTCTTGCATGAGTTAGTATCTCCGGTAGCGCCCCCCGTCGTCATGTTATGCGATACGACACATAATGCCGACGAATTCAATAATTTTACATTTTTAATCACGTCGACGACTCGAAAATATCTTTAGTAGTAGATCTGTATCTCGATAAAGACTTTCTCGATGCTGTCCCAACTAGAAGGACAGTTATGTAATAACGTTGATGTCGTTGATACGTAATGTCCATTTTGGTTATTTGCTAATCATTTGAATGAAGTACAGATAAACAGATTTCTATGTGACGTGACGTATAGAGAGAAATATTTCCATAAACACTAGGTGAGAGGCACGGGATAATAAAATGGCATAATCCTAAGGAATAGCATCGGTTACAGTTCTGAAGGTTTGAGGTCATTTTGCTAGTCTTGTCGAGTACTCTGGTCGTAGGTAGTTTCCATGTTATGATGATTGCAATCGGGTCTAACCATGACCGCTTAATAGCAATTCAATTGCAGACCTAAACTGAATAGTTTAATACTCATACCATGAAGTCGTATTAAGTCTTTTAGTTTCACATTCCAAATGTCAATAAATGAACAAAACGCGTACGCGTTTCAGTTTAAGCATGTCATAGTACGGATCATAGCAATTCTGTTTACAAACTTGTATTGAATTGCCCCGAAACTGAACTGCTCAGTCATGATGGCTTACCTACGACCTAACATGGTCACCCTCCAGAGGCCTTAGACCCTGGTGGGTGACCACAAGCAATTTGTAATATAACAATGCAAACATATAGAAGAAACATTACTCTGTTCCTTGAGGGATTTCTGGGTGTGATAATCAAGTAAGGTAAAAAAAAACAACTAAAATATTTCTTTGCATGAGCACTAAAATGTGATAATATATACACTAATTATACTTATAAGCCAAATAAAATAAGTGTCAGTTTATGATTAAAAATTTACAAGTACTTAACAATTTTTTTACAAACTTCAATCTCACCTATATTTCTCTGAATCAATAATCTTGTTACAAAATTAAAGAGTACAGTTTATAACAATAACAATTCTATCATAAAGAAACATACCTATATAATCACTTAACTGCGGTCAAGCACTTCGACGTTTCGTTTTTGCTATTACGAAAAAAATGTGGCCACCGGACGAAGTGGTATCGTTAAGGAAATCTCATTTTTTGTTTTCGGCCTTAAAAACATGAATGGTACGTACGATTTATGATATCACAGGTCTCTTTATAACCCACCCGTGTTTTTTGTTTCGAAGATTTTTTTACACCACACCTTATCTTCACAATTTTGTGTCTCAATCTATTAATAATGTCTTCTTTTAGGATACGACGTTTTGTGTCGATGGTAATCGATAGCTGACGTATCAGTGACGGTACATCACCAGGTACATTAAGCGACTGGTTAGATTTATGTTCTGATGAAATATATTGTTTTAAATCTAGCTTGATTCTTATCTATGCTAGTTTTTACTTTAATACTGTTTTATGTTATATGTGAGTGTTAACACTAAATTAAAAACTGTAGGAGTTTATTTAGCATCCTAAACAGAAGTCATTAATTTATATTGAAAAGTAAAATGTAGCAGGACACATATTGATAACTCACGTACCAAACCCTCTTGTCCAAACCTAAAATGCGATTACCTTAACATTGAAAAATGTCTAAAAAATCTCCATGTCGCACTTTTTGTTTGTGGAGACCGTATCATCAAGCTGGTGCACGAACGCCTTAGGCCGCTTTACGTCAACGAGCGTACCTTGACCTGCCTCGCCCTGTTTATTGACCCATTTTTTGCACGCAACGAGGTATCGACATAGTTTTTAAGAGGTCCTTGTATGTTGGCTGTGGTTATCAGTCGTTGTGGAGTAAATCATGTCGAACAAACACTGGACGCCCGTCAACGCAGTGGATCGCACGATCAGTGTGAGTTCGTGTGCTTTTTATGTTTGCGATCGCTTTTCAGAAACGTGGTAAGGAGAATTCAACCGCGGTGACGACACGCCGAAGTTCATATCTCCTTAAATTCCACCTACACTATTAAATCTGCTTGAATTATATTAGTTGTGGTTGAGCATCTCATGATTTTACCTTAGCATGCCCGTTTGCAACCACATTTTTTGTCACCATCGTAAGTTAAAAAAAATTTAAAATTATTCTAGATTGATATTGTAGATATTATGTTTTGAATTCGAGCACCGTTTACAGTTGCAAAATCGACATTTACGGGCGGCGGCGGTGCGTTTAAACCATGGTTCATTTTACGTATCGGTCGCAGCCATAATAGCGCGCAACGGGCCACCGCATAATTACTTACATGCTAATTGTCCAGATTTTGGAACGCGCAGTTGCGGTTAAAAATAAATTGACAATCTTAAATCTGAAATATACAAAGTTTTGACAATAATTAAAGGAAAATGAAGGCTGGTGGTAACCATTCACAACATGTTTTATTTTGTAAAAAAGGAACTGCTGTTCAAGTGAAATTTTTGTTGAAGAATTTTTTTAGTATGATTAGGTAATTAAAAAATGCTGTTGATTTCTTATGGTTCAAATACTTATGTCAGCTAGAGTAGCAACATGTTTATCCTTTTTCTCCGGTTTTCTCTCCGGTAGGAGGCATACATACTAGTCGTTCTTGATTGATGCAGCTTAGTACAGTCAGCAATTAAAGTTGTTAAACAACTACCTACCAATTAATGATTATGTGATGTATTCAGCTACTGTCATTGAACTTCAGACAGTTAATGCCCAAATTAGAGCTTATGTGCACTGAAGTCAGTCGGGTGAAGCACCAAAAATGTTACGTTGTCATGGTGCCAATGGCCCGGATCTTCGGTCCAGAACTTCAGATGTATGTTATATGATACAACAGGTCCTAGACTATTGACCTCGTGATGGTATTGTATAACACTGTGGGATAAGACGTTTTCAAGCAGTGGACTAGAATAGGTTGATGATGATGATGATGATGATGAATCACTTGATATAACAACTTGAAACCAACCCAGAAAGTATTTCAACACGATAAAAAACAATAATTTGGCATTTTATACTACGGACTCGGACTACGGACGGAAACTCACAACCAAAATGAATCTGACATTACCAATTGAATCTAATTCAGAAAGTGTTTTCATGCAATAAAATACAATTGTCATAACAGAAAATATAAACGGAATATCAATATTTATAAAATCAATTAGTTAAGATTGGAAATAGTTTAATATTGATCAAATGATACAAATGAAATGAAAAATGATTGTGACACTCGTGGTTTTAATATTAAACTCTTTTATGCCCCAAACGTGAATTAATGCAAATTTTACCCCAAGTTAAAAACAGTGTTGCCATTCTTTGCAAATTGTACATAAAACAGTACATATTGGCTGACCTGACGAATATTTAATTCAATAAATTTTTTTTATTTAAATTAATTTTACTTTAAATAAATAATATGTCATGCAGTAATGGGTAGCGTGTAAGTGAAAGTGAAAGTAAAAGAAGTAAATTGATTGGCAATGACGCGTACTTATTATAATAAATATTCTATGACATTCTACACAGCGCTTTCTAGACCCAAAGTAAGCATAGTTTAACTAGCTTGTGTTATGGGTTCCAGAATGCTGATAAACATACTTATATACTTTTTGTAAATACACACATATTATACATAGAAACACCCAGACCAATGCAAATAGACATATTCCTGCACACAAATATTTGCACTGAGCAGGAATTGAACCCGCGCCCCCAGTCGTAGCAGTCGAATGCACTACCGCTACGCCACAGAGGCCTTCAAAGCAATCTTATTATTATTTGCATTTCATAATTTTACGTATATTGTCAACAATGACAATTGTTAACCTTTCCTTCAGTTTTCAGGTCTTTAATAATGAAGATATCTATGTTCACTGACATTAAAGTTTCTTTGTAAATTTATTGTCTTAAGGCCGTCTCGCGTCATCCAATTCCAGCCTAAACGTACCGAACTCAATTAAGATTAAGAGTGTTTTATTAGATATTACCACCGGCAGAGCAACAAAACAACCAAATCTTCAGTTTTGATAAAATAACGTTTTAGTGTTGTTGTTCGACATACCTAACCGCAAATCTTAAAGCGTTACAGGAACGCGGTAAGTTTCGGTTTATTTATTAGCGGCATTTATCGGTCGTTAAAACGTAGTCGCGGCATGACTTCATCACGGCGTGTGACGTCTTGAGTCGTATTGTAACAGCAAACAATGCGCCGTGCGTGCTACGCTCGATTTATGATCGTAAGTTCCATGCGTGCGGATTTCAAATTTTTAACGGGTTTTAGGTATTTTAGCTGGCTTTTTTCATGTGGATTTAATGTTACTCTTTCACTGAATTTTTTAACTATATCAAATATTTATTGTACCAATTGTATCAGTTATATATTATTTAAGATAAAGGCACCCAAATCCGAATGTTTCTAAAAAGGGCATCATTTTCCGATAAACCAAGCAATTAACCAGTTATTTTTGTCGGTAAGATACATTATTGAATTACCAATTTATCTGTTCGTGTTTATATGAGCAAGGGAGTCCTTTAATGAGTGTACATTTCAAAATAATCGATCAGTTAGGGGCTAGCCGCTGACTTGAACGCACCCTTTATACATCTCAGACCGTGCTTAAGCACCCTAGTACTACGATTTGATAAATAGTGTTTTAGAAATAGTATAGTTTTACACTCTGTGACTATTTGTTTAGGTTGAAATAGCTATTTTGGCGAGGTTTATATTTTTTACCCAAAACACTTAATATTTTAGTATTTCCGTGAGGCTAGTGAAATTAGAAAACATCCTAATTTTTATCGAGAAGATAGTTATCATGTAGGTACCACCAGCTTGGAATCCAGTCATTTACTTAATTAATTGCAAGAAAAATCAAAGTACAACAAGACTCCATAACACTGTGAGCACATTCGGCGTAAATAGTAACACCAGCAGTCTTTTTTCTTTTTTACGTGCGGAAATCCCTTCGGATACCCCCCCGCTGGCCAGCGGGGGTGGTTATGTCGTGTCTCGACTAAAACCGCACGGTGTTCTCCCCAAGTATCCGTTGCCGGGCACCCTGGGTAAGCCCTCGAAAGGATAACCCCAGGGTTGCCGGCGGACTTTGGCCGCCACCGCGGCCTCGCCTGGTGGGGTCAGGTTTTATCCCGCTTCGGTGAGTTGGCAGGCGTATGTAGGGCACACACGACACGCCTCCGCCACGGCCTGCTTCTGTAAGGACGGCGAGTCGGCCAACTGCCGTCCTCAGGCCCGATCATGGAGGTCGGTAGTCCCGGGCGTAGATGAGTCTGCGGCATCCTCACCGCAGACTGCAAAACTCGGGGGGCAGGGTTCTCTCCCGCTCCCTCTCCGCCGTCTCTTTCTCGCGCATTACCTGCTCGCAGAAAGAGGCGGCGGCGTGCCACTTGCTCCCGTCGGAGACCACGGTCCTCACCATGGTCTCCAACGAGAGAACGTCCACGCCCAGGACTGCAACGAGAACCCGGCGTTGACTCGCCCACGCAGGGCACTCCACCAACGCGTGGAGCGCCGTGTCTTCGCCAGGATCCTCGCAGTGCTGGCACTGCGGCGTTGTCACCCGGTGGATGCGCCACAGAAGCTTACCGAAACACCCGTGTCCGGTAACCATCTGGCACATCCGGTAGGAGAGGTCCCCATGGTTCCTCTCCAACCACTCCTTCATGATCGGTCTCACCGCCGCAATGGTGGATTCCCCCCACCTTGGGTGCTCAAGTCGCACCCTCCATGTCTCCATGAGTTCCCGGTGGAGCTGGGACCGGCTGAGCCCTGATTTCTCGGGGCTCCGGCCTATGGCCCCACTCCAGCGCCTCCTTGCGCCACTGGTACAGTAGCGCAAGGGCTCTCGCTTCCAGCTCCCATGGAGGGGTCCCGGCTAGGAGACATGCCGCCTCGACGGACCACCAGCAGTTTAACATAGTTTGGGTACTTTGAGATAACTTACACTTCAAACTATAAGACAACCACCCCTCAATCTCCCCGTGACTATGGCTGCTGAAAAGCAACCGAAATGTCGAGTTCAGTGTAAATGATAAAATAAGATCGGTAATCCCGATAGAATCGGTTAAATTGTGTGATATTCAAGCCAACTCCGATAATATCATCATATTATTATTATTCTCCCCACTTCCTTTCCTTTATATTTTATACACTCGTAATCAGGAACCAAATTTTTATACGGACTTCTTCATATTTTGACATAATATAATATTTAAAAAAATATAGCTAGACTGTGAGTACGCATATTTAATTATATACAATTTATTTAAAACACTTCTCATAAAAATAGGCACTTCTATAGAAAGGTGTAAAAAATACTTAACTCTTAATATCTTTCAAGTTATTGTGAAAATATCGCGAAATTAGGTGCCTATACCGTACTTTTAAAAACAGTGAAGTCATACTACAATAATTTATAACAAACATAATTATAAATCTAAAGATTTCGGATAAAATTGATCAATTATCATTTAGTACGGTTTTAATATACGGCTACTTCAATAATGGTTGTAATGAAAAACCGAATTAATCAGACATTTCACATCACTTTCACAATCTCACCGAAATTCCTAGTATTTCTTTTAACCCCTCCAGTTAAACTAAATTGTGTAAAGAGTGGGTTTACGATGTAAGTATAATGGCTAGAATTCAACCCAGGACCTCTCAATCGTAACGCCGGACTATTTAACTTAAAACTTAAAATATCTCAAATTCCACGTTAATTTAAGTAACCGTAAAGACTCACAGACGTAACCAGAGATGACAGAGATGTAACCATTCATGTTTAAAACAATTATTAATTAATACATTATTTTAAAATTAATATCAAATAAAATTTAGCTTATGAAAAGTCTATAATTTTTTTATACCAAATAGTGTACCGACAATAGTAATAATGATTAACATAAATAAATACATAAATATTAGCTTTATCGTTAAACTTAAAACATACACTTATTCAACAAATCCATTTAGCAAACTGATAATAGTTATATGTAATTAAAACCAGTAATGTAATAACGAAGTTATTTAATGTTGCTAAGTTTGTGCGAATTGGCGATGCGAATGTTTTGGTTTTAGTGTTGTGTTAATATTGCTAATGCTAACCATTTGGTATTTTAACATCTGCCTATCCTCGTCCTATCTTTTCCTTGTTCGATGTAACGGTAGGTGTTCTACTAATACTGAATGTTACACAATAATTGTATATTTATTTAACAGGTACGTACTTACTTATATTTTGATAAGACAAAGTATATTAAATGATAGTAATATAAACTTTATTTTATTATGAAAACAAATATTTTTGAATATAATTGTATATGTGTTACTTAAAATATGAAATTGATGAAAATCTAATTATTTTTAATAAGTAAATTTTTCTTGTATCAATTATATTCCACATACATAATTATTTTAATCCCTTCTCTATGGTTGACCATAACTACCGATATAGCTAATATTTTTTTATATTATTATTTGTATCGCCTCTGAATCGCCTACAAAATAATTATATATGAACATTCAGCAGTGTGACTGTCGTTCTGAAACCAGATCTGAACCCCGACTACTTGGAGATGGGGTTCCGGGGAGGTGCTGGCCTGGGCACGACGTCCCGCACAAAGCGGATGCGCACCAGCTTCAAGCACCACCAGCTCCGCACCATGAAATCCTACTTCGCTATCAACCACAATCCTGATGCGAAAGACCTGAAACAACTCAGCCAGAAGACGGGACTGCCCAAAAGGGTACTACAGGTAATATTAGAAGTGATTATTTTGACTTCGATTTCTTTAAGTCAAAGTCAAAATAACGCTTTGTACATCTGACTTCATTGTTTTTGGTTTATAAAAGATTTATTCTATGAATTAGTAATTTGAGAAAATTAGATAATGGTTGCATGAATTTTAAAAGGTACCTATAAAATCCAGATTGCAAGTAAAAAAAAAGGATTTCAGTTCAACCTAGTCCTTTACTGAGATACTTACAGGAGTTTCTGTGAAATCATATTAACTTTTATTTATAAAATCAACATTAAGAATAATAAAAATAGATTAATATTCGATATGATGCAAATCAAAGAGCTTTACTTTACGCGTAGTTAGCTACTTCATTAGCATACTAATCAAGACGTTGGAATATGCTTACCTGTGATTACTACCAATATTAAAGATAAGATGCGCGCCTTCAAACGTTAGATTCCACTTACCGCCGTTATAATCTGAGGTGTAACTTTCTACAAGAAAACCTTCATGCAAATAACCTTAACCTACTAATCATTTATTCTATTTGTTTTATATTAAATTCTCAACGAAGTCATGTGTCATAAAAAACAAGTAAGTTATTATAAAAACGTAACTAGTTATTTCAACAAATGTCGTGATTCACGTCCTTACAGATATACCTTTTGAACGCAAGCAAACAAAAGTATTTAACTTTAAATAAGGCGAAGATTGAAATAATTTAACATTTTTTTAATCGACAAATACCTATTATAATCAATTAAAAAATATTTCTATCAATCAATAAATATAAACAGTGTGAATGGTAACCCATTCATTTCAAATTTAGACCTTAATCGTTAGTTTATTAAAATTTAATACTAAAACTACTCTAATATTCAACCGTTGAGACCTATAGCGTGAATAAATTATGGGTTTAGGATTCATCAACATATTTCAAGAAAATTAATTGTTATGGCTTCAAACGATGGCATATTACGAAAATCGTTAGTTTTAAATGCATTTATTAATGCAACAGCTTTGGTAAATATGTTAAACGTAACTTTTAAGACCCATTAAAATGAACACCTTGAATTAAAATGTACCTTTTAGGTCCCGCAGTATGCTAACCTTTTAAAACGTCAAAGTGACAATTCTCAGGTACCGATTAACACAACATGTAAAATGGCTAGCAATGTCTGAGGTACAATGCAGTGACTCAAGCCTGAACTCAAGTGTGTCAAACGCATAAAATAAGTCTTAAATAAACCGGTAGTTGAAAGCTAATGCGAGTTTAATGTACTGCTGATACCGCGTCGCTTTGCTCCTATCGACTTATCAACGTTTTGCATTGCGAATGTTTTATAAAGTCCAATTTTATTTATTCGTTTTCGTCAACCGTTTTTATCGTCACACGTTTTGATGGTTGACGAGTGGTACTGAGTTTAATTTATAAATTGATAAAGTTGTACCAAAACCTAAATTCAAATTTGGAATACAGCCATTTTGTTAAGTCTATATTAGTTTTTGACAGCAGTAAAGTATGAACGTATGTTTAATTATACGATCTACTTTGTATGTGTGTGACAGGCCAAAGGTAAGTAAATGCAAAAGCCGGCGGGAAAAAAAGTCGTTGGTGAACTACCCACGGACATCGATGTCAACATGATTGGTTTCAAAGAAATTGCGTGTTGTAAGCTCAAAATTACAAGTTCTCGTAATGGTAATTGTATACCGGCCTGCAATCCGTAGCCGTAATCAGTGTACGCAGGTAAGTTAATAATTTTGTGAAATCGAACCCCGAACTTGTAGAAACCAGGTATGGTATGAATTTATAAATTGGGGAGGTAATTACCACAATATTTTATGCAAATAGTTGCATAAATGTTGTTAATTACATTGAATCTTACTACTACATCGTCGTTCACATCGAATCATAGTGGGTACATAGTATAATAAATTAATATGTAAATCTCGGTGACAGAGACTGACAGACAGAAAAGGGATAAATAATTATTGTTAGTAATTTTGAATAATATATGATTGGTGTTAAGGCGCAATACTGCAATTCGAATGTACCTAGCTCTGGAACGGTTGTTTTAGCTGCATGTGGTTGTCATGTGCTATCGGCTGTACTGCTAACGGTTGCACGCCGATTGCTAATGGACAGTTCAGACAGAATAGATGGTTAGTATTTCATTACATAATATATATTAAAGATGCAATTTTTAGAACTTATTAATATACTCTCGTTAGCCGCGAATGGTTAGGCAAAGATATTGTTAACAACCAGAAATTGAACCCGGGACCTCATGTACATTAATTAAATAATACAATTTATAAGATTTAGGTAATATCTCTTAATACAGACTTAATTTTAATAGTTCGTTTACATACAACGTATTACTCACCTTAAAAATTTCTCCAGTAAGAAAGATAGAACACATTCCTTTTCTACTAAAAAGCTGCCGCCCTTTTGACCATTGGCTCTAAATCGTAGCGCACACATCGGCACGTCTCTACATTTAGCGTTCTGTATTGCGTTTAATTTGTTTGTTATAAGCGGCTCTTTAATCTAGAGCGGCAACGTTACCCTTTGTTCTCGTCATTCTGTGTGTAACTTGTAGTTACGCAACACGTAAAATAACAATCGAGAAATGTATGGACTGTTTGTGTTATTGGAAGAGAAATGTTATGTTACATGCTCTTTTTTTAATTCTTGCAACTGCCAGTTCCATGTTTAAAAGTATCTAGGTATTTTACGTACATGCAAGCCAAGCTAGGTAGGATAGTTATTCAGTCCGGGTTCTATTCGCAACATTAGTGAAGTTACTTGCACATCGATGATCCTATGCCCCAAGGAGCTCTTAACTACTTTTTTTTGCAACTCCCGGTAATATTTGTTCCATATGTAAATGTATGTATCTGGATTTTTAGTGAACATGTATGCGGTTTCGCCATCAAATTTTTGTTTAGGCCAGCTATAACAAAATTAAAACCTACTACAATATAAAGATTTTAAAGTCAATGAATCAGTTGGCCAGTTTTGAGTTGAGTTCTCAGAAAAGGAAATGAAATAAGAAAAATTGTTTTAGGTGAAACGGTTAATAACCAGATAATAAATTAGGCCAGATTTTCATTAACAAACGGGCCTATTTTGCCATTTGGATATAGCCTTAGTATGCAAGTCCAGCAGTGGACTAGAATAGGTTGATGATGATGATGATGATGATGCAAGTGAAAATGAAATTCTGATCGTTAGTAAGAGCACCACACATCGCAGAAAAAAATTAGGTATGTGACACTATTCTCGGACAGCATTATACAAATTCACAAAGCAACACCAATTATTTTTTTATTGAAATTTGGATAGTATGTAGGTATAACGTCTGTTGGGCCAGCGAGTTGAACATAATTACTGAACTACATAATATTCCCCAGTGACGGAATATGCAAATAAACTATAACTGCGCAGTATTCCAACTTCCATTGCCTAATTTTAACTCAGGTTGTTAAAATAGAACCGTGAGGCCACGAGAGATTGACCAGCTATCGCAAACATGACTAGGCCGATAGTATGAATTGACATAATGATCTCGTGAATAGGTACGACTAAGGACGCTGCTATAGAATCTAGAATTAGTAACTGAACTATTCTTTGCTCTTATATTACAGTAGATAGAGATTTCGCGGCAAATAATATAAAATAAAATAACAATATTGTGTGAATATTATGACCTCAATCGATCAAATAGTTCCGTAGTTGCACTCGTACATTAGCGAGTACAGTGTAGAAAATACAGTTATGAAAGTACCTAGTTAAATATAGGAACATTATAAAGTAAAAACATTATATTTATTATTTTACCCGTTTCAGTTAATTATTTTCAATTATTATAAATATACCTATTCCCTCCCGCGCTACAATCTCTATTAAACGTGGAGAAGTGTAAACAAGGTGTTATCTGTTACACTCATAGATATCTCTAGTAACACAATATTAAGAGAAACTCCTAAGTGATATTAGGTTGCAAGTTGTAGCTCACTATTCCCAGCAGTATACTAAAAATCAATTTATAGTTAGTTTGAGTTGTAAAAACTTTTTAGTGACATTGAACTTTGTTTGTCTTCTCTAAGACTCAATTTAGATTTAAAATCCCTACAACATCATGCCTCTCATACAAAATATCTCAAATTTACACCAAGATAATACAAGGTAGCCTTTTTCTGCGAGCAGGTAATGCGCCCGAAAGAGGCCCTGGAGAGGGAGCAGACTTGTCTCCGTCCAGGACTACCGACCTCCATGATCGGGGCCTGAGGACGGCAGTCGGCCGACTCACCATCCTCTAAGAAGCAGGCCAATACGGAGGCGTGGCGTGTGTGTTCTATACACGCCTGCCTGCTTACCGACGTGGGATCAAACTCGACCCCAAAGAAGAGTCCGCGGTAGCGGCCGAAGTCCGCCAGTAACCCTAGGGTTACCAGCGGACTTCGGCCGCTACCGAGGAACGCATGCACCCCGGATGCGCCCTCGAAAAGATCCTTTCGAGGGCGCATCCGGGGTGCTCTGCCGTGGACACTTGGGGAGGACACCTTGTGGTTTTAGTCGGTCCGATTCCGACAAATCTATCTCATCGTTTGCACCGATGTGGTGAGCCCGTGGGGTTTCCAAACGTAAAAAAGGTTATCGAAATTTATCGAGCTCTATTTAACCGTTTCAGCTCACACAGGCACACTTCAATAAATAATTGTTAGAGCTTCCAGGCCCTTTGTGTCAGGCCGTGTTCATTGTTGTCGACTCGAATTCGATGTAAGAAACATGTATATATCTACCAAGCATTTATACATTGGACCCATTTTCTCGCGAATATTGTTCGAGATTTTTTCGCAGAAAAAGCTTTCGGACGCAGTCGCCATGTTGCCAAGATAACATCTTATTCCTTTTTGTCACTCGATGCACTTTTGGTTGTATACCGTACGCTGCAGCTTTATTTTTTGTTCCAATCTCAGTAGTGCATTTTAGATCGGTTTTATTTTCATACGATAAAGCTTTTGGCTGTTACTTTCTGTCTACCCTTTTAGTCCTTTTATATCAATTAGCGAACAGTAAACACAGAAAATATTTTCAAATTTCAATCTCAGGATTTATTGCACCCGCCGGCCGGCAGGGGAGGGGGGGGGGGGATCCGAAGGGATTTCCGCACGTAAAAAAAAAAGAACTGTCGTTGATATAAATTAGTTAACCTTTTCTATGAACATACCCCACAAGGGTCTTTATAACTAACTTCATTCACAAGAAATTGGTTTAAAGCAAGGCCCCAATAAATTTATAAAAACGATATCGATACTGCAATATCACAGATTATAAATCTGAACATGTGCAACTATCCATAAATAAAACTGAAACCGAGAGGCTGAAACCATAAACTTTATGTCTATCACCTCTCAAGTTATTTACGAGAATTACGAGACTAATTGCTTTTGAGGACACATGTAAGCCTTACTGGGTCGTGTAATTACAGTTTGCAAATACCTCAAAGCCTTACATTTCAGTCGACGTTTGGAGCAGAGATGCAACAGCGGGTTTTAGTTGCTCTTTCGTATTTACTGCTTTCTGTGTGTGCTCTTGCGTATGGCTTTTGCCGCGTCACAGCCTCCCACTTGAAGCTCTAGTCTAAAGGTATTGAGTTCTAAGCGAAGGCTTTGAAATGACCTTTTAAAAACAGACGTTCTGTCTACTTTATTTACTTCACAGGAGAACTTCTGACTTGTATGTTACTGATCTGATGAATCTGATACGCGTGAAGGAATTCTACTGTCCGTATTTGTTAATGCAAGTGAGATGAATAGGTACAAACTGTTGTATACATCCATAGGCCCTGGTAACCGCTTCCCATCAGGTGGGGCCGTGTGCTTGTCTGCCACCTAAGTGGAATCAAAAATACAGTTCTGTTTTTAAACACTGATGGCTGTAATTACTGTTTTAGGAATTAAGCTTTAATAAAACGGGAATTTCGCAATCAAAATATTTAGAGGGAAAATAGGGTTATTTACCGCTTGAAATTGAATTGAATTAAAAAAAATGTCATTTATCCTCATTAAGTGAGCATAGGATCTAGATCTCAAGAATTGTTTGAATAAAATAAAATCGTCATCAATATTTCTTCATCAATTTATCATTAAACTTTCAATAATATTGAGGTACCACTTGTGGCTTGTACCGCTTAACGACCTCCGTCCTCCATGAGCGCAGGCCTGGGGGTGGCAGGTGAGGCCGCCTGTCACCCCAGCAGAAGCAGGCCAGGACGGTGGGGCCACTAGCGCCCCTCCCCCAAACTGGGGCAAGACGGGGTCACCGTGGTTCCCAAACCCGAGGGGGCCATCTCGAAACCGGAGATGGCCCAGGGTCAGTCGGGGTGCGAGGGATATGCTCTATGGGCAGCCTTACACCCCGGCGTCTTAAGACTTGAGACGCGCTAAATATTTTTCGCCAATGTCGCCACGGTAAAAACATTGTTGCCATTGTGCTATTAATGGTACAACGGCAAAACGTTTACCTTTGATGATACCATGGTGGCATGATTTGAGCGGATATATGTAATAGTAACATCTAGTATACAAATGATTTAAACAGCTTTAAGGGCTTCGGTCTGTTGATATATCGTTCCACTATACGATACAATTCCTAAAATAAGATATATTTTGAACTTTTAATTACTAATAAAAAATGGTGCAGTATTCACGTTAAAAAAATCGAATGCCCTTTCCGAACAGGTGCGCAATCTAATTGCCCCAGGCGCCTCATAATATATAGACGCGGTGTCACACGAACTGCAGCGCGGGCGCATTTAGAACAAACCACGCCATATATCTCTCCGTGCGTCCGCAATTACGTGATTTGTCACTCCACTTTTATTTTTTTTCTGCTTCCATTCTGAAAAATGACTGCAGTTGAACTGCACAAGTAGCAGCCATAATTAGTCTACTGAAAAAGTGGCTTTCGTTGTTCCCCTTATAGTGCGATCATTCACATAGCTACTGTGTTTAATTGACTATTAAATTTATCTCACCTGATTGAAATTAATCGATTTTCAATATAAACACATCGATATATTATCTTCTCGTTAAATGTCTTTATGGTCATTTATTTTTTCTGTTGCGGATTCATTTTCGTATTTTGAAATGCCTAAAATAAGTACTTAACTTTAATTAATCGACTGCATTAAAGGAGATCATATTTAACGCGACACGTATATCTTGGTACCTATTCTCTCGGCACTATATTCTACGTAAAGGTAGGTAATATTAAAAAAGGTAATAGGTTCACCCATTTAGCAGTGACCGTAAAACGCAGTCAGCGAAATGTGACTGTTAATACACCTATGCTTATCCCGTTGTGAAATACAGGCTTGAGTATACGTATGTATGTTGTTCAAAGTACTTCTTCCTCCCAAGTTCAAAAAATAATTACACCGTTCTATTTTTAAAACGTTTTCATGCCATGCCTTCAAATACTATAAAGATGCCTCTTAACGGCACACAAATAACCGGGCCAAAGGCGATGGGACACAGCCCTTGCAATTAGTATCGGATGGTCACACCTCGACGTTCGGCCGCATATAATTTTACTTTCTAAGTACACTTTGTGACAATAATAAACGGATCTTGCATTCAATTTTAAACTGTAATACACAGGATCAAAGTAAAAAATTACGGGTGGAAATAAGATGAAATCATACAGTCTAGTAATTAGTACAGGCGCGCACAGCGACGCTCCGTTGGGCAGATAATTTCCGCTGTACGTTCAAAAGACGTCCATTTGTCATTTGGTCTCGCGAAGTCTCACGAAGCGGACGTGCCTCTCCCTACTTAATTTATTCAAATATTATTTATTTAAGGAAAACGGGACTATTAATCACATTTCTACAGTTTTTATTTACATATGTGGTGTGATGTTCGCTTTGATCGTTAAGACTTTTATTGGAGGTCCATAAGCGGTATTTTGATTTATTTCGAACATAATAACATTCGATTTTAATTTAAGCTGTTTGAGTGTAATTGTTTCAATATAATTGAAGTTATATTTCTCGTTTACGTTGCAATTACCTACGGTTTGTGTGCTATGCATAGTCATTAGTGTAATATTTCCCATAATTTGTTAGTGTTTTATCTGTATTGGACTTTAATTAACGCTTTTTTGTAATTATGACTTTTTTTCTTGAAGTTAACACCTTTTAATGGTGCTCAAATATTGTTTCACACAGGTTCAATTCGTTTTGCTACTGGTAAATTCGTTTCATGTAATTTTAATTGTGCAGTGAGGTATAGGAATCTAATTAACGCATTTCAGATATTTGATTAAGGTATGTTATTAGTAATTATTGTGTAACGTTGATGCTGGAGCTAGAAGGTACTTATCAGTCTGGTTTTGTAATGCTTGGGTCCTGTTGTAGATTTTGGCGGGTTGTTGGAATGTCTAGACAAAAAGTGTATTTATCTTTTGCTCAGTAATAAAAGATAAAAGGCATCAAGATCAAGGTATTTAACTCAAAATATTCAACGTGTTTAGGAACTCGCAATACATAGATAGCTCAGATTAACAAAGTAACAAGTATAAAGTTTGAAAACTGTAATTTAACTACGGTAAGTATAAAAATATAGACGTGAAAGAGTATTTTTTGTCGTGAATGGTAAAATATAATCCTAGCTTTCCACCGATAGATAGCGCAAGTAATATTTTAAATCTCTGAAATATACTATAGAATTGTATTTTTATCTCTTAGTATATTCCAATTTATATAAAATTTCATTTTTATTTTTGAAATCGGGATTTTCTCCTCTTTCAATTTTCTTTCCTGTAAATAAATTCTTCTTCTTCTTTTAGTTAATGGCTTCTGCAGAATCACCGCAATTTCGCCAATGTCAAGTAAAATATAGAAAATGTTTATAAAATTATATTAATCTAAGCATTTCAAATTAACGGCAACGCCGTACGGTTTTCTCAAAGAGTATCAAAATATAATAAATGTTTATAAAATTATTAATGGCGAAGACGCCAATGTCAAGTCCGTCTATACAGTCGAGAGTCAAAAGTCAAAGTCCCCTGTAAATAAATACTCTACATAGACAGCCAAACATATAACCACGCTACAGACGCACGCAAGAACGCACCGAAGTCTGGTAAAAAACAGATGATCTACATAATTCTAAAGACAAAAAAAAAAGTAGTCTTTTATATTTTGTATCCTAAATGATTCATAGTTTGACAAAAAATGTGGGTAAATACTTAGTATACATGGAATTGGGGTGTAGAGGCTCAAGTCAGCCTCACCTGCTATCCGTAACACCTGCAGATTGACTGACGAGGCTCTAGCTAGAGAGAGGCTCAGATGGCAGCCACTGCTATGAAAGTTAAAGTAAACCAATGAATGGAGTTACAGGAGAGCGGATCCCAAACCTCATAGTACTTTAGATTCAATCGGGGTTGGTGCTATTACAGTCATGCAGGATGTACATTTAATATCTGGCTTGTAACGTTCTATAGGTAAAAGCTATGAGTAAAAGTCAGATTATAAAAAAATCACAGTCACTCCTTCCTATCAAAAAATTGTCGCCAGTACAAAAATGTATAACTCTTGTAGCTTACGAAAGCTAAATGCTTAAATTAAACCTTTTCTACTTATCTTTATAGTTTCGATTACCCATCGATTACACTACGCACATCTGGCAATCTAATAAGTCAATTAGTCTGCAATTACCGCGGCATTGGAAATAGAGTACACGTGCGTACACATTTAAATTAGTAGATATTATTAGCGTCGGTATCATTAAATTAATTAAATTGTTGTAAAATAGTGGTTTGATATTTGACACATATTTTACTAGCTGCGTGCAGGGCTCACGTTTAAGATTAAGGTTGGTTGAGAATTTTTACAACAGTTATCTCGGTTGCATCCAAAACTTGCACTTTGATGTAGTTTATCTTGAGTTTTACGGACGCGAGTGCTGCTTAGCCCCCAAATTTCTAGAGAAAAGCCAGCGCCAGAGTCTTGTGCATTAATCATTACGTGTACTTACCTACTCGCAAACTTGCGCCTCAAACAAATTGGTGGGGCCCTAAATACACCCAGATTCATGTGGAAATCTCCCCGTGTGGAAATATGTTACAGTTACCGCTTCCCATGGGAACCTATTCCAGGAATAAAAAGGTTGCCTTTGTATTATTCCAGACTATATCTATCGCTGTACCCAATTTTAGTCAAATCCGTTCAGCCGATACAGCGTGATTGAGTTCCAAGCATCCAAACATCCATACTTAAAAATACCTCCACAAACTTTCACATTTATAATATGCATTAGTTGGAGTAGAAATGGAATTAAATCGACGACTTGTTACTGCAACAAAAGTTATATTTATTAAAATAACATTGGATCTAACTATAAATTATTTCGTATCTAACATAGACGTTGTAAGCCATGTAAAACTATAAAATATTCAATGTATCCTATTACATGCTCGTCAAAGGCAGAAAGCGGATATGAAAAATGTCCTTTTATTAGCGTAATAACAACGCAATTCGTGGTCCATAATTTCGCTTCATTTGTTCTAGACGAGTGCGCGGGGGTAATTTGCGATGTCACTGCGGTGTGGTTGGCGTAATGAGCTATGACGGGGAGTAAGTCATCAGGAGGGGTGTGGCGCAAATCGCGCGACAGTTGGGCAATTATCTAGGCACTTGCGATAATTGTTAATGTTAGTTAAGTGTAGGTGTCTGTGTCAGGTAACATTGTTAAGAATGCACTACGTATTGTTTTAATAGTTGTTTATGTGCGTGTATAATTTCAAGGTTATTTTGTAATAGTTCGTTATTTTGAAATTAGCTTGGCATTATGCCTGCTATTTTATACTTATAACGAAGGAGATGCAGGTTTTTGATGACTATACATATTGTTAGTGGTATATAGGGTTCTCATATTGTTATTTATAGTTTTGTAAATTTAAGAGTTTGATGACTTAAAAGTCTTGACAAGTACCTGTTGCCTGCGACTCCATCCATGTGAATTACTGATTCCGACCCGTGACCCTATTCCCGGAATAAAAAATAATCCAATTTCATCCTAAATAATCTTATTCCAAATTGTTGTCATCAGATCTTTAGCTTCTTATAAAATTATCAAATCCTAAACTGACGCTTCAGCTCCTTCAACACCATTTGTTACGCAACTCGGGAGCCCACAGACAGTCAGCATCACTGAGTTATAAATAAATGTTCAAAGATCATTCAGTCAATGTCTGCCGCCGGCTACTGTGAGACGGCAGATTGTATCTGAATGACAAATAGTGCTTGCCGGCCCTTAGCAGTGGTGGAATCTAGTCAAGAAACTGTGCTCGATTGTACTTGAGTTTGTCTTCATACTCGCTTCAAATCTCTATAGAATGAATGTGATCCATTCATCCTTCTAAGACATGGATAGTATGTATTCAGACCTGTTGATTTGAAAAAAAGTATCGAAATCTCATAATCGTTATTAGTTTTAGTTTCCCTTGCGAGCGTTTCGGGCAGGAAACTCAGTCTTTAGTTATTTTACAACTAATAGTGAATTTTGTTAGGGAATCGGCTACTTCTCACAGAGAATCGACAGTGTAATATAATAGGTGCTTTCGATCACATTCATTTTTTCAGTTTGAATATTTCTTACATTATTTACTAGCAATTGAATAAATAGTCTCAAATATTATCATCATTCAGTCATTTTTCATCATATCAGTCATTTTTGTGTTAGATGAGAGATATTCTGATTGAAACAACACTGTATCTCTTAATAACATTATAAGTAAGTAGGCACATTGGTCGAAGTCGACTTCGAAGAACATACATCAAAATGGCAAAATGGAAAATGGCGAGTTGTCATCTCTGCCTTTCTCAGGGGCAGAAAGGCGTGAGTATATGTATGTATCTGTGTAGGTGTGGGGTTGCGCTGTAACCTGCGCTGTTTGCCAAAAATGAATGAATAGTAATAAGAAATGTGGGAAGTAGTAGTGAAATGAGTAGGTATCTAGGATACCTCGAATCTATAGTAAGATTGTAATTTCTTTAAAAATTATATCCCACAGACATTTTGGTTTAAGTAGATGTGTTTGCAAATTTGTTATTTTTTAGACTTTAGTGAGGTTTGAAGCTTTATTTTAAAATATTATAAGTATTGAAACTACCTGTTAGCTGTTTCTCGAGACTAAACCAATATTTACTTTATCATATTTTGGAGTCTGAGTATAAGTCCTTACGCATTCAATAGAGTTAACTTATCAAGGCTTTTTTTTTATTATGCCTAAAGATTTTCATGGAAAAAGAATTTGGTTGGTTACCGCTACCCGCTTCACCTGTAGCTCTACCAACGTTTTATTGTTATATCACTAGCTTCTGTCATACTACTGACATAAAATTCATTATAATATTTAGTTTTTTATCACTTTTCTACAAAAAAGGTTTATCGAAATCGGTTCCGCCCAAGATTGTAAGAGTTCTGGTAGATGTCATGTCCATAAACGAAGATAAGGATTTGTAATATTTTACATAGGTAATTGTCCCGTTCAAGAAGTATAGGTAAAAAGGGGAAAGGGTGTATCAGTATCCCCATGTCGAATTTGTTTTAAATTTCCAAAACAGGGATAAAAAGTTAGTAGAACACACATTTCAATCTGACACGTGGCAATAGTTTATCTTCGGATCCGACAACCTAATATTTCATTAAACATATATCATTTAGTCGTTTCAAAAGCAAAGTAAAGATCAACATAAATATAAATATGTGTCGTTAGCGCGCAGCCGCTGAAAAATTACTCGAGTGAATGTTTTCAATTGTCTTTATATGTTGGTATGTGGAGTAGATTGCGTCGTATGTTATATGTAGTAGGAGTTATTTTCGGTTGATATGTATATTTGACGGCATAACTAATGATGTGTCTTACACTGCTTATTTATTCGAAATGTGAGCGAGAATAGTAACGTTCTGGTTTTAGGGTCTGCGTTGAGAAGATGCTTGAGATGGGTAAATGTGTAGATTTACTACCTATTGAGTGCCTTTGCATGTTACCTATAATTTTTGTACTGATATACATTTATGAAATTATGAAATGTTGTTTTCGTGTAATAATTTTCTATTATCGAGTTTATTTGGTGTGAGATTTATGATATACATTTGCCTAGTAGAATTGTAATGTTTTTTATATACGTCTTCGCCAAAACAGAATGCTGTTGGGGCTGTAATGAAAGATGTCAATGACCAGCTGAAACTGTCTTGGAGGGCGGTTACGAACGTGTTTTCCGCACGCCTCTTATAATGAGGGAGAAAGCCCCATGCTACAAGGCCGCTGTTTATTTGATCGGCGGCGAATGCTAAGGGTCGTTTCAAGGGTGGAGGAAACCATTCCGATTAAGAACACCCTCGCCCCCAGCCATTAAACCACCGTGAAGAAACGGGTAGGAACGGTAGTGTATAGTTAGGTTGAATTTTGATACTGTTACAAGCTTTTAACGAAATAGCAATTTGGAGGTATTATATACGCCAAAACTTTAAGATAACTTGAACAAAGGGACATTATCGTGACAGAAATAAAATTGATGCATTCCAAAGGTTGTATATTAGGTTAACATGAAGTCTGAATTCGCATAGGTTTTTATAATCAAATTCAGGTCACGATCTCTGTATGAACATTATAAATACACACACTAAGTAAAGTATCTTTGAACAGCTTTCAGTCTAATATCCAAGGAAAAAAGTCAAGCATCTTCATTCATCTTCAAACCTTTCACTTATCAAATCACATACTTAGATGCGAAAGATTCATTCAAACCAGTCTAAGAGTTTATATGACAACAAAAGAATTACAAACAAACAGTTTCTTCGCAGTAGCTATTTATCTTCGTAGCTTAATTGTGGCCGAGAGGGACTACAGTGTCAACATCGTTTGGGACAATGTCATTCATAATGACAACATATGGGCTAAGGACCACCTGGCTGGAGTTATCTGTTCGTGATAGAACTGTCAGTCATTGCTTTGTTTCTGAGTGTGTGTATTTTCGTAAGTTGTTGTAATTTAATGATGTTTCGGCCAGTCGTATTTGCGACTCAGGCTGTTTTTTCATGAATGCATTGTACATAGTTATCTAACTGTACATTATTAGAATTAGGCATGTAGCAACTAACGTTAGTACTTTTCAGTTATACCAATCTTACTCCGAAGTTAACTAACTAATTGTTGATATCGAAATCCGTTTCGATTCTACAGGTCAATGCAAGTCTAATAAGAATAGTATTTCCAACATATTGGACGGTTCCTTGTGAGCTTTATTTGGCAAGACTACAAATTCATTGCGGGTCTTAGATTAGATTTCACTAATGATAAGAACCGAGATCAAATAATCGAAACAATAATTCAATTGATGTAGCTATACCTAAGTAGGTATTTTTGTAACCTTCAGATGACAGTTTACTATGTTTCTAGTTTTGTTAAGGGTTTAGGTGATCGGTAACTTGGAATGTGTTAAGCTGCTTTTAAGGGCCACTGTACTCTGGCCTTGCCTTTGGTTCATTAGCGTTAGCCATCGTTCGCCTTTGTTTGTTGAGCGTGTACCAGGCATGACATATAAATGTGTCTTGTCATTTGCCACCATTGCCATTTTTCAGCTAATGAGATTAGTAAATCCTGACGCCCCTGAATATACCACTTGAAAGTTTCAGTGCCAGCTGGCTATTTATCAAATGGACTGCTAAATTATAAGTAGTCGACTCATTCACCTAAAACTCCATAATTAAAGTAACTTTATATACTATTTATCACTTGGCATAAATGTCTTCAATTGAGCATAGAGAGATTTATTATTCGCAATACTTAAATCTTAAAATACATAATAGATAACATTTATCCAAGTTTTCACATCTATCTATATTGTTATAAAATTGTAAATTAGCTGAGTTTGTACATTGGAGATATTGAAAAAAAATCGGTTATGTCAAATGAGCGATTCTGAAAACAACATTTTTTTTTTGGAATTTTGTCTGTTTGTCTGTTTATCTTGCAATGGGCGCAAAAAGTACAGAACGGATTCTAGATGTAGTGTTTTCTATTAGAAAGATCTTGGTCAGACTTAAAATCTCCCGTATGTTTGATTGCAATTGGTTTAGTATAATCGGAGATATAACCAAAAAAGCGGCCAAGTGCGAGTCACACTCGCCCATGAAGGGTTCCGTGGCAGCAAGTAACATAATAATGTTTTTTTTTGACATTTTTATATTTGAGTTGATTGAATGAAAGGTCAATTGCGGTTTACGATTTAGGGCGTATTAAAATAAAACTACTTACTAGATCTCGTTCAAACCAATTTTCGGTGGAAGTTTAGATGGTAATGTACATCATATATTTTTTTTTAGTTTTATCATTCTCTTATTTTAGAAGTTACAGTCTCTTGCAAACTATTCAGTTTAGATAAAAATGATATTAGAAACCTCAATATCATTTATGAAGACCTATCCATAGATAGGTACCACACACGTATGGGTTTGATGAAAAAAAAAACTTAGTTTCAGTTCTAAGTATGGGGAACCCCCAAGATTTAATGTTTTTTTTCTATTTTTATGTGAAAATCTTAATGCGGTTCACAGAATACATCTACTTACCAAGTTTCAACAGCATAGTTCTTATAGTTTCGGAAAAAAGTGGCTGTGACATACGCATTGACGGACAGACAGACATGACGAATCTATAAGGGTTCCGTTTTTTGCCATTTGGCGACGGAACCCTAAAAACGATAACCGATCTCCGCCCGGGAGGAGCCGCCGGCATCAACTATTTAATAATCTAGTAGTTAAATATACAAAATCAATTTCAAAAATAAATTATTGTAAATATAAAACTGTCTAGCTGACAGACCTACATATGGGACGACACCTGAAATAGTATAGGTAGGACAAGATCAGATATGTTATGATTCTTTCATTACCCTACATTACAAATACGTGGAATGTGTTGAAACTATATCTTTAGTATAAAAAAAACAGTTTCATCTGCACGCTGCAGAGAACCAGCGCGCTGGTTCTCTTATAGGAGGTCCGTACGGTTAGATAGCACCTAGGTACTTGTCTCATAAAAATTGCAGTGTGATAAGTTCGAGATCAAGTTCTTATCGTTTCGTTCATTATGGGAAGAATTTCGTAGTATTTGTAGGCGACCAATAGATGATCTTTGTCTAATTGCTATAAAGTTTAAATTCTCTCTATCACCTAATAGAGCAAGCCTATTTACATATTAAATAAATAAATATTCTACGACATTCTACGCAGCGCTTTCTACAGAAACATTTTCCATTAAATGTTAGACGGTTTTATTTTACTACTGTTTCCAACTTATACTTACAAGTACCTATACTAAATGTTATTGAACTTACTGCTTTTTCCGGGCATTCGACCACTTCGAGGCCAAGAAAGAAGCGGGCATCTAAATTTGGCGTAAGGTAGCTTCAGCCGCCATAACGCGGGGGGCGGGGCTTGCGTGAGGCTGCGCGTGATTGGTCGCGAGAATTGCGCGCGCGCCGGCCGAGTGCCTGAATCTTGAAGAGCCGAGTACAAGAACAAACAAACTCCCACTGACTTTGTATCTATGGCACTGTGTAAAAGTCAAATCGTATGAGTCAAAGTATTCGCAGGTAAAAGAAATGCTTGCGAGAAATATATATCTTTATTATCTTTACAGAATAAATAACCTGGCTTATAAGAGTCACACTTGAATTTTTAAAGTCTTTAAATTGATTGTTTAAATCCTACTATATTCATAGGAGTATCTCATCAAAAGCATCATGTCATCACCTCGTAAATTAGTTTTCCACAGTATATAAGACCGGCTGGAATGCTGCGCCTGCGACGGTCATGCAGCAAGCCAGCTAATGACAGATAAAATCCCTTCGGAACGCCAAAGTTGGGCAAGAACGCAATCACGTGCCGCAAAAACAGGATTGGCAGGCATCCAACTTCCGCGTGCAATGCGCTCCGGAAGCCCCGAAAATGTGGAGCGAGATTTTTTACAACGTGGTTGCCTTTATCGCTGTGCGCTTGCGATTTTCATATAAGTATGCAGCTATGCATTTACCGATGATGTATTTTTTGTCTACAGGTGTGGTTCCAAAATGCGAGGGCGAAGTGGCGGCGAATGGTCACAAAGCAAGAAAACAAGATGGTGGACAAGTGTTCTCCGGATGCGTCTCTCGAGATGGACATGTACCATGGGCCCATGGGGTCTATCCAGTCGCTGCCGGCTCACAGCCCACCCTACAGCGTGATGGGCGGCCCACCCAGCCCCAACTCTATGGATTGCCCATAGCCCCAATTTTGCGCCTTATGAGCGCTACAAACATTTTGAGTGACTCGCCATTCCGCGCTCTGACTGGATTAGTGGTACTATTTTGGGTACTGTTGAAGTGGACAGTGTAAGCTTGTGACGTGTTTCTGTGAGTCTATTGTGAAAGATCTGATAATCTTCACTAAGATCTGATATTGAACTATTTTGACTGTATCTAAATGTTGTAGATATACTACCTACTTTTAATAAGTTAAGGGCTATTATCGAACTCAATCTTTTAATACAGAGAACAATGTTAAATGAAAATAAAGAATAAAATTACAGCGCGCAAAGCCAACTTCGCCATTCTGCAGAATCTCAGATGTTCTCAAATTATCTGAATAGTTTGCTTCTGTAATATTACTCTTTAATTATTACCACATATATCACTGTTAGATTTGACTTTTTACTTTCATCTTAATAGAGTAGTAGATTGTTAACTGTAATCAGTTTCTTTTGATTAAATATCAAACTATAAGTTCTGCAGCAACTTATGAGTTCTTTTACATAATTCAAAAGTACCATGTTGTAGGTATAATTTCAGAGCTACTAAAGCGTATCAAATCATAAATCCCGTAACATTGTTAATATCTACAGGATAAGGACGGCTTTTAACTCAAACCAGATGTCGTTAGCTCTTCTCTAGCACATAATAGTTATCATCTATTTTAATTAACTGTTTTTGGTACGTATACACACACACACTAGTAATCGTTAAGACATTATAATTGTTCTACTTTATTAAAAGAAAACTGAAGTAAAAACAGCACGGGACAAAAATAAACTACGAGGAAGGTATTAGCGACTGTCGAATTTCAGAATTTTACATAAAAACGCCGTTCAGCTTATTTGTTTGTGAAACACAGTATGGTTGTACGTATTGTAATTTTAATGTACCTTTACCTGTACTATACTTCATTTGTATCCTATACTTCTTCAAATGGCAGATTAAGTTCTATACACATTCACACAGTCACGCTGCTTTCCTATTAGGGTAGGCAGATACCACCTGTTTCCACTTGCTTCCATCCTAGCACCAATAAAATTTAATTTCCTTATTGTCTCATAACATTTCTTTTTTGTTATGCTTTGGATCTGAGACGTTCACGGTCAAAGTTAAAAAAAAATGTGCAAGCTATACCTAGTTATTTTTTTTTTACTTTCTCTAGTCCTCTGATACTTCAACATTCATCATAAAATGACTTTCCCTGATTTCAAAATAACAACTTTGAAAATTCCGACTTCGTTTTAAATAATGTTTGTTTTTTGTTTCAATGACTTCGTAAAACGAATTCGGTAATTTTCTGTAATGTTAACTTGAGATATGTAACAATATACATATATATCTATAAACACATTGTAAAAATAATGGTATGTCTGTGTGTATTAAGATGTATGTTTTCATCTATGGTAGTGAATATAAGTCGACCATGTCTGTCATCGAAATTGATGTAACTAGGTGTAACAGAAACTAACTTGTTAAGATTGATGTTAGATTTTGTTCCCGTTAGTAACATGGCCCTATAAACTGTTCTTCGAATCAGAATGGAGAATGTTTTATTAATATATACTATTTATTTATTGACAATTGATATTTAAATTAGAATAAGGCATAGAACATAAATGTGAGAAATTTTCCATAGTTGTAATAATTATTATTTAGGCTAGTATAGTCTTAGGAATATAGATTGGCCGGATAAAACTATCTTTGGAAATTGCAGTTTCTTTGCTCGCAGTAATATTTTGTTCTAAAGTTTTACGTATACTGTCTTTTAAGTAGTTTTAAGCATTACCTAATTACTATACCGGCTAAGTAAATGCACTGTTAGTTCCTTTTGTATAGATTTAAATTACATTATATAATTATAAAATAATTCACAATAATATATAAATGTAGCCGTCATTCATCATTTTAGTAATGGTTATTATAATAAGGAAAAAATTAAATAACTAATAAAAATGGGCATCAAACCATTTTTAATCGGATAATGCCTGTGACTAAAAGTTATAACGATCTGTTAAATAAAATATTTCAACGGTTTTACGTATTTTATTTCGACTCTACCATGTACACGATGCCCCCTACTATGTTGTGTAATAATTGCGTAATCGAATTTGAAGTCAAAATCCAGGACGGGAATCTGAATCTGCGACCAGCGTCCAGCCCCTTTCTAGGGGCCTGATAAGCTACATGGAAACATCCTGAAAAGCTGAAATTCACTTTTACATATGTAAATTTATAGTAAAAGTTAGCATACTAATTGTAAATATTTAAATACTTCAGAACATAGCATACTGAATGGTACCTTTTTTTTTCGTGCGGAAATCCCTTCGGATACCACCCCCGTCGGCCAGCGGGGGCGGTTATGTCGGGCTTGAACCGACTAAAACCGCACGCCGTCCCGGGTGTAAAGTTGCCCATAGAGCATGTCCCTCGCACCCCGACTGACCCTGGGCCATCTCCGGTTTCGAGATTGCCCCTCAGGTTTGGAAACCAAGGTATCCCCGTCTTGCCCCGGTTTGGGGGAGGGGCGCTTATGAGTGCTACTTATGGGTTTCTGTGGACTATGAATTCTTGCAACAATAGAGATATCAATCACTTGTTGTCACCTATAGATATGAAGGGGGAGAGAGGGTTAACACAGGAGCATCGGCAGAGGAACTATGAAGAAAGGAGGAGGACTTAAGGTAATCTAGTGCGAAGTGTCTATGAGAGGTATTATCTACCGTCATGATTGAACTATAGCTATATACATGTATCTACCGTTATTTTATATGACTAATCCCCCCCACATGCCCACTATTGTAACTCCTGTAAACCAAGACTAACAGCAGTGGCCTACGAACACACTACTCAGTGCGTTCGTGGGCCACTGCTGGTGACACAGTACTCATTACATGACTCATTGCTGTTGGCCACTAATGTGACTAACAGCAATGTAATCTCTCTCTTTATTTCAATGATACGAGGCTGTCCCAGGAAACGTTAAACTGTCTTGAAACCTGTAACGAAATCATTCAAAAGGGGGGAGGGGGGATTGAATCTCAGAAGAAATGTAACTGTCTTGGAACTCACGAATTTAATCAGAAGTATGGATTAAAATTCATAGGTTCAATATTAGGAATACGTAAAAACACGAAAATTATTTGACAGAAGATCAGCATGTTAGGATGCTTTAGATGCCACCTGTTAATCAAACATTTAGAATATTGTTACGATCATTGTGTTCAGTGCCAAGAATACTCTTCCTGTGGATAAGATGGGCAGACCATTCGCAATAGGGTAAGTATATTCGATGGTGAACAAAGATAAATAAAAGGCACATTACTCGATAGCCACCATCATGTGATGTTCTACTAATGTTATGAATGTAGAACGGCTGAACAGATTTGGCTGAAATTTAGTACAGGGATAGATTGTAGTCTGGAATAACACAGAGGCTTTTTATTCCTGGAATAGGTTTCCATGAATAGCATAGCACAGTATTACACGTGAGCGAAGCCGCGGGCAACAGCTGGTAAGTAATCTAACCGTCATAACCGCGTTACAGTATCTGGCTTTTGATTTGTCACGTATAGATTCCGGTTAAGATCGACTTGCCTCCATTTTGTAGAACGTTCTCTCTGCCGTACCGCGCATGTTACAGCATTTAGAAATACAAACGATTTTAACAACTCTATCAAGGTATCAAACTGTCAGTCCGATGTACGATAGAGAGAATGCTCTACAAAACCGAATCAAATCGTTCATAGCCAAATTATAACTCTTCTTTACGACGCCGAATACGTGTCAAATCGAGAGCTGAGTAATGTACCTATACCATCGTGAATACCATAATGTCACAGCTAAATCAGAAAAGACAGCCAGTATTTTTGTGTAAACATAAAAATGTTGAAGTTTTAAAATAACTTTGACTAGTTATGGTATTTATTTTGAAGATATAATAATTCTGAAATTATATAGGCATTTAAAGTATTTCATTAAATTGGAGTGAAGGGTATTGAAACCAGGTTTTGAGCATTGGCACAATAGTGATTCTAAAAGAGGTGAGCATGCATTGCAAACTTTGCACATGTTTAATATGAACTTTTAAACTCTCCAGTTTCATGATATGGAATAATGGCAACGAAAATTAAGGAGCTGTCCTTTCAGTATCTTTATAGGCTTAGGTGTCCCTCAATTATAAACTATCGTGAGTATACGGTACTTTTCACTAAAACATATTTTCACATACCTACACATAGTAGACATAAGCTAGACAGATTATCCACCAATAAATTTATCGTAACTTCCATTAGTTCACGGTATTGTGACAAAGATTTGCCCAGAAGCTGGGTTTAGAGTTACTGGCTGTCACAGAGACCCAACTCGGGACCCTGAGTTATGCTGTTTTAATTAAAACAATAAATAAAGTCACCCGGCGTTGGGTGGTCTCAGATGCCTCCTTAAAAAATTCCAACTCACCTAATCAGTACGGGGAATATTTTTTTACGCTTTTGTGGTGTTGTTTCCTTATTTACTTCGAAGATATAAACAAAATATTTATGTAGCTAATGTGCATAAACATATTACCTATAATTTTTTTTGTTTTTTAACCCTTCAAGTTTAATCTGTTGCTATGTAGTTGTTTTACCTATGTGTAAAGCATGGTGTATAGTACTGACTTCTATGTATACTAGACTACACTGGTTGTAAGCAATATAAAAATTTGAATCGTAACTTAAGACTATTACTTGACCAGCAACTTTTTGTAACTATCATACGGATGACATCAAAAAGGCTTGCTATGACGATACACATACCTAGTAGCATTGGTGTAAAGTGATATAGATTTGTTAATGACTCAATGAAGCCACAATTAAACTAGAATGCACACTGAAATAATTATTCATCAAATAAAGCAACTTACAATCAAGACTATTCAGAAGCTACGTTTGCATTCAAGTCAGGTTCTCGACGCTATAGGTTGAGCCAGTGCGAAAAGAAACCAGCAATGAGAATTCACAAGAACTTTCAAGCGCAATCAATTAAAATAATCTTGCCGATGGGTAATAGTAGTTTACAGCTTATGGACTCAGAGGCTTGGCTCTCGATGAGATCTGATAACCTGTTAAAATCGTTGTGAGCCTGTGAATATTGGTGTAAGTTGTCAGTATGTAAGTAAGAATTGGGTTTATAAATTATATCAGTAAGAAAGTTATTTTATAAATATCAAGAGCACTTTTCAGGAGCCTACTTGAAAATATAAGAAAAATATTTCATTCGTTCTTGTAATGGTTATAAAGGGGCAATTGGTGGTAATTGTGTTTTACTTCATCTATAGTTATTGTTATTGTAGTTATCTGGTGTAGTGATTCATACATAATGACTATAATGATGATAGCTTCAACGATAGACTTAATGGTGAAGACTAGTGTACTCACTACAATTTCGCTCAGTTGGAGGGGTTGATGAGATAGTAATGTACCAGCCTTCTGAAGAAGTTGCGATGGTTATAAGTAATCAAATCTATATACTTTAACGATCAAAGTATAAGACAATGGATCATAATGTTACTTAGGTTTGATCGATTAGGCTGAGCACAGATTAGAGACACGGCAGGCTTGAGACAGACATGTTACATGAAATGTTTTGTTCGAACTGTTTTTGTAAAACAATAGTCTGCTTTAAGACTATCTAGCAATAGTCTGTCATAAGAATGTTTTGTCTCTAATAAGCGCTTAGTCTTAGTTGTAAGTTCGCTGTTCTCTGAAACGAGTCTGAACGAACAAGAAAATCATCATTTACGAAGCAAGGTTAACAGAATTTGAGGTTAAGAGGTGAGTATACTAGGTTTAAACACCCATACTCCAGCCGGGATTAACAGCACAAGAAATGTCTCTAAGAGAGAAATCTGCTTTGAAATTATTCACAAGTAATTAAATACGAGTAGTTTTAGAGTAAGGAGAAAAGCGCATTTATCGATACAAATAAATAAAATTGAACTATCCGATCTAGACGAAATTTGGTACAGAGATAGTTTATAGTCTGCAATAACACATGCTCATCAAGCGCTCAATGTTGGGAACAGTAAACAGGTAGTATTAATATATTTGTCTATGTACAGATGTACACCTGCTTGTTACGTCACTTGACCATGAAATTCACAGATTAGTATTCTGTTGTCAATGACAGACTAATTCACATATTGAGGTATTATGGCTTTATGGATTCAGCCAATCCCAGTCACAGGTAATAATAACTTTACGTATACTTATTGTTACATCAATCTATACATTTTCATATTACACATCTAAATGTCGTTCTGTCATGCAAGCTAAGCCTGAACTTTTTTTTTGGGAGACAGTGTTCAGTCGTGAACATTGTACAACATCGTTGTGCAATGAAACATTGTAAAACATGGGCGCTGTCGTAGGATATATAAACATAAGTGTCTTATTCAATCCATCAATCAAATCAAATCAAATCATTTAGTTTGCAGAAAGCACTGTTACAATGGTGTTGTCAAAATATATTTGAATATGTTCCAAGTATTTCGACCTTAGAATAGGCATGCAAAATTTTGTAAATTAGATACAATTGTGTTATGTTTTGAAAAAATTAAAATGTCAAATAATAAATGGATAATATAATTACATTGAGTGGTCATTTAGGTAATCTATTATACTATAATAACATTTAGCTACAAGAAGGCTTTTAAATTTTTTCTTAAACAAATTTAAATTTAGTCCCTTAATTTCTTTCGGTAGTTTATTATAAAGCACAGCAGTCATATGGAATACACTTTTGTGCATTAGAGCAGTATTGGTCTCACGTATGCACAATAGATACATGTCTCGATAGGACCTATTACTGTTTTCTGAAGTTAACTTGAATAAGTTTGGATTAAGTTTTACAAAAAGTGTAACTTCGTAGATGTACAGACTTGGAAGGGTTAACATTTTATGTTTCGAAAATAGTGGCCTACAGCTGTCAGTCGTCTGCAACCCAAACATAGCTCGAATATATCGTTTTTGCGCTTTAAATACAAAATCTTTATCGGTAGTTTCCCCAGTAAATTACGCCATACCTCAGTACTGAAACTACCAGACCGTGATATGCCATCAACAATGTATTTACACTTACAACCTGGGCTAATTCATGAAGAGCGTAAACCGATTTGCTAATTTTTTTGCATAATTGTTGTATGTGCGGCTTCCATGTTAATTTATGGTCTATTTCCATACCAAGGAATTTGGTTGTCTGTACTTCAACAACTGGTTTTCTTCTGTAGTTGACTTTAGGTACCAGAGTAGATACACGTTGGCTAAAGTGTATCAGCTGAGTTTTTCCAATGTTAGCCTTTAAATTTGTTAGCATCCATCCATTCGACAATAGCGGTTAGTGTGGTATTTATATCATGTTCATAAGTCTTTGTATCATTAAAATTAACTGCAACCGTACTGTCATCCGCAAAGAGCGTTGTTGGATTAGATGTCGCCTTTGGGAGGTCATTAATATAAATTATAAATAGCAGTGAACCCAGAACACTTCCCTGAGGTACGCCATAATGAATTTGATGACTTTTTGAGAGATATGTATTCTCCATCTTCGTTTTGAGATTGATTCTAGTTAATTGAGTGTTTCGAGTGCGATTCCTTAGGTAAGATTCAATCAATTTCAAGATGTTACCTCTTATGCCGTAACTCTCAAGTTTGTACAACATAATGTCATGATTCACATAGTCAAATGCTTGTGTCACGTCCATAAATAAGCCACAAATTGGTATTCTTTTGTCGACATTAGATATAATTGTTTCTAAAAAATCATACATAGCAAGATTTATCGTCTTACCTAGACGAAAACCTTTCTGTTCCCTAGCTAAAATTTTTTGAGAATCCAGATAATCGTTGAGAGCATTATAAATATATCTTTCAAAATTTTTGGAGAATATTGATAACAGAGCAATAGGTCTGTAATTGTCAATATCTGGGTGTGCGTTGTTTTATAGACAATTGTTTAATATAATTTCGTATTACAGAAAATGTTTCGCATAATTTTGTTTCATAGAATAATCAATATACAGAATACTTACTTTAAAGAATTTTAAATCATTGAATTTTGATTCATATAAAGTTAAACATTAGAATAATCATTTCATAGAATATCAAATCAAATATTCTTAATAATTATATTGTTTATTTAATAGAAAACTTATTACAAAGAATAACATACGATAAGTATAGGATAAGTTAATATAATAAACGTTTCTGGGTGGTCCTATTTCTGGGTGGTTAAAAAAAAATAACCACGAAGGCTAAGGTGGGAGCTCCGCTCCCTTCTAACCTAACCTATCCGAGTCGGGGTGCCCTAAACTATACATGGGACAATTTTTATATAAACTAAACAATTGATGCGTCTACAAGGTCGACGGAGCCCCGCTACGCGGGGCTCCTACTTCTGGGTGGTTTATAAAAAAATAACCACGAAGGCCTAATGCGGGAGCTTCGCTACGCTCCGCTCCCGCATTAGCCTTCTAACCTAACCTATCCGAGTCGGGGTAATCTGAGTCGGGGTGTTAACTATAATGACGTTTTATTAATAATTTAATAACAAAATGATTTTATTATATTTTACAGAAGAATTCAAGCAAACAAATTTGCAACAAAATATGCGAAATACAAAAAAATCTATATTGATATGAAATTTATTATAGAACTTAGTTACTTGGAACATTCAGAAATACCTATTTATTTTGAAAAATTAATGGAGAATATGGAAGTTGACGACAGTAAAATCATGGCAAATTGGTTTCAAAAAAACTATGTTTATGGCACAATAAGTAGCCAACCCAAATATTCACCTGAATTTTGGAGTTGCCATGAATTAAATACTATGAAAATACCAAGAACACAGAATGCAGCTGAAAGTTGGCATCATAAAATCAATACTTTAATTGGTAAACCTAATCCCAAGACCTACCTGCTCATCAAAGAACTGATTAAAGAAACAATATCAAACACGGCTGAGATTGAAAAAATTCTATGTGGTAACCCACCAACATCTAAAAAACGAAAGTACTCAGACAAAGATGATCGTATTGATGTAATTTTACAGCATAAGCCAAATTATGCAGAAATTAATTTACTACAAGCAATCGGAAAAAAATTAAAATTGTAAATATTACAGTTAAAAATAAATGTGATTTGGAACATTATAAAGGTGATTTAATATTCTTTAAAAAATAATTCTACAGTTTGATAAGTTTGTTAAACTATAAAATGTGATTAAAAATTCGTTCAATTGTGTTTCTGTAAATATGTTTCATTGTAGTAAATTGTTTTTGAATATTCGAAATAAAAATATAAAAACCAAAGAACCAAATATTATATGAAACATTTTCTGTGAAACGAAATTCTATGAAATTTCTTTATACGAAATAAGGGGCTCCCGTCAATATCTACATTACTATTGTTCTTTTTTTGGCACGGGTTTAATAATACCTACTTTTAATCTATCGGGAAACGTGCCTGTTTCTATCGATAAATTTATAATGTGACAGAGAGGAGCTTGAATATAGTCATTAACATATTTTATTACCTTAGTAGAGATGTCATCATATACTGTTAGTATTTTTTAGGCATTTTATAATTATTTTTATGTCATCTGGGACACATGGTTTTATAAACATGGAGTTAAGTTGAGTGATCAAATAGACAATCTATACTATAGGTTTTGTATTGTATTCGACAGTATTATTTTGTCAATATAAACATAACATAACATAACATAACTTCACGCCTGTATCCCCGAAGGGGTAGGCAGAGGTGTATTTTTGTCAATATAATAGTCATTAAAAGCATTTGAGATGTCAATAGGATTAGTTACAATATTATCATTAAGTCTAATGCATGGTATAGTGTCCGGAGGATTATTGTGCTTTATTGCCTTTATAATCTGCCAAGTGGCTAGCCTATTGGACATGGGCTTCTTCCAACGTATGATATAGCACCCAGTTCTCCACCGTCCGCATCCAGTCTATCTCAGCCACCTTTTAAGGTTGTCAGTACATTTCCGTTAACCAATCTGGAACCTTGACTGTGGAACTCGTTTGCGGCCATAGGTCCTTCAGCTATTGTGACCTGTTTGTTATGTTATGTTTATAAACATAAAATAACATAAACTCACGCCTATATTCCCCGAAGGGGTAGGCAGAGGTGCTAGCACCCACATTTCGCCAGTTTATGTTTAGGTCCCAATGTAATAGGTGGCGAGCCTATTGCCTATTTTCTTGTTTTTTTAAATGACTACCGAGAAAAGGATTATAATGTTTCAGTATTCATGCATGATGTGAAGTTATTTAATCTACTATAACAATAACTTTTAAATGTCGGAAGTTTACGTTGTATCCTTAAAATGGGCTGGATGACTGTAAAGTCAAATCAGTTTCTTTTTATTAAATTTCAAAACGTAAGTTCTCTGTAATTTGTATAAAATGCTCAACTATGTAATAGATTTTCGTGTCAAATCATTTACTTTTAGTGGTTGATTCATGATTCTCTCTAGGTCCACTTGTCTATATTGACAATTTATAATTTTAATTTTTTTTTACTGACTTAAAGTGTCAATACTGGCAAGTAGACTTAAAGATTAGTGCCATGACGTCAGCAAGCCTAATATGTAAAAGTTCCTTTAATGTTCCTTTTTCAATGAACTCGCTTAAATAATACAAAATCACGAATACAATATACAAGATAATAAGTTTTGGCAGAGCAGAGCAATTTTTTTATCACATACAAGTACATTTAGTCACGCCTGCTATACCAGAAGTAAAAAAAACACCTGTATTCGGCCCCATGTAAAAGGGGACACGATGGATAGCCTTTTCCGTTTTTTTTTTGAATACGTAATTCATATTCATATTTCTAAGAGACAGGCTAGACCTAGTGTGGGGTTAATAGTTTAACTTCTCTGTTTTTCTGTAATAAGTCTTAGTAATGAACCTATATTAGAACTAAGATAAGAAGAATGTAAATTGTAATATTTTTTTCTTGGTAAATAATTATTACTATTATTATTAAAACAGCTAAATGCAAATCATTGTAAACCCAAATGGGCTGTCAAATTGTCTAATGCTATTGTCGAAACTGCTGAACCGACTTTCAAGTTACATATGTGCTGTATCTGATCAAAAGGGGAACCTGGGCCCTTGTTTATACAAAGGGCGATTAACTATAAAGTGGATTTGTTTGTTTATAGATCGTTATACTGTTTGCACTAAAGATTGACTTTTTAGTTCAACAGATTATATCGCGGTATAACATTAAAGAACAGGGTGCCACCTGATGTTTTATGCAAATAATTTGGATAAACAAATTGAAAGCAACTAATTAGTTTGTGTAGTTCTTTTTATAGCTGCACCGCTAAGTTGAGGAGACAAGGGAATAAATATTAAAAAAACTTTTTAAAAATGAGCTTTTATCACAAAAATCTGTTGTACAAAAACGAAAATAATAATTGTCTTTTCAATTTAACGGTACAAATTAGTTTCTTTTTTCTTTTATTATCACTTAAAAACAAACAGTACACAAATTAGTTCTACATAACACATAAACCACTAAGGTTTGCATAGTGCTACACATTCAGTCAGTACAATTTATAATTCAGTTTGTAATTTAATTGTGTCTGTATATTGGAGATTATGAGTTAAATGAATGATTCTGAACACAAAATATTTTTTTCGGAATTCTGGTCTGTTTATTCGCGATGGACGCAAAAACTCCTGAACAAATTTTGATGCTTTTCGCACCAAAATTCTTGACAATTTGACCTTGATGCGCAACCCAGGTCAAATTGTCAAGATTTTTGTAAGCAAGTTAAATAAAAACTTGTAAAAATGGTGTTTGTATTCTAATGTTGAGTTTTTAATGTCAGTTTTTCTTTCTCCTAGGCTCTTTATTTATTTGCTTTACGAGTTTAGATGTAAATATAGAAAGTAGCATTGATCATGAAGCACATGAGTATAATTTTTAATTTTGGCTCATTTATTGGTTGGTGTGCAGGAAATAAATTAAAACAACCGTTCAATTAACGGTGTTGAACAATACATTTTTTCAGGGTTCCGCCCTGAAAAAATGTAGTGTTCAAAACCGTGGTGTTAATGTAGTGTTTTCCACTGTATTTTATTCAATTTATGTACAAAATTTACGATTTTTTAGGTATTGAAGAATATGAAAGGAACTATTCGAACGGGGATCACCAAGAATGGAAGTTGGTGTACTGCAAATCCATTGAGCTGACATCCGTGATGATATTTATTATAAAATCGTAAAGGAGTCTCTAATCAACTATATTTTGTACGTAGGTAACTCTGTGGAGATTCAAAATTTTATATTTTACTGCTCAACACATTTTAGCTATAGCGTGATGATTTCTTGTTTGGATATTATAAGGATATAGCGTAGTTTAAGACCAGATCATTGGAGAATGTGCACGCAAAATTTCATGTGTATCTGTTTGGTGACTTTCAAGTGATGCTTGAAAATCGATATTTAAATATCAAATCAAACAAAGCAGACATAAAAGTTGTACATAAAACCACACCCAGTATCCCGTTATCTGTACATGCAGTCTGAGTACACCCAGATATCTAAAATCAGAACGTTAGATGTAGGTATTTAGTAGTCACAACGCATCTCTGAAGATACCCCATTGTCAGCCTCTTACACTCATACACATGCAAGAAAATGGCCATAAGGCAGGTCACATATTGAAATTCTGAATTTACAAATAATGGTGGACTACCAGGCAATCAAAAAATGTTAATTTCTCTAGTCCTTTCCTTTTAAATAACAACGATCGTCCAGACACCCGATTATCGAACCACGTTCCCAGAATTTTTGCTGCAAAATAGATAAATATTTTAGGATACTCTTAATACCGTTATTTAGACCCAAAGTAAGATGAAAGGAACTCTTTACTCTACAATGCTACTCAAACAAAACATTGCAATTATATTCAGTAAATACATAAAAAAAAACCCCGTTGAATTTCTTCTTCTTCTCAGGACGGGGTCGCGTTGCGAAGCAGTGGTCCATTTGCTAAACTTAAGTCTGATTTTTCTGTTTGTGACGTTTTGTAAGGGCCGTTTTAATGGTATATGATAATTTAGAAATAAATGATATTTGAGGTTGACTTCTGACTTTGAGTTTCATTTGACCCAGACCAATGCAAATATACTTATCCATGCATACAAACATTTCCACTAAGCGGGAGTCGAGCTAGCTACTCACATATATCAATATACTATATTTGTATAGCAAAATGTGACTCCATGATGATTTCTACAGAAGCCTTCGTGGCAAAAACTGGTCCTGCTGTCTGCGACTTCCATTCAAGGGGGAAAGGGAGAGCAACACCTGTGAACAAAAAGGGAAGATAGGGACAAAGATAGAACCGCATAACGGGATATGTTTTCGGCCTCTCGACATTGTTTTTGGCTTCTGAGAAAAGTAACTGGTAGATATAATGTACATAAGGCTATATTGTGGTAAAACATTTCGTAGGATACATATACAAAATGAATCAGCTTGGAAAGATGTACAATAGTCACCGTTTTGGTATGCCTCTTCTAATCCCTATGGATTACTCTTTTAAGGATGTATGGTCAACAACATAAGTAGCCGAACATTCCCATTCATAGATAGCCTTTGCTCTAAAACAATTTATAGTATAATTAACAAAATCACACTCAAACTCCTGAGAGTATCTGACTGAAATTTGGTACAGGATTATATTATAGTCGGGAATAACACATAGGCTATTCCTTTATTTTTCTCCCTGGAATAGGTTCTCATGTGTTGTGGTAATTGAATCATAATTTCACGCGAGCGAAGCCGCTAGCACAGCTAGCTAGCTAAAACAGCTAGCTAATATTCGAATCAAGTTCCATGTACTTACTTAGAAAGTTATGTGAGAAATTACTGTAACTATTTCTTATTAAAAAGAAAGAAAGAAATTAATTATTGATTTCTTTGAGACGGCCTATATGGTGTGGTGGTAAAGCTGTGGGCTGTTACTGTAAAGGCAACGGATTCGATGACCTAACTAACCTAACGTGTAAATATCATAATATAACACGAATCTAAAAACCATAGCTTATCGTGGCAACATTTGAGTGCACATATACAAACCGACAAATTTAACACCCTAAACGCAATACAGAGTGGAAACGTTAAGTGTGTTCAGCCAATTGTTTTATCATTTTTAATGATATTACTATTATACGAGTAAAATCTGCATCACTTAATCTATAAAATGACAAAAAAAAGTTACAGGAAAATATCAGCATGTGTTCACAATTTGTAATTTTGCAGCTCCCATAATTTTTTTAGCGCGGATTTCACTATTCTGTTAAGTAGAAACGTTAAAAAAGTAAAAAAAAAAAATAAACATTAAATAAAGTGAAAATAAAAATGTGTTTACAATTTATGCTTTTGCAGTTCCCATAGATTTTCTATGTCACGGATTACCAACAAATTATGAACAAAATTAAATTCTTTTTATTTTTTACATTATTAATTTTATTTATTTACTAGCTGTTGCCTGTGGCTTCGCCCTCGTAGAATTCTGATCCGAATCCTGTTCCCGCAACCAATGGCAACTTATTCCCGGGACAAAAAGTGGCCAAATATATTCCTGTGCCAAATTTCAGCCAGATCCGTTCAGCCGTTTTTGCGTGAAAGAGCAACAAAGATACATACATACATACTCACCAACTTTCACGTTTATAATATTAGTAGGATTTTGCGTTTCCACTTATCAAACTAGTGAATGAACCGTGTTTAGATTAGTTCTAGGGACCGATGGGGTGAAGCCCGTGGGGGTATCCACACGTAAAAAAAAGGCGCCCTCAGAGGTAGCTGCACTCTAACACATTTACAAACGATCTTTACACTAAAATAAATAATTAAAATATATGAAATTAAACTATGTTTATATATTTTTGTCATCTTTACAGTACAAATTAAACATTATATATAAAATTTTTGTTCATTCTTTTATGAAAAATGTTAGAACTAAGGCGGTTGGTAACTTGGAATGTGTTTTGCTAATACCGATGGCGATTGAACAATATAATAATATAAATAATATAAAGAATGGTGTACCACAGTGGTCCATCGTGGTGGACCCCCAACCCTGAGGGAAGCCTGCGACTGCCTAGCTTCCGTTAGCTAGCAGGTGACTAATAAGGACAACCAGGTGTGAAAAATCATGTGTCCGTCCGAAGACCGTCTAGGTAAGGACCTCCATTTTAGGATCATCAGCATCTGGAATAGTGACCTGTATCTTCTTGACTTCATCCTTCACCATCCAATGAGGTTCAGTCAATTGACGGACTCTGTGAGGTAGACAGAGACCATATATTTCCACTTACTACGACTCCGGCATACTCTTTTCGTTTCTTTTACTTTCATAACTTATTGTTATCACACATTCATGTTCGTCGGTGGATATACGTACCCACTCGAGTTTTACCAGCTGCCCATCCACCCTTCCTTCATAAATCTGTTTCATCAATCTTCTCTACGTGTCCAAACCATATAAGTGTCCCTTTATCTATCTTTATCTTTATCCCTTTATCTATCTTTACTACATCGTCTACTGTCCCACAATGTTCCTTTAATACGGTATTTTTTATTTGATCACATACAGCTACACGCATTCATAGACCGCTAATTTCCATAGCGAATATTCACTAATGTGCGCTAAATCATGTTTGAATAATTCTGGTATGTGAATCTATTCAATATAATCTGTAGAATATGTTCCAGATAATACTCCTAATCTGTACATAAGCGGGGCGTTTGGTGCAAATCCAATTTAGGAACTAACGAGGATCATGAAAATATAGATACTTCAATCTTCAGCTGTTTTCCACTTGAGCGTGCTCAACTGAGGCCTGCCGCAATTTTGACTCATGACTGAACACGATATTGTTTTCAAGGAGATAGGACAAGACATGGACGATAATTGTATATATCATCGGTCCTTATAAACTAAAAGACTTTTTTTTTTTTCTGAACACCTTAATTCCCATTAAGCTTTCATACGTGGTGCGACTATTTTAATATTTCAGTTTGACTTACGCCATTTATATATCTCCGGTTTCGAGATGGTCCCCTCGGGTTTGGGAACCACGGTGTCCCCGTCTTGCCCCGGTTTGGGGGAGGGGCGTTAGTGGCCCCAATATGCCCTAATACCTAAACATGATTTCGTTGACCAATGGAAAGATTTGCTTTTCCCAATAATTTTCAAACAAATAACATGAAACTTGCATTTCAAACAAATGAAAGTTTCTCGCTAAACTTAAATATAAAAACTTTTTGTATAAAAGGTGGTAGAACCACACTTAGTTAGGTACGTGTTTTTCGCCTTATTCGCCCGCATACGACGAAGTATTTTATTCGTATTCGTATTAATTCGTAAATTATTCATATATATTTGCTTTATTCGCACTCATAACGTAAAAGCGTGGATTTCGTATTTGCTACGAATAAAGAGAATATGTGTTCACTTCACAGAGTAAGCAATAATATAGTCTCATAGTTTTCTTACTATGTCCGTGGTGTGAAGGAGGTAGAGATTTGCTCGACATTCACACGCTGTTTATTCATGTGCTTCGATGTATTTTTTTATATTTTTAGCAACAAAGTTCGCGCCTAAATTCCGGTGTATGTCCTTATTTCAAATGTATATGCAGTGTTTACTATACTTAAGACTACTATCAGCATATTATTTTGTTCTGAAAAATGTTCACAATATTATACCTTACCTTAAATCTAAATTTTTTAATTTTATTAATAGTAGGCACTTACTTTGAAATATGTTATTTCAACTTTAGTTACTTCTTTTCAAGAAGATACTAGCTTGTAAAAAAGTAGATAAAGTAGAAAATGCCTGATAAATAAAATATATGTAATAAATAGCAACACCCAGACTGATCCAGTATTATTGCTCTGTGGACCCAACCCAATGCAAACATACATATTCATGTATACAAATGTCAGGACTTTAATGTTTGCACGAGTATTTGAACTGTGAACTATTTACGAGTATATTTGGACATATTTTACTCGCGATTTTCAGTGTTTATGTACACTAGCTCTCAGTTTCATACAGGTAAATTTAATCAAAATTACTACAGCTCAATTGTTTCGCCATCTACTGGGACCAATAACTCTTGGTTTTTCTCTTAATCTCTTACTTACTAGTACCCACGGATGTAAGATTACGCTTCTTAACTGATTTCAAAAATGAAGTAGGTCCTTTTTTTTATACCACTCAGTTGGCAGACAAGCTCACGGCCCACCTGATGGGAAGCGGTTACCGTGGCCTATGGACGTGTGCAACACCAGGGGTGTTGCACTCGCGCTACATTAATCTGTATTTTTCATGATTGGTAATGCAAGGCTCTGCCATTGATGAACCGATTTAGATTTATTTTTATTTGAAATAGAATTTAAATATATGAATAATTAGCATATATAAACATAAAAACTTATGCGCACTTTTGTCGTAAATTCATTCATTTTTCACTTTTTTGTGCCTCTTTTTGTTTCTTGAAGACGGTTTACGCTTTATTGTTCACGAGTGGAGATAAATTAAAGAGCAATATAAAATTTTCTCAGCTTTTGGAATAGCACTAAACTTAGATATTTATACGTTGTTCCTGTTCAAACGGTGTATATGTATAAGCTTGTTTGATTGTAGTATAAAGAAAAGACTATCAAGTAATGTATGTCTGCTCAGCATCAAATACACACAAACGATAAGCTTCTTAGTGAGATAAAGGCGTGAAGCCATGAGCAATAACTGGTACTGTATAAGCATATACTCATGAGAAACGTAGAGGCAACATACAAAAGCATCCAGATATTTTTAATTATTTATAATACGAATGTTTACGAAGGGATTAACACAAAGGATTCTTGAATCGCGCAAACGAAATTTCATAACAGTTCACCATATATACGAAAGTTTGTTTTGAATAGAAAGAGGTCAGGTTAGTCATGGGACTAACCTGACTTCTTATTACACGTTTTATATAAGGTAGACCTGTATCTACCTATATACGTAATAGAGTCTTCGTTTCAGTAACTTTAGGATGTTTTTTTTTTTTTTTTTCACAATGGTAACATAAAATTTCATTACTTTGGTCTAATTTATGACATAACAAAAAAAAACCGACTTCAAAAGAACAAAAATGACACTGCAAAACAACAGAATTTTCAAATATAATACAAAAGACTTATTTAACTGTTAGAAGTCAGTGCCAAACCAAACAGGTAATATACATTTATATAGGATAGGTCCACTTCTGCCACATAATAATAATAAAAAAAAAAAATGCCTTAAATAATTGCACCATAACTCAGCCACAGCAATCGAGGCAACCAACGTATGAAGTTCAGTCAATAGTTCGCACATATAAACAAATTAAATAAAAAGCCTTACACGAATTTTTTTTTTTTGTGTAGGAAATCCATAATTGCCGTTATTACGAAAATTGTAGGAAATCTATAATTTCCGTTATTACGAAAAAAGTATCGAAAACAGAAGTGTTTGCCAATTAGTTTCAAACGAAACTTTATTTTCTTTTCTTGGAATTGGTTTCGAACATTGCTCCAGAAAAAGGCTATCGGCGCCTGCTATGCACCTGGTAATTTACGGACGAAGCTCTGGTGTGGTGCCATGAGACTGCAGTCGTTCCCGTAAAGCCAAGATAAGTTACCTAAATCAATAGGAGGAGACAGTTTCCCAGACTCCGAAGTACAAGCTTTGAATGCAACCGGGATGTATGCTGCGTTAATGATGATGATGTTTTAAGCTTAAATTCTTAAACGCCTAAAGGAAGAACAGACATACGTAAATTCGAATAACATTGCCTTCCTTCGACATTTGAGTAAAAAGAACACGTTTTGATACTTAATGCGATTGAAAATTACAAAAACCTTTTGAATGTTAATTAGATAATGTTTTAATTTCACTTGCCACCATTCGTTTGGCTCAAGATAATACAGTGTGATTACTATATTAATGATATCAATTATTTTGATACTGCATCAATTTCAGGTTTTATAATTGCACACTTATCAGACGCAATAAACTGATGCGAACAAATTACTTTGTAGTTATTCGACATTTTTTCCCTTTTAATATTGCCGTTTTTCCAGTTTACTTGGAAGGTAAACAATATTATAAATGGTGTAAACGTATTGCTGCTAAAACTGTGATCTCGTATGATTCGTAACTAAATGCTTTATATAGTGAGAGGCTATCCAGAGAAGATGATAACAAAACATCGGGGGATACAGTTTGGTGTCGGGTGTATGAGACCCCACAAAGAGCTGAGGCAGGCGAAGCCAACCTCGTCTGCTAGATGCTGACTGACCAACGAGACTTTGAAGCGGGCTTTCTAATTGGGGTAACAAATTTCTTCCCTTTCCTTGAAGGCTTTAACTGCCTAAATTTCAAGTTCTTAGCCTCAGCGACTTAGACTTTGCGTTGATCAGTTAGTGCGGACAAAATATCATATTGTTCATTCTATGAAGTGTAACCTAGTCGGTAGCAATCGATCAGAATCGGCATGATTTAATAAGTGTTTTTATTACCTATTACCTTAATTTTAAGGTCCATTAATTAAATCGTGGATGTCAATAGATGCTTGTTAATATTAAATAACTGTAATTTTCATTTTTTTGTGATATATGACTCCGGTTCTAGTCTACTTGTTACAATTTTTAGGGTTCTGTACCTCAAAAGGAAAAACGGAGCCCTTAAAGGTCCATTTCGTTGTTCGTCCGTCTGTCTGTCTATCAAGACCTTTGTCTCAGAAACGCGTTGAGGCATCAAGTTGAAATACATAAAAAATACTCAAGGCTGTAAGTACTTGAAGCTGTAAAAATCTAACTTCTAGGTCAATGCAATGAAAAGGTACAACCGTTTATGTAGCAAATTTCACCGGTCCACAGGTTAGTAAGTACGCACTCTTGGTATCATTGGACTTGCATATCTATTTTCATAAGAATAGAAATGGAAAAGTTTTATTTTTCATCCTCCAAGCCCTCGCGCAACTCAGTTGGAGTCGACTTTTTCATGGCCGACATTTTCATGAATTTAGTGTTCAGGGGTTTCGGGGGTGATAATCGATCTAGCTAAGTTTGATTTTTAGAAAACGTTGATAAAAAAAAAACTGAGCAAAGCTCGGTCACCCAGATATTATACATTATATACTTAGATAAATTATCGTCTGGAATACCACAATTTTGTTATAAATGAGATCTTTCCTTAAGTTAGCCGTATGTTAGTAGTCCACAGAAGTCGTTCTTTATTAGCAGTGCTATTGAATGCTGTACCTAATACTACTGGGGGTGTTTTTTCTTCAAAATCAATAGGTTCGATTCATGGCCAAGATAATTGTTTTTAGTCCAGAGAATCAGTTTTAGTTTTAATCAAAATCGGGTTCGGTTTTTGCTATTTCTCATTGTTTCGGATTTGGGTACTTATCCACGTCCAGTTGACAAATTCACCCTGTTTACTTAGCTACTAAACAGGTCAGCTTAGAATTTTAGTTACTATTAACATCAGTATAGCGGCATGTTGTTATATTAGTCTTCGGTAGCTGTAACATGACCAGAATTATAGTTTTTGTGGCCACATAATAAATCATGTGGAAATGTAATGTACCGTGCAGTTTTAAGGTTTTGAATGTCACACATTTGGTGCAGCCGACAACCGACTTCGCTCACACACGTGTGCTATACGTGTACGTACATGTAACGGTTCGTTTACACAGAATGTCTGTATTTGCAGGATCGTTTTAACAGATCTGTGGCTTCTAGATATACTGTTTACATTGCGGTTAAAGAACCGTTTTCAAAGTTCCGTCGTTACTGGTTGTACAAGACTGGAATCAGTGTATCGCCAAAATAGAAAACTGATTCGATAAAACGGATTAGTATTTTCATACTCTTGTTACTGGGAAATCGCTCAATACAACTACTTCACCATCACAGAATACGATAAAACTTACCAGTAAAAAGGATCATTTTATATTTTATCGGATCGATATTTTTGCTAGATCTGGAAAACAGTCATCTGTGTGAACTTGAACATACAACTACATCTGCTATCGCCGAATAAAAAGGTATACAATAAAACGGGCCCTTTTTTTTTGTTTTTTTTTTTTTTACGTGCGGAAATCCCTGTTAAACGGATTGCTGTGTGAATATACACTTACAATGCAACTTATTTTAAACAAATCGTGTTAATATTCAAGTGTAGAGTTATCTTTATATATATATTTCTTGTGTGCGTGTGTATGTCACTGAACTCCTCCTAGACGGCTGGACCGATCTTGACCAAACTTGGCACGGTTATCAAGCTCAGTTTGCTGAGTGTCTCTATGGGTCGAAAGTTGATGTCCGACGTACCATCGAGGAATAATCACGGAAAAACCAAATCAATGGAAAAAGTCGACCGGTCACGTTGACCTATTGTTGAATAGGCAAATCTCGCTACGCTTAAGTTTGGGTTGATTGCGAAGCTGGTAACCGTCCTAGTATTCTAGATTCTAGAGACGCTGTTCAAACCAACAGCGTTAAAATATGGTAAGAGTGAAAAAAAAAACTAGAGTATGTTACATAGCACCTTGTACTTTACACCCAAGCATAGCTTTTAATATGAGCTCTAGAATACGGATAAATACATTGTTGTTTATAGGTCATACGTTAATTAATAGACATACTCATTATTCTAGTACTTTTACGAATATTTTTCCTTAAAGGGAAGTCAAACCCGCAAACTCTGACGTAGTAGTCGAACGCTTTACCATCATGCCATACAGGTCATGAACTAAACAAATATTAAATCAGTGCTATTTTGCTTTTCGAGAGTACTTCTCTTGCATATTAAAGGTCGATAACACTGAAATTTCGAGGCGCTTACACAATTCGTAAAATGTGTTGGAACAAAATGTTTCATTGTTCATTTCTTGGCCGTAAAAGTACAGCTGTGAACAATTTTTTGGTTCCGTGTATATACAATGAAATACAACCATTCGAGTATACACAACGCATAACAGCAGAAACGCAAAACATCAGATAGGTATTATAAAACACGCTTAACGACCTCCATCCTCCATGAGCGCAGGCCCGGGAGAGGCAGGTGAGGCCACCTGTCACCACAGCAGAAGCAGGCCGGGACGGTGGGGCGACTAGCGCCCCTCCCCCTAACCGGGGCAAGACAGGGACACCGTGGTTCCCAAACCCGAGGGGGCCATATCGAAACCGGAGATGGCCCAGGGTCAGTCAGGGTGCGAGGGATATGCTCCATGGGCAACCTTACACCCCGGCGTCTTTAGACCCGAGACGGCGTGCGGTTTAAGTAGGTTTAAACCCGACATAACCACCCCCGCTGGCCGGCGGGGGGGTATCCGAGGGCATTCCCGCAAGAAAAAAAAAGGTTATATAAAACTTATCCGAGGGGATTTCCGCACGAAAAAAAAGGTATTATACAATTACTGGCGGAACCGGCAGACATCATCCTGCTCGAAAATCAGCACACTAACCATATTTGGTGACATATCGAAAGCAGTGCACTCGGTAGAGTTCCTGTGTTTTCAAAACATACAGGCACCTATTGAAATATACACAAACAATTTCATGCAAATCGGTCCAACCGTTTAGGAGGAGTTAAGTAACAAACACACATACAGAATAATTATATAAATTAAGATATGTCAAGTAATCAAGATATAATTTAATAAAGTGAAACTAAAGAAAGTCACTTTTTATAAAATAGGGGTCTTTTTTTTTAGCGTGTGGAAACCCCCACGGGCGACGTGAAGTGTGTTCGTTCATAACGAACTAAGTACTAATTTAATTGAGCGTTTGAGATAAAGTTTCAATGTCCTTAAATTAAAGATATTAACTTTTTATGACGTGTTGGTTCTAAGTTAAGTGGAATAAAAAGTAATCTCAGGTTGAACAGAACATTTTCTTACCATTAACACTGTATTTTAGTTACTGTAACTGGGTTAACTGGTGTCGTTATTTAACCAGCAATTTTTTTATTCAGGCAGGGAAAAATGTACCTCATTGGCATAACACGAGGAAACCGCGCAATTATGTTGAGCTCTCAACACACTAAAACAACCTTCAGTGTGCCATACACCGCGACTTATTCAATGAAACGTCAGTAATAATACTACTCATTCATCAAGCAGCTCACCCATGCGCCGTACCGCCCCCGGCCCGTAAGTTGCGGTGCTGGCCCGTCTTCGGTGAGGCGATGCCCAGGCACACCGAAACATCATCCCTTTGCAGGGGCTTTATTGTGAGTGCAGGGCAAACCCCATCCCATCCACCCGCGGCCTCACTAGGACGGCATGAGGCGTAGGTTTATTTAACCTACCCTTCCCCACTGGGGTAAGCATAGATAACATCTTTCCCCTTGTTACGATCCTTAGGCTTCAACTACTTTTATGAAGATGTTTATTTGATCACTTTCAACACGTTTTCATCAGCTTCATCTGCTTATCTTGTCAGTGTGTTATTGTTTGCTATGGCTTTAAGCATCATCCTTTGAGCCTTTTCCAACTCAATTGGGGTCGATTTACTCTCTGACTACGAAGTGGCCTAACTTTGATATATATTCCGTAAAGCGACTGCCATAGACAACCGCAACGCACTGGCGATATCGAGGACTCTTTTAGTTTAAGTCCCATACATAAAACTCGGTAACAACCCTTTTTTATTACTTCTTTTTAGGGTTCCGTTGCCAAATGGGGAAAAAACGGAACCCTTATAGATTCGTCATGTCTGTCTGTCTGCCTGTCCGTCCGTATGTCACAGCCACTTTTTTCCGAAACTATAGGAACTATGCTGTTGAAACTTGGTAAGTAAATGTATTCTGTGAACCGCATTAAGATTTTCACACAAAAATAGACAAAAAAAACATTAAATTTGGGGGGCTCCCCATACTTACAACTGAAACTCGAAATTTTTTTTTTCATCAAACTACGTGTGTTGTATGGATAGGTCTTCAAATATGATATTGATGTTTCTAATTTCATTTTTCTCTAAACTGAATATTTTGCGCGAGAGACACTTCCAAATTGGTAAAATGTGTCCCCCCCTGTAACTTCTAAAATAAGAGAATGATAAAACTAAACAAAATATATGATGTACATTACTATGTATTCTATGTAAACTTCCACCGAAAATTGGTTTGAACGAGATCTAGTAAGTAGTTTTTTTAATACGTCATAAATCGTAAAACGCAATTTACCTTTCATTCAATCAACTCAAATATAAAATTTTAAAAAAGCATTATTATGTTACTTGTTGCTACTGCTACCCTTCATGGGCGAGTCCGACTCGCACTTGGCCGCTTTTTAAAATTACAGTCACTATTTATAAATGTAACAAAAGCAAATGAGACACATTCATATCCTTTGAACGTCTTTCATGTCACACATTTCTATGAAAGATTTCCTCCCTGTGTGTTTTAAGGTCGCTGCATACGGAACGAGATAATACCTCGGACGAGACGTGAACGGGACGGGGACGTGACTACCTCGTTCAAAACGTGAACGTGGTGTAAATGCATTCGAACCGTGACAGTGTCAAGGGTCTAACGTGTTAGTGTGGTGAACAAGGAAAGATGGATTTTTCATTTCAAGAATTGGCTTGAATTGCTATTTCTCTATATGACGAAGTAGTTACGGCCGTGAAAAGGAGAAAAGGAGATTTTCTGTACATCCTATAGGGTAGAATAGTTAACGTGTGTGTGAACGTACACACTCGAATAGTTTTTTGTCGTACATTTTCGACACTTGCCTCAGCAAGGCATCACTACTTCTCTCTTCGGAATGAACAGAGTGATTATGCATATGTAGTGGAAACACGGACGTAACGGGGCACGCGCAGGGCAGGACTTGCTGAACATCTTCGGTGACGATAATTTTCCCGCCCCGTGAGTGCCACGTTCCCGTCCCGTCGTTGTCTCCTGGACATATGCTTTTTATATACATTTGTATGAAACAATATTTCTAAAAATTCCCCTCCCGTCTCGTCCGTATAAAAACTCGTCACGCATGCAGCCTTTAATTCTTTAGCCCGTTCGGATTTCTATATCTACACTCTCCCCCTCTATCTATGTATATCATATCCACTGTATGCGTTACACTTTTATACACCATATTTCATTTAACTCTCGTTTTTTTATATACTGCTGAACGTATAGTCTCAGGAAAGAGGGTCACCATTACATACACGTACCATGTTGACAATGGTGGCACTCAGCTTGACGGCCTCATCAGATGAGGATTGTCGTGACACCCACCGGTCTCACTAGTGCTGCGACTACAATCCCCCTGCCCGGCTATGCACTTGCTGACCCCTGAACGCAATCAAACCGAAATTGGATTACTATGGAGTTACATTTTATTTGCACCTTTCAAAATAATTTTTGTTTGTATAGGTTACTGTTTATTTACATATTTATTAGTACAGTATTTAAAAAAAACTCGGAACAGCAGAAGTAAGTTATTTATATTAATATTATAAAAGTTAAAGTTTGTAGGTTTGTGATGTTGTGAGTTTGTAGGCGGTAACCTCTGGATTTAATGAACCGATTTTGAAAATTCTTTTACCAATAGAAAGCCAGATTATTTGTGAGTTTTCATAGGCTATGACCTTTATGATATTTCATGATCGTATAGTCCTGATTTCTATTCCCGGTTCGGGTAAAAATAATGTATGTAGAGCCTGATAACGCATCCAGTAGATGATAATAGGCTCACTGTCTATAATATGTAAAGTAGCATCATAGTAGGATCAAAGCTGCCGACCACCCGGCAGCAAAGGCGCCTGTAACAAAAACTCACTAGAAGAAATAGTTTCAAACATCTGACGTTGCTTCCGGGCTAAACGGGCCGCGACAGGGGCAAAAACTATGTTTGCGGTCGGGTGGTTAACCTACGGCAGTAAAATGAGAGGGTTATATGATGACTTATGGCCAACATTTTATGTGCCTATACGTTTGTAGAACAGTATAAATGAGAACTGCCTTCCTTCATCGCATTCGCACGTAATAAAAGACTTTTCAATAAGTAAATTGGAAAGTTTTTTAATAAAGATTTTTTTTTCTTTCGTGTGGAGATCCCCGTGGTTCACCCCATAGCACCGTACTTAACGGTGGGATGGATATGTTGGGCTCGAACTGACCAAAACTGCTGAGTTTTTCTTCACATCTGCCTTTATTGCCGGGGATTCGGGCAGGTACTGTAACGTTACGCTCAACCTCTGAGAGGAGGGAGAACGTAATGCACATTTATTGAGTGTTAGGTATATAGAAGAATTTAGGTTTCAAGTGAAGAATTTTAATCTTAAAAATTTGAACTAAGGACAGAAGTTAAAAAAATTGAAGTAAAATAAGAGTTACACTTGAAACTGTCAGCTCGAAGGTTCACAGGACCCGAGGAAGTAGAAGTAGTTTCCGGAACGAGTAGTGAAGGCTTCTAGTCAGAAATCCGAAGTCAGAGTTCTCAAGATTCTTACGAGTGCTCCAACTTCTTCAGTCACATCAGTTTTGTTGGCTAAAGAGGTAATAGAGTTCTCAAGCTTCATACGAGTGCTTCAACTTCTTCAGTCACATCAGTTTTGTTGGCTAAAGAGGTAATAGAGTTCTCAAGCTTCATACGAGTGCTTCAACTTCTTCAGTCACTTCAGTTTTGTTGGGCTGAAAGTTGTATTTGGCTTCGCAAAACTAGTTAGTCCGACGGCAGTAGTAAGACTCAAGGCTGTCACTATAATCTTTCCATAGAACTAGTCAGTTTGAAAGTCGACGCTAGATTGAGTACTAGTCAGAATCAAGGCCGTTGCTAGAATTTGTACTTTTTATATTTAGTCCGTCCAATTGACTGCACCCCGCCTGATGGTAAGCTGAGGTGAGGTCCAAAAAGTAGTGGCCACCATTTCTAGAGATTGTCCCTAGAATGGTGGCCCCTACCTAGACAGCCTCAACAGATGTTTTTTCACGCCCCTCTTAAAGAGCCCTTTTTTATGACGATTTGTAAGTTCCGTATTAATGGTCTATACAGAATAAATGGTTTTTGACTTGACTTGACTTGACTCAGGATTGTAGGTAGAAGGGAACACGTGTGTAGGTAAAGCGTTCCAGTGCTTAATGGTCCGACAAAAAAAGGAGTCACCAAACCGCTTAGTTCCCGTTGGTATCGATTGCACTGTATGAGGATGACACCTAAGTCCTGCACGTGTTGTTCGGGACAAGAAAGGAGAAGGAGGAATCAATTGGAATAACTCATCGGAACATTCACCATGGTATATGCGATAGAATACTGCCAAGGAGGCTATATCTCTACGCAGCTGCAGAGGTTCTAGAGAACTGGTGACCTCAGAACTATCAATGATCCGGACTGCCCGTCGCTGCAATCTATCGAGAGCGTCTAGTAAGTAATGAGCGGAGCCATCCCACAGGTGAGAACAGTATTCCACGCAGGGACAAATCTGAGTCTTATATAAAAGACACCGCTGCCCCGGCCGTGAAAAACCGCTTCACCCTGTTCAGCACTCCGAGTTTACGAGACGCTGTTTTAATAACGCTCTCGATGTAATTTTTGTTATTAACTTTGCAGCGAACATCCATACCGAGCATGTTGATACTGTCCTGCAGTGGTAGTGGTGTGTTCCGAAGAGTTGGGAGGGGAAGGAAAGGAGATACCTTTGCTGTAACGCGTTTTCTTGGCATTAAACTCCACCAGGTTCTCAGATCCCCATTGGGAAATGTGGTCTAGATCCTGATCGAGCTCAATGACAAGTTGCCGTCTTCTCTCCTCGATGTCAGTCTGCTTGGCCGCTGAATGTCCGAGATAACGCCCATACAAAGTACTGTCATCTGCATAGCTGCCCACGGACAGCATATCATTGATATGCAGAAGAAAGAGAGTGGGCGATAAGACGGACCCCTGAGGCACACCAGCATGCACCTGCATGAACTTAGAGTCCGGCCGTCACAAAAGACTCGGACTGCTATCATGCAGAAAACTGGCAACCCAGCTGCACAGTCGAGATGGTAGACCGTAGGCCGGGAGCTTGGCAAGAAGCGAACTGTGCCAGACCCTATCGAAAGCTTTGGACATGTCAAGGCTGATAGCCTTCTAAGTAACGCATGAGCTGTGCGTTAATAATGTGTTCAAACACCTTGCTGAGAACTGAGGTGACAGCTATGGGTAGATAGTTGCCCGGATCGGACCGATCTCCTTTATTGGGGACCGGTTGTACGTTTGCCTCTTTCCAAGCCCCCGGGACCAATCCCAAGGAATAAGACAGGCGATACAGTCGCGTCAGCGTTGGAGCTAACTCCGCTGCGCATTTTTTAAGAACCACCGCTGGGATACCATCAGGGCTACTGGCTTTCCGGACGTCGAGTGATTGTAGTGCAGCGCAAACGTCGCATTGCCTGATACGAAGCTGTGGTCACAAGTGACAGGTGTTGGTGGCTGCAAGCCAAAGTCGTCGATTCGGGAGTTAGCTGCAAAGAGGTTAACCAGCATATCTGCTTGCTCTTGCGGCTCGTGAGCCAGTGAACCGTCAGGGTAACGCAGCGGGGGCAGCGAAGGCTGGCAGAAGTTGGATTGCACGACTTTGGCCAATCGCCAGTACCCACGGCTACCCGCGGGATGTGACATGAGTTGCTGACCAAGCCGTGCTATGCGCTGCGCATCCGCTCTGACGTAGGGTATACGTCTTGCAGTCCTTAGTGACCCTGTTATACGCCGCCTTGAGGTGCCCTGCATTCGGATCGCACTCGACTCGTGCCCTAGTCCACGCGCAGTACGCCGACTGTTTCCGCTTAACAGCATCAGCGCACTAGCGCCCAAACCAAGGCCGAGTTCTGCGGGCGCTGGTGACCTCAGTGTGTGGAATATAATATTCCATACCCAAGCTGATTTCACCAGCGACGGCAGAAACACAATCCGATGGGTCCTTTACATCAAAGCAGCGCTCAGACCACGGAACGGATGCGAAATAGTCTCGCATGCCGTCCCAATCCGCTGACGAGTAATGCCATAGCCGTCGCTTTATCACCACAGGTTGTGGAGGTGCAGTAACTGGCACGTTGGCACAGACCAGACAGTGGTTGGAGGAACCCAGTGGGGCTCGTACTGAAACACTGTACTGGGCTGGGTGGGTCGTCAGTAGAAGGTCTAGCAAAGAGGGCTCATGACTTGATATGTCTGGTATACGGGTGGTCTGTTGTACCAGTTGAGTCAAGTCATGCGTCAGTACGAATGCGTGGGCGGCCCGTCCCGTATGGTCAGTTTTGAGAGAGCCCAGCCAGGTCTCGTGGTGGGCGTTGAAGTCTCCCAAAAATACCATTTCGGCGGTCGGAAATCGCTCCTGCGCAACATTTGCCGCCTGACTCAGGTGGTCGAAGAGTCGAGTTGTCTCGGTATCCCCGTGATGGGAGCGGTATAGGCACATGTAAACCCGGCTAGAAGAGCCTTGGTCCACGTGTAGCCAGAGGACAGAAAGGATGGGTCCTCTAGGCAGCGCAAGCGGCGACAACAAACATCCGCCCTGATATACACGCACACCCCGGCTTTTGCAAGGAAATTTTCCTCTACCACATAGCCGGGGTAGAGTAAGTAAGACGTATCATCAGGGCGGCGTATTTGCGTCTCGGTGAGAAAAAACAATGCCGGCCGTACCGTCTCAAGGTGATGGTGGACGGCTTGGAGGTTTGTATGGAGTCCACGAATATTCGTGAACTCCACCTCAAAAAGTGATGTGTTGGTGGGAGAAGAGTATGCCGCTGTGTTATGTGCTTCATTTCTCATTTGCGCTGCCATAATTATTTTAATAGGAAGTGAAGGCGTGAAAAAAAAGAGGAGACAGACGCCACAGCAGAGTTTGACAAATCGCAGGGTTTGGTATCGCCTATGGATGCATGGCATGGCGTTTGCCAACCCGCCGACCGGAAGGGCCCCAGTACCCTCTCGAGTGTGATCGCCGGACCCACCATCCGGTCAACAACCGGTACGACGAATCACAGGGATTATGCGCGACCTGGTGGAGTTGGTTAGTGGGCCCCTTTACTATGCCGCGGGCGGCCAGCGGCATCACCTTTTATACGGGTCTCCCTGTCACGAGGGTCGACCCACGTCATCCACACTAGACTCCGCCAATACCCCACTGGTCCCACAATTGCTGTGTCGGCTGGGTCCTCATCCCCGGCTGTGCAGCTGATGAACCCTGAACACAACCCTATGAGGTTGGGATAGTAACAAGGCGAGTGACGGATAAATACTGCTTTATTTAATATGATGCAACAGTTTATATACGTGCAAACATAATTTATTTAATACAATAATATGTCTTATCAATACACACAACATGTCCACAACGGGGCCGAGAAAAAAAAAGTAACATAGCTTATTTTTTTTTTATGTTTTAAGAATATAAATGTAATAACATATATTTGAAACTACCTAATGGTTACAATCAGTTTCTGTTTATTTTATGAGTACATAGTAGGTATATAAAAGAACATAGGGTAAAAGAATTCAGAAAATAACAAAACAAAATTAAAATATTTGCATTATTTTAGTCATAATAGGGCTTAGTTCTATTTTTATGAACAATCTCACGTTTACCATTTTTTTAAATTTCTACATTTGGCGAAATGTCTTTTATTACCTTAAAAGGTCCTAAATATAAAGTTGTTAGTTTATTACCTGTCTCACTCTTAACTAACAATTTATCATTAGGCTTATATTTTATTGGATTAACATAAGTATCATACCTTTGTTTGGTTACTAATTTATTTGATATGAAATTCTTACATGCCTCCGCTTGCGAAACTTGTAGTCTATATTTTAGTTCGAGAGGGTAGCTATCATGGTTATAAAGAGGTTCTACACTATCAGTCACGTTGCTAGGTAATGTACATTTTTTGCCATAAACTAACTCAAAGGGAGAAAATTTAGTAGATGAATTGACCAAAGTGTTGTAAGTAAAACACCAAAAGAGGAGCCAAGAACTCCACAATTCAGGATTCTGCTCAGTCTGTATACGCAAATATGCTAGTAAACTCTTATGAGAGTTTTCTAGGGCACCTAAACTTTGATGGTGATATGCGGTTGAATTAATTTTTTGAATTTCTAGCAAATTACTTACCTCTTTCATAGTGTCTGCCATAAACTCAGTACCTCTGTCCGTTGCTATCTTTTTCGGCACTCCGTGATGAAGAACAAAATTGTTGACTAACAGCGTGCTACTTCTGAAGCTGATTTATTAATTAAAGGATAAGCACATACATACTTTGATAATTCGCACTGAATAGTTAATATATATGAGAAGTTATTATTATCTTTATTTAAGGGTCCTACTAAATCTAAAAATATCTTTTCAAATGCAGTATGTGCAGTAGATGTAATAACCATTGGTTCTTTGACTTGGAATGTATATTTTTGTTTCTGGCAATCTGGACACCTTTTTACGTAGTTTTTAACATCTTTTTCAAGTCCAGGCCAGAAATAATACTTACGAATATTATTTATCATTCGTCTTAAGCCCGCGTGGCCACTCGTGGGCAGAAGATGGAAATCATTTAGTACTACTTTTTCATCGTCTTTATTTTCTATTGTAACAACATCTTTTAAAATTATTAATCTAGGTCCGGACCAGTCCTTATAACTTTAAATTTCACTTGCTAATTTCTGGATAAACAAATTGTTAGTTTGATTTTTTATAAAATATAGTTCATTTACACTTATTTCACTACACAATTTACTCAGCTCTCTTGCAAATTCTGCTCGAGTAATTTGCAATCGAGAAGCTGGGTTTATAAATACAGTATTTTTATTCTCGACATATATAAAAGTTTTCGTCTCTTTAAGTATATTATTTTCTTTTCTTAATTTTTCTAAGTCTATGGTATTAATGAATCTTAATTCCACTGTTTCCTTGGGTTCAACATGAGTTTCCACGACTCTTGTTTGATCAGACCAATTGACTATAGGAACTATCTCAACCGAAGGTGCAGGGTTTATTTTTCGTGTCTGAACTCGTGTCATGACACAAATGTTTTTTAAGTAATCTACTTGATGGATCTTTAAGGTTAAATAAGTAAACCAATGGTTTGTGGTCAGTCATTATTTTAAAAGAACGACCATTAAGATAGGGCCTGAAGTGCTTTACCGCCCATACTATTGCCAAAAGCTCTTTTTCTATAGTGGGATAGTTCTTTTCGGCCTTATTCAGTTTTCTACTAGCATAAGCAATAGGGCGTCCATCCCCATTTGATAAAATAGCGCCAACAGCATAATTGGATGCGTCGGTTTGCAACAAAAAAATATTTTCGTTGGAAAAATCAGGATATTGAAGAACTGGCGGTTGCGTCATACATGATTTTAATGTATCAAATGATTTTTGACAGTTTTTATCCCATTTAAACTTAACGTTTTTTTTACATAACATAATATTAAGGTCATAAGATTTCTCTGCAAAATTAGGAATTAATTTGCGATAGTAGTTAGCAAAAGCTACAAAGCGTTTAACATCTTAACGGGTTTCGGAGCTGGGTAATTTTTAATTACTTCGATTTTTACTGGATCAGGTAAAACACCTTCGCTAGAAACAACATGACCTAGATATAACATTTCTTTTCTAAAAAAGTTACATTTGGAAGGATTTAATTTTAGGTTTACTTTTCGTAGGCGCTCAAATACGTCTATAATGTTTTTATTATGACTAGTAAGCGAATTTCCCAGGACTATTAAATCATCAAGATATACCAGGCATTTTTCATATGTAAGACCAGCCAGAGCCATTGTCATCATACGAGAAAATGAACTTAGGCTTGTTTTGAGACCCATGGGCATGCGAGTCATTTGAAACTGCCCTGAGTTGAAAGCTATATTTTCTACTGTTTTTATGTAAATTTATATTGTAAAATCCTTGGTTTAAATCTAAGTGACTAAAATATACACAACCTGATAAAGAATCTAATATTTCCCATATATTAGGCAGAGGAAACTTATCGTCTTGTATCAGTTATTGAGTTTGCGATAATCAATGGCTAACCACCATTTCTTTTCCCCATTTAAGACTGATTTTTTAGGTACGAGAAGAACAGGACTAGACCATTCGCTATTACATGGTCCTGTAATACCTTCTTGAAGTAAATTATCTATTTGTTTATTTATTTCCATTTTCTGTGATACAGGAAGTCTATACGGCTTCGTATAGACAGGCGCAACATTATGCTTTAAATAAATGTTTTGTGAGTATATATCTCAGTTGTGGTCAATTTATCCCCTTCGAGATAAAAGATATCAGAATATTTTGCGCATATTTTTTCAATTGATGCTTGTTCTTCTTTATTTAGTTGATTTAAACTTAAAGTTGAGAACAACTTTTTAACTCGTTTTGCATTTTTATTTGTTTTTTCAAATAAACATATGTTATACTCATTTGCTTTTTGAATAATTGGATTAATGTTATCTAAAATCAAATCGTTATCTGTTGTATCAAGTATGTGAATTGGTATTGTCCCGTTCACTGGCGTTACTAAAGCAATAGCAATAAATATCCCTTCTTTTCATTCTGACGTACAAATAACACTTTCTTCGGTTTCTAACGTATTTATAAAATGAATTGATTCACTCCTAGTATCGTTATACTTTTTTGAATAAAATTTAAAGGAATTGTCATATTAACATTGTTATTCCAAAGTAATAAAGATTTGTTACCAAAGTTCAATACTGATTTCTATTTGTTTAAAAAATCATGTTCAATTATACCACTTGTCTTACATGGCAAGGAATCAAAAACATAAAATTTATGTGTCAACATTTGGCTTCTACATAAAAAGTTTAGATAAACATATCCTATGGATTGAACTTTGCCTCCGATACCGATGACACTAATGTTCTGTTTATGGATTGGAATGTTCTGTTCTAATACATGTTTATACTAGATGGCTGATATGGATGCGCCGGTATCGATTAACAAGCTATAGGAATAGTTATTCTGGCTGTATAAGTTTATAATATACGAATTACTTGATGCAAAAATAACTTCGTTAGTCTCGAAAAATCTGGTTGTTTTCTTCCGATTTGCTGTCATTTTGAGAATTTGTATTTGTCAAAGTATGTACATGCGCTTGCTGGTTACTATTATAAGACATATGTACCTCTGAAGTGTGGTCGCCGTGCACCACGACCTGTAGACTGCCGGCCTCTCCAGCTGCGGGTCGCGCCTCGTTGTCCGCCATGGGGTGCGCCGCGCTGCTCCCATGGGGCACCACGATATGCACCAGCATATGACGTACCTCTCGGTCTCGCCCTCTGATCTCGACGATTTCCGAAGCTCCTTGAATTGTTATTATAATGGTTATAGCGATTGAAAAACATCAAATTAGCGGAGCTCGAGGAAGACGTAACGTCCTCATCTACAGCCGCTTCAATGGCATCTTTGAGTGTATTATAGTTTCTTGCCGTAATCACAGTATTTAGTCTTCGATTTCTTAAGCCATTGGCGAAACATTTTATCGCCTGTTTTTCATTTAATGGTCTTAAAATATCAAAAGCATGTTCATCACCTCCAGCCTGAGAAATGGTTAGATCAACAAACATATCTGAAATTTGCTTCCCAAAGTCATTGGTAGATAGATTGTTTTGTTTAAAGTCAAATATTTTTTGTTGGATTGCAGTTGCTGACTTTTTTGGCAACAATTGTGATTTAATATCAGTTAAAAGTGCGTCAACAGTTGAATAACTAGAGTGGAGTTTTAGTTTAGCGGCTTGGGTTATTCTATTTTTCAAAACAAAATTTACCAAGCTTTTTTTTGAGTCCTCGTCGAGTTCTGAGCTGTAGTATTCGATGCCGTCTATAAGCTGGTTAACACTCGATTCATCGTCAGATGGAGCTGGAAATAAACTTAACGCAACCTTTAAGTCAAACTTAGCCATTGTTTGATCTATTTCAGACTTTGCTAAACATAAACATGTGATTTCTTTGTATAATTCATAAAATATTTCACACGTTTTTAATATAAATGTATATTCATCGTTTTTAATGCTACCTGTAATATTACTTAATTTTTCCAAGAAAATATTATATTCACTCTTTATACTGATAGCCTCTCGTAATTTAACCTCCAAAATATGACCAGTACGTCTACTTGGGCCTATTTTTATTAAATACGTTCTTATTTGTTTTAACTTCTGAATGATATTTGTTATCTTTTGATCCATAAATTAAAACTATCTATCTCAATAAAGTATAAAGAAAGGTATGCATAGGTACTTATAATAATAAATACATTTTTTGTATACTTACAAAATTATTATAAATAACACATTAACTTTGAATAGATAAATAGAACGCAATGTCTCAAGTTCATAAGTATGCAGGAATAATACACGATTGAAATTTGACACTTGATACGTATCCACTGCACTAATTGATTATAACACTGAGTTAATTTTTTATTTTACTAACAAGACGCTCTTTAATGACGATTGAAGATTAAGAAGGTTTCCAGCGTCGCTAATTGTCTGAATTCTTCCAAATAAAAGCGTAAGTATAAATGCTTAATTTTCAAACTTCTTCTGCCTTGGCTTCGAGCCTTGGGTCTTTTCGGAAGTAAGCAATCGACCTTTTAATGCGTGGCGATTTATTTCATTAGTCATCCATTTAACATGGCAATTTTTATATATTCGGTACACGAGGTAAAGAAGACCCAGGATCAATAGCGACAGAATGAGAAGTAAGATAATGTTGGTAGTACTTGCGTGGACTTTGAGCTGCTCTACTTCAGAACCATTGCTGCCTCCTGATGCGGTTTGGGCCAAAACGATATCCTCCTTAGTTTGGCTAGAACCCATCTTGAATTTTTGGCGAAATATTGAACCAAGTTAATTTAGTCGACTACAAAGATCGAATGCAATATTTCAAATGCATCATGCACGTACGCGTACCCTTATATGGTTTAAGGAATTTGTAAACACCGGTCGCGGGCCTCTGGCAGGGTCGCCATATGAGGTTGGGATAGTAACAAGACGAGAGACGGATAAATACTGCGTTATTTAATATGATGCAACAGTTTATATACGTTCAAACATAATATATTTAATACAATAATATGTCTTATCAATACACACAACAACCCAACCAATGTTGGGCTATTTGGAGGGTTTTCCGCAGCTGCATGGTCGTACCAACCCGGACCATAATTGTGCCACCAGTTTCCAGAGCCATGTTGGCCGCGCCAGTGATTGCTAGGTCGCGTGTCCGCTCTCCACGTGGGTCAGGTGTTCGACCCGGATGTATGGTTGGATTATAGAGACCAAAAACACTACTACAGTACTAGTCATACTCAATGCCAACGCTAGAATGCCTTTGAAGAAGAATTGGAATAACACCTCGGGAGGTTCGATTCTAAAAATTACAAGGAAAATTTTAAAATTCAAAATTGAGATACAAATAGGTATAAAATTTACTAGCTTTTATTAGAAGAAAAAAACCTGCTTTTCAGAGAAAATTAGAAAATTACTTAGTTGACATGACATTTGTCACTCAAAAATTGTCAACATATTAATTTTTATATTTAGGTTCAAAACTAAGTAAAAAGACAAGTAAATATGAAAATAAATACTAGGACCTGAAGAGAAAATTATCCTTTACTACCTTTTTTTTTTTTTTTTTTTTCGTGCGGAAATCCCTTCGGATACCCCCCCGCGTGCCAGCGGGGGCGGTTATGTCGGGCTTGAACCGACTAAAACCGCACGCCGTCTCGGGTCTACAGACGCCGGGGTGTAAGGTTGCCCATAGAGCATATCCCTCGCACCCCGACTGACCCTGGGCCATCTCCGGTTTCGAGATGGCCCCCTCGGGTTTGGAAACCACGGTGTCCCCGTCTTGCCCCGGTTTGGGGGAGGGGCGCTAGTCGCCCCACCGTCCCGGCCTGCTTCTGCTGGGGTGACAGGTGGCCTCACCCGCCACCCCCAGGCCTGCGCTCATGGAGGACGGAGGTCGTTAAGCGACCTCCGGCGCCTGAGTTGCCTGCGACGCACGGCGAGCAAGTTGCGGGCTTGGCGGACCGGGAGAGTTCTAAGTCTCTCCCGGGCGCGCTCCGCCACCTCCTTCGCGAGCATTACATGCTCGCAGAAGGAGGCGGCGGCGGCCCACGCGCTCGCGCTCCGCACCATTGCCGCAATCATGCTGCCGAGCGAGAGGACTCCCACCTGGATGGCTGCCACGAGGTCACGCCTCGGCGCCTCCCACGCAGTCCGCCAGTCCGCCAGCGTGTGCAGCCCTGAGTCCTCGCTCGCGTCGCAGTGATGACACTCAGGCGTTGGCTCCTTCCTGATCCGATGCAGGTGGTCCCCGAAGCACCCCTTCCCTGAGATCACCTGCGTCAGTCGGTAGGAGAGGCTTCCGTGTCGCCTCTCCAGCCAATCCTCCATGATGGGCCTTACCGCCGCTATTGCGGCGTGCCCTGCGCTTGGTTGCCCAAGTCGTTCCTTCCACTCCACCACGATGGCCTGGCGGAGCTGGGACTTCACGGCCTCGATTTCTCGAGGCTCGGGGTTCCATCCCTGCTCCCGCGCCTCCTTTCGCCACTGGTACAGTTGCGAAAGGGCTCTCGCTTCCAGGTCCCATGGCGGAGTTCCGGCAAGGAGACTCGCCGCCTCGAAGGAGATCGTGCGGTACCCTCGGATGACCCTGATGGCCAGAACTCGCTGCGGAGCGCGCAGCATCCGCACAGTTCCGGTCCTCAGGGCCTCCGCCCATATTGGGCACCCATACAGGGCCATGAACCGCACGATCCCCGCGTAGAGTCTCCTGCAGGAGTCATCGGGCCCCCTCATGTTGGGCAACAGCCGAGCCAGAGCAAGAGCTGTGCCCTTCAATTTGGGGGCCAGACTTCGGATGTGCTCTCCGAAGTCCCATCGGCCGTCGAGCACGAGCCCCAAATATTTCATTTGGGGCTTGATGCCGATGCGATTTCCTCCCACGATGAGACTGGATCCCTCGGGTGGCTTGCTCCGAGGCCCATGGAAGAACAGGGCCTCGGTTTTATGCAGGGCCACCTCGAGACCCAGCCGCCGGATCCGCCTAACGACTTGGGCAACCGCGGTCGTGGCCTTTCGGGCCGCTTCGCGGTACGTCGCCCCGCACGCCGTCACGAGCGTGTCGTCCGCGTAGCACGTGACGGCGGCACCGCCTACGAGCTCACCGCGAAGCACCCAGTCGTATCCGATGTTCCACAGGAGCGGCCCCAGGACCGATCCCTGTGGAACACCGCACGACATTTCACGCCGACCGAGACCGGTCACGGTTGGGTAGATGACGGCTCTCTCCGTCAAATACGCCCCGACTATGCGGCGGAGGTAGAGAGGCACTTCGTGATACACGAGCGCCTCCCTAATGCAACTCCAGGGCAAGGTGTTGAACGCGTTGGCGATGTCCAGGGACACCGCCAACATCACCTCACCCCGGGCTACTGCATCCTCCGCCAGAGCCCTCACGCGCATGATGGCATCCACGGTGGAGCGCCTCTGGCGGAAGCCATATTGGCCATCCGCCAGGTCCGGCCCCACTCTTGAGAGGTGCTCGACGAGGCGCTTCGCAATTACTCTTTCAAAGAGCTTGCACACCTCGTCGAGCAACACTATGGGCCGGTAGGCGGACGGCGAGTCCGCCGGGCGCCCCTCCTTTCGGATGAGGACCAGTTTCCCCGTCTTCCACAATTTCGGAAACTGGCCCCGCTCCAAACATGCGCTGAGAAGCCCTCTCAGTCGGGGCTCGAGAGCGTCGTCGACTAGAGCTAGGACCCACGCTCGGCCTGGAATGCCGTCGGGTCCCGGGGCGGTGTGTTTGGCTCTTAGCCTTCTCACCGCCAGCTCTAGTTCTACCCAAGTGACCTCGGGCAGGTCGTCGTCTTCCACGTCGGGCGCCATGCGCAACCGATGCGGAGTCATCCGCGGTGGAACATGTTCCACCGCCCGCGCTGGGAACAGGGATCCAACAACTCCTCCGAGCAGATCCGGCTGGAGACACCGGGTTAACGGCGGGGCCTTGGGGCGCAGCTTGCCCCTCACCATCCGGTAGGGCCGCCCCCAAGGGTCCCGCTCCAGCGTCTCCAGCAGCTCGCGGAAGGCGTCCCGTTTGGAACGCCTTATCTCCGCTCGGAGGGCTCGTCTGGCCTCCCTGTATCCCTCTTACAACTCCGCCTCTCGGGCCTCCGCATCTGCGGGGCGGCGACGCCTCCTACGGAATCGGGCCCACCGGCGGTGCGTGATCACGCAGCCCCGTCTGAGCTGCGCGATCTCTGACGACCACCAGTAGACCTGACCCCTCGGATTATAGGGCGGAGCCCTAGGCATCGCCGCGTCACAGACACGGGTCATGGCCTCCCGGAACCACTCCGCCTCATCGTCTATGCAGACAGGCCTGTCCGGCGCAGGGGCCCAGGCCTGTACGATGGCGGCTTCCAGGAGGAGCTCCCGATCAAGTCGCTTAAGCGCCCAACGTGGCTCGGGTGGAGCCGGTGCAGCCGGCGCGTCGCTCGCAGGGGGGGACACGTCAAACCGAATGTATCGGTGATCCGAACTTGTGTCCTCCCCCAAAACGACGCGCCAGCCCTGAACACGTCGCGACAACGAGGGGCTCGCGAACGATAGGTCCACGATGGAGCTACCCCTCGAGGTCACGAACGTGTCCACGGCTCCCCGATTTAGGAGGACTAGGCCGAGTCGTGCGGCCCAGTCCACCAGTGCCCTGCCTCTATGCCCCGTCGCGCCCCTTTCGTGTCGGGAACCCCAGGCATACGACCAGGCGTTGAAGTCCCCGAGCACAAGGACCGGACGGGGCTGGCAGGCATTGACGACGACGGCCAGCTGACGGAGCCATTGCTCATATGCAGCTTGGTCTCGGTTCGGCGTGATATAAGCGGCCACGACCGCTATGTCGCCAACCGCTGCCGCCACGCAGCCGGGTCCCCTTGCAACGACGGCAAGAGGGGGGCTGCCGGCGGCAGGGTTGTGCACCAGTGCCGCCGACCCATCCAGCGCGGTTTCCCAGGTAGGCCCGAGGAACCGGTGGGTGTATGGGTCGGCGACAGCGGCGACATTTATGGCCCACTGTGCCATGCTCTGGCGCAGAAGGTCCTGAGCATGGGCACCGTGGCCAACGTTCACCTGCAGGATGCGGAGTTGAGGATCCATTATGGAACCCCCATCTCCGCATCCCGCTGTGAACTGGAGGCGGAAGGCCGGCCTCCCGGCTTCGGCTCCCCTCCGGCGCAGGCCTTGCTGCCAACCCTGTGGTCGGCCGGCTTGCCTCCCGCTGCACACCTAAAGCAGTGCAGCGGGGCATCGCACGTGCCGGCCTTGTGACCGGGTTGGCCACAGCGGAAGCAACGGTCACCCGCCGTCACTTCCGCCGTGCAGTGCACCCCCACATGGCCCACCGACAGGCACCTGAAGCACCTGGCCGGTCGGGCCTGCAGGAGCCGTGCCTGCGCCCTCAGGAAGCCTCCCACCAGGAGGCTCCGCCCGTCTGCGACCTTTTGGGCCGCCGCGATAGGGCAGCCGACAACTGCTGCCCCCTGTCCACCGCGGCCGAAGCGTATAGCTCCGGCCTTTACTGTGTCCGGGGAGCAGTCCCCGGCCTCCGCCACGGCGAGCCTGAGCTCTTCTGCCGTGACGGAGTCGTCCAGGCCCGTAATGCGCATTTCTGCGCATTTAATGGGCCTGGACACCCGGACGTCGGCTGCATCTAGCGACTCCCTTAGCCGAGCCGCTAGGGCGTCGGCCTTGGGGCCACTGGCGGCGCCGGGGACCTCGAGAAGCCGGGCTCCCGTCCGTGTGCTCTTGCACCGGACGCCCGGGATCTCGAGGGCCTTGAGGTCCACGTTGGCCTTTACCCTGGCCAACACCTCGGCATACCCCATGCCTCTCGACGCTGCCTCCGCCGTCAAGGTGACGACGACGGCCGTTGTTCGAGGGGCACGGAGCTTCCCCGGCGCTGTCTTCGCGGCGGCCGCGGCCCTCCTGGCCTTTTTTGCGGCCTTCTTGGCGGCCTTCCGCCTCTTTTTACTGGCTCCAGCCACCTCCCAGCCCCCTTCCAGTGGGGTGGAGGTGGTCGAAGCCGCGGCTGGGGCTGGGGTCAGGGCTGGGGACGTCTTCCTCTTACCCTTCCCCTTGCCCTTACCCTTGCTCTGAGCAGGAGTGGGGCCTTGAGCGGGAGCGGGGCGACGGGCCGGCTCCGGCAGGGCCTCTCCCGCAGCCGGGAGCGTACGGACCTTCCGGGCTGCAGCCACGTAACCGGCCACCGGAGGCGCCAGAGGCGGACGGCGGATGGAGTCCATTAAGGCCTCCATCCGACTCATCATACGCTCCTCGAGCGCCTCCACATACGGCAACCAGGACTCCGGTGGTGCCCTCGACTGCGTCGTCCTAGACGACCGCGTCGGCTGAGCCAGCTGCACCGGTTGCGCCAGCTGCTCTGGCTGCACCGACTGCGCGAGCCGCTGTGGCGGCGATGGTTGCGCCGACTGCGTCATTCTTGACGATCGCGTCGTTCTCACCGGCTGCGCTGATTGTGCCGGCTGGGCGGAGCTCGCCACCACCCTCTTTAGCTCCTCCAGAGCTGCAGCTAGCCGAGCCGTCTCCCGACGGGACTCGGCCAGCTGTGCCGCGAGAGCCTCGTTTTCGGAGGCGATGCCGAACACAATGTTCAGCATCTCCTCCTGCTGAGGGTCCGGGGACCCCTGGGACGACGCAGCCACCCTCTGGAGTCTCTCCAGGAGTGACCGCGTCTTCCCGCACGGCTCCGACACCGACACCGCCGAGGTGGAAGGCCTCGGCGGTGAGGTTCCCGCGGCCCTTACAAGAGCCGAGGGAGCTCGGGTGGATTGCCCGGCCCTCACGCCACCACGCGCCCCTCGGCGGCCAGTAGCCACCTTGGACGCCGGTTTCGCCTCATCGCTGCTGGAGGAGGAGGTCGTCCCGGTGAGGGTAAAGTCCTCATCCGACACGTCCTCCCCCGCCCGAGCCTTTGCGCGCCTCCTGCGCTTGCGGGTCCGCTGCACGCCCAGACCCGCCGGGCTACTTGCCCTACTTCGCTCGTTGGCGGTGTCGAATTTCTCCGACACCGCCGTGGTGTTTGGCGTCCCCTCCACGCCTGAGTGCTGCGCGACCTCCGCGCAGACTCCGTCATTCTCGGTATCCGTGTTGTGTAAGCCCTTGTTGTTTTTTTTAGATCGATCCGGTTTATTTAATGAATTTATTAATGTGTCCATATCTTATCCCACGAGTATGGGGGAAAGGTGGTCCATCCAGGCGGAGCCCCCTGCACCTGGATAAGCCTATATACTATGGAGGTCGGCTGGTATCCATAGGTTTTTACGACTTTGCTGTCGGGTGTTATAGACTTTTCCTTGTCGTGGGCCGGCCAATAAAGGCAAGCCCTCCGGTCAGCAAGTTCACAGCGTACCCTTCTGGAGCCACCAGTCAGGTCTTTGCTGATCACCTGCCGATTACGGAACGCGAGAGGATGGCTAGTCCTCTCTCACCGGCGGCGGCACAAGTGCCCGTCGGCCCCTGCGTTAGCAGTGGCCCAACCCGCCCCTGGATCCCCCAGGACCCTATGGTGGCCTCAGCCACAAACACCATCGCTCATCCTGTCTCCTCTGAAAGCAGAGGAGTACGGAGAGCGATGTGTTCCCGCCACGTTGGGTATTCGCCGACGATCAATGCCAACCCCATGAAGGGGAAGCCATTGACTGCCGCCCAGGGTGTACCGGCCGCTCCGGTTCCATTCCCCCCGTACTGCAGCGGGATCGGAATCGAAATGACACTCGAGGAGGTTACCCAACACACACCCCTATCCTTTACTACCTATATAATAACAGTCAAGACATGAAAATCGATAAAAAATTATAATGAATTATGAAAGGTGAGTAAGACAAATAATGGTTACATTACAGTACGCTCTACAAAAGAAGCTCCTAGAACGATCCCGAAACATGGACGACCCGGACGTGTAGTTGTTATATGAATCCTACAGAGAGGCGTGCGCGAAAAGGGTACATGTATGAGCCACAAGGGTGGCTGGTCCTTATTGAAAAGAGTTGTACTAAGACACGTCACGAACGCATGACTACTTTTTTAGATTTGCCCTGTTATACACGTTTCACCGTTCATGTATTGCTGGGTCAGGATAGCTCTATCGTCAATTAAAGTCAAGGTCACACTCAGATACACTTTATTGTATCTAAATACTCGTCCATTGACCGAAATTCAGCTTCATCATTACTGAAAATTTGAGAAGAACATGTGCCAAAGTGCCGAATAGAATCTAGCGCTTAATTTTTTTAAATTCTAAACTCTAATGCCCGCCATTAGCTACTAAACGAAAAACAAAAACATCGACTGAACATAATATTAATAATTTCTATAAATAACTAATTTGTATTTGTTCTTGTTCTATCAGTACGTTGTATAAGTACCTACCCAAATCTAAATTTAAAAAAGGAACACTCAAATACCCTTCACGATCGTCACTTTAGATTTTGTCCCATTGTTTTATCCGAGATATGACATCTAGAATTATACCAACCTGGAATAAACAAGTAAATAATAAAAAAAGCTATTACTTTAAACCTTACCACTTCGAAATAAGGTTCTTTCATTGTTAAGTGAACAGTAAGCTGACGTCGTTATTGATTGCTTTTCGATTCATTGACGCGGGTAGATGGTGCTGTCGGCGCCAAAAAATGTGATGAATGCTCATTGAATCGGAGACGATTCGTATCTATAACGTGTTAGGAAATGTCCTTCAGGTTGCATAAGAACATTTATTTTACTTCTCAACTTAGTTTAGTTTTTGTTACCGTTTTGTGTCGTAATCCAAATATACGGTATTACCGTTATTTTTTATGTTTTGTAACACTGTTCTTTGATCAATATACTAGCTGTTTGCAACTGCTTCGCCTGCGTGGAATTGAATGGAATTTTCTGCGTCATATCAAAAATACAACTAGGACGGTTACCAACTTCGCAATCAATCCAAACTTAAGCGTAGCGAGATTTGCCTATCCAACAATAGATCAATGTGACCGGTCGGTTTTTTCCATTGATTTGGTTTTTCGGTGATTATTCCTCGATGGTAAGACCGATCTGGACATTCGACCCCTCGGTAATGTCTACTTGATCACCGTGGCAAATTTGGTCGAGATCGGTCAAACGGTCTCGGAGGAGTATCATTTGTTTGAAATGCAACTTTGAAACCAAAGACGCTTCGCTCGCCTTCGGCTCGCTACGCTTAATAATACAATAAATATATTTTTTTTAATATTTAGGACACGTCAATTTGACTTCACCTATTTTAACATGAATAGGTTTTAGACGAAATGATTATTTTTCTCATTTTTTTTTTTTTTTTGTGTGGGGTGTGGGTTGTTGGCCGACAGGCCTCTACAACCTTACGCGAACAGTGTGGCGAGCGCATATTATTAATCGCTTATATACCTATACCTAAGGTACACTAGTACCCATAAAGCGTATCCCTCGTACCCCGAAATATTATATATATATATATACCCCGAATATATACCCCGTATTTCGGGATGCGAGGGATATGCTTTATGGGCAACCTTACACCCTGAAGACATGAGACGGTTTAAGCCCGATATAACCGCCCCCGCTGGCCGGCGGGGGTATACGAGGGAATTTCCGCACGAAAAAAAAGGTACTAGTATATTCTGAACGTTTAATATTATATCATTACCTTCTTAGCGCTAATACAAGAAAATTCGGTAGCATTCAAAGTTTGCATTTTGGAGCACTTCTAATCATTTATCCTCTTTTATATAATTTATTTGAAACCTGACTAGGAAATAATCTCTAGCTGACAGAAAACTGCAATTAAACCCCACTATTTATTGGCCAAGTTTCTGTCTGCAAATATTTGTATGCATGAATATATTATTTGCACTGGTAGGGTGTTTTCTATGGATTTGCAGAAAAAGGTATCTATGTAAGTAGGTATATTAATCCCACCCTATACCCCACAAGCTATACATACTTTGGGTTAGATAGCGCTGCAAAGAGTGTTCTAGAATATTTATTCACTTATTTATTTTTTCATTATATCTTTGGTTCTTCTTAAACAATTGTAATTAAACATATATGGCAGATTTGAAGTCTGACCAATACTTTCTAATAGAAAAACCGCCTCAAAATCCGTTCAGTAGTTTTTGCGAACATCGCGAACAAACAGACAAGAATTATAAAAAAAATGTTGTGTTAAGAATCGTTCAATTAACATTACCCAAGTTTTTTTTTACATATGTCCAATGTACAGAGACAACTAATTTATAATCTTTTCATCTTCTTCTTCTTCTTCTTTCTTATATATAAAAATGAATTGCTGTTCGTTAGTCTCGCTAAAACTCGAGAACGGCTGGACCGATTTGGCTAATTTCTGTCTTGAATTATTTGTGGAGTTCCAGAGAAGGTTTAAAAGGTTTGTCATCGATTGAGGCAGTACGAAGTCTGCCGGGTCAGCTAGTCTTTATATATAAAAATGAATTGCTGTTCGTTAGTCTCGCTAAAACTCGAGAACGGCTGGACCGATTTGGCTAATTTTGGTCTTCAATTATTTGTGGAGGTCCAGAGAAGGTTTAAAAGGTGAATAAATATGGAATTTGTTATCGATTGAGGCAGTACGAAGTCTGCCGGGTCAGCTAGTTTTATAATAGTATAGAAGGTAGCAGTAGAATCTGATAATTGCACAGAAGGCACTGAGAGAAGTTACGTCTTTTTTGACTCGTATTTGGTTTGTCTATACTACCTATTATACAATTATAAATCAGTTGCGTTTGTACCTTGGAGATAGTTATACTTGCGTTAAAATACTTGCGTTATGTTATATTATGAACGATTCTGAACATTTTTTTTTTTCATATTGCTATGTACAATTTCGTTCGCTACCATTCCATTCCGCGGTAATGTAAATTAACCCTAACTAGAACGGCAAACACATAGGCAATTACAGTGTATAAAGTATCTATAAAGTCTTTAAGATAATATTGATGAAGGCTTTAGTACTTAATCTGTTGCTATACACAAGATTTCAGTTTCCACCCGGCCCGATACCCAGTTTGTCAAATTTTTATTTTACTAAATACGTACAATGTTGAAACAATGTCGCAACAGATTTATTTATACGAGAGATACGATAAAATCTTAAAAATCATAATATTTAGGAGTGTCCCTCGATGCGCCTGCGCCATCAATGAATCATACATAATTGATCGGCGACGAGATCGCCCCGATGACGTTGTCATCTCGTACACGGCTTTTTGTCACTCGCCCGTTTTTTTAACCTTTTTTCGTTTTTACTTTTTTTTTTATCCTTTTCTACGGTCCATTCGTTCCGATAAATGAATGGCGGTGTGATGATTTTTGTTTTTTTTTTCAAGAATGTTTCAAAGGAAGGGAATATTAAAATACGGCTATCGTATTGAATGCATTAGACTGCTAAATCAGAGGTTGCAGGTTCGATTCCCGTTCAGTGCAAATATTTGTATGCATGAATATGAATATTTGCATTGATAGTGTGTAGATTACAAAAAAAAGTATCAAGTAGGCATACTTATCCGCATTATAGAACCCATATTACAAGCTAGTAGTCTAGATAGCGCTTGCGTGGCGTTAGAGCGTTCGACTGCTACATCGGTAATCGCGGGTTTGATTCAAGAATTTTTTTAGTGCTATTTGTAGGCATGAATATGTCTATTTGTATAGGTCTGAGTGTTTCTATGTATATGTATGTACCTTTTTTTTTTTTTTTTTTTTTTTTTTTTTTTTTTTTTTATCGTGCGGAAATCCCTTCGGATACCCCCCCGCCGGCCAGCGGGGGCGGTTATGTCGGGCTTGCACCGACTAAAACCGCACGCCGTCTCGGGTCTTCAGACGCCGGGGTGTAAGGTTACCCATAGAGCATATCCCTCGCACCCCGGCTGACCCTGGGCCATCTCACCACTAACAGCATCGCTCATCCTGTCTCCTCTGAAAGCAGAGGAGTACGGAGAGCGATGTGTTCCCGCCACGTTGGGTATTGGCCGACGATCAATGCCAACCCTATGAAGGGGTGAAGGGGAAGCCATTGACCGCCGCCCAGGGTGTACCGGCCGCTCCGATTCCGTTCCCCCCGGACTGCAGCGGGATCGGAATCAGAGCGACACTCGAGGAGGTTACCCAACACACACCCCTATATGTATGTACCTAAGTATGTTTATCCGCATTCTAGAACTCATAACTTAACCTAGTTAAGCTATGCTTACTTTGGGTCTAGATAGCTTTGTATAGTATTATAGTTTTTAGTTAGTTTAATTATTACTTAATTATAGTGAGTAAATAAATATTCTAGGACATTTCCTAGAATATTTATTTACTCATTCACTTTAATTATTCAATTTGCTAAAAATCCGAGCACGTTTGGTACCTACATTTAGCTGTCCTAGTTCCTTTGTTATATTTTACCACGGTAGTACACACGAAGTGCCTGATGGTAAACGGTTACCGTGTCTCATGGCCGACTACCACGAGCTCGAGCTATATTTACTAAGAAGTAGCTCTTCTTAAGAATCAGCCTGACCTGATAACCATTCTGACAACGGCATATCAAATCGGACAGTCTCCTTGAATTTCGTTCGTTCGTCGATCCAGCTGTGCGTGGTTTCATACTAGATGGTGCTGTGTAGTTTGTTTAGGCCAGTTTTGCTTAAAAGCTACCAATTGTATTTCTTGGGAACATAAATGTTTAGCATCTGACAGATATCTACAGACAAAGGTCAGATACAGCCTCTGCTGCGTGGCTCGACTGCGTGTGGGGCTTAGAATACGGCCATAGACTCACCCTCTATTACGTGGGATCGAATGCATAGATTGGTGAAGTGTGAGTGTTAATTCACTTCTGCCTAAACATCTTGGGTTAGAGGCGTGATTGTATGTATGTAGATGTAACATAAATGTTTAAAATTAATGATTGGCAATAAGTTAACACACGTACTTAGGTAGTTGAGGTCAGCCTCCGTGGCGTGGCCGTATTGAAAGCGGCCGCTACGCAGGAGGCGCGGGCTCGATCCCCGCTCAGTGCAAATATTTGTATGCATGAATATGAGTATTTGCATTGGTCTGGTCGTGCCTCGGAGAGCACGTTAAGATGTCGGTCCCGGTTGCCATACGAATATGTATGACAGTCCTTATAGGGGAAATCTGTGAAATGGCCCCACATAGAAGGGCTGATAACCCGTCTGGTCAAACGGCGACCCCACTGGCAGTATAGGTAGTTGAGGCGCAGTTTACTCAAAGTTCTAATATCACAATAATATGCTCTCGTAAAACATGCTTGCAGGTTTTACAATGCTAAATGATTAGTGGATTTATTTAGTGAATCTCTTGCACATTTTAAGAGATTATCTTTGGAGTGTCTTTCTGAATGATTGTCTTTTTAGTATAAATACATTTTTTTTGTTTTATTTGACGTTAAATGTGTGTGTGTTTATTTTTATTCAAAAATAGCTGACCCGGCTAACTTTATTCCGCCTTAGAATCAAGTTATGTTGGATACCTTGTTAGCTGAATTTATTTCATGAATGACGAGATGGCGTGAGGTTTTGGTCGGTTCGAGTTCGGTGGCGGGTGGGGGTAACCGAGGCGATTTCCAAAAAAGGCACTATAAAAAATATAAAAAAGCGTCGGTAGCTTAGTGTTTAAGGAGTCGACCCTACGATCGAGAAGTCCCGGGTTCGAATCCTGGCCTTTACACTACCGAGGTGAACCCACTCCTAACACAAGCAATTAAGCTTAGCTGGAGGGGTTAGGGGGAATATTAGTAATTTCGGTTACTAATATTCTTTAAAAAAAACTGTTGTTTCTAAATAAATAAATAAAAATAAAATAAGTGCGTCTTATAATAACATAAATTATTATCTGTAGACCAAACAGATAAACAGAGAATAAGGTAAATGTCAGTAAGGAGCCAATCGCAGAGGGAATCACTGAAAATTTTCACAGATTTGTGGCACTCAAGCAGTCTTTTAGTGTTATATTCTGTGATTAACATTTGAGCATTACTTACACATCTTCAGAGAATTACACCTCATAAATAATATTTTAGTGAGTCCATGCTGTATCCCCGAAGAGGCAGAGGTGTATTACACACCCACGATTCGCCAGTTATGTTAAGGTCACAATGTAATAGGGGCGAGCCTATTGCCATCTACCGGGCACATTATTAAGCGAGCGATAATTAACATTCATTAATGTACACATAACTACGAAAAGTCAGTGGTGTGTGCCCAGGGCGACTGGGGATCGAACTCGAGACCTCGTCTCAGCAGTCCGTTACGTACGCCACTGGGCTATCGCCGCTAGTACATTACATTATCGAACACTATTTATTATCTTCTTCATAGCGATTTCCCAATTGCGTCCAAAATTTAGCACTGTGGAGCCCGAGGTCCGCTTATTGTTTTTGATTGGTATGTCGGCTTTTCCGGGAGCTACTGCCATCGGACCTCCCAATCCTGAGAGGAAAGCTTGCAGAGCGCCACGTCCGTTGTTTAGTAGGTGCACCGATTTACAGGTATCAGTATACCTGCAAATCTTGTTAGGCACTGTACACTAAAAAAAAAATATAATTTGGTAAACTAACACACATTTCATCAGCCTATCTTTATTAATTGTAATGTATGGGGTTCGTTAAAATATTACAGCATCAGATCTGCTTGCTGTGTCAATTAGTGCGTTATCTTCCAGTTGTCACAAGCTTACTACGATTAAAATCGATTAACAGACTAATCGATAAAAATCGTAATCCTTTATTCGACCCACACTAACAAGGCAAGATAAATAAAAGTTCATAATAAAACAAATGCTATTTTCAACAACCAATACTTAAAGGTCAAAATCTTCTGGGCAACTACCGATGAAATTTCGCGGCAAAGTTAAGTGACAGCTTATATGCTATAATCTGGGGTTCCCCTAAAATCTTTCATGTCCAAATCACCATGCAACACGAACATTTTAATGGGAAATTTACGTCAAATCAATGGTCCCCAGTAATGTGGCGTGTAATTATAGCCCATCCTTATGGGGTAATGTAATCCGCGTTGCTAAGCACAATGTATCTATGGAGGAATTGGGGGACATACGGGTGGATATTTTTTTGAAACGAGTTAACGCACTACTTTAGTAATGACATTTATTTATTTAAACTATCATGGTCACTAACATAAGTATTAGAGTTAACGGGATATTTACCATGTGGTTCTTAGAACCACATGGTAAATATCCCGTTAACTCTAATACTTATGACATTTATTTATTTTTATAGAGTGGTATACTAGCTTTAACTGATGTTTCGACATTAATTGATGTTGAATGTCTAAAATCTTTGACCATTTAAAGTCAAAAGCGAAGTCAAAAATCATTTAGTCAGTATAGAAAATACCATCAAACCGCTACTTACAAAACGTCAAAAACATCAAACTAGACTAATGTTTAGCAAATGGACCACCGGTTCGCAACGTAGTTAACAGCTCCAAGGCAGTCTTTAGTGCCGTAACCGGGAGAGTTTGGTGTGTTGTCGAAGAAGTTTCTAATATAGCTGTTATACAAGTTAGAAAAGCTGATATAAATAAGACGCTAAACGAATACAAAAATGAAACTAACTCGCACGAAAATACGACACAAGGTAATAAATAATTTTCAAGTGATTATTCTAATTTGATTAAACAGGCTCCTCCCCGCGTTATATCGATTATGTTTCTTTGTGGTACCTAGAAGATTTCTGCACGGAATGAATTCTTTAGTAAAAATCTTTTAGTTGAATAGCGATTGTGATGGACTCGTCTATCCTCATTTAGTCAAAGAGCATCTGTTTTTTATAATAGTACTCTCGTCAAAGGACTTTAGATTTTTCACTGTTACAACTACGTTTCAGATTCCCTAAGAACATTTAAAGTGTCGGTACAATATTCTAATAGTCAATCATTCATGAATTTTATTCACAGATTGCTATATTAATCCAATCCTCAAAATTAAACTGACTACGTTAAATACACTCGTATATTCCACTCGAAATCCGTACGAATACTTCAAATTATAATCATCGCAATTGCAACGTTGATCCTTACGAATTTAAGTTAAATTTTGTTTAACAAACTCACACAATGCTTTGTTGCCACGTGGCGGTCTATGCTCGCCCCATTGTTAAGTCAAAAACCTAAAACCGTGCCCTTTTTACTCGAACAAAGAGTACCGATCTTGGGAAATAGTTTTTCGAAGGTATTGTTCCAACTTCATTGTGTATTTTTCCCGTAGCTTGGATCATAGCGTATTGTTTGGGTAGCTATTTTGGTTGTAAGCTTGTTGATTTCGCGCCCTCTTTACCAAGTTTTATTTTAAAGTTCACCCTTAATTTTAATGAATAATTACGTTGATAATATTACTTACCGTCTCACTTGGACCCATAATATTTGTGTCCGTGGTGCTTTATCCCTTTCATAGGCAATTATGATATTTAAATAAATTTTTAACCAACTTCAAAAGGAAGTTCACTGTTTGACCTCTATATGTTTGCATGCACATTCTAGTGAAGATTTTAGCATACAACAAATGGATACCCCGTGATGTCGTTCGTATGAATCCGTTATTAAGCGATATATTTGTTCAACTTAACTGATTTTTTGTTGTTGTTGCGGTTTTTTAATAATCTGTCATCGTATGTTCTGCTAGTTTTAAGTGCTCTATAAATCAGTTACGTTCACTAAAAAGATAGAAAAAAAATAAAACCGGCTTCAAAACCAAGAAGGGATAAAAAGTGAAAAATAATTGAATTACTGATTAAGTTCAAAAGACAAAAAAGCGCAAAAGACTTTTCTGTTGAGGTAGATGCAAAATCCGGAACAACTTTATAAAACAACAAAATAAATTCAATATCCATTGGGTTGTCTGATAATAACGTCTACTCATATGTGTCACCACGGTTTTGCCACGATTACACATTTCATTAGATGGCGCCTGGAGACTTATGATCTGGCAGAACTACACGAGTGGATTTACCCTACATTTCTACCTAATACCTCTTTGGTTTGGTATCGACTTTAATAGGAAAATCTTATGCGCATTTTTGTCTTTTGAAATAAATCAGTAAATTCAGGTATTTTTCACTTTATAGTCCCTTCTTGGTTTTTGAAGATGGTTCTATTTTTTTATTCATTTACTTCTGTTTTGGCAGAAATGTTCTACACCAACCGCAATTTTAATATAACCTCATGGACCTTGTACCTATTTTATTACAGATTAGGTATCAATTTGACAGTTTGACACGCGGTGCAAATGCATCTCATCAAGTAAAGTACCTGGCTTTTGGTTAACGTCGCTCGGGAACGAGAGTGGGAATCTGACTAAGATCGGTTTGTTTCGATGTTATGGAGCGTTCTCTCTATCGTACATCAGACTGATAGTCTGATATAAAGGTATCAAACTATTAGTCCGCTGTATTCCTCAGCCCTCTACCCTACTCGTAACCCTCAGTTTTACAAATACATGTGTAGAATGTCATAGAGTATTTATTTATATATAGTTCATAGGGTTCAAAGGATGAATATTTATGTAGTATATCAAGTGACTGATTCTATTATATTTAAATAAATGCTCCATTTTAATTAGAAAAGAAAGAGCGCTGTCCAAGGCCTTGTTTTAAGATAAATAGGTGCCTCAAGGCACTTAAGGCACGCTGCATAATCCAGTGCTACATTACGCTACATTAAATAACAGTACGGGAAGCTTATTTAGTGTCTAAGGATAGAAGCAAATGGCGGGTTGCTGTAAGAAAAATTATGGTAATAGTAATCCAATTTCGGTTTGATTGCGTTCAGGGGTCAGCAAGTGCATAGCCGGGCAGGGGATTGTGGTCACAGCACTAGTGGGACCGGTGGGTGTCACGCGGTGCTGCAACGAAAATCCTCTTTTGATGAGGCCGTCAAGCTGAGTGCCACCATTGTTAACTTGGCACATGTATGTAATGGTGACTCTCTTTCCTGAGACTTTACCTTCAGCTTACAAGCAGGCGAGGTGAAGTCAAATTGACTTGTCCTATATATATATAAAAAAAATGGCTAACATATTTCATACAATGTGATTCATTTTTTAAATATTATTCCATCATTAGGACCAATAAAAAAACAATAAAAGTACTGATCAATTATGTAATGACGCGATCCCTCTGAGCCAGTGATTGGTTTAATATTTAACGCGTTTCAGCCGTCGTCGTAGTGCCTCGCACAACCAATAAAGCGACCGAAAGACGCTTTTTGACTCTTGAGTTAGAGTACGAGTAGAGTAGTATATTGTCAAGTTATATCGATATAGGTATAGTATAATTATACGAGATTGATTCAAATTACAACATAAATGACAAGCTGTCACAAAGGTTATCAATAAACTACAAAGTCACACCTGTGTTCAATATGGTCAGACATGGATTGGGATTAAATTATACGGTCATTGAATGTTGCAGGTGTTTGGGAGCTCCCCATATTATCCCTCATACAAGCTACTGATCTGATTTTAAGAAGGGATTATTCAGTGATTTAATTACTGAATGTAGGTAATAAAGGGAAGGGTGCATCGCAGTGTTATAAAAATATAATTATTCATACATTCTATGCCAGTTAAAGAGTTAAATGTATGTATTAGAGAAGCTTTTCAAAATAAATGAGTATAATATTAAAAATCTTCGGAGCCCAAGCAAACCTCGCCTCCAAACCTGCAACAACACAACACTTGCTGATTGATTCTTCTCTGGGTTGGGAGCTCAGAGGGTAGTCGCTCTCGTAAAAAGTCCTAAAATATTATAATTACTACTACTATAATACTCTTATACGCGGGATAGCCGCTTACAAACTCGGATACTCCTTTGCAACCACAAATCTCAAATTTGTCATGGTCATAACGACAATCTAGGGGCGTGTTTTGAGACCATAAAATTAAAAATAGGACATACCATTGAGGAATTATCACCGAAAAACAAATTTACCATTGAAACTAATGAAAAAAGTTTGCGCGCGCAAAAATGGAATTTTTTAGATTTTGAAATAAAAAAATAAATGCTCGCTCAGCTCAATTTTCTTACGATCGGCTAACTGCATTGCATCCCTAGTTCTTTCATTATTCATTTTGAACCTCAAGCATGAATATTCTTCCCGATACGGATCCCTCGCTGTAAGTCCTCTCACGTGCTCTTGATGGCTTTAAATTTGATTGCTTTTTTAACGATGTCAGATCCTAGAAACACAACGAGGTAACAATCAGATCTGTGCCCACTTACTGAAGCACTCTTGATTTCTCTTCAGAAATAAATAATCACGTTCAGAAAATAATTTCTGTCAAACAGGAAAATTGTTTAGAAATATCTGAAAAAAACAAGAAAATTAGTAAAACCGTTGAGATTTGATTAACCAGTGCTAGGTAAACTATTATTGGGGTGCTTGGTTGGGGACCTCCACGCGGTGCACCCTGGGCAACGGAGACGGCAGCGCCTCTCTCCTAGGGCGGGGGAGACGCTGCCGCCTACGGCCAACTCCGACCGAGGCGAGGACGGCCCTGTTGAGGGCTGTTCGGAAGCTTTCCACGTGTCCCTCTGATTAGCAGATGGCACAGTGGAGAGCAAGTAAGGGTGCCATCTCGAAACCGGAGATGGCCCAGGGTCAGTCGGGGTGCGAGGGATATGCTCTATGGGTAACCTTACACCCCGGCGTAAGACCCGGGACGGCGTGCGGTTTTGGTCGGTTCAAGCCCGACATAACCGCCCCCGCTGGAGACCCCCCGCTCTCCAGCGGGGGCGGTATCCGAAGGGATTTCCGCACGAAAAAAAAAAAAAAAAGTAAACTATTATTACTTTTAGAATTACCGATATAGGTAAGATGGATGGGTCATGTGACTCTTGGCTAAGTGGTAACCCAAGTAGGTAAGTACATTGTAAAGTTAAGCAATACTAGCCAGATCAATATTAGGATGGGTGACCATTCTTATGGATTAATCGCGACCATTATGGTTAAAAAATTGCGGGTACATTCTCTAATAATGCATACTTACTCCAATTCGTAGTGTCATCTGCGTAATTTGTGAATGTAATACCCTATTGGGTTTTCAAAGACCACATCTTTTTGCTTTTTGGCTTTCGTTTCGGCTGCTTTCATACAAGGTCGCCGGTTGTACCCACTTGATCCGGCCTTTTCTTGGAACGTTCTTGAGTATATTATGATCGATATGAGGAAACCCATTATGTTCTATATTTATTTTTGAAAAATGGAGGAAACCCATTATGTTATATATTTATTTTATTCTCTAGATTATTTTTTCCATTTTCTAGATTATCTAATCACAGTCAATTACAGCAAGACCTAGATTACCAGAAATTACTAGTAAAGAAATCAGTTTCAAATTTCTTGCTAAAAGCGCAAGTTGCATCGTTGAACTCTTTGAAGACGAAGGCTTGTCTATGTTCAGCCAATTCTGTGTACTTCGAGAGAGTGTCTTCGACACTCTTGAGGGTGTCACCTGAGAGCTTGTCCTTGCTGCGTGTGATAATCCAAGTGTAAACTGCTAATAGACGACATTAAATATTAGTAAGTGATATTTTAAAATCAAAATTGTATTCAAAGCTTATACTTTGAAGTCTTGACTTATCTTTGCTTTTGCGGAAGCGACTACCATCTGGCAGTCGCTTCGGCAAAAGCACCTCCTTACCTCCTTACCCCGAGAGGAAAGTTTGCACCAGGGTTTCATCCATTAATCTACAGAGGGATCCTGCCGCTTGGCAAAATATGTTTCGTCAAATTTCACTTCCCAAAAAACTTATCGCAAAGTTTCATTTCCCAAAATAATCTTTAGCAAATTTATATTTCGCATTTTAATCACTTCGTCAAATATTCATTTGGCAACTTTTTACTTGCTCAATTTTTATTAAGTCAAATATACATTAAGCAAATGCTTTATTTTGTAAAAAAATATATTCCAAAAGTAAGTTAGGATCGTAGCAAGCAAAAAGATGTAGTCTTTGAAAACCCAGTAGGGTATTAAATTCACAAATTACGCAGACGACACTACTCCTACCGCAAAGCAAATAAACCTTGTGAAAAGAATAAAGAATATAAAATATTCAGACTGGAATAAATCAGGTATAGAGAAATAATTTGGGGGTTGACACGTGGCAGGCACGCGCAGGGTTAAGTCCTGTTCGGTTGCAAGCCGACAGGCCGTACTAATGAGTATGTGAGAATGGGCCCTGAGTATTCCGATACCGGCATTAATATAGTGGAAAATATCAGAGGATTGTAATAAAAAAGTTGTGCAAAAAACGTGAGAGCATAAAGTAAAGCTTATTATGTTAAAATAGATTGTTCTTTTGTTGACGTTGCCTCACACGGGTAAGAAAATATTTATTGTGCCAATTATGGAAATACATTATATATTATTACACTACGATACTTTTTGGAACACGGTGATTTTTTATACTCCAAAGCCAACTTGATGGTAAATACACAGGGCTATCTAGACCCAAACTAAGCATAGCTTGCAATATGAGTTCTAGAATGCGGCTAAACATAACTACTTACATTATTTTTTCTGTAAACACTTATATATTATACATAGAAACACCCAGACCAATGCAAATAGACATATTCCTTCATACAAAATATATTTGCACTAAGCGGCAACGGATGCCGCGACCTCCAATGTAAATCGATCGCTCTACCGCCACGCCACAGAGGTCGCACGGCTACGACAGACAAGTCAATCACACGTCGCCACCTGCAGAGGCAAAAGTTTGGTAAAAGGAAAAAGGCAGGAAAGGTGAACCTTTGGCTCACTCGTAAATCTAATGAAATGTAGCATAAAGTAATAATATAAAGTCGCCTGTCACACTAGAAGGAGTAGCCCTGTACCGGCGGCGGTGCGATGCGCGGCCTCTCTTTAACCAAGGGCAACACGGGGACGCCGTGGTTCTAACACCCGAGGGGGCCATCTAGAAACCGGAGATGGCCCTGGGTCAGCCGGGGTGTGTGTGAAATGCAATATGGGCCACCTTTCACCCCAGCATCTGAAGACACGAGATGGCATACGGTTTTAATCAGTTCGAATCCGGTATGTAGACGCCAGGGATATTCGAGGGGATTTCAGCAAGGAAATAAAATGGGTTGCATAAAGTCAATATTAATTGAGGGCGTGGCATTTCTCTGGCCAAGAAGAGAGAGGTATTTTGAAGTCTGAAGGAATAATTATATAAATTCATGTAGGTACAGTATCTATGTGGATTTTGACTTGGCACGTCGGGAAGAAAAGTGAGAGCTTTTGGTTAAGTTTTGTAGAGCTTTCTCTCTCTGTTCTTTGAAAGAGAAACAATAAAATAAAACAAAGATTTATACGTGGACGTGTTTTTATTTTTGCTGTTTGTGTATCGTATTATTGATAAATATTTTAAGACTAAAAGTGTGAAGTAGATGAAGCTCCTAGAAAAATGTGTATAACTTACTGATTTATAGCAATTACTTTTTAGATAGCCTCCCTCACCGGCCAGATGGACTCGAAACGACTAAAACCGTACGCCGTCTCGGGTGTCATATAGGGCGTAAGATGGGCTAACAAGGTAACTCCCTCGTACCCCGGCTTATAGCAAGTACCTACTTTACACTCAAGTTTCTCCGTTATAACTTTGAATAAGGTATTGAAGGTATTCCCTACAAAAGTAACCACGGCGGACAAAACGTACTCATCGGCACCGTAGCGTTAGTTGGTTCCATCCAAAGCTTGAACTTCCTCGGTATTGTCGGAAGTTTACGCGAATGTCACACATTGAAATAAAACTATTCTTAACGGATTCTATCGCGATTTATTCGGTGTTATTTTATATTTTACATTGATCTCGACGTTTCGGTTGCTTTTCAGCAGCCATGGTCACGGGGAGACTGTTTAGTCTAGTTGTTGTCTTGTAGTTTGACATGTAAGTTATCTCAAAGTACCCGAACTATGTTGAATTATTCAGTTGGTGTCATGAAATCTTGTTGTATTTTGATTTTTCTTTTAATTAATTAAGTGAATGACTGGGTCCCAAACTGGTCGTACATTCCAACCATCTTCTCTATTAAAATTAGGATGTTTTTGTTTTTTCAAGTGCCAATGCTTCGCTTGGTTTGACCAATATAAGAGTGCCCACAGTCACAATCTATTTTATAGACCCCTGCATCTTGTAGAGGAAATTGGCACTTGACAGATGGTAAAAAATTATCTTATTTTATATATTATCTTCGTTGGCGGCTTGTAATGTGTGTTAATTGAAGCTCGCTTCAACATGTAGCCAGTATTGTCAGCAACCCCTCGTACTTATGGTAGGACTGCAGGCTGGCGCTCGACAGTGGCTGGCTTTTCTCGTGATCTGTGAATGCTATGCGGTTTTTTGAGCTTATTGTCATACAGAACTTGTTTGATATGTTGTAGCTCAGCGTCCAGGTGTTTCTCGTCACAGATCCCACAAAGACATTCCCACGGTAGCTAACTGATTACGGTGGTGGTGAGATTCACCGTTTAAGTACCTATCAGTATGGGTATTTTTCCTATACACAGTATGGCACAAAGTATTATTAAAGTTTCTGATCAAAATAAACTATGTACTCCCGGTAAGAATGGTTCATGAAAATATCATTGAAAAAATATAAGTAAGTGGTATAGAGATGCAAATGTGTCAATTAGGGTTTTTATTTTGCCTACCGACCAAGTTATGTCGGGCTGGAACCGACTAAAACTGCACGCCGTCTCGGGTCTTCAGATGTCGGGGTATGAGTCAGCAATTAGTACGCGGTAATTTTGCGGATTATTTACCATCGTCCTAGCGTTGTTCCCAGTTGCATACGAGACTTCTCACTTGTCATAGAGACCCCGGAGTCCGCGTACTTACTTCTAATTCTCCAAAAGCCTGCGCCTAAGCCACATGCGTTGATCAGCAGATTTACTAGCTAGCAGGTGAATATGGCTTGGCCCTATAGGTCTTAGTAATACATGCATAATTTCACGAGTAAAACCTGAAAATCTAGTTTATTTATATATTACAAACAATACAAGCTAACAGTGAAAATTTCATTATATTAACAGTTTAGTTTATTTGGTCTAAATTGTATACTTAAAAGCTATAAATTTCGTTACTACGCACTTCGTCCGTCCGTACGTACTTAGGTAAGGAAAAAAAACGAAACACTAATAGTATGTATCAATTCGTTGTCCTTCTGTCACCACATAGACAGACGGAATAGGTACAGACGTTTATGAAGGAAATTTCACCAAATGCAAGGGCATCAATGCTATAGGGTAGGTACTTCCCGTTGAGCTAGTTTATAAATGTAAAATATTTAATATGGAAATCAAGCGAAGATTTAAAACTTCTTTTATCAATTTATGACAAATACCTACTTACTGCAATAAAGTACCACAAATATAATCCCGCTACAGCTGCTCATTCACTAATTGTAACCGCAAACGTATATATACTCGTACTTACCAACTACAAAAGGATGACTCGTACCTACATAATGATAGTATAAACATAACTATTAACACTAGCTTTAACCTCTAAACGCCCTGTTTATGTTGATCGAATAACATGCCGATTAATCCGCTGATCCGATTATTCGACTAAAAAATCGGTGAAATAATATTTGAAATTGGAGCGTGTTCTAAACAATAATGTTAGTCGAGTGGTGGGTAATGAAGAGAGGCGCGTGGCCGCCGCGTGCAGCGCGCACTGCTGGTCTAATGAGCGCCTGGCCGACGACGCACACACTTCCGATGGCCATGCGCGCAAATTGGAGAAATTATAAAAAATGTTTTGTTATTCGATAGTTCCGATGTTCTCAATGTTCCGAATGTTCTTTGCATTGTGGAAGCGGTGTTTTTTTGGTTTAATAGGGCTAGGTAATACCCTTTTATGAATAAATTTAGAAGAATGAGGTCTTGCCCTACAGTGACAAACACTGCATACGAATGCAATGTTTTCCCATGAAAGTTGTTCATTATTTTTTAGTTTAAAGAGTTATAATCTTTTATTCATCAATTTGTCGATGAAGACCATTCTTCTCATACTTCATGATCGACCGAGCCTTTTCTCAACTAAGTTGGAGTCGGCATTTCGATGTATCATATTTATGGATTTATAATAATATACGTATGTAGGTGCATATATTCACTAGTTTTTCCCTCTGGGGTAGGCAGAGACAACAGTTAAATAGCATTTACTTAATAATATTCTAATGACATTTAACCACGGAGTAAGGAAATCTTTCCTTACAGCGCCGTCGACACCAAAACTAAGCCCAGCTTGTAATATTTATGGTATACCATAAGCTGTACTTTGTATTGATTTATTAATGCGGATAAACATACTTATAAACCAATGTTTATAAATACATAGGTTAGGTACATTATTATACCTATACAGGATGTTAGGGAAACACTGCCGAAAACCAAGACATATCCCGATAGCCAAGTGACAGTAGGTACTGAAGATAAAAAGAAATTTGAGTGCTTTTTTTTTAAATCATCATTTTTGAAAGTTTTATTCGCACTATTCACGTTCCATTGTGTTAGAACGTCGCCGGTGGTTCATCGCGCGCGGCGTCATACCTTTTTTTTTTTTTTTTATCGTGCGGAAATCCCTTCGGATACCCCCCCGCCGGCCAGCGGGGGCGGTTATGTCGGGCTTGCACCGACTAAAACCGCACGCCGTCTCGGGTCTTCAGACGCCGGGGTGTAAGGTTACCCATAGAGCATATCCCTCGCACCCCGGCTGACCCTGGGCCATCTCACCACTACAGCATCGCTCATCCTGTCTCCTCTGAAAGCAGAGGAGTACGGAGAGCGATGTGTTCCCGCCACGTTGGGTATTGGCCGAAGATCAATGCCAACCCTATGAAGGGGTGAAGGGGAAGCCATTGACCGCCGCCCAGGGTGTACCGGCCGCTCCGATTCCGTTCCCCCCGGACTGCAGCGGGATCGGAATCGGAGCGACACTCGAGGAGGTTACCCAACACACACCCCTGCGATTCCGTACCTTAAAAGGTAAAAAAGGAACCCGTCACCATCGACTTTCTCAGGAACGGATGGACCTAGCAAGTTGAAATTTATATCAGATACTGAAGTTTATAGTCTCTATTAGGTGTATAGATCCTGAGACAACGCGATAAAAAGTTAAGGACCAATTTAGACTTTTGCGAAAACTTATTAGTAAGTACCAAAATTTACCTTAATTTGCAACTTTTTATTCTTCGGACTTTTCCCCTTACTTGTGTTACCTTACTATTAACCAACATTGACAATTGTCCGGTAGACAGACAGACAGACATGACGAATCTATAAGAGTTCCGTTTTTTGCCATTTGGCTACGGAATCCTAAAAACCGATCGACAAATAAAATCGCTTTTTCTATATATCTTCAGTAAATGTTCCGGAATACCAAGACAGGCGATAGTACCTACTATCGCCTGTCTTGGTATTACGGAACATTTTCCTACCACACTGTATAGGAACACATATTCTGAAGAAATAAATAAAATTGAAATGTCTGTTTGTAACGTTAAAATAACCGTTTTTCAATTAATGCATACGAAGTTATACACGGTACTTACAACAAAAAAACAATTTTTTAAAGATTTGTCTGTCTCTCTGTTTCTATTAAGTCTCTGGAACGACTAAGCAAATTTTGATAGGACTTCCACCGGCCGATAGGCAACTACACAGGCTACTTTAATTTTAGAAAAAAAATCTCGGATCTAAGTCTACGCGGACGAAGTCGCAGACCCACTAGCTGTGCAATATTTAATATAATATGGTGTGAATAATTCCAAGTTTAAGAACAAAACTGTAATCTGATCCCACTCATCTGCAAATCTTTTGATATCTTACTACCTTTTGTTTAGTCAAAGTGCGCCGAAGAGTTACGCTATTCATCGAAACTTATTATCGTGGTCGTGTCATATTTCAATATTATATCAGCACGTTTTACAAAAGTTGTATGTAATAATTAAAATAAAACATAAACTCACGCCTATATCCCCGAAGGGGTAGGCAGAGGTGCTAGCACCCACATTTCGCCAGTTTATGTTTAGGTCCCAATGTAATAGCTGGCGAGCCTATTGCCATTAACCGGGCACTTATAAACCTGCGGTAAATACACACATAACTTCGAAAAGCATCGAAAAGTCATTGGTGTGTGCCATGGTAAAACCTAGGATCGAACCCGAGACCTCATCTCAGCAGTCCGTTACCCATACCACTAGGCTACCGCGGTGGCTTAATTAAAATAAACTTGGCCTAATGCAGTAATAGGGCATTACTCTGGGTGGTTTTGGGGCCCTGCCAAAATCTCCGGGGTCCAAGCCAACCACACCTGGAAGCCAGAAAGTACTGATTGCCGGACGAGGGTGTGGCGCAGACTTTCCTCTTGGGGCTGGAGGTCAGTCGGCAGTCGTTCCCACAAAAGCCGTATAGGTAAGTCAAGCTAAAAGGTGGAGCAGAGGACCAACTCTCGTAATGAGAAGATGTTCAAATTTCAGTCTCAATCTAGTGTCGTTCTCCCAAATGTCAAAAAAGCTGTTCTAGTAACAAAGCTTTCTTGAAAATATTGATTTTTTTTTATACATTTAGATCGGATAAAGAGAACATCTAGGACGGGACTTGAACCCGTGACCAGTCCCCTACAGCAATGTGTGCCACATTGACTATCGGTTCTGAAGAGACTGCAGCACCGCTCCAGTCTCGATCGAATCGAAGGCTTTCTCATAGTCCACGAACGCCAAGCATAGTGGTTGATTGATTTCAATTAGAAACTGGCGTAAAACTAAACTAACTTAAATGTGTCAACTAATACGTACGTGTTCACGATACGCATTGGAATCAGGAGATTGTTCTGAGAAGTAAGAATAATAGAAATAGAGATAGAAGTAGTTAAGTAACTAAAACGTGAAGTAACTTGGATCCAAAGCTGACACTGATGACAAGGTGTAAATTGGATAGTGATTTTCAATATTCATAGTGCCACATAATTATCACTTAATAATGATTTTAGTTTGTAGTAAAGTTGTTTGTAGTTGGAAAGCATACCTGTCAAACTGATGGTAGAAATTTGATGACACAAATTTGTCACAAAATTCGACCGGGTATGTACCACCGTGCACGATTGCGAAAAACCCTCCATAGTAATCCAATTTCGGTTTGATTGCGTTCAAGGGTCAGCAAGTGCATAGCCGGGCAGGGGGATTGTGGTCGCAGCACTAGTGGGACCGGCGGGTGTCACGTGGTGCTGCGTCGAAAATCCACTTCGATGAGACCGTCAAGCTGAGTGCCACCATTGTTAACATGGTACGAGTATGTAATGGTGACCCTCTTTCTTGAGCCTTTGCCTTCAGCTTACCATTAGGTGAGGTGAAGTCAAATTGACGTGTCCTAAATATATAAAAAAAAGTGTTATTATAGCACTTAGGTGGCAGACAAGCACACGGCCCACCTGAAAACTGGTTACCGCAGCTGATCAGGTGGCTGCACGGAAAATATCAAAGTTCAGCTGTTTCGTGGTTAGACTGAAAGCCGACCCTAACTATTCGGAAAAGGTTCGGAGGAGTTTGAGGTTGTAACTTGCATTTACCTACACAAAGTCTAGAGCATAGTTAGTTACAGGGGTTTTATCTATTTTAAACGAGGCGATGAATTGTGGCGGAAGGAGGAAGGAGGAACCCAGTGGCGTACGTAACGGACTGCCGAGACGAGGTCTCGAGTTCGATCCGCAGTCGCCCCGGGCACACACCTCTGAATTTTCGTAGTTATGTGTGTATTAAAAATGTTAATTATCGCTCGCTTAGTAATGTGCCCGGTAGATTGCAATAGGCTCGCCCCCTATTACATTGGGACCTAAACATAACTGGCGAATCGTGGGTGTGTAATACACCTCTGCCTACCCCTTCGGGGATACAGGCGTGAAGTTATGTTATGTGTGTGATGAATTTCAATTGGTTAACATTGAAAGAAAGAACTGGCGTAAATGTAACCAATTTAAATGTGTCACCTAAACGATATACATCTTTACGGCAGGTTATCCTTCCGAGGGCTTACCCGGGGTGCCCGGCAATGGACACTTGGGGAGGACATCGTGTGGTTTTAGTCGGTCGAATTCCGACACGCCCAGGCCACCCCATCGTCGGCACCGATGGGGTGAAGCCAGTGGGGGTTTCCACACGCAAAAATCTAGTGGGGCGGAAATCACACTGATTGTCAAACTTCGGACCAAACTTAGATTTTTGTTGCAGTATTTTTATTCAAAATTACAGACCTTAGGCTTTAAGCATATTATTCGACGCGTCTTTATATGTTGAGCAATAAATATGAAGAAAATGAAATCAAATCAAACGTCTTCGACGTCAAAAACACAAAAAAATGATTTTAAAATTTAAAAAGCTTATTCGAAGTGGTCTCCATTGGCAGCATTTATATTTCAGTTTCTTTCAGAGTCTGGTTGTTTTATATAAATATACAATATACGTATTGTCATTGTCACTCAAATGTCAAAGTCAAATACGCGTTACTCTGATAACTCGAAAGAAACTCACTTGTAAAAGTTTTTTAGGGACAATTTGTATGGTAGGTACCCGAAACCTTGAACGTACAAACTCCAAAACCTAATCAGTTCTTCCCATTAACCAAACAAGATGATTGGCGAAATAATTTTTTAAATCGGATAAGTGGTTCTTGAGTTATTGCGTAAACAGACATCCAGACATCCAGACATCCAGACCAACAGACAGACCGACACAAAATTTTTTTTTGCTTAATTGGACTTAGAATCATGTGAAACGTCGAGAAAAGTGATAAAAAGTGGGTGTAAGATTTTAATTTATTTTGCGTGATTTTAAGACTTCGGTGTCCACCTGGTTGGTGGCCCGAAGTAAAAAGGTACAGTTAGTCAATCAGAATAAGAAGGCCGGTGATAATAACACGGGTTAAAAAAATGAAAGAAAATTATACAGGTTCAAAATTACGACATCGATAACGAGCACTTATAGATCAGTATCTATAAGTGCTCGTTATCGATTGAAAAAAGGTACGGATACCTACTGAGGTATCCGTACCTTTTTTTTCCTATGGAAATACGGATACGAATAGTGGTTATGTCGTACGCGAACCGACTCATGTTCCGGGTGTAAGGTGATCCAATAAAGTAATTCCCTCGCAACCCGGCTGCAGAGTTATCATTACCTATTTAATTGTAATTCTAATTAGAAGAAATCGTTTAATAAGAGATATTAAACTTATTTCTACTTAAAGGAGAAATAATTGTCAAAGTAGGTACCTTTTTTTTTTTTTTTTTTTTTTTCGTGCGGAAATCCCTTCGGATACCCCCCCGCGTGCCAGCGGGGGCGGTTATGTCGGGCTTGAACCGACTAAAACCGCACGCCGTCTCGGGTCTACAGACGCCGGGGTGTAAGGTTGCCCATAGAGCATATCCCTCGCACCCCGACTGACCCTGGGCCATCTCCGGTTTCGAGAAGGCCCCCTCGGGTTTGGGAACCACGGTGTCCCCGTCTTGCCCCGGTTTGGGGGAGGGGCGCTAGTCGCCCCCACCGTCCCGGCCTGCTTCTGCTGGGGTGACAGGTGGCCTCACCCGCCACCCCCAGGCCTGCGCTCATGGAGGACGGAGGTCGTTAAGCGACCTCCGGCGCCTGAGTTGCCTGCGACGCGCGGCGAGCAAGTTGCGGGCTCGGCGGACCGGGAGAGTTCTAAGTCTCTCCCGGGCGCGCTCCGCCACCTCCTTCGCGAGCATTACATGCTCGCAGAAGGAGGCGGCGGCGGCCCACGCGCTCGCACTCCGCACCATTGCCGCAATCATGCTGCCGAGCGAGAGGACTCCCACCCCGATGGCTGCCACGAGGTCACGCCTCGGCGCCTCCCACGCCGGGCAGTCCGCCAGCGTGTGCAGCCCTGAGTCCTCGCTCGCGTCGCAGTGATGACACTCAGGCGTTGGCTACTTCCTGATCCGATGCAGGTGGTCCCCGAAGCACCCCTTCCCTGAGATCACCTGCGTCAGTCGGTAGGAGAGGCTTCCGTGTCGCCTCTCCAGCCAATCCTCCATGATGGGCCTTACCGCCGCTATTGGTACCTAACATTTTATGATTTATATTCTAGAAATTCCAACTTATTATTACACATTTATTATTTCCTATAGGATATTAGGACGGGTCTTGAACCCGCGCCCCTACAGGGGGAAAGCTCTGACCAACTGAGGTACCTATACACGTCCCAGATATTCGAAATTCTCCGTTATGTTATATACGTTTCAGGGCGACGCTGGAGCCATCTACTGTAATTATTGTGAACTACGGTAACAATGAAGGACTACAATCATTTTTAAACATTGTTTTTTTTTTAGATTTTAATATTTATTATTACTTAATATGAAGTATTTTAGGAAACTTACCAGATATAAGTTGGTCGCGTGGATTAAGATTTTTAGGGTTTTAGCTTTTTTGCGCGGAACCCTAATTTTTTCCTAAAATTAAAGTAGCCTATGTTACTCCTTGTTATATATTACCTTTCTGCCAGTGAAAGTCCCGTCAAAATCGGTCCAGCCATTTCAGAGATTAGCCGGAACAAACAGACAGACAGACAGACGGACAGACAGACAAAAATAGTAAAAACTGTTATTTTGGTGTATGTACCGTATATATATTCATATACATGTAGTAAAAAACGGTTATTTCAATATTACAAACAGATACTCCAATTTTATTTTATGTATGTGGATGATTGACTGTATAAAATACTTGTGTGGCCAGGGAACTAATAATTAGATAACAGTACAAAATTTGGGATGGTTCTCACTAGTGTTGATTAACGAAAAAGCTTGACCCTTTTCGATCTCAACCGTAGTTACGAGTGTTTTCATTCATATCGCACACACGCATTCATAATCATGTATTAAGGTGTGTAACGAAGATAATATTGATAAGCATAAGTTTTTTTTTATACCACTAAGGTGGCAGACAAGCACACGGCCCACCTGATGTGAAACGGTTACCGCGGCCTATGGACGTGTGCAACACCAGTGGCGTTGCTGACCCTGTAAAGGAAAGGGGATGGGAAAGAAGTTTGGGAGGGGATGGGAAAGGAGTTTGGGCTCCGGCACTCTCACTCACCAAACGGAACGCAACAGTTCAAATACAGTTACTTGGCGTCGATATTCTGTGAGAGGGTGGTGCTTCCTCGGTCGAGTCGGCCCATTCATGCAACGGCCAAAATGACTGTTGCTTGACTCTACCACCTACGCAAATAAGTATAAAAAATTATATTCTTGGCTCTTTTATCCTTTAACCTTTTGCAAGTGCAACTTATCCTTTAACCTTTTGCAAGTGCAACAGCGATGCCTGAGGTTACGGATTCAATCACCACTCCGAATAAAAATGGGAATTCTATAGGAATAACCGTGTATAACCATTATTACGTGTGGTTACGCGGATGTCAATGCGTTTTCTGATATAATATTCCTTTACAAATTAACATTGTTAATAACGTAGTACGTTGATCATGAGATGCTGAATTTTCTGTTAGAATATTTTTAGTGACAGTGGCACTTTTCCTTGAAAAAGCAACTAACACTTTACAATATTGTGAATAGTAAAATATATTATAGCAAATTCACATGTAGATCCAACAAATGTAAACAAAAAACTATGTTTAAAACTACTACTACCGAGCACACAACAGGTTGTACAGCTTAGCAAAGGCATATTATATGTATATAGCCGTGACAGTGGGGTAGTCCGCGGAACAAAAAAAGTGTAGCCAAACATCAATGGCAGGGGAATTTATTATTGTATTTTTTTTTGCGTTTTACACGCTCCCTGCCAACCGTGTGACGGAAAAAGCTTTATTACAAGTAAAAATCTGTGAATTGTTAATAACTCATAAATGTGACAATACGCTTCGATCGTCAATATAATAGTCATGTAGTTTATAAAATCGTCGATATTCACAGCGAATTTCACAGTGAACGCTTAGACGATTCTAACCGTATTTGTCTCCGAATCGTTTGATGGATAAACTTAGCTAAATAATAGAAGACCCATTTGGCATGGAATAAAAATGTTGAACAAAAAACTTCTACATACTTAAGAAGTTTACTGTTTAATAATTAAATGTAGGTACCGTCAGCGTCAAAAGTAGATGATCATTTTCAGATTTCAAATATCTGTTTATGGACTCAGTATTTGATATTTTCTAGTGAAAATACTGTTTTGACTGCTTAGGGGGCTCATTTGGCGGCAACCCGCGCCCCCTGTCGTAGCAGCCGAATGCACTACCGCCGACAGGGGGCGCGGGTTCGATTCCCGCTCATTGCAAATATTGGAATACAGGTATATGTCTATTTGCATTGGTCTGGGTGTTTCTATGTATAATATTTATATATTTACAAAAAAAGTATATAAGTAGGTATGTTTATCCGGATTCTTGAACCCATAACATAACATAAGCTAGTTAAACTGTGCTTATTTTGGGTCTAGAAAGCGCTGTGTAAAATTTCGTAGTATATTTATTTATTTATATTTAAAATATTAAAATTGTGATTAAAATTTACCTAATTAATAATTTTTAAGTCGATTTTTTATGTTGAAACCTGTGTGCAATCATTATCTACTTTTGACGCTGACTGTACTTTCACAGTAAGTACGTATACTATCTATAACCTGCGATTTCTTGCGCATGGTGGTTATTAAAATATAGCATTGTTTCAAAAATACATTCGGTTGTCTTTCATTAGCTTATGATATTAGAAAGTTATGGATAGTTGAATACTTTTTGAGACTCGTAGGGTAACTAAGAATCTAAAGACAACTGGTGGCACAATTTGTCCAAATCCATTAACTACCTCACATTAAAGAAAGGGAATTGTTTAAAATTAAATGGGTTGAACTATTACGAACTGTACCTTTTATTTTCTTTTTTTTTTCGTGCGGAAATCCCGGTTGTCCATAGAGCATATCCCTCGCACCCCGGCTGATACTGGGCCATCTCCGGTTTCGAGATGGCCCCCTCGGGTTTGGGAACCACGGTGTCCCCGTCTTGCCCCGGTTTGGGGGAGGGGCGCTAGTCGCCCCACCGTCCCGACCTGCTACTGCTGGGGTGACAGGCGCTGGCGTTTATGTACTTAGATGAGCATTTGTTTAAAAAAATATCACACACCTCTCCTTGCCTCCATGAGCTCATAAAATTTTCAGTCTTAACTGTTACGAAACTCATAGAAACCCTGTATATTATTCATGAGTTTCCATAGAGTGTCTCAATCTTCTCTCAAAAAAGATCCGAATATACTCAATTAACCCTCCTAACCCTAACCGCTGCTACCACTACAAAATCTATTAATTGTAGGAGTTAATAGCAGTACCTCCTTACTCTACGAATAAATATTATATATACTTGGGAATGAAAAAGAACGAATAAGTAATTTATCTTCAATATGGATAACGTAATTATATGCATAACAGGCATCTTCACTCTACAGAAAGTCAAGCTTACCACGTGCACTGCATTATATTTTTACGTCTGAAGCACTTGAACATACAGCCCACCTTCTTTCCGGTTCCCATGATCTGTGACCCCTTGCATCAACAGAGGTGATCCCTACAGTGTGGCAGAAAGAGGCATACGTGAACAAAGACGACCTGCACTCTTACAAATTTCACCAAATGCAGCTTTATCACTTTAAATCAATATTAAGTGCGAGGTTCGTATTGCCCTGGTCGAGGTAGCCTATTCATGTAGGGAGAAATATGACACTTCCACCACCGAAATGTGTGATTTTACGCCTAATAGCTGTAAATTGTATCGAGTGACCTCCTAGGTACAGTCGCGCTCAGAAGTTGCCGAACATTGACAAATTTACAAACGATCTTTACATTGAAATAAATCAATACATAATTTATGTATAATTATTTTTGTAATGTTTAAAGGACTAATTTTCCATTTTTCAATTTTTGTTTATTATTTTATATTTTCACTTACCATTAGGCAGGATGTATGTCTGTTTGCTTATCTTGGCATAAACGCGAAGAGCTGTCGAGTCCCTGATTTACAAGTTATAACGCGAATGCAATTATTCAATACGAATATGGTCGTGCAAACAAAGCAAATGACCGCTACCGAAAATGAGTTCAAAATTTCCAAAAGCTACCCTTAATTCTAAACCTTCATATATAATTATCTCACCATAGTAGGTACTATAATAGTCCATAATCTTGTTTGTTCCCGAGCATGATTCGCAAGTTTTCTTCACATTCTAATACATAATTATATTGTTCAGACGTTTTTTCGTCTTGACTACAAATTATGATCGAATTGAATTATTTCGGTGAGCGTATGATTGTAGGCTGGGCCATGACGCAGCAGTTGTCGGGCGCCTGTTCTAGCAGAATATCGAAATGTTTAGAGCAGTACTGTATCTATAAGTGTGATTAGTATTTAAAATGTGGCTTTTTTTTCATTCTACTTTGTTAATTACGGTTCATTGGCATCTCAACATCATCTGCACCCACATCCAATTATAATAAACAAATATTGTACAAATTAAAAAAGTTACTTAATTTCACTTATTTCATTTAAGTTGATATTCAATCATACGTGGATAATGATTGTTTTAAAAATATCAACATTCATATTACTGTTTTAGTTAGCAAGTAGGTAATTTGTTTGCATATAATATTATTATGCTGCCGTTTGCGCGATATAAAGTGAAAACCAAAATACGTTTGTTATTATTTGTAAACAATAGGTGAAGTAAATGATTTTTTATATTTAAAATCTTGAATTTGAATTAATAAAATTATAGTTAAAAACAAATGCCCAAAAATTTATAACCAAGGTCGGTCGTCTCTAATCATCGCTATAGTCCACAGTTGTCAGTTCATGACAAGGTGACGTCATCGTCAGGTGGCAGACAGCCACTTGTACTGCACTTGTATATGTATGACGTATTTAGGTACTTCAATACAATAGTACTTCAGTTTTTTACGTTTCACTTCAAAAAGACCCGCCACCGAAATTTTCGACCCGAGCGTTTGTTTTTTTTTTATTTCACAGTGACATGGAAAGAGAGAGATGCCGAGCAAAGGATTAGAGAATGTCAGGAAACATTACTCAGGTAGATCTACCTATAGATGGATAAGGCGATTACCTAGTTAAAGCCACTTTCGTGTCTGGTACAGGTTTGCTTCGGCACCTGCCTGACACTAAAACACGGCCTAGATTTTTAGAATTAGACTAGAAGAAAAAGGTTTAAATAAGTCAAAGTAGCCGGTAGCCTGCAAGTCGATACATAGGTAAGCCTGCTGATTGATGGACAAGGATCTAGCGCGGGTTTTTCCCTCGACGCTTGGAGGTCAGCGTTAGTGGTTAAAGCCATTTGAGCTAAACCAAAAGGAGGGGAAGCAGTAAATGAACCCTTGGCTCAATAGTGCACAAGGAATGAAAAAGTACGAATTATTTAGTTTTATTTGTAATAAGAATACTAATAGCGGCGATAGCCTAGTGGTGTACGTAACGGACTGCCGAGACAAGGTCTCGAGTTCGATCCCCAGTCGCCCTGGGCACACACCTCTGACTTTTCGTAGTTATGTGTGTATTAAAAATGTTGATTATCGCTCGCTTGTAATGTGCCCGGTAGTTGGCAATAGACTCGCCCCCTATTACATTGGGACCTAAACATAACTGGCAAATCGTGGGTGTGTAATACACCTGTGCCTACCCCTTCGGGGATACAGGCGTGAAGTTATGTTATGTTATGTTATGTTATGTTATGTCAATACTAATAGCCGAAATAGATGTGTATGGGACCACAACAAGATCTTCAGGGGCCAAGTTAAACTGCAAGCTGGTACACCTGCAGATTGACAGGCGAGGCTCTGAGTCAGGCTTTCCTCTGACGGGCTCGATCTCAGTCGCTCTCGTAAAAGCCAGCCAACTCAAATTATGGAATGTAGGAGTAGGGGAGTAAATCCCGGTTTCGAAGTGCTAGCTCTGAATGCCACTGGGATTACCGCTCGTATAGAGGAAATAACAGCTTTATATTATACTCTTATTAACTGCTCCGCTGCCGTAATCGTATTGCAGCGTAGTGTTATGAAACTAGGTATGGCACCGATGACGTGAAACCCTCCCAATATTACAATGCCTCACAAATATTACAAACTTTCTATATTTTATCAAAATCTGGTTAACTGAAAAGGTATATGACGATGTTCTTTTTAAAATTCAGTCCGTCAATTGACTGCAATGGTACAAAGCAAGAGTAAAGTTCGGTATAGTTTTTGTTATTCTGAGCAACTGAGTATGTTAAAGTTATCCTGTAGTGGTAGTTGTGTGTTCTGAAAAATTGGGAGGGGAAGGAAGCATTTTCTTGCCACTGGATTCTGGAAATTGGGAAATATGTCGATCTAGCCGTCTTTTTTATCGGTCATGTCGGTGTGCCTGGCCGCAGAATATCAGATGAAAATGTTGAAAAACATACAATTTCCAAAAATATAACCCACATACTTCGATCAAATATTGCCCCAAAAGATGACAATTAATTTAAAAACAATCGGTTTTGGTATAAAATTCTCCTTGTGTAACTTTGCGTGCCATAAATAATGTGGAAGGTAGCTAATGATTTTGTGGAAACCGATTTAGGACAAAATTTATACGCAAATTATTATTTGGAGACCGAAATATAATTATTTCATGCGAATTGGAAGTAGAGCAACGTCTTTGGAAGAATAAGATGGAATTCTTAGAAGTTGAAAAGTATAGAGACGTAGAATTCGATGTAATTAGGTACGTGCCAATCCTACTTCCTGCTATGATAAATGTGAAATTTGCAGATGTTTGAATGTTTGTTACTCAATCACACTCAAACATCTAAACTGACTCGCGTGAAATTTCGTACAGAGATAGATCATAGTCTAGAATAACGCATGAGCGTCTTATAACCACTGGAATAAATTCCCATGGGTTGAGGGAACGGGATAAGAATTTCACTCGGGTGAAGTCGCGGGCAACAGCTAATATATTATAGAAATGTCCTCGATTTTCTTACACTGGAACTGTCAAGAATGACGTCGCGAATACCTCAGATAGGCATCACTTGGTGGTCTCACACCACAGGACAATAGTCCGGTAAATAAAAATTAAGGTAGGTGACCTTTGTTCGTTGTCAGTACACCGTCGATATAAGGATATCCATGGTGGATAGCATTAGACAGAGTTTGATTATTGTTATTAGAGCCCCATTATGCCAACTACATTTTTCGGTCCAAAATTCGAATACCGGATTTCACAAACGCACGTATACATAACTACTCACTGACTTGTTTCAAGGAATCAAAAAGTGCATGAAAGCAAGGATGGTAGTTGGTCAGTGTTCGTATTGTAGATACTCTCCTAGTCAGATAAACAGATAACTTAAAAATATTGGGGTGTAAAATTTGGGTGACGAGACCTTTTTGGTTTTCCGCGTGGAACCTGAGTGCAGATTAACTCATTTTAATAGGCTTACATCCTTTTATGGACTTTAACAGACGGTTTTCTTAAGTATTCCTTTTTCGCTTATAGAATCTAGAACACAAAATCGATATCGGTAAAATTTGAGTTATTTAGTAACAAGGCGACTGTAGCCATAGATACGTTTGGTTTTTATTAATAATTTTTTAATTATTATCAACTTTCTTATTATTAATAAGGAGGTGTTCACACAGCACCACGGCGGCGGCGGTGCGCGGTCGGTAGTAAGGCATTTCTCATCTCGCATCGGTCTCTAAGAAATCTTCTGAAGTCAAACACACTTATATACCTCGAGGCAAACATCTTGAACAAATTTTAAAAAGTTCACGCATGTGCTATAACTAGCCAATCTAAAAAAAAATAACATGACTGATCAACCAATGACGCGGCCCTGTGAGCCGGTGATTAGTTTTATGTATATTTAATTGGTTGATCCGCGCGCCTCTACACCTTTTGGCATCAACGGATTCGCTTCACCACCTCCCGCGCACCGCAGCGGTGCCATGTGTAAACCGCCTTAGTGTTATTTGGTGACACTTAGCACCGGTTTCTAATAGGCTCAATGTCCATATAGTTGATCAAATATATACCTAGACCACGCTTACCTCCTCTACTTAATTGGACATGAATACTCGCGATATATTTGAATAAATACGTTTCCGATTCCCGTATTCCGATTGACATAACATAACATAACTTCACGCCTGTATCCCCGAAGGGGTAGGCAGAGGTGTATTACACACCCACGATTCGCCATTCCTATATGACTTTAGGTAAAAAATTCAAATGAAATATTATAAGAGTAGCATTTATACAAATTACTGTAGTGACCTAATTAAAATGAAAATGCGAAATCGACAGCTTTTTATCGTTCCAGATGGTTGTAAAATAAACGCTCATATATTATGCTTCGTTGTTTTTCAAGTGTTTCGTTGTCTTTCAATTGTAATGTGATCAAGTATTTTTGCTATCAGTGTTAAGTGTGTGTGCTGTGCAGTGACTGCACAAAGTACGTCAGTAAATGTACATTGTCAGTGTTTTTTGAGCTGAGCGTAGCGAAGCTCTTATACGTGGCTAAGCCGTTTGATCGAGACTGTACTCCTCCGGAACCACAATACCGATCTTGACCAAATTTGCCATAGTGATAGTGTAGACACCGCCGAGTGTTTAGACTGTTCAAATACAAGGAATAATCATCGAAAAACAGTTTCACGCACGGCCTTAGCTATGCGCGCGACCGTAGTAAGATGCCTATTTTTCAAGTAAGAGTCCTGCTCGCTCAGCTCAATTTATTTCAGTCGCACACTGCACTGAATTCCTAGTTTAATTTGAACTTATGTTGCTTATTACTTATTTCATAAAAAAAAAAAAAAATGTTTTTCAAATAAATACTTCTTTGTTGCTTAGTTTTGTAAAAATTTGATAATCATAGTATTGAGAAGAGGAATTTTAATATTTTTTTGTTGTTTAAGAGAGTTTAACAAAATGGGGCTGAAAGTAAATTCCTTTTAAGCAAGCCGTTATTGGGATACTACCTATAAATAAATGTTGATTATTTTTAAAAGTGAAAGGGTATGTTTTATTAAATTCTAAAATTAGTTACCTTAAATATTTGTCTATCAATAGTAAACGCTACGGGAACATCATCATGTTCTATATATTTTTCTTAATTTTATAATGTTTGTGCGTCTGTAAGACCTTACCTCGGCGTTAGTGATAACTTTAAAACAGGTCGTCAACCAAAGGTTACTTGGAGTTTTGATCCAGTATAGACACGGCAACCCCACCATACCTTCATCCATACTGGACACAATTTATATCATCCCTCAGCTATTGTTATCAAGTGCCTAAAACTATTTTTATCGTATTTTTGACGTGTATTGAGTTGCCCAGGCAACTGATCACATGTTTAAGATATAAATGCTAGATCACTAAAATACGGGTTTTCACTTCTAGATTGTTGTTAAAATAGAATCACATTTATGCAGTTTTTAGGGATTTTCTTTAGAAAAGCCCTATTGCTATCGAGTTGCCGTCGACGTCGTCGTTGCCAATTTTCTGTCACGGTATCACGGTGTCATACCCAATGATGGAGATGAGCTATCGAGTTGCTGTTTTCGGTAATAGATTCGTGCTGGGGTGAACCATTGCAAGATAAAGAAAAAAATCGCAAAAAATCGCAAAAAAAATTATCGCAAAATCGAAAATCCCTTGTATTCGGCTGAGCTCGTCAAAGGAATTCAACTTGTTTGTTTTTCAGCTAAAGGAAAGTGTTTAAATCACAAATAAGTAATAGATATAAAAATTGCTTCTCTGGCTATTAATATTATAAATTGTGAAAGTTTGTGAAGATGTTTGCTACTCAATCACGCTTAAACTTGGATCAGATGTGGATGAAAATTGGCCATGAATTAACATATAGGATACTTTTATCCCAGGATTAAGTTTCTGTGGGGAAAACAACACCACGCGGGTAGAGCCGCCGTAAGTACTAGATAAAACTTACTACTACTCAAAAAATGAAAAAATATATCAAACGAAAGAAAGAATATGTCTAACATTAACCAGAGTAGAGAGAGATACAATGTATTACTGAGTGTATATACTCAAACCATAATAACTCAGACACACCATATAGCCAATGGCCATCGGGTATAATTAACTATTCAAATGAAGAAAAATATTTTCCAACCCTTTCTTTTTTGTTTTCTCGTGCGGAAATCCCTTCGGATACCCCCCCCCCCCCGCCGGCCAGCGGGGGCGGTTATGTCGGGCTTGAACCGACTAAAACCGCACGCCGTTTCGGGTCTTCTGACGCCGGGGTGTAAGGTTGCCCATAGATCATTATTCCTCGCACCCCGACTGACCCTGGGCCATCTCCGATTTCGAGATGGCCCCCTCGGGTTTGGAAACCACAGTGTCCCCGTCTTGCCCCGGTTTGGGGGATGGGCGCTAGTCGCCCCACCGTCCCGGCCTATTCTGCTGGGGTGACAGGCGGCCTATAAACAAGATAACCCCTAACATATAAACAAACCCACAAAGTTTGGCCTCTCTCTTTGTTTCAATTTTATTTTTAAGCAATTAGTAAGCTTATTTTTCTAATCGATTTAGATCGGAAAAAGAGAACATCTAGGACGGGACTTGAACCCGCGACCGTGACCGCGACCGCGAACGCGACCGCAACCGCGTCCGCTACGTCTTTCTTTATTTTATTAGTATATATAGTAGTAGTGTAGTAAAATATAATATTATATAATTAGATGTAAATAAGCACATAGCCAATTAGCGGATAAAGATTTATAATGACATAAAACAAAACATAAATAAAAAAATGTCCAATGTAATTAGTTGATAATAAAATATAACAAATTAAATGACAATAAAATAACAATTTGTAAACATAAATATTAATTTTAATATTAATTAAAACTAATTTGCAATAATAACATCAATTGGCGTACGTGACAATAAACTATAAGAAATTTGATTAGATGGCTATTGATATTTAAATAACGTAATAAATATATAGTCGTTAACCATTTGATATGAATTGTGATAACGAAGTAAAAAAGTCGGCTTGCCCTGACCGGGGCTGTGGGGCCGCGGGGTCTCAGTATGGTGTTATCGGTCGCTTGGTTATATTGCTCCATGTCGGTCGCATTCCCTTTCCTGGCACTTGTTGTCGACAGCTTTAGTGCTAACATTTATCGTTGAATGAACATGCCAGTAGTGGTGTGAATATAGGTAGATATGTGTATTACATACCCAAATGTAATCTTTGTCATGTAATCTAATGTAAGTAGGTACCTACTGAGTCGCGACTCAGACGCCGGAGGTCGGTTAACGACCTCCGGCCTGGGGCTGGCAGGTGAGGCCACCTGTCACCAGGACAGAAGCAGGCTTGAAAGGCGGGGTGGCTAGCACCCCTCCCCCCCAAACCGGTGCAAGACGGGGACACCGTGGTTCCCAAACCCGAGGGTGGCATCTTGAAACCGGAGATGGCCCTGACGGCGTGAGATTTAAGTCGGTTCAAGCCCGACATGACCACCCCTGCTGGCCGACGGGTATCCGAGGGAATTTCCGCAGGAAAAAAGAAACAAAAAGGAACCTACTAAACAATAACGGCCATCATCGGGTTTGTGTAATTTTTTTTAACTTTTTATGTACTCACTTATATCAATATAAGGCCCGGTGAAGAGAACCTGCATGCCGATCATGCAGAAAGTAGAAGAAGCGAAAGGTGTCGGTTCAAGCCCGCCATAACCGCCCCCGCTGGCCGGCGGGGGGGGGGGGTATCCGAAGGGATTTCCGCACGAAAAAAAAAACAGGTGTATGCGATCTTAGCAATAGCAAATGGAAATATGATGTGATCTCTATTTAGCCCAATGGGAAAGAGTCGTTTGTATGTACATATGTATAAAAATAGAAATAATAATTTTATAACTGCACCACTAGCAAATATTTTGTTTTTAATCAATTATATCTATAACATAACTTCACGCCTGTATCCCCGAAGGGGTAGGCAGAGGTGTATTATATCTATATATGTAAAAATGTCAAGTTCTACAATAACTTAAAGGTCTTCTGCTCTGGTGACAGACGGCCTCACCTGCCACCCCCAGGCCTGCGCTCGTGGAGGACGGAGGTCGTTAAGCAACAGGCTGACTGTGACTACGGCCAGTATAACCTGGTCGAAACGTCAGGCAATCCAAAGGTATGTATATATATATACCTATACATGATCGCGTTAATTCCCGTTAAATTATTGTATATGGAACGCGAAAGTTTAATAATGAGTAATGTCAATGTCAACGTCTGGAACACAAGTTTCCGATGGACCACGGCCAAACAGCCCGCTAGCAGTATATTCTAAATGTCAAGTTCGTTTGTGTGCGCTTCAAAAAGTCAAAAGTTCTGCATCGATTGAGCTCAAATTTAGACACGAATACCTACCTGTAACCCACTGCAAAGGTGGTTTTCATAAATCCTTCGCATCGGTAGATGGCACTGCAATCAGATTATAGGACTTTTTAGGAATTTATTGGCGGGATTGGATTTAAAAATAAAATGCAACGAAATATTGTGTTCATATATAATTATTTCGTTCTAGAAGTAATATATGGCACTAGTAGGGACTTACTGCAGCTGATCAGAAGTTCAATAATGGCATAAAAAATATAAATACAATCTCAACTGTGATAATACGAAAGAGAGAACGCACTACAAAACCGAAGAAAGCCGATCTTCGCCGGAACCTCTCTCTTCTTCCCGACGTGCCAACATAAGCGTCGAGACCTGTATTAATATGAAGAAGATTTTGAAATCTATATTATACTAGCTGTCCCCCGCGGCTTCTCCCGTGGCATACTTCGCCCCGTGGCACCTATTTTTCCCAAACATGCCTGTAATTTGTTTAATGCAATTTTTTCAACTTTTCTCTCCGTAAAAACCATCCTTGGACTTCAACGAACATTAAAAAAAAAGAATTGGTGAAATTGGTCGAGGCGTTGTCGAGTTATGCGCTTACCAACAGAGATCCGATTCTCAGCACTCCATGGATTCACCGTGCGGTCGCCGGGTCCATAGCGTGGTACAGAGAGGAACACCATGACGGCGACTGGGACTTGCGACCCAGGTGTAGGTTTAGGGTGGCCACCTTGTGATGCATCAGCGCTCACCTCCACCGTCAGTAGTGTTCCCCCCCCTACCTATCCAAATTTGGTAAGATCCTAACAATGCCGCTTTTGATATACGTTTTAATAAAGAGCTTACTGAAGCTCTTGGCAATCCGAGGTCTTTAAGTAAGTTGTACAGGGATTTAGCTGGAATTCCCCTTGCTCCTACTTCTACGGCATAGAGTTTAACCACGTAGCCGTTTTTGGTTAACTCGTTAGTCAAATCAAAGTATTTGTTTGTCTTTATAGCGTGGTCTTTAGGTATATTAGTTTCCCACGGTACTGTGAGTTCTACAAGCACTGCACGCTTATGCGATCGTGAAAAAAGGAATATGTCGGGTCTGGATGATGAGGCACAGACATCCTCCGGTATCCTATAGTGCTTCTCATACGTGTCTACGAGTATTGTCCAGTCAACGGCAGCTATCAAAATTGAATAAGGCTTTTGAAGTGATTTCTTTGAGCAGCCTTCCTTTACAAACGTAATGTCATTTCTTTGGTTTGTGGTTAATCCTTTTTTCGCTCTAGCTACCGCCAAACTTACAGCCTCACGTATGATTTCTAATACCTTATCATGACGGCGCGAGTAATGACCCCGGTCTAATAGCGTTTTACAACCCACTAGTAGGTGCCTAGCCGTACCAGTTGCTTCACCACATGAGTTACATGTTTTATCTGTGGCTTTTCCCCATCTGACCAGATTGCTTTGGTCGGGGAGGGTCAACTGGAATGCATTCAGGTAAAATTTAAGTAAGGCCGGTGACCAGTCGTATATTATGGTACGCCATTTTAAGGCTATATGAATACAAAATTCACCTAGAGTCAACCATTCGTTTTGCATTTCTAGGTTCATTGCGTGCACCTTATAGGTGTTGTTTTCGTCTGCTTGAAGAAAAGATTTTGTTATTTCTTTATCTGTTTGTCTCTGAATATTACCTAGACCTACTCTACCAGTCTGCGAGCCTATCATGAATCTTTTATGGAACTGGAGGCGTGATTCGAGCTCCGATGCATTTTTATCTTTTGGAAGGACTTTTATTATTTCGTCTTTAGATTCCGATAAGACGTGCATTTTAGTTACTCTTAGGTGTTTATAGAGTTCTGATGGCTTCTTAAGCGTCATTCCAAAATTATTCGCGGATCTATATAGTGCCGACGGGTCGGCCGACTGAGCTAGCCCTAGCCACGTCTTCAGTGTCTTCGTGACACTCGCATCTAGTTTTTTGAGGAGGCTCTGGTTTATATCATATATAAGAAACGGCCAGTTAAGACGCGAGGTTAAATAATTGTCATAGATCCAAGCTTTTTTAACATTACTTATTGGTTGTTGGTCTACCTTTTTTAAATCGATAATGAAACTATCAATTAATTCGTCCAAAGCTGGAGTGCAACCTCTGTTGTCAATCTTTCTTCCGAGGAATTTAAAAGGCACGGTTTCAGATATAGTTGAAACGTTTTCCCCGCCTATACTAAGCCCTGGGTCATATGAAGTATACCTGGTACCCCGCCTACCCAGACATAGACAGTAGCATTTGCTAGGTTTTGCTCTCATTCCATCTGTCCATGTACAGAATTCGCCTACTCTACGCAGTAGGTCCTGGCACTGCTTTGGGTTACGAGTCAGTATTGCCAAATCGTCCGCGAAAGCGAGGATAGACTCCGTATATTTACCGTTTAGCTTAAACCGATAGCCCCACTTCTTATCGTGTGTGGAAATGTTGTCTATTAAAATATTTATTACTATATTGAAAACTATAGGTGATAAACAGCAACCTTGGAACAAACCCACATTATAATTTAAAGGTTGCGTGTATCCATCTTTGGTATTAATCACAAACTTTAATTTACCAAAATAAGAGGATATTATTTCCCAAATGATGGACGGAAAGTGATACCATTTTAATGCAAACAACATAAGCTCGTGTTGTACTGAGCCAAAAGCGTTTTCTAGGTCTATCCAACAAACTGTTATTTGCTTTTCATTTGATCTGGCATCTTTTAAACTTTCCGCCAGTAAAGAATTGTGTTCCAGACATCCTGAAATTCCCGGTAGGAACCCTTTTTGGTGGTTTGGTCTGAAATAGTTATTAGTTAGTTTTGCGATTCATTTTTACATGTAATTTTTTCAACTTTTCTCTCCGTTTAAACCAAACTTGGACTTCAACGAACATTTAAAAAAAGAATTGGTCAAATTGGTCGAGGCGTTGTCGAGTTATGCGCTTACCAACACATTTTGCGATTCATTTTTATATATATAGATAACACAAAGTCGTGCTAGTGAAGACCGGGACAAACTCAAGAACGGGTGGACGGATTTATCTCCACCTATACTTTGTCTTTTGTGTTTTTTTTCTCGGAAGCCGCTACATTTAATACCGGCCAGCGAGGTTGTTATGTCAGACTCGAATCGACCAAAACCTCACGCCGTGTGGGATCTTCAATGCCGGGTGCAAAGAGACATTCACGGAATAAATTCAGCTGATAAGGTAAGGCTGGTAAGGCAACATAACTTGATTCTAAGGCGGAACGAAGTTTGCCGGGTAGGTTAGTTGTCAATAAAGGCCAGCTGTTTAACAAGGCCATTCAATTTATCAGGAATTAAGATCGATGTACGTCCATGCAGAGCCCAATGCCACAATCCGTACGTATTCTAACTTCGTAAACCTTGTGATCATCATCAGCTTAGTGTTTTTACCTCGGAGTCCGTGGACCGCTTTCACATTCTCCTCCGTCTCCTCCCCAACTCCGAGAGGGAAGACTACGCCAGAGCCTTGTCTGTCAACCAATAGATGTCCCGTAATATAGGAAAAGTTGGCTTCGCCTTAAAGGTCTTGACTTCATACAGCCTCATAAGCCATGTGGTATTTTTTAGGGTTCCGAAGCCAAATGGCTTAAAACGGAACCCTTATAGATTCGTTATGTCTGTCTGTCTGTCCGTCCGTATGTGACAGTCACTTTTTTCCGAAATTATAAGAACTATGGTGTTGAAACTTGGTAAGTACTAACTGTGAACCGCATTAAGATTTTGACACAAGAACAGGGTTTTTTTTTGGGGGGCTTCTCCATACTTAGACCTGAAACTCAAAAAAAATTTGACTCATACCATACGTGAGGGATTATCTATGGTTAGCTTCAGAAATGATATTGCACGAGAGTCACTTCCAAAGTGGTAAAATGTCCACCCCCTGTAACTTCTAAGGCCTCCCGCAAGTGGGACGGATGACCTGGTAAAGAGCGCACGCTCCGACTCGCACTTGGCCGGTTTTTCGTAAATAAAGAAGCTAATGTACTGAGCCCTCACAGTGTTGCGTTAGACTCATAGAGAGATAACAACTGGCCCGGAGGGGCCTAATATTTTTACTATATGCGGAAAGCGGAAATTGGGATGCATGTTGAAAGTTCCGCGACATCTATCTGCTATTAGTAACGTACTTTTTTTTCGATAATACAGAATTTTACCTATAAAAGGATTATATTATAAAAGGATTTTTTTTTACATTGTTCAAGGAAAATTTTCCTTATTCAACACTATTTATATTAAAATCTATACATGCCACCTAAATAACTACGTAAAAATAACTCTAAAAACGCGTCCAGCAGCACTTACTAGGTTCTGTTAAGGCGAAGACACTTTTTCATCTGTTGTAGTACTTAATCACTACATTAATTTATTCGAAGCATAACAGTAATATTGTTTTTATTTATAAATGAATAAACTAGGAAGCCAACCTCACCTCTGCCGTCCTCAAGCTATAAAGCGACTAAGTGTCATCCGGTTAATTTTCAAATCCTAATTTTAAAGATATATTTTTACTTATCAGTAGCAACTTTATTCTCGTAAATGCTCGAAAAAATATCCATTTACTGATATATGACAACGTAATTGCAGATTTATAGAAAATACCGATTATTCTGAATCTGACCCGAAAACCTGACCCGGTCGCGGGTTAGGTTAGAAACTCGAAAAAAAAAGTAAAATTTGTTCCGAACGTAACCCGTTTCCAAATTTGACCCGACGTCTCGTTCCTATCATAACCCGAATTGTGCAGATACGTTTAATTACTTGCCTAGCTAGTTTATCAAACAGATTAGAAAATGACTTATTTCTGCATGGTTATAAAAAAAATAACCACGAAGGCTTAATGCGGGAGCTACGCTCCGCTCCGCTCCCGCATTAGCCTTCTAACCTAACCTATCCAAATCGGATACTAAATATTAAATACTGATTTGACACATATGTACTTTTTATTTTGAGAAAGATTAGAGAGAATGACCAATCTGCGCAATTCGGGTTATGATAGGAACGAGACGTCGTCGGGTCAGGTTAGGAAGAGGGTTACGTTCGGAACAAATATTACATTTTTTTTCAAGGTCCTAACCTAACCCGCGAACAGGTCAGCTTTTCGGGTCACGTTCGGAATAATCAGAAAATACTAGCATAGGTTTTAAAATATACCCTCATTTATCAGCTCTAGCTCGAAATTTCCTTTTTCACCTAGACACTTTTTAGCTTAAGGACGGGAGACCTGCAAACTGGTACACCAGCTGACAGACGAGGTTTTCGGGGTTGGGAGGTGAGACGGCAGTCGATCTCATGAATGCCGTATGAACTAAATCAGAAGTAGTAAGGGCACCCCGGGCTACGAAGTGAGAGCCTTGAATGCAACCACGAATAACCCCAAGAAGATGTTGATGTTATAACATCAACTAGAACTCCATCTAGAACGAAACTAAACCTAGATTGTAATATTGGTTCTAGACTACGGTTAAGCATAGTTACTTAGGTTTTTTATTGTAAATACATACCCAGACCAATGCAAATAGACATACATATACATATATACAAATATCTGCACTGAACGGATACTGAGTTTACGACCTCTGGCACACCGGTTTGACGCTGTACCGTCACACAATACACAGGTTGTATCAAATCTGAGAAGAAAAAGCAAACTGTGAAAATGTATCAACGCGTTCTGGTGTACAGTATAATACACACAAAGTGTTACCGGCATTTTTTTTCACTGATTTAAATTTAAGATACAAAAGCTATTTCATTTTACAAAACATATCTTATCTCATGCAAATGTTTCCAAAGCTTTTTGTGTTTATCGTTTGTATCGGGTCGGTATGAACCTTTATAGCGACAGGGTAACAGGTGCACCCAGTCGTGAGGTCCCGGCTGCCCCGAGCGACGAACGTCGCGCGGTTGTATAATTTAAACATCAGTTGATTTTCGGGGTTGCAGTCCCCTCGCGATGCTGACGTCCGTAAAATATCCGAATAATTAGTTGGATATACTCGTCATAGCGGAAAATTTGATTATGGTGTGTGATTGAACAGGTTTTAAATAGACTGCTGGACATTACTTCAAACGACTAAGTGAAAATTTTATGCATAGTACTTAATTAGTTTATGTCCATTTTCCTGTGATCCACGGGAACCTTTGGAATAATAAGTTGCTTATGCGCTATTCCAGACTATAGCTAATCTAATTCTCTGCCAAATTTTATCCATATCCGTTCTGCCGTGATTGAATAGCAAACAATGATTTCAACTTACGCCTTTTTTTAAAGATTACTATAGTTACCGAAATTATTAGTTTTCTCGTTAACCCTTCCGGTTATTGTTATAGCCAAGATTGGAACCCGGGACCTCTCGATCGTAAGGCTGACGACTCCTTAGCCTTAGTTTAGAAGCAAGTCTGATAGCAGGCGGGACCCATTAATCTTCTTCTTCTTTATATATAAAAATGAATTGCTGTTCGTTAGTCTCGCTAAAACTCGAGAACGGCTGGACCGATTTGGCTAATTTTGGTTTTTAATTATTTGTGGAGCTCCAGAGAAGGTTTAAAAGGTTAATAAATATGGAAGTTGTTATCGATTGGGGCAGTACGAAGTCTGCCGGGTCAGCTAGTATATAAAATAATAATAGCATGTAATAATAATGACATTATTACACGCTATTATTATATATTATTACATTGATTTCATTGTATACTTTTTAGTTATATCTTTATATATAAAAATGAATTGCTGTTCGATAGTCTCGCTAAAACTCGAGAACGGCTGGACCGATTTGGCTAATTTTGGTCTTGAATTATTTGTGGAGGTCCAGAGAAGGTTTAAAATTTGAATAAATATGGAAGTTGTTATCGATTGCAGATTGGCAGTACGAAGTCTGCCGGGTCAGCTAGTAATATATATTTTTGAAATCACCCTTTCAAGTTCTTCATCATTTTCATACCCTACTTGATAAGTCTATCGAGCCGTTCAGGCTGCAGAGTGTGCCATACAATTATACATACATACATACATACATACTCTCGAAAACATAACCCTCCTTCTGACCCAGTCGGATAAAAATGTCCTAATACCGTTTAAGCAAAGCTGAGTTTTCATGTTTTCCTCAATGAAATTAAGTGAGTAAAATATGCTAACGCAGTTTAGATTGACTTCAACACATTTATATTCATCAGTGAAATTTCAGCCTTACACATTATGAAATTCAATTTAATTTCATTAGCATTTTTTACAGTGTGAAGTAAAGTCTGATAACACAGTGTAAATTTAATTAAACGCGTTTACATTCAACGGTGAAAATCAGCTTGAATCATACAAACTATTGACTAATAAGGGATAAAAATCACAATAGACTCGTCCTGTTGGAAATCGACCAGCAATGAGCTACCCTCCCTCTATCAAGATTGAGTAACAGTAGTTATTCTACGACAGGGTTGTTTTTGGGACCTACAAAGCCAGTACTTGCAGGTCAGCAGGTATGAACCAAGTGAGAAGGTATACCGATACCTGCTGATTGATAGCCGAGGCCCTGGTGCAGGTTTGCCTCTCTAGGTGGGAAGTCAGACGGCAGTCGCCAAATGGCTAAAAACGGAACCCTTATAGATTCATCAGGTCTGTCTGTCTGTCCGTCCGTATGTCACAGCCACTTAATTAATTATACGATACTATGCTGTTGAAACTTGGTAAGTAGATGTATTCTGTGAACCGCATTAAGATTTTCACACAAAAATAGAAAAAAACAATAATTTTAGGATTCCCTATACTTAGAACTGAAACTCAAAACAATGTTTTTATCATTTTTAGGGTTTCGTAGCCAAATGGCTTAAAACGGAACCCTTATACATTCGTCATGTCTGTCTGTCTGCCCGTCCCTACTTATGTTACAGCCACTTTTTGCCGAATCTATAAGAACTATGTTGTTGAAACTTGGTAAGTAGATGTATTCTGTGAACCACATTAAGATTTTCACACAAAAATAGAAAAAAAAACAATACATTTTGGGATTCCCCATACTTAGAACTGAAACTCAAAACAATGTTTTTATAATTTTTAGGGTTTCGTAGCCAAATGGCTTTAAACGGAACCCTTATAGATTCGTCATGTCTGTCTGTCTGCCCGTCCGTACTTATGTCACAGCCACTTTTTTCCGAATCTATAAGAAGTATGATGTTGAAACTTGGTAAGTAGATGTATTGTGTGAACCACATTAAGATTTTCACACAAAAATAGAAAAAAAAACAATACATTTTGGGATTCCCCATACTTAGAACTGACATTCAAATTTTTTTCATTTAACCCATACATCTATGTATAGGTCTTCAAAATTTATATTGAGGTTACTATTATCATTTTTTTCTAAAATAAATAGTTGGCGCGAAAGACACTTCCGAAGTGGTAAAATGTGTGTCCCCACCCCTTGTAACTTCTAAAATAAAAGAATGATAAAACTAAACAAAATATACAGGATGTCTATAAAAGAACTCCGGGGTTTTGAGGCAAAATATTTTAATGAAATAAAAAACATACATACATGTTTTATACATGACTGAAAAGCTTACGTTTTCAAGTTTTTTTTAACACTTAGTAAAGTTCTATATGAGCCCCGTTAGTGGCACGGCCGACGTCTTAACGGTATTCTACCTCTTCCCATGTCCTGGCGAGCATGTCTGGGGGGACGGTTGCCACACAATTGACTATTTGTTCCCTGAGATGTTGAACATCACGAATTCATGAACATGAAGCTCGGATTCTGTCCACTTTCTCTTGAGACACACTCTGCCTACCCAGCGAGTTTTGCTTCAAAACACTTCCTGTTTCCTTAAATGCACTCAACCATTGACGAATAGTTTTGTCAGAAGGCGGGTTAACACCATAGTTACGTCGAAAGTTTCTTTGTACGGTAACTAAAGACTTCGTTTCTATGAGCCAAATAACACATTGAGCCTTTTGTTGCGGAGTCGCCATCATTTCAAATTTCGCGACGTCATTTCAAGGTCAACGCCCTGCAGCGCCGCCAACAGTTGATACAAACATTCCCAATTGGTATGAGTAAAACTTTTTGTGCTACTCTTTTCAGAGTAATTGACTAAATTTTGCTATCTTTTATAGTTAGTGAGATATGAATTTTTAAAACCCCGGAGTTCTTTTATAGACACCCGGTATGATGTACATTACCATTTACACTTCCACCGAAAATTGGTCTGAACGACATCTAGTAAGTAGTTTTTTTTAATACATCATAGATCGTAAACGGCAATTTACCTTTCATTCAATCAACTCAAATGTAAAAAATTCTTTACAGCTACGGAACCCTTCAGTTTTCAAGTCCGACTCGCACTTGGCCGGTTTATTATGTGTCCGATAATGTCAGGACAAAGTTTACATCAAATATTTTTTTTAGAAAGTCCACGGGTAAGTTACTATAATAGCTAGTACAAAATAAAAAATTTCAAATAGGCATTGAAGAACGAGAAAAGCGTAATCAAATTTTATGCAAAGTATTTTTTATTTAGAACTTTAACATTAATTTAACATCACCCACGTACAGTTTTTTTTAAATATCACCTATGTAAAGATATAACTAGTTTACTATTTCATAATAGTAAAGACTGCTAATGTGAAAGTTTATCCAAAATTATATTTTCTTTCGTGTTTCTAAAAGTTGAAGTTAAGCCTTATTTGGTTTCTTATTTTATTTACAACTGTAATTTTGCGTGTAGCGAATCCTTCGAGTCCAAGAATATGTCCAACACCGAGCAAGCGCGTCAATGTTCATTTAAACGCACAAGTAAACGTGTTAACACTATATTTAACAAAATTTATCAATTACTTCACTGTAGGTAAGCCAATTAACTGCATAGGTGAACGTGTTAATACGGCAATTCAGGTATCAATGGAATGAATTGCGAACACGATCGTATCGTAACGTTTAGGTAGCTATAACTATGCGATGCAGTGTACAGGTGGTGAAATGTGTGAGCGGCGTCCAGTGTTGTAGGTTCAAGCCCACGTGGCTTTATTGTAATTAACTAGCTGTTGCCCGTCGCTTCGCCTGCGTGGAATTCTGATCCCGCTACCCATGAGACGCTATTCCACCACCACAACCTATATAAGGTCCACAATTCCACCACCATACATTAATTTGTTATATATCAAAGGGTTTACGCAGCGTTTTCGTATAAAGCTCCCAGATGGCTTATTTTTTTTGACAACTTTAACAAATATCATTATATTTGAGCCAATGTTTACAGTAACTTGACAAATTATATACTTAAACCTTCCTCGAGAACCACTCTATCCGTTGGTGAAAACAGCATGAAAATCGGTGCAGTAGATTTTGATTTTATCGTGAACAGACATACAGACAGACAGACGCGGCGGAGGAAATTGTTTTATAATACGTACTGATTGATTAACAATAGATCAAGGCTCGTATACAGTATATCTATTTACTTTTACAGTCTCGAACCCAATTAAGTCAACTCATTAAGTTATTTCATCCTTTGACTATATACACGTATCTAGACTGACCATTGCGATCAAATTCTGCGCTAATAAGCTCAAATTACGCATTATGTGTGAGTAAGCTAGTGTATGGATTGTGTTTAAACTGTCAATGTGTGAATGTTAACTGAGGTCAGCTTAATTATTTTTCACTATTTTTCTATTCATAACCCATTAGAAGTTGTGAAGACGAATACTTGCCGTAAACCATTGATAAAGTATTATCTATTGTGATTTTTGGCTCAAATTATTGTCTATTTCTAACGTCATAATTACAGTTTTTGAATGAATGCATATGAAGACATCATGTTTCCGCACGAAAATTACAAAATTTCATTTTTTTTGTCTATATTTCTTTATAGGTATTCTCTGGAAGAACGAAAAGAAAGAAAGAAAAATCTGTTTACAAAATAATAAAAAAAAAACAAATATAGTCAGTAAAGAACATATTATTCCATATTTACGGCGATCACTGAAAACCAGCCAACCCCAATCGTTCTCCGCCACCTAGAAGCTAAACTAACGTGCTTATTAATAAACTTCGGCTTTGTTTCTAGGAGTAATGAAGTTAACCTCTGGAATGGCTGCTGTAACGATGCAAATCGTCTCATTGTAATTAAAAATAATTAATTACACAATTAGTCGATTAATCACTTGGTATCGATATAAAATTATATTTTAGCTACATTTTTAATCTGCCGTTCTATCTGTATGTTCGGTTTGTCTCTGGCCGTGTGCGGTCTACCAACATTGCAAGATAGTTGTATAGGCGGATCGCAGTGAATTGATATAAAATCAGTGCTAATATACAGCCCCGGAGAGGCAATTTCGCCATATCAGACATTACCAAGAGCGGAAGCTAAGTCATGTAAATCTCCCCACTGACTGATGTCTGAGCGATGCTATAAATGCCACTGCAGCTTCATTTTCAATGCATTTCTATTGACATCAGCTTCCTACTCTAAGGCTTGGGTAACACAGAGCGGACCACGCGACGGGTTAGGCGTCAGCGCGCCACGTGTTTGGTCCAGACCCAGGCGACAGTGAAGCTAAGTGCCTCCACTACCTTCACCACCGCGGGCTGTTCCACCAAGATAATTATTCATCAAGATAAATTCTTTTTCTATCGGCTGGAGGTCACGTACTCCACGCCCTGATTCTCTTACTTCACTCATTAATATAAATTATAACGGTTATCAATTGTATACAAATATTTCATTTATCTCTGTTCTACCCTAGCCGTTACAGACACACACATTTAACCTCTAAAAAATAACAACTAAAAAACTTAATCCCCTACGTTTCACTGGGCTGATTTTGACGGGATACTGGTAGATAGCTAATATTAAAAGGCAAAACATAGACTTCTTTTATATTGGAAAAAGAAATAGGTCCGCGCATAAAAATATAGCTCTGATCTTAATTCACGCGGGCGAAGTCGCGGCCATAGCTAGTTGTATAATAAAATTCAACTTTGGCAAAATGCTACGAACACATGACAGAAGTTTTGTGGAGTTTCCACTACTCGTCGTCTTGTGGCTGCCGTATCACTACTATCCAATGATTTATCAGTATACGGAATCCGAAGGAAAAAGAAAAAAAAAAAAAAAAAGTAGGTACCCCATATTTTGGGGTGTGTGTTGGGTAACCTCCTCGAGTGTCGCTCCGATTCCGATCCCGCTGCAGTCCGGGGGGAACGGAATCGGAGCGGCCGGTACACCCTGGGCGGCGGTCAATGGCTTCCCCTTCACCCCTTCATAGGGTTGGCATTGATCGTCGGCCAATACCCAACGTGGCGGGAACACATCGCTCTCCGTACTCCTCTGCTTTCAGAGGAGACAGGATGAGCGATGCTGTTAGTGGTGAGATGGCCCAGGGTCAGCCGGGGTGCGAGGGATATGCTCTATGGGTAACCTTACGCCCCGGCGTCTGAAGACCCGAGACGGCGTGCGGTTTTAGTCGGTGCAAGCCCGACATAACCGCCCCCGCTGGCCGGCGGGGGGGTATCCGAAGGGATTTCCGCACGATAAAAAAAAACAAAAAAAAAAAAAGGTACCCCATATTTTGGGTAATTACCCCAGTAATAAATTGACATCACAAACCGATTTAAGTTCAGCAAATTTAATCGTCATGATTTCCTTTAACATAATGGCCAAGTAGTTACTGATGAAATGAGATCTTTGTAATTTTAACATGTTTCCTGAAAAATTGCGACATAATGTCACAGTTCAAACCGGTATAGTTAATATTTTTCATGTATGACATGACAGCATATTGACAAAAGTGGAACTGAAGTAAATGTCATGCATCTCTACTAATAGTAGACACTTGATAAGTCACGACGCTGCGGCCTTTGCTTCGTCTAGAGATTTGTATGTAGTCAAAGATTTTATCGTTAAATTTTCAATGATTTATTGTAAAGGAAGCCTTTTTCGGGTGACTGACTCGTTAACGCAGAACTAAACTACCGCTGCTGGAACGGTATATGTGGATTGTAAATTAGCACCTTTTAACTATCCGGATACCGTATACTAGGCTATACTCCGGATACTGTAAATGTCAATCAGTAGGTTTGTAGATACTGATACAGATAAGGTCGGTTCAGGCCCCAAATATCTCGGTGTGGCCATATATATCCAATTTCTTATTAAATCATCTTGGTAGGCAAATGAAAACTAAACAAATCTAAATAGTTGTATTAAGTACGTAACTGATTTTCAGATAATCACAATTAAATAATTCAATACGCAATTAACCGCACTTTAACAGTAAATAGACAAAGCCGTATTAAAAAAATTATTTTAACTTTAAGAATATATCGATCAATGAGAAATTTACCACCGTGAAATTTCGTGAGAAGTTAACGAAGCACTGTAGAATACTGAATAATTTATTCATCTATAAATAAAACTATTTTTAACGGATTCTATCGCGGTTTATTTGGTGTTATTTTATATTTTACATTGATCCCGACGTTTCGGTTGCTTTTCAACAGCAACAGCAGTTGGTCACGGGGAGTCTCCCCGCTGAAAAGCAACCAATGTTATTCATCTGTGTTAAGATTTTAAGGCCTTTAGATGTTATTACTATTATATTATTCAGAAGCGTCGATAGCTTAGTGGTTTAGGAGTCGACCATACGATAGAGAGGTCCCGGGTTCGAATCCTGGCCATTACACTACCGACGTGAACCCACTCCTAATACAAGCAATTAAGCTTAGCTGGAGGGGTTAGGGGGAATATTAATAATTTCGGTTACTAAAATCTTTAAAAAAAATATATGCAGGAAGAAAGCAGGCAGCCTGCGCCAATCTAGCAGAACTTTTTGACGATGGTCTGCTCAGATAACAGCTACATAAAGCAAGCAGTTTAAGGTACTTGTCCTACCTCCGCGTCATTGGCGAAGAATGAGAAACGAGTAAAGCTAGCAGGAATGATAAACGAGGTGGCGAGTAGCGAGTGTATAGCTCCGATAGTTTCATAACTGGAATTTAAGTGATTGTGCGGGGGCGACAGGCGATATAATGCCTGCTCGCTAAGAGTTGGTACTATGATCGCGAAGCGAGAATCGCTCTGCGAGAATCGCTCTGCGATTATTATCTTTGACAGCAGGACAAACTAGGGCCCGTCCCAGTTTCAGATAGGAATTTTTCTTAAAAACTAATCTTACCTTTCTCATCGAACTTTCCTTATAAACTTTCGTACTTCGTAATTCATCCTCTTAGAAGTAAAATTTTAATTACTTCTTAAAGTAATTATTTTTACCAGAAGCAGGTATATCAAATGTTGAGCTTTTTCTTTTAAATTGATGAACTTTCACAAAAACGTTCATTCTTTTTTACCATTTCAAGTAAACTTCAAAATATCCTCACCTTCTCTTAACAGACATTAACTTTAAAATAAAACTATTTTTTTTAAAGAATATTAGTAACCGAAATTACTAATATTCCCCCTAACCCCTCCAGCTAAGCTAAAGTGCTTGTGTTAGGATTTTTAACGGATTATATCACGATTTATTTACACTGATCCCGATAACTTTAGCTTCATTGATTACATATATATTTTAAGAAAAAAAGTACAATTTTAAATCATACTATTTTATTCTTTCATTTGAAAATAATATTAGTATCCTAAACTACTAGTACTGCGTTAAGTGAAATTGCTTGTGTTGGATTTTCACCTGCCTGAAAACTATTTACGAATATTTTTATAATTTATGTGTTTTCTACAATTTTGTTCAGGCGACGCAGATGAACGTAGCCCAATATAGTAATCTAGCTGTTCCCGTTCCCGCTTCCCATGGGAGCATATTCCCGTGATAAAAAGTAGCCTATGTGTTATTTCAGACTATAATCTATCCCTATGCCAAATTTCATTCAGATTCCTTCAGTCGTTTTTGCGTGAAAAAGCATACATACATACATACTTGCATACATACATACATACTCACAAACTTTCGCGTTTATAATATTAGTAGGATGAAAGCTACCAAAATATTATTTTTAAATATGTGTAAAAATCGATTTGAGTGCGATTGAGTATAAACTTTTTTAGTATGTGATTAAAAATAAAATTATAAGATTTCGTGTTGTTTTTAAAAACCATCTGTCTTTACAATCGTTAGTTATGTAAAAATTTTACTTTAGTTATTTGGTCATAATATACATACTTGAAGGTATGGAATCCATAATGTTTGAATCCTAATATTCATTAAATAAAGTGGTCAGTGCAATTTGAACCAAGGGTCAAAATTGATTTCAATTTAAAAAAAAAATTAAATTATTCAAGAAAAATGTGTAGATAATAAAATTAAAAGTATCAAACGTTTCATCAGACTCGTATTCAGACGGCCATGGAAAGACGCCACAATCTGTCTAGTTACTAATTTAGGTTAATGTTTTTTCATATATAGGCCAGCTTTACTGTAATTTTCACCTATGTGCTACGTTTCCGTTAGTTTCCAGCAGTCAAAATTTCAAATTTCAAGTCTCCACGTTTTAGTTTTCAGCAGTCAAAATTTCGAATTTCAAGCCTCCGCGCTTTAGGCTAGGTTCTATCTTGATGATGAGGCAATGCGGACAAGTGATAATAGATATGGACACAGTTTAAAACGATAGTATTAAAGTATAAAATGCAATTTACATCACACACACACACACGCACACACTCACACACACACATACTCACACACACACACACGAACACACACACACCAACATACGAACACTCATATTCATATCATATCGCATGCATAGTAATTATTTTGTTTTATTAAAATTTCGTTGATGGAATTTACTTCATGGTCGATTGTTTTGGAATAAGTTTTGGCCACGGCTGTAATTATTTCGGAGGGGATGGGCGCTGTTAGCTGAGATAGCTTATCCTAGTTCGGCTACAGATGCTATCTTGCTTGTTAACTTGAAAATTTTAACGTATATCTATTACCTATGTTTACCTTACGTCATACTGAAGTAAATAAAAGACTTCATTCGTGTTACGGTAAAAAAAAATCACAGCAATTGCACCGGAATTTTTTTATATAATTTATTCAGTGCATTCCGTGGTTAAAATATATATGTAATCAATGAAGCTCAAGTTATCGGGATCAGTGTAAATAAATCGTGATATAATCCGTTAAAAATAGTTTTATTTCAAAGTTAATGTCTGTTAAGAGAAGGTGAGGATATTTTGAAGTTTACCTGAAATGGTTAAAAAGAATGAACGTTTTTGTGAAAGTTCATCAATTTAAAAGAAAAAGCTCAATATTTAATATAGCTGCTTCTGAATATTACTACTTGCGATATTTTCATTACCTTCACTTCAAGGTCTATTGTACAAATCGTGTGTAATAACAGCTTATGATTGATAGGCTGACGTTCGACTATACATACGATATTCAGTATTTTACCACCAATCTTAAAGTGATAATATATATAGATAGAGAATAAACCAAAAAACTAAATTAAATGAGATGAATAGTTTATGATTCAGAGGGCCACTCCAAAACCTTGAGATTCAAATTCAAATTCTTTATTTGCGGAATTGCGGAGACTCAAGTAAAGCTCATCTGAAAGCTGCTGACGGCATTCTCTCGCAGGCTTTCCTCTCGGGGTTGGGGGGTTAGGACGGCAGTCGTTCCTGTTAAAGCCAAAATAAACCAAATTATAGAATCGAGATGCAGGAGAGTGGAATTCGGGCTCTAAAGACCAAGCTTTGGACGCAACCAGACAACCAACATACATGCATAGAAATACTCACCCTTTCTCTCTCCGTGGTCAGACAGCATAACAGCCTGCCATCGGCTTCTATCCTTCCACTATGCGCCTTTCACCTTTCATGTAAGCTCGCCGGTTTTCAGTGCTTCTGACCTGCCTTTCTAATTCGACAGACGTCACGCCAGAACCTTTCTCGAAGGGGCGAAAAGATAGCAGCATACTATAGATTTGCTACTCTGAATGTACATTTATAATATCAGCAGGATAATATTATGGGGCTTCCACACGATACAGTTTAATTGCCCAACCAGATTGGCCAACTTCCATCGACACGGATAATGTGGATCAAATCTTCTATCCACACGACACGATTTGATTGTCAATCTAGTCAGATTGGGCTCAAATTGGGATAAAATTATTTCGTGTGGAAGCCCCTTAAAGATTGGCACACGAGCGGAGGGGAGAAAATAGTACGTCAACAATATGGTATACGAGTACAACAGATTATGTAATTATATCGTAATTCAATTTAATGAAGTAGGTACGGAAGTTATAACAAAGGTAAATAGATGATGTTACCAGTGCACCACGGGCATGATGGCAGACACAATAAATCATGCCTATTTACAGTTGTTAGTACAATAAATGTTATATCATTACAAATGTTGGTGGATCCATGAACTTCCTGGTTTGGTTTTTTCAAATTCTCACTATTATAAAGTTGTATCAAACATGAAAGATTTTAATATTGTTTATAAATATTCACAAATATAATATATGGAATTGCCTATAACATAATTGTACTGTATTGTATATATCTGTATCATACGCGAGTTTCGACTCTCCAAGTGTTCAGAGCGCTTATCAACTTAGTCGAGAAGGATACTTACAGTCGAATCTATTGATACACATTCTAAGTAGTCCGCCTTATGAACACTAAGTCTACACTCCATTTTAAGCAGTTTACGTTGTTCTAGGGTGCTCAGGGTATGATAGAGCCATACTTGAACGGTTCTTAAATCTCAGAATTATTTCTACACCAATTTAAGCTCATTAAAGTAAGCTTGAATTGGTGTAGAAATAAAAGAACTGAGTTACGCTTCATTTGAGTCTAGATAGCGCTGTTTGGTATGTCTTAGGATATTTTAATAAACAATGTAGTAAGGATAGTAACTTGGAACTGCAAATTCCAGCTGGGAACGAACCCCTATAATGTTATGTATAATAGAAAATATGTAAATTGGTTTAGAATCTTTAGTTGTTCTCGTAACAAGCCATACATCTGGCAATGTTTATTAATGATGTTGTCAACATGCTGATTGAAGTGCAGCTTTGAGTCCAATATAATACAGAATTTTTAATTGTATGTATAATTGCCTCAATAATATAGACATGTTAGTAAGTTATAACTTATTATTAAACATACAGAAATAACATGAACAAGAAGTAATAAAATGGATAATTTTCGTAGTCAGCCACCTGTTGCGGTTAGTCCCCTAGTCAATTATATATTAAAATTATCACATCGGCAGCAAAAGACATAAAGTGAAAGCAAGGGTTACATTCAGTGAATGGAACATTGGGTAGCGAGTTAATGCGATGTCTTCATTAGGGACAAATTGATGTGTGCTACCAGCCTTATAATGTTGGTAGGCTAGTAATTTAATGTTATATCATTTCATAAAAAGTGCGGTATTTTTAACCGAAATGAAAATGTGGAGATATACAATTCGATATTTTCGTTTTGTGTAATTCATACAAGATATCTTCGAAGATAGTAAAATAAGATTAATCAATCTTTACTAATTTATTTTATAAGGTTTATAATTTATAAAGAATACCGATCAATGGAATGTTGTACGTTTATTAAAGTTATAATAATTATTTTCTATTAAAAAGATGATATTCTCTATATGTTCAATCATACTTACGTAATAAGGTTTTGGTCTTTTAGATAATATATATTATTTTGAATGGTGATCTATTGATAAAGATTATGCTTTTGTAGGTGATAGAGTTGTGCTCAGGATAAGAGGGCGGTTTTGACTTTTAGAATTAAGAATTATATCAACGTCCTCCGAGCCTTTCTCCAACTCAGTGGATGTCGGCTGTCAGTCCTTAGACAAGGATGGTAAGAAACTGCCAAACTTAAATTCGAAGATTTTCGATTCGATTCGATTAGACCAGGTTATCGTAATTATTAGGGCTCCAACTACCCTTATCCAATGCCACAGATGTTTGCAGCATGGCAACCGTAAGCGATAGAGTTAACATACTTTCCGTCTCAACGTTTTAAGAATGTTTACTCATTCAAAGACTAAGCTGGCTATTGCTAAACCTTATAATATATGCTCGTGGCTAAGTGGTAACCGTATAGGTAGCCCCCCAATATTTGACGACTTTCATTAATGTCGTGCATCAATGTATGCGTTGGTGAGAGTGCCGGCGGCTTATTTTCTTTCTTTTTTATGTTTACGTGTGGAAACCCTCTCGGGCTCCACCCCATCTGTGCCGACGATGGGGTGGGTGTGTCGGAATCGGACCGACTAAAACCACACGGTATCCTCCCCAAGTGTCCATTGCCGGGCACCCCGGGTAAGCCCTCGAAAGGATAACCCCAGGAGTGCCGGCGGCTTTACATAATTTTCTTTTTCCTATCTGCCTGTTTACTACTCACCCTTTTTAGAGCGAGCCTCTATTGTTGTAAGCTATCATAGACTATGGTTACCAAGCTATCCAAGCGCCAATAAGGTTGCATCCAAAGGTTACAGACTGGATCCTGGGGTGCGTCTGTCCATTAATTTGGTTTATCTTGGCTTTTATGCAAGGCACTGCCAAAAATTGGTATCGCTAAAAACCACAATCCGACCATTGCCTTTTTGTAGCTGTCATACATATGATATGACAAAAAGTACACTATGCCTATACAGATACGTGTTAAAATTCATGTCGTGACGTGTCGAAATTCTAAATTCGTTTCCACCTCACCCAGGAACGGAACCTAACACAATTTTTGCAGCAACAATTAGTAACTTTTTGTTACCGTCGATGACATTACGAACAGGCGCGCTATGTGTAAGTAGATAGGTGTCAAACTTCAAATTCATTAATATTGCTCCGTCTCGTTCCAAATTCGAAACTCATAATTTTTGTTCCAAACAGCTTCTCTAGCAGTATATATATAGTCCATTGAAAATTTGGGGTTGCGTTGCGTTACTGGACCAAAGTTGTAGAGAATTTAATTTGCAACATAAAATGTTAACAAATTTTTTTTAACAGATAAATAGGTTAAGAGATATATCGTGCGCTCCACACGTTGGTGGAGTGCCCTGCGTGGGCGAGTCAACGCCGGGATCTCGTTGCGGTCCTGGGCGTGGACGTTCTCTCGTTGGAGACCATGGTGAGGGCCGTGGTCTCCGACGGGAGCAAGTGGCACGCCGCCGCCTCTTTCTGCGAGCAGGTAATGCGCGCGAAAGAGACGGCGGAGAGGGAGCGGGAAAGAACCCTGCCCCCCGAGTTTCGCAGTCTGCGGCGAGGACGCCGCAGACTCATCTACGCCCAGGACTACCGACCTCCATGATCGGGGCCTGAGGACGGCAGTTGGCCGACTCGCCGTCCTTACAGAAGCAGGCCGTGGCGGAGGCGTGTCGTGTGTGCCCTACACACGCCTGCCAACTCACCGAAGCGGGATAAAACCCGACCCCACCAGGCGAGGCCGCGAAGGCGGCCAAAGTCCGCCGGCAACCCTGGGGTTATCCTTTCGAGGGCTTACCCGGGCTGCCCGGCAACGGACACTTGGGGAGGACACCGTGCGGTTTTAGTCGAGACACGACATAACCACCCCCGCTGGCCAGCGGGGGGGTATCCGAAGGGATTTCCGCACGTAAAAAAAAAAAAAAAAAAAAAAAGAGATATATCGTAAAAACCATTTCAACCCCTATTTTCAAGATGGCGGCCGTGGGACAAGGGTGGCGACCCCACAAACTTGGTTTTAGCTTTACACTGACCCCCCCTACACATCAAAAAAATAAAATTGCGTCCTCTAAAAAACGCAAGGTAAGGCCTAAAAAATGTAACATTTCAATGGACTAATATCATAAAAGTCATTGGTAGCAACTAAACTAGTAAGAAAGTTGCCAACATCAAAATAAGCTCAACAACCCTACAAACATAACAATAAAAAAGATTGGCTACAAAGTTACCCTTCAAAATATGTCTCTTTCCTTTTTTGATATCTGATAAATGAAATCAAACGGACCGTAGGGTTGAACATATGTCGCTGATCACCCCTGCCATCCTATGCCAATTAACATGGGGTGTAATCAGGGGGTTGATGACATCATTGCTAATGAAGAGTTTCGGATTTGCAGATTGCAATATTTAGAGGAAGATGACAATGGCAAATGTGGTTAGATGGTCTATTCGGTTATTATATTATAACGTTAAGTCTATTCAATATACTTTTCATACAATGCAAATTAAATGCACTAATAAATCTAGGAACTTATTTTATTTATCAGATAACTAGCTGACCCCCAAACTTCGTTCTACCCTGGAACCAAGTTATGTAGGTTACCTTCTCAGCGGAATTTATTTCATGAATGTCTCATATTTTTAATTATTAAGCGTAGCGTGCTGAAGGCGAGCGAAGCGTCTTTGGTTTCAAAGTTGCATTTGAAACAAATGATACTCCTCCGAGACCGTTTGACCGGTCTCGACCGGTCTCGACCGGTGATCAAGTAGACATTACTGAGTGTCGTAAGGGGTCGAATGTCCAGATCGGTCTTACCATCGAGGAATAATCACCGAAAAACCAAATCAATGGAAAAAGTCGACCGGTCACGTTGACCTATTGTTGGATAGGCAAATCTCGCTACGCTTAAGTTTGGGTTGATTGCGAAGCTGGTAACCGTCCTAGTCCTAATAGCTATAGTAGATGGCTCAGGTCCAGCTGGAGTGCCTTATTTGTTCAACTTACATCCCATCATTAGAGACCCGAGATGGCATGTGGTTTTGGTTGGTTAGAGTCCGACATAACTACCCCCACTGACCAGCGACGGAGTAACCGTGGCAATGTCAACAAAATGGCATAGTATAGGTGGCTAAGAGTATACATACTTGCTTAGGAGATATGGATATATAAGATAGGTAGAGACAAATCTAAAAAACCAACGATCATTAAAATCGATCCACCCGTTCTTGAGTTATACAAGTTAAAAAATTAAATACGAAAATATAAAGAGAGAGGCCGAACTTTGTAAGTTTGTTTATATGTTTGGGTTAATCTTCGGCACTACTACACTTATGGGAGAAATCCTTTCACCATTTGTAAGGAACATTATCCCTGATGGGCATGTATTATGTAGAAATTATGATGGCTTGAGTTAAAAAAATCCGGCCAAGTGCGAGTCGGACTCGCCCATGAAGGGTTCCGTAGTAGCAAGTAAAATTTTCATATTTGAGTTGTATTGAATGAAAGGTAAATTGCGATTTACGATTTATGACGTATTAAAAAAAAAACAACTTACTAGCAAACTAATTTTCGGTGGAAGTTTACATGGTAATGTACATCATATATTTTTTTAGTTTTATCATTCTCTTATTTTAGAAGTTACAGGGGGGAGGGGGGCACACATTTTACCACTTTGGAAGTGTCTCTCGCGCAAACTATTCAGTTTAGCAAAACGTGATATTAGAAACTTCAATTTCATTTTTGAAGACCTATCCATAGATACCACACACGTATAGGTTTGATGAAAATAAAATGTTGAGTTTCAGTTCTAAGTCCCATACTTAGAACTGAAACTCAAAATTTGACCCCCAAAATTTACTGTTTTTTTTTCTATTTTTGTGTGAAAATCTTAATGCGGTTCACAGAACAGCATAGTTCTTATAGTTTCGGAAAAAAGTGGCTGTGACATGCGGACGGACAGACAGACAGACATGACTAATCTATAAGGGTTCCGTTTTTTGCCATTTGGCAACGGAACCCTAAAAGCTCAAACCGAAGCGAAGCGAGGGCGGATTTGCTATATTTATAATAAATATAGGTGCATATGTTCACTACAATCTGCAAAATAGCTCTCTAGACCCATAGCAAGCAAAGCCCTAATAGCCCATAGCTCATTATGTTATGGGCACTAGAATGCGGATAAACATACTTATTACATAACATAACATAACATAAACTCAACGCCTATATCCCCGAAGGGGTAGGCAGAGGTGCTAGCACCCACGTTTCGCCAGTTTATGTTTTAGGTCCCAATGTAATAGGTGGCGAGCCTATTGCCATTAACCGGGTACTTATAAACCTGCGATAAATACACACATAACTTCGAAAAGCATCGAAAAGTCATTGGTGTGTGCCATGGTAATACCTGGGATCGAACCCGAGACCTCGTCTCAGCAGTCCTTTACCCATACCACTAGGCTACCGCGGCTAGGCTAGGCTACATACTTATTATAACCCATTTTTTAGCGTGTGGAATCCCCCACGAGCTTCCCCCCTTCGCATCGGTGCCGACGATGGGGTGGGCGTGTCGGAATCGGACCGACTAAAACGACACGGTGTCCTCCCCAAGTGTCCATTGCCGGGCACCCCGGGTAAGCCACGGCCCGCGACGTGCAGTGCAATGTTGATGCCTATCTATCGATAAATAGAACGTTACAACAAAGCGTCCAATCCATTAATGTACTGGTTGGACCAAACCACTAAGCCACACCCAAGGACGTCTATGTATCCTAAACAAGCTGCTTAGATAGAAAATGACACAATTTTATATTTATCTAGTAAACATACAAGCCATTATGTTTCTATGTATAATATGTATGTATTTACAAAAAAAAAGTATATAAGTATGTTTATCCGCATTCTGGAACCCATGACACAAGCTAGTTAAACTATGCTTACTTTGGGTCTAGTAAGCGCTGTATAGAATGTCATAGATCGAATCTTTAATAAAATTTAATGTATATTTTTCTAGTTTAATAAATCTAGATTTTATACCGGGGTATTTTTCACCTACAGCGAGCATTTGTGTTGTTGAAAGGCGTGCGGAGGGCACTGACTTAAAGGAACGCAAAAATGAGGGTAAAGCAAAACATTTTTTATGGTAATATTTATCGTAAAATTTCTTTACTGACAATAAATTTGTATAGAGTTGTAATTGTTGTGAGTTCTTAACGTGTTGCTTTTTCATATTTCACTTACGAGAATTTATTAAAGGTACACATTATTTAATTATCAATATGTACAAAGGCAAGCTTAATTCAATTTGAGTTCTTTTATTAGTAAACCTCAAAGTAAAATATGAAAATGCAAATTGGGAGAGGCAGGAGTAGCCTTTGGTCTTCCCGGAAGACTAAAGGCTATTCCTGCTTTGCAATTTCTTTTTTTTAGGGTCGGCAGCGCGAGTGTGACGCCCCTGGTGTTGCACACGTCCATAGGCCACGGTGACCGCTTCCCATCAGGTGGGCCGTGAGCTTGTCTGCCACCTGAGTGGTATAAAAAAAAAAAAATAATAACAATATATTTTTTATCTTTAACACAATAGTACAGTCAACGATAAAACCTTTAACAATATTTTTATCATTATCTGTATATTCTACTATCCTATCCTACTTCCTATCATATTTCTTACTAATATTATAAATTTGAAAATTGCTGAAGATGTTTGGATGTTTGTACCTTTTTTTTTCGTGCGGAAGCTCCCTCGGATACCCCCCGCCGGTCAGCGGGGGTGTTATGTCGGGCTTGAACCGACTAAAACCACATGCAAGGTTGCCCATAAAGCTCTCGCTCCCCGACTGACCCTGGGCCATCTCCAGTTTCGAGATAGCCCCCTCGGTTTGGGAACCACGGTGTCCGCGTCTTGCCCCGGTTTGGGGGATGGACGCTAATCGCCCCGGCCTGCTTCTGTTGGGGTGACCGTGCGGTCTTCTGGAGATAGTTCCCACAGTGATGGCCTGCAAACCCATCAGCCGTGTCTTCAAGTAAAGCGCCCCGTAGATCACGATCTTCACTTGCTGATTAACGGATGGGGCTCTGACGCAGCCTATTCTAGTCATTCTCTCTCTCTACCATAATTGTAATTTGCACAGCCATCAGTTGCTTGAGTTCTCTTCTAATAGAGAGAGAGATAAGAACTGTTTCTTCTCTTTCATAAGTAGAAAAGCCTGACGAACGTTCAATGCTTCCTTGCGCCGTCGATGATAATTATTATTTAAAAATGAGAAAAATGTATCCTATACAAACCTAATCTAGGTTTACAGGTTAAATATAAATTAAATAATAATACACTTTTTTTTAGTATCCTCACCAGGTCCAGGTCTTATGTATGGTCAAGTCTAAGCAAGATGAATCGCCACTTCCGCTTGCGTCACGACGAACTGGGACCCTATTTAGAATGAATCACGCAATTTTGACATAGTCTACAGTAGGTGACGTTGGAGCCCTTATGTGGGGTAAGGGGTGGCGCGAGAATGTAGCCACCCCTTAAGTGTGGCTGCCAGACTTCAGACATCATGTCCTCCATTCTCGAACACCTTTCACACTAAGCGGAAGATTGAATTTGTTTGTTTGCCACCGACGAATGTCATAACGACTTAGGTGACCCCAACTGTGATCTTTATGGTATATTCCAATTTGTAGAATCGTTTAAAACACCCCAATGATGGATATATATTATACCTATACCAATAAAAACTTAACAACAATCAACAGTTTTTTTTTTCACCCTTCAATAAACATTAAACCGTCACCCCATCGTTCATAATTAGAAGTGATTGTTTTACAACAAAGAGAACTTGAATAGTTCTCAAGTTAACAATGGCCAGACAATCAAACACTACGGTTTAATATTTCAACGTTACAAAGTTGCAAATAAATGTTAAGGAATGAACGATAAGCGGGTAGCGAAAGTCAAGTAATGTAAATTGTAAACTATTCTGAGTCTGTGTTCATTATCCGCCCCTTCATTCTCTATTGCAAAAATCATGTCAATTATCAATAATTACACTGAAGAATTCCTCATAAAGATATTATCATAATATTAACAAAATCTATACTATTATTAAATTGTAAATTAGTTTGTTTAATTGGAGATGTTTAAAAAAGCTTGGGTTATCTTAAATTAACGATTCGGTACACAAAAAAATATTTTTTAGAATTGCTATATGTTTATCTATTAGTTCGCGATGGACGCAAAATTCTTGAACGGAGTTTAATGTGGTTATTTGTATTAGAAAGGTCTTTCAATCATCATCATCATCATCAACCTATTCTAGTCCACTGCTGGACATTGGTCTCCCCTAATGAGCGCCATAGCGCCCTGTCTTCAGCTTGCCACATCCAGCATCTGCCCGCAGGTCTTTCAATGTTTGATTGTAATTAGGTAAGTAGAACCGGAGATATGGAGGCCCAGCGGAGTCGCGGGCATCAGCTAATAATATAAATATATACAAGTTTATAAAAATAAATAAAGAAAATCTAGTGGGGCGGAAATCACACAGTGATTGTCAAACTTTGGGCCAAACTTAGATATTTTTGTTGCAGTCTTTTTATTCAAAATTACAGACCTTAGGCTTTATGCATATTATTCGACGCGTCTTTATATATTGAGTAATAAATATGAAGAAAATGAAATCAAATCAAACGTCTTCGACGTCAAAAACACAAAAAAATGATTTTATATTTCAGTTTCTTTCAGAGTCTGGTTGTTTTATGTAAATATACAATATACGTATTGTCATTGTCACTCAAATGTCAAAGTCTAATACGCGTTACTCTGATAACTCGAAAGAAACTCACTTGTAAATGTTTTTTAGGGACAATTTGTATGGTAGGTACCCGAAACCTTGAACGTACAAACCCGAAAATCTAATCAGTTCTTCCCATTAACCAAACAAGATGATTGGCGAAAGAATTTTTTAAATCGGATAAGTGGTTCTTGAGTTATTGCGTAAACAGACATCCAGACATCCAGACCAACAGACAGACCGACACAAAAATTTTTGCTTATTTAGACTTAGAATCATGTGAAACGTCGAGAAAAGTGATAAAAAGTGGGTGTAAGATTTTGATTGTTTTTGCGTGATTTTAAGACTTCGGTGTCCACCTGGTTGGTGGCCCGAAGTAATATTAACAAGTTAGTTATAGTTAACTTAGAAAGTACGAACGAGTCGACGGCCCGGACTAACTCAAGAAATTTAAATTCAAATGTGGAAGGAATAGTGGACTTACCACTCTAGAAGAACATTTACGGAATAAATACTTCGCGTTTTCGACGAAAGTTGGGTTACGAAAAGAAAGAAAATATGTATATGAAAGGCATTTTCTCTATCTACACCTGTGTTTATACCCTAGTGCCACATTTGTATGTCGAAGTATGTACGTGTGAATTGTCTAGGTAACTTGATTAATGAGCGGAATGTATTTTCTATTACAAAGTAAGGGTTGTCAGATGAAAAGCATCTTAGCTTGATCCGCTCAACGTTTATAACTTTGAACCCGGTCTAAAAGTAAATTGTACGTTTAATGTATAAAAACTGTTGTTATTCATGAGGGCCAAATGCGACAGGGTTGAAAAGCAAATATAATAAAATGTTATCAATTACGCTACTGTTGTCAAAGTCATGGCAGGTTGGTACGAATTACAGCAATGTATTGAGGAAATTTGTGGTCTACAGCTTATTAAAAAAGGAAGAGTTTTACAATTCCTATGTTTTTGATGGGAAATGGCAATTGAATACGACGGGCGTTTGGCGTGACCCATGCGTAGTCACACTATTTTTGTGTAAAAATGATGACTAGGACTAGGTATTATTCGAGTAATAAAATATATTTTTAAATAAAGAATACTTGGTTTTTGTTTTCTCCGTCCTCCATAAGCGAAGGCCTGGGGGTGGCAGGTGAGGCCGCCTGTCACCCCAGGAGAAGCAGGCCGGGAAGGTGGGGCGACTAGCGCCCCTCCCCGAAACCGGGGCAAGACGGGGACACCGTGGTTCCCAAACTCGAGGGGGCCATCTCGAAACCGAAGATGGCCCAGGGTCAGTCGGGGTGCGAGGGATATGCTCTATGGGCAACGTTATACCCCTGCGTTTTAAGACCCGAGACGGCGTGCGGTTTTAGTCCGTTCAAGCCCGACATAACCGCCCCCCTGGCCGGAGCGAAAGGATTTCCGAAGGGATTTCCGAACGAAAAAAAAAAAAGATACTCGAGTAATAATATATATTTTTAAATGAAGAATACTTTGTTTTTGATTTTTTCATATTTTTTACTATACCATATTTTAAACCTGTTTATCTGTGTATTCATCTGTGGCATCATAGCTCTCAAATGGAGCTAGTTAAATATTTTAATGTGAGGTTTTTATCTAGACGTGATCGAAATAGTTCTTAGCTATTATTTATGAAGATCTGTTCAGATGTAGTCTGGCGGTCGCCACAAAACGTGGCTACACCAGACATAGCGACTCTTGCATTTTCTCTGCGATGTAACGGACATGAAAACTACCGCGGATCTTTGATACTCCAATATAGATTCACAAGATAATGTACTCTACTTTGTATAAGTAGGGCGGCAAAAATGAGTAGGTAAATTAAAATCGAATCATTTCAAATATTTCATAGCGTGGATCGTTAATGAGGGACTTAGGCCATTACATAGCAATCAGCGGACGCTTACGATAGCCAGAATATGAAACTGCATAAGGCATCAAGATGATATTTGTATGAAAAATCTTGACAACATACTTATAGTCACCTAACTATCGAGCAGTTAGTCTTATTGTAAAAAAACTTTATAAATTTGACAGTTTGCCAGGATGGAGGTATGTTTGTAGCTCTTTTACGCAAAAATGACAGAACGGATCTGGATGAAATTTGGCACAAGGATAGATTATAGTCGGCATGGGACAAAACATAGGCTACTTTTTATGCCTGGAATAGGAGAGAATGGGAAGCGGGAACGGAACAGAATTCCACACGGCTGGCCGAGGGCAAAAGCTAGAGTAGTAATATATTCTCAAGCATTATCTGCTTTTTATTTAATTTTGATTTAGGGTCTATTAATTTGTAATAAAATAGTTAAAAAGTTAGAAAGAGAATTGTCATGATAGTTAATTATCATGACAATTCTCTTAATATTTATATATTTGTACGTCAACGAAATTTTACAACTTCCTAACAACTATAGTTTTGATAACCTAAATTCCATATTTGTACCTATATCTAATTTTCATTTCATAAAATCGGCTTTAACTCACTGTGGAGTCTGCATACTTAATACAATGTAAATCCAAGCTAGCAATTTATAGGAAGCTTCATTCAGCTGCCGAATCCGATTGTATTTCACAAAACCGTGATTAACTGTTCCTGATTAGTGTTCTTGTATCAGTTAATGAAGCGTTGTATTACGAAAATTGAAGTGCCGAAATGTTCATTGCAATACACCAAAGGCGACATACAATTCATGAATATATAATACATGAATTGTATGTCACCTTTGGTGTACATTATTATTGTTGTAACATTTGAAGCATTTGACTATGAAATATTGGTGTCTTTGTCATCCGGACGCCAATCTCCGTTACTTCTAAAGAAAGCACTCTGAAGACAGATACATTAACAGCTCATCATAGAAGGTTTTCATATAAAGTTTCACGATAGGTATGTTAGCTTTCCCGAGGGGGCCATCTTAAAGTCGTAGATGGCCCAGGGTCAGCCGGGGTGCGAGGGAATTGCCCTATTAGGCCACCTTACACCCTAACCTCGGTCTGAAGACCCGAGACGGCGTGCGCTTTTTGTCGGTTCAAGTCCGACATAACCACCCCCGCTTTGAGGTCATAACCGCCCGTATTGTCTCGGTCGTGCACACGGACCGTACTTCACGCGACTGGTAACATTGATTGCAAGGGATAGGGCTTGGAAGTTAGCCTCCAGTCCCTATCTAAGAAGAAACTAAAACTTATAAAATTCAAAGGTCTACGACACAAAAGTGATTTGAAAATTCCACCGTCAGTCACTAGGAAAGCGCGCATCACGCTCGCTATTGTAAAAGAAAGAAGCACAATGGTCGGTGCGGTGTTAGACTACCAGTGTTACAGCAACAAAGACTTGTTTGGACTCAGAATGGCCAGTGATTGCTTCTTGTTCGAGCTGGAACAATTAGTTAGGAGCTGGTGCAAGTTAGGTACGGATCGAGTGAATCTGTGATCTAATTAGAAGATTGACGGGGTTTTCAAATCCTTCTCTCCATTTATGAGCAATTCCAGTTCAGATCAGAGGTCTATCTCTTGAAGAATATGAAAAATATCGTATTGTTACCTGTTCGTTCTGAAAGAATTCTAGAATCGTAAGTAAGATAGGTACTAAGATATTTTTTATTACAACTGTTTTACGTAAAATACAAACATACAAATAATTATTTGTGTTTTAAATCTTGCTATATCAAGTTTATAACCGAGGTTATAGATTTTTCTAAGAACATAGTGTATATTTCGCTGGCGCGCACAAAGTCTTACGATATGCGTCCTTGCGCAAGAATGTGTTCTTGGACAAGTCACGAGTGATTAGATTACCTACTTCCAGGTAGGCATGTTTCATAGACGATCACATGGTCATACTATTGCAGCAGCTGACATAGTAGTCAAACGCGGGCGGGCCTATAAATGACGAAAAAGATATAAGTTCAAGGTGTATAATAGTGCGTGAGCTTTCAGTACGTATTCTGATACCAACCTTGCTGTCCAGATTTCAACGGCTTCAATAAAATAAAGAAGCATAATTTTACCAAATAAGACATTTGTTGCCGTGTAGAACAACAATGGTCAAGTTTGACAATCGATAATTCGTCCAAATTGATATTGGTCAAACCGATAATTTGTCAAATCGTTCAATTATGAAATTTGCCAAATGCCTAAGAACATAAAAATACACTTCTTTGCATAAATAATTTGGAATTTGGATTGGAATGACTACTATTTTTACGTACCTTTTTTTACCGGCCCCCCGGCCAGCTGGGCGGTAAAAAAAACTTGGGGGTGGTTATGTCAGAATTGCACCGACATTGGTACCGACAAACTATACGCATTAAATACCAGAATCTAAGAATTTACTAAGAAATGCTCATTCAGTTAACGTTTAAGATATATATGAGAACACTCTCTGAAGCTTAACTTATACCACCAATAGGTGATCAACTCATTAATTGCGCCAACGTCGAATTGTAAGTTACAAATCCGATTGAATAACTCAAATGAAGACGCGCCGGTACCACAATACGTCGACGTTTGCTCATTTATCAAATGATGGCAGAATGTGACGGACGCGGTGGTTAGATTTGTTGGTGATGGATATGAAGACACATTGAGATGTTTCACATTTTTCTACTATTCCATTTTTACTTGCTCTTCCCAACGTGAAAGTGATGTCTCTACCGGGAATTATATACTGATATTTACTCCTCCACCTTAGAGTCCAGATAGTATGCAAATATAAAATTCATCGACTATCATAATACCCGCATTATAAGCATAAGATCTTAAAGATCTGACTTAACCATACTTTTAACTGGTGTTTATCCGTTTTCGATTTTCAAATACAATTTAATTCCTTCACTAATTACTTTAATATAGGATTTAATTAACTGCCTAGTTTCAAAAGTATGCTCACTCACATAATTTCTTACCTTTAAAGTTCAACGACACAATATTTAACTATAAATTGCCAGGAAAACAATCACTGCACAAATAAGCTTCCGATCCACAGTGATTTTATCCAAGCCGTAGTACCGACACCGCAGTGAATCAGCAGTATGGTAGCGATTGAAACGTTACCGCTTACCACTTTACACTCCCTTGTCATTCACCATGATGCATCACATTCGACGTATGTAACTACCAAATCTCATAATGAAGGTCTACTTCATTGTTTCGCTATTCAAAAGAACCATACAGGTCATCTGTTTTGATTTACCTTTTTATTTATTTTTTGTCTATGCTTTGAGAGGTCGTGTGGTTTTGGCATAGTGTATGTAAATAAATGAATCGACGCCTCCGGGCACAGACAGTATCGTTCAGTCATAATTAAGATAGTTTATTGACAGATCTTATATAACGGCACTTTTGACTTATGTGTGATTGAGTTTGTATCCGTTTTCAATTCTCACATATAATCTTATTTGAAGTATTGTTTAAGTCGTAAAATGTTATTTGAAGATCTACGATGACTGCGCGTTGTGTCTACTAGTTAGAAATCAAGTTATTTAGTAACGAACATCCTACGTTGTGATTTGAGGGAATCCTGAACGTCTGAACGTTTTTGTTACTAAGGCATGCCTGAACGGCTGAACGGATCTCGTTGAAAGTAGGCACAGAGATAGATTATTGTAGCTTGTAAAAGTGTATTGTTCCTGTGGGTTGCGAGAACGTGAATAGTATTTGCTAACCGTGGGCCAGTATAATATTATATTTAACACTTACATTATAGTCATGCTTACTTTCTTCCATTGCGCCGCTTGCCAGAGACAAAAGGAGCCCTTTCGCGGATTATGTAGAGGTTATGTAGAGGACGTAAATATGTCCTCCCTGCTCTGTCCAGGTAAATATAGTAAAAGAACTCCACAGCGATGGCAATACTAGCATGATACTCCTAGTAGTGGTAATCGTCCATGATCAGTTATATTAGGCATATGATTTTTTAGGGATTTTCTTTAGAAAAGCCCTATTGCTATCGAGTCGTCGTCGTCGTCGAGTTGCTGTTTTCGGTAATAGATTCGTGCTGGGGTGAACCATTGCAAGATAAAGAAAAAATCGCAAAAAAAACAAATCGCAAAATCGAAAATCCCTTGTATTCGGCTGAGCTCGTCTCAGGAATTCAACTTGTTTAATATGAAGTTGTGTCCGTCTCTTTTTTTGTGTACAAAATGAATAAAAATAAATAAATAAATAATAAATATTTGTATCTGTCTCCACCGAGACATTCGGGGAACAAACCTCGCCCGTACAATTTAGTTAAAAATGAGATATTTCCTTAATTTTGGCGCATGTTATTACTTCCTAGAATTTAGTCCTTATTAGCGGCATTACCGAATGGTGCAATAATACAGGGTTGTGTATATTCCCCAAAATTAACAGGTTTGATTCCTGACTAGGAGTATGGATTTTCCAAAATCCGAATGGTGTAGCTTGAGTCTTCATCAAAATTGTGCTCGCCAAGTATCAAACCCGTTAATTTTGAAAAAAAAACACATCCTGTATTATTACACCATTTGATAGTGCCGCTAACAAGGAACGAATTTCGGGAAGCCATAGCATAAAAACTTGAAGAAACTTTTTGTGAGCTTCCAGCGTTCTGGTAAAAGTTGCCGCGGACGGAACGATGTTGGAAATGTTTTTAATGATTTTTTAACAATATTTTTTAACACAGGAAAAATCAGCACTACAAATTTAAGTGAACTGCGTACTATCTTTAACTACCTTTAGCTCCTGTTTATTGACAAATGGACGCCAGTACAAGCTAGCAAATATGCATACACCCAAGGTACATGCCTACACTGCATTATCACATACATTTTATCCTTACTAATATTATAAATGTGAAAGTAACTCTGTCTGTCTGTCTGTCTGTTACTCTTTCACGGCTAAACCACTGAACCGATTTTGCTGAAATTTGGTACAGGGGTAGATTAGACCTTGGGAAAGGACATAGGCTATGTTATGTCGCGATAACCGACATCTACGCGGGCGGAGCCGCGGGCAAAAGCTAGTGCTTAATAAAATAAGTGTGTTCTGGGAAGCCCGGGATCTTGGACTATAACGGGTGACCCACCTAACGCAGCGGTCCTCTATCTATATATTTGCACGAAAGAGAACCCTGCAAAAGTAAGCCAGTAAATAATTTAGGATTATGACAGCCTAGATGCATAAAGATCAGAATTATCTTTTTCTAATAAAACAAAAAGCATATCATAAGTTTAGGTAGTGTAAGATGGATTCTCGAAACATTTTCGAGAGTCCATCTTACACTACCTTTTTTTTTTTTTTTTTTTTTTATCGTGCGGAAATCCCTTCGGATACCCCCCCGCCGGCCAGCGGGGGCGGTTATGTCGGGCTTGCACCGACTAAAACCGCACGCCGGCTCGGGTCTTCAGACGCCGGGGTGTAAGGTTACCCATAGAGCACATCCCTCGCACCCCGGCTGACCCTGGGCCATCTCACCACTAACAGCATCGCTCATCCTGTCTCCTCTGAAAGCAGAGGAGTACGGAGAGCGATGTGTTCCCGCCACGTTGGGTATTGGCCGACGATCAATGCCAACCCTATGAAGGGGTGAAGGGGAAGCCATTGACCGCCGCCCAGGGTGTACCGGCCGCTAATTTTTTTAAGAAGCCACTATTATCATGCAGTGTAAGATATTCTTCTATACTAAAACATCAATGCTTATATTGGAGTAGAGCTATATTACGTGTAGGTATAGTGAAGGTACCTAGTAAAAGTAGGAACATCGATCCCCGTTTTCCTTTTCACGAGCTCCCCTTTTGAAAATGTTCACCCTTTAGCAGCGATCCGGACACGTAGCCCTTTACATCTCCGTTCGTTTTAATTAATATGAAGAGTTCAAACATGGACATGTTGTAACGTTTATGGTCCTTAAAGTTTACTGTGAGTTTTAATGAAATCGATTCATAAGTTTCTGTGTAACAAAGGCAAAACTAAAAAAGTAACTTTTGAAAAATTGCCAATAAAAGTTGATGATTTTTCAAAGTTTCACATTTTTGTGAAGAAATTATCTACAACTTAGTATATTTTCGGTGTCGTAGACCAATCGCGAATATTGAAAATGTTGAAACATTAAAATAAACGGAACGCGACCGTCAAACCTGGCGACAAGATGCATTTTGTAGTTATTTAGTCTCAGGAATATTAAGCCGGTCATGGTTGCCGGTCAAAAACCTGCAGCGCCCGGTCAAGTCAATACTTGAGACAGCTCTTGATAACACAAATTGATTCTTACCATAAGCACTAGTGTTCAACGTTACAAAATGATATTATATACACGTATGTCACCGCCATCTGCTTGAACCAGCCAGATAATTGGACGCCTATGCCATTCATAAAACGCTGGAATTCAATAAAGTAAAAACTAGCTAATCGGTTGAGCAATTACCTATATGACTAGCCGACGTTAGGGCCACAAATCTCTAGGCCCACTTGTCCCTATTGACACTTTTTAATTGATCTCTCGGGAAGCCGCTAGATGCGGGCAGCGCAGGACCGATCGTTGTGGAGATCCTTGGGGGAGGCCTATGCCCAGCAGTGGGCGTCGTTTGGCTGACATGATGATGATGATGATGATCTCTCGATCTACTAAACCATTTTTATAAATATTTTTACCAATAGGAAGCCACTTTATTTGTGAGTGGCATCGGCTATATAGCAACACGCTACTACCCAAGGGAGCGGAGCAGTAATCATTAATATCAACAAATCCGGCAGATTCCCTCAATTATTATTATGAACACGAATAAATTACTGGCAAATATAGGTTACAGGGCCGCAACGGGGTTCGAGAAAAGCTACAGGCAAAGCCGGTATGGGCCAATCTATGTACTCGGAGACTATTGAACCAATTTCAAAAACTCTTTCAACAATAGAATGCTACATTATCCCTCAGTATCATAGGCTACTTTTTATCCCAATATATCCTTTTTATTCTCATGGGATCAGAACTCTACACGGGCAAAGCCGTGAGCAACAGTTAGTTATAATTATTACGTATATAAAATCACGATCAAGGAGTATCTACAAAAAAAATATTTTTGAATTTAACATCAATATTTGGGGATATTTATGGCTCCACCTACATTTTCAAGCCGGTACACCTGTTGATTGACGGACGAGGCTCTGGTGCAGACCTTCCTCTCAGGGTTACCAGGTCAGATTTCAATCGCTCTAAAAAAAACCGTAGAAGCCAAACCAAAAGGAGGAGGAGTCAGTGGACTCGGTCCCCGAGGTTAAAGCCTCAACCTAAACTAAAAAAAGTACTTTAAAATTTTATTTCCCTTCCCCCTACGAAGTGGGTTCCTAAAATTTTAGTAGATTAAGGTAACCGTTTGTGATATAAAGTTTGAAGTGATTTGAAGTGCAAATTTTTGTCGACGGGGACGTGTGGACGTTCTCTCGTTGGAGACCATGGTGAGGGCTGTGGTCTCCGACGGGAGCAAGTGGCGCGCCGCCGCCTCTTTCTGCGAGCAGGTAATGCACGCGAAAGAGACGGCGGAGAGGGAGCGGGAGAGAACCCTGCCCCCCGAGTTTCGCAGTCGCACGCCGCAGACTCATCTACGCCCGGGACTACCGACCTCCTTGATCGGGGCCTGAGGACGGCAGTTGGCCGACTCGCCGTCCTTACAGAAGCAGGCCGTGGCGGAGGCGTGTCGTGTGTGCCCTACACACGCCTGCCAACTCACCGAAGCGGGATAAAACCCGACCCCACCAGGCGAGGCTGCGGTGGCGGCCAAAGTCCGCCGGCAACCCTGGGGTTATCCTTTCGAGGGCTTACCCGGGGTGCCCGGCAACGGACACTTGGGGAGGACACCGTGCGGTTTTAGTCGAGACACAACATAACCACCCCCGCTGGCCAGCGGGGGGGTATCCGAAGGGATTTCCGCACGTAAAAAAAAAAAAAAAGGGTTACTTGAATGGTTATAAATTCCTTTTTTTAAAAGAAAGTTAAAAACTTACACAGCAGGCTATGCAGACTTATTATATTAGGTCGTTACATATGAAATTGCCGTTTTTCTTGAAGAAATTGGAGGAAACCCAATTTTCAGTACTAACATTTTTGCATATTTTTTTAGGAATGACAAATCCAAATTTTATGTTTTTTTTTGTGTATGAATGAGACAACATTAAGCTAACAAACAGCAACTTTTATTACATTTTTGAAAATTGACAGCTGTTAAGTAATACGAAATTTATTATCAAAATGGATAGCATTTAGGAAGTACTGTTTTTGAAGATCAAATTAATTTATCAAGCGGCCAATAAAAACAAAATTTAGTACAGAGTTGTTAAATCTTGAAATCAACTTTCAAACAAAATATAAATAATGAAAATAGCTATTGAATTACAGGAATAACGAACTCATGAATTTGTAAGAAAATTTCGGCAATTTCATAGGTAAACCTAACCTCCCGAGACGGCGTGCGGTTTTAGTCGGTTCAAGCCCGACATAACCGCCCCCGCTGGCACGCGGGGGGGTATCCGAAGGGATTTCCGCACGATAAAAAAAAATAAAAAAAAGGTAAACCTAACCTATTATTATGTGTACTAGTATGCTTGACTATAAATGTATCTGAAGAAGTAAAAGAATGAAAATGAAATGTAAAGTAAAAGAATGAAAAAGTAAAAGACAAGAAAAAGAAAAAAATGTCAGAAAAATGTCTCCGGAGCCTTACATAGTGCACGACCCGATAGATTTGCAATTTTGCTGGTTTTCTTTTCTTTTTCTACGCCGTCGTTAAAAATAACATGCTGTGAACAACGTTAAAAACAACTAAGAGTAACGTTGTACAACACTATTTTGATATTGAGGTTTTTATTTACTGAAACAGCAAATTTTAAATTCATTTGTGTGTTAAAAAAGAGAGAAACAGCTTTATTTACTGCCAGGTTCAAATATTTCAATAAAATTCTTATTGGAAATTCAAATTGTGTCTGAATATTTTTAGTGAAATTTTTATTTCGCTACCAATACTGAACTAAACTGGAATGTGATTTACACATTTTGTATCAGTAAATGTTTTCTGATAATTAAGACTTGCCAAAATAGATGTTCGACACTATACGTAACCTTTTTTTTTTCGGATACCCGCCCACCGGACAGCGGGGGCGGATACGTCGGGCTTGAACTGACTAAAACCGCACGCCGTCTCGGGTCTTCAGACGCCAGGGTGTAAGGTTGCCCGTAGAGCATATCCCTCGCACCCCGACTGACCCTGGGCCATCTCCGGTTTCGAGATATCCCCTTCGGGTTTGGAAACCACGGTGTACCCTGTGTCTGTCTTGCCCCGGATTGGGGGAGGGGTGCTAGACGCCCCACCGTCCCGGCCTATGTCTGCTGGGGTGACAGGCGGCCTCACCTGCCACCCCCAGGCTTGCGCTCATGGAGGACGGAGGTCGTTAAGCGACACTATACGTACCCAGAACGTTGGATATTATCTTGAACAAGGAATTTGTACGTATTGCCATTTAACGTGGTAATGCTGCCAGCCTTCTGGGAACATTACCAGTTGGTGATGATGCGGTGGAATTCTGAGACGTATGTATCTAATTTAAGTAGCAACCGGTTAGAAGATTTCAGGAAAATAACTAAACATTCTTTTATAGATAGGAACAATTTATATACAAAATAGAAGTTCATATACCATTTCCCATGTTAATATTGAAGTGATGACCTCTGTGGCGTAGCGGTAGAGCTTTTGACTGGTAAGTCAGAGGTCGCGAGTTCGATTCCCGCTTGTTGTAAATATGTATAAGGACAACATAAGATATTTCTAAGCTGTAGGTGTTAATAAAATATTTTTAATCTAGTCTTAGTCCGTTACCATTGTTATTTATATAACATTACTAACTGTCGCTCGCGGCTCCGCCTGCATGAAATATTGATAGCCCTTATGCTATTAAAATTTCAGACTGTTATTCATCTCTGTACCAAAATTTATCAAAAGGCGTTTAGTCACTCTGGCGTCATTGAGTAGTAAACTTCAATTTTTTGTTTATACCACTTAGTTGGCAGACAAGCACACGGCCCCTCCTGATGGGAAGCGGTTCATTCCATCCATTCAAACTTTTGCATTTATAATAGTGGCAAGATTATTCATTATATAAAAGTACGGAGAGCACATGTACTATTTATCTCTTATACGCGGCATAGCCGTTTGTTGGTGGCTGAACTCCTCCGTAACCACTCGCGCGATCTTGACTAAATTTACCAGTGTGGACACTGAGGAGTGTTTTGAAGCGAGATGGTTCATGTCCGATGTACCATTGAGGAATGATCACCGAAAAACAGTTACATGAGCGCGCGGCCTTAGCTAAGCTCGCCAACGTAGTAAGATGTCTTATTTTACTGCTCGCTCTGCTCAATTTATTTCAGTCGCACCCTGCACTGAATTCCTGGTAAAATCTTTTTTTTTTTTTTTTTCTTTTTTATTTAGGGATTTTTATCCGTTACGGATATGTCAATCCCATCGTAGCTTAAAACAGTAAACATGCTTACACAGTATAACAAATAGAAAAAAAAATTATACCTGATGGGGACCAAATAACCCAAACAAACTTCTAGCTTCTAAACTAAAAAGCTAGCTTAAATCTTAAAAAACAAAATTTACCACCAACCTCAAGGAAAAATCTGCTCTAATAAAAGTATAGAATTGAGTGCAATACTACAAAGCTACCATAAATAAAATAAAAGTAACAGAATAACTGTTAGTTGCTCTCCTAACCCGAGTGTCTTATTGCAACTCTTTTTTTATAATCACCACATAAAAACTTTAATTCTAATATAATCTTCTCAGTATGAAATTAGGTATTTAAGATATAAAAATATAATTTTATAGTTTTGTTTGCTCGTAATTTAGTCGCTGCCATACCGTTCGTTTATCCGACTGCGATGTCAATCTATTGTTCACAGCTTTTTTTTTTTTATTGTGCGGAAATCCCTTCGGATACCCCCCCGCCGGCCAGCGGGGGCGGTTATGTCGGGCTTGAACCGACTAAAACCGCATGCCGTCTCGGGTCTACAGACGCCGGTTACACATAGAGCATATCCCTCGCACTCCGACTAACCCTGGGCCATTCGCAGTGTCCCCTCTGATAACAGCAGAGGGGTACCTGGAGCGACCACGCCCCCCCGTTGGCCTTGCAGGCCCGCCATACCACGACCCCCTCGTGCAATGGGGTCAGCTGGCCCTGAAAAGGGCCGGTTGGTCAGACTTTACAGACATAGATACCGCTAGAATAGTTTATTTCAGTTATTTCCATTGTATTATGAGCTATGGCATTCTCCTTTGGGGTAATGCCGCAGATTTAAATACAATCTTTGTACTGCAAAAGCGGGCGGTGCGGGCAATTTATAAGTTGGGCCCAAGAGTCTCCCTCCGAGAAAAGTTCAAAGAAATAAACATTCTAACTGTAGTTTCCCAATATATTTTTGAAAATCTTTTGTATGTTAGAAGAAACATTTCCAATTTTTTAAGGCTTTGTGATATACATAACGTAAATACTAGACATAAAAACAATCTTGTGGTTTGTAATAGTCGACTCCACAAGATTAGTAATTCCTTTCAGGGTAACTGTATACGCTTCTACAACAAGCTTCCTAGTGAAATGAAGAATCTACCTCTTCATAAATTTAAAAGCCAAATTAAAAGTAAACTCTGCCAAAAAGGCTACTATAAAATTCAAGACTATTTAGACGATAAACAAGCTTGGATATGAACTGTTTGCTCTCTCTCTATGCTACACAAATGGAATATTGTACTTAGGTTAAGTAAATATGTTTGTAAATGGACCAAAAAAAAACAGCCCGCTGAGTTTCTTGCCGGAGTCTTCTCAGGACAGGGCCGCGTTTCGAACCGGTGGTCCATTTGCCAAACATTAGATTATTTATTTTTTTATGACGTTTTGTAAGTGCCGTATTAATGGTCTATGCAGAATAAATGGTTTTTGACTTTGACTTTGACTTTGACTCTTGGCCGTTGACGTTGACGCCAGCTACTCCAGAGGAGCAATCAATGATGCGTCATCGCCCACGTTGCCCAGGGTGCACCAAACTTGGAGGTGATCCAACCAGTCGCACCCCTCTATTGTATACCTGTGCGCACCTTATCTTGCGGTCTTATACGCGGCATAACCGTTTGTTGGTGGCTGAACTCCTCCGTAACCACTCTCGCGATCTTGACCAAATTTACCACGGTGATAGTGTGGACACTGAAGAGTGTTTTGAAGCGAGATGGTTCATGTCTGATGTACCATTGAGGAATAATCACTGGAAAACAGTTACACGAGCGCGCGACCGTAGTAAGATGTCTTATTTTCAAGTGAGAGTCCTGCTCGCTCAGCTCAATTTATTTCAGACGCACTCTGCACTGAATTCCTAGTAGGTATAGTACCTACAATTATTATTAAACCCGGTAGGTACACTACAATCTGGTTAACGCATTTTCGCAGCCGTTGCAGCTATCTCGTGGATTTAAATTCGTGTCAACAGGGCTTTTGATTTTTCTACTAGTTGTTCCCGCGATGTTTGGATCCGTGTAGATTTAGATTTATAAGTTTTATTTTTTGCGCGGAATCCTCATTATTTTCCTAAAGTAGTCTTTGTTACGCCTTGTAACATTACCTATCTACCAGCGAAAGTCCCATCAAAATCGGCCCCGCCGTTCATGAGATTACTTAAGTTAAATAGACCGAAAGAAAGACAGAGAAAAATTTAAAAAATTGTATTTTTCTGTAGGTTTCGTGTACAATCATTAAAAATCTGTTATTACAAACAGACACTTCAATTTTTTTTATTTGAGTGTAGCATGTATTTGTATAGATAGAATTTTTTGAAATCACAAGTTTAACTAATGTTAATTTGTCAAAGAATTTATTATTTGTAAAACAAAATATACAATTTAGTACGCAAAGATCTTATTATGTTTTCATAATCATACATACATACAAACATTGCAAGTTGACTAAAACATGTAAATTAATTACTTTGTATCAAGATGCCTATGCATAAATTTAAATTTGGTGGTTTTCGGTAATTTATAAGCTCGTAAGCGTAGTATTCGATTTTTTTTATTTTTTTTTATGTTGTGTTTATAGACATAAGTATCTGAGAAAGCTTGTATAATTAAGTAAATGCATAGGAACGAATGCTTTTACAATGTGAATGTATCTTGACTCGGCTAATTGCAACTGATAAGTAATGCGATACAAAAGATTTAATTGTGAAGAGAAAGGGCAAGAAGATCTATGAGTGATACGATAGCACGTCACGTCGTATTTTTGAAGTGTACATTTCTTTAGCGGCAATGTGCACTTTTTTGTAATGGGTAAAAAAGGTTAAACTCGCGTCAGTAAACACGTGATCAGATATAGAAGACCTAAGACAACAAATATAGAAGCGCTAATTTCACACTGTACTTAACAACTTCGGTGGCGCGTTCGTCTAATGATTGAAAATGAAAATTATTCCCTAACCATTTCAAAATATCAAAAATGCACAACGTTAATATTCAGGTTTTCACTTCTGCCGGCACTCCGGGAGTGCAACCCGTCGTTTTTTTCTATAACTTTTATATAAAGAGAGTATTTGTCATGAACCATACAGTTCATCTGAGGAAGAGAGATGGGGCTATACACTGTGCATTCATACTTGGACCATTCTAACAACAATACTCTTATTTCTTCCCATATTATCATCCATAAATGATAACCGCCCATTCCTTAACTTTTTATTCAATATCGCAACTGTGTCTCTCTCGGCTATATTCTTGAATTGCTATGAGAGCATCGTGGTTAGGACCCTGTAAGTCATATTGCAACAGTTGCGATATTGAATGAAAAGTTGAAAAGCGAACAGCTATCCTAGTATGGATAGTAAAATGGAAATAAATAAGAGTAATGTTGTAAGAATGGTCCAAGTATGAATGCAAAGCTAGGCTAACAGTTGCGATATTGAATGAAAAGTTGAAAAGCGAACGGCTATCCTAGTATGGATAGTAAAATGGAAATAAATAAGAGTAATGTTGTAAGAATGGTCCAAGTATGAATGCAAAGCTAGGCTAACAGTTGCGATATTGAATCAAAAGTTGAAAAGCGAACGGCTATCCTAGTATGGATAGTAAAATGGAAATAAATAAGAGTAATGTTGTAAGAATGGTCCAAGTATGAATGCAAAGCTAGGCTAACAGTTGCGATATTGAATGAAAAGTTGAAAAGCGAACGGCTATTATATTATGGATAACGAGCTGTTGCCCGCGGCTCCATCCGCGTAGAATTCTGATCCCGTTCCCGCTACCCATGGGAACCTATTCCCGGGATAAAGAGTAGCCTATATGTTATTTCGGACTATAATCTATCCCTGTGTAAAATTTCAGTCAGCTCCGTTCAGCCGTTTTTGCGTGAAAGAGCAACAAAGATACATACATACATACTCACCAACTTTCGCGTTTATAATATTTTAATAGGATAATATGGAAAGAAATAACAGTAATATTGTAAGAATGGTCCAGATATGACTGTAGAGAGCTTGAATAGCAGAGGTAGGCCCTAGAAAGCTAGGCTTAGCCGTTGCGATATTGAATGAAAACTTGACAAGCGAACAGATGTCATAAAGTGAATATAAAATTGGATAGAAATAATAAGAGTAATAATGTTAGAATGATCCAAGTATGAATGTACAAACCTCTAAGAGCAGAGTTTGGGCCAAAAAAAGATGGATGGTTTGTGTTAAACACACCTTGGTAACAACTGAGGTGATGACGTCTAACTGGTAAGTAACTTCTTTTTAATTTTTTTCGTGCGGAACCCGATTATGTCGGACTTGAACCGACTAAGACCGCAAGCCGTCTCGGGTCTTAAGACGCCGGGGTGTAAGGTTGCCCATAGAGCATATCCCTCGCACTCCGACTAACCCTGGGCCATCTCCGGTTTCGAGATGGCCCCCTCGGGTTTGGGAACCACGGTATCCCCGTCTTGCCCCGGTTTGGGGGAGGGGTGCTAGTCACCCCGCCGTCCCGGCCTGCTTCTGCTGGGGTGATAGGCGGCCTCGCCTGCCACCCTCAGGCCTGCGCTCATGGAGGACAGAGATCGTTAAGCGAACCGGTAAGTACTGTAGTGTTCGGACTCCTTCGAACACTATAGTTATTGGCCTTGCCATCATGCGTCAGCGGTATTAAAATAAAATTGTATAAATATTTTAAATATAGAGAATTAAAAAAAACAAAAGCTTGGCGGACAGTTCGAGACAGCGGGTGACCCGCCGCCGTACGAAGAGAATATCAAGAAAGTTGTATCTTAGGCTCAATCAGAATCCGCGTTCCTCTTCAGTTCGTACAGTAAATCTAAATTATCTCGCGTAAAACCCCCTAAAATACGTTGATAGGAGTTATATGTGAAAATAAATGATAGAGAATATAAAATTACTTGTGTTATCATTTAATTATCACGAAAAGCTGTGAAGTCAGACCCACGACGTCACAGTACCTATGGAAGAGAATGAAACGTTGCCCCAACCCTAAAACAAGGCTAGGTAGGTAATGAACTTATGGCGTACAAATTATACACTACGTTTTTAAAGGTCCAAAAACACTTTTCTTTAACAGCTCCGTGTTAAAATCATATTTTTATAGCATAGATAGACCGTACTATCTTCTTAGCTTATTTTCTTTCCTACTTTCGTCTTTGGGAGTGAAAGCAACTTACGAATAATTTGTCTACTATTGCAAGCATAACACTGGTATTAAGCTATGTTAAGCTAAGCAGCCTGAGCCTGCCTCTAGTGGATACTAGAGGCAGCCTCGGGCTGAGCGGCTGGAGATGCGATGATCATCCTGAGCAAAATTCGTTGCCGCGAGACGAGTCATATTTTCTCGGTTTTTTGGCAACGCTCAAAATAACCTCAGTCCGAGTCGTGCATTGAGTGGAGACGGAAGTGTTGTCGTATTTTCACTGTTGAATTCTCTTTGTTTTAAGAGTGTGAATGACTATTAAAGCAGCAGCTACGCTATGCGCGTCTTGCGCCATCGCGTTCTTAATCTAAACAGGATGGCCTCACTATTTTCCACTACGTGCCTCGATCTTCTCCTCATTCTGAGTGGCCTAAGTCCGTCTCAAGGAGAGGCTGCTCATATGGATACATACCTTTATACTGATAACGATCGTCTTGGATGCTTATTTGTTAGGTAGTAACTTAGTGTAAAAAAGTATCTGCCAACAAAAATAAATGTTCAGTTGCAAAGAGATTTCTAACACTAAAATTAAACCCTGTAAAAATGAAATGTGTGCATTCAATCCGCTTTTTTTTTGTAACGTGCGGAAATCCCTTCGGTTACCACCCCGCCGGCGAGCGGGGGTGGTTATGTCGTGTCTCGACTAAAACCGCACGGTGTCCTCCCCAAGTGTCCGTTGCCGGGCACCCCTGGTAAGCCCTCGAAAGAATAACCCCAGGGTTGCCGGCGGACTTTGGCCGCCACCGCGGCCTCGCGTGGTGGGGTCGGGTTTTATCCCGCTTCGGTGAGTTGGCAGGTGTGTGTAGGCCACACACGACACGCCTCCGCTACGGCTTGCTTCTGTAAGGACGGCGAGTCGGCCAACTGCCGTCCTCAGGCCCCGATCATGGAGGTCGGTAGTCCCGGGCGTAGATGAGTCTGCGGCGTCCTCGCCGCAGACTGCGAAACTCGTGGGGCAGGGTTCTCTCCCGCTCCCTCTCCGCCGTCTCTTTCGCGCGCATTACCTGCTCGCAGAAAGAGGCGGTGGCGTGCCACTTGCTCCCGTCGGAGAACACGGCCCTCACCATGGTCTCCAACGAGGGAACGTCCACGCCCAGGACCGCAACGAGATCCCGGCGTTGACTCGCCCACGCAGGGCACTCCACCAACGTGTGGAGCGCCGTGTCTTCGCCAGGATCCTCGCAGTGCTGGCACTGCGGCGTTGTCTCCCGGTGGATGCGCCACAGATATTTACCGAAACACCCGTGTCCGGTAACCATCTGACACATCCGGTAGGAGAGGTCCCCATGGTCCCTCTCCAACCACTCCTTTATGATCGGTCTCACCGCCGCGATGGTGGATTCCCCTATAACGAGGCCGCGCCATAACGAGGGTGTCGTCAGCATCACATGTTATGCTGACACCCTCGAGCAACGAACCGCGCAGCACCCAGTCGTATCCGATGTTCCACAGGAGTGGCCCTAGGACCGACCCCTGCGGAACACCGCACGACACTTCTCGCCGCCCTGGCCCTAGCCAGCTCGGGTAAACTATGGCCCTCTCGGATAGGTATGCCTCGACAATGCGGCGGAGGTAAGGAGGCACTCCGGGATACGCGAGCGCCTCCCTAACGCACCTCCAGGGTAGGGTGTTGAAGGCGTTGGCGATGTCGAGAGACACCGCCACCACCACCCCACCCCGCGAGACTACTTCCTCCGCCAGGCGCCTAACGCGCATGATCGCTTCCACGGTGGAGCGCCCCCTGCGGAAACCGAACTGGTTGTCCGCCAGATCTGGCCCCACGTTCGTGAGATGCTTGACGAGGCGCTCTGCAATAATCCGCTCAAAGAGCTTGCACACCTCGTCGCTACTTTATTTATTTAAGTCAAAATTGCTCTTCACACATTTTATGGTGAGCATATCTCCCAGTCATCGTTCTCTGCTGAATTTAAACGTTGGTACAGAGCGGCAGGCCTTATAAAACCTGTATATTCAATAGAAGTCAAATACTTTTGTCTAGTGGGTGTGTCCACGCTGCATAGAACTGATAAAGTATTTACATTACATTACATTTGTTTATCAGGGGTGCCAGTGTTGAACTACTGTTTGTGTTTAAAATACGGAATTTGTTATTATTTAGTTAAGTTCATCATTTGTAAGCATACTAAAAGTGAATAAATGATTTATTATTTTCAGGAACAACTGAAGTACGAAGTATACGTGTTTCATAAAATCTACCCGTGCCTTATATTACACTTGGATGCATAAACGGTTATCTGATGACGTCCGCTGACCTGAAATTCAAACAAGGCAAACCGTGACGAATTGCATCGTAAAAACATGAAGTTATATCTTATTTAGAACAATTAGCTTTTTCCACGGGTGTTTGAGTAGTTGCTGTCCAGTTTGTCTGCTCGTCTACCATCTCCGGCCGGAACAAACGGAGGTTAATTTATCTTCAAAACTAACAGCTTGTTGCTTACTAAGGTAATAAAGCCTATTATAACAGTTTTATTATTTCGATGTATGAACGCCATTTTTCGACCGTCGTTACAATAATAAGACAGCATTTTTTTAGCGATTTTAATCTTAATTGCTGTAAAATGTTTCGGTTCAAGTTCAGTTCTTTTATAATAAAATACGTATACTCGCTCTCAGATGTTGCTGAACACTAACAAATTCACAAAAGATGTAAGTATATTGAATTGAATCAATCAATAAATGATATATAATCATGTAATATTCAGAGGACAAAATAAAAATATAATTTTTTATAATTCTTTAGGCTTTCACGGCCGGCGTTGCATGTAATATATACTGCTTTCGGGCTATTTGGCCATGGTCGATATGAAACTTGTGTTCAAAACGTTTCGTCGATCACTGCGGTTGACATCTTTAGTGGTTCAGGTCCGGGCAGCGACGAGTATTGAAATATTGCAACATTTACATATTATTTTATGTTAGACAGCTAAAGTAGATAATAAAACCAATGGCGATATACGAACACAAATTAAGTCCTTTTGCAACGTTAAAGTTAGTTGTTAAAAGAATGAATTTAAATAGTTAATTAAATGTGACTGCGAAGAGATTAAAAATATTCTACTATTCCTTATTCTACAAATTTATTGTTATTTGATTTCAGGCGAATTAAAATAATAGGGTAATTCCAGGTAGGGGTTGTAGTAATTTCTTCAGCCGTAAAGTTGAGATGTAAAAGGAAGAAGTAAGAATGCTCTGCGTGCTTGAAAGTCGAGATAACCATTTAGCTGTTCTAGCGGCAGGGCTCGGCGTACCACGCAGACGCTATGTCGCGTAGCCCGTTGATGGTACCCTGGAATAGTAAAAGATAAGGTGTCAGTATGTTAAATTAACATACTGCCAAGTGCCACGCGGATGCAAGGAGTTGGATAATTTTTCCCAGGCAGCGAGCTGTTAAAAGCGAAGCGAAAAGACAGAGCGAGCTGATGCTCATCAGCTCGTTCTGTCTTTTCGCTTCGCTTCACAGCGTTGCTAGAACTTGAACAAAATGTGCAAAAGAAATGTAGACCGTGACGATGACAGTCATTACCTTCTAGAGTGCAAAGGTCATTGCCCCCTTTGACAAGCGTAGCTAAATGAAATAAGGCTTAAAAACATGCCATGCATATAATCATGGCATGGGTGTAATTGTGTGATTGCGCCATGTACAAGCTCACAATCATCACACACGAAATATGGCTTCCACGAAATATGACGCAGCCGGTGAAGGAAATACAGAATTCACTACCCAGCGTTGCCAGGCACCATGATTAGATTCCTGGAACGACAGTAAGCGATTCCCGGTCGTGGGAACTGTAATATAAGATTAACACAACATGTTTACATTATTTATCTCGCCGTAACCGGTAGCGGTATAATCAGACAAAGTAACTAGCGACCTGTTAGTTATACCTCAATTGGTGGAAGACGGAATTTTAGCAAATCCCACTTGGCTCAAAGAAATTTCTGAAAACAAGCTAATCGTAATTAAAGCTCATAACATCACGTTAAATGAAGTAAAGAGAGATGAAACACCTATTGAATATGGCATTCCCCAAGGCTCAATTGTCGGTTCTACTTTGTTCCTTCTCTATATTAACCAGCTGTGTGACATTTGTCTACTCAACTGTACATTATTTACTTTCGCAGACGACACTGCTGTAGTTATTAACGGCTCAAATTGGGCAGATATCAATCCCATTGCGAAGCAAAATCTTATCATAATCAATAATTGGCTGTCACATAACCTTCAATCGCTAAACCTTTCGAAGACCCAATTCATTCCTTTCTCCATTACAAATTGTACTATACGTTCACTCATACTGCAAACAGGTCCATCCACCGATGCCGCCTTTGAATGAAATTGGAGGGCACGATATATTTAGGTATCTACATTGACCGCAACCTGAACTGGCATTTTTTTGTGTCTAGCACCTCCGTTTTTAAAGTTTCGGAGACTCTCTTAGTCTTAATGCCTTTCACAACAATTCTCGCTTTGGCATTCATCCACAATCATTCCTTATTACGTGCGTGACACCCTATGCTTATTTTTTAGTATTATTATATTCTATTATTTCTAGTTAACTCAATTGGGGTGATTACTTTGCAGTATCTATTTTTACTTAAGATTACTATTTTTACTTTATTTTTATATCTTTATATAATATATATTCTTATTTGTGTTTAACTTAATTCTATCTTTATAAGAGCACGCGTACGCTGCTGCTGTACGCGGTTCACTCAGCTCTCTTCGTCAGTCTGGGGCTGTAAGATTTTTGATACGGGCAGTTAAAACTCATTTTTAATAAAACTTGAAAGAGCGCAGAGAGCTGTGCTCAAAGTTATCAATCTCAAATAATACAGATTTACCACACAAGAATTATACAAATTGCGACAACACAAACAGTTAGGCAATTTTTTGTGCTCCGAGCAATTCCGCCTCCGCACGCGAGTACTTCAGCCTACTACTACTAAAAAACGACCCTGTAGAGACCACCCCACACAGAATTACTTTTTCTACACACTTCCAATTTCCAGTTATGATAATGATATATGAAATACTATATCTACAATTATTAAAATAGTTCGACGTAAAGATAAAATTAATTGACTGTATTCACTGTTTATTGAAACTGTATTTTTGTTAACAATCAGTTTAGCTATGCAGTGTGGAAACGGCCGCTTATTACGTCATTGTTAGAGATATACCAAAATTTTAAATTGTTTAAAATCTGAATCTCTTATGGACTGACATAAAAAAAGCTAAAAAAAAATCGGCATGTGTTAACAATTTGTACTTTTGCAGTTCCCATACATTGATTACGGAACGGTTTATTCAGTATTCAGATAAGTAGAAACGTGAAAAAAAAACATTAAAAGTGAATTCGGGCTAGTCTAATACCTTTAAGGCTCATAAATTTTAATTATTAAAATAGCGCGTTTAATAATTATGAGTCAAGTAGGCATACGTCAAACCTTGCATTATATGAAGACAAGTACCGGTTTACATAGACTGCTCTCTTTCTCTGGCTATGCCCAGGAGCTACCGGTTCAAAGTAATACCGTCATGCAAACGTGAATGGTCCGTGAATAGGTCAATCAACAAGCTAACACGTCAACTCTTTATACAGAGGAATGCCAGTCTGAACGGTCGTCAAACCGCGGTGAGTTAGCACTATCTTTGATATCCGGGGGTAGATTAAGTTTAAGCCGCATAGCGATTTTTGGGACTATAAATAGATAAACTTATTAAACCAATCTGCTCATGAATGAAATATGATTAATTAATTTAAAAAATAATAATGATTAAAAAAAAAACAAAAAAAAAGGTGTGGGCCGAGATCGTAACTAGTGGAAACATGTGATCTCTGCTGACATGTTTCCTGTAATGAAAGAGGTTTGACTGTATACTATGGATGTATGGTGACTTAAAAATAGTTAATTCGATAGGTAACTATTATTTTTAACACAATTAACCACAATACTTACCTGTACTTATTAAATTTAAATTTTATCAATCATTTTCTGAAGTATATATATAAGAATGTAGTAAATGTTAATGTTTCATCATCTTTATCTATTTAACATTCTGTAAGAAATGTTATAATGATAATGAATAAAATGTTTAAAAAAAAGTTTATTATTGGGAAACCAATCTGATATAATTAAAAGGTTTTTTTACGTTTTTATAAATAAAATAAATAGCAGGTTTATTTAAAAATCAATTCATAAATAGTATTATAACAATACACTAAAATCAACAATAATAGACGGAACTCATAAATTAAACACGCTGCTAGCTTCTGATTTACACTACACAAACTCGGTTGCAATAAAAACTAAAGTATCTATACAGTCGCAATCATCAATAATGATTATCACAGAATCTGTGCTTCACCATGACACGGGAAGTGACGTATGCACCGGTGTTGGCACGCTAATGATATAGAATTATCAAATTAAATAGACGTATTTCATTTTTTATATAAATTCAAAAAATTCGTGTGGTTATCAAATTGTTTCTGTAAAATTTAAATTAAATAGTCCTTTGCCAACCTTCCAGTACAATAATCTTATAAAATAATAGGTTCTTAAAAATATAGCTCATGGTAGTGGAGCCATTTATTGCGTAGCACGAATGGGCTGGATTAGCCGTTGAAGTTCCACCCTTCAACTTCATATCGAATTTAAGTTGATAAATGGCTAAGTAAATGGTATTCTGTGGCTTTTTTGTGGGCCCTACCAAGATCCACGGATCTTTAAGAAACAAAGTAGGATAGCGGTCCCTTTTTTTTCATGTGGAAATCCCCGGCCAGCGAGAGCGGTTATATCGGGCTTGAACCGACTAAAACCGCACGCCAAGCACGCAAGCTCTGGATTTAACTGGGACTAACCCTGTGATGATGACAAATGCTGTATTCCGTACGGTTTGTGAAAGCTTTCGGTTTGAGCCTAACATTTATTTCATTTCTTTTTACCTATAGGTAAAGCGGAATGCTTTACCTATAGGTAGGTAAAAAATATATTTCCCGGTATGAAACGCCTAAGCACAGTCCTCTCTGCGGGAGGCACCTTTATCTTCGGTGCTGCGGGCACTGGTAAAGGCCACGTTAAATACTTTGTGAGTGCTAAAATTTGTATTTAATAGCAGTTTAAAACATGATTTCTTTTAATAAACAAAAATGTATACTGTGAGATATACTTACCTTTTCTCAGCAAATCGATGGAATGTAAAATCAAGAGAAAATGCACCTCAACTAACACTAACTTGGAATATATAATGGGATCAGAATTTCACTCGGGTCAAGCCGTAGGCAAACGCTAGTATGATATATGAAACATTATATTTCTTTAGTAGAACAGTATAGCCGTAACTTCTTATTATTTCATTACTAGCTGTTGTCCGCGGCTCCGACCGCGTGGAATTCTGATCCCGTTGCCGGTACCCATGGAAAACTATTCCAGGGATAAAAGTTATTAAGTTAAAAGTTATTAGTTATTCCAGACTATAATCTATCCCTGTACCAAATTTCAGCTAAATCCATTCAGCCGATTCATTCAATAAAGATCCATACATCCATAATAAAAAAATCGCATTTATAAAATTATAGTAGGATGTATGAAAATGTTATGCACAGGGTTATTATTACACATCCGTATAGGTGAAATGGTAGGGTTAAAATGTCGATCTCGCTATCTCTACGATATCACGATATTACAAACAAAATTGTGTCCTCTAGTGATTAGTCAAAGGATGTGTTTTTGTGCGTTTGCCGAAGTGCCGAAGGCCGGCGCCTGTGCCCGAGACATATCCAGTTACAAAGGACGTTCCGAACGTTACAAACCTACTACGGGTGTGAATATATTATCTATTTAAGTGACTTTTTAGTGAGAACACGTTTATTGACACCAAAGCCCATCTTAGACATTCTACAGTGTCGAGTCGAGTAACTACAGATTTTGTGAAATTTTTATATGGCAAATCATGGCAATAACATATTTTGTTTGTTTTGTTCTTCTAGTCGATATGACTCCACTTCACCTGATGGTAAGCCAAATAAAAGGTAAAGTTTCAGGAATGAGGACCACCAATATAAGCATTATAAGTAGACGACAAGAGTAAGCGCTTCTTCATCACCGTCACAACTTTAGTTCTGTTTGAAATCAACACTTTTACTTTGCAGACCGGAGTCGGCCCTTTTGCTTAAGTTGACTTTCCTTGACTTTTACGGTAGCAACTGATCTTCCATATCCAATGGCCTCGTTCGTTAATCAATAGGTATACTGGCTAGTAGGATCCAAGCTGGTGACTTCTCGGTCTCGGCTCATCTTGCTGGAACTTCAATACAATACACCATTATTTAATACCACCAGAATAAACATATAAAATTACAGAAAACCCTGGAAAGCATGTTATGGAATCTTCAAAGCTTTTATATCAATGGATTTTCGTGATAGAAATGTTGAAATGAAATCGACGACTTCTCACCCCATTGTGTTTTATACACAAAGGAGTGAGGAAACGTCGACATCGTGATTTTCAAAATTTCACCCCTAAGAGGGTGGATTAGGGGTTGAAAATTTATATACCAAGGTATTTACTTTTGAAGTAAGAAGTATGAAAGTCAATATACAAGTTTCCGATGGTTTATATTCACAATTGAACCCGGGACGGACTCTATATACACGAGACGTACATTACCTTCGAACAATATATTTCGTATGCTACAAATTCACATTCTATCAACTTGAAATCCTTTAAAATTATTTGAGTCTGACTTCATTAGTTGCAAAATTTACATACTAATGATACATTTAATACTTACTTTAATGAAGCTTGTTATATCTTAATACCCTGAGCCATTGCGGCTCAGACAGAGTTGTTGTTCCCTTGAACTTCTTCAATGATAACTTTGCAGGTTAATGTACCTAGAAGTTTATCGAGACGAATGTTACACATTGAGACAAAATCCCTTTACCGGTTTATATGGAGATTTAATAATTTTACCATAGAGTTAGTATGTACTACGTACTAGAAATGCTTTTCAGAACAAAATATAATACGTCGCTTTTAGTTTAACAATACTGACTTGCTTCGATTTTATAGTCAAGTTTGATGTAATCGGTATCAGTATCAATGTTAGTCCGGTACTGTGATCTATTTAGAAAAGAGTTCTGTATAATATAACTTAAGTTCACTGCAGTGCTGAAAGTAATTAGTCATCACACAAAAATCGCTTCTAAAGAGAAATTTTCTCAGGAGAATGCGATTCGTTCAAATGCAATACTTGCGATTCATGCAATAAATCAAACCTTAGACGTGAATTACACAGAAAAGATAAGAGGCAAAAGGCAATTCTGCATAATATTATGCCTTTTCTGCATAATCCATGCTTAAGTGAGTAGATATTTTATCCGATCTAGTAAATATTTATATCTTTGCTTTTTATATTTACATTAATTCCGCCAGCTCAGTTGCTTTTTAGCAGCCGTAGTGAATAGCTACCAACACTCACAGCTAATAATATAAACGCTCAATAGAATATCTTCATCTTAGCGTTGTATTCTGATTACATCCATGGCTACACCTCGGAGCCCAGTGTCCGCTTTCCTGCGTTTACTTCTTCACTTCGCAAAATCTTAGGCATTCATGATAGTGAGACCTTTGTCACGTATGTCATCCCTTATGACGTCAAACCAACACTTTTTTTTTCTTCTCTGGTTTCTACCTCCTACCGCGGCCCGGCGGAAGTGGCACGGTCAGACATTCAACCTGGCGGTTGCCGCAAAACGTGGCAACACTCCTGCTTTATCTGCAATATCTCGAGTGCTGCCGCCCATCTAGCGCAGCAAATTCATATCCGTGACACGCAGTGCCGGCTTCTACCACTCCGGCAATGGCCACGCTTCCCACCCGTGTAAAAGGACAGGGCTAATGATGGTTTTCCAGTCCTGCCCTTTCAACTTACAACTTACTAGGGGTGATTTAGAAGAAATTCGAATTTAATAGCGTGGTATGCACCCCAAATCGTGAACGTTAACTGCCCAATAAAAGTTTCAATAGTAAGAGCCATGTGACATATCATTGTCGCTCGCTTTCAAAAAGTGGGTGTTACATGTCATAATTTATGATATGTTCACTTCGAATAAAAAACACAAACCATTAAGCGCCTAAACGGTAAACTGAGGATTTGGTTACTTTCAGAAGAACCGATGAATACCAAAACGTATTGAACGTTCTAAAACAGATTGCTCACTTAATTTTGAAACTTATTCCTATGAAATTAAGGCTTAGGGTAGATTTCAAAAGCATCACTATAAGTTGTTTTTAAATTCATTAGTTCGTGTGAGGGTTTAGGTTTTTTTTGAGGCACAATTTTGATTGATTGCAATAGGAAGTCTGGTGGTTTGACTTCGAATCGAGTCATATTTTAGTATATTTGTATCTCAAACCACTATCAAGACCGTACTAGGGTTATTGTGTCAAAGCATAGACGTATTGATTTAATTAACAGGCACCATAATGTCATACACATAATATATTTATCTCTATGCATTTCTCGAGCTTCTTTTGTGTTTTCATGCAAAACCACCTGTTTTGCTTCTAGCCAATCATGTATGATGCATGTTCTGTGTGATTGAGGATCAATCGACTGCCATCTGAACTTTAACCCCCTTTGCCCCGTTTCATTTGTGAAGCGAGGCCTGCGTCAGATCTCGCTTGGCGAATGGAATGAAAGGTAGAGACTGGGCGAAACCGCTTCTGTAACCAAGCTTTTCTTCCCATGCGCATTGGCTGCATACAGCATCGTCCGCAAGATGGCGATCGCCGGCACTACGACCCAGCTGTTAACAGGACATGGTGGGTTCTCCGCATACTTGACCCGTTTCAAGTGTAAGGAGGACCCATCATGCGCCTGCGAGCCGGACGTCGAGGAGACTGTCACACACCTCATCGCGGACTGCCCCATATTTGCACAGGACAGTGGTATAACCTGGAACAAAGAACAGGAATAAAAATTAATACAGAAAATTTTCCAACACTTATATCAAAACATACACAAGATTTTATAACCTTTTGCCGAAAAAATTGTTAAGAAAGTAAATAAACGAAACAGCACATAAAAATCTCAAGCTGGTAGGTATTATTGAATACAAAGCGGACAGATAAACTTTTTAGTCGAAATTAATAAATAAATTAAGCATAAGTGTAATAGTGAGTAAGAAAAGAAGTAATGTTTATATAAATAAGTAGAGATATAATATACATAAAATAAAAGAGAGCAAAAAACACAACCACTAACCCCCTATCCACAAGTATGAAAGGCACGGAAAGAAAGTATGAAAGGAAGTATGCTAAAAGGATCAGAATGAAAGCGAGATATTAGATTAAATATAATATAGAAAATCAAACATAAAGCAGTAGATTAGATATTTTATAGACATAGCAGATTAAATATAATGTAGCAGAGTAAATATCATATAGTATATTTAATAATGTCTCAAAATTCGGCCGGGTGGGGGTATCCGAAAAGCGGGGGGGTATCCGAAGGGATTTCCGCACGAAAAAAAAAATAAAGGTACCACCGTGCACGTTTGCGAAAAACCCTCCATAGTAATCCAATTTTGGTTTGATTGCGTTCAGGGTTTAGCAAGTGCATAGCCGGGCAGGGGGATTGTGGTCGCAGCACTAGTGGGACCGGTGGGTGTCACGCGGTGCTGCGACGACAATCCTCTTTTGATGAGGCCGTCAAGCTGAGTGCCACCATTGTTAACATGGTACGTGTATGTAATGGTGACCCTCTTTCCTGAGACTTTATCTTCAGCTTACCGTCAGGCGAGGTGAAGTCAAATTGACGTGTCCTATATATAAAAAAAAATTAGTAAAATATAAGAAATAAACGAGAAATAAACCCTGAGCGGGTTCTAGAAAAGTTTAAACAAGAATAGACTCTGGCTTAAGCGGAGATTTGTAAGAAAAAAAAAAGAAAAAAAACCTTAACCCCGAAAGGGAACCTGCGGCAAAGATTCGTCCGTTAGTTAGCAAGTGTACCTGTTTGCAGCTGATATCGACTTGATCCCAAAGGTTATAAAACAGTACAGACTTGGTACTAACAGGTATTTAACACACTTCATTCTTAACTCAATATTTTTATGTTATAATTATAAATTGACGTAATACCACTTTCATATTTATTACATTAAAATAAGGATTGCTATACATTTATAGCACCTCGAACTTTCAACGTTCATATAAAAGCTTCGTACAATACCTGTACTTAGACATCGTAAACTAGAATTGGACATAACTCACTCTAGATGGCCGTAGGGTCGAACTTACACACCGAAGGGCAAAATATATCATTCAAGATATAATATATACCTGTCATTTATCGTAGAGGCTTAAACCGTCGTACCAATATTGGGACGTTAAAACTGTTTATATTTGTTTGTATAATAACATTTTACAGCCTGTGTTTTATTAATACGTTTTTTTTAATCATTTTTTGAATCATCGTAACATTCGAAAGGGGAATGCAAAATTAGTTTTCGTTACTTGATTGATTGAAAGCAGCCTCTAAACTACCTAATTGTTCAGATTTATTTACATAAAATAAATAGATGTTATGTATATTTGCAAATATTTCATGCATATAGATATTTGCACTAAGCGGGAATCGAACCTGCGACCTCTGACTTCTCTGGCTGAATGCTCTACCACTACACCACAGAGGTCGTCAAACGTGTTTGGAATCAAAATTGTGTGGCAGTTCGGGGGTGAGGTAAGAATGAGGGAGAGGTCCGATATCTGGGACTAAATAATTGAGTCGCCTTTTAGTAATGTCATTTGCATTACACCTACAAAAAGTTGTGTTTGGTTGATGGTCATGTACCAAAAGGCCATAAACCATGGCCTTTCGTGATATCACACAGGCAGTCTAGTAGTAGCATTTACCTTTTTTTTTTCGTGCGGGAATCCCTACGGATACCCCCCCCCCCCCCCCCGCCAGCCAGCGGGGGTGGTTAAGTCATGCATAGATAAATCATAAAATCATAAATGTATCGGCAATTAAATGAAAGGTTGCTTACTTTTAAAGCAGGAAGCATGAAATTTTGTACTAAAGTACACTACTATTATGAGCACAACTGCTCACAGCTGGGGCCCGATTCAACAAAATTACGTTTTTGAAACGTGCGATTTCGAAACTTACAAACTTTTAAAAATTAAAATAACTTTTTTTTTTTTTATACCACTAGGCAAGGTGGCAGACAAGCACACGGCCCACCTGATGGGAAGCGGTTACCGCGGCCTATGGACGTGTGCAACACCAATGGCATCACACTCGCGCTGCCGACCCTGTAAAGGAAAGGGGATGGGAAAGGAGTTTGCGAGGGGATGGGAAAGGAGTTTGGGAGGGGATGGGAAAGGAGTTTGGGCTCCGGCACTCTCACTCACCAAACGGAACGCAACAGTTCAAATACTGTTGCTTGGCGTCGATATTCTGTGAGAGGGTGGTGCTTCCCCGGTCGAGTCGGCCCATTCATGCAACGGCCAAAACGACTGTTGCTTGACTCTACCACTCCAATCAATTCAATGTTAATTGCACAAGGTTAATAACCGATAAAAAACGACAGGTTGCATGCACTCCGGGAGTGCCGGCAGAAGTGAAAACCTGAATATTAACGTTGTGCATTCTTGATATTTTTTAATAGTTATGGAATAATTTTGCACGAATTGCTTTAATTATCAGTATAAAAGTACTATAATTTATGTGGAAACATACAATATTCATTAATTGCGCTATAACACAAACATGACAATTTATATTACATTAAAAATGTAACACTTCAGAACTATTACAATTATTTTACATTAAAAAGTTTATCTCTCAGAAAAATCTACTTCCATCAATAATTTCAACGACTTTTTCACCATCATTATTACCAGGACCATCATCGCCAATATATTTATACAGTACTCACTCATTTTCTTTCGCTATTTCTTCGTCACTTTTTTCATTAATAGATGCACTTTGTTTAATTTCCATTCGATATCAATAGACTTATAGCACAAAATAGAATAATTTTACAAAAAGATATATGATGACAAAAAGTGTTTCTTGGGCCTCGGTCGGAAACTGGAGTGTTGACGTAGTCAACGACCACTCATTAGACGAACGCGCCACCAAGGTTGATAAGTACAGTGTGAAATTAGCGCTTCTATATTTGTTGTCTTACGTTCAGGTCACATGTTTTACTGACGCGAGTTTAACCTTTTTTACCCATTACAAAAAAGTGCATAACGCCGCTATAGAAGTTTTCACGTCAAAAAATGTTTTAATAATATAATCTGTTTTGACAGATCATACGAAATACCATAGTTTTTGTTACGTTTTGTATTCTAATTGAACATTGTTTTGAAAACACGACATTACTGAATAGGGTCCCTGGTTAAGAAAACAATTCCCCAAAACGTTAAATGCGAGGTATAATAAAATGGTTCACCACCACCGATTACTTATCCGGTGCCACTGTTTTTATATTTAACTTTCTCGCCGGCCATGCATATGTGCAGTATTTTATTCATCCAATCTTGACGCCGGCAGTTAAAGCTTAACAGTTAATTATAATAGATTAAAAGTCAGATTAACAGGTGCTATAAAATTTAGATGGTTCTGTGTTTTTCATACTGTAATTATTATAATTATGATATTTACGAACACGGGAGCTGGAATTCGGGGTGGCGGGTTTTAGGGATCGTAAAATTGAAAGTTTTGTTTGTTTCTTGGATGCGCCGAAATATTTGAGATTTATCTTGTGGAGAATATATTTATAAGTCAGAATTGATACAACACTATAAAATACATCACCATAAATTGCATGTGTGGTAAAATGGTGGTAGAAATTTGATGACACAAATTACTGGTGGTAGAAATTCGATGACACAAATTACTGATGGTAGAAATTTGATGACACAAATTACTGGTGGTAGAAATTTGATGACACAAATTTGTCACAAAATTCGGCCGGCTAGGTACCACCGTGCACGATTGTGAAAAACCCTCCATGGTAATCCAATTTTGGTTTGATTGCGTTCAGGGGTCAGCAAGTGCATAGCCGGGCAGGGGGATTGTGGTTGCAGCACTAGTGGGACGGGTGGGTGTCACGCGGTGCTGCGACGACAATCCTCTTTTGATGAGGCCGTCAAGCTGAGTGCCACCATTGTTAACATGATACATGTATGTAATGGTGACCCTCTTTCCTGAGACTTTACCTTCAACTTACCATCAGGCGAGGTGAAGTCAAATTGACTTGTCCTAAATATAAAAACAAATAAAAAATATTTTCCCTTTTCTCTACAAGTACCTACTTTGTCGTATAAATTGTAGAATTCACAATATATATTTATACTCGTACTGCTTCAACTCAGAGTTACTCGCGTTCTGGTAAAGTCAACAGTCTTCATACAATAACGCAATACGTGTGCATAATACTTTGCAACTCATCATATTAGTGGTTAAATTTATGTACCTAGATATCCACAATAAATTGGTAACCATTATTGATATTAATAATATCATTTACCCAAAAAAAGCATTTCGAGGCATTGTGTTTAGGTGGGCTGTTGGAATATTGATTCCATTGTTGCAAGCGGTAACGAACTTTTAAGCCTGACAGGTTGTTTCTTCTTATGTGTGTTTTACAATTTGTTTAATCGTTTCTACACTAAGGAGATGTTTGCGACGATGCCCGCAGCAAGTTTCGTCCGACACAATACTCACACTTTAAAATAAAAATGGTCACGTGCTGTGCTGTTCGAAATCTCTAACTGTCGAATGCAATGTTTTTCTCAACTTACTGTAATAATGGAGTTCCTTTTTTTTTCGTGCGGAATTCCCTTCGGCTACCCCCACGCCGGCCAGCGGGGGTGGTTATGTCGGGCTTGAACGGACTAAAATCCAATAATGTATGATGTGTCCAATAATGAAGTACCATTTTTTTTTACTTACTGAAAATGGAAAAAGGATGATTTTGCTTTACCGGCAATGCGCATGTGACAGCCCTGGTCTTCGTGATGGCTAATGGTTAATGTACTTCCGAATGGCAGTGGCCCAAGTTTTTGGACTCTCGGTAGCGCCACGTGTGTCTTCAAAGAGAAGAGGGTACAGTCGAGAGACAAAAAGGGGTGGTTAAGTTTGTCATCTTTGAATTCTTACTAAGTAAGTTTCTAAGATCTCAAAAACAGTCATATCTCTTAATATTTGTTGTAGTTCGTACATACTCAGATTAGGCAGGTATTGTTTACAAAACTAATTACTCACCAATCTCTCCATAAAATCTTCTATAGATCAGCCAATGCAAATCGAACACAAACATTCATTCAATGAATGTTTCCTTATTTGCATTTGGAAATTAAATCGAGTGTTGGTTTATTCAGAGCTCTATAATGAAACAATAACGTTTAACACTACCTGTCTCGTAAATCATACATTATATCTGCTGGTAATATAAAGCCAATCATACATGAAGCTATAAGAAGTTAAATACCATTTACTAAACTGGATGTTCTCTGATTTTACTAAAAGAAAATATAAAAGGTTTAAAATAAAATATAAATATATTGTGGGACAAAGTACACAACGCTATCTACACCCAAACTAAGCAGAGCTTGTCATATGGGTTCTAGAATGCGAATAAACATACTTAAATACTTTTTTTTGTAAATAAATACATATTATACATAGAAACACCCAGACCAATGCAAATATACATATTTGCACTGAGCGGGAATCGAATCCGCGACCTCTGGCTTAGCAGTCGAACGCACTACCGCTACGCCACAGAGGTCGTCATCGTCGTTTATTATGTAATTGTCGTAAATGGTATATATTGCGACATACCTGCTTATTATTTATAATGGTTGAAATAATTATATCTAACAACGATACCACTAACAAATTTGTAGGTAACTACTCAGTGAGGATGAATGTTATACTTTACTGAAATAAAATTATTTTTAACAGATTCTATTTCGATTTATATAGTTTTGTCTTCTTATTTTCACTAATCTTACTTTAAAGTAACTTACACTTCAAATTATGAGTCAACCACTTCTGTAGTCTCGTCGTAACCGTGGTTGCTGAAAAGTTCCCGAAACGTCGGATTAAGAGTAAACAAATAATAAAAAGATGCCAAATAAATTGCGATTTTTATGCTGATGAAGGCTCCGCAGTTTTATGAGATAGTAGTTCACACAATACAACATGTCTACTATTATAATACTGTAGCTGTACTAATCTGGAAGTATCTTTTTTTCGTGAGGAAATCCCCTCGGATACCCCCGGACAGCGGTGGTGGTTATATCTTGCGTCTTCAGACGTGTAAGGTTGCCCATAAGGCATTACCCTCGCACCCGGACTGAACCTAGGCCATCTCCGGTTTCGAGATGGCCCCCTCGGGTTTGGGAACCATGGCAGGGGGGCACTAGTCACCCCGCCGAATCTAGAATTACCTACCTTTTCTTTCTGTTTTTTTCCGTGCGGAAATTCCTTCGGATACCCCCCCACCGGCCAGCGGAGGCGGTTATGTCGGGCTTGAACCGACTAAAACCGCACGCCATCTCAGGTCTACAGACGCCAGGGTGTAAGGTTGCCCATAGAGCATATCCCTCGCACCCCGACTGACCCTGGGCCATCTCCGGTTTCGAGATGGCCCCCTCGGGTTTGGGAACCACGGTGTCCCCGTTTCGCCCCACCGTCCCGGCCTGCTTCTGCTGGGGTGACAGGCGGCCTCACCCGCCTCCCCCAGGCCTGCGCTCATGGAGGACGGAGGTCGTTAAGTGACCTCCGGCGCCTGAGTCGCCTGCGACGCGCGGCGAGCAAGTTGCGGGCTCGGCGGGCCGGGTGAGTTCTAAATCTCTCCCGGGCGCGCTCTCTCCATCTCCGTCGCGAGCATTACCTGCTCGCAGAAGGAGGTGGCGGCGGCCCACGCGCTCGCGCTCCGCACCATTGCCGCAATCATGCTGCCGAGCGAGAGGACTCCCACCCCGATGGGTGAATCTAGAAGTACCTACGAATTTACAGATTAGCAAAATGATCGTAGGTTTAAGGTCTCATGATATAGGCAAGGTCTATATCGTTTGACCTTGAATCATACAAAATACCAAAACCATTGTAAGCCTCCACAGCTGGTATCCATCATACTAATATTAAAAACGCAAAAGTTTGTAAGGATACATGGATGTTTGTTACTCTTTCACGCAAGAACGGCTGAACGGATCTGGCTGAAATTTAGTTACTTTTTAACCCTGGAATAGTTTCCCATGGGAAGCGGGAACGGGATCAGAACATCACGCGGGCAACATAAACAATAGATGAATGATCATAACTCTCCAGAGTTAGTTTTCACAGAAAATAGGAAAACGAGCTCAGTTCTCCAGATTAGGTCATCATCATCACCATCACCATATGATTGCATTCAAAGTTAGTACTTGGAAGCCCGAGGTCCGTTCGCCTTTCTCTTGGTTTCGCTTATTTTGACTTTTGCGGGAGCTACTGCCGCCTGGCATCCTAATCCCAAGGGTCTGCGTCAGAGCCTCGTCCGTTAATCAGCGGGTGTACCGGCTAGCAGGTTGTTAATCTGTTACCTATATGTTTAGTTGCTTATGTTTAGTAATTGTTAAGTGTGTGTGTTTAATAATTGTATTTTTTTTCAGGTATGGTTGGATTGGTGGGGCCCTATACACCCTGATTTGGTATCCATACCAGATAGCGGAAAGAGAGTAGCCTACTCTAGAATTTATATAAAGAAGCAAAACCACTACACTTCTCAAGAGCTCATAATCGTACAAAAAATGCAGAAATCGAGCTCTAGATACATTCGTTTCACTACGATGGGCTTATAAACAAAAACAAATAATCAGAAGTTTATCAAGCAATCAATCTGTAGGCTTATTATTTTTCTAATAAATTAGTAAGTAGTTATTATCTGCACGCCCTGAATTAAGTCTCTCTCATGACAGCATATAGTATTCTGCATGAATCCTAGTCTTAAGGTCTCTACTTACCTTACGCGTAAGTAAAATGTATGTCAAAATTACCACCTGTAAACTTTATAGTGTAAATACAGTAATAGTTGATATTGTGATATCAACTATTATTATATTTACACAACATTTAGGGAATACTGCCAGTTATTCTGACATTCAATCTCTCACATACAACTCAACTTTTTATCATAAACGCGATCGTTCAATGTAATATAGCCACCAAATTACGAACAGCCTACAAAACCTCTCTGACGTCAGCCTATTCCCTCAAACACGCACAAATAAATCAAAACCGAATAAATACAGCCGGTGTAGCAGTAAAGCAATTAAAAATCAAACAATCCACCTTTACAGCAGGATCGTCCCGTTGCCGGAGCAGCCGACAATAAAACGCGAACTGAAAATAAAAAAACGCCCATAATTGTTCCATCGTAAAACTCGACGAGTAAAATTCCATAGAGGGTTAGTGATTCTTGATGTTATGACCTTACTACGAGTTAACGTTACTAGCCTCGATTTTGACAGTAGTTAGTGCAACTTGCCGTTCATTACGTAAATGCTTAGACAATTCATCTAAGCGTGTGTGAATACAAGCAATTACTTCTATTTACACACGCTTAAATCAATTACGTGTGTTTGATTACATGCAATTACGTAATAATACTGTATATACTCGAAGTATACATAAGGAAATGATAATTAAACACATGAAATTTAACTAATTCAAAGAATTAAGTGATGTTGTCAAAAGCTTGTTCCAATGTTATTCGTTGAAATAAAATAAATTTTAATGGATTCTGTTTTATAGATTTATTATCTAAATCATGATATTACTATTATTAGTTATGTTTATCATTATATTAGCGTTATTACTGAGGGTATCTGAAGCTTTGCCCTTAGCGGATGGGGTCCACTTCTCCGTTTGATTTGACTTATACGGCCTTCATGGCAGTGACTGCCGTCTGACTTCCCCATGGAACCAAACCTTGAGAGGAAAGCCTCCGCCAGAGCCTAATCCGTCATTCAACAGGTGTACCGGCTTACAGATAGTGTTGGCTTGAATCCGAAGGCCTTAGCGGAGCCTCATACACCCGATTTATTATCTCAAATTTTTATTAGTTTATCTATACTATTCCCAACGTTTCGGTCGCTTTTCGTGGTCACAGAGAAAGGTGGTAGTTGTCTCATGTCTTGAAGTGTCAAATGTTGATGTTACTATTTATTCAGAAACAGCTTAAATTGTCTGAAAGTCTTGTTTTATTTTACTTTATGCTGAGCTTGAGCAAGTAAAAGATATGCCGTTGTCTAATACCTTCTTCTGCGTTAACACAATTCTCTTAAGAGTACTTACTGTAGTCACTATAAAACCGAAATATCTTTTGTAATATTTGGAAGCATTTTATCATAAACATATTTATATATTGATTTCTTCCTCAACTTAACTATTTATACAGGCTTGACTAATACAATACTCATCATAATCATCATCTGTGCGTTGAGGCTCCCCGACGCGGACTCCGAGTTCCTAGGCTTCTTCCATCTCCGCTTGCCAGTTTTTACTCCTTCACTTTGTATGGCTATTGGCATGCGTGCCATCTTTTATGACGTCAAGCCAGAAGTTCTAGTGTAAGTCCTACATGCTTAATATAAAAGTGTGGCCTTAATAATATTGTGACAAGTAAAAAGATAAAAGCTATTTTCATTATGCCAGATCTCTTATTACATTGGTTATCACTCATTTAATTTTTTTATGTGATGCGCGTCAATATTCCGTCTGTCCAGTAGGATTCTATGTCAGTTCGCCGCACTGATGGTAAGCTATAAAAGAAGCCTACATAATGAAAGTCATCACTATTTATGTCAACTATGCTTATAATGATGATCTATACTCATCATCATCATTTTTGCGTTAGTCCTGATCGTATCTGAGGTTTTCATCTCAGAGTCCGGGGTCCGTTAGTGTATATGTTACGGCTAAAGTGAGATGTGAGGATTATCTTGACATGAGCCGGTTAATCTTATAATTACCAACTAGGATCAGCTAATATTCGATAGAATGTTTTTTTTTAAATTAATCTGTTCAAAATTTTAACCGGTTAAACTGCACATTACCCAAAATGTGTCGGCTAATAATGTATTCGATGGACATGATCCCTGAGCAGGAGATGCGCGCGGGTTTTTTTCTTTTTTTTTTTTTAACCATTTATTCTGCATAGACCATTAATACGGCACTTACAAAACGTCATAAAAAAATAAATAAACTAATGTTTGGCAAATGGACCACCGGTTCGAAACGCGGCCCTGTCCTGAGAAGACTCCGGCAAGAAACTCAGCGGGCTGTTTTTTTTTTTTGGTCTATTTACACACATATTTACTTAACCTAAGTACAATATTCCATTTGAGTAGCATAGAGAGAGAGCAAACAGTTCATATCCAAGCTTGTTTGTCGTCTAAATAGTCTTGAATTTTATAGTAGCCTTTTTGGCAGAGTTAACTTTTAATTTGGCTTTTAAATTTATGAAGAGGTAGATTCTTCATTTCACTAGGAAGCTTGTTGTAGAAGCGTATACAGTTACCCTGAAAGGAATCACTAATCTTGTGGAGTCGACTATTACAAACCACAAGATTGTTTTTATGTCTAGTATTTACGTTATGTATATCACAAAGCCTTAAAAAATTGGAAATGTTTCTTCTAACATACAAAAGATTTTCAAAAATATATTGGGAAACTACAGTTAGAATGTTTATTTCTTTGAACTTTTCTCGGAGGGAGACTCTAATCTTGGGCCCAACTTATAAATTGCCCGCACCGCCCGCTTTTGCAGTACAAAGATTGTATTTAAATCTGCGGCATTACCCCAAAGGAGAATGCCATAGCTCATAATACTATGGAAATAACTGAAATAAACTATTCTAGCGGTATCTATGTCTGTTAAAGTCCTAATCTTTTTCACAGCGTAGGAAGCAGAACTTAACCTACTAGCTATTTTTTCAATATGTGATCCCCACTGTAATTTAGCATCGATACTTAAACCTAAGAACACGGTTGATTCCACAAGGCTCAACAACTGTCCATTAAGTTGTACATTGGTTTCCACCTGTGTAACATTAGGTAAGGTGAATTTAATACATTTGGTTTTTTTTTCATTAAGGCAAAGATTATTTATATTAAACCAATGAACCACTCGTGAGATTGCGTTGTTCACTTCGTCATAATTATCTAATTGTCTTTTAATTTTAAATATTAAGGAAGTATCATCAGCAAACAAAACAATACTATTTTTATCCCTTACGTAGTAAGGGAGGTCATTTATATAAATTAAAAATAAAAATGGTCCAAGTATCGAACCCTGTGGAACGCCCATCGAAACCAAAGATCCCACCGAACGTGTACCGTTCACATCGACCCTCTGAATTCTATTGTTTATATAAGAAGTCAAAAGGTCGAGAGCCTTGTTCCTTATTCCGTAATAATCTAATTTCCTGACCAATGTATCATGGTGGACGCAATCGAAGGCTCTGGATAGATCGCAGAAAACACCTAATGCATCCTGCTTATCCTCCCAGGCCTCGTAAATACATTTCAATAACTCTATACCAGCACCCGTCGTTGATCGTCCTTTAGTAAACCCAAACTGTTTATCATGAAATAATTTATATTTATTAAAATGGGTTAGCATTTGGTCTAGAATTAATTTCTCAAATACTTTACTCAAGGTTGGCAACACAGAGATGGGTCTGAAATTCGAGGGATCTGAGGTGCTGCCTGCCTTGAACAAAGGTATGACTTTACTATGTTTCATTAAATCAGGAAATATACCGCTACTGACGCAGTCATTAAACACAGTTGCTAGATGGGGAGCAATGACATCAATGATGCTTGAAACAGTTTTGACTGATAATCCCCATAGGTCCGCGGTCTTTTTAATATCAATGGATTTAAACGCTTTTGTGATGTCCTTGCTATCAACAACTGAGAATATGAAAGCGTCCTCACATTTTGTAATTGATTCCATAAGCAATGACTCAGCGGAAGTGGAAGACGACTGAAGAGTTCGGGTAGTGGCTACAGGTATATTTGAAAAAAAGTGTTCAAACTCTGTCGCAACTTCCAGATCCTCCGTGACATGGCAACCGTCTATTTTTAAATGGTAATCTCTTACAACTGCTGGAGATTTACCACATTCGGAATTTATAATGTTCCAGGTAGTCTTAATTTTATTAACAGAATTTGATATTTTGTTTTTTATAAAGTTTCATTTAGCAAAGGAACAGGCTCGCTTAAATATTTTAGAATAGTTTTTGACATAATTCTGAAAATCAGGGTTGAAATTGTATTGTTTTTCAGAATATAATTCATACAATCTCCTCCTGCTATTATAAATCCCTGGTGTTGCCCAGTCACTGAAAACAGGACGGCTGCCAATCGATAATGTTTTTGGGGTAAAAATTCTCCCAAACTCAGTATTGATCAGGTTAATTAAGTCTGCATAAGACTTATCTACACTAGTGTACAAGGGCAAATCAGGAAGTTTATTCACTATATTTTCCTTGAAAGCATCTAAACGATATTGGTTTATCGGTACAAATTTAATTTCTTTTCTTCTTACTTCATAATAATTTCTGTAGCATTTTATAAATTGGCCACGATGATCCGAGTGTACAGCATCCACAATACATTTGTTAATAGGTTTAATGTCCGTGAAAATATTATCAATACATGTTGCACTTGTGGCAGTTATTCGAGTAGGTTCCAAAAATACATTACCAAGATTAAAGGACTTGAACAGATTCAACATTTTATTTTTCTCTACTGGCGCTAAAGTGTTATCTAATATATTAACATTAAAGTCTCCACAAACTATTATTGACTTTTTAGAGCAACGGCATTGGGTAGCTGAGGGTGCACGAGCCGAGCACGTGGCAATGTTTTTGATTAGTATTGTGTCATGCTTCCCTACGTGGTATCCTATTTCTTCGTACAATATGAGAAGTAACCTTACACGAAGAGTATGGCGGAGACCTCTGCCCTGCTCCACTCCAGGTATGACTTGCCTCTGCCATACTAGCCTAATTTATTTTGGTCGGGGGTGCGCGGTGTCTACGTGCTCGCTAGGCAAAATATTATTTTCTTATATATTTTCTGTTTCATTTACCTCATACATTTTTAACCAGAAGGTTTTTTATAAACTTAACATTAACCGGTTAAAGATCTTAAGTTTATCTGAGAGGAACTCTCAGATAAACTTAGGATTAACCGGCTAATTTGAAGATTAACCACGCACCTTATATTAGCCGTAACAGATACACAAAAGTGTTTAAACAATTGCTACCATCTCCAACACTACAACAACCTATATGTAACAACCTCACCTGCTAACCGTTACATTTACTGATTGAACCTGCTCGATGCTCGAGGACAGGGGGTCAGAAGGTGGTCACTCACGATAAGCCTCTTTTATTTGCCGCACCAATCACCATCAGGAATTATGTGGCCCCACTTATGATTACTTCGTGAATTTTTAAGTTCATTAGATACATTATTTTAATGCAAATATGCGGCTGCTGCACGGGAATTAGATGTCAACGGTATCAACGGAAATACTGAAACTGTTGACATTTCTAAAGTTACGTGCAGACCAAGAACAGAATCATTCTGATATAGTACAAAAGCAGTAGACATGTCATTAACCAGAGACTGCCTGTGGCTTATACCGCTATGATGTTTCGTAAACAAAAACCTGACTGACATAAATAATTCATGTAGATTTATCTTTAGCCCCTAGAAGTTGAAGCACCTCATCAGGTTGAGATAAACATGTCAAAAATATTATTTAAAAAAACCAGTCAAGTGAATTAAATTCGATCGAATTAAAATCAAAGAACCTCTACGAGGAACACACACATGCACACACACTCGTACGTTATTTGAATTGATGTTCAATACTTGAAAACCTCATTTATGTATTGTTAACATGCATATGCTTAATTTATCGTCCGAGGTCCGACTTCGAGGCATAAATACTAAAAACAAAACAGTGCCGGCATCGAAAAAATGATTAACATTGAAAATGAAGTGTTAATTGTGTGGAAACATTGAAAAATGATCAACATACATTATATAAATAACAATAAATAAGCCCTGGAAATACAGTTTAAATAATAATAAGTGCAAGACTGAGAGGAGAATAAAAAAACACAGTGTTATTAATTTCGTGGACGTAGAGGTGTGAGTTCGAATACTAAGACACGGCGTGGAGGCTTATTGCGCTTTATTTATTTTGCAATTGGTTCCTAATTTTAGTGATATTGCGTTAAAGACTAAGAAAAATTCATCCATCCTTACAACATTTCACATTTATCATGTAATTTTTAGGAGGATTTTGTAAATTTTTAATATTTTGAGGAGGTACCGACATAGTCAGTTCGAATTTGAAATTCTCCGCGTTCAATAAGCACTTCATTTTATAGAAACACACAAACGCACTCAAATACCATTTGCATAATGAGAATATGGCCCATCTGATTTAAAGGGTTTATCAGTACCTACCTATGAATACATGCAACTTCAAAGTTCTTGTTTCACTTGATCGTATTAAGTCTATGCCATTTAATTTAAACTTTGGATATAAATGTGGACGATGGTACCTGCGTATTTGGGTATTTGGCCATAAAAACGGTTTTTATTCCGAAAAGAACCCGCGTGTAAAAGCACTGAAAATAATAGGTATAGTTTATTCATTAAATATTTCCTATCTCCTATATGAATTTGTTTTTGAAAATTATTTTAATGTTAAAAAGTGCAATCAGCAAAAAAACTATATATTAATTCGACTCCACGGAATTCTTGTCCCGTGGTTCAATTCCGAAGGAGAGTTTGACTTACGACTCGGGCCTAAATAACTGCCGGCCACTCATTACATTCCGAGTCGCTATTTGCATAACTATTGGAATCGAACCCTGGACCTGACGGTGTGTGTTTAGCCTGATGAACGAGCTGTGGACGTTCAGATTTCGTTGTTTTAACCTTATTAATGTGGATGCCAAGTGTGAAATGATTGGTAAAAAATATATTTTATATTATTGTTTTTTTTTTCTTTATGCAACGGAACTTAGAGAACAATTGCAACGTCGTATTTGATTAAAAAAAGTGGAATTTGACATCTGTAAACTCTAAGACACGGAAGTGCCACGATGAGTGTGGAGCAAATTCACACCTCTCTACAGCATCCACTCTATCCATCACAGTACACATCACACACCCACGTATGTTTACTTTCAGAGACGTCATCGGTGTGGTGGCAAAAAAGATACAAGCACGGTTTTAGTGTCGAAAAATCAATCTTTCGAGGCCGCCAAGGTGCTGATCACCATTTCTGGATCGTCAGTACCTAGCTTAAAATAAATATATACAAGCGATATCTGGCATACTGTAAATCTGTGTTGGGTGTGTGGGATTCACTAAGGTCTTCGTTTTTCAAACTAACCTCACTTGCCAGCCGGTATACCTTTTTTTTTTTTACTGTGCGGAAATCCCTTCGGATACCTCCCCGCGGGCCAGCGGGGCGGTTATGTCGGACTTGAACCGACTAAAACCGCACGCCGTCTTGGGTCTACAGACAGGGTGTAAGGTTACCCATAGAGCATATCCCTCGCACTCCGACTGACCCTGGGCCATTCGCAGTGTCCCCTCTGATAAGAGCAAAGGGCACCTGGAGCGACCACCCCCTCCGCGGGCCTTGCAGGCCCGCCATACCCCGACCCCCTCGTGCAATGGGGTCAGCTGGCCCTGAAAAGGGCCGGTTGGTCAGACTCTTGGCTGTTGACGTTGACGCCAGCTACTCCAGAGGAGCAATCAATGATGCGTCATCGCCCACGTTGCCCAGGGTACACCAAACTTGGAGGTGATCCAACCAGTCGCACCCCGCCAGCCGGTATACCTACCTGCATATTAAAACGGACGAAGCTCTGGCGCAGGCTCTCGGGGCTGGGGGGTCAGACGGCAGTCATTGCTGTAGAAGCCAACATAAGTCAAATCAAGACCCAAAGTACAAACTTTGAATGCAACCAGGACTATCCCTGGCGGAAATAATCCAAATCTGCAGATAATTGAGTGCCACAACAAACTTTACTCATTTTAAGTAGATTTTGAAGTTGTGTTTGTTAAGAATTGAATACCTTTTCTTTTCGTGCCAGCGGGGGTGGTTATGTCGGATTCGAACTGTCTAGAACCGCACGCCGTCTGGGGTCTTCAGACGCCAGGGCGTAAGGTGGCCCAAATGTTTCTTAGAAATATTAAATTGGACTATGAATTTCACTGCGGCACTCTTATTTACCCTTCTAGAATTTTATTTTCAGAAAATCTTGTTAAAAATTGTGTTTTGGGTGTCTGCCAAATATTGTCACAACCGAATATTAATTGGCGCTACAATCAATTTCCCGCCTTTCTGGGTGGAATACCACCTAACAAAAAAATTCGTTCGAAAAATCACAAAAAAAGCAATTTGTTTATTTACAAAGTTTCATCAAGAACACAATGAATACGAGTATAAACAGACTGATAGATGAAAGCAAATTCTGAAATAGATTGTTAAATGTTGTCGGTCTGTCTATCTGGCTTTCTGACTGTTTGAGTTAGGTAATCTCTGGAACAGATGGGCCGCCTTCCACTGGTAGTTAGTTAAAATAATAAGGTTTCTTTTATTTAAGAACAGAATTAGGGTTCACGCGGACGAAGTCGCGGGCAACAAAAAATATCATAACAAAAGCAGTATCGTGACAGTTACAGTATATGAGGTCCCGGGTTCGATTCATAGGTCAGAAATTTCTCAGTAAAGGCTCGGATTCAGATAAAGAATTCTCTGTTGACGGTCAATAATCTATGGCGGGGTGACCTAAAACCCTTGAAAAAAGTTTACCAACGAACAGGTCTGAAGTGTAACAATTTTATTAAATTGGATTCTAGGTAAACTGCGCGGCCGGGAGAGACTTAGAACTCTCCTGGACCGCCGAGCCCGCAACTTGCTCGCCGCGCGTCGCAGGCGACTAAGGCGCCGGAGGTCGCTTAACGACCTCCGTCCTCCATGAGCGCAGGCCTGGGGGTGGCGGATGAGGCCACCTGTCACCCCAGCAGAAGCAGGCCGGGATGGTGGGGCGACTAGCGCCCCTCCCCCAAACCGGGGCAAGACGGGGACACAGTGGTTCCCAAACCCGAGGGGGCCATCTCGAAACCGGAGATGGCCCAGGGTCAGTCGGGGTGCGAGGGATATGCTCTATGGGCAACCTTACACCCTGGCGTATGTAGACCCGAGACGGCGTGCGGTTTTGGTCGGTTCAAGCCCGACATAACCGCCCCCGCTGGCACGCGGGGGGGGGTATCCGAAGGGAATTCCGCACGATAAAAAAAAAAAAAAAAAGGTATACTGTATCTAGGGCACGCCGCAATAGCGGTGGTAAGGCCCATCATGGAGGATTGGCTAGAGAGGCGACACGGAAGCCTCTCGTACCGACTGACGCAGGTGATCTCCGGGAAAGGGTGCTTCGGGGACCACCTGCATCGGATCAGGAAGGAGTCAACGCCTGAGTGTCATCACTGTGACGCGAGCGAGGACTCAGGGCTGCACACGCTGGCGGACTACCCGGCGTGGGAGGCGCCGAGGCGTGACCTCGTGGCAGCCATCGGGGTGGGAGTCCTCTCGCTCGCAGCATGATTGCGGCAATGGTGCGGAGCGCGAGCGCGTGGGCCGCCGCCACCTCCTTCTGCGAGCATGTGATGCTCGCGAAGGAGATGGCGGAGCGCGCCCGGGAGAGGCTCAGAACTCTCCCGGCCCGCCGAGCCCGCAACACGCTCGCCGCGCGTCGCAGGCGACTCAGGCGCCGGAGGTCGCTCAACGACCTCCGTCCTCCATGAGCGCATGCCTGGGGGTGGCAGGTGAGGCCGCCTGTCACCCTAGCAGAAGCAGGCCTGGACGGTGGGGCGACTAGCACCCCTCCCCCAAACCGGGGCAAGACGGGGACACCGTGGTTCCCAAACCCGAAGGGGCCATCTCGAAACCGGAGATGGCCCAGGGTCAGTCGGAGTGCGAGGATATGCTCTATGGGCAACCTTACACCCCGGCGTCTGCAGACCCGAGACGGCGTGCGGTTTTAGTCGGTTCAAGCCCGACATAACCGCCCCCGCTGGCCGGCGGGGGGGGGGGGGGGGGTATCCGAGGGGATTTCCGCACGACAAAAAAAAAAGGTAAACTGTATCTCAACAATGACTAATCCTGTTGTGTAGCGATAAAGCATTCGACTGCTAAGTCAGAGGTCGCGGGTTCAATTCCGGCTCATTGCCAATATGTATATTTGCATTGGTCTGGGTGTTTCTATGTATAATATGTATTTATTTACGCATACGCACTCTAGAACCCATATGACAAGCTCTGCTTAATTTGTGTCTTGATGGCGCTGTGTATTATGTCCTAGAATATTAATTTATTTAATAACTTTTTTCTTAATTTAGTATAAAGTTTACGCGAAAGAGCTTATTCTGTGCAATTAGTACATAACACCAATAATGATGCGGAATATGCAGTAGTGGATGGTATTGACAGACAGACGGACAACCAAGTGATAATTTAATAGTTCCATTTTTAGGGTTCCGTAGCCAAATAGCAAAAAACGGAACCCTTATAGATTCATAATCTCTGTCTGTCTGTCCTTCCGTATGTCACAGCCACTTTTTTCCGAAACTATAAGAACTATGCTGTTGAAACTTGGTTGAAACTATGAGGTATTCTGTAAATCGCATTAAGATTTTCGCACAAAAATAGAAAAAAAAACAATAAATTTAATTTAACTACTGAATTCTAAGAGAATAATAAACCATTACCATGTAAACTTCCACCGGAAATTGGTTTGAAAGAAATCTAGTAAGTAGCTTTTTTTTTCAATCAATTCTAATAAAAAAAATTTACTTGCTGCTACGGAACCATTCATGGGTGAGTCCGACTCCTACTTGGCCGCTTTTCATTTTGAGGTACCAAACCCTAAAATTATATTTCAACTAGCTGTGCCCACGTGGATTCAGATTTTTAACTATTTAATTCCTAATTATTTTTCTAAAATTTAAGTAGGACACCGGAGGATTTGGTAGGAGCCTGTGAGAATTTCCATACGTAAAAAAGAACACATAAAACAATACTGTAATTCTAAATAGTTCAACTCCACAGGATTAGTAATTCATTTCGCAGTAAAATGCTTCTATAACAACCTCCGTAAGTAATGAAATTCATTTGATTAAAATGAATGTTGCCGTAAAAAGAATCATAAAACAATTAATATTTAGATGACAAACAAGCTTGGCAATGTACTACTTGCTCTACTAGGTTACTCAAACTAAACAGTATAATTACATTAAGTAAATATGTTTGTAAATACACTACAATAAAAATGAACCCACTGAGTTTTAGAATTAGAATTTATGCAAATTGTTAAGTTAATTTGTGTACGCTTCAGGAACTCTTAGGTTCTCTGCTGACCTTGCTCAACACCAGTAACGTAACACTAAACAAAAAATGACATTTAGCTGTGTGTTCGCCCGTGGCATATTTCAGACCCCATTTGCCCGTAATTTATTAGTTTTCATAACAATATATGGGAATCTGCCGAATTTGTTGACATTTATGATTACTGCTGGTCACGGCAGGTGACAGTTCATTCGGCCTAAACCCTACCACGAAACGACCGGAAACCGCAAAATTCGGACTATAGACAGCCCGCCAAAAAAAAAGAATTCAAACACGATAATATACGACTTATTTCAAAAGGTAGGAAGGATATCATAATCTGATATGTTGATTTTATAATAGTTCATTTTTAATAGAATAACTAATTGTATAACCCTAATAGCATAAGAAACGGAAAACCTCTTTGATATGTTTGATTCACTCCCGAACATACTTTATGGTCCCAACCGAAAGAACGAAATCCGAAGTAACTTCATGGTCTCTAAATCACACTTCATTAGCTCGTGTTGCATGCGGGCGCGCATTTGCGGATGCACGTTTCACGGTAGGCCTACTGCTTCTGTCCTTACGCCCTTCACGAGCTTCCTCTACTGACATTAAATATTCCATGAGTGGTTTTGACTTACCTGCCTACTTACATCTGCCTTACATACTTGGTGTGTCATTCGCTCAGTACTTATTCGTTCTAAGTGCCCAAACTACCTTAGCATACCCTTTTCAATACAACACCTCTCTGTATACAACGAACGGAGGGAAAACGGTATACATATATTATGTTTGTATGTATGTAAAATTCTGCAAAGTTGCCGATTAATGCTTCACGAGACCTCACTGGCTAGGAGAATATTTTCTTGCTCAACTATTATTATTTTTACTTTTAGCATAGCATAATGCTGCTAGCCTTTTTTTTTTTTTCGTGCGGAAATCCCTTCGGATACCCCTCCGCCGGGATGTCGGGCTTGAACCGACTAAAACCGCACGCCGTCTCGGGTCTACAGACGCCGGGTCTGAGATTTTTAAGGATGTCAAAAAGGTTTTATCACCTTAACTTTGTTCGTAATTTTCATTGTAAAACTTTAAGAAAAGAGAAAAGAAAAAAGAAAAATAAGAAAAATAGTAATTTTTTTCTTTTACTTATGATCTTAATATTTTTCACAAAATTTAAGTAGGTATGTTTGGATATGAGGGCACGCCGCAATAGCGGCGGTAAGGCCCATCATGGAGGATTGGCTGGAGAGGCGACACGGAAGCCTCTCCTACCGACTGACGCAGGTGATCTCCGGGAAGGGGTGCTTCGGGGACCACCTGCATCGGATCAGGAAGGAGCCAACGCCTGAGTGTCATCACTGCGACGCGAGCGAGGACTCAAGGCTGCACACGCTGGCAGACTGCCCGGCGTGGGAGGCGCCGAGGCGTGACCTCGTGGCAGCCATCGGGGTGGGAGTCCTCTCGCTAGGCAGCATGATTGCGGCAATGGTGCGGAGCGCGAGCGCGTGGGCCGCCGCCGCCTCCTTCTGCGAGCATGTAATGCTCGCGAAGGAGGTGGCGGAGCGCGCCCGGGAAAGACTTAGAACTTTCCCGGTCCGCCGAGCCCGCAACTTGCTCGCCGCGCGTCGCAGGCAACTCAGGCGCCGGAGGTCGCTTAACGACCTCCGTCCTCCATGAGCGCAGGCCTGGGGGTGGCGGGTGAGGCCACCTGTCACCCCAGCAGAAGCAGGCCGGGACGGTGGGGCGACTAGCGCCCCTCCCCCAAACCGGGGCAAGACGGGGACACCGTGGTTCCCAAACCCGAGGGGGCCATCTCGAAACCGGAGATAGCCCAGGGTCAGTCGGGGTGCGAGGGATATGCTCTATGGGCAACCTTACACCCCGGCGTCTGTAGACCCGAGACGGCGTGCGGTTTTAGTCGGTTCAAGCCCGACATAACCGCCCCCGCGGTTTTTCCCAAATCTCGAATATTGCTCTCAAGTATGGAATCCTATCTATAACACGTATATAGACAGAATAGAGAGCATACAAAGGAGGTTCTTGAGGTATATACAGTTTAGATCACAGTGTTATCTTCCAAATTATTATAGCCGTTGCAAAAAATTTCATATCCTTCCACTATATGAGCGAAGAAAAATTGCTGACTTATCGTTCTTTTTCAAAGTCATGAACGGGTCGGTTGACACGCCTGAGTTGGTGAGCAAGATAGGCATACGGGTTCCATCTGCATTTTTTCGTAGACCTGAGTTAATCTATACTCCTATCGCAAGAACCACGTATCGCCAAAACTCATATATGATCAGAGCTGGTCGCATATACAACGAAGCATCCCAGAGTGTTGACATTGATATCTTTAACACCAGTGTGCCTATATTAAAGAAACTTTCTTGTGAGCACTTTTTCGGCGATAAAATGAATGTTTGAGGGACAGATTGATTTCTGTACTCATTCTATTTTGTCTCTGTTTTTTTGTATTTTAATTCCTTTTCTTTTATTATTGTTGTTTATTTTTTGTGTTTTTTTTTTTTTTAATTTATTTGCAATCCGTTGTTTCTACTACTGTTTCTTGAAAGCTAACACTTAATCGTAACATCTACATGTGAAAACTTGTAACTGGCCCTCGCATGCTATATTATACACTTTGCTCATTATACTAGCTGTAAGTTTTCCGAAAATGTAAAAATAAAATAAAATAAAATAAAATAAATATAAATATAAATTGTAAAGGTCAAACACTCACAGAAGACAATATAACTAAATTCTTAGGACTAAAGATTGATAATCAAATGAACTGAAGCGCCCATATAGAGTATGTCTGCAACAGGGTCCATCAGTATGCTTTTGGGCTTTATAATTTAAAAAATATAGCATCCATCCCAACAATAATAACAGCATACCACGGAAAGGTCACCTCAACTCTACGATATGGAATTATATTTTGAGGAAATGCCACTGACTGGTTTCGTTTCTTCAAAGCACAGAAACGTTGTATCAGAGCCATATTCAGTATTGAACGAACAGATTCATGTAGGTCATATTTCCAAAATTATAACTTGCTAACTCTGCCTTGTATATATATATTAGAATCTGCCATATTTACAAAAAAACATTTGGAACAGTTTGAAAAAAGGACAAGGATGCGCCACACTGGAAAACTGTATTGTACTGTACAAGTACAATGTATTGTACATAGCATATATAATTTACTTTTTTGCAAACCTGTCAGAGATAAGGCACTTATAGATATATAATTATATAAACCAACTCTATGTACCTATCTTATGCGAATAAAATGATTTGATTTGATTTGAACTCATACACCTAGTTGAACTCATCATCTTAGCGATGTCCGCGGTTGCATCTGAGTTTTTCGTTTCGAAGCCCGGGGTCCGCTTACTCCTCCTTCTATTAACTTGGCTTATACAGGTTTTGTTGCAGTCTGACTTTCCAATCCAGGAAGGAAACCTGCGCTAAGATAGTAGAAAGAAAGCAGTTTCTGTAGTTTGTCAAATCTCAGTATTAGTCGGTCCCCTTTTGCAAGTGTTCACATACAGCATACATCATTGAGCGTACATGTCAACTACATATTATTTGCGCGTGAGTTAATGCTCAGTACTATTATCTATTCTGCGCTAATGCTTCTCCTGCTTTGGATTAGCCCACATTCATAGTATCTTTTATAGACACCTGTATCTTGTAGAGGTAATTAGTACATAGCAAAAATTGAACTATCTTCATTGGTGGTTTATTATATGTATTGATTGAAGCTCGCTTCAAGATGTGGCCAATGTTGTCTTGACTCCTCGTAACGGCAGGCTGCCGCTTGATAGTGGCTGGCTATTATCGGGATCTGTGACTGAGGCGCGGTTGTTGAAACTTGTTGTCTTGCGCTATTTCCTTGACATGTTGAAGCTCAGCGTCCAAGTGTTTCATTTTATGATAACATTCACCTAAACAGTTGTTTATCAATCCAAACGCCTCAGTCTGTACAATAAGGTACATTTTTTTTCATAGTGGGAAACCCCCACGTGCTCCACCCCATCGGTGCCGACGATGGGGTGGGCGTGTCGGAATCAGACCGACTAAAACCACACAGTAAAATCAGTTTATCTTTATTAAACGTTAAAATGGTATGTTTTGTGGTAACTTGTATGAAATGAATAGTTGTGACGTCACACTTATAATTTTCAAATAACTAATAGTAGTTGGATGGATGATTAAAGATAAATTAAAACGATAAAATAAAAACGGAGGTAATTTTTGGCATTCTTTTACTATTATTCATTTAACTAGCCATGCCCCGCGGCTTTGCCTGCAACAGACTTTGATCCCCGTGGTACCCATTTAGCCCATACATGCCCGTAATTTCTAAGTTTTACAATATTGTATGAAAATTTACCCGATTTATTAACATTTATGATTACTGCTCCACTCTCCTGGATAGTAGCATGATGAATATGCTACTAACCAGGTTAGATGAAGTAGACCTTCCTCGATAAATAGGCTACGCAACACGGAAAGATAACAATAACTCTTCGGCTTAATAATTTCAATAATAAAGTATACTTAGATATAATTATAGATAAGCTTAGTTTTTTTTTAGCCTGTGGAAACCCCCTCGGGCTTCACCCCATCGGTGCCGACGATGGGGTGGGCGTATCGGAATCGGCCCGACTAAAACCACACGGTGTCCTTCCCAAGTGTCCATTGCTGGGCAACCCGGGTAAGCACTCGAAAGGATAACCCCAGGGTTACCGGCGGACTTTGGAGATAAGCTCAGTTAAATAATTTATTTTAACTACAGGAATGTACCCAATTCGGGAACGTAATCTAAAGTAGGAAGGAGCGCGGAGAGGCGCGAAAAGCTTCACCGCAAAGCGGCACTGTGAGTTTCATCATGACATTCCGAAGCACGTCTTTGCTTTTGGCGGCGTGATATCACATTTTCCCTATCAAGTAGCATGTGCGTATCAAAGTTTTTTGCCTAGTCTTGTTGTGTCTCGGTGTGATTTGATCCTTTTGCTTGAGATTCAACTAACTGAACCTAGCAGTTTGATGTTGGACTCAAAAGGGCTAAGACCATCCGCTGGGTTAAGCGGGCATAAGGCGCGGGCACCCATCGAGTGCGCCCACGCGGTATGGGACTCACTGCGTTAGTCCCGGGCCCACCAACGACATCGGAATATTCGGAGTCCGGGATCTGCTTTCCGGTTTTGACTCCTTCACTTCGCACGGTCTTGGGCATGCATGGTAGTGAGACCATTGGCACGCATATTGTCTTCTACGACGTCTAGCCAGTACTTCTTGGGTCTACCCTCATTTGTGATTAGCAAAGTGATTGTACCAGTGAAGGCGACTTACCTGCATTTAGACAATTTCATCAGCGATGCCACGGACATGTAGGCTCACGCGTGAATCTATACATCCACCGCAGCATATTCATATCTGTGACACACCACGCCGCTCCGTTCTGCGATATAAGTGTGAAAGATTGTAGTACAACATACATACATGTAGTCACTCCTCTTTCCGATTGGGGTACGCAGAGACAACATTTTCGAACTTGCTACGATCCTGGCATACGATTTTCGTTTTTTCCACTTTCATAATTGTTTTCATACATGCACGCTAATTACGGGTACTTCTGATCTGGCCTTTCTTTAAAACGACCTCGATCTGATTGGCATACGTACGCCTTTACCGGGTTGCGCAGTAGCCCTCGCCTTTTTTTGAAGTGAAAACATCTTTAGCGGCGTTGTGCACTTTTTTGTAATGGGTAAAAAAGGTTAAACTCTCGTCAGTAAACACGTGACCTGATCGTAAGACTACAAATATAGAAGCGCCAATTTCACACTGGACTTAACAACCTTGGTGGCGCGTTCGTCTAATTAATGATCGTTGACTTCGTCAAAACTGAGATCGATTCCGTCCGAAGCCCAAGAAACACTTTTTGTCATCATATAACTTTTTGTAATATTTATTCTATATTGTGCCATAAATCTATTGATATAAAATGGAAATTAAACAAAGTGCATCTATTAATGAAAAAAGTGACGCAGAAATAGCGAAAGAAAATGAGTGAGTACTTTATAAATATATTGGCGATGATGGTTCTGGTAATAATGATGGTGAAAAAGTCATTGAAATTATGGATGGAAGGTGATTTTTCTGAGAGATAAACTTTTTAATGTGAAATAATTGTAATAGTTTTGAAGTGTTGAATTTTAAATGGAATATAATATGTCAGGTTTGTGTACGATAGGGCAATAAATTAATATTGTATGTTACCATATAAATGATAGTACTTTTATACTGACACTGAAATTATTCCCTAACCATTCCAGAATATCAAAAATGCACAACGTTAATATTCAAGTTTTCACTTCTGCCGGCACTCCCGGAGTGCAACCCGTTGTTTGATACCCCCCATCGGCCAGCGGGGGCGGTTATGTCGGGCTTGAACCGACTAAAACCGCACGCCGTCTCGGGTCTTAACACGCCGGGGTGTAAGGTTGCCCATAGAGCATATCCCTCGCAACCTGACTGACCCTGGGCCATCTCCGGTTTCGAGATGGCCCCCTCGATGGCAGTAGCCCTCGGCTCATAAATCTGTTTCGTTAATCTCCTTTCATCCATCCTCTCTACATGTCCAAACCATCTAAGCATCCCTTTCTCTACCTTGGTAACTACATCTGCTACCATACCACAACGTTTCCTTATCACAATGTTCCTCACTCTGTCCATGGTCGCTTAACGACCTCCGTCCTCCATGAGCGCTGGCCTGTGGGTGGCGGGTGAGGCCACCTGTCACCCCAGCAGAAGCAGGCCGGGACGGTGGGGCGACTAGCGCCCCTCCCCCAAACCGGGGCAAGACGGGGACACCGTGGTTCCCAAACCCGAGGGGGCCATCTCGAAACCGGAGATGGCCCAGGGTCAGTCGGGGTGCGAGGGATATGCTCTATGGGCAACCTTACACCCCGGCGTCTGTAGACCCGAGACGGCGTGCGGTTTTAGTCGGTTCAAGCCCGACATAACCGCCCCCGCTGGCACGCGGGGGGGTATCCGAAGGGATTTCCGCACAAAAAAAAAAAAAAAAAAAGGATCACTCTAACTATACTTCTCAATATACGTCTCTCAGTTCCACGGCAACCAGTTGACTTTCATGTTCCTTCTGCCACATCCAACATTCACTATCATAAATAAGTGTTGGGACGACTATTCCTATATGTACATCCAATCGTGCCTCTTTAGATACTTTCTGGCTACTCATGCACTAATATGAGAAAGCTCTCACAGAGCAATTATACTTTGAAGTATATAATAATGTATTGCTGTTTTGAAGTAAGTTAGGTTGGACCAGCAGAATTCACAGGCAGACTGACTAGTCAGGCAATCCAAAAGTAGATATGTATGTTTATACCTTTATTATGATGGTGTTAATTCCCGTTAACATTATTGTAAAAAAATATGCAGTTTAAGAATAATTAGGTGTGTTTAACCGTTGTAAACGGTGTGGCATATTTTGTCGGTAGCATCCTAAAGTGTGGCCGTCAATTATACAGCTTGTGCGAAATTAACCAAAAAACTCCCGCGTCATTGTTGTATTTAGAACTTTGGATCGTGTTATTTAAGTATAGTCCTAACACAACACTTAGCTATTGTAAAATAGGGTTCCGTTTATATAGATGTCGTATATCTTTATAAACGTATTTACCCTGTTCCCATACAAATATGAAATTGATGATGATACAGCACTGAAAATCAAGTAATTTTAGCAGAAGTACCTAGGACCCTCAAATTCCTCAATAGAATTCACATGGAGTACAGAACATAATGCCTGACGATAATTTTAGTAATCCTAAGAAGTTTTCCTTGGAATTTAAACATACAATGAAATTTTGGTATTTCATTGCAATCTAACTTAAATAACTAAGGAGATAATGATAATTATATGTACCTATCAACATACATATAATTATGCATATGCATTATTTCTTACATTAAATTCTTTCATTAAATTATTTCTTAAGAAGACAAATTAAAATAGTACATATTTATTGGGAAGATAAATTAAAATAGTACATTATTTATAAGGGAGATAATTATAATATTAGGCACCTATATTATTCCCCCAAACTCTGCTGGAAGTAACTTCGAACTTGAGCTAACCGGTCAAATTCTAGCCCACTTTTTCTCCTTCGTTATTAGCTCTACTACGGGACATTGGCGAAATTGATGCTGAAAGCACAGAGCCAATCAATACCAAAAAAAAACTCCCAAACCGGGGCAAGACGGGGACACCGTGGTTCCCAAACCCGAGGGGACCATCTCGAAACCGGAGATGGCCCAGGGTCAGTCGGGGTGTGAGGGATATGCTTTATGGGCAACTACACACCTGGTCTGAAGACCCAATTTAGTCGGTTCAAGCCCGACTTAACCGCCCCCGCTGGCCGACCAGAGGGGATTTCCGCAGGAAAAAAAAAGGTACCTATATTATTTATTAATGAGTTGAGACTCTGCAATAAAGGGTACTGTTACCGGGTACTGTACCTATAGTACCCGGCTTTTAATTCGCCACGTCATCACTTCGGATCGAAAAGAACAGTGAGAGTCCGGTTAAAATCAGGTTGCTTTTTCTCTATCATATTAGATGGTGTGTACCACAGCGCATACACCTTTATATCTTTTTCTGTACTGAAATGTTAGTCCGATATGCGGTAGAGAGAATGCTCTATAAAATCGAAGTAAGTCAAGCTTAGCTGATCTTAATCAAACTGCTTGATCAAGAGCTGGGTCGGTACCCAGCTCTTGATCAAGCAGTTCCCCGGTGGGTACTATGTGTGAACTTCTACTATAGCAGATGTTATTAGGTTACATTGACCGTTTTCTGTCAAGGGAGCTGTAAATCTGATATTGGTCGTGTATCCCATGGGAACTTATAAAAGAGATAAAAAGAAGCCTATGTGTTATTCCAGACTGTAATAATCTATCCATGTGCCAAATTTCAGCCAGAGCGTGATTGTGTAACAAACATCCAAATATTTCACATACTTTTAACATAACTTAACTTCACGCCTATATCCCCGAAGGGCATTACACACCCACGATTCGCCAGTTTTGTTTAGGTCCCAATTTACATACTTTTACATATATAATATTAGTAGGATACGTAAAGCTGTATAGAGTTTGAGTATTGTTTTTTCTGCACAGAAACTCTATAGATACTAAGGTGTATAAACTTCCATAGCAAACATCATCGAACCCAAAACTATATTGTTCAAATACGTCAAAATGAAGAGATGCATTGCAAGATATATATATACGGGACCATCATACCTATACCATTTTTTTTTCTCGCTACCGTAAAACTTAAATTGTACATCACTTTAAAAAAAACATTTATTACACACTCGAACCTCTATTATTCAGAGTAGCAGAAAAAAATATAGCACCCTATGGTCCAATAAAAGTAGGATTTGGTCTTTATTTCTGATATTAATAGTCAAAGATTCCTGGAAGGATCTCTGTTCTCACGAAAGACGTGTAACCACTTGATAGAGTTAACAGTAATAAATTGTTGATTACAGGGCAGGCGCCGTCGTCGTAAAAGTATATAGTGTGGTTTATTGCCTGCGTAAATATGTATGCTCGAATTCGTTTGGATGTTTTAAAATTACTGATTTTTATATTCGGGCAGTAAAAAGTACTTGATATAAACATATTCTGGAGATAAAAAGTTACAAAACACGGAGCTTCCTATAACTCTAATCTACAAAAATGAAACTAGATTTTTAAACAATGAAAAAAATACCTATTTATATTTGCTTTTTGTCGCATCTGTGAAATACTAAAAACTGCTTACCAAAAAATATAAAATCAAGATAGCTACGTGGCCACTCGGCCTCTAGGCCAAATGACCCATTAGCGATAACGCCAGTGGAAACGTTCCGTAATGTAGGCATGGGATTGACATATTCATTAATGGGACTATAAAAATTAATGAAACCTAAGTGAGTCTTTTTAATTCGAAATAAATGATATACTATATAGAGGAGTCACGTGATCCACTGTTAACGAATAGAAACAGATTTCGCTTCAAAGCAATTCCGCTAATAGAATGTCTCTTTGTCTTCAGGCCGAGGTGCCCGCAGTTATCGATTGCATGCGATAAAGCCGTGATGATGTTTGACAAATTTTGCAACGCGACTAGCTGCAAATATAACAGATAATCACTTTAGGCTTGTTCTCTATTGAAAATTATTACAAATGGCGTCACTATTTTGTGTGACGTAATTGATTATAATTATGTTGTAATAATTTGGCAACACTTATATCCATACTAAATTAGTTTTAAGGGCAATTCCTTTTTATTATATATGATTTGACACAGCTTAAAACAGTTTACTGAATAGATGAAGATGAAGATTCTAATGGAAATGCATTATATCAGCATTCTATAGTTCGCAGATGGAGATTGTCTAGAGTCTAGATAATACAAAGTAGTTATTATTCTGATCATGAAAGCAATTGACCGTGATCAACAGATTTTTTCTCGTGCAGCCAATGATTTAGAAGGTAAACCTATAGGGTAATTTGGATGTTGCAGATGCAGTTAGTCATTAGATAAGCCACGAGGCCACTGTTACGACGAAACAGTAGTCCACAGGCTAATGGTAGGTCCAACGTGGGTGAAGCAAGATCATGACCTCGCGATGGTCGTATCTCGCTGCAGAGCACAGTAATGTACTATGGGCAATACCTTGCCGTAACCTCAGAAGTCAGGGAATGAAATTAAAACAGCCGATGACTTTTCACCATTACACTTTTAATGTAGATAAAGTTCACTGTTACACGTTTTAATATATATAGCTTTCACTATTACAGTTTTAATTATAATAGGTACAAACATATATAGTTAACTATACGGTTATATAAACACGTTAGCACTGTTGGGCGTCCGAGCGCAGACTGCCGTTAAGTCTTATTCTTGCCTCCTACCCCACCTCTGTCACTTCATTGGCACGCGTCATGGCGCGTAGCCAATGACAGATAAAGTAGCCAATTTAATTACCATTTAAAACTAAATTATTGAATATGTTCATAAAATGTTAACAAAAATAATAATATGTGATATAATGTTTATTAAGGAATAACAAAATTAACTATTATGTGTGACGTCATTGGTCAGCGTTATAGCGTGTAGTAAATGATAAATATTGCGCCCAGTGACATTAATCTAAAATACAATTATACATTATTATGTTCATACATTAATTTATATTTAGGTATACAATTATAAAATTACAACAACTCGGCCATCTGACTAATAACGAGTCCCTTCGTTATCTTAATTTAAGTATTAGGTGGGATGCAGCATTTTCTAGAAAATAAGTTATTTTACTTTTTTTTTTTGAACATCGTATACAATCGATGTCAAACATATCTACATGCTACTTGATCATAACGAGATTCTTATTATTATTTTTTTAACCCATTACCATTAAGAATAACTTATAATTTTAGCACCAGCTAGTTCATGACGTTAACTAGGGTACCAAACAAATTGTGCCCGGTCCATGACGTTGACCGTTACCGGCAAGTTCATCGTTGTGCCAATCCATGACGTTGATCGGCACAGCGGTTCTTATCATTACATATCATTATCATAATACTTGTTACATGACCTTAAATTATCATCTCTTACACTAATGTGATTAAAAAAACTCCTAATCAAATTTTAGTCTAGTTGATTAATAAACATCAGACAACTTACGTTCAATAGGGTCTAAAAGCAAGTGACAAAGGATTTGTTATACATCAATTTCGCTTTGACAAGATTTTTCGTTGTCGGAAGATTCGTCTCCTGAAGAAACAGACTGAGTGACCGAGACCCAAGGATATATTTTGTCAACTGCGAAGACAGCCTCATAACGTCTACCTTTTCGCGTAATTGGAGTGTCCTCTACTACATACCGGTCGTTAGGAAGAACCTTCTTAATTCGATAGGGGCCTCTACATTTTGGCTCTAATTTCTTTGACTGGCCTTCAATTCCAGTTGTCGCGCGAATTACTCTAACAAGGTCTCCCTCCTTGTATTGGACACCTATTTTGCGTCTTTTGTCGTAAGCTTCCTTGTCTTTAATCTGCTGCGCTTCAATAAGTTCGTTAGCTTCTGATCTTATTTCTGATAAAGAAGTTTGGTTAGATGAAGCAGTCTCGGAGATGATTTCATTAAACAAACCTTGAGATGGGTTAGTAACAGTTCTCCCAAATAACAAGTCTGTAGGACTTTTCTTTGTTGTCGAGTGGATGGTAGTGTTGATGCCTAATTGGATATCTGGGAGGTGTTCATCCCATAATCCATTTGGTTTATCGTGGTTCATAGCACCAAGGGCAGCTAGAATAGTGCGGTTATACCGCTCTACTTGGCCATTTGCCCTAGGTGTCGCGACGGCATTTAGTACGTGCTTAATACCAACAGAGTTAATAAACTTTTTAAAATTATTACTCGTGAAGCTGCTACCTTGGTCGGTGATAAGACGATTTGGTGTGCCAAAGTAACTAAAGTGGTCACGTAGTACTCTAATGCTTGTTGCGGATTTTGTGTTGCGTACAGCAGTTATGTTTACAAATTTCGTGAAGGCGTCCACTATAACCAAAATGTACGTATTGCCCCTTTTGGTCTTAATAAATGGTCCCAAGTGGTCCGCGTGTAGTGTATCAAAAGGGATATCGACTTTGGGAATGGGGTGCAACTCTCCCGCTTTCTTGCCACCCGGTAACTTGTGGTGAGCGCATTCAATACATGCAGCTACGTATTTTTTTACAAATCGTCTCATTTTTGGGAACCAATAATTCGCCTGTATGCGGGCTAATGTTTTATCGTACCCAAAATGACCGACGGCATCGTGGTTAGCTTGTAGTAAATGCCACCTTGCTCCGCGAGGCACTAACCATCTTATACTAGAGTCATCGAGAATACGGTAGACGCGATCATTAACTAGTTTATAATTCTTAAAAGTTTCAGCAGTTTCCTTAGTCTTAGGGTCTTGAAGTGTATCAGCTATGCGTTTTATCTCATCGTCAGACTTTTGATATGTGCTTAGCCAATCATCAGTACCAACAGCGAGTATTTCTAGTAGATGACTACTGTCTTGTTCCTCTGCAATAGGACTCCTACTCAAGGCATCAACGTGAGCCATCTTTTCTCCTGATCTATATTCTATATCGCAGTCGTATTCAAGAAACTGTAGCCACCAACGGGCAATTCGTGGCACCAAGTCACGTTTTGTTAGCGTTGTGCGAAGGGCATTGCAGTCTGTCACGATTTTAAACTTGATACCCAAAAGGTATACCCTGAATTTACTTAATGATGATATTACAGCAAGTGTCTCGAGTTCATACGAGTGGAGTTTTTGCTCGTCTGGAGTCGTTTGTCTGCTGTAATAAGCGATCGCTCGTAACATACCTTCTGAATCCTTCTGCATGAGGATTCCTGCAACTCCTATCTTGCTCGCATCCGTGTGGAGTTGGGTTTCTAACGTCGGGTCGTAAATTCCCAGTACTGGTTTATCCACTAGTACCTGTTTTAACCTGGTGAAAGCGTCAGATTCTTCCTTACCCCAACTCCAGGAAGCGTCCTTCCTCAAAAGAGCCGTCAAGGGCCGTGCTATTATGGCAAACCCCCTGACAAATCTCCTGAAGAAGCTCGTGAGACCCAGGAAACGCCTGACCTCATGAGCATTACTTGGTGGCGGAAATTCAGAGATAGCTTTAATTTTTGATGTTCCAGGTCTAACACCTTCTGCACTAACTTCAAACCCTAAATAATCTATTTTATCGAAGAAGAAGTTACACTTATTTAATTTTAATGTCAACCCGTTTTGTGAGATCAGCTTCAAAACTTCCTCCAATCGAATTATGCCTTCTTCAAATGATCTAGCTGGGATGAGTATATCATCCATATATACAAGCGTATAAGCACTAACTGGAGAGCCTTGGATCATTTTATTCATTGTACGTTGGAATATAGATGGTGCGTTCACCAATCCGAAAGGCATCCGGTTATACTCATACTGACCATCGGGGGTCACGAATGCCGTCTTTTCACGAGATTGTTCCGCTATTGGGATTTGGTAATATCCCGACGCTAAGTCAAGAGTTATGAACAGGGTACTACCAGAGAGTCTGTCAAGCTGGTCCTCAATTCTTGGTAGAGGGTAGTGTTCTCGTTTGGTTTTCCGGTTAAGTGCGCGGTAGTCCACGCACAATCGCTTTTCTCCAGACTTTTTATTAACCAAAACGATTGGGCTTGCATAAGGAGAACTTGACTCTCTGATAATACCACTGTTTAACATCTCGTGGACCATATCTTTAACTCTTTCGCGCTCTGTGTATGATAATCGGTAAGGACGGTATACAACAGGTTCAGAATCGGTCAGTTCAATGACCATTTCAGTCTCCGTTGTGAACCCCAAGTCTTTTAAATTGGATGAAAAACAATTTTTATATTTATGAAGCAAGTTTTGAAACTGAGATCTCTGAATAGGAGACAGTGTCTCACCGCATTGCACCATATCATCGAAACTGTTTACGTTATCAGTGCTTGCCAAATTTATATTCAGTTTATCTACAGAATGACTTCTAGTTATTAAATCATTAGTCTTAATCTTAAACTCCCGACTACTGAGATTTTGTATCAAAACGGCACCCAAGCCCTCTTTCAATGTGTACTCGCCTGGTAACAAGTAATGCTCACGACCTGATTCATGTCTTATACTACCATGTACATAAATCATACCCGTATGCTCATTAGCGCATTTTACAGGTACTGCTTTTATTTTGTCAACTCCAATCGAGATTTCGCTGGCACAAACAAGTGGACATTTAATCGCTTTTTTCGATTCAACTTTTTGGAAAATGACATCCGTATCGGTTTTTACTATTTTAATATTAGGCCTTTCTGAGAATGTGTGACCTAGCAAAAGGGGGCAGGGTATAACATCGTCATCGACGACCAGAATATGCACGTTATGTTCTGTTATGCCTTGAACTTCGACAGTTGCATACGACAATCCTATTGGACGACATGACGAGCTAGCAATCCCCTTTAGTAACGGATAGCTAACCTCTTGCCACTGCAACTGTAGTCTTTTTGCCTCGCTGAGCCGAATCAAGGTGCCCTCACTACCCAAATCAACTATGCAATATAATAAATTACCGTTTATCTTAATCGGAATTCTATACTTCTCGCCTGTAGGATTTTCGCTCTCGACTTTTAATATACTTTTGCTTTTGTCCTGTGAGGAGTCTTCCTGCTTTGACTTTGCTTTAGGACAATCTGCGGTCAAATGACCTAGCAGCCTACAATCGGTACAATATGATCTAGGTTTTGGGCAACGGAAGAACGGGTGTCCCGTTTCGTTGCAGTTATAGCATGCCCTATTAGTATTAGATTTTTGAGTAGCGTTACTCCTATTAGTTGACTTGTCATTCATATTAGGTTGGTTATTATTTCGTTTGTCTCTATTCCTAGCTGTATCGTTAATATTTCTATCGTGCCCGACTTTAACAGACTTTAAAAATTTCAACACTTGCTCAGGTTCCGTAAATTCGGCACTCTGACCTCCAACCCGTACATTACGATCATCTATACCGGCTAACAGACAGTCCACTGCACGCTTGCCCAATATCTCACACCGGTTCAAAAGATTCATTTTAGAGTAATAATACAAGTCTAATGATTCCCCGTAACGAGCTCTTTTATTTAGCATCTCAGTTAATAAATCAGCGTAATTTTCTCTCGTGGGAAAAGATTCACGCAGTTTTATTTTCCATTCCGCCCAAGAGTATAAAACCGACGGCAAACCTTGATACCAGGTTCTTGCAATACCGTTAAGTTTAGGTATGGCATAGTGGACCGTATGTTTGTCGTCCCAGCCGTATATTTGGGCACATTCGTCTACCTTATGTATCCAAGAATCTACAGTCTGCTCTTTGTTTAGAGGATCGAATTCTGGTATGACGTTTAAGACGGGAAATTTGTCACTTGTACTCTTAGACCCTATATTATTAATAGCATCTATAAAATTCTTAAAGAACATATTTTGATCATTAACATTAGCTCCTATAAACCCTTCATTGGCCAAAACAGGTGTACGAACCCTATTTGTAGGAGTGCGAGATCTAATCCTAGATCTAGATCTAGTTGTAGTAGACTTGCCTTTATCCTCGTTACGACGTTCCGAATTTGGTTGCCTCGACGACGATCTCGAAGTCCTCAATCTTGAGCTACGAACCCTGGATCGTGACCGATGACTTCTGGATCGTGAACGATGGCTTCTGGTGCGTTTTGCATCGGGGGGCCGGGATGGTGTTCGACCTCGGGACTGACTTCGACTGCGTGCTTCAGCAGTACCAGCGTGACGGCGGGTCTTCCTTTTGCTGCTTGACCAGTTACTTCTTTGAGCCTTATCCTTGCCCATGTTTCAACCTCGGCAAAAGAAAACTGTATTAACGTTAATATCCTTTGAAGCTGAAGGGTATTGGGGTAAATAAACATTATGGGAATAAAGAGTGCTGGCTCGTTTCTTTACGAAACAATCATGGTCTGTTGTGAATACTACCAGAGAGTAGCCCCAGTCGAGTATTTAGAAACATTGCATGATTGCTTCTTCAACAAAAGGAAAGTAATACGGGGTGTGCCCCGATCAATTACCATCACTTCGTTTTAAGAAAAATCGACTATTCAGGCAAACAACTGATAAAACAAATTGTCTCGCATACTATAACGTATTCAAGACAAGATGTGATCTGCAGCCAAAACAAAGCAATACGGGGAGTACCCCGTTCAATTGCCATCGTCAGGCGCAAAAAAAAATTTTCATGTTACTGTTGAGATTATAAAATTGTCTGTTACGACCAGGGAGTGCCCTCGCCACGTAACCAAGACAAAATGCGGTTTATGGCTAGAAGAAAGTAATACGGGGAGTACCCCGATCGATTACAATCATCGAGCCACCAAAACACAACAGTAACAATCTGTTTGCCTCGCCACACATTAAAACACGTATATTCAAAAAAAAGTAATTTCTTGGTAAAATATCTACATATATAATAGGCATTTAAATAAAATAAAAAAATATAATGAATGGTATGTACGTACACTTTCTTTTCTTTCTTGAGTGGGCGATTTTGTCTCCAGATCCCACTTCTGAGATATGGGCAATACCTTGCCGTAACCTCAGAAGTCAGGGAATGAAATTAAAACAGCCGATGACTTTTCACCATTACACTTTTAATGTAGATAAAGTTCACTGTTACACGTTTTAATATATATAGCTTTCACTATTACAGTTTTAATTATAATAGGTACAAACATATATAGTTAACTATACGGTTATATAAACACGTTAGCACTGTTGGGCGTCCGAGCGCAGACTGCCGTTAAGTCTTATTCTTGCCTCCTACCCCACCTCTGTCACTTCATTGGCACGCGTCATGGCGCGTAGCCAATGACAGATAAAGTAGCCAATTTAATTACCATTTAAAACTAAATTATTGAATATGTTCATAAAATGTTAACAAAAATAATAATATGTGATATAATGTTTATTAAGGAATAACAAAATTAACTATTATGTGTGACGTCATTGGTCAGCGTTATAGCGTGTAGTAAATGATAAATATTGCGCCCAGTGACATTAATCTAAAATACAATTATACATTATTATGTTCATACATTAATTTATATTTAGGTATACAATTATAAAATTACAACAGTACATACATAATTCAAAGCGAGAATGTACAGTCAACATCGGTATTAGCTCAACACATTTCAAGTTAGCGATCAACTCGACTCTAAAAATTTACATAAAATATTGAAATAAATTGAAAAATATTAAATTTATTATTCACTTTAGTTCAGTCACCAGCAACTTCTGAGGGCAACTGTGCTGCCTTGTTTGCAAGCAGGTCTGTAAAAAAACTGAACGAGGATTGATACTCTCCCACATAAACTGCCAAATTTAGCCTTAGTAAAACACAGACCCAAGATGGCGGTGGAGTGACTAGTAGTGCCCGGGCATCGCAGATCTGACCGGGTTCCTAAGGGCTGACTTCCGAGCAGCAAGCTCCTGTGACGGAATATTCCGATAAGTATAATACCCTGTTAACGGTACCTTTGTAAGATGGTACTCGCGGTGATGGCTGGGCATCTGCATCATTCGCATATCTGTGACGTGTCTCGGTGGCTCAGTTTGTCAGAGAGTTCCCCCTGGTCGCGGCTTCAAGTCCCGTCCTAGATGTTCTCTTTTTCTGATCTACATCTATAGGAAAAGTAAGCATACAAAATGCTTAAAAATTTAATAGAATAATTTGGCGGAGTCATCAAAAAAACAATGTTTAAAAATAACTGTAAAGTCATTCATTATTTCCGTAGTTTGCAATAATTACGGTAGATGGCTTCAGCGTCGCCTTATGACGTATATAATATACCTATCGGAGAATTTCGAATATCTGAGACTGAGGTGGCTCAGTTGGTCAGAGCGTTCCCCCTGTAAGGGACTGATCGCGGGTTCAAGTCCAAAGTCAAAGTCAAAGTCAAAAACCGTTTATTCTGTATAGACCATTAATACGGCACTTACAAAACGTCAATAAAATATAATTAATCTAATGTTTGGCAAATAGACCACCGGTTCGAAACGCGGCCCTGTCCTGAGAAGACTCCGGCAAGAAACTCAGCGGGCAGTTTTTTTTGGCCTATTTACAAACATATTTACTTAACCTACGTACAATATTTCGTTTGAGTAGCATAGAGAGAGAGCAAACAGTTAATATCCAAGCTTGTTTGTCGTCTAAATAGTCTTGAATTTTATAGTAGCCTTTTTGGCAGAGTTTACTTTTAATTTGGCTTTTAAATTTATGAAGAGGTAGGTAGATTCTTCATTTCACTAGGAAGCTTGTTGTAGAAGCGTATACAGTTACCCTGAAATGAATTACTAATCTTGTGGAGTCGACTATCACAAACCACAAGATTGTTTTTATGTCTAGTATTTACGCTATGTATCTCACAAAGCCTTATTAAAATAAATAAATAAATATATAAACCTTAAACAAAGCCTTAAAAAATTGGAAATGTTTCTTCTAACATACAAATAATTTTCAAAAATATATTGGGAAACTAGTTACAATGTTTATTTCTTTGAACTTTTCTCGGAGGGAGACTCTTGGGCCCAACTTATAAATTGCTCGCACCGCCCGCTTTTGCAGTACAAAGATTCTATTTAAATCTGCGGCATTACCCCAAAGGAGAATGCCGTAGCTCATAATACTATGGAAATAACTGAAATAAACTATTCTACTGGTATCTATGTCTGTTAAAGTCCTAATCTTTTTCACAGCGTAGGAAGTAGAACTTAACCTACTAGCTATTTTTTCAATATGTGATCCCCACTGTAATTTAGCATCGATACTTAAACCTAAAAACACGGATGGTTCCACAAGGCTCAACAACTGTCCATTAAGTTGTACATTGGTTTCCACCTGTGTAACATTAGGTAAGGTGAATTTAATACATTTGTTTTTTTTTCATTAAGGCAAAGATCATTTGTATTAAACCAATGAACCACTCGTGAGATTGCGTTGTTCACTTCGTCATAATTATCTAATTGTTTAATTTTAAATATTAAGGAAGTACCATCAGCAAACAAAACAATACTATTTTTATCCCTTACGTAGTAAGGGAGGCCATTTATATAAATTAAAAATAAAAATAAATAATAAATAAATAAATATTCTACGACATTCTACACAGCGCTTTCTAGACCCAAAGTAAGCATAGTTTAACCAGCTTGTGTTATGGGTTCCAGAATGCGGATAAACATACTTATATACTTTTTTTTTTGTAAATACATACATATTATACATAGAAACACCCAGACCAATGCAAATAGACATATTCATGCATACAAATATTTGTACTGAGCGGGAATCGAACCTGCGCCCCCTGTCGTAGTAGTCGAATGCACTACCGCTACGCCACAGAGGCCTACAAATGGTCCAAGTATCGAACCCTGTGGAACGCCCATCGAAACCAAAGATCCCGCCGAACGTGTACCGTTCACATCGACCCTCTGAATTCTATTGTTCAAATAACAAGTCAAAAGGTCGAGAGCCTTGTTCCTTATTCCGTAATAATCTAATTTCCTGACTAATGTATCATGGTGGACGCAATCGAAGGATCTGGATAGATCACAGAAAACACCTAATGCATCCTGCTTATCCTCCCAGGCCTCGTAAACAGATTTCAATAACTCTATACCAGCATCCGTCGTTGATCGTCCTTTAGTAAACCCGAACTGTTTATCATGAAATAATTTATATTTATTAAAATGGGTTAGCATCTGGTCTAGAATTAATTTCTCAAATACTTTACTCAAGGTCGGCAACACAGAGATGGGTCTGAAATTCGAGGGATCTGAGGCGCTGCCCGCCTTGAACACAGGTATGACTTTACTATGTTTCATTAAATCAGGAAATATACCGCTAGTGACGCAGTCATTAAACACAGTTGCTTGATGGGGAGCAATGACATCAATGATACTTGAAACAGTTTTGACTGATAATCCCCATAGGTCCGCGGTCTTTTTAATATCAATGGATTTAAATGCTTTTGTGATATCCTTGCTATTAACAACTGAGAATCTGAAAGCATTCTCACATTTTGTAATTGATTCCATAAGTAATGACTCAGCGGAAGTGGAAGACGACTGAAGAGTTCGGGTAGTGGCTACAGGTTAACTTCCAGATCCTCTGTGACATGGCGACCGTCTATTTTTAAATGGTAATCTCTTACAACTGCTGGAGATGTACCACATTCGGAATTTATAATGTTCCAAGTAGTCTTAATTTTATTAACAGACTTTGATATTTTGTTTTTTATAAAGTTTGATTTAGCAAAGGAACAGGCTCGCTTAAATATTTTAGAATAGCTTTTGACATAATTCTGAAAATCAGGGTTGAAATTGTATGATTTTTCAGAATATAATTCATACAATCTCCTCCTGCTATTATAAATCCCTGGTGTTGCCCAGTCACTGAAAACAGGACGGCTGCCAATCGATAATGTTTTTGGGGTAAAAATTCTCCCAAACTCAGTATTGATCAGGTTAATTAAGTCTGCATAAGACTTATCTACACTAGTGTACAAGGGCAAATCAGGTAGTTTATTCACTATATTTTCCTTGAAAGCATCAAAACGATATTGGTTTATCGGTACAAATTTAATTTAATTTCTGCTTACTTCATAATAATTTCTGTAGCATTTTATAAATTGGCCACGATGATCCGAGTGTACAGCATCCACAATACATTTGTTAATAGGTTTAATGTCCGTGAAAATATTATCAATACATGTTGCACTTGTGGCAGTTATTCGAGTAGGTTCCAAAAATACATTACCAAGATTAAAGGACTTGAACATTTTTGACATTCAACATTTTGTTTTTCTCTACTGGCACTAAAGTATTATCTAATATATTAACATTAAAGTCTCCACAAACTATTATTGACTTTTTAGAGCAACGGCATTTAAAAAGCGCTTCTTCCATCGTTTCTTCAAATCTTGCATAAGGCGCGTCCGGGGGACTGTACACGCTTAATACAATGAAGTGCTCAAACTCAATACTAGCTATCTCAATAACTCGGTTAATAGAGAGGCTTACTAGGTCTTTACGCTCTTTAAAGTTAATGTTCTTATTAATAATAATTAAGGTGCCTCCACGTATGCAATTTTTTCTACTAAACGAGCTAGCCACCTGGTGATTTTTGAAGTTGAAGATGACCTGATGGTCTGTTAACCAATGTTCAGTTACACAAAAAATATCAATATCATTAACCGACTGCCATCTGACTGCCCACTAGCGATATAGAAGTACTGTTGTTAGTTCAGCTTCATATCCTGGGCGAGAAAGGGGGATGACGCTATATAGGGTGTATAGCTCTATCCCTCTTTCTCGCTCGGAACTCGACAGCTATAGAATGTCATGGTAAGCTCGGACTGAATGTTAAAGATATTCGTATGGCAACCGGGACCGACAGTTTCCGAGGCACGGAGAGTCAAAAGATTAAAACATTATTAATGTAATGAAAATTATATTAATGTATGGGCCTGGGCTATATCATTTATTACTAACATCCTGTGAAACTAATTTTATGATCTCAGTATTAATAAAATTTCCTTTAAAAAGAAATTATTCATCACAAGGGCCGTAAGCCATTTTTTGCGTAGTGCTTGCTGTGCGTGAAGTTATTCTGCATTTTAAATTAATCTGAGCGTAATTAATTTAAAACTATGTTCTTACCTACTAGTTTAGTTCAACGGATATACATATTTTATTGTCGGCTTATTGCGTTGGGTGGGGTGCAATCCACGAGACTAGACGTACATGACCAGTTATGAAATACAATTGTCTTGCTATTTTAATGGAGTGTGGATATAAAGCTGATGAGTGCTGGTGTATAATTGACACATAAATGAAAGGAGCTGTAGGATTATGTAATTTGCATAGCCTGCACGTCGACCAGAGAAAATCAATACTTGTTCGTTTATTGAAGGTGGATATAAAACTGATGGATGGTTACGTATAATTGTCAATTTTATGAAAATTGAGAGTTACTGTAGGTTCATGTAATGCCAGGTTATTTGTAATTTATTTTGCTAGCTGGATGTAGGTACCTAATGCGCCGTGTTGGAATGACAACATTTAGCTTCAAAACGATATATAGCAGGTGTCTGGAAGTAGCAAACCTTATCTGCAAGGTGGTACATTTAGTAATTGACGGACAAGGCACTGGTGCAGCCTTTTCCTCGGGGTTGGGAGGTTAGATACCAGTCCTTCCCATAAAAACAATAAAATGGCGGAGCAAGAGAGTGCAAACTTTGGATGGAACTGGAATTGGCCATTGGATTAAGAAAAAAGATTTATAAACGCTTAAACATTTTGTATTTCTTATAGTCTAAAGTAATACCTATGAATTCAGCCGCAATATTAGTGTAGACAATCATTGTTTGTACTCGCTACCGCCGTTGACTTTAGCCAGTCGCGAAACAATATAATTAACTTTACCAAACTAAAGTTAATATCTATTTCTAAGGCGATTTGCACCCATGAGGTGGCCGCTCGTTAACATCTTTATTACTGCTAGTTATGTGTTTATAAGATCCCAGTCAATTGCGTTTATTGCGAAATAAAGTTGCAGAAATACAGGCCTTACTGTTATTTATTTGTCCTTTGCATCCGATATCATGTAGGAGACAGCGTATTTATGGATCTGATTGTTTCATTTTCGTTATTCGCAAATAGCCAATATTAAAAAAAAGTTCAAAGGAATAAAGCGAACTTAACTGCCTTAGCATATTTAGCACGCCACAACTTAGTTTACTTAAAAGGATTTTCACTGATGAAATCCTGCGAAAGCTATTGAGCCGGCTTCCAGGAGAGATTGGCTTGGTGAGCAAACGTCTTGGTGAGATCTAGTACTCCCATCAATCCGACACTACACATATTACAGAATGCTTTTAGGTATAAGTATTTGCTTGGACCATCTAATAAATATAGATAATCTATAATATAAAAATGAATCGCTGAATGTGTTGCTAAGCGCAAATCTCGACAGCAGCTGAACCGATTTCGCTAATGCTTTTTTATAATTTTCCTTGAAGTACGAGGATGGTTATTATGGAGAAAAAATTTAAAAAATTGGCTGAAAAAAAACTTCTATATTCCCATGCAAAAAATTCAGGAAATTTTATCCCACGAATAGGTTCTCATGGGTTACGGGAACGGGATCAGAATTCCACGAGGGCGAAGCCGCGGGCAACAGCTAGTATTTGAATATAATGAATTTCCAATAAAATTACATAGGTGCATGCTCTCTTTTACTCTTTCAAAAATTTTGGCCAAACACCATCGTTAAACCTCTTCGTTGAACTGCGTAGAAGAACAAATTAGAACATTAGGTGCGAAGCCCATTCAGAACACATCTTACTGTGAAAACCAGAAAGTCTAAAGATTTTTTTCCATTCCCATCGCCTCCAGCTCAAATGTTTATAGGCACCTTCAACACCTCTAAATTACCGCCATATTAACAACTCTATGCTAACACAATACAATACAATAAACTCTTTTGTATCAACACCTGGTACAATTTGTTTCAACTCGAGTCAGTTAGTGCATGTGAAAATTGGGCCACGTGGACTTAAAGTGTGAATAAGGTTAGAATACACAAGCTGTTGTTTTAGTTGGGCATTCTTTGGATAAACGTAGACAATGTATTGAATGTTCATGTCTTATCCAAACCGACAACTAAGATATGAACATTTGGAATATTCAACAATCTAGTACCTTTGAACGAGCAATTCTTTTATAAATGTATCCGACGAATTGAGAACCTTCCTCCTTTTTTGAAGTAGATTAAAAACAAAGTCCTCCTCCGCGTCTGTGTGTCTGTTAGCGATAAACTCAAAAACTACTGCGCAAATTTTCATGCTGTTTTCACCAATGAATAGAGTGGTTCTCAAGGAAGGTTTTAGTATATAATTTATCAAGTTTTTGCATACATTGGTTAAAATATAATGATATTCATAATGAGTAATTTCAGTCGCCTGCACGAATTTGCTACGACGCTTTTTGATTCCTTAACCCCAAAAATAATTCCTCCTACCTCCTAAATTAGAAGGTATCCTATCCTATTTCCTACTAAATTTATAAATGCGATTTTTTTGTGTGAAGTTGGTTCCCTGTTTGGATATTTGGATGTTTGTTATTCAATCAGGTTCTAACGAATGAACGGACCTGGCTGAAATTTCTTACAGGGATACATTATCGCCTGGAATAAGACATAGGCTACTTTTTATCCATGGAATAGTTGCCCATTGGTTGCAGGAACGGGATCCAAATTTCATGCTTACTTTTGATCGCGATAACCGAAATCCACGCGAGCGAAGCCGCGGGCATCAGCTAGTGTACAATATAATCTGAATCTCGGAAACGGCTCTTACGGTTTTCATAAAATAAGCAGGCATTGGGTTTCGTGGGCGACAAATCAATCTAGCAAGGTTTCATTTTTAGAAAACGTAGTAAAAGAAACCGAGCGAAGCTCGATCATACAGGTACTTTTTTTTACGTGCGGAAATCTTTTCGGATACCCAGCGGGGGTGGGCAATGGGCATGTCCTGTATCGATTAAAACCGCACGGTGACCTCCCCAAGTGTCCGTTGCCGGGCACCCCGGGCAAGCATTAACGATGAAGTCGCGTCACTGCCTCCAGTAAGCAAGGAATTTTAAAAAAACTAATCGCTGTATACATACCCGAAAGTTTGGGCCAATAATTCTTTTGGACCACTTATTAGGTCAATATTTTATACATGTTATGGTATACATGTATAGTCCATATTATTATTATTTCCAACGGGGACGCCGATGACCTGGCGGGTGATCAACCCTTCTTCAGTGGGTCATTTCACCCATTTCCCCTGATCCTTCCTTCTGGGAAGGATGTGGTTACCCGGTAATCACGGCGTTCCGTCGAACCTACCTGTGTCCTTGCAAAATCTTACGATCTGGTCCACCTTCAGATCCTCCAAGTCTTCTGTGTCCAATGTATCCAACCCCATTGTCTCCCATCTTATAAGTGAGTACATGGGGCATTCGGCGAGTAGGTGGAAGCTGGTCTCGTCACCGTCCGTGCACTCTGGGCATCTGGGGTCGGTTTTCACGCCTATCAGTGTCAGGTGCCTGTTCAGTCGGCTGTGTCCTGTTAACACTTCTATGACGAGCCACATGCTTACTCTTGAGAGTTTTATTAGTTGGCTCGTCCTTTTTTTGTCTAGGCCTTTTATGAATATCTTCGACTGTCTCATGCCTGTCGATGATTTCCATCTCCGGTTGGTCTCTGCTTCAATGCTTCGGCTGATGACTCCCTTGGTTATTTTGTGGGCGATTGGCAGCCGGGGCTCCGGGCCAACCTGGTTTTCATCAGCTCCTTTCCTGGCCAGTTCATCTGCTATTTCGTTGCCCGTGTTGCCCTCGTGTCCGGGTACCCAGGCAATCGTCACGTCAGCTGTTCTGGACAACTTTTCCAATGACTTTTTGCACTCTTTGACAACAGCTGATGTTGTCTCTACTTTGCCAAGTGCCTTCAGCGCTGCCTGGCTATCGCTGTAGATGGTGACCTTTCCCATGTTGTTTAGGTGCCCTGTCATTTCTGCGCATTCCATGATAGCGAAGATTTCTGCTTGGATGACACTTGCAAATTTTCCTAGGGGTATTGACCTGTTTTTCTCTGTACCCTCTGAGGACTTGATGTGTACTCCGGAGCCAAAGAGCTTGGTTGTTTCCTTTCTGGAGCCGTCTGTGTAGCAGATGGTGCCATTGGTGTTCATCTGCCAGTCGTCTCTCGGTCCTATGTGTATTCTGTACTTCTTATCAAAGGTCCTTTCTTTCTTTATCAGATCATTGTTTGAAAGGATCATTGATAGTTTTTCTTCGTAGTCTTGACTGATCATGGCATGGCCCTCATCAAATGTGTTGCCAGTCCATAGGCCAGTACTTTTCAGTTTGAACCATTGTTCAATCGCTCTCTTTTTCGTTTCCAAATCTAGGGGGTTCAGGCCCAGTATGATCTCAAGCGCGGCCGTGGGTGTAGTCCTCATCGCGCCGGTGGTCATCAGGGCCGCCAGTCTTTGGACTTTGTCTAATTCTTGTTTGTTCCTTCCTATGTTGGCTTGATGCCACCATACTAGGGCGCCGTGATGTATAGTCCATAGATGTTAAAATACCATCGACCACCAAAGTACACCCAGAGATACTACAGTACTATCTCAGAGGCTAATAATTCTAAAATGATGGTCCTTATTTTGAAAACCTCAACAGAGTCTTTCAACTACCCGCTTAAAGAACCCGGGATTACATATAATGAAGAGGGGTACACGTGTGCATAGCGGGAACCACAAATGCCATACGATACATATCTGAATACCACATACAACAAATATAATACATTGTAAGTAGACAAAAAAAAATGCATGTTCCGTTTTAGGTAGATTTCGATGAAATCGATCTACCTATTGGTTTCTTGACTACTGTCGAATATTAAAAAAATTTCTTCATAGGAGGTCTAGTTATGACCCCCTGAGTCCGAAATGACCACTGGTCAAAAAGTTTATATTTATATATATATGTATGTATGGTTCCACTTCCCAAAATTTGCGGCACTCTCACGGTCGCATTTTTGCCCCGATCGCTTTCAAACTGCGGTCAAAAATTGCTTGGGTGTAAACTTAGTTTAAGTTCGTGAACGGGTGGAATCCGGCCTAAGGGGACGGTAGGGCCTCACTTTTTGTGAAATCAGTTTTTCCTCAAAATTTCACGTTCCATGAAAGATATTCGAACCGTTCTATTTTATCCCATAGTATACATGAATACCAACAACTTTTAATTATAAACCTATAAGATTAAAACTTTAACTAAAAGTGGAGGCGGGAAAAACCAAAATTTTTCGGGAAAAAAATCATAACTTCTAACCGGTGAACATTCTTGCTGTCGGACACATTTTTAATCGATAGGCCATTTTTAAGTCTAAAATAAATGTCTGAAAAGCTTTTCGCTAAAAGTTACCGTTTTCGAGAAAAAAAAATTAAACACGTTAAAAAATTATAATAATTGCTTCACGAAATCTACCTGTGCGTTCCCTGCGGGAACGGATTTTTTATCATGGAAGCGTTTCTTTCCCCCTGTAAGGGACTGGTCGCGGGTTCAAGTCCCGTCCTAGTGGTTATGTTTTTCCAATCTAAATCTATAGGAAAATGAAAGCGTTTCATTCAGCACCCGTGACACCGCTCATACATTCGCTATATATACCTACCTAGCTAGCTCTCAGGTTCCGATCGATGCAAAAGCACACAAAGTTGCAGACAGTGGTGAATGTATATATTTTTATTTATATATTTATCTGAGCCGGCTGGAGCCAGAGGGATAATATCTATGTACACATCGACGACCTCTATGGCGTAGCAATAGAATGGTCGACCGCTAAATCAGAGATCGCAGGTTCGATTCCCGCTCACTGCAAATATTTGTGTGTATGGCTATGTATATTTTATTTGCTTAGAATATTTATTTGAATATATATTGCATTCTACACTTTTGAAAGATAAATCATTCGTTGTTCTAAGATCCTTTGTGAATGAAAGTTCGTATGTTATTTCAGTAACCGCAAACTGTCAACGGCTCATTAAAAATCTCAGGTGTAGAAGTTACACTCCAGTGTTAGGTTACAAAGGGGAAGGATCAAAGGACGCGTGTTCGATTCCCGACAGCGCACACGCGGTACACGTTATTTTGGGATTAGACTGTTTTTGTGATGGCGCAGTAAAGACACGTGCTTGTTACTATGTGCGAATCACCCCTTTATACATTTAGAAATATGTTGGCAAGAAAAAAAAGTTATGTTACTTGTATGGTCACGATAACCAACGTAAAATACTTCGAAGCAAAGTGTTTAGTTTGCAATTAGAGGGATGACACAAGCGGCATTTTAGAAAATGATAGCACCCGTTACACGTAGTATTGACCGTAAAGACAGCTGGAATCTAGATCACCAGACTACTCGTTGTGTACACATGTGTGAACCCCGAATATACTGTCGTTACGGTGACTTTTGGAATAACAGCAGTTTGTAGAGTAAGGGTCAATTCCCACTGGAAGAGCAGCGGCTGGCAGTGGCTTTTTGAGGCCAAAACATAACAACCATTTTGGATCTTATCAACGTGAAGTTCATAGTCATTCAAAAAACCTTCTCGCAACTACTTCTAGCAACAAAATGCCGGCCGCCACCGCAGGCAGCTGCTCTTTCATTGGGAATTGATCCTAATAATCCCTAAAATATGGCATACAACTATCAGTAGATTTCTCGGTAGATGTGCATATTCGTGCTTCGGCATTCACATTTATAATATCTAGTGATGAGATTAGCAAGAGTACAATATTTACATCTCATCTCTGATTAAGTATATCTATTTGGGATGTATGGGACCCCCCCCCCCAAAAGTTTTCGCCCAAGCTAACCTCACTCGCAAGCTGGTACACAACTGCTGATTGACGCACAAATCTTTAGTGCAGACTTTCCTCTCGAGATCGGGTCATGGGCCAGGCAGTAGCCGCGTCCATAAAACAATCCTTCGAAGAAGGACTTCTCCTTTTTTGGAGGAGAACCCTGGGTTCCAATCTGCCAGCTTTCGATGCAAGTGGGATTGGCGCTCGGATGATGACGATGATGATGATTATGATGCATATTTGCAATCTTATTAGCATAAAATAACAACTATTGAATGTTCATTCAATTCAATGAATGTAATATTTGCTTTTATACGTGTGAATGTAAAGGTTACTGAGACTTTCTTGTTGTTATTTACCTTTCGCCTTTGTCAACATTATCAGCTCTCGAATCTCGAGTTAATTTTCCAACATAACAACAATGTAGGTAGGTATTGCAAAATAAGCTCCTTCGTGGTGAAAAAGGAAAATTATATTTAGATTGCCGTGTAGACGAGGGAAAAGAAATAGCTGTGCAAGGTTAGCATATTATATTGGTTAGTAGCCCTGTCCAGGTAATTCATTAGTCGTATATACTTATCATACAGTTAAACATTCATAGAAGTTATCCTACGTTGCAATTAGGACCATTTGACCCCCCCATGCCGCGGGGAAAGTCAGGGAAAAATCCATACACCTTAAATAGACAAATAAGACAAATTTTTGCATGCAAATATTTAAACTAAGGAGGAAATCATCTACATATATACTCCTAGATAGAACCACATAAACACCCCCGAACCCTAAGCTAAACTATTCATAACATCAGGGGTCACTTGCGCGTTACCGACCCCGACCAAAATCCCTGTATTTTAAAAAAAGGTGGCTATTTCACCACATAATAATTAGTAGCCGAAATTCTTTCTCTATAGCTTCTTGTATGTCTTAATCTTTATATTCATATAGAAGGGTTATACATAACGGGACTATTTTTAGACGAAGTTATTCAAACAGTAACTGAACCATTAAGCAGCGGTAAAACAGGGTGCTTCTACGTCCTGCGATTTGAAGCTGCGTTTCCACTGATACGACGACGACACGTGGTGACGAGCGAATAGCCTCTACGCCGTCGAAGCCTTTTGGTGACGTCAGATTCGAATACAGTTAGGAGAAACAAATAGTAGACGACCACAGTTAGGCAGCAAATTTTCAGGAAGATGTAGCAAATCTGGTTTAATTAAAATTACCTTGCCACAAAATTTACCCTATCGTCGTTGGCAAACTAATTTTGACCACGAAGTGTTTCATCAATCTATCTTTCATAAAAATAAACTACTATGTTCTTCTAACAAAAGTGCACATAGCAGATTTTGGTTTGACAATGATGCTATTTCGACTACATTAACTTGTTTATACCGGAAATCTTCGTCTTCGGTTACTTGCGTCCCTGCGACAATGTCACAAGAAACTTAAGACGAAGGACACGGCGGCATACCCTTCTGAACTATTTATCAGTGCCAGAACGAATGGTGTTACCCAGCTCGCTTCGCACGTATCCGTGACTCAAATCTTCTTTACATAGTACATGTAAAACAAAACTCACTACGCGTGTGCTCACTGTACGCTTACATTTTGTTAAATTACTTCGCCCACTGCGAGCTTCAAACGAATACGCTGCCTAATCCCTTTGAGATATAACAACACAATGTAAGATGGGATTGTCCCTCTTTTACAGATCTATATAAAAGTCTGTAGACATTATATCTATATCTTAAGGTGAGCTTTCCATTTTTATGTTAACTTCAAAAAAAATTGGAAAGTTATTTAGACGTCTCGATCAAATCAAAGATGTTAGTTCCCTTAAACCTTTCAAATATATAATAATTACCTTCTTCATCAGACAATTGAAACGAATATCACCTGAAATATAATAAAATTAAAAGTATCGCACAACAAAATTAAATGGTCCAGCGTAGCTGTAATGTGTTTATAACTTTCTTTTTTACAAGCTTTTATTTAACTTGCTCTGTATGTATGTTAGATTGGGTTAAAACTTGCAACTGAATTTGAAAACCGTTACACATTTACATACACGTTTAGTTTGGATGACAATGAATTAATATGGAGCTGGCCTCATGATGAAGTTGGAAGGCGGTCATAGGAACTCCTAAGCTAAACAAGATAAATCTATCGAATTTGGACTCGTATATTTTGTCTTAATAAATTCTAGGACGTGACTCTCCGTTAGTTTCGTTTTAGTACAAGAGATTTTTTAATAAAAGCTTGTTTTAAAAAAAGTATTTTATTATTTATTTTTTACAAATTTGTTCGCATGCGATGTCGGGACCCGGGCCACAGTATGAATAATAAATACTGACGTACCCGGGCCACTAGTTTTTTTTTTACCACTATTATCTTTAATTCTTGTTGGATCTTTAGACCTACCTAAATTTCTTAAAATATTCTGTAACCCAATTAAGCGTCACAATAGAACTTTTAACAATACGATTGAGAGTTCTATGAGCGTCATCTAGCGGATCCAATTATAAATCGTACAATGCCTTTAACCTGTACGCAAGCAGTGTCAGCAATAAGTTGACAATGGCTGACCATTGTCAACTTATTGCTGACACTAGTTGCGTACAGGTTACCTATTATGCTCTGAAGTACCGATCATCTGAATGAACGGTACTTCAGAGCATAATAGGTATATGAGCAAATTGGATTAAATATATATTGTTGTTAATGTTATATTCTATTTTTGCCGTAGAAATTCATTACAGATAAGATAACCATACTTGAAATGACGCCCACACTATGTATTTTCAATGCACGCTCGCAATGTTCTGGGATTCATAAATTAATTATGCCGTACCGACTCATGTGATAAGTATATCTGAGTATATCTAAGTATATCTGAGCAACCTTTCTTGTCCCCATTTTTGGGTATTTTTTCTCTGTTCTCGTGAGCAAGTAGTCAGTTTACCAGCACACAACATTTTGAGGAATTGTAGTTTATACATTTTGAAATTTTCATAGTTGTGCTATTTCTTGGTCTTATTTAACTTTTTTGACTACCAAAAGAAGTTGTAGATTTTAACTAGGTTATGAGATATAACTGATTATCACTTTTGAGTAACTAATTTTAGAAATTCTAGGTCGATTTTACAATATTGTTTGAAAAAGCTCAAATTATGATTAATTTTAATTTGGTCCCTCAATGTGAACACTAGTTAGTTTAGTCGATCACTTAATAAACAAACTAAGGAAAAATAAAACTTAGGAAAAAAAAAAGGTAGAATTTAATGTCTGATAAGGTTTAAATAAACTCTAGAAGCTCTTTTCAAATGGAAATATGTTGCCTTACCTTTATTTACGTACGGGGTATGTACTTAATAAATATTGAGTGATATCGATGATGGAGTTTCAATATTGTCCTTTTTCCAGTTTTTGGAAGTTATTGGCAGTCATCGCTGATACCGATGGAGTGAAGCCCGTGGGGGCTTCCACACGTAAAAAAAACGTTCTAGACATATCACACAAAATCAGAAGGCTAAAATGGAGATAGACAGAACAGGACAACTGGAGTGAAATGGTGACACGATGGTACTCTAGGGAAGGGATAAGGAACAGACGAGATGGGATGACGAAATCAGACAAGTGGCTAGAGTGATTTGGAACAGAGTGGCTTAAAAATAGACAGGAGTGGAATAGGTTGGAAGAGGCTGTTGCCGATTGGTAAACAGATCTGCAAAAAATAAATAAGAAATAAATTGGTGAAACAGACAAAATCTAATTCTATTGTATGATTCGAATAAAGGCTATATTATTATTATAGTCTGGTCAGTATTTCAAGAGGGTGGTACAGCTAGCATAAAAAAATAGTATACTATTTCGCAGCTCACACAAAAATAAGAATAATTTAAGTACCTAGGTACCTACTCACCATAGAAATGTAGTACCGTCACCTACCTTAGTACAGTCGCCATCGGTATTAGTAACACATTCCAAGTTACCGACCACCTTAACTTTAAAACTTTACATACAATAATGAACAAACATTGAATAATGTTAAACTTGTCTCAAGATCACAAAAATGTATTGGTACACATCAATTTATTTATAGATCGTTTGTAAATGTTTTACTTTTCAGCTATTTTTGAGGGCGGCTGTAAATTCGGCCTTCAGTTGTGGTGCGGGTTCAGTTCAAGGGCAATTGACGAGGAAATGTAGGTCAAGAAGCTGTCGACCGATTTGTAAATAGGAGTTCGCTTTATGTTATAATTTCTAGCAACATTTTTACGATAAACCAACTTCACCCCGCTGCAATAATAGCACCTAACACATAGATTTTGCTTAATTTTTCTTACATACAAACCCTGTCCTATCCTGACAATGACAAGCACAAAAAGTCCTTCCGAAGTTATGTGTCATTTTTATTTATATTGATTATTAAAATCTTTTATATTGATTCGATTCGTGATCTAAATCGTGTACAAGTTAATTCAGTACCTACTGTGTATAATTTTGTAGTCAGTGCTAAAATCTATTCTTATCGCAAACCCATGAAAACCTATTCCAGGTTATAAAAATAGTATATTAGTAGTATTATTCTAAACTAAAATCTACCTCTGTACTGTAATTTCAGCCGTAGTTCAGCCGTTTGAGCGTAATTGAGTACAAAACATCCAAACATCTTCAAAACTTATATTTATAATATAGTACGATACCCGAGAGTAGATTAACGTAATGTCCACTATACTTTCTTATTCTTTTCCTGATGGATACAAGTACTCAGTGATAGGTCAGATAACCTCACCTCAAGAATCATTTTCTGATGGCGTTTCTACATTTGAATACATCTGGCCTTGACGGCCGGTACAGTCAGCGTCAAAAGTTGATGATCATATTATCCAGATGTAAAAAGTAGGTGACGTTACAGAGCGTCAAAAGTCCGTATTGCGACAAAGTTTCAAAATTGATGTAGAGTACAGGGCTGCCTTAACGTTCAAAATTGCGCGAAAGTATTGAAAACCAACCTTATTCATTGACACTAAGGTATATTTAAGCTCTTTTTCACTTCATGTGTCCTCGGCTTATGATCTCAAAATATAGTGTTCCAGAGTATTCTATTACCAGTTTCTGTAAGACGTATTCCATATTTAAAATAATTTGCACTCGTAATGAGTGTCTGGAAGTAAAATTCATATTATCATTCGAATATGACATCTTCACACGCCATTTATGGAAGGTACAATTTTTTAGATCCGTATTGTTGAATTGTTTGTAGGTTCATTCGAGATATTATTTATCACTTGAAGACTAAATTAAGATATTTGTTATTGACTTCATTAACAGCCTGTATATACAGAACTCTCTAAACTATAAAAAATGCTAAAATTGTGTTATGTTTAAACAAAACGACATAAATTTTTAAGCATTTTGTATGGTTACTTTTTAAAAAAGATTTAGATCGGAAAAAGAGAACATCTAGAACGGGACTTGAACCTCCGACCAGTCCCTTACAGGGGGAACGCTCTGACCAGCTGAGCTATCTAGACACGTCCCAGATATTCGAAATTCTCCGATATATTATATACCTCTTAATGCGACGCTGGAGCCCACACATATTCTACACATATTCTTTATGATATCGTCGGAAGTTTACGAGAATGTCACACATTGAAATAAACTATTTTTAATTCTGGATCCCGTTTTTAATTTTTTATACCCGGGATTTAATTCAGTCTCCCCGTGACCATGGCTGCTGAAAAGCAACCGAAAGGTCGGGATCAATGTAAAATATAAAATAACATCAAATAAATCACGATAGAATCCGTTAAAAATAGTTTTATTTCAAATATTCTTTACATGCGAAGGTTTATGTGAAGGTTACTTATTTCCTTGGCCGTGTGTACATCAAAATAATCTATCTCCTATAAAATCTAATTTTAATCAAATGCCAAAGAATAGAAGTATCAGAATATCAGAATTAAGTTTCGTAATACGATAGAAAGAAAGATAGGAAAATCTGCCGTGCCGTGACTGTTAATGCGAAAAAGGGGGCTTAAAAAAATGTCGAAGTGCTCTAATTGTTGCCTGATTATAATATAAGTAGGTACCCGAAATTACTAGTATTACTCCAGCTAAGCTAAATTGCTTGTGTTTGGGGCCAGGATTCGAACCCGGGACTATTATTAAAGTAATACTTAAAGTATACATTACATAAAAACTCATTTTCAGGATTCCGTAACCTTTTTTTTATTTCGAAATCCCTTCGGGTACTACTCCGCCGGCCAGCGCGGGAGGTTATGTCGGACTTCAACCGATTAAAATCATACGCCGTCTCGGGTCTTCAGACGGGTGTAAGGTGGCTCCATAAAGCATTTTCCTCGCACCCAGACTTACCCTGGGCCATCTCCGATTTCGAGATGGCCCCCTCGGGTTTGGGAACCCAAAGTGTAAAATGGGACCCTATTATTATGCATCGGCACAGATGATGTATTTTTGTTGCCGCTGTAATAGGGTCGGGTGTAACAGAATGAAATAAATACTAGAGGCTAAAAAGTTCCCGTATAACAAACGTGATTTTCTTGCCGTTTTTGCTCGATATTAATTACGGCAACAGATAGACGCTTGAAATATTCAATGAATAAGTATTTAGTTTATATTCACATTATAATAAATAATTAAAATAAAATCAATATTTAAGGGGGGCTCCTATACAATAAACGTGCTTTTTTAACCCCCGACGCAAAAAGAGGGGTGTCTGTCTGTTTGTCTGTCTGTGGCTCCGTAGCTCGCGAACGGATGAACCGATTTCAATTTAGTTTTTTTTTTTGTATGAAAGGTGAGTTACGGGCGAGTGTTTTTAGATAAGTTTGATGATAATCGGTTGATTTGTTTAAAATTGTGGGGGGTGAAAGTGGGCAAGAAATACCGAATCTCTGCAAAAATAGTGTGTGTGAGTGGGGTCTCAAATGAGAGCGTATTACGTGCATATTACAAAATAATAATGTTCAATGAAAATCAATTGAACCCTGAAAAAACTCTGAGGGTAAAAGTGGGGAAAATACCCAATATCAGCAAATATATGTGTTGGGATTTTTTTTTTTTTTAATTTATGTATTATTTCCCGTTTTGGCGTATAGTGGAACGGAGCCCTTCGTCCGCGAGTCCGAATCGTACTTGGCCGGTTTTTTAACTCTACGACACCAAAACTTAACCACGACCATTCCAGTTTACGTTCTTTCTTTTCACTACCTTATAAGGGATAGGCTACAAAATTGTTTTTAATTTCTTGAGCTGCTATTGAAGCAAGAACTGATTCCGTTTATTTCGATTTTTTGTGGTATATAATGGCGGACCCGAAATCGGATCGTGAGACAATAAAGAGTATGAATTCTTTCCTGATGAAGAATTGCAACGTTTCGTTATACTTATTCATTTGGTAATTTTTAAAACGCTAATATATTATTGCAATATTATATAATGTTACTAACTGACATAACTTCCCAAGTGCGTGCCTTATTGAGCTGAGTGATACGAAGTCGAGCGAAAGCTCCTCAATCTAAACTACTAATCCAATCAGAACCAAATTTTTTCATGATTAAAGAGGTCAATCAGAGGAAGGTTTATGGATATATTTTGAAAAAATTAATGCTACCACAGAGGAATGATCACCGTTAAAAAAATTCCAGATGGAATTACATAATAACCGCCCGAGACACTGTAACCAAACTTTACACGCTCAGAAAGCATGTCCAGAGTTGTGACTTTCAAAAAGAATTTTCAAAATCGAACTTGCCACGGAGGAATGATCACTGTTAAAAATTTTCAAAATCTGATTCACGATGTCTCACTCAGCCCAACATTGCAAGCAGCGATTCGCCTTGCAGACCTAGTTTTTGAAATAACCGTTAATCCTACTAATCGTAATCTATACATATATAATTACTTGTCCCGACTGACTGATTGACTGACTGACTGATTCATCAACACAAAGCCAAAGCCGCTGGACCTACAAACTTGAAATTTTGGCAGTAGATGCCTTGTATGTTGTAGGCATCCACTAAGAAAGGATTTTTAGAAATTTCACTTCTAAGGTGGCATAATAAGGGTTAAAGTCACCTGCTACCCCTAAGAGGGTGAAATAAGGGTTGAAAGTTGATATGGGAAGTTCGTTATTTTTGAAAATAGAAGCATGGTAATTCATATATCTACTTTTGGTTAGGAATACACATTTTTTCAAAATGTTACTACTAAGGGGGTGAAATAGGTGATGAACGATTATTATATGGAACGTTCATCAATTTCAAAGTAAGAAGCACGAAATTCAATTTGAAAGCTTCTTATAGCTATCTTATATTTACCATTGGATCCGGAAGGTGGCGCTAAATTGCTTATAACCCGATTGGTTAAAGGTAATTTACTAATTTATTCCCGAGCGAAGTCGGGTCCCGGGCCCCGTAAGAACCTTTTTTTTTTTTTTTTACGTGCGGAAATCCCTTCGGATACCCCCCGCTGGCCATCATAAATGTGAAAGTTTGGATGTATGCATGTTTGTTACTATTTCACACAAAAACGGCTAAACGGATCTGGATGAAATTTCACACGGGGATAGATTATAGTCTGGGATAATACATAGGCTACTTTTCTTTCTGGGGAATAGGTTCCCATGGGAGCAGAATTCCAGGTGGGCGGAGCCGTGGGCAACAGCTAGTAAAGCTTAAACTAATGATCATAAATACCAACGAAACTTAATATAAAATTAAAAAAATAACTATAGGCAAAAACCTATCTACACTACGCTAGCAGGTGTTATAAAATTTCCCTGCATCGCAGTCGTTGTGTGGTAACTTACCCAACAGTACTGTTGGGCTGGGTATTACGGCTGTTGGCTCTTATCAAAATTGCTAATCCTTTATGCGAAGAAAAAGTCAGTCTTCTGGCCACGAGAAGGTATTTATAATTTAGGTAATTATAATTTTGAAGCGTCGGTAGCTTAGTGGTTAAAGAGTCGACCCTACGATCGAAAGGTCCTGGGTTCGAATCCTGGTCATTACACTACCGACGTGAACCCACACCTAACACAAGCAATTTAGCTTAGCTGGAGGGGTTAGGGGGAATATTAGTAATTTCGGTTACTAATATTCTTTACAAAAAAAAAGAAAAAGACATTGGTTTTCAGCAATAGGTAGATACTTAGTAGATGTTTCAGCTTCAATCAAAACTTAATGTAAAATATTCTTCATCCATTATTACCTATTAAGTTCCTATAGGTACGTAATAGGTATTAGTATGAAACTATACATTTTGAAAATTCATTTACATTCCTTTGATCATAATTTAAACCTTGAGTCTTTGAATTAGAGGGCAGAATTGACGGTATCCTTCAACAGAAACATAATTGTCACTGCATAATGAGATGAAAGCTATGGGCATCTATTTTAAGACCGACGGGACACACGACTCCTAAAAACGACCAATTTTTCAAACTTCAGAACTACCGGTAAATTGTTAGGCACTAAAATAATAATGCATTTTACTGAGCGAGTTCTGTATATTGTTAGTATCACACCTATAAAATAAGAGAATAAGTCCTTCTTATGTAACTGAGCATGTACTAGATAAAAATTTACATGTACCTACATGTAAATTGCCATTTGGGGATAATTTATTTACCTCCATGAGCGCAGGGCTGGGGGTGGCAGGGGGGGTCGCCTGCCAAAAAGCCCGCCCCCCTTTTACGGGGCTAGATGGGGATGCCGTTCTTCCCAAACCCGAGGGGGGCATCTCGAAACCGGAGATGGTCCTGATTCTGCCGGGGTGCGAGCGTAATTCCTTATGGGCCTACCTTACATCCGAAGGTCTGAAGACCCTAGACGGCGTGCGGGGGGACGGGGGGGGGGGGGGTATTTGGGGGGAAGTTTTACACTCTATGACACAGGCTGAATTTAAATTACTGTTGACTGCCATGACGATGATGATATGCCATGACGATAAAAATATAAAATAAATATAGGCACTAAAAAAGGCGATAGCAGACGCTGTGTAATTATGCATATTAGGTATAGATATTTATGCAAAAATAGTATCTGTACTACCGCCTATAAGCTTGTAAGCTTGCAACTTGCTTGAAACGTCAAACAATGAAAATGAACTACAGGCATGGTCGTAGGAATAGGTATTCTTAGCATAATATTGATGTTTAGCTAGGACTAGCTGTTGCCCGCGGCTTTCCCGTTCTCCGTACGTTCTCCGTTTTCCGTACCCGCTTCCTATGGGAACCTATGAGGGATAAAAAGTAGTCTATGTTATGCCAGACTATAAACTAGCCTTGTACCAACATTTAGCCAGATTCCCTCAACCGTTAGAGCGTGAATGAGTAATAAACATCCAAACAAGTTCCAAATAAGTTCACAAAGTAGGAAGTAGGATGGTGCTGATGTCAAAGTAATATTGTGGATGAAAATGTTAACTTTTTTAAAAATTTAGTTCATAAATAAGTACCTATATTATGATATGATATAATGACCATTTTTTTTGACGAAAAATATCCTCTTTTTATAAAAAACTGCTAAAGTGAAATATTCTTCTGACAAAAAGTTTTAAAAATATCTGACTTTTTAAAATTTAATTTCTGAAGCCGCCTAAATCGCTCCATACAAAATCGTAAGTAGAAGTGACATCACGACTACATAGCGCATAGTGCAGTAAATATATGTGTGTAGTAAATATATGGAGTGTAAGATATCGTCGCATTTATCTCAGTCTACGTTGCTTTTACATGTGTATAGTGCATAATAAATTTAATTTAAAATTTCATAAGTAATCTAAAAAGTTATACATTTTGACTTTGATTGTTGTAGCACAAAAAATAATGAAAAATCATAGTTTCACTTAAGTTGGGCAATATCTTATATCTTACACAAAAAAAATATTTAAATCTGTCTTGAAGAAGAAAACTATGACTACTAAATCCTAAGATCCTAATCCTAAATCTTACAACTAAATACGAAAAAAGCCATTCAACTTTAGAATTTTTAAAAGAACGCTCAAGATTCTTAAACTCCGTGTGTATCACTTCTAATTATTATAAATCTGTCGTCGGCAATGCGAGACGACACAGTGTAGTCTTTTTTCATCCACCGAATAATTTCACACGAACAAGTGTTAGGGATGTTAATAAAACGCTCTGATTTTATTATTGTGTACGAGTGTTCAGTTGTTTTTTTATTTCACACAGTGTACCTTTTTTTTTTTCGTGCGGAAATCATTTCGGATACCCCCCCGCCGGCCAGCGGGGGCGGTTATGTCGGGTTCAACCGACTAAAACCGCACGCCGTCTCGGGTCTTCAGACGCCGGGGTGTAAGGTTGCCCATAGAGCATATCCCTCGCACTCACACAGTGTACCATAACCTTGGCAAATATATTTTTTAACTCTGCAACATGTCTGTATGTGACTGTAATTCCCCTGTATGACCGTATTTTAACATGTTTTTTTTTGGGATGACATCTATATTAGGTGAACTTAAAAAGCAAAACTTTATCTAGGTAAAAAAATTTCATAAATTTTCCGATATAGTAGGCATATTAGCAGACAAAGCACCGGCGCAGACTTCAGAGGGCCAAATTAAAAATTAAAAAAAAACCCCAACACATTATATTTGCAGATATTGTAATATGCACGTAATGCGCTTTCATTTGAGACTCCACTCGATTATTTTTGCAGAGATTCGGTTATTCTTTCCCACTTTCACCCCCCACAACTTTTAAGTGACTCAACCGATTTTCATCAAACGTGTCTAAAAATAGTCGCCCGTAACTCACCTTTCATACAAAAAATAAATTGAAATCGGTTCATCCGTTTGCGCGCTACGGAGCCACAGACAGACACCTCAAACTTATAACACCCCTCTTTTTGCATCGGGGGTTAAAAATCATGTTCAAGATTCAGTCTCAATCTAGTCTCGATCTCCTAAATTTCAAAAAAGGTGTTTTCATAACAAAATTTTCAATGTTTTCAACAAATTCGGTTACGAGAACACACTTTCCTTTAAAAAAAAAGGTGTTTTCGTAACAACATAGTCAATATTATCAACAAAACTTTGTTACGAGAACACCTTTTTGAACATTTGGGAGATCGAGACTAGATTGAGACTGAATGTTGAACATGTTTTTATTACGAATATTGGCCATCAGGTCAGTCAGGTCGCTCCCGAGAACCCAAGATGATATACCTTTTTTTTCGTTCGGAAATCCCTTCGGATACCCCTCCGCCGGCCAGCGGGGGCGGTTATGTCGGGCTTGAACCGACTAAAAACGCACGCCGTTTCGGGTCTTAAAACGCCGCACTAGAAATAGACGGCAAACGGACCGCGGGCTCCAAGCGAAGGTGTAAGCTTTGGATGCTATGATGATGATGAGGATGACATGATTACAAAGGTTCAAAAAAATACGACAATGATTCAAAAAAAGGTGTTACTTCCTTGTTTACCAAGATTTATACCCAATAACAAGGCAAGTTAAATAAAAGCTTGTAATAATTAGCTTTAACCGAGAAAAGTAAACAACAGGTAAGTCCCGCTTAATTCTTTGAAGCGATATCTAATAACGAATTGTTTTCTTTTTTTTTCATCGAAATTGTGTTTGAAGCTTTATTTTATAAGTCCATTTGAAATCGACCGAGAATTACAGTATCTATATATGGTAGGTATATGGAAGGGAGCCGCAAAGTACTAATTGTAAACACATTTTTTTTTATTATGTGACTAGCTGATGCCCGTGGTTCCACCAGCGCGGAAGTTCGTTATCGTTTTTTGGTCGTATCTCCGGTTCTACTTAATCATTTGCAATCAAACACACGGTAGTTATTAAGTCTGACAAAGAAACACATCAAAATCCATTCAGTAGATTTTGAGTCCATCGGGACAAACAGACAAACAGACAAGAATTCCAATGAAATAACCCAAGGTTTTTTTATTTCTTATATTGTACTTACACAACTAATTTACAATTTTATAATAGTATCGATTTTATATTTGCAATACTTTAATATTTAATATTATACTTGCAATACTTTAAACCGACTGAAGCTATCTTTTTTTATTCATTAAAGTAGTCTAAGGTTTTAGGCTGAATATGAAAAAAGGCGCACGCATGCGCAATTCGAACTGTGAAAAAAATGGCGCACGCTAAATTACTTCCTTGTAATAACCTACCTACTTTGTTTAATTTCAATTTTTCCTATGAGTGAAGATAAAGTAGTGTATGAAACTGCATATAACTTAGGTATTAAAACACTCGAGTCAACCTATTATCGCACCACCTATTAAACAGACTCTCGTGTTTTAATACCCCTTCTTATATGACAGTTGCATAAACTACTATTAGGTTATAGGTGAGGAAACAAGATAATATTTATTATAGTTCTCAAACAACGCGGCGCGACGGGCGTCGCATATATTTTCCTTCCCGTACTAGGTATTGTATAAAATACTGAGTATTTTATTTATTATTTAATTTATTCAGTATAAGTCTCTATAATGATTTCTCCCATTTCATTTGAATTTGAAACGGCTTAGAATTTGTACACAACTTTCGTTTTAGGTTGGTAACAAACCCATTGGATCAGGTTTGAAAAGGGTCAGGTTAGGAATGAATTTTAATAATATTTTGCGCGGTTTTAACCTGACCAGGTACCTGGTTAAGTTGTCGGGTCAGGTTAGGAATAAACTAAAATATCAGAATCTACTATGTCGCATTGCCACACCAACTCGTGAATATAAATTCTCACAATAAACAAACAACAAAAGAAATAAAACTATTTTTAACGGATTCTATCGCGATTTATTTGATGTTATTGTATATTTTCGTCATAATAAATCGCGATAGAATCCTTTCAAAAATAGTTTTATTTCAACAAAAGAAAATATGTAAGAAATTAGTAATGGAGTGTCTTTTGATAAATGAATGAGATACTAAATGTTGCCTAGTCCTTGAAGTCGGAACTCTTATTTCTGAGGTAAGGCTTATAAGCAATTTGAAATATTTTGAAGGGTATTTTTAACAGGTCTCAGACATACACTCGAGAGCTTACGTTAGTAATTACCACATTACTAACGTAAGCTCTCGAGTGTATGTCTGAGACCTATTTTGTGGAATTTCTCGTGAAATAGTTAAGTTTCTTATTGTGAATATAGGGAAATAATTATGTACCTACATCAAGCTCTAATATTAATCGGAGGCAGATCGTAACAAGTTGGAATAAAACAGGTTCAAGCGTAGTTACATCACTATCTAAATATATAAAAATGAAACCCTATCTCCCTTAGTCACGGCATCACGCGTGAACCGCTGGACTTTGATGACCACTGTGCTTCGGAACTTTGGATGCTGTTGGCCAGTTAAATCCGCAATGGCTGTTTCATCTGCATGTGTGAATATTCTTGTGTTTCGCAGTTGCATTCTACAGATACTAGGTCTGCAAGGCGAATCGCTGCTTGCAATGTTGAGCAGAGTGAGACATCGTGATTTGAATTATTAAGAGCGGATTTATTTATCATTAAAATCATTCGTTCATCATCACTTTCATCAATAGTGTTTTTGATAGTTATTCGGGAGTTTTGGACGACTGTTTTGGCGCCAAAACTTGTCCAAAATAAAATTCTTTTTGAAATTCACAACTCTGGACATGCTTTCTGAGCGTGTAAAGTTTGGTCACAGTGTCTCGAGCGGTTATTATGTAATTCCATCTGGAATTTTTGTAACGGTGATCATTCCTCTATGGTAGCACTAATTTTTTCAAAATATATCCATAAACCTTCCTCTGATTGACCTCTTTAATCATGCCAAATTTGGTTCTGATTGGATTAGTAGTTTAGGAGGAGACCTGTGACAAAGAAAATCAAGAAGTCTGGTATGAGGAGCTTTCGCTCGACTTCGTCTCACTCAGCTTAATTATTTAATGTTTAGCTGAAAGATATTGGGACCCAATATACTGGGTGACCCTGTGTTATATATGTCACACTATTTCATCACATATATCCTCCTGTTTTGACCCGTTGTTTCCCATTCGTCCGGTAGTGTTGCAAGATTCTATACGCATTACCCGATTGTTTTCTCCGAAGCTTAACCAACAGGTTATTGCGAATCTGATATTCATGAGTGTTACTTTGTGATCTATAACATAATTATATGAATAAAGATAATTGTTTTTTTCTGAGCACTTCCTCTTAATGTCATATTTCGCGTACATAATACATAGGTACTTAAGTAAATACTTACTGTCAAACAATTTGGTAAGACATCGAAATAAGAGAAATGTTGCCATGTCAGTTTAATTGGACGGGTGCGTATTGTATCGGGGCGATGGACGACGTTCGAGGGTGACGACACCCTTGTGATGTGCCAAAGAATAACAATTCATAAGAACAAGAACGCAAATTAGTATAATATAAAACTAAATCCTGCTGTATGCGAATGCTGATGGAAGTATGGTGTGACTAGAAATGATAAGATTAGGAAAGATTACCTACTTTAAAGGAGTGCCAATCAAAATCAAAAATTCGAGGGTAAAGAAGAGAGAAAAGAAAATAAAAAAAGGACGATAACAAGTGAAGAGAAAGACCTATGAGAAGATGAATTGAACAAACGGTGTGAAAGATGATATGGACGGGAAGGGAATGAATGTTAATATGACTGCAAGCAGAGATAAATGGAGAATCAAACATGTTACAGAGCAAGTTAACTATATGCTAAGTTTAATCCAATATTACTGAGTAGTTACGAGTGGTTACGACTATACGTAATAATAATCATTTTTTCACATTTATAATACTAGTTTATATTATATTATCAAGAGTTTTTCTCTTTCGCGACAATATTGTGTCGGTGTTAATGGGTACCTGGTCCCGCAGCTCGCGAAATAGAAGGTATCCTATATAATAGAAGGTATATTTTAGCTGTTATAACTGTTGTTGTGTGGCAGAATGTGTGGTTGTGTGTCTGTCGTGTGATGTGTGTTTGGTGTCTGTGTGCTATTGATCCTTCTTCTTCCACTTCTTCTTTCGATATCAACCGCAAGTTCTTGCATGTCTGACACTGTTTGTGAGTTTACTGTGCCTGCTGATCGTTGTGTGATTGTAAGTTGCTGTGTGAATGACGAATGCAGGGTGTAGGGTGTTGACTGTGTGTTTAATGATTCTTGCGTGGATGATAGTCCCTGTATTTGTCTTGTTTGTGTGCGTATAATACCTCTTCCTCTTGGTCTTCCTCTGACTCTTGTTTGCAATTCTGGTGTAACTGGTAGATGTTGTGTGTTAGGTGGTTGTTGTGTGATTTAGTCTTGTGTGTTGTTTACAAAGACGATATCTTCAAGCTCTTGGCTGAGTATGACTGATGCATTTATTACTGCTTGTTTCTGAAGGATGCCTATATCAATATTTGTGTCTAAATGATCTATGTATTTTTTAATGCTTCTGGCTACTGTTCCTGTTGCTTCTATGACTATCGGTATGACTGCTGTGTGTGTATTCCATAAACGGCTGATTTCTGTTTTTAATAGGTGGTATTTGCTTAGTTTCTCTATATCCATGAGACCAATATTATAATCAGATTGTACTTTCATGTCTATTAGGCATGTTTTGTTGTTGATTTTATCTGTGTAGATTAGGTCCGGTATATTGTGCGTTATAGTGACATCTGTTTGGACAGATATTTCAAATATAATTTTCGCTGAACTGTTCTCTTTGCCTTGTGGTTGAGTGAGATTTTCTTTCCACCAGAAGTTAGAAACCTCCATAACATCTTTTCGAGTCAGACACCAGTGGATGTACTGGACGAGATTATTGTCTTTTAACATAGTACGTCCCCGCTAGTTTCTCGCATCCAGCTATTATGTGCTGTGTTGTTTCATCCTTGCTTGTACATAAGCGGAACTTTCCATCTACTGGTTCTCTGAGTATGTCACGTTGATGTTATCGTGTCATAACAGCTTGATCCTGTATGGCGAATATGGGATTCAATGCTTGGAGATATCTGTTGCTGATTGATCCATTTAAAAGATAGCTCCGTATCTATGTTGCCCTGATCTGAGACTTTCTTAGGAAATGGTCCATATAAATTTTCTCACCATGTTGTATTTTTCTTGGCTATTGCTTTTTTTGGTTTCTTCGCCTGTATGTGTTTTTCCTCGTGGTAACTTTAATTATTCCTCTATTTGCTGTGCTTCTTTTATTATTGAATATTTATCTCTATTTGTGTCATGTTCTACTATTGCTGTGACTAGATGGCTGTATGATGATGTGAGGTAGATTACCGTTTGTGTTTTGTACATATACTCCGTAGAGGCGACGAAGAGAGAGGAGGCGAAGGCGGGGTGGGGCTATTGAACGTATTCAATAGCCCCACCCCCCCCCCCTTGGTTAACCGGTAAGTACAGTCTGATTACTTTTGCTTTCTTTTGGTGTGCTTTTTTAATTGCTAGTAGTAGGCTCTGCGGGCCACCTCCGCTTGCACTCCGAACCATCGCTGTGAGCAAGACGTCGAGCGAAAGGACTCCCACTCCTAGGGCCGCCACGAGGGTCCGTATCAGCACCTCCCACGTCGGGCATTCCGCCAGCGTGTGCAGCCTCGAGTTCTCGCTTACATCACAGTGATGCCTCTATGGAGTTGGCTCCTTCCAGATCCGCCACAGGTGGTCTCCGAAGCACCCCTTCCCAGAGATCACCTGCATCAGCCGGAACGAGAGGCTCCCGTGTCGCCTCTTTATCCAGTCCTCCATGAGTACATACCAGTGATGCCCTAAACTTCATGCTGGGCCACTAAACTACTATTTTGCCTACACGGAATATCTGTTCTTAACAGATTTCTCCTTCTTTGACAAACCTGTGACTCGTCTGTAAACGGTCATTAGACACACCAAAGTCGTTGTAATGTCACGCGCCACATCGGTAGATATTTCCCCCGATCTACCCTTAATTGACTCCCTGTGCGACGAACTGGTAGTGAAAGTGATTGTGCATGAGGTTCTAGATTAGAATCTCAGATAATGAATTCCGCAACTTCTTGTAGCTGTGAAAAAATTAAACTTCTAAATTAACACAATCAAAAGATACGGACGTTCATTAAGCATAGTAAGGTAATAAAAAATTATAGATTACGTCCCGTTGAGCTAGAATTAAAAAATTTAGCAGGCAGCAAGGTGTGATAGAACAAATAAAAGGAAAAGTTCGAAACCCGTAAATAATACTCGTACCTATATAATTATGCAGCATGTACATTATGTAAAAATCTTAATACAAACTTGCTTCAATCAATTAATTTTAGCTTATTAACAATTTTTCAAATATTATTAATATAAAATATTAAATATATGTAATATAAAATAAGAAATATTATAAATATAAGCTATTTTTATTATTTTTTAAATAAATTAATTTTAGGCCTGCGCCCTGCACCCGATCCGATTACTTTACCCCACCATCTGTTTCATGGTCCCCACTCTAGGACTCGTTTTCGGAAATTACCATACTAGAACAGATTTGGTACGACTGTTAAAATTGTGTAGATTTAAGAAGGTTAGGAGGGATTTTTTCCGCACAAAAAAATAAAAATTATTTTGAAACAAAACAAAACAAAATTAAATTAAACATTGGTATGAGTATCGAAGTTCAGTTTTATTGAAAAGTGAACATTCTAATTAATAGCTTTACCCTTCAAAGCGTGTTAAAGTTTATCGCTTACACGTACCAATATATTGAGCGGATGTTCGATACGATATCGGTTCTAGCCATCGCGGTATTCTTTGTACTTCACTGCGTTTGTGCCTCGGATTCGACACGTAGTAGAATGTTATTATTATTCGGATACTACTGAACCTTCATTTCTGATGATGACATAATGTTGCGTACCACCAAGACCTTTGAAACCCAAGCCAACTTCACCTGTAAGCCGGTACGGTACATCTTCTGGTTTGACGGACGAGGTTCTGTGGCAACTTTTCCTCTCGGGGTTTGGGCACCAGCTTTGGATGCTATCGGGATATTCACTCGGAGTTAGATGAATAATGTTGCGTTCAATTTTAAAACCTCTCAGCCTCCTTGACTGTAAGGGATTACCGCTGCTAATGAGCACCTTTTTTTTTTTTTTTTTTTTTATCGTGCGGAAATCCCTTCGGATACCCCCCCGCCGGCCAGCGGGGGCGGTTATGTCGGGCTTGCACCGACTAAAACCGCACGCCGTCTCGGGTCTTCAGACGCCGGGGTGTAAGGTTGCCCATAGAGCATATCCCTCGCACCCCGACTGACCCTGGGCCATCTCCGATTTCGAGATGGCCCCCTCGGGTTTGGGAACCACGGTGTCCCCGTCTTGCCCCGGTTTGGGGGAGGGGCGCTAGTCGCCCCACCGTCCCGGCCTGCTTCTGCTGGGGTGACAGGCGGCCTTACCCACCACCCCCAGGCCTGCGCTCATGGAGGACGGAGGTCGTTAAGCGACCTCCGTCCTCGCGATCGCGCTCCGCCATCTCCTTCGCGAGCATAACATGCTCGCAGAAGGAGGTGGCGGCGGCCCACGCGCTCGCAATAATGTATGTACCTACCATCTCTTAACCCTCAGTGCTACTTTGACGTCATAGTCTAAAATCGCAAGATCGCTCTGGCGCAGGTTTTCCTCTCAGGGTCAGGAGGTCAGACGCAGTTTTATAAATCATACTACATAAGAAGTGGTCCCGGGTTCCTATGTGGAAACCTCGGATAAAACCGGGAACATACCACTACTGCTTTTTTTTTTTTACGTGCGGAAATCCCTTCGGATTACCCCCCGCTGGCCAGCGGGGGTGGTTATGTCGTGTCTCGACTAAAACCGCACGGTGTCCTCCCCAAATGCCCGTTGCCGGGCACCACGGGTTAGCCCTCGAAAGGATAACCCCAAGGTTGCCGGTGGACTTTGGAAGATAAAATCGTTTGGCGTAGCGTAACTTGAGTAAAATATGTAAATAGCATTTATTGATAGAAATTTCACACGCCCAAATATTTTAATTTTTTGTCTGATCAATGCCCTAGATTAATGATGAGAGTGGTGTGATGACCGGTACCTAGACTTACCTAATTATTTTTTAGCTTTTAGTACATTATCTACATGGATTAATCCTCGTTTTCAATAAAACCTTTTCAGTTAAATTTTTTTTTTTTTTTCAAGTTTTTGATTTTGTCATTCAATGCTTCTCATTATCTTTAGTTGTCACAGCGTAAAGTATTCTACTGTTATCATCATTATCTTAGCTTTGTGTCCCGAGGCGTCCCGTTGTACATCTGAGGCACCTCGAAGTCCAGGGTCTGCTTTGCTGCTTTTACTTCACCAATTCGTACGATCTTGGGCTTCCTAGGTACTGAGACCATTGGCACGCATGTACGCTCTTTTGTTTAAGTGCCAATTCGGGGTCTCCATTCTAGGACTCGCTTGGGCCATCAGTCCATCGACAGACGTGACCAGCCCAGTTTGTGGAGTAGTCCTTCATCAGTGTCTACAGCACCTTATTGGGTTAATTTCCAATCCAGTTTTATACGGAACTATGCTGGCTGTACACGTTGGGCCAACGAAAGCCAATGCACCCCTCGCTATACCTTTTTTTTTTTTTTGAAATTCCTTCGGATACCCCCCGCCTGCCAGCGGGGGCGGTTATGTCGGGCTTGAACCGACTAAAACCGCACGCCGTCTCGGGTCTACAGACGCCGGGGTGTAAGGTTGCCCATAGAGCATATCCCTCGCACCCCGACTGACCCTGGGCCATCTCCGGTTTCGAGATGGCCCCCTCGGGTTTGGGAACATAAACTAGTTCACTGTTCACAACCTATTTTTATCTTTTTTTTATCATGCGAAATTCCTCCCCGCTTGGCGGCGGGCGGTGGGGAATCCGGGGGGATATCCGCACAAAAAAAAACACCACTGCCTAGTATTTTTTTAAATAAATAACTAGAGGGTTAGCCGAAATAGCCAAAATAGCATCTAACAAACCTTATAATGATCTTTTAACGTAGTTTCACAGAAGTTCAGAACATATAATATACCTAATGAAAATGTTTCAAAGTAAGGGTAAATCGAGAATTCAATGTTCTTTTAAATAATACGTAGGTAAGATGAATTTAGTCTGGCTTTTCTCAATCAATTCTGTTTTCTTTCATCCTTGCTTTCCGAGTAGTGCCAGAAGGAGATAAATTCGTAGTTTTAATTAAAAAATAGCTTTTATTTCCGTAAATTATGCTGCGAGAGAATTTAACGTGGGCGGATACTACGGATACTAATGAAGCTTGTAATGAAAAAGCTCTCAAAACGACAAATTTTGCAGTTAAAATCGCATTATAAATTTCTCGTTTCTTCTGAAAGGCAAAAGGTAGACTTAAGGGTCAGAATTATGTCAACACTAGCAGCCCGCGACTTCGTTCGCGTTAAGTTCGGAATAGATCAAGGTATGTTCATTTCTGCACTCTCGATACGTAAGTATTAAGTTATTGTATTTTACGGGCCGGATGAGGTGATGTAGTACGCTCGTATTACTTTGACAATTCGTGCGTAATAGATAGAGAAGTAGCCATAACTTAGCCATAGCCATATCGTGGAAATCAATTCTGAACGATTTCTTAGTATAATAGCGTGATGATTGAAATGTTTATGCGTCTCTAATCAGCGATCTTTTATACGTGTGTATCTCTGTGGAGTTTCGAGATTTTACATTTTACTGCTCTAAGATATATTATAGCGTAATGAGTTATAGTCCGGATTGTGACCATGTCTGAGTTCTCTTGTCATCAGTACACACATATTATTATTTTTTTTGAAAAATATTCAATTTACAGTTTTCAACTGGTTACGATTTTATTATATGTATAAATTTATTTTAATTAAAAAGTAGTGAATCCATATCTTCATGTCATCATATCTTTTTCAAATTTATCAATAATAAAAATAGGTAGGTACTCTATGACGCATGTATGTGAATATTTTTCTATCTTTTAGGTTTAGTTCTTTTTACATTTATTTATAATTAGCTATAAATTGTATTTTTATTATAAGTACATGTTTCAGTTTGTTAATTAATAAAAATGTAAATTGAATTGTAAAAAAGAAGGTACTTATTTTAATTTTGACTTTCAGCAGACTTCCCACGACGGCTCAAAATTAATTTACATTTTGGTGCTTTTGCCCTATACCCAATAATATTATATTAAATACTTGATAGTATACGCTCATTTTGATCAAACTTTATAAGTGCCACCTCCTTCTGCGAGGGATATGCTCTATGGGCAACCTTACACCCTGGTGTCTGTAGACCCGAGACGGCGTGCGGTTTTAGTCGGTTCAAGCCCGACTTAACCACCCCCGCTGGCCGGTGGGGGGGTATCCGAAGGGATTTCCGCACGAAAAAAAAAGGTACATACTTGTACATATATAGATAGGAAATTATTTCGCAGATTCGCAGTGTGAAGCCTTTTCTTTTTAGCGTGTGGAAACCCCCTCGGGCTTCACCCCATCGGTACCGACGATAGGGTGTGCGTGTCGGAATTGGACCAACTAAAACCACACGGTGTCCTCCCCAAGTGTCCATTGCCGGGCACCCCGGGTAAGCTCTCGAAAGGATAACCCCAGGGGCAGTGTGAAGCCTTATTTAGAGGGCACAACACGAGTCTCTACCGGCTCATCATCTAAGCGTTGTTTCCGGTAGTATCCGAGGCTTGCTCCACGCAGCCCATCGTCGGCTTACTCCTTCTCCTTCTTTGGCTTTTATGGGAACGACTGCTTTCTGACCTCCTAACCCCCGAGGAAAGCCTCATCGATCTATCAGCAGGGTTATCAACTTGCAGTGAGTTTGACTTGGGCTCGAAAAACACCATAAGAATCTTAAATTTTTTCCCTCAAATTTTAGTTCAAATATGTTTCAACAAAGTTTAGTTTAAAAACATTACATAGTGAAAAAAAATTGTATCCTATCAATACTGACGTTTACTATAACTCACTTTGTACTGCGCTCACCTCCACCTGCCAAGTTTTTTTTTATTTTAAAACAAAACGCTTGTAGAACGTCACTTTAATTCGTTTATATCTGATCGGCGACATCAGGCGGCTAGTGGAGGGTTAGTAGTACATTAATACATTTAATTTACAGGTTGATTCGTTAACCTGGAGTTCTGTCACTTTCATTATCTTTTTTAGGTCGACAACCTGTCCAAAGCCTGACAAGTAGACATGACCTATGTGACCATTGGACTGCTACTTACGTGGTAAGTCGCGGGTTCGATTCCCACTCTGTGCTAACATTTGTATGCGGTCGTATTAATGTGTCAGTCACTCACAAATCTAGTACCTACACTCTGCTAAGAAATCATCAGAGCTTTAAAAGTGGGGCCAGCTCTACTCTCCTGGGGGTCACGAGCCACAGGTTGACAAACAATGTTCTAGAACATTTAAGAATTTACTAGAACATTGTGCTGTACAGCTATCAGTGTCGTTATGACTCGCCTTATACGAAGATAAAATAACAAATAATACGCTATTTCACTTACTAGTGCACCTAGACAACACAATATCATTGTGTAACTAATGATGCATATTATAACAACCCGTCCAAAGACGTGTCTGTTAATATTTTCTTTGTGACCGATCTAGGCGAAAGTGGTCGAAGTTTCCCGAACCCATTGACGCATGGATTCACCCTTACCACAGATTAATAAATAGTTACTAACGTACCCTTACCACTGTATATTGAATAGAAGGCCTTTTTTTTTCGTGCGGAAATCCCCTCGGATACCCCCCCGCTGGCCAGCGGGGGTGGTTATGTCGGACTTGAACCGACTAAAACCGCACGCCGTCTCTGGTCAACAAACGCCGGGGTGTAAGGTTGCCCATAGAGCATATCCCTCGCACCCTGACTTACTTTGGGCCATCTCTTGTTTTGAGATGGCCCCCTCGGGTTTGGGAACCACGGTGTCCCCGGCTTGCCCCGGTTTGAATATTGAATAGAAGGCCTAACATGAAACGTACATACGTAAATGCGGGCCCGCACGAAACACGAACGAAAATAGTGTCATTTAGGTACCATCAGGTTGGGACCATAAAGTATCTTTGATGTACCATTATAAACTAATATATTAGAAAATACATTCCTTGGTATTGGAATATGATAACTTTTCGACCTTTTGAAATAACTCATATAGTATTTGTGTTTTAAATTTTTTTTGGTAGGCTTTCGTAATTTCGAATGTTGCGGTTTCGGATCGTGTCATTTGGCTCAAACTCTACCAGAGTTTAAGCCATTATTTAAACTGTCACGTACCGTCTTCGGGCCCGATTTCTGGATAAGTGCGTTTCATGGTACCGATTGCCAAAATTTCTTTGCGCAATTGCGGATATCAGTTATACGATAAAAAGTTTGTACAGCCGGGGTGCGAGGGAAATGCGGCGTTAAATCGCTCTGAGGCGTTCCATTTAATATGACGTTGTCACGTTCAACTATCGTCAGTAAACCGACTTTACAGACAACCGATTTTTTTATTGCAATGTCGGTTTTTTTAGGTGCAACTACCGGCTGACAAAATTCTGAAAGGAAAAACTGCACCAGAGACTTGTCCGCTGTTTAGTAGCGAATTTCAGGTGAGGTTATCTTGGGTCTCCAAGATATTGGTAGGGGCCTGGACTCGATGTGCGATAGGTAATGCAAGAATGCGTGGCAGTAAATTTGACCTGTACCACAGATTAATAAATAGTTACTACGTAACAGATACATCACTCCCATACAAAAGCGAAAATATCTACTCTATATTAACCTACAAAATTTTAATAATAATACCTGCTGCACAAAACGAGAAGAATTGTACCTTAAACACGCGTTCATAGAGTCGAGACTGTGTTGCCCGCCGTGCGAGTGACGCCATCGTAAGAATGCGCTAGGGTTGTACCTATGATGATTATTGTAATATAACGAATGTTACGAATCAACCATCTTTTTATTAGTCAGTTCAACCATTGGTATAAAATTACGAAATAATTGGTTCAAGTCCGACATAACCGCCCCCGTTGACCGGCGGGTAACCGAAGGGATTTCCGCACGAACAAAAAAAAAGGTATACCTATATATAGACTTTCGTATTAAAGTTTTCGGGATATTTACTATGTTGTATAGTTTGGAAGCTGTCGCAATGCCTAATACAACATGGTAAATATCCTGATAACTTTAATACAAATGTGAATGACCATGATAGTACCCATAGCTAAAATATCAAAGAAATCTAAAATTAACGGACATTACCTATTGCGTAAGTAGGTACTAGGTAATGACAGTATTAAAATCACTATATAGTATATAAAACAAAATCGCTTTCTCTGTCCCTATATCCCTATGTATGCTTAAATCTTTAAATCTACGCAACGGATTTTGATGCGATTTTTTTTATAGATAGAGTGCTTCAATCACTCTATCTATAAAAAAAATCGCATCAAAATCCGTTGCGCTTAAGGAAGGTTTATATGTATAATAACATCCATTGCACCCGTGCGAAGCCGGGGCGGGTCGCTAGTTACCTATAAATCAACACTATAATACCCTGACTCAAACGAATGGTGACAACATTTATATAGATAAGTTTTAAAATACTACTCACCTTTCTTCGTCTCTCAGCAATGAAAAATACGACAAATTTTGCTGTTTTCATTCATTTAAATTTTCGTTTGACTTTTACACCCATCCACTGCACAATAATTACGTGGTTTCTGCATTTCGAAACTGCGGGAAACGTGCAGTGCGGTGCGATGCGAGTGCTCAGGCGGGCGTTCGGCAGCCCTCTGCCAGTTTGTATCGTCGACGATACGCCGAGCGTTAGGTATTTAGCGCGCGATATGCTCTATGGTGTGCGAGGGATATGCTCTATGGGCAACCTTACACCCCGGCGTCTGTAGACCCGAGACGGCGTGCGGTTTTAGTCGGTTCAAGCCCGACATAACCGCTCCCGCTGGCCGGCGGGGGGGTATCCGAAGGGATTCCGCACGATAAAAAAAAATGGTATTTAGCGCGCGGCCTTGAGCGAGTGACGGAGGCCTGCCTGTACCTTGGTAATGACAAATGTTAAAACTTTTAAGTGACAAATGTTAAATTATAATTTGTGATAGAAAATATACTGAATCCAATAACTTCTAGACTGGCTGTACGGAACAAGATATATGGTATCAGGTAAAACCACTACTTGAGCAGCAAAATGTGTACCTTTTTTTTTCGTGCGGAAATCCCTTCGAAACCTACTAATATTATAAACGCGAAAGTTTGTGAATATGTATGTATCTTTGTTGCTCTTTCACACAAAAACGGCGGAACGGATCTTTCTGAATTTTGGCACAGGGATAGATTAAAGTCCGATTTAACACACAACCCGGGAATAGGTTCCCATGGGTTACGGGAACGGGATTAGAATTCTACGCGGGCGGAGCCGCGGGCAACAGCTGGTTATTTATAATTTCTAATGAAAATTTTTGTGAGGGTTCAGGAATCCTGACATATTTTTTATTGTACACAGCTTGTCTAGAATGCAATAGAAGTCTTTGTTTGAATCTAAAAATTCGATATCTACGACGGCACATGAACCGCCCATACACCTTCGACGTAATGTAATGCCCTAAGACGTATGTATGTAGACAAGAATTTCAGCTATCCAGGTCAGGTCCAAATAGATTCACCCGATTTTGCCCTATAGTTCGGCGATAGACCGTTCGACTGCTATTCCAGCTCAGCGCAAATATCTTAGTCTACTTTCATTAGTCTGAGTATTTGTATGGCACAAACCTGTTTTAAACCCTTATCACGTGTCATAAAACTTAAAATAATAAAAAAAAATACCTTCACTATGCTTATCTACTTTGATAACATTTTTAACGATTTGTTGGTTATCCTAGCCAGTTATTGTTTTAAAACGTATACCTACGTATCAACTATTCGGTGCGTCATGGTTCGGTCAACGAAACCCTAATAAAATTACGAGGGTTGCTTGAGGTCCAGCAAAATTAGGGAACAATTTATTATTATTAAGAACAATAAAAGATAATGGTTATAACAAACCCACAAAAAGATCTTTTTGTAAAATTACCATTATTTCTGTTCTTACAACCTATTAAGAACAGAGTTAGAAATAATTTTATGCAAAAATATAGGTAGGTGTGTATATCCACATGTCTCTATACTCACTTTATAAAACAACGAATATATTTTGTACCAAGTATTATCATGTATTTTTGACGTGACAACGTTTTATAATTCGATAGAGCCGGCTGCACGCACGAAAAAATTAGGCGTTCCATTTAAGGCTTGAAGTGCAAGCGAGAGTGCGGAACGAGCAACAAAGAGGCACAATCAGCCTACGCGTTCGGCAGCGTTCGACATATAAAATTCAAATTTTCTTTTGAAAAATGCAACCATTCCATCAGTATTTTCTTATGACGTTGTCATGTTCAACTATCGTCAGTAAACCGACTTTACAGACAACCGATTTTTACCTTTTAATCAATCAATCAATTAGCCTATTGCAGTCCACTGCAGGATATAGGCCTCTCCCATTTTACGCCATAGCATCCGATCCTCCGGATTGCGCATCCAGTCTATCCTAGCTACCTTTTTCAGGTCGTCCGTCCATCTTGCTGGGGGACGTCCTGTATACCTTCCAAGAAATAGTTTAGCACAATATAAATGCTGCAATAATTTATTGTGTCATTTAAGTCGAAAGAGCAAAGTTGTTTTAATAAAAAATTATTTATAACCAAGAGTTTTAATGAGTTTTACATTTATTAGGAATACATGTTATTAATATTCATGACAAAGAAATAACATGTTCAATAATTTAGCTTAAGAACCGTATATTAGGTAGGTAGATAGGTATCTATTTTGCCCACCCCAGGTGGAGTTCGACCTCGAGGGGTTGGGGAGTCAAACGGCGGTCACTCCCATAAAAGCCGAATAAGCGAAATCAAAAGAAGGAAGAGTGAGTGGACCCAGGGCTCTCTGATATGAAGACCTCGGATACAACCGGAAAATACGCTAAGAATTTGACGTTTTTATTTGGAAAATTAAAAAAAAAAAACGATATTGACGACCTCTGTACCTATAGCATAGCGGTAGTGCGTTCGTCTGCTAAGTCAGAGGTCGCGGGTTCGATTCCTGCTCAGTGCAAATATGTATATTTGCATTGGTCTGGGTGTTTCTATGTATATTATGTATGTATTTACGAAAAAAATGTGTATATAATTATGTTTATCCGCATTCTAGAACCCATCTGACAAGCTCTGCTTAGTTTGAGTCTAGATAACGCCATCTAGACTGTGTAATTTGTCCTAGAATACAAAAAAAATTTGTACTTATCAGGTAGTACTAGCTGATGCCTGCGGCTCCGCCCACGAGGATGTTCCATATCGTTTTTTGATCATATCATATCTCCGGTAATACTTAACTAACTGCAATTAAATATACGGCATATTTTACGTTTGACCAGGACCTCTTTTAATAGAAAGCCATCAAAATCCGTTCAGCAGTTTCTGCGCGCATCGTAAACAAAAAGAAAAACAGATGAACAGACAAGAATTTTAGATGGCCCAGGGTCAGTCGGGGTGCGAGCGATATTCTCTATGGGCAACCTTTCACCCCGGCGTTTAAGACCCGAGACGGCGTGCGGTTTTAGTCTGTTCAAGCCCGACATAACCGCTCCCGCTGGCCGGCGGGGGAGTATCCGAAGGGATTTCGGCACAGAAAAAAAAAGATACCCATATCTCTATCTCATCCCTAGGTACTGACCTAGGAGGTAGGTAATTTCACCATCCCTACCTACTACTTAGGTATCAGAAAAGCTCGCACTGGAAAAATCTATAAGGTCCTTAAAACTTGACGTAACTAACAAGAACTCAATTGACATCCAAGTAATCATGTCGTTAACAAACTAATACATTTTACCCGTTCAAGAAATAACAAGCATGAAGGTTTTATCGTATTGCAACAAATTGCGCTCAGCTAGCATCAGTTAGTCGAACTAAATGTAGGAAATTGTAGCTCTTAAATTTCAATAGTTAGCTACAAACCTGTAAGTTAAGAAAATAATTTAACGCAAGGATCCCATGAAGAAGGGTGTTTTAAGAAAAAGGTTTTTCAAAAACGAGAAGTCACTGTATTTTGAACATCATATATGTTATTCTAGGCTATGCAAACTAGTATTTTCGGTTATCCGATACACGATGACTTTTACTTTCCTCGATAGAATTTGCTCTCAAAGATTGGTCTAATCAAAAACGTATTTCAGTTGTGTTCAGATTAGAAAAATAAATATGATACCAAAATGATGGTCATTGATAGTAGAATGAAAAACGGCTATCAAAATTTACATGAATTCTGAATTGTCCCATGAAAACTCAAAATACCTACGTTTTCTACCTATAGGACGCATTCGGCGAGTCAAGTCCCGAGCGGAACGTGTTAGAGGCGGGACGTGTGTCGCTTTGCGGCAGATGCACAGTGAAATCCTATGATTTTTAAAGCATAAATGCCATGTCATAGAGAATGTGTCAGATGTACAAATCCAATGGTCAAAAGTTGAGACTCGAACTTTTGCGAATACAATGCTAGTATTAGTACACTGTTTACTGTAAAGTATAAGTTGTGTAATAATAGCATTAAATGTCTTATGACATTAGTCGATTCAATACAAGAATTAGTAATGATTGACATTGGTACTAATAGACGTATATCGAATGGTGGTACTAGCAACATAAATTTAAACTGACATGAACCTTCAACACTACCAAATGCTACTACTACCTGCCCCTAACATCTATATTACGAGTATGTTTTCATTGCTGATGAAGCTTTTGCTTTGAGGCCTAACCTCATGAATCCGAGATCAAAGCATACCCTGGGCATCCAAAGCATACAGTTTGGAGCCCAGGGTACGCTCAACTACTTCTACTTTCCATAATCTAGTTTACGGTGACTTTTACGGAAGTGACTGCCGTCTCACATCTTGCTTGGGCCCAGATGTTTTACGGATTTAATTGTGCCCAGGGTATATGGAACCCATGGGTGTATGGGACCCCATAGGTGTATGGGACCCATGGGTATATGGGCTCCATGGGTCCATGTCACCCGATGGTGTACGGGCCCCATGAGTGATGTATGTGTATGGGTTACATATATGTATGGGGCCCTATAGGTGTACGAGCCCCATACGTCTGTGGCAGCCCATTAGTGTATGGCCCCCCATGGGTTTAGGGGGTCCTATGGGTATATGGAGCCTCATCAAGATCTTGCAGATGGACACCCGGGTCCACTCTTCTATTGTTCTTTTTCATAGTTTGGTTCATGTTTATGCTTTTATGGGAGTTTTTCTGATAGCTATATTGTAATAATATAATTAATATAAGCTTTATTCATTTCATCTAAAGTGCAACTAGAAGATCTTCTATGTAAATAACAGTTGCGTCATTATTTGTGTTGATGCTACGACACCACCTTAAGTTAACCTTCGTTGTTTTTCTGTATATTGACGCGAAACACTGGCCGCGGACCGCCAGCGCCTCGCCGTGGCATACAGTGGCAACTTTACTATGCCTAAAATAAATAAAAGTCGTCGAATACCCTCGCCTTAATTCGCAGGTGTGAAGCTTTGTCTGGAGGGCATTACACGAGTCTCTACCGACTACGACTGCTTCCTTATCTGTAATTATTATTACTACCTTTTAATCCTCTTTGAATGTACTTATGTTTGTTAATTTGTTCCTATATTTGTTCGTTAATTTATTTTTTTATTTTTTCATTTGTATTTTCGTTGAGATCAAATCTAGATATCGATCTGTTAGTTAAGAAAATTTGTTAGCTTCGCAAGTGTAAACCAGTTGTGCACCACACTAACGAATTATTTACTGACTGCTCAGTTGTAAATGTAATTAAGAACTTATTTAACTTGCAATCTTGTTAAAGTGAAAACTTCTTTAGCGGCGTTGTGCACTTTTTTTGTAATGGGTAAAAAGGGTTAAATTCGCGTCAGTAAACACGTGACCTGATCGTATCGATCGACAACAAATATAGTAGCGCTAATTTCACACTGTACTTAACAACCTTGGTGGCGCGTTCGTCTAATGAGTGGTCGTTGACTTCGTCAAGACTGAGATCGATTCCGACCGAGGCCCAAGAAACACTTTTTTCATCATATAACTTTTTGTAATATTTATTCTATTTTGTGCCATAAATCTATTGATACAAAATGGAAACTAAACAAAGTGCATCTATGAATGAAAAAGGTGACGAAGAAATAGCGAAAGAAAATGAGTGAGTACTTTATAAATATATTGGCGATGATGGTTCTGGTAATAATGATGTTGAAAAAGTCGTTGAAATTATGGATGGAACTTTTTAATGTAAATAATTGTAATAGTTCTTAAGTGTTAAATTTTTAATGTAATATAAATTATAATGTTTGTGTACGAAAGCGCAATAAATGTAGGTTGTATGTTACCACATAAATGATAATACTTTTATACTGATAATTAAAGCAATTCGTGCAAAATGATTCCCTATTCATTCCAAAATATAAAAAAATGCACAACATTAATATTCAAGTTTTCACTTCTGCCGGCACTCCCGGAGTACAGCCCGTCGTTTTATTTTTTTTTGTTTAATTATTTATAATGATAAAATATAGTTGGTTTGCTGGACATTGGAACTTCTAAACTAAGTAAGCTAAACACATCGAGTTTGTGCTCATTTTTTGTTGTCTAAGTAAACACTCTGGTGGGGTGTATGTTGGGTAACCTCCTCGAGTGTCACTCCGATTCCGATCCCGCTGCAGTCCGGGGGGAACGGAATCGGAGCGGCCGGTACACCCTGGGTGGCGGTCAATGGCTTCCCCTTCATAGGGTTGGCATTGATCGTCGGCCAATACCCAACGTGGCGGGAACACATCGCTCTCCGTACTACTCTGCTTTCAGAGGAGACAGGATGAGCGATGCTGTTAGTGGTGAGATGGCCCAGGGTCAGCCGGGGTGCGAGGGATATGCTCTATGGGTAACCTTACACCCCGGCGTCTGAAGACCCGAGACGGCGTGAGTTTTAGTCGGTGCAAGCCCGACATAACCGCCCCCGCTGGCCGGCGGGGGGGTATCCGAAGGGATTTCCGCACGATAAAAAAAAAAAAAAAAAAGGTACTAGGGTACCTATATCAAAAACCTATTATAAAAGTCTATTAGGTACCTTTCTTTTTCGTGTGGAAATCCCTTCGGATACCCCCCCGCCTCCATTGAGGAATAATCATCGAAAAACAGTTTGACGAGCGCGCGGCCTTTTTTTTTATTTTACGTGCGGAAATCCCTTCAGATACCCCCCCGCTGGCTAGCGGGGGTGGTTATGTCGTGTCTCGACTAAAACCACACGGTGTCCTCCCCAAGAGTCCGTTGCCGGGCACCCCGGGTAAGCCCTCGAAAGGATAACCCCAGGGTTGCCGGCGGACCTTGGCCGCCACCGCGGCCTCGCCTGGTGGGGTCGGGTTTTATCCCGCTTCGGTGAGTTGGCAGGCGTGTGTAGGGCACACACGACACGCCTCCGCCACGGCCTGCTTCTGTAAGGACGGCGAGTCGGCCAACTGCCGTCCTCAAGCGAGGACGCCGCAGACTCATCTACGCCCGGGACTACCGACCGCCATGATCGAGCGCGCGGCCTTAGCTATGCGCGCGACCGTAGTAAGATGCCTTATTTTTCAAGTAAGAGTCCTGCTCGCTCAGCTCAATTTATTTCAGCGCACCCTGCACTGAATTCCTAGTAGGTATGTAGGCAGATAAATAGGTAGGTACCAGTTTTAATAACAAGAGTCATTCGAACTTACCCATTCTACAAATAAGTATCAGTATTCTACCATAATCAGTTAGATTAGGTTAGGTTAGCTAGACAGTCAATAAATTTCGCGATTCAATAATATATCGTGATATCAGTGTCAATTTAGGTAGGTACCAATTTTGTTTGCATATCAATATTAATGTCAATATACTTAGGTAGATATAATTTTTAAAAGTTTAAAGCTACTTTTGTCGCTGACTGTACTCACCTGTCTAGAAATATTTGCATTGAATGGGAATTGAACCAACTAATAAGCTAGTGGATAAGCCGGTATTTGTTATATTTTCTTATATGCCCTACTGATAGGTATGTAGAATGATTTAGGTACCTAGACCTAAATCATTCTACATACCTATCAAACCTGCCTAACACCTATTTAGGTATTTTAATCTAATAGTTTATTGAACTACCTGAATAGATATAGGTACCTAGATACTAAATAGGAATCTTCGCATTCTTCCGCATTCCTAGGAGTTACGTAGGACGTGCGATTTTGGTCGGTTTGAATCCGATATAACAACCCCCGCTGGCCGGCGGGGGCAGGAGGGGGGGCGTCTGTGAGGATTTCCGCACGAAAAAGGGTAGGTACTTAGGTGGGTTTCGAGATGGCCCCCTCGGGTTTGGGAACCACGGTGTCCCCGTCTTGCCCCGGTTTGGGGGAGGGGCGCGGAAAAAAAAAAAAAAAAGGTACTTAGGTAGGTACATATATGCCTATATCTAGTTAGTAGGTAGGTATACCTATAAAGAAATACATAAATAAATATTCTTGGACATATCTATTACACAGCGCCATCTAGACCCAAACTAAGCAGAGCTTGTCAAATGGGTTCTAGAATGCGGATAAATATAGATAATTCTTTACTTTTTTTGTAAATAAATATTTATTACATACCTACCAACCTAGAAACACCCAGATCAATGCAAATAGGTATACAAATTTGCAATCTCTGACTTAGAAGTCGAACGCTCTACCAGCACGCCACAGAAGTCGTCAAAGAGTAGGTAGGTATGGCTACAAAATGCCAAATTGAAGGGTCTGTTTGTAAAATAAAAAAGACTTTATAATTATTGCATACAATATGACGTAAATGTATACAAGGTAGGTAGGTACCAACTTACAATACCTATCTATGCAAAAGTGCTATTTGCAAAAGTATAGCAAAATGCTTAGAAAAGGTACCGATTACAGTACCTTTTTTTTCGTGCGGAAATGTTCTCGGATACCCCAGCGCATCCCCACCCCCCGCCGGCCAGCAGAATAAAATCAAACTAAATTCGAAGGTCACACAAACCAAGTAGCGGACACAGCTAGTAAATAATAAAATTCATCCAAAACATAAGTTAAGCCCTCTTCCCACCTTCCTAAAAGTTACTAAACTACATAATGTAAATATTTATTATTCACTTACAAGGAGTGCCTTAAATGTAAAATAATGTTAACGGGAATTAACGCGATGGTATCAAACCGGGGCAAGACGGGGACACCGTGGTTCTCAAACCCGGATGGGGCCATCTCGAAACCGGAGATGGCCCAGGGTCAGCCTTACACCCCGGCGTCTGTAGACCCGAGACGGCGGCGGTTCAAGCCCGAGATACCCGCTCGCTGGCCGCCGGGGGGATATCCGAGGGGATTTCCGCACGGAAAAAAATAATAATACCTATAGGTACTTACCTATATAGGAACCTGACGTTTCAACCGGTTACACTGGCCGTGGCAGTGAGGCATAGTAGGTACCTACGTAACGTGAGGCATTTCAAAGATATAAATTTATTATATACCTACCTTTTTTTTTTTTTTTTTTTTTCGTGCGGAAATCCCTTCGGATACCCCCCCGCGTGCCAGCGGGGGTGGTTATGTCGGGCTTGAACCGACTAAAACCGCACGCCGTCTCGGGTCTACAGACGCCGGGGTGTAAGGATGCCCGTAGAGCATATCCCTCGCACCCCGACTGACCCTGGGCCATCTCCGGTTTCGAGATGGCCCCCTCGGGTTTGGGAACCACGGTGTCCCCGTCTTGCCCCGGTTTGGGGGAGGGGCGCTAGTCGCCCCACCGACCCGGCCTGCTTCTGCTGGGGTGACAGGTGGCCTCACCCGCCACCCCCAGGCCTGCGCTCATGGAGGACGGAGGTCGTTAAGCGACCTCCGGCGCCTGAGTTGCCTGCGACGCGCGGCGAGCAAGTTGCGGGCTCGGCGGACCGGGAGAGTTCTAAGTCTCTCCCGGGCGCGCTCCGCCACCTCCTTCGCGAGCATTACATGCTCGCAGATTATATACCTACCTATACTCCATTTGGTTAGGTACTTAAAAAAAGGTAAACAAGAAAAATGGCGAATTTCAGAGATTGTCAACCTGGTATTTTAGTGAACATCCGTTCTATAAGGATAAGTATCTTTGGGCCACGTTTCCTCAACAAACTTGAATATGTTTATTACAGTTTGTTTCTCTGAAGACGAAACAGGGCCCCTCTTGATACGTTTCTTCTTCGGAGATGGAAATGAATGGGATCTAGGACGACTATTACCAGGTTCAGGATCACCCATTTCCACAGTTAAACCAACAAAACAATTATCAAAACTACTAACAACTATAACAATAAAAACTATAACAATAACAGCACAGAAACACCAAAATTTAACAATTATGGTAACGAACAATATACGAACTGCGAATAGACGTATGGCGCGATCCGGATAAAACGTTTTGAATACCTGTCTTTTTAGTTTCTTTATGGTAGGCACAGTGCAATTCTTTTTAAAATCATTTTAAATAATATAATTATTATGATTTTTCAGCTTAGGAAATAATAATTGCAACTTAATATTAAACAAAGTAGTTAAATATAGAAAAATATAAGAGAAGAAATGGATTTTAAGTTCTAAAATGATTTATTTTGGTTTCTTTTTATTTCGGAACGAAAAATGCCCCTATAAAAGAACCCTTTTTACGATTTGTTTACCTTTTTTAAGTACCTAAACAAACGGAGTATAGGTAGGTACTTGCTGATGCCCGCGGCTACTCCACGCCGAGGTTCTACTTAACCAATTGTCATCAGACATTCAGCAGATTTTAAGTCTGACCAAGACCTTGCTAATAGAATAAGCCGCATCAAAATCCGTTCCGTAGTTTTTCCGACCATCGTGAATAAATAGAGAAATAGATAGACAAGATTTCCAAAAAATATTTTTGTGTTCATAATCGCTCATTGAACATAATTCAAGTTTTTTTTAAATCACAGTAGGTAGGTAATTTACAATTTCATAAAACTTAGTAGATAAGTACTTAAGTATAGATACTTACCTAGTTACCAAGATTGCGTTCAATCCCTTTAAAATTATTGTAGGTACCTATATCATGGATGGTAAAAGTTTAAAAGGTAGTCCCGCAAATATCTAGATAATATTTATTCACCAGTATGGAAGTAAACGATAGATAGGTAATAAACTGGTAGGTAATTTCATTTATTTACCTTTAGAAAACATGGTCCTCTTAGTTACCTAATAGTTACCTATTCTGTAAAGACTTGCTTAGGTATTAAGAAGTACCTACCTAAGTACCTACTTAATTTCTTCCATCCGAACATAACAGCCGCAGCCTGAAAGCGCCCTAATAAAAACATACGTAGTTGGTAATAAGTTCTCGCAAGGTCGTCTAGAAAGAGTCTGCTAAGTTACCAAAGAGGGTAAATAAAACTATTTATCCCGAGAAGGTATAAGTAGTTTGCAAAAAAAATAATTGAAAGCTAGACAAGGAAATCTCGAACAATAAAGTAACATTTTCTAAACGAAAGAAGTCTAAAATTCCACTTTGTGCGACAGCACTTCTTCAAATAATCGATCCTCCGCCGCAAACCGTGACTGTATTTACAGTAACTTGTGAAGAGCTTTATTCCTTAACTTGCTTAAACATTGCATTCATATGCATTTAAAAAGAAACTGTATTTCTTGGCGCAGAACGGTCAAAATACAATGTCAAAATAAAAAACTTGTGTCACTTTCCAACCACACGTATAATAGAGTATTGAACAGAATTGCTGAATAATTTTGCCACTGTCTCCCTTACACCTATTTGTATAGCGTAAGCTAAAACAAGAGGAAGATAGAAAATTTTAAACGCTATTCAGTCCGCACAGTTATTCTATTGGCGGGTCTTGAAACAGAGGCGTGGCAACGTCGCACAGTGCCCCTCAGATGTCGACCGCCCGACAGTTTGAGTGTTCGTGTCGGAACAGTTGAATGCTTTCGCGTTGGTTTGACCGTTGCGTGCGACGTTGCCGTTTCGCCGCGAATTAGGAGGTAAATTTGAAATTGTATAGACGTATGAAGTGGACTTTTTATTTGCATAATATATTAATGTTTAAGTTATGACTTATGATGGCTTACTTTGCTTGTATGACTGTTTTAGCGGCTGTCATTATTTTATAGACATTTACATTTCCTACTGTAGGTTGATAAGATGGACTAGGTACTTTTAAGTTATACCTAAAGATTTAAAAATATCCGCTGAAAAGTAAATTTCATTTTACGGCTATCTTCTCTGTTGGGTATAAACTTTAAATAACCACATATAGGTAAAAAAGTACCTAGGTAGGTAACTACTTCCTTTTAATTGTAGATCGGTATTTGTTAATGATACCTAGGTACTTATTTAAATGCGTAGCCAAATTTGCAAAATATGATAAATACATTTTTTCTACTATCCTATCTGACGATGATTATTTTTAAAGGTAAAGCCATAAGTAGAATAAGACAGACAATAAATATTGCGATGTTCGTGATCCTGTCAATTTTTTATTGAGATTCCTGTCATTATCTAGGTATATACCTATTGATTTTAGATATTGATGCGCAAACAAAAATCGCACCCATATCTACTGACACCGATATCACGATATTGGCGCGCGATATCGCGACTGTCTAACCCTGGCCTTATATACCGAGTATTTTAGATTTTTTAACAGTAATTGTCTAATAATTTAAGCACACACATACGCATCTAGGTAAACCTAGAGGGCATTTTTATTGGTGAAAAATAGGTATATGTTTGAGGATTTTATTGTTCATGTTTAGGCACATATTATATGTGCCTTGTATATAAAACATGATTATAATAGATGATGGGATGAGAATTGTGGATAAAAATTGGTACACTTTAAAATTGATGCTGCTGGAATCTTGTGAGATACCTTTTGACTTCATGATTCATGGGTGAATTAGGTACCTATCTACCGATCAACGTATAATAATACCTAGGTATATAAGTAGGTATAATATCTTTTTAAAACGAAATAGGATTGGAATGACCTAGGTATGGTATGGTATGGTATGGTTTCGCGAGCTGGTATCCGCAACTCCACGACAGGGCGCGGTTTTTGCGTGAGGGTGGGCATTTCACTCGATCCACCCCAACTCATTGAAGAACGCCAGCAGGCTATTCACGCTGCTGGCGATCTCCCGGAGCGTACCTGTATTTCCGAAGTACTTTACCCTGTATGTGGCGGTTACAGGGCAGTGTAGGAGCACGTGTGCCGCCGTTTCTTCCTCTTTCATGCAGGCTCTGCAGAGAGGGCTGTCGGTGATTCCTAAAATATAAAGGTGTTTATTGAAGGAGCCGTGCCCCGTGATGGCAGCTGTGGCCGTGCGCAGTTGCTGTTTGGTCAGTTGTCGAAGACGCCTGGTCAGTCTATTTTCAAGCACGGGGAGTGCTTCCCTCGCCTGTCTGCAAACTTCCAGATTTATCCAATAGCTGTTGTGTTGATCTCTCGTTCGTTTGTTTACCATGGTTCGTAGGTATGCAAAGGGGATCGGTATTATGGGCTCAGGTCCCATTACCACCATGTCAGATCCTCTCCTGGCAAGCTCATCCGCTGCATCATTGCCGCGCGAGCCGCTGTGGCCCTTAATCCACTGCAAGGTCATGTTATTGAAATGGCCTATTTGGTTCAGTTTACGATGGCACTCCAGTATTAGTCCCGAGTTTATAGTGTGGCTGTTTAAAGCTTGCAGCACGGCCATGCTGTCGGAGAGTATGCGTATTGAGTGACCTTCCACTCTCCTGGCCATTACCGCTGAAGCTGCCAGGGTAATCCCCATGCATTCAGCTTGAAATACTGTGTTGTGGGTCCCCAGCGGTGTTGATATGGATATATTAAGGTCTTCCGAGACCTAGGTAAGTAGGTTTCACTCAAATTCAAAGAGCAAACGTCAAAACCAGGTTTTGGTGAACGAACCTTCTATGGTTGAATCCAACCAGTTTATAGGTAGATAGGTATTTGTGGACCCTTTGTAGGTACTAGGTAGATAATTATTAGGTAAAATAATTTACTACTTATCGTAAATATCATAGAGAAAGGGACTGTTGTTTTTTACTTCAGGTTAATAACAACCTATCAATGGAAACAGTACCTACCTACCTTTTTTTTTATACCCCCCCGCCGGCCAGCGGAGGCGGTTATGTCGGGCTTGCACCGACTAAAACCGCACGCCGTCTCGGGTCTTCAGACGCCGGGGTGTAAGGTTACCCATAGAGCATATCCCTCGCACCCCGACTGACCCTGGGCCATCTCACCACTAACAGCATCGCTCATCCTGTCTCCTCTGAAAGCAGAGGAGTACGGAGAGCGATGTGTTCCCGCCACGTTGGGTATTGGCCGACGATCAATGCCAACCCTATGAAGGGGAAGCCATTGACCGCCGCCCAGGGTGTACCGGCCGCTCCGATTCCGTTCCCCCCGGACTGCAGCGGGATCGGAATCGGAGCGACACTCGAGGAGGTTACCCAACACACACCCCTAACACAAGGTACCTATTTATTTATATTGAATCTCGTTTTCCCGCTAATTCTTTAGCAAAGTTAATTTTTTTTTAATACTGAAAAAAAATTATAATTCGCGTAGGTACATACCACTGCCAATATTAGAAAAGTTTTGAAAATCGAATCTATTGCTTACATTGTAATCGAGTTGGCCACTAGATGTGCATTTAGGCGGCCATGTAAAAAAAAGCGTCATGATTTCAAGGCATTTTGACGTAGGTAATTAAATTATCATAGACGCCATGGCGAAACTTAAAATTAAAAAGAAATTACTTTCTACCCTTGGGATGAAATGAGCGACTTTCCACCCGGCTATCTAGTACCCATGAAAATTAAACTTTCCGAACAGTAGCGATAAAAAATAATTATTATAGTAAATAATTTATTACTTATCGTAAATATCATAAAGGGACTGTTGCTTTTTACTTCAGGTTATAATAACAACCTATCAATGGAAACAGTACCGGCCAGCGGGGCGGTTATGTCGGGCTTGAACCGACTAAAACCGCACGCCGACTAAAACCGCACGCCGACTAAAACCGCAACCTACCTAATATTTTCGGAAGTTTACGCCAATGTCACACATTGCAATGAAACTATTTTTAACGGATTCTATCGCGATTTATTTTGATGTTATTTTATATTTTACATTGATCCCGACGTTTCGGTTGCAAAGCAACCTACCTACCTACTTATCTCACCAACTACCTACTTAGATTGTAAGATAGGTAGTTACAACCTGTATTAGGTAGGTATCCTTTTATGACTTAGTAGCTATACATGTTCTTTTTTCGTGCGGAAATCCCCCCGGATACCCAAACGCCGGCTAGCGGGGGTGGTTATGATCACTGTTTGGAAATAAATAAATATTCCAGGACATTACACAGCGCTATCTAGACCCAAAGTAAGCATAGCTTAACTAGCTTGTGTTATTATTTTTACAATTTGCATACTTAGCCAAACTTAAACAGTGCCAACTTTTTAAATAAATTCATACTTAGGTATTATACATAGACAGTCGGGGTGCGAGGGATATGCTCTATGGGCAACCTTACACCCCGGCGTAGACCCGAGACAGCGTGCGGTTTTAGTTGGTTCAAGCCCGACATAACCGCCCCCGCTGGCCGGCGGGGGGGTATCCGAAGGGATTTCCGCACGAAAAAAAAAAGGTATTATACATAGAAAAATAAAACATTGTTAAGCACATAATATTAACGTCATATCTCGACTAACCAATTGGTAGATAAGACGTCGTATGTTATGTTTCCCACATGGCACAATTCACAATTAAGTACTTGTGGGTAATATACCGGTAATTGGTATTTGTATGGGCGTACACTGTGTCCGCTAATGTCTTGTTTGTGAAGCCTCCGTGACACGGTTTTATGTAATTGTACCTTTTTTTTTTCTTTTTTATCGTGCGGAAATGTAATTGTAGGTACCTTTTTTTTTTTTTTTTCGTGCGGAAATCCCCTCGGATACCCCCCCGCCGGCCAGCGGGGGCGGTTATGTCGGGCTTGAACCGACTAAAACCGCACGCCGTCTCGGGTCTGCAGACACCGGGGTGTAAGGTTGCCCATAGAGCATATCCCTCGCACCCCGACTGACCCTGGGCCATCTTCATTGTACCTATTGATATAATGGCAGGTATCTATATTTTGTGAAAAAAATATAGCAATTTTCCAAATGACAAGTCGCTCTAGGTTCGAGGCGGCGAGTCTCCTTGCCGGAACTCCGCCATGGGACCTGGAAGCGAGAGCCCTTTCGCAACTGTACCAGTGGCGAAAGGAGGCGCGGGAGCAGGGACTGAACCCCGAGCATCGACCCCGACAATCGATTTCCGCACGAAAAAAAAGGCAGTGAAGATAAAACATTAAAGTCAAAACTTAACTGTAAAACTTTCGCGTTTCACGATATGCGATAATGTTAAAGGGGAACTAATGCGATCATATTATAGATAGGGATATATTATCTACGTACCTTTTTTTTTTTTTTCGTGCGGAAATCCCTTCGGATTCCCCCACGCCAGTACTGGTCCTGGATGAGAACTTTTCCGATTTCGATTTATTGGATAACCCCTCTTGAATTGCAAAAAAATAAATTGCGTTTGTAACGTTAAGTGTAAGTTTTCAATGGACTAGTTACCTACTTAGCACTGTTGTGCTTAACAGTGTACAGAATTGATGGTGTACCAAAATCAAGAATCAAATATTCAATATATTTATTTTCTATATACCTATCCAATACTAGCTGATGTACGCGGCTCCGCCCGCGCGGAGGTCGGTTATCGTTTTTGGGTCATATTTCCGGTTCCATTTAACTAATTGCAATCAAATAGGTAGAAAAATCATCAAAATCCATTCAGTACTACGTGCGTACATCGCGAACAAACAGACAAACAGAAAAAAAAAGCAAAACAAAAATTGTTCGTTTAATAAAAATACTAGGGTTTTTTTTAATATCTCCAATGTAGGGACACAACTTATTATTACAATTTTATAATAGTAGGTAGAAATTGACTGTAATATCTACAAACCCCTACATAAGTAAAAAAAAAAAAAAAGATACGTTGATATATTCACACCGTTCTCCCTCTGAGGTAGGTAGTGATTACTGTCCATCGTCGGCTCCTGTACTTCAGACTTCACGATCTTTGTGACCTACCATTTATTCAATACCCCACCATTGATCAGTGTATGTTCTGTGAGGTCTTAGGTTGGGCTAAAATTGGCTTCCTTCGGTTTAATAAAGCGTTATCTCGATCGTACATCAGATTGACGATTTGATACTTTTATAGAGTAGTTAAAACCCTTTTTGTTTATGAAATATTCGAACTACTATACTATATAAGTAAGTATAGAACGAAGTCATGTTAGTGATGACCGTTATTTATAACTCGAAGACGGGTAGACAGATTTTTATGATCTTTGGTTTTTTAGATTTGTCTCTGCTTATACTGTGGCACTTTGTGTTTATTTTGCGGAAATCGGCACGGTTGAACATCTCCTCCTCACCCCACCTCACTGGCCAGCGGGGATGGTATGTCAAACCGACTAAAAAAGCACGCCGTCGACCCGACACAACCTTACACCCCGGCGTCTGTAGACCTACAGACGCCGGGGTGTAAGGTTGCCCATAGAGCATATCCCTCGCACCCCGGCTGACCCTGGGCCATCTCCGGTTTCGAGATGGCCCCCTCGGGTTTGGGAACCACGGTGTCCCCGTCTTGCCCCGGTTTGGGGGAGCGGCGCTAGTCGCCCCACCGTCCCGGCCTGCTTCTGCTGGGGTGACAGGCGGACTCACCTGCCACCCCCAACACTATATTCGCATAGACTAGTTTTTTGTTACCAACGGCAACGTGAATCTCTTCAATGTAGTGTAATACCTAACATTGCTACGTATAGCCAGCGTCAAAGTGGAAGATGATTATATAGATATGAAACCCACATTCTCTTTAACAGAACTTTAATTGAGTGTTAAATAAAGGTAATTAGTTCCTGCGAGAAAACTGTTTGAAAGAATACTAGGATTATGTGAGTAATTTCCACAAGTTTCCCAGCTGCAAATCGGTTAATTTGTGTTCTTTGTATGGTTACATACAGTTCATTATTTCAGCCATTTAAAAAAAATATATAAGCCCTAAAATGACTACAATCCAGTGTCGCCAAATCCTTTTCAGTAGGAATTGATTATTTCTTCAAATATAAAATAATCTCTTTAATAGGTTGCCTACTACAGACTATATTCAAACCACATACCTACTATTTACAAAAAACAGTATAATAAATTCAAATAGAGTTCTACGTTTCTAAAAACCAGTAGGTATACCTAATTCGTAATCGGCATCGTCCCGAGCGAGGTTGTCACATTGTATTTAATTATACGTGTACTCTACACGTCTGTTGCAAACGGGCGCCACTTGCGTACTGAAGGCGAAGGCTGACGGCAGTGACGGGGGAGGTCGGGATGGGTTGACAGGTTCAAACTGCGATCGTATTGTATTACGTTTTTGCGATTCTCGAGGATATCAGTCTATAATTTGTCAAATTTTGTTAATTTTTACGTTGTGGATAGGTAAATCTATTACCGTACCGTACCGTTATACCGTTGAATTCTTGCATGACACGTATACCTAACAGATTTTTGAGAACGACAAAGAACTTGAAATTGAAAGTGCTGGTGCATTCTACAAATTTTACAGACAAATCCAGATTCATTCAAGCGTTTCGTTTGTGGAATACCTTAGATTAATGAGCGACCACTATCTGAGAGACACTGGTTAATAACATATTAGATTATCTTAAAATAAGATTAATTTAAAATCGGAAAAAGTAAACAACCAGAACGGGACGTGACCCTTTCTAAGGAGAATGCCATGAGAGCAACACTGAGCTGCCTGGATATTGTCTGTACTGCCTGTCCTAGATATTGGAAATTCTCCTATAGGTAGGTACATACAACTTGCGGCGATGCTTAGGCGATCTACTGAAATTCTTACCGTAACCTAAACAATTGTAGAATCGAGATATACATAATATTCTGCTATCTTTTGCGTACAAATTTTATAGGTATCTAAAGTTTTGAAAGACAGATAACTGACGCCCGTGGCTCCGCCCGCGTGGATGTCGGTTATATGATTCTATTTTTGGTCGTAACTCCGGTTATACTCAACCAATTGCGATTAAACATACCTTAGTCTTTAAACAACACGACTTTAAATAACAGGACCATTAAATTAAAACCGCATCAAAATCCGTTCAGTAGTTAAGTATATCGGCGTCGTAAATGTTTTCAGAATCGTAAATTTAACAAAACCCAAGTATTTTTTTAAATATCCCCATATATAAAAAAAAATAGTTATTGAAAGTTTTCGGATTTTCCGATCTAAATCTATAGGAAAAGTTACCTACTAATTGCTTGAAAATTTAATTGAAGTAGGTATTGAAAGTTGTCGGGGGTGGCAGCTGAAACCGCCTGTCACCCCAGCAGAAGCAGGCCGGGACGGTGGGGCGACTAGCGCCCCTCCCCAAAACCAGGTCAAGACGGGGACACCATGGTTCCCAAACCCGAGACCGGAGATGGCCCAGGGTCTGTCAGGGTGCGAGGGATATGTTTTATGGGCAACCTTACACTCCGGCGACTGAGACCCGAGACGGCGGGCAGTTTTAGTCGGTACAAGCCCGACATAACCGCCCCCGGGGGGTCCCAGGGGATTTCCGCAAGAACAAAAAAGGTACCTAAGATTTATGTATTCAATATTTTTATCTGAACCGACGTTGAAAAAGTTGACAAGAAATTATATAGATAGCAAAGCAAGTTATCATACCCGCGACTCAATCCACGTAAACACTGATCCCGTCGCCGCGACCTATGGTAGGTATCACAAACTTAGATAAAAACAGCTTAAGTATTATTTTGGACTATATTTATCTTAGTGCCAAATTTCATCGAGACCTCTTCAGCCATTTTTGCATGAAAAAGTAACAAACATCTACCCATTCATCCATCCTCAAAAAATTCACAGTTATCACTAGGATTAAGAGCTGCACTGTAAGATACTGAATGTCAATTATCGTTTTTAATTTTGATTTGTTCATACGAAAAGAACAGCGTTCATATTATATATCTACGGTAGCGGCTACATCAAGCTATCAGAGAAGTTGAGGCGAATTTATCAGAACATTTTTCGATTGCACGAACAACTTGTTCAAGTGTAGATAGGTAGGTACTGCCAGGGTCGGACTGGCCCAAGATGGACAGAAATAATCACGTTGTGGTTGTGTCGTTGATTTTCAAGACGTGCGCGTAAAGCTGAATCCTCTTCCCCTCCCCACCCGTCGTTCTCACTCAATTAATTCTTTGATCCTTTAGCTATCTAATGGTGTTATTCAATGTTGGGCAGTAACATCAAATTGTATTCTTCGGGTTTGTCTTCATCAAGTTTAGATTTTAGAAGAAGCTTTAGGCGTAAATACTTCTACGAGTACATCAAAATACTACTTTTATGTCATTCGTGGACTGGCCATACATTATATTCTAGGCAGCGTTTGTGAACCAGGCCTCAGCAGCCCCGACCCGACCTACACCCTGCCGGACAACTTATAAATATAAAATCATTTAAGATATTTGGAGAGAAATGGAAGGTAAATAAAAGAAAAACAAACAAAAAACAACAAGAAACATTCCGCTGTGTTCGGGCTAAAAACGCTCAAAAATATTACTGGTCATATTTAATATTGATAATCTGTATATATATTTAATTATTAGGTATCTGATAATATCCCATCCACCCTTGTCTCAGGCTGGCGGCGAGCCACTCGAACCTTTCCGGCTCAGTCCGACCCTGGGTAGTATTAAATATCTTGTTAGCTACATTGTATCGTAATCGCTTGTTTGAGTTACTGTGCAGCAGATAAGTAATTTAGCAATTCCCTGTATTTTCCAACCATTGATTGTTTATTTTTTAGGGTTTCGTATTTTAGAGGGAAAGCAACGAAGCCTTTATAGGATCACTTCGTCGTCGGTCGTCTGCCTGTCAAGACCTTTATCTCAGGCATCGAGTTGAAATTCATACTGAATACTCAGGTCTGCAATGCCTTGAGGTTGCACTAAAATGAAACTTCCACAGCAATGCAATTAATAGATACAGTCGTTTATAGGGTACTTTCCGTTGAGATAGGATCATGAAATTTGGCAAGAAGCAAGGTTTTATAGCACAAGTAGAGGAAAATAAGCCGTAAATATAAGCAGTTACTCACATCACAAAAAAATGTGTATGTTTGTCTGTCAAGACCTTTTTCTCAGGAACGTGAAGAGGTATCAAATTGAAATTAATATCAAGTACTCAAGTCAGCAACGTCTTAAACCTGTGAAAAACTCAAACTTCTAAGTTGATGCAATTAAAAATATATTGCCCTTAATGCAGTACATTTAGGCAATCACAAGGGAATCAAACCTATAGCGTACTTCCCGTTGAGTTAGAATCATGAAATTTTGCAGAAAGTAATGTCTTAAAGAGCAAGCAAAAAAAGGTAAAGTTTCTCAACCGTACATATATAATTATCTATACGTCCCACGCGTTTCAGTCTGTTTTCTCGGGAATGCGTGGGAGGTATTAGGTTAAAATAAATATCAGTTACGCAAGTCTACAACCTCTTGTAGCTGTGAATAAATGAGACTACTATGTCAAGGCCATCAAATAAATAAGGTCATTTATGCAATGTGTTTAGAAGATTGCAGGGGAATTAAAATCTATATGGCACCCAGACTATACTATGAGCTGCCTTTTTAGGTCGTCAGTTCATCTAGCTGGGGTCTGTTTTGGTACCAATTTGAGGTCTCCACTCTAGAACTCGCTCGGTATGACCAGTCCAGTTTGTGACCTAGATTCTTCATTCGTTTCTACAGCAACATTAAGTTCGTCGCACAATTCAGTTTTGTACGGCACTCTCAGTGCGAGAGCTCGACTCGCACCAGACCGATTTTTTTTTTCTGAAAGAACTTAGGTCCAGTACGTAATTTAGCGTTGCACGGCTTAATATATTGGTATGATTTTAGTCTAATCTCAATATAATCTCAGTTCAGTCACATGTCGTAGAATATTTATTTATTTATTAATTAAAATGTCAAACTTGACGTATGTGTAAAGAGGGAAGCCAATACGTATTTCAGTTTCAACCTATGTTGATCGATAAATAATTAATAGATATATACTTTACTTATTTATGTAGTATTGGTTGAATGCGTGAATTCTTGCTAAATTATCCATTTATGCTTTGAAAAAACCACTTTCAGCTATCGTCTTAGGCACAGTACCTACTGTGTCATAGATGATTTCTATCCCACTATAAACGATCGTCCCTAACCTGATCCGGGTTAGGTTAGAAACGCAAAATTTTATTAAAATTCATTCTTAACCTGACCAGTTCTTACCCTGAAGGGATCCTATTTTTCTGGACTTGGCCCGCAACCTAATCCGGAGCGGAGCGGATAAGAATAAGAAAATACAGTAAAATTGCACTAGCTCACCATACTATAACACACTTGCATAGGCACTAGGCTACACTGAACCAAATTCACTATCCATTTTAATGATTTCACAGTAAAAAAATCACAGCAGTCGTCTAACTCAAAGATTGACATGTACATTTCTTTTTCGTGCGGAAATGCCTTCGGATTCCCCGGGGGGGAATCCGAAGGCGAAGGAAACCTACCAGCGGTTATGTCGGGCTCACGCACGCCGTCTCGGGTCTTCAGACGCCGGGGTGTAAGGTTGCCCATAGAGTAGGTATATCCCTCGCATCTCGACTGACCCTGGGTCATTTCCGGTTTCGAGAACCTCGGGTTTGGGAACCACGTTGTCCCCGTCTTGCCCCGGTTTGGGAGAGGGGCGACAGTCGCCCCGCGGTCCCGGCCTGCTTCTGCTAGGGTGACAGGCGGCCTCACCTGCCACCCCCAACACTATATTCGCATAGACTAGTTTTATTGTTACCAACGGCAAGGTGAATCTCTTCAATGTCCTTTTTTTTTTTTTTTTTTTTTTTTTTTTTTTTTTTTTTTATCGTGCGGAAATCCCTTCGGATACCCCCCGCGTGCAAACATTGCTACGTATAGCCAGCGTCATAGTGGAAGATGATTATATAGATATGAAACCTAAAAATCTGAATGTAAATTTCTAATTGTATTTTTTTTTCTGCCTACGTAAGCTTTGATCGCCGCTAATTAATTCAACCATGGGGAATCTAACATCGCAGTTATTAATTTTAGCCCATTTGAATGACGTTATGGTTTTTATTCATTACCTACTAGCGGACAAGTACCGGCTCTGCACGAAAAAAAATCTTACAAACATCTTATAACCCAATTGCAGTACCACCTATCGAGTTCAAGTGTACGCAATACTTACTACTTATATACAATTTGACCAAGTTTTACTGCAATCGGATATACGGTGCCCTTGCGTATAAAATGCGAAGAAACAAACTAGCAATTTATTTCTATCAAATTTACAATGGATGCATTTTTATAATACTCCCCATTGGTAGGGCCTTTCGATCCTATTCGTCCCACGTTACACGGAACGGATTGCCCTCTAGACCCATCATTATTAAACACAAATAGCGTAATAGATAAGTCGTAGACAGCGGACTTGCAGTCCGAGAGGGTGCTTTTAACAAAAAACCGTTGCGTCGTGGGACGTCTAGCCAATGTGGAACATTTAATTAATTATTATTTTAAAATTTGTAATGCATACAAATAACTATTTACCTTTCAAAAAATAATAAACATAACTTGGTGAAATGTAGGTGTTAATTCGCCTCTGCCTAACCCTTCGGGGATAAAGGCGTGATTGTATGTAAGGATAAAATAATTATAAATTTTACCGTGATTTTCTACTAGCTGTAATGTAATTACACACACAAAAATGGATTTTCAACCAAAAAGGAGCAGGGTCCAAAGCCTAGTTCTTTTTTTTTTGCTGAAAAGGCCAGTTATGTAGGTTTCAGATCTGGTCATGATTATTTTGTACATGAACGTTTCCAAAGTTGATATCTTACCCTAAGAAAACAATATTAAACATTTTTTTTTAATTTTGCCCGCCTATAAAATTGACTACGGACGCAATACTTATTTATAATTTCTAATTTCACTATAAAGTTTTTGTGGGAAATTGTATGCGCTTTAACTTGACTTTATGTGGAAATGAAATCATGACCAGATCTGAAGAAACTAAACACTTTGAACTACGTCACCGTTATTGGTTTTGCGAAAAACCCTTTTTTTTCGAATTCCAATTAAATGAATTTCTCTTAATTTTTGCGATTAGTGTAGGTATATTGTCTTATAAAGATTATAAAAATACTTTAATTCTGAAGAAACTTCTGAAAATACTTCTGAAGATTATAAAAATACTTTAATAAATTTATTGCATGAATAAAACAGATTTATTTCAATGTAAAGATCGTTTCTTTCGAACATTTACAAGGAGCAGGCCATATTATAGGTAAATAAAAAGTTCGTTACTAGTTTAGTTTGTTGTTCAAACTCCAATATTTGCAGTTGGAGGACTGACCATGACATTTATTCTACAAAGTTTAGTTTGTCTTTCAGTCCAACTTATCATTTCTCAGAACAATTTTACCCGTGCTCCACCTGCATGACATATTGACCTCATTCCCACGACTCACAGGAATATTTGTCCTGGAAAAATAGTAGACTGTGCACTATTCCAGAATATAATCTATCTCTGTGCCAAATTAAATACAAATATTTGCGAGAAATAATAACAAACAGTAGTCCATCCCATCATCCAACTTATATTGTTATAATAGGTATTAATAGTACTTGTCAAATAGTTTCTCTGTACTAAACTTAAAAACTACAAGCGCTATGAATACTTGTGACCTCATACCATGCTATTGTCAAATAAATTACTATTAGGAGGGGCCAACCCATTATAATTTGCATAGAAAAGCTCGTACCGCGTTCATGATTATGTTGTTGTTGTAGCACTTTACGTTTTTTTAATAGGTTTCTATAGAAGAAAAAAGTCAAAAGTCTGCGTATTTGCATAGATTTTACCTGAATTCTCGCGGTCCCTGGTGTTCTCATAAGTATAAAAGTAAAAACATTATCTCTATATAAAGCACCCTCGATATGAAGAACACCTGAAACTTCTAAAACTAACAACACTTCAGGTACGAAAAAGAAGAGATGACCACATCGAGAGGCACGATAAAAAAAAAAAAAAAAAAAAAAAAAAAGGTACACAATATTAACACACAGGTATAACTTGCCCGGGGTGTGTTGGGTGGGGTGTGTGTTGGGTAACCTCCTCGAGTGTCGCTCCGATTCCGATCCCGCTGCAGTCCGGGGGGAACGGAATCGGAGCGGCCGGTACACCCTGGGCGGCGGTCAATGGCTTCCCCTTCACCCCTTCATAGGGTTGGCATTGATCGTCGGCCAATACCCAACCTGGCGGGAACACATCGCTCTCCGTACTCCTCTGCTTTCAGAGGAGACAGGATGAGCGATGCTGTTAGTGGTGAGATGGCCCAGGGTCAGCCGGGGTGCGAGGGATATACTCTATGGGTAACCTTACACCCCGGCGTCTGAAGACCCGAGACGGCGTGCGGTTTTAGTCGGTGCAAGCCCGACATAACCGCCCCCGCTGGCCGGCGGGGGGGTATCCGAAGGGATTTCCGCACGATAAAAAAAAAAAAAAAAGGTACACAATATTAACACACAGGTATAACTTGCCCAATATACAGGATATGTTTGTGCATCGAGAAAAAGCATACTCGTCTCGTACACGGGGACACAGCCCACTCTCAGTCGGACACACTGACACTCCCTTACTGCCTACCCCTCACTTAACAACCGCGTTGTGAAGATGTGAAACAAATTACCCGAAAGTGTTGTGACGCCCATCTGTGAACAGTTTTAAGTCTCGCCTAGACGAATGGCTGAACACTAACAATTAAGCTATCTGAACACGGTGATATGGACATACCAGCAAGTTACTGCTCGTCCATTATTATATAATAATAATAATATAAACCTTGCACTTGTGATGGAGATTCTTAATAAAAAACATTTAATTCACAAACTATTTATGTTTATTCAAAAAAACGTATATCCCAGAATATCTTTTATGAAATTTCTTGACGGTAGACCGAGCGGGACGGCCCTCATAATGGTTGTATCAATTAAAAATGCATGAAAATGATAAAATTTAAAAATGAACAACGAAAGTTTTACCGCTCTTTATTTAATTAGCACAATTCTCTCACAACAAGCTATCATGAACTAGAAGTGTGTCTAATGGCAAAACTAAGTACAGGCAGCGTCAAAAGCTGATGATCATGAAATGCACGTATCAAAATTGGGCCGGGGTGCCCGGCAATGGACTCTTGGGCAGGACACCGTGTGGTTTTAGTCGATGCACGACATAACCGCCCCTGCTGGCCGGTGGGGGGGGGGGGGGGGGGGTATCCGAAGGGATTACCGCACGTAAAAAAAATATGCTACAGAACGTCAAAATAAGCATTGTATTTTAATAAGCAATGCCGACATTTATGTAGACAACTTCTGCCAATGTCAAACCTGAGTTGGAATGCAACAAAGTTTCTAAAGTTCATGAAGTTTAAAGTCACCTTGACGTGGTAAGTTGCGCGAAAGTATGAAAGCATTAGAGTAGTATCAAGTTTCTTACCTTGACGAAAACCAACTTTGTTTGTTGACACTAAGAGGTTTCTTTTTCACTACCTATTTATTTATTTTAGCTTCTGTCTCTTTCATTTTGTGCATGACGTAAATGATGTGACTTTTATGTACCTAGTAACTATTTAGTAATCTGTGCTTTTATTTGGAACACATTTGAAAGGCTGTATACATTGGTACTGATTCTCCTGTTACAAAACTGTCCAAACGAGACTACCTTTTTAAAGTTTAAATTTAATCTGACGCTAAATAGAAATAAATTACGGAATTCAAATAAATTAACTTTAGACTTTGAAATAAAACTATTTTGCGCGATTCTATCGCGATTTATTTGATGTTACTTGATATTTTACATTGATCCCGACGTTTCGGTTACTTTTCAGCAGATATGGTGACGGGGAGTCCTAATGTGTGACATTCGCGTAAACTTCCGACAATATCATGTAGAACTTTAGACTTATCTAGTGAGATGAGCAATAGAATCAGCGCCATTGTGAAAATGAAATGTTTTATAGTTCTAGGCTTTTCTTTCTTGCAATTTTTTCAAATTTTCGCGTGAAACTCATAATCAACTTTTGAAACTTTGTCGCAATAGTTACTTAATTTCGATGCTCTGTGGTATCCACCTACTTTTGACATCTAGATCTTTTTACGCTGACTGTACTTACGTAATGTCATAATAATATAATTTAAGTGCCGATGCTCAAGTTCCTACTCATTAGCATATTTAAACAGTGATGGTCTGGATAATGGTATTAACATAATAGTTCAGCTAACTACAGATTACTTAACAGTTGGTGCTTAACACCATGTGAGAAAGTATTTAGGAAAAGATACGAAGTAAAAATGCTCATGCCTTCCTGAGAATTCAATTAAAAATATTTCTCCGATGATAAACAGTTAGCCGTATCGTATCACTTACTCGTTACATGATCTTGTAGGATATTAGGCTGGATTTCACAGATGAATATAAATGTTTTTAATTCAATTCGAACTGCGTTAGCACATTTTACACAATGAATGTTAAACGTGGAAATCCGATTCATTTAAACGGGTATTTACCGGTAAAATTCAGGCTTAGATTGGATTTCATCAATGACAGGAGCCGAGATCCAGTCGAGCTAAACTGTTTGCCTTCGTTTAGGTGCCCCGTGTGTTTCTCCGCATCGATGTCGCTGTGGAGAAGCCATCGACAGGTTCGGACACCATGGCATATCGTGCTGCAGGAGCGCTGGGCGAATACCACGGCACGCCAGCCTCAATGACATAATCCGACATGCTCTTGTCACTGCCGGTGTGCCAGCAGTACTTGAACCAAATGGTTTGGCACGCGACGATGGCAAGAGACCGGACGGTATGTCATTAATGCCATGGAAAATGGGTAGGACTCTGGTTTGGGACGCAACATGCGTCGACACCATTGCTCCTACCCATATAGCCAGCACGGCTGGCTGTCCCGGTGCTGCTGCTGCTTCTGCGGAGACTCTCAAACGGCGCAAATACTTAAATTTAATTGGAGATTATGAATTTGTGCCGTTTGGAGTCGAAACGTTAAGGGCATGGAGTCCGAGTGCTCGCAGTCTATTTAGGGAGATTGCAACACGTATGATCGACGCTTCTCGTGACCAGAAGGCTGGCTTCTTTTTAGCACAGAGAATAAGTATTGCCATACAACGTGGCAATGCTGCCAGTCTTTTGGGCACGTTACCACAGGAGGCATGGTATGCGGAGGAATTCCACGATGCATTTTAGGTTTAAGTTTCTTTTAATTATTTATTTTATTTTAGTTTTATCTAGTTTAGTTTAGTAGTATTTCAATTAATGTTGTTGTATGCTTAATAAATGAATATATTTAAAAGTGTAACCTGGTAGAAACTTCAGGCAATCCAAAGGTTTGTATATACCTATACATGTTCGCGTTAATTCCCGTTAACATTATTGTAGTTTAACTGTTTATTAAAAAAGCAAAACCTGAGAACTTAATTTGAGTTTGTAATTTAATGAATTTTCACTCGTAAAATGTAGCCTTAGCAGGTTGTTGAACTAACCAACAGTAAGTATTTTGGCAATCCTAAAATTTGGGTTGTTCTCACTAGTTCCAGTATAAAATTGTTCCATGAAACCAGCGAGAACATTTTTTGTCACTCCTCCATCATTGACCATCAGAATCACTCATAGTAGATTGAGTTTTCAATCAGATTTTGAAATTTTTATTCATAAAGTTTTCGAAAGTTTTGAAATTAATTAAACACGTGATTTTATTGGGTCCTTATTCGATTTTATTTTATATATTTAGTGATTTCTTTCAAAGTACATATAACAATATTTTGATAATAATTTCAATCAATCAACAGTACCTACGTTCAAAGAATGCCCGACTCTCTTATAGCACGAACAACAAGGCGAACCGCTATAAAATAGCTTATTCTATAGTGAATTCCCTCATTTCTTAAAGGAGCCATATATGGGTAAAATAAAAATCATCTAGTTTGCAAATTGAACGCGAGCCCTTGGGATGACATCAAATGCTCCCTGTATTTGTCGGGGGTGTGGCGGGTGGACGCCCAAACTAAGGGCGGATTGTACCACCATTCGTGCGATACACATTCCGCATAGCAGTACGTCCTCACCCTTTATTGAGGGCTGTGATTTTCACTCTCGGACGGAGTTTTCGCGAGTGAGCAATTTTTGATACTAATGATGTTAACTGGTTTCAATTTCATAATAGCAATATTGAATTAAATAACAATATCGCATTTTGCAGTATTGATATTCGTGTGTGGTTTTCAGATTTCAGTTAAGTGTTGCGTGTTGAACTTTTTTTTATAAAGCAGGTACCTACTTCAGAGGTGTGAAATCCTTGATTTATGCAGATACTTATTGTGTTAAAAATATTGTATATATAATAGTGTTTATATGTTTAAGTGCTTAATTTTGTGAAGATCTATAGGTACATACATAATATATGCAATACTATTTTATATATGTGAGTACTACAATAACATTTTATGGTCGTGTATGGTTTTCTGAAGATACAATTAATTATTAATTATACGCTCACGCCTGTGTAGTGTTCACGGACATACCTACTATAACTTGAATTTTCACCAAGGTTCAATGTCTAAGACGCCAGTAGTGCCAATAGTCGAATAACCATAGCGTAGTATTTCAGATTTGTGAGTGTGAGGTTGCTGTTCGAATCCTAGTCAAACCAATATACGTTAAGGTATACACAGACTCTGAACAAAAGCAATTCAATTCAATTCAATTCTTTAGCTATACGCAGAATAAATATAGAATTTGATAAATGTACGTAGGTAGGTGTTTTCAACAATTTTTCTAAGATATGTTAACATGATACGTGTATGTAATGGTGACCCTCTTTCCTGAGACCTTACCTTCAGTTTACCATCAGGCGAGGTGAAGTCAAATTGACGTGTCCTAAATATATAAAAAAAAAGATATTTTTGACATCTATACATAATATATCTAAATGAATATAAGTACTTAAGTAGTTACGTAAGCTATATGAAAAAAAGTATCGGTGTTCGGTATCTACTAGACATTAGCATAACGGAAAAAACCGTAAACCTATTAATTATTCTTTTTGTCTATTATTTTGACATTATAAATACAGAAAGGAACACAAAACCTGTCGGAAGTTTAATAATAATAATAATAATAATAAAAATATCTCTTTATTGTATACCAAAGACATTAAAAACAGGAACGAATATATATTTTGTGGTATTAGTACAATTGGCGGCCTTATCGCTCTGAGGCAAACGCGAATATCACACATTGAAATAAAACTATGTTTAATGGATTCTATCGCGGTTTATTTGATGTTACTTTATTATTTTCATTGAATCCGCCGTTACCTTTACTTTTGAAAAATTAAATTTTAAATTTTTTAATTTTTAAATTTAAATTTTCGAACACACAGAAATGTCGTGGCCAACTGAAAGCGAACCCCGGGCTGCGAGGTGAAGGTCTAGGTTGCAATTGAGACACAACGCTGACTGTAATAATGATGACGAGGGATATTATGTGTTCAAAGAACAGTAATATAATAATAATAAATATTCTACGACATTCTACACAGCGCTTTCTAGACCCAACGTAAGCGTAGTTTAACTAGCTAATGTTATGGGTTCCAGAATGCGGATAAACATACTTATATACTTTAAATACATACATATTTTACATAGAAACACCCAGACTAATGCAAGTAGACATATTCATGCATACAAATATTTGCACTGTTGTCGTATGCACTACCGCTACACCACAGAGGCCATCAAATATGTACTTAGTGTTAAAATCATTGATAATGTATACAGTTAACATGGATTAAAATACTTTTCATTACTCATACTCTGAAAGTAGGTCTGAAGTTGCCTGAGAAGCGGGATGAAAGTAATACTTTTCATCCCTAGGGAGAATCGCCATCAACTGACAGCTGTCAAATTATTAAAAAAAAACAAATTCTATTTTCTCATTTTTAATGTACCAACCATGTACCAACTTTCTATACATCCACTCAATTACAGCGCGATGTAAAATTGAAATAAAATATAGTTAAGTATTGATTAAAATATATACTTAAGTATATATATATATTTTAAATAACTTTACTTTAGTTTAGTTTCAACAATTTCCTTAAAATAACATAGATTTGGGCACAATATTTACCATTTTTTCAATGATGAAAATGAAAAATAATGGCTGAATAACTGGCCGGCCACAGAAAAAAAAAACAAACAAAATAGGCGGAAAAGCGGCAATTCGATCTTCATTTGTTTTTCGATTTGACGGTTTTACTCATTTTTACTCATTTTTAACATAACATAAACTCACGCCTATATCCCCGAAGGGGTAGGCAGAGGTGCTAGCACCCACATTTCGCCAGTTTATGTTTAGGTCCCAATGTAATAGGTGGCGAGCCTATTGCCATTAACCGGGCACTTATAAGCCTGCGATAAATACACACATAACTTCGAAAAGCATCGAAAAGTCATTGGTGTGTGCCATGGTAAAACCTGGGATCGAACCCGAGACCTCGTCTCAGCAGTCCATTACCCATACCACTAGGCTACCGCGGCATTTTTTCTTTAGCTAATTCATGTTTTTATTGTTACTTTCCTTGTATTCGTAATGAAAAGCACAGTGTTTACCTCTGGTTAAAGACTTATTTAGTCCCTCGAACTATTGGCGCCCTCACTTCGTTTAGGTGCCAAACCTCGTCTCGGGACTAAATAAGTTACTTTCACCCCAATATGGTAACAATGTACTATTGTGTCGACCACAGACCATACTATAACCACACCCGTCTTGGTCACTAGGTAATAGAAATAATGTCAATGTTGTTTTTTTTTCAATTTCCATGCAGCCTGAAGTTCTTATATCAAAGAAGTTATACTATAGGCTACAATAAAGTAAAATTTGTTATTATCTGTTTAAATTTATCAATTAGAGACATAAATGAAATGTCAGGATTTAAAAGCAAAACACACGCATGATATGCCATTAATAAAATATGATGTAACCATGTGACCATTTAGCTTTATTTTCTTTATTGTTACTAGTTGCACCCTGTAGCTTCGTTTGTCACAAAATTACTTCGCCCGCCTTAGCCGCCATGTAACCCATACATTTCCCTTAATCCAACACAAATATATTATTTTCAATTCGAACCATTAGTTGCAGAGAATAGCGCATTCAAGCACATAAATAAACAAACTCTTCAGCTTTCTAATATTATTAGCTGGCTCTCCCCGGCTTCGCCCGTGTTGTATTTCTAACCTCCATTGCACCCTTTTAATTTATTGGCTTCCATTATAAAGTATGGGAATCTGCAGGATGTATTGTCATTTATGATTATTGTCCCGTTCCCTTGGGTAGTAGCGTGAAGCTATATAACCTATGGCACTCACAAATAGTGTGGCTTTTTATTGGTAAAAGAATTTTCTAAATCGGTTCACTAGATCCAGAGATTACCCCCACAAACTCACAACATTACCAACTTTACCTCTTTATAATAAAATTTGTATTATTGTATACATAGTATAGATTAATCAAACCTGGTAATAATATAAGTTTAAAGTTAATTTTAAAGCTTGTTAAAATAGATTGTGTTTACGTAACTATATTAACTTAACACTTTTGCACATCGATATAGAAAACCACCGATTGGACAACCGCGAATTACTAACACCCTACTTTATACCCATGTTTAGCAAAATAATATAATTGATTGATTGATTGACAACGACCACATCATCACTTACCAACAAGTGAGATAGCCGTCATACGCCGAACAATTGTTAATAAAAAGAAAATCAAAACAAAAACCTAAAAAACGTGTCAATTTTAATTTACGTTTTAGCGACGGTTTTCAGTCGGGACAGGAGAATTCGTGGATGGTGTTTTTGTACTGTGATACTTTCAAATTGAAATTCCGGCATTAAATCGAATACCCGAACCCAGTAGTGCCCGCGGGGCATGCCCGACGATAATAGCTCCGTCATGAACAAATATGTTCCATCGTAGTGCGAATTCATTCATTTTGAATTGAGTGTTGCAGGAAGTTATGTCCTATTATAAGGAATATTAAACCAATTACCGCAACAGGATAATTGCAAAGTGTTTTATTGGACAGAATATTGTCTTCAATGCTAGAATTATAAACAATAAACACTTATTATGTTTATTACCTACCTATTATACGACGTACCCATTACTTTATGCCTATTAAAGTATAATAAATTTAATCATTTATAGTACGAAAATGTAATAGTATTTGATAGGAAGCTAAATAAGGATACTTAAATACGTACAGACATAGGTGGGAACGATGATACAACGTTTTACTTCCATAATTTTTTGTTACTCGTTGATTTTGGATAGGATCTGTGCGTGCCCGATTTATCTAAGCATAAAGCACTTGACCCACCACCCGGTGGCGACCCACCTAACGAGTATTGCCTCGCGCAAAACAAGTAGAGGAGAAACAGATCGCGTGGGACGGAAATAAATAGTTACATTTATGATTAGTCGATTGTTCACACTGCCGGTGAGACTCTCTCAACTAGTTTTGTTGCAAGGATAAGAACTGGCAGATTGCTGAGCGATTCTCGCTTGGCGATCAGTAAAGGCACCAAGCGAGCGGACATTTAAAAATGGTCACGGCCGCCCCAAGCAAGTGGTGCGGGTAAGCCGTAGTCCATCGGAACTATCCCAAACTATAGGATACAGAGCTCACATACAAAACTATCAGCGCTACACACCCGCTATTCCCAAAGCTCACTGCCTGCTGATAGTTGGAAGCTTTACTCGTTTCTCGCTCATCTCAATCAGTGGCACAAGTACCTAAAGAATGTTTACGCTTACATGAAGCGTACACGAGAAGAAAATAAGACGCCTGAGTATAATTATAGACCAATATATGGTATAATACAAGTTATTTGAGTACCTCAGTCTTTTTTTAAACTAAGGTTCCGTAAGTTTTTACCGTATCCTATGAAGACTATAGGGGTCACTCGCACTTTACCAATCACTGACAGGTGAAAGGGGAAGGGAAGTCAAGGACAACACATAATACTATGAGGATCACCTCTCTGCCTGCTTGTCCTCGGCGCAATATGTCATGTTTCTCCATACGTTCAAGACCCAAAGTGAGCATATATATATATGTAGGTTAGTTAAGCTATGCTTACTTTGGGTCTAGACAGCGCTGAGCGCTGTCGTAAAATATTTATTTAAACACTTTAAGAGTTTGTTGTATTTCTGATTAGCAATCACTGCCTAGGAATACATCAATATCTACAGAATTTTCTTCATCATATTTTTACTAAAAAAGTAGTAAAAGGAACCTGTTATATAACTACCTCGTTATAACGAAATACCCATAATTGGTAGTCTTGTATAGTTGTATTTAAGTAAGAAAATTTACCTCTTTTCATTGAATTTTTTTTGTTTCTATCTTGTTCACTTCAACAATATTTTACGTGAATTTGATCGAACACGTTACTTATAGGAACGTTCCTATAAGTAACGTGCTCGATCAAATATATAATATATATATATATATATATATATAAAATATACCTTACGTTACGTTGCGAAACAGAATATGTATTTTGAGTTGAATAGGTACCTACGTCAGACCATAAGAATAATTAGAATAATAAGAATATAAAAATAGTGAATAGAATAGAATAGAAGAATAAAAAAGAAAAAATAAAAAGACCAAATTTTTACGAAAAAAAAATTTTTTCTCGGGCCAACCGGCAGAGCGTTCGACTGCTAAGTCAGAGGTCGCAGGTTCGATTCGCGCTCGGTGCAGATACTTGTATGTATGCATATGATATGTATTTGCATTGATCTGGGTGTTCCTATATATAATATGTATGTATTTACAAACAAAAATTTACCTCAGTCTGTATATCCGCATTCTAGAACTCGTAACACAAGCTAGTTAAGCTATACTTACTTCGAGTCTATATGGTGCGGAATAAAATGTCCTAAAATTCCAAAAATAAAGAAAATTTTGGGAAAATATGACCCTAATTACGGCTTGTCTGGCGTAGTGGTAGAGCATTAAACGTACAGTCGGAGCTCACGGGTTCAACCGCAGGGTTAAATTGCGTCGTTGTGTATGATTTTGCTTTGATTTTACCTTTCGCCTTGTAGCTTATGGTTCTTGAATTTTCTGCATAATTCAAAGCAGCCGATGGCCTCAGTGCTATTTGATTTGAGTAAAACAAAACAATTTCCTTGTCAACCATACATAGCTGTTATAATAAACGTTAAATTTAGAAGGTGTACTATCAGTAAATAAATATGTTCATAAAGTAACCACAATAAAAAACGGTACAAATAAGTGTGTCAAAGGCAATAAAATAATATCACGAACTAATAAACTAACGCTGAGTTATAACTTTAATGGCGGCCTGTTAGCGGCGATAGCTAATTCCAAACTTAACTTTTTTTTCTAAACCCCCTCAAAAGCTTACAAAATTGGCAGATTTCTCGTAGTCGTTCAACTGCAATAGACAGTCCCATAATATAGAACCCAGTTACTTATTTTTGTTAGTAGGTATGTACCTATGTAAGCGTCGCCCAGTAAGCATAGCATCTATTATCTCGGCCTCTGTGGCGTAGCGGTAGTGCATTCGACTGGTACGACAAGGGGTGCGGGTTCGATTCCCGCTCAGTGCAAATATTTGTATGCATGAATATCTAGGGCGGGTAAATTTTATGGGGCATTTTTTTTTGGGGTGGGCGTGTCAACATCGGACCGACTAAAATCACACGGTGTCCTTCCCAAGTGTCCATTGCCGGGCCCCCGGGTAAGCCCTTGAAAGGATAACCCCATGGTTACCGGCAGGACTTTGTCCACCACCGCGGCCTCGCCTGGTGGGGTCGGGTTTTATCCCGCCTCGGGTAGTTGGCAGACGTGTGTAGGACAGGCGAGTCGGCCAACTGCCGTCCTCAGGCCCCGATCATGGAGGTCGGTAGTCCCGGGCGTAGACTGCGAAACTCGGGGGGCAGGGTTCTCTCCGGCTCCCTCTCCGCCGTCTCTTTCTTGCGCATTACCTGCTCGCAGAAAGAGGTGGCGGCGTGCCACTTGCTCCCGTCGGAGACCACGACCCTCACCATGGTCTCCAGCGAGAGAACGTCCACGCCCAATACCGCAACGAGATCCCGGCATTGACTTGCCCACGCAGGGCACTCCACCAACGTATGGAGCGCCGTGTCTTTGCCAGGATCCTCGGATCCTAGGATTATCAATATCCGAGCATCAATTGAAAACCGCTGAACAGATTGCGCTGAAACTTTCCATAAACATTCTTATAGGGTATGGTCATCAACTTCGCGATTTTTTTTTTTTAAAGAATATTAGTAACCGAAATTATCAATATCGCCCCTAACCCCTCCAGCTAAGCTAAATTGCTCGTGTTAGGAGTGGGTTCACGTCGGTAGTGTAATGGTCAGGATTCGAACCCGGGACCTCTCGATCGTAAGGTTGACTCTTTAACCACTAAGCTACCGACGCTTCATATATTCATATCATCAGTTCATCACGCTATTATAGGTATGTTAGTAGCAGTAGAGCTAAATCGGTCTTAACTATTATTGATAACAACTTTATTCTTACAAGATAGATCTTTACGAAACTTTCAGTTTCAGACATGGTCAAAATCCGGACTCACTTAACTCATCACGCTATACCTTAGAGGTGATGAGCAGTTAAATATAAAATCTCGAAACTCTAAAACTCTACACATTTACACACGTATAAAAGATAGTTGTTTAGAGACGCATAAATATTTCATAATGAATATCATTACATTATTATATTCAAGAATCCGGCAGAATTGTTTTTGATGTTACATATTTCTCTATCTGTTTTGAACGAATTTTCAATGTAATACGAGTGTGTTTTATCTCATCCGGCCCTTTAAATAAAATTACTTAATACTTACATGTTAGTATCGAGACTGCAGTTTTTTTTTTTTATTTAGGACACGTCAATTTGATTTCACCTCGCCTAATGGTAAGCTGAACGTAAAGTCTCAGGAAAGAGAGTCACCATTACATACACGTACCATATTAACAATGGTAGCACTCATCTTGACGGCCTCATCAGAAGAGGATTGTCGTCGCAGCACCGCGTGACCTCCACCGGTGCCACTAGTGCTGCGACCCCAATCCCCCAGCCCGGCTATGCACTTGCTGACCCCTGAACGCAATCAAACCGAAATTGGATTACTATGGAGGGTTTTTCGCGATCGCACGGTGGTACCCACCCGGCCGAATTTTGTTACAAATTTGTGTCATAAAATTTCTACCACCAGAAATAAACATACCTGAATCTATTCCGAACTTTACCCGTACGAAGTCGCGGGCAACAGCTAGTTACAAAAAAACCAATATAGTTATCTACTGAATCGTACGTCATTAGTAATAAAGAACTTTCCAGGAATTAAAAACAAAACAATTCGAACCAGGAAACGATCGGCGGCAACAGTTAAAATAATCAGTATCGTTATAACTGAAATCGTTAAATTAATGTAACTTCGAACTTGATCGTTAACGATAAGGGAAAAGTAACGATTATTTGAAAACAAATTATGAGTTGGGTGTTTACATAATTCGGTGCTTGTTATCTATTCTTTTATTATTTTTGTATTGCTATCTATTACCCAAAGGAGGATTCCGTTCTCGCGACCCACGGGAATCAGGTGGAGGATTCGGAATCGGACGAGACTGTAGCATAGGTTTTCCTCTCGGGGTTTGGGGGTCAGAGAGCAGTCTCCACCGTAAAGATAAACCAATAATAGATTTTTTAGGTGAGTGGACCACGGGCTCCAAAGTCCAAGCTTTAGATAGAACGGGGATTGGAGCTCAGCTAAGGATGATGAGTCTCATTTCATTACCTGCCGACCCCACCAGGCGAAGCCGCGGTGGCGGCCAAAGTCCGCCGGCAAGGTTTCGAGGGCTTAGCCGGGGTGCCCGGCAACGGACACTTGGGGAGGACACCGTGCGGTTTTTGTCGATACACGACATAACCACCCCCGCTGGCCGGCGGGAGGGTATCCGAAGGGATTTCCGCACGTAAAAAAAAAACCTGTAACACCACCTTACACCTAATCCTCATTTTGATATGTTTTATACAGCTTTTATGGGAGCGACTGCCATCTGCCTCAAGCGGCGAAGACCTTGTTTTTTTTTATATTTAGGACACGTCAATTTGACTTCACCTCACCTGATGGTAAGCTGAAGGTAAAGTCTCAGGAAAGAGGATCACCATTACATACACGTACCATGTAAACAATGGTGGCACTCAGCTTGACGGCCTCATCAGAAGAGGATTGTCGCAAAAAATGGTTCCCAAAAGCCCTTATTTTACTAAAATCTCCTATTATTCTCGATAGTTTAATTCCACTTGGTTATTTTAGTTTTACCGTGAGTTTCAAGCACGCGAATCAATTTAAATTGCTAATTGTTAAACGAATTCCGTTTAGCATTCGTATTGAATGGAGATACGAAATTCGTGAACTCATTGAATCGTTTGGAAGTAAATTCGCTATGCACGAGGCAAACACATTTTCACAGAACAGAGAAAGTTTTTAGTTTCTCCCTGTTCCTGTGGTTCCCTTTTTATTTTGAGCTAGCTTAAAATTTTGGGCGATATCCACAATGGTGGAGCGTAATAATTAATTCTGTAACTCAGGTATAAAACATAGATTGTTAGATATAAGGTGTCACCAAATTAGGTCTCTGAATTTGGTGAGATGACTTGGTATCGACAAAATAAATATCAAACTTTCGCGTTTATAATATTAGTATTATATGTTTTAATAAGTGCAGTAAGCATGTTAACGCAACCTTATAACTTCCTTGACGCAACCATTTCCTAAGACACAGATCTTTTTTCTTTAATTATTACAAAGCGATGCCCACGACTTCGCCCGGCCGTAGGTCGGTTATTGTTTTTTTGCCATGTATAACCAATGTCAATCAAACATAAGAGACATTTTAAGTCTGACCAAGGCCTTTATAGCAGTAAAAACTGCATAAAACAGACAAACAGATAAGACACAAAAAATAAGAAATCAAAAAAAAAAAATTGTGTTCGAGTCATCACGAATCGTTCGTTTACTTTTAAGTTCACTTAACATACTAAACACTAGACTACTGGGTAGATATTCTGTGAATGTTAATGTAGAAAATAAAAATCACAAACTGTACAAAGTATGTCTTTTCGTGTCCATGCGTGTGTTTTCTCCGCCAAGCGAAGTCCATTTCAGCCAAACCCTACATTCCGAAGTGCATCCGTGCCGATAACCGACCGCCTCAAGCTTCTTGGCGTTACTTTAACATCCACCCTCAATTTTGGGTCTTTTACATTGAGACTAAAGCTCAAGTGGCTGCTAAAAAGCTGGGCATTCTGTCGAAGGTGCGACGGTACTTCACACCGGAACAGTTGCTCAACCTGTACCAAGCGCAGGTTCGATCCTGTATGGAGTACTGCTCGTATCTGTGTGATGGCTCAGCTAAATACCATCTAGAAGCGCTAGAGACAATAGAGACTGCACTCGTCGAGAAAAGGCTTCAGAGCCTTGAACATCGACGCAAAGTTGCAGGCCTATCGGTCTTTTATCGGATGGATTTCGAGGAGTGTGCGCTGGAATTGCACAACTTGATACCTACCTTTCCATCAACGAACGACCAGACGCACAGCGACGCGCCACCGCTACATGGTGGATATTCCACTCATACCCACGAAACGTTTCGGCGACACATTTATTATGCGTACAGCTAAGCAGTGGAATTGCCTGCCTGAGTCTGTGTTTCCGGAAAGCTATAACCTCGGAATCTTTAAGTCTCGAGTGAATAGGTTCCTTCTAGGCAAACGTGTTCCATCGTAGACCACATCGTCACTTACGACCAGGACGGTGAGATAGAGGTCAAACGTGAGCCTATCATCCATAAAAAAAATGTCTCTATGTCTATAGAGACATAATATATTGTACATATATTATGTATAGTACAATATTCAGTAATGCAACGTCTGGTTGGGTAGATTATAGAATCTACCCAACCAGACGTTGCATTACTGAATAATATTATCATACAGTTATCAGCATGCTAACCAACTCAGTCAGAGGCCTCTGTGGCGTAGCAGTAGTGCATTCGATTGCTACGACAAGGCGCGCGGGTTCGATTCCCGCTCAGTACAAATATTTGTGTGCATGAATGTCTATTTGCATTGGTCTGGGTGTTTCTATGTATAATATGTATGTATTTACAAAAAGAAAAGTATATAAGTATGTTTATCCGCATTCTGGAACCCATAACACAAGCTAGTTAAACTATACTTACCTTGGGTCTAGAAAGCGCTGTGTAGAATGTCGTAGAACTAGCACATATTTGCTGTAATATGCGGTTGACTTAAAAAACATAATTGTTGGAATTCAACAATAAGTTGATTATCGCAGCATTTAGATGTGAGAATTGATTTATAATTGCCCGCGGCCCGGGACCCAGCGTCGCTTGGGTACAAATTCGAAAAAAATATCCTATAACTAAACAAAAATACATAAACTTTATATTTTGAGCTTTATGCAAATATTAAATTGGTTTTTATACGTTTCAAAAACTCAAAAGTTCCTATGATTGGCAGAACTTTTGAAGCGAACATAAATTAATTTAAATTTTTTTCGACGTGGGGGTGGGGGCGTGGTGGTATCCGAAGGGATTTCCGCACGAAGAAAAAAGAAAAGTTTCCTACCTACATAATGGATATAGATATTCGGCAACAGCAATCTTCGGTTCTAGTCACTCACCCGAGGCGATAATCATTACATCATAATCATGACAATCATTAAACACATTTTCAATACGCCGTTCTTTTTCCTTCTAATCGTTTACTTACCGTTTTTTTTAAATATTTATAGGTAACGTAGGTATAGGTATAGGTAACCTAGTTATTTATGTAGTAATTGCTTTTATTAATAAGTCTACTCGACTTTGGAAGTACGACCCTTCAATTAATATCGGCTTTAAGAAACAGTGTGCTGCATTGGGCACAGTTAATAAGAATGCTGGGGACTTTAACACCCTTCCCTTCATTTTGACAGTTTTTCGCTTCACTGCTACCTCCCCTTTCCTTGTGCAGGTGGCATTTATACGTTGCCTATCCTGCTAATTCTACTATGTTATAAGTAAATTTGAAAGTTTGTGATCCGTATAAAGCTTGAAAATTTACGATAGTTTCAATAAACAATCGGGTTTAAGGGTTTCAGCCTTATCTGGTGGTAGAAATTTGATGACACAAATTTGTCACAAAATTCGGCCGGGTGGGTACTACCGTGCACGATTGCGAAAAACCCTCCATAGTAATCCAATTTCGGTTTGATTGCGTTCAGGGGTCAGCAAGTGCATAGCCGGGCAGGGGGAGTGGGACCGGTGGTCACGCGGTGCTGCGACGATAATCCTCTTCTGATGAGGCCGTCAAGCTGAGTGCCACCATTGTTAACATGGTACGTGTACTGAGACTTTACCTTCAGCTTACCATCAGGCGAGGTGAAGTCAAATTGACGTGTCCTAAATAAAAAAAAATAAATAAACAAAAACTTGTTACCTCCCAACCCTATGGGAAAATACTAAAGTTTAGTAACTGCTAATATTAAAAAATCTAGTATAGATTATGCTGTGTAAAATGTCCTAGACTATTCATTTATAAACAGACCACCAGATCGCAACGAAGACTAGTCCGCGTACTGAAAAAAATCCAGCAAGAAACTCAACGAACTTTCTGGGTCTATGTACAATCATGTTTATTCATCCTAATAACAATGTTTTGTTTGAGTAGCATAGTAAAGTAAACATTTAAATTTCAAGATTGTTTATCGTCTAACTATTGTTGAATTTTATAATAGCAAGCGAACATCTCTCTTTATTTCTTTCTTTCTTTCAACATCGAACGGCAGGCACATGATTTCGATCGTATTTGTATGGATCGGTACACAACGAACCGACACGCTCACTGCAAATGTTTCATCACGCGCTGTATACACCGGCAAGTACGCTTAATAGGCACAAAACGTATTCTTCATGGCGTATCTTTATCAAGCGCTGCAGTTACGATATTTATTAACCTCAATTTTATTATTAATCATATCGGCTTACCGATTGCAGCTTTACTGCCAGCGAAAAAAAAAAACCATCCATTAATTGTTGGTTAGTTAGTGGGTTGAGATAACGCCATGTTGTTTTATGATTTCCATGCCTATATAAATTGATTGAGGTAGCCAGTACGTGCGAGATTTGAAAATTAATTGGTAACATTTTTAAAATATAACATAACATAACATAAACTCATGCCTATATCCCCGAAGGGGTAGGCAGAGGTGCTAGCACCCACATTTCGCCAGTTTATGTTTAGGTCCCAATGTAATAGGTGGCGAGCCTATTGCCATTAACCGGGCACTTATAAACCTGCGATAAATACACACATAACTTCGAAAAGTCATTGGTGTGTGCCATGGTAAAACCTGGAATCGAACCCGAGACCTCGTCTCAGCAGTCCATTACCCATACCACTAGGCTACCGAGGCTTAAAATATGGTTTCAAATAATTAGGTGTATGGGGCCCAGTAAGATTTTCGGGACCCAAACCAACCTCACCGCTCACCTGCTGCTTGACGGAGCAGGATCTGGTGCATGCTTTCCTCTGGGAAGGTCAGATGGCAGTCTCTCAATTAAAAATCAAAATCATCCAAATCATGGCGAGGAGTAAGAGAGCTCCCTCCGGGCTTCAAAATGCAGGTTTTGAATTCAACCGGCTCGGATGAAGAAAAGTTGATATTTAAAATATTATAAACATAACATAACTTCACGCCTGTATCCCCGAAGAATTACACACCCACGATTCGCCAGTTATGTTATAATAGGTCCCAATGTTATAGGGGGTGAGCCTATTGCCATCTACCGGGCACATTATCAAGCGAGCGATTTGAGGACGTCAGACGGCAGTTACTCCCATAAAAGTCAACAAAATTGTGTAAAGGGAGAGTAGGGGAGCGGAATGGTATATATATATATATAATTTTTTTTTTTTTTTGTTATGAATAAGCCCAGGTGAAAAACCGTCTTGTGGAATATTGTTAAATTGTATCATTTATCGTACATCAACTTAGTAGTTTCACGTGTTGTAAGTTTAGTTACATAGGACTGACAATTACGTTGATTAAATATCCAGTAGCAATTACTTCAAATCTGTAAACAATATCTACAATTATTATAATGGCGATATAAGTATAGGCTTTCGTAAATAAATTAGCACCATTTTTTACACTTTTTCTTTCAAAACTTATGTGACTGATAGATAACTGATCATTATCTTCATAATTGTGCGGTGGGTAATATCACCCACAAAGTGGTTAAGGGTCCTATTATTTGAAAGTATGGCAAAAGATTGACATAACAATTGAATAGTACATACTCTTTATTATTATTGGATATTTATTATTGACGGCCTCTGTGGCGTAGCGGTAGTGCATTCGACTGCTACGACAGGGGGGCGCGGGTTCGATTCCCGCTCAGTGCAAATATTTGTATGCATGAATATGTCTATTTGCATTGGTCTGGGAGTTTCTATGTATAATGTGTATGTATTTACAAAAAAAAAGTATATAAGTATGTTTATCCGCATTCTGGAACCCATAACACAAGCTAGTTAAACTGCTTACTTTGGGTCTAGAAAGCGCTGTGTAGAATGTCGTAGAATATTTATTATATTTATTATTTATTATTTGTTTTAGGTCCGCCTTCGGTATTTGCTTGACACATTCCATCTCACCGACCATCTCTACCGCTCTAAAATTTTACATAAAATATTTAAAAAAAAATGTTCTCTGAATATTACAAAAATATTCAGTCATCAAATTATATATGGATTTGTTTGTAATGTTTTTAGTGTTCAGCTAATTCTGAGAGCGAGATTACCGAGTATTAGTTTAAAAACTAAAAATGAGCAGTCTTATTGTTACTGCAATATCTCACAGGCATTCGTATACCTATTTCGACGATCCTACGTTGAGATAAGTAGGTACGTTAAGAATTGGGGTGTGTGTTGGGTAACCTCCTCGAGTGTCGCTCCGATTCCGATCCCGCTGCAGTCCGGGGGGAACGGAATCGGAGCGGCCGGTACACCCTGGGCGGCGGTCAATGGCTTCCCCTTCATCCCTTCATAGGGTTGGCATTGATCGTCAGCCAATACCCAACGTGGCGGGAACACATCGCTCTCCGTACTCCTCTGCTTTCAGAGGAGACAGGATGAGCGATGCTGTTAGTGGTGAGATGGCCCAGGGTCAGCCGGGGTGCGAGGGATATGCTCTATGGGTAACCTTACACCCCGGCGTCTGAAGACCCGAGACGGCTTGCGGTTTTAGTCGGTGCAAGCCCGACATAACCGCCCCCGCTGGCCGGCGGGGGGGTATCCGAAGGGATTTCCGCACGATAAAAAAAAAAAAGGTACGTTAAGAATTGGGGTGCGACTGGTTGGATCACCTCCAAGTTTGGTGCACCCTGGGCAACGTGGGCGATGATGCATCATTGATTGCTCCTCTGGAGTAGCTGGCGTCAACGTCAAAGGGGGGGGGGTCGCTCCCGGTACCCCTCTGCTCGTATCAGAGGGGACACTGCGATTGGCCCCGAGACGGCGTGCAGTTTTAGTCGGTTCAACCCCGACATAACCACGCCCGCTGGCCGGCGGGGGGGTATCCGAGGGGATTTCCGCACAAAAAAAAAAAGTTACGTTAAGAATTGATTCAAACTAATGATTTATTAAAAGTATTATTCTTTTATATAAGTTACAGGAGTCAAAAAGATTCTGACCAGCAAGAAAATGTATTTTACGTTTCAAATACTTGACATTATGACTGTACTTAAGTACACGGAGTAGTGGTGGGCGGGGTAGACCGAAACACGAGCGCGCACGAACCACGAAGTATCGTTTTTATGACTATAATTTAATTATTATTTTACAATTGAAACAATATTCAATTTTAAACAACACAGTAAAATTATTTGTTTAAATTTAATTAAATCATTGGTTATTTCTGACGACTACATAAAATCATCCTGAGACCTCTGTGGCGTATCGGTAGTGCGTCCGACTGCCAACTCAGAGGTCCCGGTTTCCGTTCCCGCTAAGTTCAAATACGTATATTTGCATTGGTCTGGGTTCCGTCCGTTATGTCGGTCTCGAACCGGCTAAAACCGCATGCCGTCTCAGCTCTTCAGACGCCGGGGTGTAAGGTGGCCCAAAAGGCATCTCCCTCACACCCCTAATGACCCAGGCCATCTCCGGCTTCGAGATGGCCTCCTCGGGTTTGGAAACCACGGAGTCCCCGTCTTGCCCCCGTAAAGGTAGGGGGCCCGTAGCGCGCCACCACCACCGTTCGGCCTGCTTCTGCTAGGGTGACAGACAGCTCCACCTGTCGCCCCCAGGCCTGCACTCATGGAGGAGGACATTGAGGATGCGACGTCTGAGTCGCCTCCGCACCTCGCTCGCTCTGTGGATCGGGGGAGACCGTAGTCTTTTCCACATCCGCTCGACCGCCTCCTCCTCGAGTATTACTTGCGCGCAGAAGGAGGCAATGGCTACCAACACGCTCGTGCTCTGCACCATCGCTGTAAGCAGGATGCCGAGCGAGAGGACTACCATTCCGAGGGCTGCTACGAGGGCCCGCCTCTGCACCCCTTACGCCGGGCACTCTGCTAGCGTGTGCAGCCTCTGGGTGACTCTGGTCCTCGCCTGCTTCACAGTGATGGTACTCAGACGTTGGCTCGTTCCTGATCCGACACATGTAGTCCCTGGAGCACCACTTTCCAGAAATCACCTGCGTCAGCCGGTACGAGAAGTTCCCGTGTCCCCTCTTCAGCCAGTCCTCCATGATGGGTATTTCCGTATTTTCGAAAGCCTATTAATCAAATTTCAGGGTTAGTTACCGTATTTTTTTCATTTCCGCTCCAATTCGTGCGAAATCTTCGGCATCCCTGATAGTGAAACCATTGACACGACTGTCATCTTTTACAACCTTGCTAGCATTTGTTGGGTTTTCTCCTATTACTGGGGTCCGATGGAAGCATCATGGCCAGACATTTGTTATCCTGAAGCCAGGGTTGTCGCAATACGTGGATATACATGTTTCATCGGACTTGTAGGGTAACGACAAACATAATTGCACATTCTCTTTTCATAGGTAATTTTTCAAAACAATATAATTTTATATATATATTGTATTGTTGTTTGTTATATTGTTTTTATATATATATATATAATTGACAAACAAACAACAGTTTAGTTGTTTTTGTAAATAACTTGTTCTCCATTATTTGGGGTCGGCTCAACATGTCTCTTCCTTACATTCCTGTCAGACATAATCTCCTCAGACACTTCTTTCATTGCAATGTTTTCTTTTTGCCTAGTATACTGCTATTTAAGATCGATATTAAATGATAGGATATTTTCCTAGTGAGATGTTTAATACTTTTACTCACGCTCGCAGCAATATGAGTATTACCTACCAAAATTGCTGGAAAGGTGAAATAGTAGATTGTTAGACAAAGGTTAGAAGTCACTCATTTCAACTGAGATATTTCTTAATAGTTCGAGGGTGAAATAGATGACATTCACCCGAGGTAAACACTTTACTTTTCATTTTGACTATGTGAGGAAATTAAAATACTACACACACATTTAATGAAACAGGTATATTGATAATCAGTCAAAATTTAAAGTATAATTAGAACAATTTGATATAGATTATTAATAACAGCTTTTACCTGTTCTTTAATCTCATCGGGAGTTAAATTTATATCCATGTCACTAGAATCACTTTCCGAAACCATTTTCAACCACAATTAACACAAGGTATTTATCGTATCTTAAAGCCGTTTGTTGGTGGCTGAACTCCTCCGTAAGCACTCGCGCGATCTTCACCAAATTTACCACGGTGATAGTGTGGACACTGAGGAGTGTTTTGAAGCGAGATGGTTCATGTCCGATGTACCATTGAGGAATAATCACCAAAGAACAGTTTCACGAGCGCACGGTTTTAGCTAAGCGCGCGACCGTAGTAAGATGTCTTATTTTCAAGTAAGAGTCCTGCTCACTCAGCTCTATTTATTTCAGTCGCATCCTGCACTGAATTATTATATTTAAGCTCGTTTTCCCGCTATTTCTTTAGCAAACTTTCATTGTATTTTTAATTCTGAAAAAAAGTTATAATTCACATACATACTGCCAACATTAGAAAAGTTTTGAAAATAGAATCTATTGGTTACATTGTAATCGAGTTGGCCACGAGATTTGCATCTATTTATTCTATTTGCAGCCACGTAAAAAAAGTGTCATGACGGCAAGGCATTATGACGTAACTTAATTATCATGGACTCCATGGCAAAACGTAAATTTAAAAAATGTACTTTCCACCCTAGGGATGAAATAAGCTACTTTCCACCCGGCTATCTACCCATGAAAATTAAACTTTCCGAACAGCAGAGATGAAAACAATATTGTCTTATAGTTGTATAATATATTTTATATGTATAATGTTAAGTGGTATTCAACTACTTAAATGGCGTATCATGCTTTGATACGCCTCATATTTTAGGTATATAAAGCGGTCGGCCATGCGACCGGGTGCACCGCACCCCTCCCCCCTGGATAAAGACGGCCCTGCGCTGGCCTATCAATAGACTGACGCAAGTGACCACCACTATTAAACTATTGCGGCTGTTAACTAAAATTTTTGTTCGCAATGAGTCACCGATTTGACCTGACGCTGGTCCTTGAACGGAATCACAAACGCCGATACCGTTTAACTACCTGGGGTAAAGTTGTATTGAGGTTTCTGCCTCGCGGTCCTTAAGAATCCTTTGCTGATCAGCGTTACGGCTGGGCAAGTGGAGGCATGCGTCAAGACATGTCATGGTCAACATTATGAATGAGTTTCAGAGAAATTGTTGCAGTTAGCCCGTCGGCTGCTAATCAGAGAGCTGCGAAGAACACCCAAATTACCCAAAACGTGGGCCACTTCCTCTCCGGTAGAACATTTGCTAGATGCTATCGCCACATAGGGTATTTATAGGTTATGCTAGAGTGGTTTCTTCAATTATAAGTTTACATCTGAACAGAATAAGTATTACTATCCGTATCTACTCGTTTATGGATAACTTTTAATAAATTCGCTATATTTTTATATGTGGATAAACCTGTAATATCTATTGCCGTTTATAATGCTAAAAATGGTTCTAATGAAATATTTTCTTACTTTTTCGTAAAAATAATCTTTGGTCCAGAATACTCTATCCTATTTATATTATTTACAAGTCTAATTATACAATTAATAATTAAAAATATCGAAAATCTCTAGCAAAGTCGTATAAAAATCTTTAGCAATAATTTGTTTGTGACAAACGTCTATTGCCATAGCAATATGTACGATTCTAGATACGTGACAACCTGGGGTGTGTGTTGGGTAACCTCCTCGAGTGTCGCTCCGATTCCGATCCCGCTGCAGTCCGGGGGGAACGGAATCGGAGCGGCCGGTACACCCTGGGCGGCGGTCAATGGCTTCCCCTTCACCCCTTCATAGGGTTGGCATTGATCGTCGGCCAATACCCAACGTGGCGGGAACACATCGCTCTCCGTACTCCTCTGCTTTCAGAGGAGACAGGATGAGCGATGCTGTTAGTGGTGAGATGGCCCAGGGTCAGCCGGGGTGCGAGGGATATGCTCTATGGGTAACCTTACACCCCGGCGTCTGAAGACCCGAGACGGCGTGCGGTTTTAGTCGGTGCAAGCCCGACATAACCGCCCCCGCTGGCCAGCGGGGGGGTATCCGAAGGGATTTCCGCAGGATAAAAAAAAAAAAAAAAAAAGATACGTGACAACCTCCCCCCTTTCCTGGGCAAGATGAGGACATTTCCGCGGCAAGATGGGGAAACTGTGGTACCCACACCCGAGAGGGCCGCCCCTGGCCGGCGGGTAGGGCATCTCTGGGGATTTCCGTACGAAAAACAAAAAATACATGGCAACCTTACCGAACCCTGAGTTATACCTTCACATAAACAAAAGTAAACAAATGCATATATTCTAAATTATACGACGACAGCCCGACTCGCATCACGAATACAAATAAAAAGAGCTTGTGCCATTGTCTCTGGAGGAGAACCATACACCCTATTGTATGTTGTTTCTGATTTGTGCAGCTCAATAATGATATGTAAAATGTATATTTAAATACTAAAGCAGTTCCCATACATATGTATTATGTATTCTTTAGAGAAGTATTTCGATTCCTTTTTAGACGATGTGACTAGATATACATAGGTATTCATTCTATGGCTTCGTTCAACTTACGGCTCGCTTGTATAACATAATTTATAACGATACATATTTTAATGTCCAATAATAAACACCAATAAATACTTTTTAATATAATACATATGTGTATAAACCCATAAAAATTGGCAATGCCGAAAATTGTATTAGCCTACGCTTTAACTCCGAGAGAATCACCTTATGAAGTAATAGCGCGTTGGAGTTACAACAGGCTGTTAGTAGGACGATATAGGTAACCGACGATTCCCGACCCTTAGGGTACTCGCCCGTTTTACGCTTTGTCATTTTTTTTTCAAAGTATTGCCAGCGGCCTCACCCGCGTTAAATTTTGATCCCGTTCCCGCAAATCATGGGAACCTATTCCCGATAAAAAACTAAATAAAATAGTAAAAAGACGTACTAACATGGTGTAAAGAGTTGACGAACGAAAAAATAACAAAAATAATTCGGGACGACCCTTCCGACGACGTTTCGGGGCGACTGCCAGGTTTTTAAGGGTCGAGATGACGAATAATTCGTCACTTAGACGTATCAATGATAACTAGACGATTACGACTACTTGGTTTTAAAAAATAAAACTCAATTTATAAAAGTCTTACTACGTCGTACTAGTTACTACAAATGTCAATGATAAATTTTAAGTTAAAAGTATTAAGTAGCATAGTATAAAAGTATAAAAATAAAAAAGCGGCCAATTGCGAGTCGGAATCGCCCATTAAGGGTTCTGTAGCAGCATAATAATGTTATTTTAATTTTTATATTTGAGTTGTTGGATGAAAGGTAAATTGCGGTTTACGATTTATGACGTATTAAAAAAAACTACTTACTAGATCTCGTTCAAATCAATTTTCGTTGGAAGTTTACATGGTAATGTACATCATATATTTTTTTTAGTTTTATCATTCTCTTGTTTTAGAAGTTACACGGGGGGGGGGGGGGGGGGGGTCACATTTTACTACTTTGGAAGTGTCTCTCGCGCCAACTATTCAGTTTAGAAAAAAATGATACTAGAAGTTTCTACCAAGTTTCAACAGCATAGTTCTGATAGTTTCTGAAAAAAGTGGCTGTGACATACGGACGGGACGGACGGACAGATAGACATGACTAATCTATAAGGGTTCGGTTTTTTGACATTTGTTAACGGAACCCTAAAAACGTGGAGCAAGTCACTTAACGAAGTTGGTAACATCCCGACCGACTGTAGGATACTGAGAACCAAGAAGAAAAAACTGACATGAAATGAACCGTTATCGTCAGTAACGTGTTTATTGTCAAAATAGCCTCTATACTAATATTATAAATATAAAGGGAGAGGCCGAATTTTGTGAGTTTGTTTATACGAACGACCTCTTTGGCGTAGCGGTAGTGCACTGCTACGACAGGGGGCGCGGGTTCAATTCCCGCTCAGTGCAAATACTTGTATGCATGAATATGTCTATTTGCATTGGTCTGGGTGTTTCTATGTATAATATTTATATGTATAATGTGTTTAATTTGGTAATAATAATAATTAAAAAAAAATACAAAAAAAATGTATAAGTATGTTTATCCGCATTCTGGAACCCATAACACAAGCTAGTTAAACTATGCTTACTTTGGGTCTAGAAAGCGCTGTGTAGAATGTCGTAGAATATTTATTTATTTATTTATGTTGAGGGTAATTTTCGGAACCACTGAACCAATAAGGAAAGACTATTATTTCACCATTTAAAAGGTAAATTAGCCGCGATTGACAGAGGCTGTACAATTATTATTATGTAAATTACGATGGCTTGATTTAAAAACACTCATGTAAACTGAAGCGAAGCGAGGGCGGGTTACTAGTCACTGTATAATTTAATTAGAAATGCAATTTTCTCTGTTAATCATATACGTGAAATTATTTTGACAGTTACAAGTTATTTTTAACGAGTGGGCCTTACAAGGAGTTAGGCCTTATTAGGCGCCACAACTATAGTGATAATAACGATCGTCTAACAAGTTGGGGTGTGCGGGGACGGCAGTCGCCCCCGTAAAAGCCAAAATGCGCCAAATCAAGAGTAACGGACCCTTTTTTATTTTTATCTTTCGTGCGGAAATTCCCTCGGATACCCCCCCGCTGGCCAGCGGGGGCGGTTATGTTAAAAGAGTAACGGACCCTGGGCTTCAAAATACAAACGCTGTGATGACGACCATGATCCTATAAACTAATTTATTTATTAATTTTTATTTTTATTTCCACAACATACTTTGTACTTAAATATAATAATTATTAATAACTTTCGAGTCCCAGACAATGAAGCGTCACCCGTTCGGATTCCGCCAAAAAAATAACAAAACAAATCTTTTTTTGTGGGATGTTATTCAAAATTCTCAAGGCCCGTATATGGGCCAAACTTTAATAAATTTATTTCACAGGAATCTTAAATATTTTACTCCTTGGCGCCATTATTTTTATTATAACTCTTGTCGTCCCGTATCTCCTAAGGTTGGTTTATTTATGAACTTCTCCAAGTGCAGGCTTGAACTGTCACTAGCGGGTGTAACATTCCATATTAAATTAAAATTCTCTGAAGGCCTCTGCGTGTTTGACCTATTTCGCTATGTAAGCTTACTGAGGACTGATTACTTCTTGTGAACAAAAACAGTACATGTAGTAAAAAGAGACATCATTATACAATACACGTTTTTAGCTTCCTGCCTAAAGCTGACTTTCCACTGTGGGATAATATACTTCTATACTACATACGTTAGTTGCGCCTGTACATTGGAGATATTTTTAAAAAGTACTCGGGTTATGTTAAATGAACATTTTTTTAAATTCTTCTCTGTTTATTTTTGTTCGCGATGTACGCACATACTACTGAACGGATTTTGATGCGGTTTTCTTTCTATTAGAAAGGTATTGGTCAGACTTCAAATCAGCCGTATGTTTGACTGCGATTGATTAAGTAGAACCGGAGGTATAACCAAAAAATGGTAACCGACTTTCACGCGTAACAGTTAAAATTAATCGCCGAAATGAATGTTCGTTATTGTCAGGAAAAGGTATCTATGAAATAATTTTACGAAAAGTCTACGCATAAGCTGCTATTGCACCGGGACGAATATTTAGTACCTACCTAATTATGAGAATAGGTCGTTAAGTATTTTTCAGCCTCCTACTCCACCTACCCACCATTTTTTAATTGCCATTTTAGTATTTTTGTTTGAAGAAAGAAAGAAGAAGAAGAAATAAATTATTTTAATTCCATTCGGATACACGTACATAGCACAAATCGCATAGGAAACAAAAAAACAGCACGTTAAATCAATGAAGTATTATATATATTATATATTTATACTTACGTTTGATTTCTTTGGTAATTTATATGGCGGAACAGGTTTGCCGGGTCTATAGGTACAGGGTGAAAACGTTAAGTGTGCCCAGACGATTATTTCGGCAATTTAAAGATATTGTAATACTGTTCACTGATATGAAATCTGCACCCTTTCCACTATAAACAAATGGTATAATAAAAATAAAAAAGTTAAAAGAAAATTTTGTAATAATAGGTTCGGAATTTGTACTTTTGTAAAAGAATTTTTTTTTAGTTTTAGTTTTCAATTTAGTTATAACTTATTCTTATCAGATTAGTGAATAAGGCGTGCCATAGTGGTAACAGCAAATGTAAGTAGATTTCATATTAGTTTAAAGTTTTGCAATATCTTCAAACATTAGGGATTAATCGTCTGGACACACTTAACATTGCCACCCGGTAGGTATATATATTACAAGCGGCCGGGAACCAGGCTTCGCTCGGGAATAAATTCATAAAAAATCCTATAACTTGTTTATGCCACCTACCGGGTCCTAAAGTAAATGTAAACAAAAATAAGATATAATATAATATAAGATAATAAAACTATATATATACCTACTCATCCCTTATTTGCCCCCTTAGGGATAAAATTTGAAAAATGCCGATGTATATGTACGTTTATTTCTAACCAGAAGCAGTTCTATGAAATTCAGAGCTTCTTACTTCGGAAATGACGGACTTTCCGTACAACCATTCATAGCCTATTTTACCCCATTGGTAGTGAAATTCTGAAAAGAGCTGATATTCGTATTCATTTATTTCTAAAAAGATGTAGGTACGTTTATGAAATTTCATGCCTCTATCTTCAAAAGTGACGAACTTCCCATTTAAACTTTTAACCCCTATTTCACTTCAAACACTCACTTACATTTACATTTTTCAGTTATTTCTAACCAGAATAACTGATGAATTAGTCAGTTAGTCAGTCAGGATAAATGATTATGTATGTATAAAATATAGATACACAGATTACATACATCTCGGAATATATATTTATAACGCTTACCAAATTTTCAAATGGAACTGTTTACAGTGAGATATAATTCAAATTACATCTCAAGCTATTGCCGTCATATACACAGTCAGGTCATAAATTCTGTCACATGTTTAATATAAAATAATTGAAACAAGTTTATTCATTATGTAACCATTTATATACCAAAATGAACTTAACAAAACATAGATTCTTATGACAATAAAGTTTATTCAAAATGACCTCCGTGATTTTGAATACAGGCCTTCAATCTGCGCGGCCAGTCGTCTATCGCAGCACGAACGAGGTCCATGTCAATATCGGCGGCTGCCTTAATCAAGGATGTCTTGAGTGATTCCAAATTGGGATGAGGCTTTGAGCACGCCTTTTCCTCCAAGTGTTGCCATATCTTGTAATCTAACGGACTCAAATCTGGACTGGAGGAGGGTCAGTCATCGTGCCGGATGAAGTCGATTTCACGCGCCGCCAGCCAGTCTTGTGTGCTCTTCGCTCTATGAGCTGGCGCTGAATCTTGTTGGAATACCCAGTGCCTATTATTGAACATGGTATGAGAAACAGGTTCCACAAGGTTCGTCCGGACTGTATTTTGATACACAACTGCATTCGTTTTTACACCTTTCTCACAAAAATGTACCTCTGTTAAGCCCCAATAAGAAACTCCCAACCATACCATGACCGAGGATGGAAAATGGCCTCGTTGGACACGCGGAATACGGTTGCTCGCTTCTTCACTACTGTGTGCGTACACCTTGTCATTTTGTTTGTTGTAGCTCTCTTCTACGGTAAAAATTTTTTCATCCGAAAAAAAGAATTTCCCGATATTTTTTTCCCGCGTACCGCTTCAACAAAGCGCGGCATCTCTTCAGTCTCAGGTCCATTAGACGAGCATTTAAATGATGTCCTGTTTTTCTTCGATATGCCCGAAGCCCTAAGTCTTCATTTAACACCCTTTTCACCGTGGTTCTGCTTAACCCCATCTGAAGGGCCAACAGTTTCTGCTTACGTTTGGGATTTCTTTGAATTCGTGCCTTCACAGCTTTTATCACTGCTGGAGTCCTAACAGACCGAGGGCGACCACTTCTTGACCTGTCATCTACACTAGAGTCTTCATTGTATCGTTTGATGGTACGATAAACGAATCTTTTGGTTATATTCCAATTTTTCAATATGTTAAAAATTTTAATTGGCGTGTAACCGCAACGATGCAACGCAATAACTGCAACACGGTCTTCTTTAAGCGTCCACTCCATATTTAAAACTGAGTAAAATTCTAAAAAGTATACATTTTTATTTTCATGAACAATTCGAAATTCGAATTCAATAAACTTTTTTGTGGCCAGCATTCTAAAAGAAAAGTTTTTACTGTGTGACAATACTTATGACCTGACTAGGTATAACTTCGGGCTATAATATATATTGCAGCACATTGTGAAAAGTTAGCTTAACAGTTTAGGCGATTTGGAATCGGTCACTACAGTTTCTCTGCCCGATGCCTAGGGACAATCCTTTCCATTATTAAATGACAATATTCATGTGTATTAATGATGGTGCCGTAACTATAGTAGTAAATAACTGCTTTTTAATTAGCTTCAAAGAAGTAGAATTCGACACGTTGGTACGTGTGTCATTTTATTGGAACTGTATTATATTTACATTTATAATTATATTATTATGATAGTGTTATTTCATTAACGTTTCCAAGAAAAAGTAATTAAGCGTTAAAGTTTCTTTTTCTAGATTTTTAACTCTATACGTGTAAAGTAAGCATACTCTGTAATACGAGTATGTGGTTAAACATACATGGATAGTTACTTTTTTAAAATCGTGGTTACATTCGAACATTCTCTTCCCTCTTTATATCATATTCGTCATGTGACTGAACTGAGATTATAATACATTGAGATTAGACTAAAACCAATACGGTATGGTATTATTTATGAATACGATAAGTCGAGTCGAGTCGATCGTGACTGGTGGTAGAAATTTGATGACACAAATTTGTCATAAAATTCGACCGGGTAGGTACCACCGTGCACGATTGCGAAAAACCCTCCATAGTAATCCAATTTCGGTTTGATTGCGTTCAGGGGTCAGCAAGTGCATAGCCGGGCAGGGGGATTGTGGTCGCAGCACTAGCGGGACCGGTGGGTGTCACGCGGTGCTGCGGCGACAATCCTCTTCTGATGAGGCCGTCAAGCTGAGTGCCACCATTGTTAACATGATACGTGTTTGTAATGGTGACCCTCTTTCCTAAGACTTTACCTTCAGCTTACTATCAGGCGAGGTGAAGTTAAATTGACGTGTCCTAAATATAAAAAAAAAAAAAAAAAAAATACGATACCTATTTTCACTGCATTTATAATTTCAATCTCAATTCAATCACTTTTCGTTCTGTGGTCGTTAAAGATTACGAGATTGGCCTTCTTGTTCTCCGAATTCCAGTGTTACGAAGTACGTACACTACCAACCATTAGAACAAAACAACACAATATATTGTATTATTAACGACATTATATAACATCCGGAACAAAAGCCCAAATTCTTATTAACCAAAGGTTTTTGTTAACAGAGCCCGAAGAATCCCGTTTCGGTTCTTGCAAAAACCTGCCTTCTGTGAACGTATCTGAAGGCGGTATTGAGTTCAAGATAGAAGCTGAAATGACTCTTGTTTGAGGATATAGAGAGTCCAGTCCTGCCTGCAGAGAGGAATCACAAAGCATGTTGAAGGAAAGAGAGCGCTCGGAGGGTTCCCCCTCGGCCCCTGACGAGTGTGCGGGGTGCGGGGGGAGGATACAAGACAGGTGAGGATTTCTGAATTTATTTTCTTTGACCTTCAAATCTGGAAATATAAGCATATTATATTTCTAGAAGCATTTGATTTTTAAATAAAAGCTTAGATTTTAAATATTTTTGCAGGTTTCTCTTAAACGACTGAGGTGCAAAAAAGTTTAAAGTGTAGTGTTGTAACTGACTTTATGATTGTAAGTGGTTACCGTAACCTTTGGACGTCTGCAACACCGGGGATCTCACTTGCGTGCTGCTTACTTTACAATAACAGGCTTTTTAATGATCTCAATTCTATAGTCTTTGGTTTCCCATAGAAGCGAATACATGCCACAGAATGAAAAATAATTTACTTTATACTTACTTAAAGAGGTGATAGTGTAGGTCTTAATTATTTCGGACTTGTAATTAAGATATTACACGCCCGGGGCTACCGACCTCCATGATCGGGGCCTGAGGACGGCAGTTGGCCGACTCGCCGTATTACTTACAGAAGCAGGCCGTGGCGAAGGCGTGTCGTGTGTGTCCTACACACGCCTGCCAACTCACGGACGCGAGATAAAACCCAACCCCACCAGGCGAGGCCGCGGTGGCGGCCAAAGTCCGCCGGTAACCGTGGGGTTATCCTTTCGAGGGCTTACCCGGGGTGCCCGGCAATGGATAAGTTGGGGGACACCGTGTGGTTTTAGTCGGTCCGATTACGACACGCCCACCCCATCTTCGGCACCGATGGGGTGACCCCGTGGGGGTTTCCACACGCTAAAAAAAAAGCCTACCCGCTCTGGTAAAAGATGAAGAATGAACACTCCTAGTGTATAGGTGCTGCCTATATGATACACAATCTAAAACCATTAAAACATATGCTAATAATACTAAAGGTTTTTCCACCCGTTTTTTCCAGCAAGTGTGTCCCTAACTGTGTTTTGAAAATTGCGCGGCCGATTTTTGAACGAAGCAAGAACTTTATTCTTAATATAAGATCAGCAAATCACATCAGCTTTTAAGTCTGGTTATTTTCTGTTCAGATACTATCTACTGGCTGTGGACAGACAATGGCATGCCAGTTGCCTACGTTGCTGCGAATGCCGACTTCCCTTGGACACAGAACTCACTTGCTTCTCCAGAGATGGCAATATCTACTGCAAGGAAGATTATTACCGGTAAGAGATATAATTTCGATACGATATAATAGGTGGCATACATCCTACGAGAAATCGTTACAATCGCGCTGCACCGTTATAACTACACCGATACATAAATGCGTGTGTTCTTCGAGAAATCTAAAATGAGTAGTTTTTATCATAGGTACACAAGGTCAGTCGGGGTGCGAGGGATATGCTCTATGGGCAACCTTACACTCCGGCGTCTGTAGACCCGAGACGGCGTGCGGTTTTAGTCGGTTCAAGCCCGACATAACCGCCCCCGCTGGCACGCGGGGGGGTATCCGAAGGGATTTCCGCACGAAAAAAAAAAAAAAAAAGGTACACAAGCATCAGTTACGTCAGGTGTTACAAATTTAATATCTTGTGTATTTGTAGTGCAAGACTAGATCTACAGTACTTTTGTTTTTCGTGCGGAAATCCTCGGATACCTCTCGGATACCCTCCCCCCCCTGCCAGCCAGCGGGGGCGGTTATGTCGGGCTTGAACCGACTAAAACCGCACGCCGTCTCGGGTCTTAAGACGCCAGGGCGTAAGGTTGCCCATAGAGCATATCCCTCGCACCCCGACAGATCTACAGTACCTACCCAGCGTTTTTTTTTTTTAAAGAATGTTAGTAACTGAAATTACTAATATTCCCCCTAACCCCTCTAGCTAAGCTAAATTGCTTGTGTTAGGAGTGGGTTCACGTCGGTAGTGTAATGGCCAGGATTCGAACCCGGGACCTCTCGATCGTAGGGTCGACTCCTTAACCACTAAGCTACCGGGAAGCTATTCGGGAAGAAGAGCGAGAGTTCGGCTAAGATCGGCTTTAGTAGAGCGTGCTCACTCGCAAATCCAACTGACAGTTTGATACCTTTATAGAGTAGTTAAAGTCATTTGTGTTTATAAAATATTATTACTATAACTTCGGTTTAAACTACTCTAAAAATATAAAAACTGATGACTGGTGCCTTTTCTGTATTATTCACGCCGTTGGTGGACTCTCTTACTTCTTCAGGACGTACTACATCAAAAACCGATTACTATACATAGCAACCTATTCATAATACATATGTAATATTCAACAAAATTTCATCGTTACACTGAAATGTCTTCCTGTTTTACAATCATTATTTGCTTGTAGTAGTAGTGTTATTATGGCTAGATTACTACCTACTAGTATGCCAACGCGAATGAAAGTCAATGTTATTGGCATTTGCGAATACTATGCGATAAACCGATATATATATATTCGTGTATTTTATTTTTATTTAGGGTCTTTAGAACTTATTTATTATAAAATAGCTGTGCCCGCGACTTCATCTATTACTTTATTCTAGGTTTTAATTTTCAATACGTTTTCTTTATGTTTTTTTCTAAAATTAATGTAGTCTAAGTTACTTCTCACACTATTAGCTATCTGCCAGTGAAGTTCCATCAAACTCGGTTTTACGTAGAAAAAACAGAAGGACAGACAAAAATGTTATAAATTATTGAAAACACTGAAAAAAATGGTTATATGACATTGCAAACTGACAAAAAAAATATTTGTATACGTTATTATAACAACACCACTCATGCTTTTGTTTTTTCTGTAGATAGGTATTACTCTGTTCATCGCAATTTACCTGAATGAAATTGAATTGATTTTAGTGACGGCCATAGAATGAACTGATTGATTGATACTTCATTTTCATTTCCTTCATCCGTATTTTACTTATTTATCATTCTTACTATACATTTACGTTTAACGCTCGCCTCAGACAGGGATTTCATCCTCACACGTTGCAACCAGCAACGGTGCGCACAGTGAGGTACGAAAGAAATTTCAAAGCACACGCTCCAACTGTGGAACAATTCCCTGCTATGGTTTTCCCAAGCGACTACCATATGGGATTCTTCAAGAAGTAAATGAGTATGACGCCCCTGGTGTTGCACATGTCCATAGGTCACGGTAACCGCTTCCCATCAGGTGGGTCGTGTGCTTGCCACCTAAATGGTTTAAAAAAAAAAAAATTGGTGAATAATAAAGAGTTACTTATATACCTTTTTTTTTTTTTCGTGCGGAAATCCCTTCGGATACCCCCCCGCCGGCTAGCGGGGGCGGTTATGTCGGGCTTGCACCGACTAAAACCGCACGCCGTCTCGGGTCTTCAGACGCCGGGGTGTAAGGTTACCCATAGAGCATATCCCTCGCACCCCGGCTGACCCTGGGCCATCTCACCACTAACAGCATCGCTCATCCTGTCTCCTCTGAAAGCAGAGGAGTACGGAGAGCGATGTGTTCCCGCCACGTTGGGTATTGGCCGACGATCAATGCCAACCCTATGAAGGGGTGAAGGGGAAGCCATTGACCGCCGCCCAGGGTGTACCGGCCGCTCCGATTCCGTTCCCCCCGTACTGCAGCGGGATCGGAATCGGAGCGACACTCGAGGAGGTTACCCAACACACACCCCAGTTACTTATATACCTAAATTTAAATTTATTTAATCTTTAATATTGTGTTTTAACATTAATATTGAATGTTTTAGATGTTTACTTCCAGAAACTTATGTTCGAGAAATCGCGAGTTTTGGAGGTCAATTTATTATTTCTAACTAGCTGTTTGTGCTTGGTTTGATCCGAGTCCCAATTTTTTAAGTGAACACTTCTTTAGCGGCGTTGTGCACTTTTTTTGTAATGGGTAAGAAAGGTTAAACTCGCGTCAGTAAACACGTGACCTGATCGTAAGACAACAAATATAGAAGCGCTAATTTCACATTGTACTTAACAACCTTGGTGGCGCGTTCGTCTAATGAGTGTTCGTTGACTTCGTCAAGACTGAGCTCGATTCCGACCGAGGCGCAAGAAACACTTTTTGTCATCATATAACTTTTTGTAATATTTATTCTATTTTGTGCCATAAATCTTTTGAAATAAAATGGAAATTAAACAAAGTGCATCTATTAATGAAAAAAGTGACGAATAAATAGCGAAAGACAATGAGTGAGTACTTGATAAATATATTGGCAATGATGGTTCTGGTAATAATGATGGTGAAAAAGTCGTTGAAATTATGGATGGAAGTTGATTTTTCTTAGAGATATTGTATGTTACCACATAAATGATAGTACTTTTATACTGATAATTAAAGCAATTCTTGCAAAATTATTCCCTAACCATTCCAAAATATCAAAAATGCACAACGTTAATATTCAAGCTTTCACTTCTGCCGGCACTCCCGTGGTGCAACCCGTCGTTTTTTATTATGGATTTTCCATCTTCTTTCTCTTTTTTATTCAAATTGTCAGAGCCTGCGCTTCACAACATTTTTTTAAAGAGTACGTACCACTACCTAACCGATGTTGAGAGTATTCCTGTTAATAATATTCCTGTGAATTTTGAGATTCACTTTTATTTATAGAGATTGAGTCCAGGTAAAATTAAAACTTATTTAGGTACTCTGTAAAGACCATACAATTTAAAAAATGCTAAATATGAAGTATTGTCTAGCAAGAAACTCAGCGGGCTTTTTTGGTCTATTTCCAAACATTTTTGTAGAGTCAAACTACAAGATTAAAATACATAAATTGTATATACAAGATTATATTTGTAAGTTTTCGTATATGAAAACCTACATATAGCGAGAAAAGCAAACATCACGGGCCTCTAGACAGCACAGCAATTAGGGAGCAAGTAACCGTCACTCAAAGTCGAAACCACTTGCGTTTTCACATACACCGTGTTTGATAATAATTTTGCTTTTATATTAAAGGTCATGTTAGACTATTGTTTTCAAAAAAAAATTGTACGCGGTCCTTTGATGTATTTACTTTTCGTTATTTAGGGTTCCTCTTTTGTTTGTTTTCGTGCCGAAATCCCCTCAAATACCGCCGGCCAGCGGGGGAGGTTATGTCGGGCTTGAACCGATTAAAACCATACGTCTTCTCGGGTCTTCAGATGCCGGGTATAAGGTGGCCCAATAAGGAATTACCCCATACCCCAGCTGACGCTGGGCCGTCTATGGCTTTGAGATGGCCCCAAGGGGGTGGAAACCATGGTGTCCCCAACTTACCCCGGAGGGGAGGGAGGGGCACGCGTCCTGCCGCCGCCTCAGCCTGCTTCTGCTGGGGAGGCAGACGGCCTAATTTGTCAATCCCAGGCCTGCGCTCATATTTAGGACGGAGATCGTTGAGCGAACTTCGGCGTCTGAAGATTGCGCCGCGCAAACCTTGTTTTTAACCAAAATTGACCATTCTAGGTCGACCCCTAGGGACTTCCCCTATAGGTTGTGTGTCGAAAACCTATATGGCAGTTCCCGTTCTCCTAGAATTACGCAATTTGTTAAAAAGAAAGGTACAAGGTACACTTACAGTACAAAAAAGGTAAAATTCCATAAAATACAAAGTTGAAAATTGCAATTCTTCGTTTATTTTTATAAATAATGTAAAAAAGTACACACAGAACCATTAAGGTATAATGTGAGACTGTTTCAGGGATGCTGCTTGTCGCCAATAGCATTTAACATAGTAATTAATATCTTAATTACCAAGTTAATACGTCACGAAAAGAAATGGGGTTATCGGTTTAAAGTAAATAATAAATACTCAGAGTCCATCTTAGCTTTTGCTGACGATCTCGCAATCATCATCATCATCATCATCAACCTATTCTAGTCCACTGCTGGACATAGATCTCCCCTAATGAGCGCCATAGCGCCCTGTCTCGCAATACTGACGCGTAATCCAAAACAATGTCAGGAACTGTTAAAGGAAGTCGATGAGTTCTGTTCGTGGACAAATGGATAGAGGACGAAGCCCAGTTAGTGTCACTGTCTGTGTCTGGGTAGACGGGACACCAAATTTACCACCTACTCCTGGGGGTAAACCAGTTTCCATGGTCGCTGAATCGGTGCCATTTAAATTTCTTGGGAGAAAGATAGACTATAAAGGACGCACACCATCCTTGATGAAGTTGTCGATACGTTTATAAATGACCTAAATAAGATAGATCAGCTACCACTGAACAATATCAAAAAAGCTTGGATATATGACAACTACTTAACACCACGTCTGACTTAGCCTTTTCTGGTGTATGAATTCGGTAAAACCTTACTGGCGAAAATAGATGCAACTGTCATAAAATCACTAAAATCGTGGCTTGGACTAGCGCACTCTGCTGATTCCTCTGCTCTATTTAGGGATCAAAATAATTTTGGGATGAAACTTAAGAAACCATCGGAGCTCTATAAACACCTTAGAGTTACCAAAGCCCACATCTTAGGTAAATCCCAAGATGACACAGTCAGGGCACTCTCGAAAGATAATAACGCGTCCGAGTTTGAATCTAGACTCCTATTCCATAAACGATTTATGATAGATCCCAGTCGAACAGAGTGGGGTTGGGAGTACGAGAGCCAGAAAGGGACCAGGATATACTTAAGTCCTTTCTAAAACAAGACGAAAATGATAAATATCGGGTGCACGCGATGAATTTGGAAATCCAAAATGAATGGTTGACAATGGGAGAGTTCTGCATACCGATGGCCTTAAAGTGGCGCATCTTGATCTATGACTGGTCGCCGGCCCTGTTAAAATTCTATCTTAACGCCTTTCAAATGACCCTCCCAGTCCAGAGTAATCTGGTAAGGTGGGGGAAGGCCACAGAAAAACAATGTTATACTTGTGGTGAGGCAATAGGGACGGCTATACACATATTAGTAGTACGTAGGGTGCTTCTTGATAGAGGCCAATACTCACGCCGTCACGATAAGGTGCTTATCATCATACGTGAAGCAATGAGTCTGGCAGTAGCTAGAGCCCAAAAAGGATTGACTACTAATAGACTTCATATCAACTTTGTGTCTGAAGGTTCATCCATAACATTCAGGAACAAACCTTATTCAATCTTAGATACTGCCCCAGATTGGACTCTCCTAATCGACACGTATGAAAAGCACTATAAAATTCTGTAGGATGTTGGGGTTTCGTCATCTAGACCTGACATATTCCTTTATTCTAAGAGGTCAAAACATGTGGTTCTTGTGGAACTTACTGTACCGTGGGAAACAAATATACCGAAGGACCACACAATAAAGAAAAATAAATACTATGATCTCACAAACGAATTAATCAAAAACGGTTACGTGGTTAATTTGTATGCAGTGGAAGTGGGAGCGAGAGGTATACCAGCAAAATCTCTCAATAACCTACTTACGGCCGGTTTCAATAATCCATCTATCTTTTACCAGCAGTTAAAATAGCTACCATTAGTATCTATCGGGGATTTTTTCTGTTTCAATAAACAAAGATAAACAGAAAATGACTTTGATAATATTGATACCGCAGTTACAGAGAAATTAATGTTGACTGTTTATCTGCGATAGCTATATACCTTTAACTGTAGATAGATTATTGAGACTGGCCGTTAAAGATCTAGGCCTATCGAGAGCTACAATAAGCTCATTACTAGGACGAATGTCTAAAGCGGCACTAATAGGTTCGTATCAAATTTGGTTAGGCAGGGAGGGGAACTTGGGTAGTGAAGGTGAGTGTTGATGTACGTCAACAAAAGGGGCCCATCCAAACCTACACTTGGGTCGCAAGTCCCAGGCACTGTCCCGAGTTCCCAACTCAGCAACGCGATGGACCCGGCACCCGCACGGAGAATCCATGGATTGCTAAGAATATCTTTGTCGTTACCCATCGCACTTGGCCGGTATTTTATAATTCTTTTAATATTTGAATATTTTTTTTTATAATAACATAACATAAACTCCCGCCTATATCCCCGAAGGGGTAGGCAGAGGTGCTAGCACCCACATTTCGCCAGTTTATGTTTAGGTCCCAATGTGATAGGTGGCGAGCCTATTGCCATTAACCGGGCACTTATAAGCCTGCGATAAATACACACATAACTTCGAAACGCATCGAAAAGTCATTGGTGTGTGCCATGGTAAAACCTGGGATCGAACCCGAGACCTCGTCTCAGCATTTCATTACCCATACCACTATATACGCTACCGCGGCTCTTTTTTATAATATTTTATTTTAATTCGTCACTTACGACCAGGTGAGAGGTCAAACGTGAGCCTATTATTCATAAAAAGTTTCTGTTACCTGTTTTTATAAATAAATATGCCAGGATATACTCGTAATATACAGCGCCATCTAGACCCAACCTAAGCAGAGCTTGTCATGTGGATTCTAGAATGTAGAGGACAACATACTTAGATACTTTTTTTCGAGAAATACACCTCGAAACACCCAGACCAATTGCAATGAGCACGAATTGAACCCCGACTTCTGACTAAGCAGTCGAACGCTCTACCGCTACGCCACCACAGTAGCCGGCACACCTGGGGCTCGATTCAGTAAAATTAAGTTTTTTAAACGTACGATTTTAAAACTAACGGACTTTAAAATCCCAAAATCTAATGAAAAACGAAATCAACTATGAGTGGTTCTAAATGTTTAATAACTTCACTAAAGTGAAGGTAGGTTTTGTTTTGACAGATCATACTGAATATTAAAATATTTATTACAGTTCTTTTTCTAATCGAATTGAAATCACGCGTTTTGCAAACGTAGCGTTACTGAATTGGGCCCCTGTTCATAGATAGACGAAACTAGGGCGCAGACTTTCCTTTCAGGGTGATATCAAACCAAAATCTTACTGCCCTTATGGGGTCGAAACAACACGAGTACATCTTACACTTCTCTATTTGCAGTCATCTCAACTGTCATCTCATCTCATCTGTCAACCCGTCATCTTGCATCATTTCAAAAACCTTCTCTAAGTTCTTCCTCTGAGGTATATAATTATGATGAAAATTCCCGGTGCCACGTACAATTACAAAATTGTTCAAAAAGCAAGTTTTTTTATTGTCTTATTCTTAATTTAAAAACCTCACATTTTCACAACGCCCCCTTGACACTTTCAGCAACTGTCAAAACATGCCACTCTATCATATAATTTACACCACTGCACCCCTTCTTATCCTGGACATATGCTATAATTGTTGATTCATGGGGTGCGTGAGTAGATTGTGATGGCCATTGATTGATTATCACTAAGGGTTGTCTAGTTAGTTGTGACAAGTTGGAAATATCAAATTGTGGACTCCGATCGGCTTATTATATTTGTAAATACTTTGTTGATTAATGATTGATGTTTTTGTAATGTTTGGAATAGAACTAGGGTCGTGAGTAAATGAAGACTAAATGTACGTTTATTCTTTGTAGGTACGTGTTTTTAAAATAACATGAATCTTGTTTAGAGCTGCGGCGACTTGCAATCGAGAGGGCTTAGCAGGTTTGAACTCTTAACTAGCGACTTGGAGCTGTTCTTAGCATGGGCAATGTAGCTTTACTGGGGAAGTTAAGGGTAATATTAGACATTTCGGGAACTACAACTCTTTTAACAAAAACATTTACACCTATTTCTTAATAGACAGTGTACATACTGTACATAGTCATGAACAAATTCAGTGTGCTTACGTATCACGGCGCTCAAAAGAAATGGGTTTACCTTCAAAAAGCGTTTTAAAAACGGGCAATGCAACCTTCCTGAGAAAGATTTCTTTTGACAATTTTCAATCATCAATGATTTTATTATAAAAAATACACACTAGAAATAATTATTCAATCAATGAGATCTTAACTCATTTCACAAATCCAATATTCAATATTCGAAATTCGAACGCCATGAATCCAAAACTACCCGCGTTAACATGATGTAACATTTCAGTTTAGAACGTTATGCGGCAATATTTCGCGCTCACACAGCATGAATTAATTTACGCATGATTGTAGTTCAGAGCAACTAAATTGACACCATTAGGATAAACAGGTACCTGTATTGTTGTACCTGTATTCTACATATTATGTATATGTTGTGGCTTGTATATCGAAATATTCATTAAACACGATACTCGCTTTTGCATAAACACTTTGATGCCTAAACAAATGCTCTTCAGCCGCCGGAGGTCGCTTAACGACCTCCGTCCTCCATGAGCGCAGGCCTGGGGGTGACAGGTGAGGCCGCCTGTCACCCCAGCAAAAGCAGGCCGGGACGGTGGGGCGACTAGCGCCCCTCCCCCAAACCGGGGCAAGACGGGTACACCGTGGTTCCCAAACCCGAGGGGGCCATCTCGAAACCGGAGATGGCCCAGGGTCAGTCGGGGTGCGAGGGATATGCTCTATGGGCAACCTTACACCCCAGCGTCTGTAGACCCGAGACGGCGTGCGGTTTTAGTCGGTTCAAGCCCGACATAACCGCCCCCGCTGGCACGCGGGGGGGTATCCGAAGGGACTTCCGCACGATAAAAAAAAAAAAAAAAAAGGGTTAAAAGGTATGAATAGAAAAACACGTCAATATTATTACTTGCCTAAATCAAATTTTGAAATACATGTTAAAAGTTTTCAATTATACACTTTTATCACTCGTTTTGCACATATTACTAGTAAATTTCAGCAAATACCTCAGTACTGTACGTACAGACGATAGCCAAATTGAGATGAATCAATTCAAAAAAACATTATTAATTGAGCTTATTTGCTTTTGTGCCCTGCACTCGGCTATGACCCCTGTACCGAGGGGAGTCCACACGTGTATAAAAACCGCAACACTCGGAATCACCCTGCGCGATCCGTAAAGTCAAGTGCAAAATGAAACCTAAATCTCTATACTAAACCGCCATAGCAAACGCATTTCTTTTTGTTACAGACTTTTTTGCGTCAAGCGATGTGCTCGTTGCGGCAATGGCATCACTGCTAATGAGCTGGTCATGCGAGCACGAGATCTCGTATACCACTTGACGTGCTTCACGTGCGCTGCTTGCGGCTCCCAGCTGTCTAAAGGCGACGTGTTCGGTATGAGGGATGGACTAGTCTATTGCAGGCCGCACTATGACTCCGCCTGTCTTGATGAATATTGTGAAGACGATATGAATAGTGTTTACAGGTGAGTCTACAAAAACAATACTTTGTACAAGAAGTGTGACTTCTTTTGAGACGTTAGATATTTTTTTGATCATATTGTATATTTAATAAGAATGTAACTTATGTAACACATATAACTTAGCTTTATTATATATATTAAGTTTGCCAGGATTCGTCAACGATATATAGTTTAAGTGAAAACTTTTTGAACAATAGAGAAAGTAGGTATTCCAGGTACAATGCAACTGCTGCCACCGCCTCCTTCTGCGAGCAAGTAATGCTCGAGGAGATGGTGGAGCGCGCCCGGGAGAGATTTAGAATTCTTTGGTATTAATCTCAGGGATTAAGACCAAAGAATTAATGACTTGACCGTCAAATTGAATAAATAAAAATACTTTATTAGGAAATTCAATAATTTAATTGTAGGTACCTACTAAAACACATTCGGGGTGCGAGGGATATGCTCTATGGGCAACCTTACACCCCGGCGTCTGTAGACCCGAGACGGCGTGCGGTTTTAGTCGGTTCAGGCCCGACATAACCGCCCCCACTGGCCGGCGGGGGGGTATCCGAAGGGATTTCCGCACGATAAAAAAAAAAAGTACTAAAACACAAATAATAATTTTGTGCAACGATTGGGCTGATTTCAAAAGCTTGTATCGGGCAATTTCTTTCTCTGTTTTGTATAAAATTACTCTGTTCGATTTCGAGAGATGGAAAGTATGACTGTGTGTGTGTTGGAAGCAGAGTTTTGGCAACTCGTACATACGTATGTAAGTATGCGCTAACCCTTTTTATATCTAAGTAACTTCTTAGTTAATCAATCGCGTCCAAGTACCTCCCCAAGTAATTACATGATCCTAGGTAACTTAGATCATGTCTACCCTTATGTCTGGCTGGAAGATATCATTTTCATACTCGTATCCTCCCTCCTTCAAAATAACCATTATCCTCAAGTTGCTAACTAGACAGTCCATAAATAGCGTGATGTCGGTGTCAATGTAGGTATTATGGAATGCGTTTGTAGATCAATAATACTCGTAACACTATAATATATATTGACATTATCGCGAATGTCGTAATGTTTATTGACTGTTTAAACAGTCATGCCAAAACACAATACCTACTGCAAAAAACGTTGTCTAGTCTGCTTATTAATTTCGGTCAAAACACACATCTATTTTTAGCTATCGCAGCTGACGATTTTGCGACTGTTTCAGTTTGTGTTTAGTCGCGGCACCCAAATTACGTTATTTGGCGGTAGCGCCTCGGTAAAACGCGATGTATTAACAGCTGCTCTATTTATACCGCGTATTTTCGACTATCATTTAATTCAGCCATTATATCAAGAGGCGTTAGCTGCGCCTGGCATCAAAATGTCTGCGGTCGACGCGGCGGATGGTCTGAAGGTTCAATGTTACTACTACGTTGGTGCTAATGAATGAATATTTACGTAGAATTCCAAGAAAATTAGGGATAGGTTTGAATACATTTGTAAATAGTTGTTGAGTCTATGAACATTTTCATTATGTAGATACCATTTTTGTTTTCTCGGTTCTTAAAACGCCGGGGTGTAAGGTTGCCCATAGAGCATATCCCTCACACCCCGACTGACCCTGGGCCATCTTCGGTTTCGAGATGGCCCCCTCGGGTTTGGCAAGACGGTTGCCCCGGTTTGGAGGAGGGGCGCTAGCCGCCCCACCGTCCCCGCCTGCTTCTGCTGGGGTGACAGGCGGCCTCACCTGCTACCCCCAGGCCTGCGCTCATGGAGGACGGAGATCGTTAAGCCACCTCCGGCACTTGAGTCGCCTGCGACGCGCGGCGAGCATGTTGAGGGCTCGGCGGACCGAGAGAGTTCTAAATCTCTCCCGGGCGCGCTCCGCCATCTCCTTCGCGAGCATTACATGAGGTGGCAGAAGGAGGTGGCGGTGGCCCACGCGCTCGCGCTCCGCACCATTGCCGTAATCCGCCGTAAGGACTCCCACCCCGATGGCTGACACGAGGTCACGCCTCGGCACCTCCCACGCCGGGCAGTCCGCCAGCGTGTGCAGCCCTGAGTCCTCGCTCGCGTCGCCGTGATGGCACTCAGGCGTTGGCTCCTTCCTGATCATGCAGGTGGTCCCCGAAGCTCCCTTTCCCGGAGATCACCTGCGTCAGTCGGTAAGAGAGGCTTCCATGTCGCCTCTCTAGCCAATCCTCCATGATGGGCCTTACCGCCGCTATTGAGGCGTGCCCTTGGTTGGTAGATACCTTTTTTTTTCTTCATTCGGGCTTGAACCGACTAAAACCACACGCCGTCTCGGGTCTTCAGACGCCACTTATATGTTTAATGGCAAGCTTTTTTCTTTATTAAGTATATTTATTTATTATGAAGAAGAAGCATTTTTCGGGTGTTTGAAAAATCAACACAGAGCCAAAACTAGCGAAATTGAACCTTTATTGGGTGAAAAATCCTTGACCTAAATATACTCGTAATGAAACACGCGTATCAGTATGTATTAACGTTTATCAGTTTAAGGTTATTAAATAGGTGTTGAAACAAATCACTAATTGCTGAATAAAACGCACACTGTAGACCGTTGACAACTCGCTTGAAAAAGAGGTTTATATGTAAACATGGAAATAAATTTTGCTCCTTTCTTTGATGTAATATCATAATGATATATTATTCACCGTGGAAGGTTTATGAGTCTTTAATCATCTATCTTGTATAGGTACTTACGTAGCTAACTCTGTGTAGACTCAAAATTTTATATTTTACTGCTTATCATCTTTTAGCTACAGCGTGATGATTTTTAATGAGAGTGTTGACAATTCGCGTTCTACCGAACTGCAAAAATTGTGGTCATGGAGGAGTGGTTGGTAAGACACCGCGGTGAACTTTCCTACCAGATGTCAAGGATGATTAGCGGGTGCTTGGGTAACTATCTGTGGCGTATCCACCGGGAGACAACGTCGCAGTGCCAGCACTGAGAGGATTCCGGTGAAGACACGGCGCTCCACACATTGGTGGAGTGCCCAGCGTGGGCGAGTCAACGCCGGGATATCGTTGCGGTCCTGAGCGTGGAAATTCTCTCGCTGAAGACCATGGTGAGAGCCGTGGTCTCCGATGGGAGCAAGTTGCACGCCACCGCCTCTTTCTGCAAGCAGGTAATGCGCGCGTAAGAGGCGGGGGAGAGGGAGCGGGAGAGAACCTTGCCTCCCGAGTTCCGCAGTCTGCGGTGAGGACGCCGCAGACTTGTCTACGCCCAGGACTACCGACCACCATCATCGAGGCCTGAGGACGGCAGTCGGCCGACTCGCCTTCCTTACAGAAGCAGGGCCAAGACAGAGGCGTGTCGAGTGTGTCCTACACACGCCTGCCAACTCAACGACGCGGGATTAAACCCGACCCCAAAGGCGGGGCCGCGATGACGGCCGAAGTCCGTCTGGAACACTGGGGTTATCCTTGGCTTACCCAGGTTGCCCGGCAATGGAAGCTTGGGCAGGACACCGTGTAAAGAAAAGACCTGTCTTGTAATAATAAAGTTCATAAAAAATAGTTTAGTTCGATCTTGCTCTACTGCTCCAATCATACCTTTTTTTTTTCGTGCGGAAATCCCTTCGGATACCCCCCCGCCGGCCAGCGGGGGCGGTTATGTCGGGCTTGAACCGACTAAAACCGCACGCCGTCTCGGGTCTACAGACGCCGGGTGTAAGGTTGCCCATAGAGCATATCCCTCGCATCCCGCATACCTATAATAGCGTGATGATATATAAGCTAACACTTATGACGAAGATCTTTTGTAAATTTAATAGTGATAGGCAACTTTTGTTGCCAACTATAAGTATTTATAGATTTTCAAATTACGACTACAAAAAGGACGTGAAAAAGACTTTAGGCTTAATTTCACCAGTATAAACCCGGTTAACGAAACTAAGTTCTGATGTTTTACTCAATGAGCAAAATATACTAAGAACGTAGTTTAGTTCGCCCTCCCTAAGTGCAGTTCCAATCAGTATACTATAAGTTGAAATAAAAGTGAGATTAATGAAACCATTTAAAAAATAAACTTATATTATGGATTTCGAATAAATTCGGTTGAAGTTGAATAAACTCGACTGACCTTTAACCGTGTGCTCACATTATTACGCTTTAAATACGCATTGGGATTGTGGTCGCGGCACTAGTGGGACCGGTGGGTGTCACGCGGTGCTGCGACGACAATCCTCTTCTGATGAGGCCGTCAAGCTGAGTGCCACCATTGTTATAACATGGTACGTGTATGTAATGGTAACCCTCTTTCCTGAGACTTTACCTCCAGCTTACCTCCAGTCGAGTTGAAGTCAAATTGACGTGTCGTAGATATTAAAAAAGACGCATAAAGTTGTGGTTCCATATTTAAATACTTATATACCCAGTAGGAACTCTCCTTTACTACTATGTATATATATTATAGTGTAGACCGAAATAGATACAATCTTAGTAAGTAAGGAGGGTCATAAGTATATCAGTTATCGATTGATGTGATTTATGTAACCCTTATACCGAATAATCGCCAATTAAACAAAAGTCGCTACTAATAGGCTCAAAAAGAATTCAAACATAAATTCTTTTAAAGCGTATCTGAGAATAGTCAATCTAAATTCCGCCTCATAGACATAAATATTTCGGCACAAAATTAATTGGCAGTTTTGTATCCAGGTGTCAAGATTTGCATAGTGAAGGGGATTCTCCTTCCCAGTACTACAATGGTGGGCCCAGCCAGAAAGGACGACCGCGAAAGAGGAAGATCACTCAAGGCTCCCCAGACGACATGCATTCTCAAACCATGAGGATGGCCAGTACGGCACTAGGTGAGCTTATATTTGTACAGCCAAGCAAACTGCCTAAAATGCGAATGTAAATTTTAACGTGAAATTAATTTTATTTTCAAAGTTTAATTACATCTAAGTCGACTTAAAAAGTCTGTTCATAAAAACATTCCGCTTCTCTTTGAACTCAGCGTAAGTTGTAAGAAAATAAACGTGTCTACTAATACTTAAACACTTATAGGTATACTGTTTTCGTCAAGATGCGGACGTTAGGGTCTCAGACGCTGTAAATATTTCAAAGAATTCGCTCCCTCAAAATTTTAGCAGAAACCTCAGCAGGGAAATCCGAGCTCCTACCCCGATGTCCCAGATGTCAATTTATCCCGTAATCACGACTAATGAATAGAAGACGCACTGTCAAAACGGTCTCTATCCTTTTCTATCTCGTTGTTTACCCCCAAGTTAGAGGGAGAAGTATATGTTTACGGGTGTTGGGTCCTCAGTCAGGGTTGGTTTGGATTATTCTTTATAACGTCGAAATGCGAGGCACTCATTGAGGCGAATTCAGGTTCTGTTGACTTGTCGACCCGATTAATAATAGCGTTAGGCTGAACAAGGGTCGAGGGATAAACAGTTTTGGCAGAATAATGTTACTAGACACTATATTCGCAATTTGAATATCTTTCTTTTGTTAGATAAACCTTAATAAACTTGGTATTCTATATTTTTAATTTTTAGTTTCCTTTTCAGGCAAACAAATGATATTAAAAATTCTTTGATACTGTTTTTGAAACTCGTACCCTCGGTACATATTAATTGATATTATTAAGTGTTTTGGAATATCTAATGATATCTGATATTCTATGAGGTACACTAGTACTAATAAAGTTAGCGGAGTATATACGAAATAAGTCACACATAACGATGTTGCTTAAACTTTTTTAACCGACCTCAAAAAACAGAAGTCTCGTCATACACATTACAGTTCTTAACTCATCGGTATAGCTCCCAATAGGTCGCATTTGAAAGTCTTCAAATTCAGATGCAAAATAAAGGTACAGTGATTGAAGTACTTTTTAGGGTTCCGTTGCCAAATGGCAAAAAACGGAACCCATACAGATTCGTCATGTCTGTCTGTCTGTCCGTCCGTATGTCACAGCCACTTTATTCCGAAACTATAAGAACTGTGCTGTTGGAACTTGGTAAGTAGATGTATTCTGTGAACCGCATTAAGATTTTCACACAAAAATAGAAAAATAAAACAACAAATTTTGGGGGTCCCCATACTTAGAATTGAAACTCAAAAATTTTTTTTCATCATACCCATTTTTTTTCATCTCTGGATAGGTCTACAAAAATGATATTGAGGTTTCTAATATTATTTTTCTCTTAACTGAATAGTTTACGCGAGAGACACTCCCAAGGTGGTAAAATGTGTCCCCCCCTGTAAGATGTAATACCATGTAAACTTCCACCGAAAATTGGTTTGAACGAGATCTAGTAAGTAGTTTTTTTTTAATACGTCATAAATCGCAAAACGCAATTTACCTTTCATTCAATCAACTCAAATATAAAACTTTAAAATGAAAGCATTATTATGTTACTTGCTGCTACGGAACCCTTCATAGGCGATTCCGACTCGCACTTGGCCGCTTTTTACACGCTTTTTATAAGCTTCACCTGTATGTTTGTAACCGACTCTTTTGGTTGCGATTTTGACCCACTTTAAACGGCTAGATTTCGTTCAAACTTTGTAGATTTATCGAGGACCGATGACATGATAATAAAAAGAAAAGTAAAAAATAAATAATAGTTTAAAAAAAAACGCGCTTTTTATAGAAAAACGAACTAAAAAAATAGAAAATATAAATTATTAATACTAAACAAATTAATAATACTAATTAACAATACCACGCTTTTTTAAAAAGAAATTTTTTATTTTTTATTTACACTATTATTAATTTATATTTATTAAAACTTATTTTCTATTTTTTTAGTTCGGATTTCTATAAAAAGCGTGTTTTTTTAGTTTTTTTAAACTATTATTTTTTTATATAAATATCGGAAAGAAAGTAGGTATTTTACATTCCATTGTGTGTGGTCTCAAATTAATAGATGGTGGTTATAATACACTTTTAAGTAATAAGAGTTTTAACTACCTAATGTGATCAATTACTTGTGAATAATTTGCCTAATATTGGATCGAACCCAGGGCACTCAACGGAATATCAATTAACGGTCACCACCTCATCCAATGCCTACACAATAACTAAACATAACTTCGTTGCTCACCAATATAGATTTTTCATTCGCATGCAGCTGACTCTTAGCCATCGCGATATTTATAAAAACGAATAATACCACAGTAAAGCCAATTTAAAAAACATCCCCTATTTCTCATTACTCGTAAAATTTTAATCAAGTCACACGTACTTAACTTTTCCATATCGCATTTTCCCGCCGGAACGGCTTCCATGTTGGTACAACAGTGCTGCTCGAGAGGCGCACGTGACGTCGATAATGAGAACTACGAGAGCCCTCCAGTTAGTGACGTGCTTTATCGATCATCGAAAAATCGATTGGGAATATCGCGATGCGAGCGATTTGTGGGTATGCAATACTGAGATTAAATTGACTAGATATTTTCAATAGGATTATATTGAATTGCTATATTTTATTATTATTTCTCTCGTAATATGAGATTAGAAAATATTGATTTCCGGCCGTAATATTTCAGATTGGAGAAAAATTTACATTAGACTTCAATTAATCGGGTTTTTGGTTTCGGGGGAGGGGGATGAGAGGAGGGAGATTTGTTAATGGTTATTTATCTAGTCTCTGCGTCCTGTACCTGCCTCAGAAACGGGACCACAGATTACAAAATATTCTAACCGTGACATAATATTTGTTGCCAACTAGTCTAGAGTAGTATATGAATATGGAAGTTCTTGAAAACTAGATGCAGATGTGTGTCCTTGTGTACATTTTAATTATTAATTCTACTCTAAAAGGCAAAAGACTGGTGGGGGGAATCCACCATTGCGGCGGTGAGACCGATTATGAAGGAGTGGTTGGAGAGGGACCATGGGGACCTCTCCTACCGGATGTGCCAGATATTTACCGGACACAGGTGTTTCGGTAAGTATTTATGGCGCATCCACCGGGAGACAACGCCGCAGTGCCAGCACTGCGAGGATCCTGGCGAAGACACGGCGCTCCACACGTTGGTGGAGTGCTCTGTGTGGGCGAGTCAACGCCGGGATCTCGTTGCGGTCCTGGGCGTGGACGTTCTCTCGTTTTAGACCATGGTGAGGGCCGTGGTCTCTGACGGGAGCAAGTGGCACGCCGCCGCCTCTTTCTGCGAGCAGGTAATGCACGCGAAAGAGACGGCGGAGAGGGAGCGTGAGAGAAATCTGCCCCTCGAGTTTCGCAGTCTGCGGCGAGTACGCCGCAGACTCATCTACGCCCGGGACTACCGACCTCCATGATCGGGGCCTGAGGACGGCAGTTGGTCGACTCGCCGTCCTTAGAGAAGCAGGTCGTGGCGGAGGTGTGCCCTACACACGCCTGCCAACTCACCGAAGCGGGATAAAACCCGACCCCACCAGGCGAGGCCGCGGTGGCGGCCAAAGTCCGCCGGCAACCCTGGGGTTATCCTTTCGAGGGCTTACCCGGTGTGCCCGGCAACGGACATTTGGGGAGGACACCGTGCGGTTTTAGTTGATACACGACATAACCACCCCCGCTGCCCGGCGGGGGGCTATCCGAAGGGATTTCCGCACGTAAAAAAAAAAGTCACAAGACTTAACCAACGGCTCTTTGGTCTACCAACCAAGTTCATTTAGTAAAAAGCAGATGCTCAACATAATTTGCTACTAACGAATAGGTTCAATAAAATGATTTTAATTAACGAAATTCGGTGGATGAAGCGAAGGCCGACTTTTGGAATGACATATTGATTTTTATCACACACCACCATACAGTTTGTAAATTATATCATTTTAAATGAGTCCCTATTGTCACTGTCTCAAGGATCATTTTATGTTCTACATTATTTCACAGATGTATCTTCTAAATATGTTCTCTGTGGTCAAGAGGCAAACAGCCGCCTTTTGTTATTTTTTATTGATATTAAAAAGGATGTGTTATAATAAAGGAGGTCGGTTTAAGTGTGAAGTTCATAAAAACGAAGGTTTTGAAGGTGGTAACAAACTTGATTTGGACTAACCAAGAGGAGTTAGGTAGTAGGCTAAGTAGGTTGCTGAGCTGAAATCAAAGACTTCTGTTTGAGTGAGGCAGGAAGAGAGGTTCGCCGCGGAGTGATAAAAATAGTTAAATGAAAAACGCGTAAAATAGTCAGTTACGTAGATCGAATTCACTTCACTTTAGACAAATTACGGCTGAATTTTCCAAAATAATAATGGCTCACAATTTATAGGAATTTATTCTTAAGATAAAAAAGTAGCATATGTGCTATTTTTGACTACTATCTATCTCTGTGCGAGATTTCATCCACATCAGTTGCGCCATTCCAGCGAGTTTATTTAAAACCAGGCATTCAAACTCTTACAATTATAACAGTAATAAGTCATCATCATTTTAACGTAGTTCCTATTTACATCTGAGGGGGCACGGGGGGGATCACTTTCACCGTCTCCTCCTTTTGATTTGTCATTTACGACTTTTATAAGGGGCACGGCCGTCTGCCCCCCAGAGAGGAAAGCCTACGTTGGAGCCTCATCCTTCAATCAGCAGGTGTACTGCTTGCAGGTGAGGTTGGTTTGACACCAAAGGTATTGGCACCCCATCCATCCAGCTAGTAATAAGAAGTAATATATTGAAATAAAACTATTTTCAACGGATTCTATCGCGATTTATGCCATGGTCAAGGCTCTCTACGTGACCATGGCTGCTGAAAAGCAACCGAAACGTCGGGATCAATGTAAAATATAAAATAACATCAAATAAATCGCGTTACAATCATCCGACAATATCATGAAGAAGTAACATTATCAAAACCAATATTTAGGTTTTTTTAATTCTGTTTTTCATTCGCCAAAAATATTATTGTCTCGTGGACTAACTCTACGTCATTCATCTACCGTACAGCTCAGAGTAGCCGCCGTGATGACGAGACTCAAAACCCTGACGAGCGTCGTTCGTATTCGTCTATACTATTAAAAAATTTCAAATTAGTTGTGTCTGTATATGTACAGACACAACTAATTTGAAATTTTCAAAAAAATATGTCCAATGTATGCATTGGACATATTTTTTTGAATGAAAAATATTTTTTTTGGAATTCTTGTCTGTTTGTATGTTTGCTTGCTGTGGAAGCAAAAACTACTGAACGGATTTTGATGCGGGTTTTTTCTCTGAGAAAGGCCTTGGACCTAAAATTGGTCACATATTAATTGATATAGTAAAACCGGAGATATGACCATAAAACGATAATCGACATCCGCGCAGGCGGAGCCGCGGGCTTCAGCTAGTATAATCTAATACGATCGGGCCATCGTACCCAACGCTATTCAACGTCAACGACCCTCTATAGAATTTACCCAGGATGACTAAAAGTGTCAGCGATCTAGCAGCGTCCTGCTAAAGTATGCCTATTCAAAAGCCTTTTGCGAATTCGCATAATATTATTACAGTTCTATAAAAGGATTTATTGTCACGAGACATGTCGAATAGGTACGCCTATAATGTGTTATTGGATGTGTGCAGAGCATAAAATTCGTATTTATGGATTTTTCTTTCTGTATAAATTTCATTGTATTTACAGTTTAATGAATAATAACATTCATGGGCATTACGGAATCTCAGTATAGAATATAATCTTTTTAATCACAGAGATTTAGGAAACACTAGCTTTTATCCCAAACTCCGGCCCCGTGGAAATCAGATTCCGTTTCCGTAACCCATAGGAACCTATTCCAGGGATTAAAAGGAGCTTATGTATTATTCCGAACTATAATCTATCCCTGCACCAAATTTCAGCCAGATCTGGTTAGCCGTTAACATTATAAACTTTGGCCTTTATATTATTCGTAGGGTTTTGTTCTAGACGTAGTTTGAACTAGTTAGTGACAAAGCTAAGAAACTCAGTAGTCATATAAAAAAAGAATATATAAAAAAAACCATTAACAGACGCTATTCTTCATTAGACAACCATTAGAAGCAATGTGCAAATGAACATGCGTGATCTTTGACCTAGATATAACAGATAAATAAATACTAAACATACCTTCTCTACATCGAAAAGCGGCAGTCAAAAAAAAAATAGTGAGGTGTGAGTTGGATTTGGGCGCTTAGGGTTTGTACCACCAGAAACTTGTAAGAGTTGTAGGTTTAGTACCTTCGTGATAAGTAAGAAGGCAGTGTTCCTCTAAATCATTTTTACTTTAGTTTTAATGGTACATATTTTCTAATTATTCCCGAGTTCCCAACTCAGCAACGCGATGGACCCGGCACCCGTACGGAGAATCCATGGATTGCTAAGAATATCGGTCTCTATTGTGTAAATATTTTCAATAAAATTATCCATTTTTATGATGGTTATCGTCTCATTCAATATATTATCAATCAATGTGTTGTTGTAATATTAAGGTTTTGAATATATATTAATTGAGCTGAGAGTGAGACGGAGTCGAGCAAAAAGCTCTCTATACTCTACTCGGTGTATTTCGGTTGTGACGCTACTCCTCCTAAACTAATCGACCAATTTTGACCAAACTTGGCATGTAAATACAACTTGATACCCGGGAGGTAGAAAGGTCAGAAAATGTAAAATTGAAAATCGACATACTATGTAGGAATAATCACCCTTCAAAAATTTCAAAATCTGATTTCTCCAAAATGATCAATGTTGAGACCACAATTTTGGGGCCAAAATGACAACTTTACTATTGGCTTCAGACAAAAAAAGTAATTTGAAAATCGGTCTAGCAACGGAGGAATAATCGCCGAAAAAACAATTCAAGTAGTAGCGTAGTTGTTGGGCAGGTTTTGTAGGTAATCATGTAGTGTATTCTCAGCTCAACATTGCCTCAGCAGAATGCATTGCGCCCCTAGTATAATCTCCATTCAGTCCTTACACTAGTATTTTCTTTCAATAATATATTCGTAGATGAAAATAAGTCTGAGATGATTGTTTTTCTTTGTAGAGATGGGACTATACCTATTTACATGATATTCTGTAAAAATGTGGGTGTACCGGGCTCCACTAACACCTTCGGGGCCCAAGTACCGGACGAAGCTTTGGCGCTGGCTTTCTTCACGAGGTTGCGAGGTCAGACAGCGGTGTAAGCCCCCCGGGCTCCAAATTGTAAACTTTGGCCGCAACCAGGAAATCGCTAGAAGGATGATGATGACTATATTTTTTTTGATATACACTGGATTAGCAGGCTTCTATGTATGATAGACTGGATGTTCGGATCAAAAAAACTGGTATAGATTTTTGGACGCTAGTATACACAATTTTGGCGCCACTTTTTGTTGCTGTCATAACCACAGAGTATATTAAATTTATAATTCATAAATGTTAAATGCTAATATAAGCATTGTCTGTGAATTTTATTCGAGATCATCACCTGACATCTGTAAAGTAGTGTAAGGGCGTCAAAATTATGAATCTTTGGTGAGGCGTCCCGTACCTCTCCCCCGTTCCCGCACAATTATTGTTCAGAACTGCTTATATAGTATAAATAAAAGTCACCGGTAAAAAGGCACCTTTTTTGAGAGGAACTAAAAGTTTCGGAACTTTGGATCCGGAACCCTAAAAATTACAACGGGAAGACTTTTATCAATATTATACAATTTATTCGTCCTAATTAAAATCTAATAGCACAAAAAATGTTATAAACGGACTCCCCATTGGATTAAAACAATTAACCATAAACAATACTTTGAACAATTCTGACCACAGATAAAAAAATCGTTAACATGACGCTATCACCTGTCTTCGAATTTTGAATAGGTCAAATGCCGGGACAGTTGTTTTTGAGCCGGAAGGATATATTTAAGAAATATATAAAGTTTATTATCTCCATAATTTATTAATTATTACATTTTGAAGACGTGTTAGAAATGTTTATGGTTTAAATGAAAAATGACATTTAAAGAAACAAGTAGGTAGGTAACTAAGTAAAATGGACTTTTTAAATTAAACATAGTTTTTTTTTTCTGAAATCATAATAATTATATTGAATACATATTTGACGTTTGTAGCATTTCTGTGCTTATTTGTAAATTTATTTGCTACAGTTTGATTATTACTACACGACTATTAAAAACTTCCTACGACCTCAGGTCTAGCGAAAATTTATGGCGTACTCCTAAGTGGGTGTGATGGGTGTATGGTATGAGGCGCCCCCAAGATCTTAGGAGCCCAATCCAACCTCACCTGCAGGGCGGTATACCTGCTGATGGATAGACGAAGCTCTGACGCAGCTTTTTCATTCGGGGTTGGGGGATCAGAACTCAAGCCAAGATGGCTCCAAAGTGTTAGCTGTGGATTCTATCGGGACTAACGCTGAATGAAAGAAAGAAAATATATTTATTAAACACACACACTTAAGAATTAATAAACATAAGCCAACAAAATAAAAATAATACTTAACTGAAGCCTGCGTACGCGCTTCAGCCTGCATCGCGCCTAAGCGGGAATCAAAGCGCGACATCCGACGTCGAATGCTCTACCTCCACACAGATATATAAATAGCTAGCTGAAGCACGCGACTCCGCCCGCGCAGCGGTGATTATAATTTTTTTGGTCAATACGGCAAATTTAAATATGACTAAGACCTTTCTAACAGAAAAAAAATCCGTTCAGTAATTTTAACGAAAAGAATTCAAAATGAGAATATTTTTGTGTTCAAAATCATTCATTTAACATAATCCATTATTTTTATTTAAATATCTCCAATCTGCAGACACAACTAATTTACAATTTTGTAATAGTATAGATAGACTATAAATCTGTGCTGCTTCCACAAAGTACACATCTCACTTCTGGGACTCATCACTCATTTCGTAAATATAATTTCTGTTAATGTTACGAACTTCCCGTAATACAAATATAACCTTTCAGTAAACAAACAACAATTCAATGATAAAGTGGAATGAAACTAGGTACTTATTTTCTCCTTATTGGAATTCATTGAAACTAGTTTTTTACGGGGACTAAACAACTATATTGGTAATATAATGTTTACAGAAAACAGGTAGGCACGTACCTACTATGTTCCGTCGATAGGCGTACAAAATATCATGCAGTAGAAGAGTTATGGTTGATATTAAAATCTATATCATACTCGTGCTCATAGTTTACATCGCCAAGTGCCATCTAAATTCAAAGTAAGTGTTTAATGGAATTATGACACAATGTTGAAAATTCAAAACAATTTCTTGATATTGTTTTATTAATCCATCCCGTTTTCGCACGGAAAATAAAGAATAATGGACAATACGTTTACGTTTAGTCAACCCTGGGGTTATCCTTTCGAGGGCTTACCCGGGGTGCCCGGCAACGGGCACTTGGGGAGGACACCGTGCGGTTTTAGTCGAGACACGACATAACCACCCCCGAAGGGATTTCCGCACAAAAAAAAAAAAAAAAAAAAAGCGCGACAGCGTAAGCAATGAAAGCGCTCAAATTTAGGCGTTTTAGTTGTACCCTGCCAACATTCTTGAGACCCAAGCCAACCTCACCTGCAAGTGGCAGTTAACAGACGAAGTTCTGGCGCAGACTTCCATCTCGCTCCTAAGCCAAGATAAGCCAAATCAAGGGAAAAAGTAGGAGAGAGGACCTCCTAAAGTACAAGCTTTGGATTGAACTGGGACTAATACTGTAATCCTGATGAGGTATATCAGATGCAAGCACAGTGCTTATATCTGTAAGCCTGCCTTGAAACGCACGTTTGCAATCGCGGGCCTGCATGAAACACGCACCAGAGGAGTGTCATTTAAGTACCATGAAGGTACTTCGTTCGTTATTCGTTCTATCGGTCAGGACCATAATGTTCAGGAGTGAGTTAAACATATCAAGGAGGTTTTCGTTTAATATATATTTCTATTAAAAATGAACTATTATAAATTAACATATTATAAAATACATTCCTTTTGACCTTTTGAAATAAGTAGTATAGTAGCGTATTTAAATTTTATTTTTTTTGTGGCGGGCTTTCATAATTCCAATATTTTCGGTTTCGGGTCGTTTCATAATAGGGTTTAGGCTGAATGAACTGTCACGTACCGTTTCGGGCCTGATTGCGGATTACGGGATGTGTGCGTTTCATGGTATCGATTGCCCAGTACCTTTTTTTTTTCGTGCGGAAATCCCTTCGGATACCCTTCGGTTATGTCGGTGGTATGGCTTGAACCGACTAAAACCACACGCCGTCTCGGGTCTTAAGACGCCGGGACTGTACTGACCGTAGGCCTACTAATTTGTAAAACAGCACACTCTATTTTGGAGATTCCAAAGGGTGATCATGATTTTTTGTTGCCAGACTTCTTGCTTATGGACTCTACTTAATACATTAACTTCTGACTGTTAAATGTGCCATGTTTATAGATCAGAAGTAGAGAAAACATTGCAGTAGATACGTACTAGTAGAAAAAAAAATCACTGTGTTATGCAGTATACGATGAATACGAGTACTATAAACACGAACGTATGTAGGTGTCAGAGTTGAGTTGATTACGACAAATATACGACTACCTACCAGTATACCAGCTTTCGCTTCACATCACTATTCCTTTACAAGGTCCCGAATTTTATTGGGTCTGCGTTGCAAGGTAGATGACTTTGCGATTTACCATTCAAATGCCTAAATTTGGTTTGTTTAGTGTATTTTGGCGTTTTTTACAAACCTCAAAATATTTCCAACATCAAACATGATGTAGTTCATTGAGGTAAAGTAATTAGTGATTTCTATAGAATTTGAAACTACAGAATCTTAAATTTACGCGTTTTCTAAAATACTTTTTGTGTATAAGGTTTAGTCCTTCTTGTTTCTGCATAATTTCAAAGATTAATTTATATATTTTCTATATACCTATTGTCTCCGCGGACATAATGGAGCCTCAAATTGAAACCCAAAATTGGTTTTGGCTTGGTTTAATTACTTATACAAAATACATCGTGTTGACTGTGCGAAGGTTGGTTCTAAAGCGACAATGTAGGTAGTTTGTCCTATTGTCTCCGCGGACATATGGAGCCTCAAATTGAAACCGAAAATTGGTTTTGGCTTGGTTTAATTACTTATACAAAATACATCGTGTTGACTGTGCGAAGGTTGGTTCTAAAGCGACAATGTAGGTAGGTGGCGTACTCAATAAAATATTAACGCCTACGCATTTTGGCAACAAAATACCCAAATAGGATTCATTCCTTTATTATTAGCTTGTGCCTGAATATACTCCCGCCCGTTGAAAGACCCAGTTTTTTAACAGACAAGTTCTTCTTTGGTGGGTAGCGGATACAGTCTTGTTAGAAGACGTCACATAATTGCAGTCCGGATTTTTATTGTAAAAGTCATTAAAAGAATGAACTGGGGGTTTTCTCGCGCAATTTTTTTTAATCGCTATTGTTTACACCTTAGGCCACTATCAAAAAAGCGGCGCCTATACATGTAATAAACCATACACAGACTCATGGCTTCTTTATTTTTTTTATAGCCAATCGTTAATATCGAGGGGTTTATAGCACCAATGCTTTATTACTCAGTAAAAAAAATAGGTATACGTACCTACTCTTCTCAAATTCGGTAACATGTTAATTTCGACTATAAAAATAAAATAAGAGTATGCGGTATATATTTATTGTTGATTGAAATTACTTTTATTTCTGTTTTAGAAATGATTGCGTCATACATGTTCGTAGAGGTGCAGGTATATGAAGTGTCGACTTCGAGACGGATTCAAGTATACCTATAGTGTAGTTTTGATGCTGTTTACAACATTTAAATTTATGCGATTATTATCTTTTTTAACCCTCAAAACCTAGTTTATTTTGACTTAATCGTGGTTTCTATTATTGGCGAAATCTGCTCTAAGCAAGCGGTTTTCGATAACTTTGCGTGGCCACGCGACGTCAAATAATTGAACGAAGATGCTAACATGTAAGGTCATACAATCAGCTAAAAAATAAAATATCAACATAATAAAAGATGTCAACAATAATAGAATAAATATCCAAATACCACAAAAATGACAAAATAACACAATAATGTCAAAATCACACCAAACTGTCAAAATAATGCAAATGTCAAAATAATCAAAAGTCGTTTTATACTTTTATCCAACAAATAGTTTGAAATGCCGTAACTTGCTCTGGAAATCATCTTCATTTTAGTAAGTCGGACTTTTTTTTTCCAAATATTGTACACCTAACTTGGCTCCTTAACAAAAAAACTTCTTTAAAGTGTCTAAGAAGGTTGAGCTTAACATTTCCCTTCGTTACATTCCCTTCCCTGAACTAGACACTTCTAGTAGCGAGCCACCAGTTATGCCTGTGCTTTTGCCCGCATTCATAAGCCACGACAACCATTTAGGTACTGTGTGTTAATGTATGTATGTTTCCTGATATCTTAGAAGAATAAAAATTATGTATGTCTCCCATCAAGATTTTCCTATTGGTTGACGGATGAAGCCCTAGCACAACCTTTCCTCTCAGATGAGTGGAAAGCCTGCGCGACTTTGCGAGTGAGCAGTGTGATAACGGACCCTGAGCTCCAACCTGCATGGTTTGGATCCACGTTAAGCCTGTCGATCCCGGTTGCCATACGAACATCTCTTGTTGTTGTGGTGGGTAGCTAGAGCCCTAGGAAGTCCGACAACCTGGAGCCTACACAAAGTTACATTCTATCGGCTATAACACCAGTGGAAAAGCTCGAAATGTATAGGAGTGACATTATTTGTTACACAAATAATGTCACTCCTATACATTTCGTTCTTTTATTGTGTTCGCTTCAAAGCGATTTCACTAGTAGAATATCACTTTGTCTTCAGGTCCGGTCTAACTACAGAACTTTGATATCACCAGTAGGTTGTGAAGGTCTGATAGCAACCGCTTCACGTAAAATATCGAAGTTTTGGAAGGGATTTCCGCACGAAAAAAAAAAAAAAAAAAAAAGGTACACTGAAAGCCGAAGCCAACTAAGTTAGGAAAATACTCGTATAGGACGAGATAAGTGATTTAATTGTGATATACCGTTTAAATCAAAGAGCGTGAAGTAGGAACTTCATGATGTAAGCTGTCCCAACATCACACCTCGGTAACCGTAGTAATTAAACAGACAGAACCAAAGTCAAAGTGATAACATATTTTACTACCTAATTGTGCTTTGTTCAGACCATCGTAAAACTCGAAAATGGTGTTATAAAAAAGGAGAAGTCAGAAAGCCGACCCCTTGCATCCGACAAACAGACAAACTTCTGATATATTTAATTATAAATTTAATAAATTAGCTGGTTGCGCATCGGCGAGTACGTCCCTATAATGCAGCCAACCACCCAAGTGTTGTAGCGAGATGTTAAAAAAAACCCACCGACCTTTACCACAGGGGCCCATTATCTATAGGGTGTGTATGTCCACAGGATCGTTTCGTGAGAACTTTTAGATTTTTTTTGTACGAATTCATACGATATTAATTTACAGTCATCATTTTAATGCTGTTTCTGGTGGCGTCCGAGGCTTTCATCTTGGAGCCTGGGGTCTGCTAAGTCAATCTCTTCTTTTCGATTTTCTTATTTTGGCTTTTATGGGAGCGACTGCCGTCCGACCTCCCAACCCTGGGAGGAAAGTCTGCAAAATTACACGCACAGAGTACAGGTGATTATTATTCCAACTGACCATGAGCAATTTGAATTCCCAATCCTACTATCCTTTCAACTAATATTAGGTCGTTATATATGAAATTGCCGTTTTTCTTGAAGAAATTGGAGGAAACACAATTTTCAGTATTTTTGCATTGTTTTTAGGATTGACAAATCCAAATTTTATGATTTTTTTGTGTATGAATGAGACAACATTAAGCTAACAAACAGCAACTTGTATTACATTTTTGAACAGTGACAGCGGTTTAGGAAGTACTGTTTTTGAAGATCGAATTAATTTATCAAGCGGCCAATAAAAACAAAATTTAATACAGAGTTGTAAAATCTTGAAATCAACTTTCAAACAAAATATAAATGATGGAAATAGCTATTAAATTACAGGAATAACGAACTCATGAATTTGTAAGAAAATTTCGGCAATTTCAAAGGTAAAGACCTATTATAATAAATGTGAAAGTTTATGCAGCTATTTGCATATTTGTTACTTCATTGCGTTCAAACGAATAAACGGATCTGACTGAAAATCGGTACAGGGATAATCTAATATTATTAATTTAATTTTAATTAAAAAAGAAAGTTAACCTACTCTCAGTACCTACAAATAATAGGTATCCACAGTGCCCCGATCCAAACACTTACACACTGATGCTCACCCTACTTTTTCAACACTATCAACGCGATCAAAACAAGACCAATTATCGAGACATACATCATCCAAGTTATTTGTTTTGACGCAAAGCAGTAGGTCTGCTGACCGTCCATTTGCGTTTGTACTAATGAGTGTTAACGAATCTCCAGATATCAATGATTAGGCATAACTTGTTATTAAAATCTTTCAGGAAACCTTGTTTAGCGATTCTACGTCATAAAAACCTCGGAAAAATCTTCGGACTTCGGATTTAGTCGTGGGTTCTATGGGTTAAAAGCATTCATGTCCTTATTTATTTCTCAGACTATTTTTTTGTCAATTTTGAATGTCGCTTAAGAAATTTAAACCTAAGGAAGCCCAGAGTACCCGCAACCGTAGGCGTGCATGCATGAAAACAATTATGGAAGTATAAGGAACCATAGGCGTATGCCAGGTTCGTAGCAAGTGGAAAGATGGTATCTCTGCCTACCCTATAGTACATAGCTAGGTACTAAACGGATGTCATACACAGTTAGGACATGGGTTCAACCCGCAGTCACGCTGAGAATTGTAATCTGGGAGGATCGATCACCCACTAGGGTCACAATCCGCACATTTTTTTTTTTTTTTTTTTTTATCTTGCGGAAATCCCTTCGGATACCCCCCCGCCAGCCAGCGGGGGCGGTTATGTCGGGCTTGCACCGACTAAAACCGCACGCCGTCTCGGGTCTTCAGACGCCGGGGTGTAAGGTTACCCATAGAGCATATCCCTCGCACCTCGACTGACCCTGGGCCATCTCACCACTAACAGCATCGCTCATCCTGTCTCCTCTGAAAGCAGAGGAGTACGGAGAGCGATGTGTTCCCGCCACGTTGGGTATTGGCCGACGATCAATGCCAACCCTATGACGGGGTGAAGGGGAAGCCATTGACCGCCGCCCAGGGTGTACCGGCCGCTCCGATACCGTTCCCCCCGGACTGCAGCGGGATCGGAATCGGAGCGACACTCGAGGAGGTTACCCAACACACACCCAATCCACAATCCAATCACAATCCACACCTGCACTTTTTTATGTTTAGTCCGTCAATTGACTGCACTCCGCTGAATGGTGAACAAATTTGAATAGCACCAAGAACTGGGCTATGAAAAGCAAAAATATTTTTTCAAATCGCACATGTTATACTCGTATTTACAGAGATTCACGCATTTGAACCAACTTCAGCTTTATTATTAAGTAGTATAGATTAGGAAACCAAAGTCATTCAACATCAAAGATTAACAACCATCTGATCAATTACTAAATATTCTAGGACATTCTACACACTGCTATCTAGAACCAAAGTTAGCACAGCTGTACTATCTTGTGTTATGGGTTCTAGAATGTGGATAAACACATTTTTTTGTTAATACAATATACTTATACAATTATACATAGAAACACATAGACCAATGCAAGTATACATATCATGCATTGGATTCAAATTAGATTCAAATATTTGCACTGAGCGGATATCGAACCCGCGACCTCCGATGTAGCAGTCGAATGCTCTACCACTACAACAGGGAGGTCGTCAAATCAACTGTCGCCGTTCCACCAATTTTGATAGCTAGAACTATAAATATAAATATTGTAGGACAAAGTACACAACGACATCTAGACCCAAACTAAGCAGAGCTTGTCATATGGGTTCTAGAATGCGGATACACATACTTAAATACTATTTTTTGTTCATAAATACATATTATAGAAATACCCAGACCAATGCAAATATACATATTTGCACTGAGCGGGAATCGAACACGCGACTTCTTGCTTAGCAGCAGCTTAAACCCACATCGTATTTTAAGCGCTGCTCTATCATCCGATGGCGTTAAAACTTTGTCAACTTTTACAACTCACTTACTTGCAATATTCGATGTTCTATGGCCACCTTTGGCAACCTTCGATATATTTTTAAATCACCGTGCATCGATCTTTAATCATTATCATACCAATGTAAATATACATATTCATGCATTCAAATATTTTCACTGAGCGGAAATCGAACCCGCGACCTCCGATGTAGCAGTCGAACGTTCTACCACTACACCAGGGAGGTCGTCAAATCAACTGTCGTCGTCCCACCAATTTTGATAGCCAGAACTCGAAACCCACATCCTATTTTTTCTTCCAACTGAGAGGAAGCAGAGATTGCACTAACTGCGGTTAAATCGGCAGAGCAAGACTCGTCGATAATGCAGGAAGCTCTGTTCCGGGGCCTGAGAAATGGACCATGACTAGATTTTTTTACGCCAATTCTTTTTCTAACCAATATAAAGGATAACGATTTTTGAAGTTGCATATTATCAAATATTTCCTGAATTACCTCGCCTAAATTATTAACTGCTAGTACCTTTTTTTTTCGTGCTGAAATCCCTTCGGATACCCCTGATTTTATGGGATAACCCCCCGGTTATGTCGGGCTAGAACCAGCTAAAACCGCACGCCGTCTCATCTTAATATGTTACCATCAGAGATTACGAATCGCTCAATATCTACCGGGGTGGTATTTTGAACCGAGTTGAGACTAATTCAATTAAATTTTTAAGCATTTTGTATGCTTACTTTTTTCTAAAGATTTAGATCGGAAAAAGAGAACATCTAGGACGGGACTTGAACCCGCGACCAGTCCATTACAGGGGGAATGCTCTGACCAACTGAGCCACCTAGACACGTCCCAGATATTCGAAATATCGGATATCGAATATATCTAAATATCGGAGAATTTCAAGTCTCGTCCTAGATGTTCTCTTTTTCCGATCTAAATCTTTAGAAAAAAGTAAGCATACAAAATGCTTAAAAATTTAATTGAATTAATTAGGCGGAGTCATCAAAAAACAATGTTTAAAAATGACTGTAAAGTTATTCATTGTTTCCGTAGTTCGCAAGAATTACGGTAGATGGCTCCAACGTCGCCTTAAGACGTAGTAATGTATCGGAGAATTTCGAATATCTGGGACGTGTCTAGGTGGCTCAGTTGGTCAGAGCATTCCCCCTGTAAGGGACTGGTCGCGGGTTCAAGTCCCGTCCTAGATGTTCTCTTTTTCCGATCTAAATCTTTCGAGTTGAGACTATTTATATATTGTTTCTGATTCTTGATACATATACATACCTACTGAAACAACGAGATATTTTTGGCGGATTATTGCTAAAATGGAAGACACAAGTACCAAATCCCTTTTCGGAAATGAGTATCTACAATCAAAGAGCGTTTTATACTTAGACCTTTGAAGAAATGAAAGCCTTGATATATTATCGGCTTCTATGGTAAACCATAATGTCTGAACTGAACCCGACCCCACCAGGCGAAGCTGCGGTGGCGGCCAAAGTGCGCTGGTAACCTTGGGGTTATCCTTTCGAGGGCTTACCTGGGGTGCCCAGCAATGGATACTTGGGGAAAACACCGTGTGGTTTAAGTCGGTCCGATTTCGACACGCTCATCCCATCGTTGGTACCGATGGGGTGAAGCCCATTTGGGTTTCCACAGGTTAAAAAAAAGGTCTGAACTAAACAAAATACAATCTACCTTAATGGAAATTAAGAACACGAACAGGAATATAGAACATTCTGTTTCTTTTCCATCGTCGCTTATTAGAAAAGTAGAACGTTTGGAAACCCAGGCAAAGAAAGATAGTGAATATATTATTGTATCGGAGGAAAAAATTGCAGAGTTGCAGAAGGGCAGTCGGAAAGCTTGCATTGAAATAATAAATGTGCCTAGATCTGCCAAAGAGTCTAAGGAACATTTGATTAAAATGGCAATAAACCTATCAAGCTCTATGTATAATGTGTGAAATTGTAAAAACTGAAATTAGCGATACGAATCGAGTGTATAAAAAACGCAACAACAGTAAGAACGGACCTATAAATAAATAATAGAGACCGATATTCTTAGCAATCCATGGATTCTCCGTGCGTGTGCCGGATCCATCGCGTTGCTGAGTTGGGAACTCGGGACAGTGCTTGGGACTTGCGGCCCAAGTGTAGGTTTAGAAGGGGCCCCTTTTGTTGATGTACATCAACACTCACCTTCACTACCCAAGTTCCCCTCCCTACCTAACCAAATTTGATGCGAACCTACTAGTGCCTAACCTAATATTCTACGACATTCTACACAGCGCTTTCTAGACCCAAAGTAAGCTAGCGTGTGTTATGCGTTCCAGAATGCGGATAAACATACTAATATATATTTTTTAATACATATTTTTTATACATTAAGTACACTTGGAAATAGAATCCCAGCGAAAAGTGCGAAACCAGACGCCGTCGTTAATATTGCTAGATGCTAATAAATTACTGTTACTAGAATTATTAAATGCTTTAACTGCAGTAGGTAGCGTGTGAAGAATACTTTTATTAGCTTCGACATTTTACCTTGAGTTTTTACTGTTTCTAGTTAACAGTTAAGAATGTAGTTACATACGCTTGATGGGAAACACGTTATCTTTTAAAAAAATGCAATGTTTTTCTATATCGGTAATAATTTAGATCCGAACCAGTGTCACCAATATATTTTCTTTATTGGACATACTATTCTGGATATATTAATCTTGGACTCAACAGATTCACCACGCGGCAGTGAATGCCGCATGGTGAATACGTTGAGTCCAAGAATCTGCCCAATCTACGAATCTGTCGAGTTGGCAATCTGCTGAATTACGAATCCGTTCAATCCCGAATCTGTCCTACTCCAAGTAAAGAAAACAGTTGTAGCGTTAAGGTACCTTTTTTTACGCCGTCACCGTATCGACGTCACGAAAAGAAATGGGGTTATCGGTTTAAAGTAAATAACATACACTCAGAGTCCATCTTAGATTTTGCTGACGATCTCGCAATACTGACGCGTAATCCAAAACAATATCAGGAACTATTTTAAGGAAGTCGATGAGTTCTGTTCGTGGACAAATGGACTGAGGACGAAGCCCAGTAAGTGTCACTGTCTGTGTCTGGGTAGACGGGACACCAAATTTACCTCCTACGACCCGGGACTCTTCATTGGGGGTAAACCAGTTTCCATGGTCGCTGAATCGGTGCCATTAAAATTTCTTGGGAGAAAGATAGACTATAAAGGACGCATACCATCCTTAGATGAAGTTGTCGATACGTTTATAAATGACCTAAATAAGATAGATCAGCTACCACTAAACAATATCAAAAAAGCTTGGAAATATGACAACTACTTAACATCACGTCTGACTTGGCCTTTTCTGGTGTATGAATTCGGTAAAACCTTACTGGCGAAAATAGATGCAACTGTCATAAAATCGCTAAAATCGTGGCTTGGACTAGCGCACTCTGCTGATTCCTGCTCTATTTAGGGATCAAAATAATTTTGGGATAAAACTTAAGAAACTATCGGAGCTCTATACACACCTTAGAGTTACCAAAGCCCACATCTTAGGTAAATCCCAAGATGTCACAATCAGGGCACTCCCGAAAGATAATAACGCGTCCGAGCTTGAATCTAGACTCGTATTCCATAAACGATTTATGATACCATGGGGGCCCAGTCGAACAGAGTAGGGTTGGGAGTACGAGAGCCAGAAAGGGACCAGGATATACTTAGGTCCTTTCTAAAACAAGACGAAAATGATTGTGGAATGGGAGAGTTCTGCATACCGATGGCCTTAAAGTGGCGCACCTTGATCTATGACTGGTCGCCGGCCCTGTTTAAATTCTATCTTAACGCCTTTCAGATGACCCTCCCAGACCAGAATAATCTGGTAAGGTGGGGGAAGGCCACAGAAAAACAATGTTATACTTGTGGTGAGGCAATAGGGACGGCTAGACACATTCATATTAGTAGGATGTAGGGTGCTTCTTGATAGACGTCATTACTCACGCTGCCACGATAAGGTGCTTATCATCATACGTGAAGCAATGAGTCTGGCAGTAGCTAGAGCCCAAAAAGGATTGACTGGTATGGTATGGTATGGTTTCGCGAGCTGGTATCCGCAACTCCACGACAAGGCGCGGTTTTTGCGTGAGGGTGGGCATTTCACTCGATCCACTCCAACTCATTGAAGAACGCCAGCAGGCTATTCACGCTGCTGGCAATCTCCCGGAGCGTACCTGTATTTCCGAAGTACTTAACCCTGTATGTGGCGGTTGCAGGGCAGTGTAGGAGCACGTGTGCCGCTGTTTCTTCCTCTCTCATGCAGGCTCTGCAGAGAGGGCTGTCGGTGATACCTAAAATAAAAAGGTGTTTATTGAAGGAGCCGTGCCCCGTGATGGCAGCTGTGGCCGTGCGCAGTTGCCGTTTGGTCAGTTGTCGAAGACGCCTGGTCAGTCTATTTTCAAGCACGGGGAGTGCTTCCCTCGCCTGTCTGCAAACTTCCAGATTTGTCCAATAGCTGTTGTGTTGATCTCTCGTTCGTTTGTTTACTATAGTTCGTAGGTATGCAAAGGGGATCGGTATTATGGGCTCAGGTCCCATTACCACCATGTCAGATCCTCTCCTGGCAAGCTCATCTGCTGCATCATTGCCGCACGAGCCGCTGTGGCCCTTAATCCATTGCAACGTTATGTTGTTGGAATGGCCTATTTGGTTCAGTTTACGATGGCACTCCAAAATTAGTCCCGAGTTTATAGTGTGGCTGTTTAAAGCTTGCAGCACGGCCATGCTGTCGGAGAGTATGCGTATTGAGTGGCCTTCCACTCTCCTGGCCATTACCGCTGAAGCTGCCAGGGTAATCCCCATGCATTCAGCTTGAAATACTGTGTTATGGGTCCCCAGCGGTGTTGAAATGGATACATTAAGGTCCTCCGAGAAAACGCCGGCCCCGGTGCCTGTTCCAGTTTTTGATCCATCTGTGAAAATGCGTAATTCCGTTGGGCATAAAGCCTCACAGCGGTGGTCCTCATGAAGTTGGATCTTGTATTTTTTGTCGAAAACGTATTGTTTGGGTACACGATCATTCATTGCTCCTATCACGGGTATCTCCTTTATGAGATCTGTGAGCAGTGAGGTGTGTCGTGTGTTTCTCTCGCTCCATAGGTTGAGTACCCTCAGGCGTATAGCCGCAGCTGTTGCTTCTTGGCGGATGAACAGATCCAAGGGTGGGAGTCCGAGCATGGCTTCCATTGCCGCGGTGGGGGTAGATTTCATGCATCCAGTGGTTGCCATGCAGGCTAGTCTTTGGGTCCGTTGTAGTTTAGCCGCTATTGTGCTGTTTTCGGTCCTTGGCCACCAGACGATAGCGCCATACGCTATCATGGGGCGGATTACTGTTTCGTAAAGCCACAGGATGATTTTTGGTGATAGCCCCCATTTTTTACCAATCATTCTTCTGCACTGCCAGAAGGTAATGCCGGCCTTTTGTAATTTATTGTCTAGGTGGCTACTCCATTTTAACTTGCTGTCAAGAATAACGCCAAGGTATTTTATCTCTTTTGACAGTTGGCGTTCCGTGTCAAAGAGTTTGGGTAATCGGTATTCGCCTAATACCCTTTTGTTCGTAAACATTACTAACTCGGTTTTGTTCGGATTCACCGATAGTTCGAATTCCCTGCACCATTTTTCTACGATGCGTAAGGCTTGTTGGGTTAGGTTACAGACCGTTCCCGCTACCTTCCCTGAGATAAGGATTGTTAGGTCGTCGGCGTAGCCTATTGTGTAGTCGCGGTTTTTGTTCAGCCTTGTGATTAGGTCATCTATCACTAAATTCCACAGAAGGGGAGAGATAACTCCACCCTGCGGGCAGCCTTTGGCTATCAGAGCTGTCTGATCTTCTTCCCCAAGGCGAACTACTCTTTTGCTGAGCATGTTTGTTATCCAGTTTGTTAGTACCGGTTCCGCTCCATGTTTTGACAGGGCGGCCTTAATACTGGTGAAGCTGATTTTGTCGAAAGCTCCTTCGATGTCAATGAACGTTCCTAGGCAGAAGCCTTTTTGTTCGATCGCTTCCTCTATCCGGCTGACTACCAGATGGAGGGCTGATTCCGTAGACTTACCGGAGCTGTATGCGTGCTGGTTTGCATGTAGGGGTAACTGTTTTAGTGCACCATCTCTCAGCTCCCTCTCGCATAGGCGTTCCATGGTCTTTAGCATGAAGGAGGTCAGACTGATTGGTCGATGTGCTTTGGGATTTGTATAGTCACCCTTTCCTGGCTTCGGGATGAAAATTACTCCTACTTCCCGCCATCCTTTTGGAACGTATCTGTGTGCCAGACAGGCTTTAAAGATACGCTCCAGTCTGCTTGCGACTAGTTTGTCGCCCCACTGTAGCATAGCAGGGATGATTCGGTCGGGGCCAGCTGCCTTATAAGGGTGAAAACTACTGATGGCCCACTGGACTTTTTCCAGTGTGACCACTTTGTTTGCGTACTGCCAGTCTCGGGCAGTAGGTGTTATGGTTTCATCGTGCCAGTTGATTGTCGTCGTGAAGACGCATCCAGGGAAGTGGGTTTCGATGAGTACGCGTCTAGACTCTTCTGGCGATGTTGTGAGTGTATTATCCTGTTTTTTAAGGGCGGTCAGTGCCATCGGTTTTGTCTGCGCTAGGACTTTCCTTACCCTGTTTGCTTGTTGGCATGATTCTATGTTCCCACAGAATTTTCGCCATCCCTGTTTGCTTCGGTATCTAATACATTTTTTGTAGCTGGATTTGGCTGAACGATAGGCGTCCCAGTCTTCATCTGCACAAGTATTCATAGCCCTGTTGAAAGCCCTTCTAACCTTCCTTCGCTTGCGCTCTAGCTCTGGGCCCCACCATGGCTGTTTGCCTGGGGTTTTGGGAGGTAGGGTTTCTGGGCATGCTATGTGGTAGCTGTCTATTATAGATTTGGTTAGGTGGTTTACCTGTTCCTCAATCTGTATGATGTTGTCGAGAGTCAATGGTGAGCGCTGTTGAGCAAGTCTATTTGCCAGATGCTGCTCAAATTTCACCTTGTCGGTTTTCCTCGGGTTGCATTTTGGCAGAGTTTGTAGTGTCCCCGCCTGTAGATCGAAGCGAATCCACCTGTGGTCTGAGCAGGATGCCTCCTTGGAGACGTGCCAGCCCATGATGGCTTCCGCTGCGTTTTCAGTAGCTAGTGTTAAATCAATAATCGTACGGCTCTTTTTGGTGACGAAGGTCGGTTCAGAGCCGGTGTTTAGTAAGGTAAGGTTAGTAGTGAAAAGATATTCAACAAGGGACTTACCTCTGTCGTTTTGAGTGCTCATGCCCCATAGCGGATGATGAGCATTGGTGTCGGCCCCAATTATGACCTCCACCCTTTCCCTTTCGCAGTGGTCCACCAGCCGGGTGAGGTCTTGCGGGGGCAGCTCCTCCTTTTCGGGCATGTAGGCTGAGGCGAGGATGACCACCTTGTCCTCGACGTCCAGCTGTGTGTGCAGCCTTATGGCAGTGAGGTCTCTGCAACAGAACCCTGTGAGGACCTGTGTTTTTAGGTTTTTCGTGACATATATACACGATCTGGGGAGATCATGTTCGCCTGTCACAATAAGCTTACCTCCTAAGCTGGAGAGCCCCTGGATGTGGCCTCCTCTGATCCAAGGCTCTTGGATCAGAGCAATTGCCGTTTGTTGAACCTCCAGCCATTTACGTAACTGAGCCGTCCCATCCCGGCTGTGCTGGAGGTTCACTTGGAGGACACTAATCTTCGACGAAGGGGACGCCATCACTGGTCGTTCCCTCTTCGTCCCCCCCATGTTTTAGCTCCGCGAAAACGTCGCCCGGTTTGAGGTCGTCCCCCAGGAGGCCAGAGATTAAGGCCAGAACGTCCTCCGCCTCTTCTGCCTCCATGGGTGCGCCTTCCTGTACGACACTGGCGGGGGCTGTTGGTGGTGCTGTTGCAGGCACCTCCCCGCCAGTTTCGGGTGCGTTTGGGAGAGGATGGGACTCCTCTCTCGCAGGTAGCTGCTTGAGCTCCTGTTTGATGGTGGCCGTGGATGGGTCCCATCCCAGAGGGACGTCGGCATACCTGCCGGACCGACCCTGGAATTTGACGTACACCGTCCCCACTCCAAAAGCGAGACGGCGTCCGGCCTTCATAAGGGTCGGTACTTGGTCCTCTGGGACTCCGACCACCAGGAACCACGCGGCGTTTTGTTTCGTCGCGTTTAGCAAGGTCCACTTTGCGATTTCCACCTCGGGGTTCTGGAAGGACAGAACTCGCCCAATTTTGCGAGCGTCTTCCAGAAGCCCTTGTGGATCAGGGACCAGTAAGCCACAACGTGCCCGCTGAGGGATCTCAGTCTGGCGCTTCACGACCAACTGGACGTTGGGCGTGAGCACCATATCGCTTACGGCACGTTGTAGCCATGTGCGTGTGTGTTCATCCGCACACCACAGTTTCAGAACCCCCTCAGCATAGAACGGTTTGGCTCTAAACTTCGGGGGCTGAGTTTGTTTCCGAGCCAGGGCATCACCGAAAATACGAGTTTGTATCTCGGTGAGTACCTGCTCGGATACGTCCTTGCCGATACGCCCCGTGCGCGCGCATGTAATTGCGACGTCAAGAGGCGTACTCGCAGCTTGGGCGTAGGTTGGCCTGGCGACCTTTTTGGTTTGGTCCAGCCTCTGCCTTTTGTACTCCCCGCGAGGCGAAATCGTCTCGTTGAGAGCACGTTTGGCAGAGGACTGACCGTTCCCATTCGGTCGCTGTTTAGCCCCCTTCGCTTCGCCACTGGTAGGCGGAATATTCCGTCCACCAGCGGCGAAGCTAAGGGTACCGATGGCCTCTGTTTTCGTTTCCGAGACAGAGGGTTGTGAGGAAGAAAGCAGAGACTTGGCCGCGGTCGCCGCCATACGCCTCTCCTTCTTCGTTTTTCGGACCTTCCGTTTCTTTGGCTTGACTGGTTCGGCAGCTGCCTTGCCATCCACGCCAATCGGTTGGGTGCGTGCCCTGGTCCTGTTTGCCCCCTTTCTCTTAGGCAGTTGCCAGCCTTCCGAGAAAGCGTCCTCCGGTTGGCAGGAAGCTACCGGACTGACGCTACGGGGGCCTTCCCCGGGGGGAGGTTTGTGAGACAAAGGGGTTTCCCCCTTATGTGTGTGATTACCTTCGCGGGTACCCGTAGATGGAACCACTGAGCTTCCCGTGAAGGTTGTTTCGGTGCCCGCACTGGTACCTGTAGATGAAACCACTGAGCTTCCAGTTTGGGCTGAGGTTGTGAGTCTCTGTTTTGTGTGTTTGCCTCCACCGGTACCTGCAGCCGAGGCCACTAAGCTTCCGGTTTTGGCCAAGTGTGCGCTGAGGGCGCGTGTGGTGCTTTCGCCCTCCCTGGTACCCGTAGTTTTAACCACTGAGCTGCCAGTTATAGGTATAGTCGTCCAAAGACGGTTATCGTGGACCCTACACTCCTCGCCAGTGGCCCACCAATGGGACACCTTGACCTAATTTCCCCAACCATGGCTAGTGTTTGGGGCTACCGTTTAGCCTGAAATCCAGGCCAAAGAGGGCGTGTTGCCTCGCGGACGCATAACCGCCAGCGCCGTTTGGCTCAGCCCTCCAGGATCCCTTCATCCCTGCGTACGGCGCTCAACTGCGCAGTTCCATGACGCAGGTGACTGCCCAGTCACAGGGGTTATTTTTGTTTCAGGGTTTTCTTCCCCTAGCCAGATGGTCCGGTTATGACGCCGGAGATTCGCCCTCGTGCATCATATTTAGCTACTACAGTTCCGAGGTAGGTGGAATGAGCGAGGCTCGTTATAAACCATAGCATTGCCCGGAGGAGACGACCCGCCCGGAGCCTCGCCTGAGAGCGGCGGGGACGTATATGAAGCACTTGCCGGTGCGCGCCGAACAGCCTAGCTTCGCTCACCTAGGCGTACGCTATTGTCGTCTTAGCATTTATGTTAAAGGTAAATTCCCTGGCAGAAGTCACCCCACTAAGGACTAAACACCGACCCCCCCTAGGATTGATTACTAACAGACGTCATATCAACTTTGTGTCTGAAGGTTCATCCATAACATCCAGGAACAAACCTTATTCAATCTTAGATACTGCCCCAGATTGGACTCTCCTAATCGACACGTATGAAAAGCACTATAAAATTCCGGAGGATGTTGGGGTTTCGTCATCTAGACCTGACATATTCCTTTATTCTAAGAGGTTAAAACATGTGGTTCTTGTGGAACTTACTGTACCGTGGGAAACAAATATACCGAAGGACCACACAATAAAGAAAAATAAATACTATGATCTCACAAACGAATTAATCAAAAACGGTTACGTGGTTAATTTGTATGCAGTGGAAGTGGGAGCGAGAGGTATACCAGCAAAATCTCTCTATAACCTACTTAAAGATCTAGGCCTATCGAGAGCTACAATAAGCTCATTACTAGGACGAATGTCTAAAGCGGCACTAGTAGGTTCGTATCAAATTTGGTTAGGCAGGGAGGGGAACTTGGGTAGTGAAGGTTAGTGTTGATGTACATCAACAAAAGGGGCCCCTTCTAAACCTACACTTGGGTCGCAAGTCCCAGGCACTGTCCCGAGTTCCCAACTCAGCAACGCGATGGACCCGGCACCCGCACGGAGAATCCATGGATTGCTAAAAATATCGGGGTATGATATTAGCGCCCTCGTCAGGGGTTTACATAAACAGGGTGTGCGTAAGCGTAACATTTTTGCATACTCAAACCATACCTGACCTTGTAAGTGATAAGTTCACGAATTTTGCGCTAGGTGGCACTTTTATAAATTTAAGGGTAGGTTAGAGTAACAATAGAGGCAGCTAGCATTTCGCAAAGATGCATCGTTTATTACCATCGTTTCTTGCTCAATGTTTATTAAAGATTATTAAACGCTTTGGGTGAGGCATTTTAAGGGCGTTGTACCTACCTACTAAATCATGCTTTGGTAGACATTTACATCACTCATATTGATGAAGGAATAAGGAATAAGGAGTGATCCTACAAATAACGCAAACAAGCGACATAACCTCTTAGCTACGAGTAATACTGCATTGAATGATACTCTTGGCACCATGGATCAACCTCTGTCAAGGAGCATGGATTACAATACTATTGATTCATTATCAATAGAAGAAATACAGGATATGCAGGAATAATGAGACAGACACCAGTGGTACCGTTATTTTGATGCAGGATACTATCATGGACTTGGAGCAACAACTGAATGAAGCCAAAAAAGAAATTGATAACTTTTCTGAAAAAATTCGCACTCTCCAACAGTCAATGCAGGAGGCTTGTAACAAAAATAATCTGTCATCTGAGAGTATAAAAAGCACTAACCTTATTACTCGTCTACCGAAAAATGTTAAAAAGAAACTATGTATTTTGACTAATGTTAGCTCCTAACAATTAAAAATACTTTCGGTTATCACTTTGATTACTGTCGTTATATACTTTCGAACTGTACTGTAAAGCAACTGCTGTATGATATCGATACTAAGTTGCAAAACTTTAATATGAATGATTACTGTATTATTATGTTGGGGGGTAATGTAATTAGGGTATGCAGACTACGGGGAATTGATAAACACTATAAGGGAGTCCTTAAAGCATGTAAATTACACAAATATTGTAATATGTACTCCAACATATATCTGTGGGGCCCCTATATATAATTACAAAACTGAATCGTTTAGTTATCAGCTATATCTTGAGCTCTTTAACTCTACTTATGCATATTACTTCGACACAAACAGTTACCTCTCTTTTGACATGTTCTCATGTAGTACGGATCAAATAAATAGAAATGGAATTAGAAGTGTATATAGTAAAATCATGGAGAACATAAAAAGCGACATGGTACAGTATTCCCCTTCTCATGTAGCACAAAACAGTGAACCAACTCTCTCCAAGTTTTTTCTTGAGTAGCAGCATCTGTGGGCAAAAATCTGTCAGAAAACGAAATAGGGAAATTGTAAAAAAGCAAAAGCGGCGGAATAAAGTTAAAGTTAATGTTATAAAAAATATAGTTTACTATCAAAATGTAAGAGGTTTGCGTTCTAAAACCACAATATTTTACAATAATATGCTCTCTAATTCCTATGACATTGTAACTCTCACGGAAACATTCCTGAATGTTTCGATAAATGATGGTGAATTATTTCCACCACACTATGTAGTACTGCGGAAGGATCGATATGGTGATATATTATTGGCTGTTAAAGATTGTTACACTGTAAAAAGGATAACAGATATAGACAGACTAACTCAGGATAAAGAATTGCTATTTGCGATAATATCAAAGAAAATATTAAACTGTTTTTGTGTACTTACCACCTAGCTGTAATGCTAGTCAATATCTCGATGTATTGTCATGTATTGAGAACGCCGTCAGTGAATACAGTCATTATAGATTCGTAGTAGTAGTAGATAGTAGTTAATCTTAATTCCTGTACTAGAGCCACAGTAAAACAATTTGACAAGTTTTTGGAATTTTGTAAGCTACGATCTTGTGGCGATATCTATGACTATGCCACGAAAACGTACAATTTAGACCTTGTTTTAACAACCGACGACCCCAAAAACTTTAACATAGTATCCGATATTGAGCCTCTTGTACGGTTAGATACCGGTGCCAATCACCCTGCGCTAGATATATATTTAACCTCATTTAAAAGTAATTTAATAATCAGCCCACCATCAATGCAAGTGAGCAACAGCATAAATCTCCTCAACCCCGAGTGGAATTTTCGCAAGGCCGATTTCTAAGGTCTATATGCGGAAATTGCATGTATAGATTGGAGCGACCTATTAGAGCAGATTGACATTAATGTAACTGTAGATACCCTATATAATAAGTTAAGCAGTGCCATCAGTAGACACGTCCCTCAAAAAAGCATACCACGCAGTCAAAAATATACATATCCAACAGGGTTTACTGGAGAGATAATACATTACATAAAATTAAAACATTATAGTTTAAAAATGTTTAAAGAAAAGGGATTAGAATTTAATAAAGAGCTTTTTAGATATTATAGGACTAAAGTCAAGACGCTTATAGACAGTGCATCTCAAAATTATTTGAAGACTATAGGAAACAAAATAACTAGTGAATCTTCAAAATTTTGGGAATATGTTAGAGATAAGAAAAAGAACAGACAGCAAAATAGGGAGTACTCGTATGAAAATAGAACAGTTCATGGACAGGAAGCTACTGATTACTTTGCTCAATATTTTAGTTCTGTTTTCCATAACAACATTCCACTGTTAGACACTCAGTGTCACGTACAGTACGTGATTCGCAAGTAACTGGACATCAAATTAGCATCCCTTATGTTACTAGCATGGACCTGAAAAATGCGGCGCGCCATTTAACATCGACATCGGCATATGGGCCAGACAATGTACCTCCTTTCATGGTTAAGGATTGTCTGGCCGCTCTTAAGGAACCGCTTCTATACATATATAATCTCTCGCTGCAGCGGTGTTCCTATCCCGCCAGATGGAAGGTTTCGCGTGTTACGCCAGTACCCAAAAGTGGGACATCAACAGATATCACTAATTATAGACCCATTGCAATATTGTCTGTATTTGGCAAATTATTTGAGACTATTCTCAATAAGCACATCATATTCCAAACCCGTACTCTCTTGAATAACTCACAACACGGTTTCCGCCCTGTGCGCTCCACCTTAACGAATCATATTAAGTTTATAGATTACCTAAAAACTAACGTGTCGTCAGGCTGCCAAGTTGATGCGGCTTATTTTGATTTTCAGAAAGCATTCGATCGCGTAGATAATGATATCCTTATAACCAAGCTCTCTTCTATAGGATTCGACTGGCAACTTATAAGATTTATTGCGGATTATCTCGGCGACCGAAGACAGTATGTTAAGTTGGGAAGATATAGATCACATGATTACTATACGCGGTCTGGGGTGAGTCAGGGAAGTACCCTAGGTCCGACTCTATTTCTTTTAATGATAAATGACCTACCAACTGTCCTTGCCCGATCGGAGTGTCTTATGTTCGCCGACGACCTTAAATTGTTTACCACGGTCAAGGACATTAATGATTGCCAAGCACTGCAGCGTGATATTGATGCAGTAGCAGAATGGAGCGTTACGAATAAATTGTCATTAAACATTCTGAAATGCAAATTGATTACATTCACTCGATCGTGTTATCCAATAGAAATAACTTACGTGTTAGCTGGAGAGCAGCTTGAGCGTGTTCCGACAATACGGGATCTTGGCTTAACGCTTGACGCCAAAGTGAACTTTCATGATCAGATCAGATAGAATAACTTGTAAGGCAGCTAATAGATCTCTAGGATTCATAATCAGGACAGCATCCCAATTCAATAATGTCCTTGCACTAAAGCTCCTATATAACGCATATGTTAGGAGTAAATTGGAATATTACGTCATTATTTGGAGCCCCCATGAAAAAACATACGCGTTAATGATCGAGAGAGTACAACGTAAATTCGCCCGGTATCTCTACAAGCGCTCATACGGATATTATCCTTTTATGTATCCCTCCCTGTTTGTCACCGGGATGGTAGATCTGGAATCTAGAACCCTAGAGCTGAGGCGTGACTTCCTGCATATAATACATTATTACCTTCTACTCAACAATGAGATAGATAACCCATCCGTGCATGAATGCATGTATTTCTTAGTCCCGGATGGTTATATGCGTGGTACTGGGCGGCGACAACATCGCCTTTTTGTAAACTCCTCCGACATGGCGCTTGCCTCAGGCCGTCAATTGCCCCACCTCAAGGGCGATGACGTTATTAAATGATTTGTTGCGATCAAATCCGGATGCCGATATATTTTTGATGGTTTTAACCAAATGGCTAGCAAGGTTACAATTTTTCTGAATGCACCCTTCTAGCCGGAGACCCTAGTCGAAGTGTACCTGTGTGTGCCTTGTTAATATATTATATAGTTGCATGTTAGAAAAATAAGTTAGCTGTAGTTGTGATGTTGTTAGTTGTAAAAAAGTAGTATAACATATAAGCGCTTTGGTTCTTGTATGACTGTCAGCTTGTATTGTTTTTATTATATAAATAAATAAATATTGAAGCTTTAGAGATACCTAGTTTATCAAGAAATTTCAAGATTTGTACGCAATGCATACCTATTGCTTTATGACCGACAAATTGATGGTTTCTAAATCATGTTTGTTAGTTCGTATTTTAACTCTATCATCCGATGGCGTTAAAACTTTGTCAACTTTTACAACTCACTTACTTGCAATATTCCATGTTCTATGGCCAACCTTTGGCAACCATCGATATATTTTAAATTACTGTGCATCGATATTTATTCATTATTTATAATCGACTATTTTTATTATCTACCTGCATATGCGATTGCTGACATTGCTGTTAGATCCTAAAAAATAACTATGGGGCCACACCAAGACCTGCACGCTGGTGAACCTTTTGATTGACGGACGACGCTCTGGCGCTGCCTTTTTTCTCAGGGTTCAGACGTCAGACTGCAGTCACTCTTATAAAAGCAGTATTAGCCAAACCAAGACTAGAAAAAGGAGTTAATGGACCTAGGCAACTCGTGAAATGATAATGATGAGTTTCTAACGAAACATTCTGTCCATTTTAGTAGTTAATTGCAAATCTAATGAAATCTATTTGTTCCAGATATTCTACATCGAGGTGACCTTTCTTCCTCCATGGAATCCCTTGCGTATGACTCCTCGGTGGCCTCTCCTGGTAGCGTGACAAGCCACACACAACGCACAAAGCGCATGCGCACCAGCTTCAAGCACCACCAGCTGAGAACAATGAAGTCTTACTTTGCGATAAATCAAAACCCAGATGCCAAAGACTTGAAACAGCTGGCGCAGAAGACTGGACTGTCTAAGAGAGTTTTGCAGGTACGTCTCTTGGAATGGGGTAGGCAGAAACAACATATTGTCACTTGCTACGAATCTGATATAAGTAAAATTTATACGCATAATTGTTTTCATTAACAACTGGGGGTTACTAAAGAACCAGCAGTACCTACATTCAGTTTGAACCAAACTCTGAGGCATAAAGAATTCTCTGTGTTGAGGTCACCTGGCCAATGGTCACCCATCTGACCTGTCTACTATTTGTTAATCTTCCAATGTGCTAATCTGCTCGGTTGCCATTTAGCCACGAGCCCCTATACTGTTGAAGTTGTCTCTTGAGGAAATGATGGCTAGGACGTCGCTGCAAACTTCAAGCGTCTGCGGCAGATCATTCTACTTTCAAGTCCGTCTTTCGTGGGTTGACTCGCAAGTCAATCCACGAAAGACGGACTAATGAATTCAATTTCAAATTTAATTTTAAAATAGAAGTATGAGTCTAATTACAGGCAATTTAAAAAAAATTGTCGTGAGCTTTTATTGTCAGATTTGTTTCTCACAGGCTTTAACTATTGTAAATTTAAATATAGAAGCACTGATCTTGACTTTCATAAGTGTTAGTTTGTGACCTATATTGATTTTTAATTGAGGTGTAAATATGTTGTTGTAGGTCTGGTTTCAAAATGCTCGAGCGAAATGGCGTCGCAACATTATGCGTCAAGAATCGAATGGACATACCAATGGTCTCATCCCAGGATCCGTTGCACAGCCTAGTATCGGGCCAAGCACGATGCTGCTCTCGGAATCTATGCAACCACTCGAAGACTTGAGAGTCCACACTCCACATCCACATCCATTATCGTTCAACGAATTGTACTGACATACGGATATCACTTTCGAAGGCCTAATGGTATAACTGAAAGCCTTTCACGACCATCTTCTACAGAAACCTTACCTGAAGCCCGATTCGGTGTCATTAAGTTTTTAAAACGTGTGTTTTCAAAACTTACGCTAATCTTTAATATTAAAATTTCCAAATAATATAATTGAACATAAATAAAACTTTGGGCGCGTGAAGGCAGCCGAACCAATCGATATATTTTGCGATTCAATATCCGATATCGTGATCTGGTGTAGGGACAATCGTGTTTGTTTGCACATCAGTAATGTCGCTTTTGTACGTCAATATTGTTAATATTATTGACAGAATCGCCATACATATAGACTGTCTCCAGTTACCCTATGAATGATTCAGAAAGTTTAATAACGTCACGAAATCGTAAGTAGGTATTTTTTTGACAGATCATATTAAATATTATTATAATATTTAGAATATTTAAAGTATTTTTTACGATTTTCTTTTTAATCGAATCGAAATCACGTGTTTTGAAACGTGGTTTCTCTGAATTGGGCACGTATAACTATCATGGTACTGAGTGACACGTGTAACTATTATACATTTGATTATAGGTAATTAATCATCAAACATAAATAAAAGCAAGACTTGAGTGCCCGCTGCTGACTGTGAAGATGTTCGACATAATTGGCAACGTGATTTTAAATCTTCAAATATGAATCGAATCTATTCTGTGCTTTTAGGCTTCTTTTCTTTTATAAGTTATAACAAATTAGCTGTTGCCCGCGGGTCCACTCGCGTGAAGTCTCCTTCCATGGAAACCTATTCCTAAGCTATAATCCCTGCACCAAATTTTAGCCAGATCCGTTAAGACATTTGAGCATGATTGAGTAACCAACACCTTCATAAACTTTGACATTATGGTATTAAATGGGATTACGGCAGTATTTTGTGTGACGTAATACTAATCCTACTAATATTATAAACTTAAAAATAAGTGAGTATGTATGTATCTTTGTTGCTCTATCACGCAAAAATGTCTTAACGGATCTGGATGAAATTTGGCACAGGGATAGATTATATGTATCTTTGTTGCTCTATCACGCAAAAATGTCTTAACGGATCTGGATGAAATTTGGCACAGGGATAGATTATAGTCCGGAATAACATATAGGCTACTTTTTATCCCTGGAATGCGTTCCTATGGGAAGTGGGAACGGGGTCAGAATTCCTCGCGGGCGGAGCCCCGGGTAACAGCTAGTTGGTTACATATGTAAGAGTTTGGTTACACCAGTTATCTTATGAAAGAAGTTTAAGGTCGCTTCTTCTTGACTTTAAATTTCGTGTTTGTAACTCAATACTATGGCAGCGATTCTGATGTTAAAACATTAAACAAAACGAGTTTGCCAGTCAGTGGCGGATTTACCAGTAGGCTGAGTGCCTACTCAGCCTTGGAATTGAAATGGAGAATTGGAGACTATGACGTTAGATTTAAGAAGCGGCAAATATGAGGCAATTATTTTGTCTTACAGAACTCAAAACAAAAGCCATTTTATATGCTTAAAAGATCTACACAAACAATTTTCACATACTTCAATCAACAATGTATAGTTGACCGAAGGTCACATGTAATATTTTTCACTACATAGATACATTTTTTTCCCGCCCCAAAGTCAAAGTGCCGTTGCGGTGAACGTCATGATTGTAAAAAGATTGGTAAGGGCGGCAAAATTTTAATAGCCTACTGGCGGAAAATGCTTGCTTCTACTTTATAACTTCTAGTGTCAAATAACACCGAAATGGATTAAACATTATAAGGTAGGTAGGTACTTAGTTAAGGCACATTATATTTTTAAATAAATATAAGTACGTCTTAGTTAAATAACCCTTATAAATAGTTCCTATATTATGTAGTAGGTACCAAAGTGTGTAATAGCTATAATATTATTGTGTAATTCAGGTTGACTATTGTGGGACGGACCAGGTAGGATCTGCTTTTGATTCGTGAGAAAATCAATCAAACACTTACATATCTGACATTTGGTATTAGTGGTATTACACGATACCAAGTTTTTTGATGCGTACAACCAGTATAATAGTATAGGTATATTCTATCAAATCGATAAGTTGAATTCGAAGCATGAAAAGATTCAGTCTCTCTGAAAAGACCATGGCTGCTGAAAAGTAACCAACAAACGTCGGGATTAGTATAAATAATAAAATAACACCAAATCAATCGGGATACCAACCAGGTGGACACCGAAGTCTTAAAATCACGCAAAAAAATCAAAATCTTACACCCACTTTTTATCACTTTTCTCGACGTTTCACATGATTCTAAGTCTAATTAAGCAAAAAAAAAATTTGTATCGGTCTGTCTGTTGACTGGATGTCTGGATGTCTGGATCTCAAGGAACTCAAGAACCACTTATTCGATTTAAAAAATTCTTTCACCAATCATCTTGTTTGGTTAATGGGAAGAAATGATTAGATTTCAGGGTTTTTACGTTCAAGGTTTCGGGTACCTACCATACAAATTGTCCCTAAAAAATCATTTTTTTGTGTTTTTGCCGTCGAAGACGTTTGATTTGATTTCATTTTCTTCATATTTATTGATCAATATATAAAGACGCGTCGAATAATATGCATAAAGCCTAAGGGCTGTAATTTTGAATAAAAATACTGCAACAAAAATATCTAAGTTTGGCCCGAAGTTTGGCAATCACTGTGTGATTTCCGCCCCACTAGATTTCAAAGAATATGCGAATATGCGCGTTAACTTTAGAATCCAATATTATTAAAAAAGCGGCCAAGTGCGAGTCGAACTCGTAGTAGCAAGTAACATAATAATATTTTTTTTAATGTTTATATTTGAGTTGATTGAATGAAAGGTAAATTGCGGTTTACGATTTATGACGTATTAAAAAAAACTACTTACTAGATCTCGTTCAAATCAATTTTCGTTGGAAGTTTACATGGTAATGTACATCATATTTTTTTTTTGTTTTATCATTCTCTTATTTTAGAAGTTACACATTTTACCACTTTGGAAGTGTCTCTCGCGCAAACTATTGAGTTTAGAAAAAATGATATAAGAAACCTCAATATAATTTTTGAAGACCTATCCATAGATAACCACACACGTATGGGTTTGAAAAAATATTTTTTGACTTTCAGTTCTAAGTATAGGGAGCCCCCAAAATTTATTGTTTTTTTTTCTATTTTTGTGTGAAAATCTTAATGCGATTCACAGATTACATCTACTTACCAAGTTTCAACAGCATAGTACTTATAGTATCGGAAAAAAGTGGCTGTGACATACGGACGGACAGACAGACAGACATGACGAATCTATAAGGGTTCCGTTTTTTGCCATTTGGCAACGGAACCCTAAAAACAGGTCAAGTTGGACTAGTTGGACTCGTGCACTGAGGGTTCTGTAAAACCTGGATTGAGGGGTGAACTTGAAGTTTCTGTAGAGCTTCTAGTCTTGACAGACAGACATATAGATATATTTTTTTGTTGTGTGGGTAACTACATACCTATATGTATAATTTTCGGATGTTTCCTTTTACTTAGTTGTAAAGATTTTTTTTTCTGCAAAATATCATAATTCTAGCTCAACGGGAAATAGGTTTTGTTTCCATTGCGATTGTCTAAATATCTTTAAATAGTACAAAAACAAAATTGCTTCCCGGTGTGTAGTCCCTAAGAACTTCTAAACTACCAACGGATTTTGACGCGGTTTTCATCAACAGGTAGAGTGATTCAAGCGGAAGGGTAATAGTAATAGTTTGATGAATGACTATTTTATGAGAGTTTGTTGAAACATGACGATAGTTATTGTTCAAAATGACTAAAGAAATCAAGCCGACTGAGAGCTTCAATCGAATACGTTGCCAAATTCCTTTGAGACATAACAAAATAATGTATGTAATGTATCGTGGGATTGTTCCTCTTTTATAGGTCTAGGCATATAATATATACCTATCCTCTAAGGATAGCTTATTATTGAGGGTTTATAGGGAATTAAATTTCTTTTCATTCTTTCATTTCAACAGTCACATTTTATGCAGTAATTAGAAAGCTATTTAGACGAATATACTATCAATCTTCTTCTTCTTCATTGAATATCTCATGAAATATCGTAATATTAAAACTTTCGCGCAATAAAAGAAAAGGTTCGCGCTGCCGCGGCGCCGTGCTGCAATCGCGTCACAGGACTTCTGCCATTTTCGGCAACTTATTTTGATTGCATTGACGTATAAGTTTGATATTTTCACAGCTTCAAGACTTTATATACCTGAGTATTCTATATTTATTCCAATACACGTTCTTGAGAAAAAGGTTTTGACAGACAGCCATACAGTTTTTTTTTTCGATGTAGTTAACTACATATCTACTATTTTTGGCTTTATCCCATTACTTTTGCTATAAGACTTGGTTTTTTGCCAAATTTCATTATTATAGCCCAACGGGAAGTACTCTATAGGTTTTGATGCTAAGGGCAATTAGGTGAAATTTGCTACATAAACGGCTGTTGACATGATCCTGAGAAAAAGGTCTAGACAGACAAACAACGAAGCGATCCTATAAGGGCTCCGTTTTTTCCTTTTGAGGTACATAACCCAAAAAGGTATTAAACCCATTACTTAATTAGGTAAATCTATTATCAACTGGCTAACTCAATTTCAAATAGCTACGTTTATTCTGTCCCTTTTATACCGTAAGTGTGCGTTTCAGCCCAACATTAACAAGTGCGAAAAATATAACCACATTGTAGGTAGTATCTACAATGTGTCTAGTAATTGAAGCTTGATCGCGTTGCGATTGAACTCATCTGAATGCCAATTAAGTTACTACCACTATGCTTTAGGATTTCTTGAAAGTACAATTGTCTGATCTGGCAGCGTGACTAACTTCAAACCGTGAAGAGGATGTTCAACATCCTTTTCACGGTTTAAAGTTAAAACAAAACTGAAAGAGGTAATTTTTGTCAATGTCAATTTTAATAGTAATCTAATCGGTGCAGCTGCTCACATACGTACTCACATACATACTTAATTTTTACCTTACCTATATAGGTAGATACAGGTCCGGGCGCTTAAGTTGGCATGTCGGGAAGAAAAGAGTCCGGATAAGATCCATTTACCTCAGTATCGTAGAGCGTTCTCCCTGTCGTACAGTGAACGTAGACATCTCATGAACTTATAGACTGCCTATCAGTGTATACGAGAGAGGAAAAGTGATCGTTTTCTTTTTATTGAATGTAGGTAATAATTCAGAATTTTTCGTACTGTTTTCTCTGATCTTCTAAACTCAATAGCTTCGTGTAATTTTGATTTGAGAGATTCGATTTTGGGATATAAAACCGTGTCAAAATAAAACAAAGCGAATGACCAGGGTGCTGTGTTGCTATATGTTCCCGATAATAATTGTAATAGTCGGTCTCGATAAATTTTAGGAACCTATCGCATTTTAGGAATCTAAATATTTCATATTATCAATAATTCATCTTCACACTGAATCTGACCCTTTTTTTTAATTGCAAAAACCTCTACGGACTTCACCCCACCGGAGCTAACGGTAATATGGGTATGTTGGTCTTCAACCGACTAAAACCGCACGGTGTCTCTTGCGTCAGCCATGTGGTACAGGGAATCTTGTGTGCCATAGACAGGATATCCCAGAGACCCCAGGTCCCCGGTCCCCCGGTCGCCAGTGCTGGCTGGAGCCGGACCGGACCGGAGTTGGGGATCTAATCCCCCCAACCCTAAAGAAAAGCTCGCGCGGAAACTGAACGCGCCACCATTCTGGGCCTGCTTCTGTTAGGGTGACGGCTAGCTCCGACTGTTACCGACAGGCCCGCGCTCATGGAGGACGTGCCGCGCCTTTTTTGCCTTTGCAAAGTTAATGTTTACACTGAATCTGACCATGCCTCATGAACAAGTAAATGTACATACAGGTGTTTTATTATATATATAATTTACTGTTAAATTTATACGTACTGCGTTTACACTATATAATTTCTTAGCTGTATATTTTTTAAAGTAAATGTGGGATCTTTGGTTTTTACTTTATTATGAGAATAATTTAAGACGACCCATCAAAAACGGCTGTCACCTACTGACCTACTATAATGCTTTCTAATTTTTATTTTAGTGCCGTGTCCATATTTATTCTCTGTCTACAAGTAACCGTAAGACTGTCAGACAGATGTGTGACAGAGAGAACGCTCTACAAAACCGAAGCACGCCGATCTTATCCGGACACTCTCTCTACTTCTCGACGTGCCAACCAAAGTGCCGTTTACTGCGCATTTGTATGTGTCATAAGTAGGGACCCAAACTGTAACCGTAATAAAGTGTTTTAAGACTGTTTTTTGAAACTGTTTTAGAAGAAACCCATTTATAAAAATAACAGATACGAAAGTGTACCATATTCAAAGTGGTACGTTTTATATGTGTTAATAAGTGTAACAGAAATAACGCCCTAAAGAACTAAGTGCTAAAGTACAAAATACCTTTATTTAAAAAAAAAAATAATAATAGGATAGTAAATTTGGCATCGTAGCATTTCGGTTAACACTTATTAACACTGTTAACAGATTAATATCTGTTTTTAATATACAACAGTTACACAATTGAAAGTGGTAACGATTAACAGATTCAATACCACATTTATAGTTGTAACACTATTCATTCTGTAACCTTTCATAGTGTAACCCATATAATTATGTAACCTTTATGAATGTGTTTTTAAGTCCCTGGTCATGAATGGTCATAAGTAAGATTCATTTAGAGTAAATAAACCTTAATATGCTGTATAACATTCCTGAGTGTCGCCCCATAAATTTTTTTTTAAAGAAAGAATAATGCACTCTTATATGAAAATCTAAGCTTTTTAATTTATCACTACATATTCCGCTGTATAAATTTCCACCGCATCTGATTCTCTGTATGTCTCTCTGTTTGTCTGTTCGCGATAAACTCAAAAACTACTGCACCCATTTTCATGCTGTTTTCACCAAGGGAAAGAGTGCTTCTTAGTATATCATTTGTTTTTGTGTAAGTGTAAGTGTAAGTTTTAGTTTATATTGGCTAAAAATATAATGATATTTGTTGGAGGTGTCGGAAAAAATAAGTGGTCTGGGAGCTTTAAACGAAAACGCAGCCTAAACCCTTTGAGATATAACAAAATAAATTGTGTATCCTATATAGGTATAGGTAATAGGGTCCCATGGCTAGCGGGAACGGAATCAGAATTCCACGCTGGTGAAGCCGCGCGCAAAAGTTAGTGTAATATTAAAAAATACGGCATTTAAAGTGATACTAGTCAGTGAATGTAACATTGAAAATAAAATATATCCATAGGTTAATTATTAAGATGTGTATATTTGTAATAATTTATTTAATATTTACATAAATAGCCGCGTCAAGGCACAAAACTAATGTAATGTAATGTAATCTTTGAAATAAATGTAGTACTCTTCGTCTTAATTAGGGATACATTTATTTATTTAGGTATCTTCAGTGTATTTTATTACAAAAAGGTAATAGTTACACCTACAATGTAAAAAGTCGTGTAGAAGGAATTAATATTCAATCTTATCTCATATCTATAGATTTAATCCTTTTATCCACGTACGTAAAACCTTTCATAACTAGCTACGAACATATAATTCTTTTCTTACTTTGATACCCAGCTAAGAAAAAATTATTGAAGTATTGCTTTCGTAACCCAGTTTCATAACCACTTACACAATTTTTACTATGAAAAAATTAATAAACTATCGCTTTCATAACCAACTTTTGTAACCAGCTACAAAAGATGATATTTATGTCCATTTTTTTAGTGGTTTTTAATTAAGAACCGTGACCGCCCCTAATCTCTCCAGCTAAGGTAAATTGCTTGTGTTAAGAGTGGGTTCACGTCGGTAGTGTAATGGCCAGGATTCAAACCGAGACCTCTCGATCGTAGGACTGGGGTCTAGGCTCCTTAACTACTAAGCTATCGATTTCTAGATTGTCACATGTTTTTAAATGAAAAAGCGCATGCAAGATCTGTCCACATCAAATCTATACAAATAAATATTCAATTTATAAATAGGTATTTATTGCGTAGTTTTGATAAATAATATTAATAACCGACGGAAAACATTTTAATTTAATATTCAACAATAAAGCAAATAAAAGTCTCTACGATCTCTGTCGGTGTTGTTCGAAACTTTACGTATGACCATGTGATCCCATTTGAATTAAATTTGTTCTTATAAAGTTTAAATAAACAGTTTGCATAAAATCAACCAATAAATAAAACAGTAACACAAAGCACCCTAATTTTATTTAAGCATTTTGTATGCTTACTTTTTTCTAAAGATTTAGATCGGAAAAAGAGAACATCTAGGACGGGACTTGAACCCGCGACCAGTCCCTTACAGGGGGAATGCTCTGACCAACTGAGCCACCTAGACACGTCCCAGATATTCGAAATTCTCCGATACATTATTACGTCTTAAGGCGACGTTGGAGCCATCTACCGTAATTCTTGCGAACTACGGAAACAATGAACAACTTTACAGTCATTTTTAAACATTGTTTTTTGATGACTCCGCCTAATTAATTCAATTAAATTTTTAAGCATTTTGTATGCTTACTTTTTTCTAAAGATTTAGATCGGAAAAAGAGAACATCTAGGACGGGACTTGAACCCGCGACCAGTCCCTTACAGGGGGAATGCTCTGACCAACTGAGCCACCTAGACACGTCCCAGATATTCGAAATTCTCCGATACATTATTACGTCTTAAGGCGACGTTGGAGCCATCTACCGTAATTCTTGCGAACTACGGAAACAATGAACAACTTTACTGTCATTTTTAAACATTGTTTTTTGATGACTCCGCCTAATTAATTCAATTAAATTTTTAAGCATTTTGTATGCTTACTTTTTTCTAAAGATTTAGATCGGAAAAAGAGAACATCTAGGACGGGACTTGAACCCGCGACCAGTCCCTTACAGGGGGAATGCTCTGACCAACTGAGCCACCTAGACACGTCCCAGATATTCGAAATTCTCCGATACATTATTACGTCTTAAGGCGACGTTGGAGCCATCTACCGTAATTCTTGCGAACTACCCTAATTTTATATTCAATATTCGCTGCCATACAAAATTATAACTATGTTATGTAACAGCGGTTCATAGAAAAAATCTGTAGGCCTACCACGAAACACGAACGTAAGTAGTGTCAATTAGGCACCATGAAGTTACTTCGGATTTAATTATTTTGGTCGCGACCATAAAGTATGTTCGGGAGTGAATCAAACATATCAAGGAGGTTTTCGTTTACAATATATTTCTATTAAAAATGAACTAATATAAACCAACATATTAAAAAAAAATGCTTTTGAAATAAGTCGTATATCGTTATCGTAATAGTATCGTTTCGGGTCGTTTCATGGTGGGGTTTAGGCCGAATGAACTGTTACGTACCGTCTTCGAGACCGATCGCTGGACAAGTGCGTTTCATTGCACCGATTGCCCAAAATTTCGGCTCGCAATTGCGGATGTACGTTTGATGATTAGATATAGAAAAAAATAAAAATCTCCATTAGTTTATATATGTATATATTTCATATATATGCAGGGTCAATAATAGCCAGCTTTTCCCTTTTTAAAAAGATTGTGGCCATGCTCTAGTGATTTTGAATTACGTGTGACATAAGTACTTACTTTTATATCTAATGGGTACTAAGACAGCTTCTAATATGACATTTAATACTTGCTTTAAGTTTATTAACATTAGCAACGTCGTCGGAATAAGAAAAAATCATTCGCTCACACCACGTATAAACTTCATAAATTAAACTATAAGAAATATTCCTTGGTTTCAAAGACTGGTCATGAAATAAAGAAATACAATTAAGAAATCATAAAGTATCATGTACTGTGTGAAGTAAATATAAGTTATAATTAGTTTATACCTACGCTACTTAAACTTTTATATTACAGTATTATTACCATGTATTAAGACATAATTAGGGGACCTTCTCACTAATGTGGTACCGCATTTATATGCCGACTTCATGTATATATATTATTATGCATAAGCCATACTACATCAGTACAATTCTTTTAGAGTTGTGCATTGAAATGTATTGGTCTTGCGTGCAAAAGTCAAAAAAATATTTTTTTTCGGATGTCAAGAGGTGGCTAGTTTAAACCCACAAACTTAGATTAAACTTTAAACAAACTCCCTCTTGACAACTAAAAAATAAAATCGCGTTCTATGACTTTTGCAACCCCTAGATAATGTAACTTTTTCAATGAATCTGCAACAGATTACGCACTGTTCTGTACCTCAAGGATACCTTATCCAGAGGAACATAGAGTCAGGTTGGGCACAGTAGACTGAACGTCTGTAAATAGGGAATATAGCATTTGAATTGTATGTGAAATTGAATATCACTGCGGAGATCCTATTCAAACTAAGTACTACTACACTACGACCATGCAGCATTGGGCTACGAACAATGCCGTAGCGGTGGCTATATTTGGTAACCCATAATATGGAGACTCTTGACACGCTAAAGGAAGAAAAAACACGACAGAAAAGTCAATAGTGTTTATTGATTGCAGTTTCACTTGGTACTATGGCCTTCTATCAGCTATACGAACTTCCATATTTTGAATAAAAATAGGTCTGTAAATACCACAAACAAGTGTTGGACTGATGAACAGTACACCGGTGTCAAACTCTTAAGAGATATACAGGAGCGATATACATGTAGAAAATAAGAACTTACTATATTTTTGATAGGTACTCGTAAGTCAAATTCTGTGTATGAAAAGTTGAAACCAATCAAATTAAATTGTTTAAAGCTTATGAAAGCATTTCTGAACTTTGCATAACTCGAATACAGTACTCGGCCTTACATCGAACTTTAGAAATAAATATGACTCTATAGACTAGACAGCGTAATCTCTGTCATTTATGACATATTTTATTGTTTTGTCACTAAAAGTGGCTAAACACACGATGCAATTTCATAATCAAGTTCTTCCGAAGTCTAGATTGAGCGTACTCTATTCACGAATCAATTCCGCTCAATGCAATTTCATATTCAGCCTTTGGAATCAACTCAAATTGAAATTGTGTCACGTGTAGAAACCCTTAACACCAAATTGATGTACAAATTCACCAGTTGCCAGTTTGTGTATATGTACCATCGATTACTGTACTTATGTGAATAAAAAAACGTTATTTTGGAAAGCGTAGTTCTATGAGCATATTAAGTAGGTATTTGAAAATAATTAAGCTGTATTTGGGCAATGTAAATAGTAAAACTAAGTTAGAAGTAAGTATATTGTACTTTTAGAAGTGTATAAATAAGCCAGTGTAGCCAGTGTGTCACTGCCGGCTAATAGAACCTAGTGCCAAATTCTCTGATTACTAAAACTTAATTGGGTGAGTTTCAATGAATAAAATATTATTTCTCTAGTCTTGGCTCCCCTTGAGTACAGAGATGCGGACATATTTGAATCACGTAAACTCACTTGGATAAGTTTTCATAACAAGGGAGTTGATAGAGTTCCTAATGTTTTATTTAGACTTAATTGGGCCGTGCGTTGTTAGTGTCATGTTGTGCCGACTTCGGCAATTGATTTCGAGCCAAAGGAGGTTCGGTCAGAGTATTGTTACACCGAAGTAACTGCATTATTTGGTAAAAAATAAATTGGAAGGCCAGTTTCATACAATGGGCGGAAAAGGGAAAGCAAAGGTATACACACACACACAGGCGAATATCATCAAAATACGGGAATTTGCAAATGGCGGAGCGATTGAAGTAAGTTGAAATCCTCGTAAGAACAATTTACCCTTGCATGATTTCAAATCGTTGTATTAATTCAACCTCAACTAACAGAATATTATGATCGTTTTTAAATTTTTTCCGAGGATACGGTGGATACAGTTTGGTATTGCAGCTACATAATTATCTATCATCTTCATCCAAAATTCAATTACAATAGTTAAAGGATGAAAGAATTTATTACACTAAGTTATGACTGTGACACATTGCGCGGCGGAGGGAGAAACGCCACCATTATGAGGTCATTTTGCTGCGTATTACCCGTTACGAGACGTATTCACGTACAACACACGGCCGTATCCATGATACAGCCACACCCCATATTGTTTCATCGACTCTTATGTAAATATTGTTTTGCCCGAACCTTTTTTAGCATATAGAAGTTATTTTGCCAAGCGATACGACACAGACGACGACGGCCCTTTTTGCGGTGTCTGTTACAAGCGTCGATACTCGATACCGAACTTGCTCTACGTTAGTTGCGACGACCAAGGGTTTACACTAGTTCGTTGGGTGACTTCGGGTGCCCGCTAACCTTAACATTTCTATACAATTATATATACACATGTAGCAGAGTAATTAATTATTAACATGCTGTAGGCTCTATATTGTCAAAGAGATATAGAGTCTCATAGGTAATCACTAATCAATGTATTCATTGCTATTTGTATAACTATTGTAGCTTATATGATAGACAGTGTAGCACTGAGCTGCTTTATCACTTATATGAATTTTTAATACAGAGCCGCGGCTATATTTCCTGGTACAGTACCCAAACCTACGGTTGAAAAGCAAAAGGATAAAGGATGCTAGCGACGGCAACAATTGATAGGAAAACCACTATACTTACGTTTATATGTCATTTGGGAACTTTTTCTTTGAAAAGTTTATGTCACTTGTCTTCTATTGCCTTTCAACTGACGTTCAACAGATTTTTTTATTTGCGGCGAAAATAATGCGAATAATTTACAACTATAGAGTCACGTCACTAAACTTCTTACACTTATGTGTTTGTTTAGTTTAGATAAGTGGTGTACAGGGCCCGACAAAGATATACTTGGGCCAAACGAACTTCATCTATAAATCTGCTAGGCACACCGTCTGATTGACGGACAAGGTTCAAGTCACTCCCGTAAAAGCCAACCAAACCAAAAACTTGGAAACGAGGTGTAGGATAGTGGGCTCCAGACCCCAAAGTGCAAGCTTTGAACGTAATCAGGATTGGCATTATGGAAAAGAGTTAAGTTCAGATCATTACATGTGTTATAACATTAAGGTAACATAGGTACATAATTATATTAAACTCCATTAATTTACCTTCATTTATCAATGGTAGATGTATTAATTGTTAGCTAGTAGCATATAGTTTTAGAAAGTTATACATGAAAATTGCTTAATATATTGACATCAGATATTATGAGTCTTTTTATTTTATAACGCTCTCTTGTAAAGGCCCACCTAATCGTAAGCGTTTATCGTAACCGTAGAAGTCATATTTACTACGTGACTAATCCTTTCCTCGTGCCCATTACTGTATTCATATACACCAGAATCAATGGTAGTGACCCATGGACACGCTGACTACCTGCCTAAAGATACTCGTAAAAGAATATTATTGGGTAAAAGTTAGAGATCAGACAACAGAGCGTTCAACAAAACATTTACTTTTATGTTAATAAAAAGTGCGACACCCCGGCGTCTGTAGACCCGAGACGGCGTGCGGTTTTAGTCGGTTCAAGCCCGACATAACCGCCCCCGCTGGCACGCGGGGGGGTATCCGAAGGGATTTCCGCACGAAAAAAAAAAAAAAAAAAAAAAAAAAAGGGTGCTTGATGATGATTATTATAAGCACCCCAAGCTTTTTTCGCTCCAAGCTATAGTGGATCCCGGGCCCTAAACTTTGGATGTAGCTGTACTTGGCGCTCAGATGATGATGACGTACACTATCTAAGAGGCTGAGAAAAAATTACTTTCGCATTTGAAACTGCTCATTCATTCTTGGAAATAAATCTACATACATACTGTTTATATTCATATTTAAAACCCTCATATACAAACGAAATATGCAGTCGCCATTCTCGTCATTTCGCTTCGCTCACTCAGCTCTTATACGCGGCATAGCCGTTAGTTGGTGACTGAACTCCTCCGTAACCACTCGCGCGTTCTTCACCAAATTTACCACGGTGATAGTGTGGATACTGAGGAGTGTTTTGAAGCAAGATAGTTCATGTTCGATGTACCATTGAGGAATAATCACTGAAAAAAAGTTTCACGAGCGCGCGGCCTTAGCTAAGCGCGCGACCGTAGTAAGATGTCTTATTTTCAAGTAAGAGTCCTGCTCGCTGAGCTCAATTTATTTCAGTCGCACCCTGCACTGAATTCCTAGTAATAATATATATTAAAAGTTAATATTAACTTAACACATTCCAAGTAACCGAAGAGCTTAGCTCTAAAACCTTATATAAAATAATAAACAAAAATTGATGATTACAAAAATATACATCAATTATATTTATTGATTTATTTCAATATTTAGATCATTTGTAAATTTGTAAGTGTTCAGGAATTTCTGAGGGCAACAGTATATTACCCAACCCTCATGTGCAGGTGATAGGTAAATGTGGTTAAACATAAGCCCATGTAGATAATCATAAACCCATGATTAATTGCTGTATCACGATCGTGTGGCGTGGTGTAGAGGCAAGGGATGCGAGTGAAGTTGCACTTATTCGGAAGCTACACACACATACATTTACAAATCAATAAAGTAAAAACGAAACAACCACTAAGGCGAAGTATTGCGCGACGTGCTTTATGGATCTCTCGTTAAAAGCATGTCACACGTCTTTAATAACCTATTGAAAACATATTTACAACACTTAAATAAAAACCAGTATTTATCCAGTAGATAATTAAAATACAACGCATTACAATTACTGGGCACGATCACAATACAAGTGCTTTCGCTCATCGCTCACAATATCATACCCATCCCATCCCAGAATCCATCAATAAACTCATAAAATTAGTCCACCTCTTTTATAAAAAACCAGTAGACAAAACATTGACATCCGTCATAAAGGCTGTCATTATCATTACAAGGGACAACAAATCATTAGTCCAACATGCGAGCTAGGTCGCCCGAGAAACGATGGCGACAAAAACCGGTGAGGCAGCCAACTTACAGGATCGAGACAGAGAGGAACCCGGAAACCACACCACAGTATTTTCAGGTATATGCTTATGAATTATTTATCGTATAGCTAGAGAGACCATGCATTGGAATAAAAGAGGACATTCTAAGATAATCGAAAGAGGCTCGTGGCTACCGAGTAGGTTAGCACATTGCAAGGTCGAGCAAGACTAGCCAGTTCAGTCTTAGGATGTGTGACCCTTCTTAACACAATCGGAAAGGTCATAAGTCTTCATTCCCGGTTACCATACGAACATCTGTACCATTCATTACGATCGAAGGTCAGATGGCAATGGCTTCACGGTAAATATCGAAGTTCGGGGCCGTTTCGTAATAATTAGTCGGGAAAAGCTCGGAGAAAAAAAGAAAGAAAATACTGCTATGTCCGTCTTATTTGACAGAAAAGTAAAGTTTTCCTAACAAAAAGTTTACTTTTCCCAGTACCTTTTTTTTTTCGTGCTGAAATCCCCTCGGATTCCCCCCGCCGGCCAGCGGGGGCGGTTATGTCGGGCTTGAACCGACCAAAACCGCACGCCATCTCGGGTCTGCAGACGCCGGGGTGTAAGGTTGCCCATAGAGCATATCCCTCGCACCCCGACTGACCCTGGGCCATCTCCGGTTTCGAGATGGCCCCCTCGGGTTTGGGAACCACGGTGTCCCCCCCGTCTTGCCCCGGTTTGGGGGAGGGGCGCTAGTCGCCCCACCGTCCCGTCCTGCTTCTGCTGGGGTGACAGGCGGCCTCACCTGCCACCCCCAGGCCTGCGCTCATGGAGGACGGAGGTCGTTAAGCGACCTCCGGCGCCTGAGTCGCCTGCGACGCGCGGCGAGCATGTTGCGGGCTCGGCGGGCCGGGAGAGTTCTGAACCTCTCCCGGGCGACTTTTACTCGTATATAGAGTAATTTCCCTTCTAATTCCCTTCAAAAATTCCACCCTGTATTTCCACAATATATTATATTATTTTCTTAATGTTTACAATGATAGGTGCGAATTCCGCTACGTAATTGAAAAAAAAAATAGTATTTATTTTTAATTTAAAAATTAGTACTTTATTGAATGTAATAAAATACTATTTTTTTCCACAACAAGCTTGGTGTCCCTACTGCCAACCCTTTATTGGTAGTTGTTACGTTTTTGTCGGAGACAATGCGCTCGCATGTCCAGCGTGCAATTGTGCCTCAAGCCACTGCATTACTTCATATATATACAGCCGCCTTTTCACATAAGGGGACCATCTGTCAATTTTAAAGAGGTGATTTTAATGAGCAAGGGCATTGATCTTTGATTTTTCGGTTTGAAGTTGGGCAATATTTTTTGGGGACTAGAGGCCATTGACATTCTGTAATAAAGTAGCTTCCATTTTCTTTCTACGGTTGGCTATTGTATCACCGTGAGTCTTAACAGTTACCTCTGTTGCGTAGCGGAAACAGCGTTCAAGTGTTACGTAACGGGCGGTTGTGGGTTCGGTTCCCGCCCAGTGCAAATATTTTTACACAAACAATTTACAAACATGAATATGTCTATTGGCATTGGTCTGAGTATTTCTCTGTATAATATATATGTGTGTATTTACTAAAAGAAGTATCTAAGTATATCCACATTATAGAACCTATATTACAAGGTATTCTTGGTTTAGTTTAGGCATTATGCGCTATGTAGCTTGACTCAGAATAATGTATTATTACATTTATTACTTAAAAAATATAGATGCCAAAATCATAGCTTGTCCATCTGTATTCCGCATACTTCTTAAACCGCATAAAAATACACAACACACATCACACACACAGTTTTAATCAAATTTTTAGTGTCTTCACGACATGTACTCAAAGAAAAGTTTTAGGGTTAGGCCCCTAGTCAACCTCAGCTGTTAGCCGGTATACCTGACAAACACACGAGACTGGTGCAAGCTTTACTTTCGGGGTCAAGAGGTCATGCGGCATTCGTTACAAAGAGTAATCGAAACCCAGGCTTCAAGGTGAAAACCACAGAACAACGCCAGAATAATTAATGGCTTTTAATTGGTAGGTACTATATTGCCGATGGCCCAGGGTCAGTCGGGGTACGAGGGATATGCTCTATGGGCAACCTTACACCCCGGCGTCTGAAGACCCGAGACGGCGTGTGGTTTTGTCGGTTCAAGCCCGACATAACCGCCCCCGCTGCCACGCGGGGGGGTATCCGAAGGGATTTCCGCACGAAAAAAAAAAAAAAGGTACTGTATTTGCCCGACATAATCAGTCCCGCTGGCCGCCGGGGGGGGGGGGGCGTGAATGCGAGGGGATTTCCGCACGAAAAAATAAGATACTATATTGTAAACCGTATTGATAACATAACATAACTTCACGCCTATGGATAGTACATATCATATTGTACTGTAGAGATCATGATCATCACAGTGTTGTGGTCCGATCCAGACTTTTACCTCGGAGGCCCAGGTCCATCATCTGGCTTTTTCTCCTCAACTTCTTGAGCTTTCTGGGCATTCCTGGCAATGAGGCGATTACCGTGTGTCATCCCTTACGTCGTCAAACCAGCACTTCTTAAGTCTCCTACTCTAACCGGGACCCAGTGAAAGTGGCGTGGCCACACATTTGTACTGCAGAGAAGAGAGCGAGATTATTCTATGACGTAAATAATTACTTCGGGCCACCAACCAGGTGGACACCGAAGTCTTAAAATCACGCAAAAAAAAACAAAATCTTACACCCACTTTTTATCACTTTTCTCGACGTTTCACATGATTCTAAGTCTAATTAAGCAAAAAAAAATATTTTGTGTCTGTCTGTCTGTTGGTCTGGATGTCTGGATGTCTGTTTACGCAATAACTCAAGAACCACTTATCCAATTTAAAATATTCTTTATAATAATCATCTTGTTTGGTTAATGGGAAGAACTGATTAGATTTTGGGGTTTGAACGTTCAAGGTTTCGGGTACCTACCATACAAATAGTCCCTAAAAATAAGTTTGGCCCAAAGTTTGACAATCACTGTGTGATTTCTGCCCCATTAGATTTTATTAAAATGCATTGAATTTAAGACGTGAATGACAATCCTTATATTACTGTGCTCATCGTACTGTAAATGCAAGCTCGACTGCACTTGTAATATCGAAGCCTGATTCAGGTGCGAACAAATTATATTTCCAACACATTGGGGTTCATTCTGTAAAGGGAGTTAGTGTGAAAGAAAGCCAATACTACCTACCTCGTTCGTTCTCGGGGCTGTGGAGCTAGTAGGTAATACTTCATTGATTTTTATTTCGATGTTATTACTTAACACAGAACTAGTGTTACTTCCAGTCCACTAGAGGGGCTATTATGACTATGAGGTAAGTCAATTATGAGTGACCATTCTTAACACATTGAGACTCGCCCGTGCTTCCGAGAGCACATAAAGCCGTCGTCGATTCGTCGCCGTCTTTCATTACGGATAGTCGGCGCCCTACACGAAGTCCGAAGACTTTGTCCAACTACAGCCATGTTTCTATGTTAAAGTATTTAAACGACAGCTGAAGCCGAGGTGAGATATCATATCGCCATAAGAAATTTGATACTCACCCTCGAATTCAGCTGTCGAAATTTATAAATACTCTTACAGAATACCATGGCTGAACTTTGATATAGCCAGTGAGTGGTGGAGATCAGATGGTAGTTCACGGCTTCGTTTACTAACTTTTATACAATTTTCTAAAATGTAGAACACACTGGAAATAACGTCAACATAAATACCCTTGAATTGTTTATGCCACGGTTATTGTGATGCAGGTAGTCCGTGGCCGGTTATGAAGGATGTCTCTTGCGCGTTACCTAGTCACTTCTTCTACTTCCAAGTGCCAATCCTGATTGCATTTGACACCCAGGATTCATTCTCTCACTTTTCCCTTCACCTTCCACCTATTCCTTTTGTATTCTAATGCGTTGACTGAAAATGCCAATGTATTCCACTAATTATGCTGACAAGTCATTCACAGTTAAGGCTGTGCGCTTATGGAATGCATTACCATTAGATATCAAACGCGTATAATCCATTTACTTGGTAAAAGATCATTACCTGTCATTGTGTACGTTAGAGTACCTATACATACTGTGTATACTCTAAGTCGTGTACTCTGAGAAAGTTCCAAATTATATGCTCACTCTATCACTACATATTTTAAAATAAAGTCCTCCACCGCGTCTGTCTGCACCAATTTTCATGCTGTTTTCTCCAATGGATAGAGTGGTTCTCGAGGAAGGTTTTAGTATATTGTTTGTTGATTTTGTATACATTGGCTAAAATATAATTCTATTTGTCTGTTTGTCGAAAAAAAATAAGCCGTGGGAGCTTTCAACGAAAATGCTTAAACGCTGCCTTAAACCCTTAGGGATATAAGAAAATGATGTATGGTGGAATTGTATATCTTATATATGTTGTGGCGGTGGAACGTGCAACCGCGCGGGAACGGAATCATAGTTCCAAGCGGGTGAAGGCGCGGGCAACAACTTGTATTTTAAATTTACCTACCTACCTATTTATTTTGTATCATCATCATCATCATCAACCTATTCTAGTCCACTGCTGGACATAGATCTCCCCTAATGAGCGCCATAGCGCCCTGTCTTCAGCTTGCCGCATCCAGCATATATATATATTATTTTGTATAGTAATTGTATATATTATACCTACAATATGTGCCACAAAATTATTTATTTATTTTATTATAAATTCATTTTTCTCCATCTTAATTTGATTTGTTATTATTTTTTTGAATTACCGTTCATTATTAGGTTGCCTTGCTTTTAGCGATAAGGCCGCACATTGTACATTTAACTGTAAACAGGGTGTACATTAAAGAGTTATTTATCTATCTACCCAAAACTAAGCTCAAAGTCACTAAGCTTAGGTACATTATCGGGTAACTTTTAATGAAGTGTATCATCTACAGCTAACAGTAGGCTAACTGTTCTATGTTTCAGATATCAGTGAATGTTTTAGAAGCTCGCAAACTGACTTGGACAAATCCTCATTCGGCCAATTCGTATGTTATTGTTGTGCTTGGCAAAAAGAAACACAGGACGAGTATAAGGCGCAATATGGAAGAACCATGCTATAGAGAGGTAACCAAACTTATTATTATATCACCTTTATTGAACGCGTGCGCCGTGCGGTGGGACTCGGTACTTATGGATCACTGGATAGGGTTACATTAGAAATTCACGAGTATTTAAACTCAATTTGTATCAGTACTAATACTAGGTTAAGATTCACTGTTACTAACAAATATGGTACAAAGTCTGAAATAAAATTTATTCTGATTCTGTCCAGCATATTTCAGCTCATAAACTTTTAGACATAAAATTGGTTCAGTAGAGTAGGTATATAATTGAGGCCAGTTTGTACTAAAGTGGATAGTTGAGGTTATAGGGTATTTTTTTAACATACCCAATAACCTCGTCTGTTGTTTAGTGGGTGCACTTGAGGTCTTTTTTTACCGCTACACCACATTGAATTAAAACATTGAATATTTGACATTTCTATAATCGAAGATTGGTCCTTCGATAATTGCTTCCGTTGGATCAAACGAGTCCTAGAGTTAAGACTGCGAATTGACAAAAGTTAAGTGATAGCCCCCAAGACTAGATGCGGAAAGCCGAGGATCGGGTGTGTGGGAGAGGCCGCCACCAGTGGACTACGATAGATTAAACTGATTGATTCCTATAATCGCAAAGTTCGCATACTTTGCTCTCTGTTAACATATCTGTTAGATTTCGTACTTACCCATCATTACTTACCTTCCACGTACTAAAATGTAAGTGCAGCTCCAGTGCTCTTGTCCAAGTCGTGTGAGTGCACACACCGCGACGGCTATCGGTTCATTACCTCTGCTTACCCTCAGAAAAAAACATACAATAAAGGCAATAAAACTTATACTTTATACAAATGATACAAACCCTAATTAGTTCCACACAGACAAAAAGGTATTATTTTTAACATTACTCCAGGTTTTATGTGATACTGAAATAAATCAAAGAGCTCCTTGTGTACGTATAGATGCGTAGGGCTGGCAATACTTGAGTGACTTGACTCTGGTGTTGCAATGTTTATCTTTGTCATCGTCATTACAGGGCTAGTCCCGGTGGCATCCAACTCTTGCACTTTAAAGCCTGAGGTCAGTTCTTCTACTCTATCTCTTGATTTGGCTTCATCATCATGTCAGTGTTAGGAGCTCGTGGCTAGGTCGGGGCGGCGGCGCACTACGCGTTACCCCCCTTTTTCCAGGGGCAAGACAGGGACACCGTGGTGCCCAAACCCGAGGGGGCATCTCGAAAGCGCAGATGGCCCTGTGTCCGCTGGAGGGCGAGGGAAATGCCTTATGTCACCCAGACGTCGGGGTGTAAGGTGGCCCACCTTACACCCCGGCGTCAGAAAACCCGCGACGGCGTGCGGTTTAAGTCGGGATTCTAATCCGATATAAGCACCCCCGCTTGTCGGCTATCCGGGGGGATATCCGCACGAAACAATAAAAGTTGCTAAGACTCAGATTGGATAAGATAGGAAAATATTATAAGGTAAACTAATACTTGCCAGGTCAGTCTAAGCAGGCCGTGGCGGAGGCGTGTCGTGTGTGCCCTACACACGCCTGCCAACTCACCGAAGCGGGATAAAACCCGACCCCACCAGGCGAGGCCGCGGTGGCGGCCAAGGTCCGCCGGCAACCCTGGGGTTATCCTTCCGAGGGCTTACCCGGAGTGCCCGTGCCCGACACTTGGGGAGGACACCGTGCGGTTTTAGTCGAGACACGACATTGGATTTCCGCACGTAAAAAAAAAAAAAAAAATGCCAGGTCAGTCTTAGGATGGGTGACTTTTCTTAACACATTGAGACCTCTCTGTGCCTCGGAGAGCACGTTAAACCCTCGTATTAAAACGGTATATTAAAACGTATAGGTAGTTGGGGCGCTAAAAATCCGAGTAGTCCGACTACTTAGTCTAATTACTGAACCAGTGGATCGTGAAGGTTAGCTGACAGTCGCTTCTCGTAAAATATAGAAGTTCGGCATTTTGTTGTTAGATTGAAAGTCACTGAATTAAGTTGGGAAAAGGCTCGGAGACTGAACCCCTCCAGCTAAGCTAAATTGCTTTGGGTTCACGCAAGGGCGGATCCAGGGGGGGTGGGGGGGTCATGGGGGTCATGACCCCTCCCCCTGGGCTGGGTCCAGGACCTAGGTGGACCACTAATTAAAATTGTTAAACATAATGTTTTTATATATTTTTTTGTCACAATATAGATTCTATGTAAGTAACTTCAATATTTAATTAAGTAATTAATATAATATTTTGTATTACTGGTTTGTATAGGTACCTTTTTACTTTTTCGTGCGGAAATCGCTTCGGATACCCCCCCGCCGTCGTCTCGGGTCTAAAGACGCCGGGGTGTAAGGTTGCCCATAGAGCATATCCCTCGCACCCCGACTGACTCTGGGCCATCTCCGGTTTCGAGATGGCCCCCTGATGAAGTCGTGGCTAAGAACTTCAATGGTTGAAGAACGTCTAACCGGACTGGCACTTCTCCACGTCCATAAAAAAGTACCCATTGAAGTAGATGAAGTGATAACGCGTTTCGGGAGAAGACGCAAAAGAAACATTGATTTTGTTATTTAAATATAGGTATTTTTAAGTACATACATTACATAAGTTACATACATTAATAAAATACCTACTTTTTACTTGTATCTATTGATTATAAAAATTAAATTATAACTTGTGACTTGACCACGACTATGTGACCTCCCTCTGGCACCAAAGCTGGATCCGCCCTTGGGTTCACGTCGCTAGTGTAATGGCCAGTATTCGAACCCGAGACCTCTCGATCGTAAGGCCGACTCCTTAACCTTGCTTGATGCTTTTGAAATGCGGTATAATATTGATCTCATGGGAAATAATAAGAATAGATTTGTACCTACCAATAACCAATACCTAAACGAAGTCACTAGTACTTATTTATCTAATATTGGGGTTGCGCCGGAACTGCTCGATTCGTTTTTTTATATTTATTATTTGGGTAAAATATCGTGATCTGATTACACCCTTTTAAGTATTCTACTAATTAAGCGGCTTCCTGTGCCTACCTATAGGAACCCTTTTTTTTTGTGGGGAAATCGGAGAAAGGTCAGATAGCTTAAGCCCAAATAATGTTGAAGGGGTCGCAACAAATAAAACATTTGTTCACCTGACGTGATTATTTGGGCCATGTAACAAAATTTATAATGTCTCGTACTTGTTTATTTTTTCTGATTTAATAATAAGGGTATGAATGATGTTAGCAGTGACATCTTTTATGCTATACGCGTTCTATTTCAATCAAATTATTTTAGAAAAGCGACATCTGTAAATTTGTACTTGTACTAATTCACATGTATGTTTATGTGTGTGTGTGTGTGAATTAGTACACGTACAAATTTACAGATGTCGTTGTTTCTGAAACTAATGTGTGATACACCATTGTTGCTTAGCATTTCAAACCAGTTACGATAGATGGCAGGCAGTAAAAAAGAAAAATATTTTGTCATTGTGCGATAGGGTTACCCCAGCTAACCCAGTGGATTTTGTCGAATTTCGTCATTTGAGTTTTACAGATAACTAGCGGCCTTTGAACGGGTATAATTAAAAAAAAATCATCCCCAGATTACAGCGCCACCTACCGTTACCGTTACTTTTTGTTAAGTACAAGTTTAGAACTTGCCATATTAATTATTTATTCCTTATTCTATATATAATTACCTACTATTGTATAAAATGTTAATCTTAGGGTAAATGCCACGTTTATATATATTTCTAATCAGAAGGAGATATGAAATTCCGTGCTTATTATTATGAAAATGACGTTAAAAATTCTCTACTCCTACGAGGTAGAATAAGAAATGAATGGTTGTATTATGGAAGTTCGTCACAGTAAAAACTGTAAATGACATAATACTTACCTGCTTCTCTAATTAAAAAAAAAATTGCAAACGTATATCGTACCTATAGGTATAAGCATTTGTAAAAATTTCACTCCTTTCGATTGGGTAAAAAATTAATTAGAAAAAATGAATTGAAGTAGGTACCTATAAGTATACCTTTAAGTCGGGGTGGGAGGTATATGCTCTGGGCAACCTTACACCCCGGCGTCTGAAGACCTGAGACGCCGTGCGGTTTTAGTCGGTTCAAGCCCGACATAACCGCCCCCGCTGGTCGTCGGGGGGGGGGGGATCCGAAGGGATTTTCGCACGAAAAAGATAAAAAAAATGTAACAATTTTTTTTTTAGTACCTACCCGCACCTTTGTATCTATAGATAACCTGTTCCGACTGATTCATCAACGCAGAGCCGAGTAGAGCAGAGTAAACTATTGGGGTGACAAACTTCTTATTTTGGGAGCTGATGCCTTTTATGTTGAAAGCATCCACTAATGAAGGATTTTTGAAGGGTTTTAACAATGGTGGCACTCAGCTGACGGCCTCATCAGAAGAGGATTGTCGTCGCAGCACCGTGTGACACCCACCAGTCCCACTAGTGCTGCGACCACAATCCCCCTGCCCGGCTATGCACTTGCTGACCCCTGAACGCAATCAAACCGAAATTGGATTACTATGGAGGGTTTTTCGCAATCTTGCACGATGGTACCCACCCGGCCGAATTTTGTGACAAATTTGTGTCATCAAATTTCTACCACCAGTGAACTTTCTCGTTCTGTCTATTCTCTCGGGACATCCTATCATACACCGAATTATAATTCGATGACTTATGGGTTATGTTTCTGTTTGTCTACAGTATTTCATGTTCGAGCAGTACGTGAGCATTCGAGACATACAACGGTCGAGTATATGGTTCGCAGTTATGGAACCCCGCTGCTGTGCTCCTGCTCGTCTCATGGGCGAGGCAACGATAGACCTTGGTTCTATATGGTCTCAGCCACGTAAGTTATATATATTACTAGCTGTCCCCCGCGGATTCGCCCGTGACATACTTCAATCGCCCATGGCACCTATTTAGCCCAGACATGCATTAGTTTCGCAATAATAAATGGAAAATTGCCCGATTTGTTGACACATTTCTAATTAAATATTGCGACTATAAATTGAGATGTAAGCTATATCTTTCAAGATGGATCAAATTGCACACAGTGTGCAAATCAAATTTACAATCGATTCAGTATTTTAGGAGTCCATCGCGGACAAACAACGGTGACACGTAATTTTTATATTATAAAGACATACTTCAATCGCCCATGGCACCTCATGCATTAGTTTCGCAATAATATATGGAAATTTGCCCGATTTGTTGACACATTTCTAATTAAATATTGCGACTATAAATTGAGATGTAAGCTATATCTTTCAAGATGGATCAAATTGCACACGGTGTGCAAATCAAATTTACAATCGGTTCAGTATTTTAGGAGGCCATCGCGGACTATTAACGTTATACGTAATTTTTATATATAAAGATAAGTACGTGTTTCCTACTTATATTATAAAATGTGAAAGTTTCTGGAGATGTTTGTATGTTTGGATGGTCGTTACTTCACCACACCCAAATGGAGAGATAGCACGGAGTTCCCTTTTCTTCCGACTGACTCTGAATCTGACTGACAGATGCTTTTCGGTAACGCCTTCGTACTGTCCGAGCTGGGTAATGCCTAAATGTTTTCGGTTAGCATGATGGAGACGTAAGTGCCAAAGTTTATTTACTCATAGTTCGTTTCAGAATTATTATTCCAAACAGGATACAGGTTACCTTTTCGTTTCTGCTGTCAGTCTGTTACGCTTTTACGCCTAACACGATTTTGATGAAATTTAGTACAGATATAGACTATAGTTTGGGAAAGGACTAATAATATTAGTCGGAATACTCGGAATATTGTATAATAAGAGTTACCTAATAGAAATGTCCATAATATTCTGCTGTATCCAGCGTAAAAATATTGATATATATTTTTATTTATTTATTTATTCAGCAAAGACACATTTTTGCATTATGTTATATCGTCAAACTTTTAGGGCAGTTTGTAAGCGCTACGCTCATATGCAGTATAGTAATTAAATCCTACCCATCCACCCAATTTATTATATATACTAATTGTTATTTATTGCATGGTGCAACATTTAACATAACCAAATTAATCATTTTTTAAATATCTCCAATGTACAGTCACAGCTAATATAAGAAAGATAGATAATAATTTATATGCACTTAGGTATATTAAATGAATAATACAAAACATTACGAAGATTAGACATTAGATCAGTAATTTATTATCTAAAAAGACTACTAGGCCCCTAAGGAGAACCGTTCTGGCTGAATAAAAAATAAACACATATTATTAAAAAAACTAATTATTTGGATGAGGTTGACCAGATTGATGTCGATGAAAAAATATAGGTATCGACATTCATCTCCGGTAAGGGGAGCTACGGGGACCACCTGCTTCGGATCAGGAAGGAGCCAACGCCTGAGTGCCATCACTGCGACACGAGCGAGGACTCGGGGCTGCACACGCTGGCGGACTGCCCGGCGTGGGAGGCGCCGAGGCGTGTCCTCGTGGCAGCCATCGGGGTGGGAGTCCTACGACGTTCCGAAGCTAATCTAAGAATTGATTAAAACCTAATCCATAAAAGAGCTAAAATTTTGGGTCAGTTTTCATAAATTGGCATATTTGAAACTACAACTGGATACCGGACTTATAGTTAAGGAAAAAATTAGATCGGGTCAGGTTACAAATGAATTTTAGTAAAAGTTTGCTTTTTCTAACCTAACCCACTTCGGGTTAGGTTTTCGGGTCAGGTTTGGAAAAACGGATCGGGTCCGTCATTTTTGGGCTAATATTTGATTTGACTTGTGATGCACCTACAAGAAAGCTTGTTTTAGAAATGTTTTTGATTTCATAATTTATAATTTAATGAATACACAGAATTTCGTCTATTGCCTTTGTCTCAGTACTGGTGACTGTGTTGCAACATTATATTGGCATCGACAACAAAAGGAACTTGTCAATTTCTTCTATATAGTCGACAGTTCACTCAGAGTATTTAATGAATTTCAGAAAATAATCTTGAAGTATTTCATTTCTACCGCACTTTTGGATTATAAGTCTACGTTGAAAGTAGAGTGAATGCAGTGGAGATGCGGTCATTGCGTAGTATGTGTGGAGTAAGGTTGGCTGATAGGAAGAGGAATACAGATATACGAGAAAGGTGTGGCCTGAAAGAGAATGTTGTTTAGAATTGAAAAGGGTATGCTAAGTTGGTTTGGGCACTTAGAACGAATGAGTACTGAGCGAATGACACACCAAGTATATAAGGCAGATGTAAGTGGGCAGGCAAGCCGGGGTCGACCTCACAGGACATACACTGATCAAATTACTGAGATACTGAAAAAAGGGCAGGTCAAAAGCACTCGGAACCGGTGGGCTTGCATGAAACGTTTAATGACAGTGAAGGAAGCTCGTGAAGTATGTAAGGACAGAAGCAGATGGCGGTCTTTTGTCTCTGCCTACCCCGCAGGAAAAAGGCGTGAGTATATGTATGTATGTATGTTTAGGATGGATTTTTTTTCCCTTTCGAATGTGTATTCTAAGTGATACATCATTACACTATTTCACAATTTCAAAGTACCTATCTGTGAGAATGATATTGTACTATTAAATTCTTAGCATTTGCATCGAATTTGTAATAATCTTCTGTTTGAAATAATAATAATCTTTGGTAGAAATTTGATGACACAAATTTGTCACAAAATTCGGCCGGGTAGGTACCACCGTGCACGATTGCGAAAAACCCTCCATAGTAATCCAATTTCGGTTTGATTGCGTTCAGGGGTCAGCAAGTGCATAGCCGGGCAGGGGGATTGTGGTCGCAGCACTAGTGAGACCGGCGGGTGTCACGCGGTGCTGCGACGACAATCCTCTTCTGATGAGGCCGTCAAGCTGAGTGCCACCATTGTTAACATGGTACATGTATGTAATGGTGACACACTTTCCTGAGACTTTACCTTCAGCTTACCATCAAGCGTGGTGATGTCAAATTGACGTCCTAAATATAAAAAAAAACGCCTCACGCAGTCCACGCACGTGCTGAGCCATCTTTGTTATAGATTTTTCTCAAAATGTAAGTTTACTTTATCAATCTGCTTAATATAATTGTAATACTATAACAATTCAGATATATAGCGCAATGAAAGTGTTTGTTGGGATTTATATTAAAACAGTGCATATCGTTTGTACGCCATTTAATTGAGAACCTACCACTACAAGTAAATTTAACAATATATGGAAACATGCAAGATAATTTTAACAATTTATGGAAAAACCGGCCAACACTTTACACAATACAATTTATCATTATGACTTATACCTATTACAAATAACATTAAAACATACAATTCTAAAACGAATACTAATTGCTTATATATAATTTATATATATATTTGCTTATTATATATAATATATAACTATCACAAAAATTTAAACTCTAAATTTACCGTGTCACACATAACTAGCTAAACACAAGAAAATATTACTTACAATAATAAAACCAACCATTTAATTTAGTAATTAAAATGGATCTTTTGAGGTTTACACTTTAGTACAGATAAAGTTAACAATACTGACATACTTAAAAACACGCGCACACACCACACACACAAAGTAAAACACGAGTAAACATATATACAACTAGAATCCCTGTAAAACACACACCAAACACAAACTAAAAGATATATACGGATATAAATAGAAAGAGAGAAGAAGAGAATAGAATCTATACAAGTTTAAATCCAAAATAGATAAAGTTAGCAATGTTTGGAAACATTGAATATACATGTCTACACATGGTATACATTTGATTTATTATTATTATATGTAGAGACATATGTCACAAAAGTTACAGCTATGTTCAGTCACTATAACTGCCACACGTGGGATAAATGTGGTGCAGGTCTTTTCACAGAGTTCGAGGAATAATTATTACCTGCAGACAAAACTCCTTGTCCACGACAGGTATTATGTCCAGAAGAGGAGTAACCATGATTCACTAAGCTTGCATGGAGCTATGAAGTAGCTAAGAAATCAATAATTGTTTATACTCGTATAATAAATCGCTAAGCGTCCAGATTGACAGCTTGTTTGGATGAGATGTATTAACTTCCTATTACGTGATAATACTTCGGTACTGTCACTATTGGTGTATTAATAATGATGATAGTTTTGGACACACGTCCGTTCATTGCAATGAGAGTTGCCCGAATACCCAGGGCACCCTAGCGGCTTCGCTTTTATAGCGCCGGCGCGACACCGATCAAAAAAACTCACAAGACGGGATGGCAGCTAGTCCCCTCCAGTGCTGTGTTGTACGTTAGGGTGTCCCGTCCATGTATGAGACCAACATTTTTTCGAGCTAAATTATCGCAACAGTCAAGCCATCAAGCAAAATACCACCATTGTAGCATTATCGGTACCTATAATGGTGACCCTCATTCCTGAGACTTTACTTTTAGCTTACAATCAGGCGAGGTGAACTCATATTGACGTTACCATTATAAAAATTAATAAACAGATTACGAAAAACGTTTAATTTCTTGTCATCTTGAGGCTCTACCACGCTCTGAAGTTTCGATAATTTTACTTTACTAATTTATTATTTTACTGAAAGCTATCTTACAAATGACTTATGGAAAGATAGGTCTTTACAGAATATAAAGGTGTTTAAATAAAAAGTTTAAATGTGGTATTTCTTACCCATTTATTTGTCTGGTATAATGAGGTACATTTATTACATCTACACTTAGTAAGTGGGTATATAAATATAGTTAGTGAAATCAGCTGGATTTCGCAAATGCAAATTAGTTCAACTAAACTGGTTATTAGAACTTTACTCAAAGGAAGTAATTAGACTAAAACGTTTCCTGATGAAGACTAAAACCAGATCCTGCAGACAAATTGTGTAAACAGTTTTGTAGGACCAATATCTACACATGTCTATACATTGTAAGAGTAACAATTTTAAGTTTAGTGTATCTCAGTTTCTATCATTGGTGAAATGCGCTCTAAGAGAGTTTCACATATTGCTTCGTCATATTGGTGTAGCTGCAATTTAATTCAAAAGTGAAATTTATAATAACTATCAGAAACTTGAAACTTTAAATTATTTTTGTGTTCAGAACTTATCATTGAGCGGAAATGATAAGTTCTGGTTATAATGACTCTAGAAGTAGCGTCAGTTACACCTTGTGAGGTCTATATCACCAGTTTAACACATCCTTCCACATACTGTGTGACAAGTAACGTCAATAATTTCCAAGCTCTTTTCATTTTCCATGATTTGAAACTCCTCGTTAGAAATATAATGGAGAATCGGTGGTGCTGTATTCCGAGACTTATTCGAAACAAGAATGGCAGAAAAATTAATTTAATTTTATTATCACGTGATTTCTTAAAATAATAGATTTATGTAAACTGGTTGGCTGTAGACGAGCTCCATGTTTCATCAAGTACAAAATACGGCCTGCGGCCGTAGTGCATTATCAATCTAACTTAAAATTACGACGTATCAAAAACTTACGGCTATCGACGTGTTGTTCCGAAACGTCTTGACTATTCTGCGTTAACTTTTACTTAAGGGCAGTTACGACTGTGACCAAACTTTGCAACCCAGATGTAACATCCGGCATTCGTTTTATAATTAAATACATAAGGTGTCCGTAATCTGTGAGAAATAAAAAATGATTAAAATGCCTCATATTGTCTACAGACCATCAAGTATTCCATAGATGGGCGCAATTGAGTCTCCCACGCAATCCTACCGCCGGAGCTGTGGGGTTCTTGAAAGTAGATATATCAATGATTTTTAGAGGAGATGTTCAAGTCATGCCTATTGTTGTTAATGAGGAAAGAATGGCAGAGTAAGTGGAAAATTCTTCTTCATTTACTCAGATTTTTTACGGTACCTACTAATCCCTACCATACACCCACTACTGTAACTCCTCACCACGCCACTTGTTAGGGCCCTGGTGAGTACAGGACCCCACGAACCCACCGAATAATGACACTCCGGAACTCCCAGTAAAACTTTCAAAATTGGAGAAGTTGGGAATACCGCAAATCCACATTCACATCAGATAAATAATAATAATAATAAATAATCTACGACATTCTACACAGCGCTTTTATAGACCCAAAGTAAGCATAGTTTAACTAGCTTCTGTTATATATTTTGGTATAATATACTTCTTTTTTTTTTGTTTGTAAATACATACATATTATACATACAAATACCCAGACCAATGTAAATAGATATATTCATGCATACAAAAATTTGCACTGAGCATGAATCGAACCCGCACCCTCTGTCGTAGAAGTCGAATGCACTACCGCTACGCCACAGAGGCCGTCAAATGACGCACACTGAGGGTTTCGTACAAAACTGGATTATGTAGGCGTAGCGGTAGTGCATTCGACTGCTACGACAGGGGGCGCGGGTTCGATTCCCGCTCAGTGGTTTACGTCGGTAGTGTAATGGCCAGGATTCGAACCCGGGACCTCTCGATCGTAGGGTCGACTCCTTAACCTTAATATACCTCCAGGCGTTCCTTATAAAAAGGTCTTGACAGAGACATACAGATTTCTTTTTGTTAGCCGTGAATTAGTAGTTACCTAAGTAACTACATATTACGTAACTACGATTTTTGAACTTCTCCATGATCAAGAATAATTTTCATGTGTGTAACCAACTCTGTTAGTATCTAACTAACGTTCGACATATTTTTCAGTAACCTTCTTTTGCCGACTGGTTCAGAGCAGCAGCCAGCTAACTACGTCATCACTATTTTTGGAGCGTACGGTTTATCAAATACCAGCCACGGTGAAAACGACAACCGACGCTACGCAAAAGCACCTGACTCTTTTGTCAAGGTGTCTTTTTGTGGACTATCGGTATTGGACCTTGGCTTATGACTAAACACATACCTATATATTATACAATATCATCATATAACAATACGTTTAGACTGAGACTCAACTGAGTTCACAGGCAATCTGTTTAAAACAGTTTTGTGAACCATACAATATCAGTAGCGATTAAAGTGTATGTACCTAGTCTTTCCATAAATACTGTAACAAATAAACAAAAATTCTGTGACCTCCCTTTGCGTACCGCTTCAGTAGTTGTATCGATTTAACCACCCTATTCTTTTTTAAATTATCGGTTAAAAAATGACCTGTACGTCTCTTATATAGGCTGTAAGTCCTAAGTCATCTATTAAATACGTGACATGGTTCTAGGTGCTATCTTCATCTACCGAGATAAAAACTTTTGCTTTCGGACAGGATTTCTTCGAATTCTTTCCCTTACTGCTTTGAACACCTTTTTTCGTACGGGCACTACGTTGACGGCCAGATCTTTTTCTGTCACAAACAGAGGAGGTCTCATTATACCTATTAAAAGCCCGGTACACAAAGATTTTACTAATACCAAGCGTATGGAGAGTTTTAAAAATTGCATTTGGCTCCATACCTACTTTGTTTAATGCAATCACAGCGATTCGTTATCACCCCACATATTAATATCGCAAAATATTTTACAATGTATTGTAGGCGCCAAAACGAAACAAGTTGAATTCCTGAGACGAGCTCAGCTGAATACAAGGGATTTTCGATTTTGCGATTTTTTTTTTGCGAATTTTTTAGATTTTTTTCTTTATCTTGCAATGGTTCACCCCAGCACGAATCTATTACCGAAAACAGCAACTCGATAGCTCATCTCCTTCATACCCAAAACCGTGACAGATAATTGGCAACAACGACGTCGACGACGTCGTCGACGACAACTCGATAGCAATAGGGCTTTTCTAAAGAAAATCCCTAAAAACACAATAAACAATCATATAAAAATGACAGATTCTAAATTCTAATGTAATATTTTGTTTAGTTTTAATTGTAACAGTATTTATGGCCAGACTACGTATAATAAATACAAATAAAAAGAATCGACGATAACCAAATTATATCTATGTCTACTAGACAATTAGTATCGAACAGAAAATATGTAACGGTTCCTGGATGAAATGAAAAAGGAATTTTGAATTTCGAATTTGGAATGGGACGCATACACTAGATAAACTAGTCAATTTTGTAAAGTACCTATCCCAGCCATCTGTATTAGAGTTACAAGATCTTAGTGGTCGGGTTGTTGTCTATCGCGATACATTTTTTTTTAATTCCGTTCAGCCTGGTAGGTAGTGTACATAGAAGTCATTGCGATAACCTGCAAATACGAAAAATCGAAAAACTATACAGGACATTATCATTAATATGATGTTCGTACAGGACTCAGAACCCTATTAGAAGTATAAATATCTGAAATTGTACATACATTAATACAATTATTTCCGGTAGGTCTTCGGGGCTCAAGCCAATCGCACCTCCCAACCAGTACTCGGTTAACGGACGAGGCTCTGATGCAGGCTTTTTTTTTTTTTTTTTTTATTAAAAATTTGAGTGCGTTTGACTGCATCTCACCTGATGGTAAGTGACGATGCAGTCGAGGATGGTACACGCAAACTCAAATAATGCCTATTCACTCTCGCCTTCCTCCCGGGATTGGGTTGAAAGTCGGCAATCACTCCCGTATAAATCGGGAGAACGGTTGGGAGAGCGGACCCCGGAAAATAAAGTGCAAACTCTGGGTACGGGTTAAAAGTTGTTGGTATTCATGTATACTATGGGATAAAATTAGAACGGTTCGAATATCTTTCATGGAACGTGAAATTTTGAGGAAAAACTGATTTCACAAAAAGTGAGGCCCTACCGACCCCTTAGGCCGGATCCCACCCGTTCACGAACTTAAACTAAGTTTACACCCAAGCAATTTTTGACCGCAGTTTGAAAGCGATCGGGGCAAAAATGCAACCGTGAGAGTGCCGCAAATTTTGGGAAGTGGAACCATACATACATATATACATACATATATATATATATATAAACTTTTTGACCAGTGGTCATTTCGGACTCAGGGGGTCATAACTAGACCTCCTATGAAGATAGTAATAAAATATAGTAAGTCTAGTTCATGAAAATTGCAAGGTTAAGTACGGGGTGGACATTCTTAACATAGTGAGACCCCTCCGTGCCTCGGAGAGCACGCTAAACCATCGCCGTTAATGCCGATTGCCCTATGAACATCTGTGGCATTCGTTATGGGTAGTCGTAGACCTAAAAATTCCGACAATCATCCAAATTGGTCTAACTATAGAACTTTGACATCACCAATAGCTCATGGAGATAAGATGGCAGACGGTTCACGGAAAATATCACAATTAAACTAGCGGCACGCTATGATGGCCGTTTTGACGTTTGTCCGCTCAGGAAGTTTCGTAAAAATAAATACTAAGTTTGAAGGAGAAAATTTCTGTTCTTTATTGTCTATTGACAATAAAGAACAGAAATTTTCACCATTAGTACACTGCACCTCACTATTGTGAGGTGCAGTGTACTAATTTACGACACAACTTGGTATTTATGATTTTCGAAATTCAAATTTATTTATATTTTTTTATACCACTCAGGTGGCAGACGAAAACCTATAGACGTGACTCGCATTTGGTTTGATTTTTTTTCTATTTTAAGTTGACATTTCACATCACTATTTTAACGTGTCAAAACTGCCATCATAGCGCTCCGCTAGTACAGTTCGGTCGTTTCTTAGTTAAACTGACCCGAGGTACGAAAAGGTCTCGAAAGGTGAGTAAGTTTGGTTCATCAATGAGTGACTAAAATACAAGTTTTGGATGCAACCGGGATATGGTGCTCGGATGATGAGGATAGCCTAAGTTTTAAGATACTTTAGAAGTAAAAGCTAATAGTAGGTAATACAATTCTAGGTTAAAACAGCCGTCCAGTACCGTAACAATCATCCAATGTACTGCGAACAAATAAATCTAGTTGAGATGTTCCCGAACATGAGCGAGGTGATAACAGTAGAAGTCTGTTCTGGTGAAGGGTGTTTCAATAGAGTCTTGGCCACCACGAACTTGAAGCTTAGTCAAATATCACACGACGGAGAAAACGGTGATCCATATTCTGTATTACTTATTGCGGGGGTTATGTCGCATTCGAACCGTTTAAAACCGCACGCCGTCTGGGGTCTTCAGACGCAGGGGTATAAGGTGGCCCATAAGGTATTTTCCTCGCACCCCGGCAGACCTAGGGTCATCTCCGGTTTCAAAATGGCCCCCTCGGGTTTGGAACCACGGTGTCCCCATCTTGTTTGTTGTTTGACGGACGCGGCTCTGGCGTAGGCTTTCCTCGCAGTCGCAGTCGCTCCCATAAAAGCCGTTTGAGCCAAACCAAAAGAAGGCGAAGGGGTAAGCAGGGCTCCGATGTTAAAGCTTTGGATGCAACCGGGAACACCATTAAGGTTTTTTTTAAAGGTTATTAGTAACCAGTGATGAGCAGAATTTGTTATGATGATGAGAAGTTGGTTGCTTGAATGGTATGCGAGGAACCGCACGGAAAAAAGGGGTACAGAAGAGATGGTGTAGTTACGATTGCATTGCTAGTTTTGTCTGTGCGGGTAATTTCACGGGAACGATTGCCATCTGACCCCCAAATTCGAGAGGAAAGCCTGTATTAGAACCGAACCTTCTCCGTTAATAAGCAGGAGTACCGGCTTGCAGTTGAGCTTGGCTTGGGCAAGATCTTGGTGGCGCCCTATACATACACCTAATAATTTTAAATATTGATGAGAATAAATCGATTTTGTCTTGCTTTTATAATCATTCTTTAAATTGTCAGTTATTAGTACCTCATCAGATTTATTAATTTACTGGTGGTAGAAATTTGATGACACAAATTTGGCACAAAAATCGACCGGGTGGGTACCACCGTGCACGATTGGGAAAAACCCTCCATAGTAATCCAATTTCGGTTTGATTGCGTTCAGGGGTCAGCAAGTGCATAGCCGGGCAGGGGGTTTGTGGTCGCAGCACTAGTGGGACCGGTGGGTGTCACGCGGTGCTGCGACGACAATCCTCTTCTGATGAGGCCTTCAAGCTGAGTGCCACCATTTTTAACATGCTACGTGTATGTAATGGTGACCCTCTTTCCTGAGACTTTACCTTTAGCTTACCATCAGGCGAGGTGAAGTCAAATTGACGTGTCCTAAACATTAAAAAAAAAAAACTTCAAAATCTTAATGATCATCTTAGCGTTGGGCCCGGTTGCATCCGAGGTTTACACTTTGGAGTCTTGCTTTGGCTCGGAGGTTTGTTCCTTGTAGATACACTTTACTTGTAGATACACTTTTAAAAAATCCCCGCTTCTGTTCCCGTTAAACACACTATTGTATAGTACAGTCAAATACAATCCAAATTTACAACAACTTAATTAATTGAATTAAAGGTTTTTCCCCATATATACACTTTCCTCATAGATACACTTTTGAAACTATAAGGGTTTTGGTTTGAGTATGGAACTTTAAAAAAGAGTTCGATCACCTATTACGTAAGTAATATAAAATCCTATCCTTTGATGATGAGAATGTACAACATGTTAAAAGCAATATTTTTTTATTGTACGTATGTGTACTAACAAGTGTATCTAAGAGTAATGATTACTTGAATTTCCAAAAAGTGTATCTGACGGGAATAAAAGCGGAGATTTACAAAAAGTGTATCTTCCCATCGGACTTCCCAACCGCGAGAAGAAACAGCCTCGTCTGTCAATCAGCAGGTGTACTGACTTGCAACTGAGGTTGACTTGGGATCTGAAGGTCTAGATGGGGCCCCAGAACACCTTCTTCTTCAAAATGTAGTATAAGTAAAGTTCTTACATTTATATTTTTAGTATAAGTTAGTTATTTTTTCAGGATTCCTCCCAACTTTTGGACCGTCGCTACTACATATGTATGGATCCACAACTACTGGTACTTTAGGTATCAGTGAAGAGGGGCCTTTCCACCGTGGCGCGATACTACTCTCACTCAGAACCATAGTACCTTATTATCAACAAGGGCTCAGAAGTACCAATGTTGAACCCATAGCTCCTTTAAAAAAGGTAACATCTCGTGGAATTATTTCTCACTGCTGTTCATTTTCTTTGAAATATTTATAGTATAATTAAATAACTATAGTACGGCCGTTAAGTTGAGTCGTCGTCAGGCTTTAAACGTTACAGAGCACATCACTTGCGCAGTTAGTATGGGTCAAATCTTGCAATAGAATTATTAAGCTGTTATTCTCCATCTAGTTAGTTTAATTGTATTTACAGGAGAAATTATGGGTATTGGAAGACTTTTGTTTATTCTGCCCTATTCTTGAAGCGTCAATGTTGGATAAAAAAGTTTGTGGAAAAGTGTGCGGGATAGCCATGACAGTTGGAGAACTTCCCTTGGATGATCACGGTGATGAAGGTAATCAGGAATACTAGGAATTCAGTGCAGGGTGCGACTGAAATAAATTGAGCTGAGCGAGTAGGACTCTTACTTGAAAAATAAGACATCTTACTACGGTCACGCGCAAAGCTAAGGCCGCGCGCTCGTGAACTCGTTTTTCGATGATTATTCCTCAATGATACATTGTATGTGAACAGTTGATCCCTCTAAACACTCAGCGGTGTCTACACTATCACCATGGCAAATTTGGTCTAGATCGGTATTGTAGTTCCGGAGGAGTACAGTCTCGACCAAACGGCTTAGCCACGTATAAGAGCTTCGCTTCGGTCAGCTCAATAAATAAGTAGCTGTTGGTTGCACCTGCATGGAACACTTGCTCTGTTCCCGGGACCCTTAGGAACGGGATAAATAGTAGCATATAAGTTATTTCAGTTTATCATCTATCATTTCATCCAGTACCGTTCGGCCGATGTGGCGTGCTTAAGTAAACAACATTCCGACAGATGTCATTAAAAAATTAAGTCAGAAAACCTTTTAGGCGAGCCCGTGGCTTTTATCTATTTATTATACGGTATACAAAATTGCGACGGGACCGTAGTGATTTGTTCCGTGAGTCGGTAATAGAAAAAATTACATGAAATTATAGTGCAAAATGGCACAATACATTCAGTAGGTACTCAAACTAAATCTTTTAGTCTGAGATGCAGTATTGAATCGGCGGCGCATACGCAGCATATGGCTTGACTGCATTACTCGCACTCTCCTGTGCAAGGTGACTATAGATACCAACCTTGTACTTTTACAAAACATTAAAAGCAATGGCAAATAAATAACCAGTAATCTATACGTCTATATCATATAGGTATGCGTCATTTCACAGCTGATTAAAAAAAATATGCAGAAACCAATAATATCTTGGAAGTCGAGAGAGAAAGAGAGTAAATTGCTGTTACCATCCTTCATATAAAAATTATCAATGTTTAATGAAGAATGGTGGGGGATAGTTTCCAGGTTTTGTGAAGTTTGTTGCCATTGATACATAATCGTTGAGGGGAGGGTACAGTGAATGAAGTGTGACATTGTGTCACAAGGGATAGGATTCATAAGTTTTATGACGTCACTTATCAAAATCTAAAGTATTGACACCAGAAACTTTTCTATAAACGAAACCCTTTCAAATTATCACCGACTCTATCCATTCGCTTATAAGGTTTGAATTTCATTGATGACGAGTTAAATCAGTTGTAGTCATTTATGGGTGACCCAAGCCTCTGACATCTACAGTTTTGTAGTAAACACGGTCTGGATCTCAGACTAAATGGATCTAAAAAGCTGCGTAGAATATCTGCCAGGAAAGGATGATGACGTTAATAACGAATTTTAAGAAAACAAAAACTTCTGTTCTTACACTATGCTGACCATAAACTGAACTTGGTTGCGTATAACTTAAAACTAAATAGCAGGAACAGAATTTAGAAACCACAATATAAAAAGTAAATGTATTTTAAGAATCATACCCTTCGTCGAAAAGCCGTACTATATAAGACCAATGCTATGAGAGGTGTGAGTGAGTCGGATTTCTCTCATTGTATAAAACAAGCCACCTGGAGCTCTTTCTTACGCAGTAATGGTGCAGTGTGAATTTCGGTTTTTGAAATGTATGTTGCAGATGCTGATACATTGTTGCCGCATAATAAAATAATACGCATTATACGGACATACTTCAATGTGCAAATTGTAAAGGTATCGAGGTACTAACTGACACAGATGTTCAAAGCGTATAGTTTGACAGCCGAATGAACGCTAACCGCCGAGGAACTCACATATCGGCGGCGAAACGTGTAAATTCTCTGGTATAGAATATTGAGAAGCATTTTTTTGACGATGATTTCCTACTGCACCTTTGTGTCCAGTGTCAGACTTAAAAAAATGTTAATCTTCTAGATACAATTTATTTGTGAAAGTACAACATTATTTGAATTTGGTACCGTTTTTTTTTAGCCAGCGGGGGCGGTTATGTTGTGCATCGACTAAAACCGCACGGTGTCCTGCCCAAGTGCGATTTGCTGGGCACCCCGGGTACGCCCTAGAAAGGATAACCCCAGGGTTACCGGCGGAACCTGGCCGCCAGCGCGGCTTAGGAGGGCAATAAAAAAATTACTTTTATCAGCATTAATGAAAGCAATTTTAAGTTCTTACTTATCGAGTTCACTAACTTTTCCACCATGCATAAGTAAAGCTAAATGCGCCAATGAAGCCTTAATACTTTATTCATTCATACACTTCTTATTAAATTACATCGATTAAAACATAAAAAGTCTACAACTTCACAAAATTTTTAGAAACACCAAATTCTGCCCAGTCACAAAAGCTAATCGATGTATTCCTCTGGTATAAAATAACTATTGAAATAATACATATTAAAATTAAAAATGGTAGTCATAAATTCATTTTTATTCATCTAATGTTTTTAATATACAAGTTAGTACGAATAATTGGTTTCACATAAACGGTACTTAATAGAAATGTCCTATAATATGAACAGATCCCTCTTCTTCAATTTAGGATTGTAATATTCTCGATAAAAGAATATTATCAGAAGATCTTCCGTAAAAAAGAACCGTTGGTTCTACAACGTTGGGATTATGCACCCTATCTAAATTTTGCATATCAATAGAAACTTGGCATTACAAGTACCTGCACACACATACACGCTCACATAACCACTCACACACAGGACATACGAGTACACCTTTTATAGATTATAGCACATGTACAGTATTATTTTATTTTCTTTTCTCTGTAATGATTCACGTTTTGATTGTTACTTATATTAACTTCGAAATAGGGCTATGACCGGTGTGTAAATTTTTCGAAGGGGATTGGCGCTGTAAGCTGATGACATACAGGCTCGTCCCAGTTCGGCTACAAATGCTACCATGCTTGTGTAATTGATAATTTTAGCCTACAATTCATTGACCGATTTCAAAAATTCTTTCACCACTCGAATGCTACATTATTCCTGAGTAACATGGGCTAATTTTTATTCCGATATACCAAGGGGCGCGCGGCGATGCTGGTTATAATTATAAACCAAAACAGTTTGTACTACCCGCTTGACAAACTGTCCGTCCGATACACGGTCCATTAAAACGAAGCAAGCCGATATCAACTGGACTCGCACAACAGATGTATCTAGTAACATTAATCTTACTACAATGCTAATACTAATAATATCTCTTTGTTTCAGAGTTTATCAGTATGATGACGGAGATAAGTGAGTATTTATTAAAAATCTTAATAATTTGACTATGGTGAAGTCAAAAGTTGAGGATTAATATGTTTAACCCGCATTTTAATATTAGCCAGGCGTTCCAAAGTTCTGTAGTGTCGAATATTATGTACAATTTTAAATGTTTGAATATAGATCTACATATATATATCTATCTGATATCTACAACATATACTCACGCCTTTTTTCCTATAGGTTAGGCAGCGATAACAGCCTGTCATTTACTTCTATTGTTATACACTTCATTACCGTTACTTTTTTTTTTCCTTATTTTTTCGTGCCAGCGGGGGTGGTTATGCCGGATTCGATTCGACTAAAACCGTACGCCGTCTCAGGTCTTCAGCCGACGGTGTGTGAGGTGGCCCATAAGGCATTTCCCTCGCACCCCGGCTGACCCAGGGCCATCTCCGGTTTCGAGATGGTTTGGGAAACATGCAATCCTGCCCGTTTCGAGTGCTTCTTAGTTTATTTTCATTCACCCCATCAATTTGATCAGGTTCTGCGAGGTCAACCCAGGCCAGCCTGCCCACTTACATATTAGATGTGTTATTCGTTTAACGTACCCCAACGTACCATTAACGTACGCATTTATAAATTCTCGACGCTACATTCCCTATTCTCTGCCTACTTTTTTATTTGCTAGTCCATTCCAATATACGAAAATTTCAACTCTTTGAGATACAACCAAGTGGTTATAATTGAATTTGAATTTGACCTTCAGAAAATAAATAACACGTAACATTGCAAATGAAGGCTTGTAAAAATAAAAAGTGGCCGTCTATCAACTACTAGTTCTAGTTAGTTTAAGCGCATATCTATTTTCCTCAGGAACTCGCAAGCTCTACTACACAGGATCTATTAATGTTATTAATCCAGCTCACGGTTACCTGGATTTCGATAACACCTTTCCAGTCCTGCAAATGGCCACTCGACTCCCTGATTTCAGGTTCAGGATGTATAGAAACAACATGGTGCGTGGAATCGTCACAGATTTAGTAAGTTTTCAACATTTTAACACAATAGTGATTCTTGTTCTACGCCCGTGTGCCAATCCCAGTAAGCATTAATTATGAAAGTAATAAGTTCCCTAAGCTCCCCTAAGTTGTAGGGTTACTAGTTAATGTCTGCAGTTCCCTGTGCGTGTAATATTGAGTTTGAGTTCCTATAACCCACACGAACCTGGGCTAAAAAAAGGATAAAATGTAAGCAATGTGCTATTCCAAACTAGTCTTTATCTATGTCAAATAGCATTCAAATCCGTTCAGCCATTTTTACATGAAAAATGTAGACTAAAAGCCGAGCCCAACTAAGTTGGGAAAAGGCTCAGAGAATGAGAAGGAAGGAAGGAAATTTAACATTACGAAGCCGGGACGGGACAGAAGTAGTAAGTACTAATTTATAATATTTTATCACAGGAAAAAGCATTAGAGGAAATAGAACGTCGTTTCAAGAACGCTGATTACATTACTCCAAAAGAAATTGCAGAAGATTTGAATCGCGTAGCTGATGATGCTGCAGGCAATATACTGAAGTTCCTTGACATAATACAGTATTCGAGTCATGTGGACAATGCGGATCAAGATGCAGTACGGTATGGCACTGAGCTAGACCAAAAGCAGCTTGCATTACAAAAGGAAGAAGCTGTAAGTTACTCTTTGATTATGTTTATTAAAACCATTATACGTGCTTTATCTCACTGTTTTTTCCGTCGTTGGCAAGCAGAGATGAAAGCGTAACCGGTGTCCACGGAAATGGAAAAAAGGTGCCTTATTGCTCTTTTTTTCAAAGCATCAGACAATTTATTCTCCAGATTGGCCTAAACTGACTTGTCCACTAACCGTTGAGGTGTAACCATTACAGCCGTTATGTCAAATGTTATGTTCGAAATCAATTCCGTCAATTTATATTAGGCCATATAGCGTTCCTATTGGCGTTTTCGCAGGTTTATTTCTTAACGCCATAGTGACGGGACAAACGTATTGCATGCGTATCGATATTATCAGCAACTAACACTGTTAATAATGTGCGTAGACACACCTTTGCCTATCTACGTCTCCTAGTCTTTAACGACCTCCGGCGCCCGAGGCGCCTGTGACGCGCGGCGAGCATGCTTCGGGCTCGGCGGGCCGGGAGAGTTCTAAATCTCTCCCGGGCGCGCTCCGCCATCTTCTTCTCGAGCATTACATGCTCGCCGAAGGAGGCGGTGGTAGCCCACGCGCTCGCGCTCCGCACCATTGTTGCAATTATGCTGCCGAGCGAGAAAACTCCCACCCCGATGGCTGTCACAAGGTCACGCTTCGGCACCTCCTACGCCGGGCAGTCCGCCAGCGTATGCAGCCCCGAGTCCTGGCTCGCGTCGCAATGATGGCACTCAGGCGTTGGCTCCTTCCTGATACGATGCAAGTGGTTCCCGAAGCTCCCCTTTGCTTAGATAACATGCGTCAGTCGGTACGAGAGGCTTCGTGTCGCCTCTCTAGCCAATCCTCCATGATGGGCCTTACCGCCGCTATTGCGGCGTGCCATGCGCTTGGTCATTCATTCCACTCCACCACGATGGCCTGGCGGAGCTGGGACTGCACAGCCTCGAAAACTACCTATACCTACTAAATCAGACATTCTTTACCTTCATGACAACATTCAACAAAATATTGTATTATCTTCTACGTCTAGTCTTAAAACTTAAAGTGCCACTCTATCAACTCTGTGATCTTTTCTTTTTTCAAACGTATTTATTGAAGTACCGACTAAAAAGTAGCTGCCTGAATCTTTTCTTGTCTAGGAAAAGATCTACCAAGAGATGATAAAAAGAACAAAATGTGAAGTGACACCAAGTCTCATACGTTCAGTCACGAATGTGGAATCTACCACTTCAAACTCAAAGAAGGAAGTGAAGCTATTATTAGCTGACTTGAAAAGTCTTGCAGAAAACTTGAAGAACATTATTTACAAGGTTCTACATAAATATTAGTTTATACTAAATAAGTAATATAATTAAGCGTTATCTTGTGGGGGCTTGTGGCTAGGTGGTAACTGATTAGGTTGCAATGCAAGGTTAAGCAACAATACTAGCTAATTTAATCTTAGGATGGGTGACCGGTCTTAACACATTTAGACCCCTCCATGCCTCGGAGAACACATTAAGCTGTCGTCGGTCCCGGTTGCCGGGACCACTAATCCTTAATTGCGATATGAATGTTCACAAAATGATTGGCATAAATGAAACTCGGGCACACATTGTTTATTTGACGAATTGTAAACTGATATTCATTCATATTTATCTCGGCGCAGTTAGCTGTGAAATAATAATTCGTCTGTGGGAGAGGAGCTGAACGCAGAATTTGTTATATAGTTATTATATATTAGTTATTATTGGTAAAAAAACTTTTAGCAAGCGAAAATAGACATTCTTTTTTCAAACTAGTGCCTATTTCGTGCAACACCAGTGATTTCTGGGAGCCAGTTCTCACAGGCCAGGTCTCCCACCCCCGTAGTCTAAGGAATATAATACCACAGACGAACGAACGTATAGTTCTACCGTGATAATACGGTTTCTTGTAGCTTCGAGTAGTAAGACGTATGTGTGCCTCTCTAACTTACCATTTTATTCAAGAGATCTTGTTGACTCCAATAATTTCAATTGGGTGTGTCATAAAACACGGAGATTGTGGGTTGAAGTTCAGTTGTATCTTCTAGACATCCGAAGGGTGGCCCGATATTGTACTGTGGCTACTGAACAATGGATCAAGAGTTGCATTTTCGAGGATTTCTGTCTCTGATGTCATTCATTCAGTTATACCTGAGCAAAGTGGTAAAAACTGTGGACGTATACAAACTATTTATTTAAAGGTTTGTATGTTACTATTATATAAAGGTAAGGTTATAGGGAGAACAAACAACTTATCTATACTATAACATAACATAACTTCACGCCTGTATCCCCGAAGGGGTAGGCAGAGATGTATTACATACCCACGATTCACCAGTTATGTTTAGGTCCCAATGTAATAGGGGGCGAGCCTATTGCCATCTACCGGACACATTATTAAGCGAGCGATAATTAACATTTATTAATACACACATAACTTCGAAAAGTCAGAGGTGTGTGCCCGGGGCGACTGGGGATCGAACTCGAGACCTCGTCTCAGCAGTCCGTCACGTACGCCACTGGGCTATCGTTGCTTTTTATCTATACTATAACAATAAAGATGAAGATTTTATTTGTTTAAACGTACTAATCTTTAAAAGTAAGTGTGCGATTTTAATTCTTTTGGGATTTGATAGCTCAGTTATTGTTTTATACCACTTAGGTGGCAGATGAGCACACGGCCCACCTGATGGGAAGCGGTTACAAAGGCCTATTGACGTATGCAAAACCAGGGTAATCACACTCGCGCCGCCAATCCTGTAAGACAAAAAAATCGGGGAAGGCTATGGCGGGGATCGGATAGTCAATAAATATTGTGATCCAGTGTCAATATAGTTACGAACCCCGTGTGCCATCAATAATATCAATATTATATTGACAGGATCGCGAAGATCACGATATATATTGTCTATCTAATCCCTGCCTATTATAGCAAACTACTAAAACCTTTAAAGCCGAACAATAAGAAAAACAATTCAGAAAGACACAACCAAAATATATTAATATTTTTGCAACCGTTTCTTATTTCCATACTAGCTTCATTGACATTACCTATGTACTATAACTAGAGGCACGCTATGATGGCTGTTTTGACACGTTAAAATAGTGATGTGAAATGTCAATTTAAAATAGAAAAAAAATCAAATCCGAGTCACATCTATAGATTTTGGATAATTAATTCATTTTTTGAATTTCCAATTTCGAAAAACATCAATGCAAAGTTAAGTCGTATATTAGTACACTGCACCTCACTATTGACAATAAAGAACAGAAATTCACTCCTTCAAACTTAGTATTTATTTTTACGAAACTTCATGAGCGGACAAACGTCAAAACGGCCATCATAGCGTGCCGCTAGTGTAAGTAAATAGTATTTATTGGAAGAAAATAATTCCTTATATAAAATATTGTTCGTTTTATTGCAGCCACTCAAATGTATAAAACATGTTAGTGGCTTAGCAACGAACTGCTTCTGCATAGCTGGTAAACTAGAACTAATGATATGGATGGGCTTGTACAGACAGGTACATGCATTTGAAAACTGCCTGCCGAAAGGCTATAAACTGAAATCCAAAGATTACGACATGTGTATCAAGAGTTCTCCAATGGTAAACAGTTTCAATCTTGCATAATTCTCATCATCTTAGCGCTGTTCCCGGTTGCATCCGAAACTGCAGAGCCCGGGATTCACTGATTCTTTCTCCTTAAGATTTGTCTTATGTGGCTTTTATGAGAGCGAGCTGGGCCAGAGCCTCGTCTATTAATTAGCAGGTGTCGTTTGCATGTGAGGTTGCCTTGTGTCCAGGAGAAACTGATAGGACCCTAAAACGCCCACTCACACACCCCACAGTTTCAATTCATATCCATACTACTAATCATAAGACTGAAGAGTTTTTTGTTTCAACGCACTAATCTCTGGAAATGAGTAGCAATTTGAAAAAATATTTTAGTTATCGGTCAGGGTTTGGATAAAAATTAGGTTTATACCAATACGCTGTGACCCTTAGGAGATAAGGAAAAATTCAAGAATGCGATATGTGGGTGGACACGTTATAATAATAATAATAATTGTTTATCTGTCTGTCTTTCTGTCTGCTCCGGGTAATCCCCGAAGTAGCTGGGTCGATTATGACGAGATTTTTGCTGTAGAAAAAAAAAAGGTGGTAGAAATTTGATGACACAAATTTGTCACAAAATTCGGCCGGGTAGGTACCACCGTGCACGATTGCGAAAAACCCTCCATAGTAATCCAATTTCGATTTGATTGCGTTCAGGGGTCAGCAAGTGCATAGCCGGGCAGGGGGATTATGGTCGCAGCACTAGTGGCACCGGTGGGTGTCACGCGGTGCTGCGACGACAATCCTCTTCTGATGAGGCCGTCAAGCTGAGTGCCACCATTGTTAACATGGTACGTGTATGTAATGGTGACCCTCTTTCCTGAGACTTTACCTTCAGCTTACCATCAGGCGAGGTGAAGTCAAATTGACGTGTCCTAAATAATAATAAAAAAAAAAAATTTAGAAAAATAATAATAGTATTCCGTACAAAAAAATTAAACTTCGGTCTAAGTCCGCACTGACGAAGTCACAGACACAATATTTTATTTAAGACTAGCAGTTGCCCGTGGCTCAGCCCGCGTCGAATTCTGATCCCCTTCCCGCTTCCCATGGGATCTAATTACAAGAATAAAAAGTAGCCTATGTATTATCCAGACTATAATCCATCCCAATACAGGATAGGATACGATATAACAAAAAATCGTGCACATTGATCTAAATAAATGTAAACTTGTAGGTATTGGAGTGCCGTGTGTACATATTTAGAGCAAAATTGAAAATGAACGCAGAAAAATCGAATCAGTCACACACATTTGTGAGAGTAAATACTCTGAATACTGTGAAGGACACAAAGGTAACAGACTGCCTGATGAGTCCCTTAAAAACTCTTCGATTATGAAGTGGTGATTATATGTAATTAGAGTGTATAAATAACTGAAGGAGATATCATCATCATCTTAGCCTTGTTGCTGCTATATCTGAGGCTTTCATCTCGAAGCCCAGAGCCCGCTTACTCACTTCTTACCATTCGGTTTGGCTTTTACGGTTTTCTGAGCGCAACTGCAGTCTGACTTCACAAGCCCACAAAACCGGCGCCAGAGCCTCGTCCGTCGATCAATAGGTGTACCAGCTTGCAGGAGAGGTGGCTTGGCCCTTTCTTAGTGGAGCCCCTATACTACCCTACAGACATTGTAGTCGACAGGAAGACGGGTGCAAATTAAAAGGTAAGCTTTTCGGCTATAGTGACGCTGCGCACAGCGTTCGCGTCCGTTCGTCAGAAGTTACAAATTTAACAGAAAATGTACCAATAATGTAGGTAGGTAGACATTTATTCTAGCGGCCATTGCGTCGGTAACAGACATTAAAGTACAGTAAACGTCAACGTCTGGAAGGCAGACGGGCGAGAGGCAGAACACCAATGCGCTGGTCTGAAGCCCTAAAGGAGGCAGCAGGTGGATCCATCCAGCAAGCAACCCATCGTGCCCGCGACCGAGACGAATGGAGAACCCTTATATTCCGTCACGATCCTCAGAATTGAGGGACCGATTTATAAGAAGAAACGTCAAATTGAATCGCTTCAGTTGAAATTTTAATTAAAAGACAGTAAGGGTCAAATGGAATCGATTTAATTTGACACTTACTGTACTTTTATGTCTGTAGGGCAGTGTACATGTACACCCCCTACAAGAACTGAAAGAGCAATAAATAACATAAATGATGCCATGCTTCGGTGTAAACCTATAGTGAACAAAATTACAATAGAACAAATGCCAAGACCCAAGAGGAGATGGATGGACTGTGTGAAAGAAGATATGGTTAGGAAGGGAGTGAATGTTAAGATGACCGCAAGCATAGATGAATGGAAAAAGCAAACATGTTGCGCCGACCCCAAATAAATTTTGAGATAAGGGCAGGAGAATGATGTTGATGATGATGATGAAATGCTATGTAGAAATTATAAAATTATTAGTTCGATGCTTGTATTTAAATTTAAGATAGAAATTAAATAAATTTCACCCATCCTTATTTGTATTCTGCTGTGGCAATTGAGTTAACGGTAAGTCAATAAAGGCCGTTTAGGAAAAATAAATGTTTCAATATTTTGTATTTGTGAGAAAACAGTCTACTTAAAAGACAGATAGAGTCATATGGGTTTTATATTTATTAAATGAAAGAAGGTATTCCACAAAGTCATAAAAATAACCAATAAATCCGTGTGCTCTTCCACTTTGAATAGTCCTAACTCATGAATCTTTTTGAAGCCAACATTAAAAGTGGTGGCACCTATATGGAATCAAGTCATAAAAATTCGAAAGATGGTACCTGCAACCCCAGACCGTGTAAACAAAAGTCCACAAAACGTTCTCATTGAAGTATTTGAAGATTTTTCGGTAAGGATAATGTTTTTAAGTTTTGTTACATAATGATAGGATAATTTAAACCGTCTCTGACCACCATTTCCAGTGACCCCACCCTTTTGTAGGAGGGAAACTTTCCATGCATGCTATTGTTTCTGTCCATAACTGATGAGGTTTAAAGATTATCCTAACCTGTAAACTTGATCAGTAATGGACCGAAATTGCACGTTGCACAAAACATTTCATGATCATCATCATCCGAGCGCCCATCGTGGTTGCATCCAAAACTTGCACTTGGGAGACCAGGGTTCACTTACTCTTTTCCTTATGGATTGGTTTATCTTGACTTTTGCGGTAGTGACTGCTGGCTGACCCCCTAACTCCGAGAGACAAGCCTGCTCATGAGCCTCTTCCGTCAAACAGCAAGAGTACCGGCTAATTTGATAATAACATATTCTGTACTGGAATTGTTGAGTAACCAATGTTTCATTCCAGGGTAAACCCCAACTTATTGGTAGGTTCGAAGTCCAGCCTGTATTGGAAGATAGGCCTGAATATGAATATGCTCCTAAGTTGCAATGGCACGATCTACGTAGAGGACTTGAGCATACAGGACAAATACTCTTGTCTGTACAGTTGTTACAGGTAACTACGAGTTTAAGTCAGTATGAATTATGATTCTCATAGCAATTTACCAATTGTGTCCAGGTCCGCTTATTGTTTTTGATTGGTATATTGACTTTGCCGGAAGTGACAGCCATATGTTCTCCCAAACCTGAAGGCAAGCCTACGCCAGAGCCTCGTCCGTTGTTTGGCAGATGCGCTGACTTGCAGGTGGGGGGGTGCGCCACAATTCCTGGACACACCACTTAATATCTCTAAAAGTATCGGGATCCTCGGTGTCGACATCTCCAGCGAGGTCCAATACCGTAGTCACCTGGAAGACAAGGTCAAGTTGGCATCTAAGAAACTTGGAGTGCTCAACAGGGCGAAGCAGTACTTCACTGCGGAGCAAAGACTTCTTCTTTATAAGTCGCAAGTCCGGCCCCAGATGGAGTACTGCTGTCGCCTTTTTGCCGGAGCACCTAGATACCAACTTGACCCGTTCGACTCGGTGCAAAGACGGGCGCTGAGGATCGTCGACGATCCCATACTTACAGGCAGTGTGGAACCGCTTAACCTTAGGAGAGATTTCGCCTCCCTGTGCGTTTTCTACCGCCTTTATAACGGGGTGTGTTCAGAAGAATTGTTTGATATGATGCCCACGGCCACATTCTATCATCGCACCGCTCGCCACAGACAGGGAATTCATCCTCACACGTTGCGACCGGAAATGGTGCGTACAGTTAGATATGAAAGGCAATTCATTCCGCGCACCCTCAGGCTGTGTAATGATCTCCCTGCTGTGGTTTTCCCAAGCGACTACAATATGGGGTTCTTCAAAAAGGGCATTAGAAGGTTTTTACAGGGTCGGCATCGCGAGTGTGACGCCCCTGGTGTTGCACACGTCCATAGGCCGCGGTAACCGCTTCCCATCGGTGGGCCGTGAGCTTGTCTGCCACCTGAGTGGTATAAAAAAGAAAAAAAAAACCAAAAATTAAGAAAATTGGCATCATTTTTCTTAGTTTAGAAAAATGAATATTCTATCGTTCCATGAATATTTACATAGACTAGAATCGCCCCTTGGTCGAAATCCAACTACAATATGTATACGCCCATACCTTTTCGAGGTCGACCTCGGGCGACATGCCTTTTTACATTTGAAGCATAATAGGATTTTTTCTACTTAATAGATACCAGAAACCTTACTAAAAAGTACGACATATGCCTCAGAGGAAGAAGCCTACGTCACTTTGAAATCTAGTGAAGAAACCTGTGAATCGCAGGACGTGGTGGAGTCGCTGCCCTTAAACCTTGTGCCGAAGTCTACAACATACAAGTGAATACCATAAGATTGTTTATAGTTTCTATTAGTGACGGCCTCTGTGGCGTAGCGGTAGTACATTCGACTGCTACGTCAGGGGGCGCGGGTTCGATTCCCGCTCAGTGCAAATATTTGTATGCATGAATATGTCTATTTGCATTGGTCTGGGTGTTTCTATGTATAATATGTATGTATTTACAAAAAAAAAGTATTTAAGTATGTTTATCCGCAGTCTGGAACTCATAACACAAGCTAGTTAAACTGTGCTTACTTTGGGTCGAGAATGCGCTGTGTAAAATGTCGTAAAATATTTATTTATTATTTTATTTATTTATTAGTAGAATGGCATAGCATGTTATAGTGCTGATGAAATGACTCAGTTTTGTGGTTTTTTTCAGTAGCGGAATCAGTATAGCTATCTCACTTTACCATGTGAACAATGTGCATAAGTAAGAATGAACAGGAGTACATAAATTTTGTTTTACTTCAACTTTTGTAGCCCACAGCGCCAACTGTGGATTGTTATTTTCCTCCCTGTTGACCTTTTTAAGCTTTACAATTAATTTTATTACATTTTACCATTACTTTTTATAACTGAGCTAATCATTAAGCGAACAAATTACGTTTCATTTTAATATAGAGTAGATGTCTACTGGTGGGGTTTACGCGACGTTACTGTGTCAAGAAAACCCTGCGTGGTTATGGAAATTGATGATTTAACAATAAAATCAGAAGCAGTGTCTGAAAAAAAGACTAATTGCAACTTCTCGAATGGAAGATCCTCACAAACGTTTCAAGCTCCTTTATGTGAAGTATACACGCCTCCTTTAAGTATAAGACTCTATGATAGCAGCACATTTGGAAGAACTTTCTTCTTGGGCACTAATGTACAGAAAAATCCTTCTAAGTACCTCGTTAGCTGGCTGCCTGTAGACGAACGAGAGGCATCTTTACGTACAGCCTCTATAAATGCTTCGAATTTTTCCCAAGGTACATTTATATAAATTTATATTTTCTATTCTACTCAGGTAGGAAAGAATAGGGATGATGACATGATTCCTACAAATAAAATAGGTCAAAATATAAACAATAGACTTAATTCAAAGTTTATAACTTTTAGATACCTTATTAAATTTTTATCTACACCCATGCTATAAATCCTCTATAAAAGATTCTGAAACAGTTAGCTTATTGCCAACATTAACACATCCAATGTCATAATAACCATAATATCATCCGAACGGGTGTTATAATGTTGTATGAAATTTCATAATAACACTCCTTTCGCTTTTTCAATCTCTTCCGCGCAAAGGGTTACTCATCAGACAGTCAAATTCTTACCGCCCGAAGCGTGGAATCTGTATGAGTTTCAAAAAAAGAACTGTCATTCACGCGCGTTGCATAGCACCACCACAGCGGCGGCAGCGCGCCGTAAAAAAAAATTAAAGCTTATTCGTTCGAATTCGAATTCCCGCTATTTTTCTTCGCTATTATTTTTGCAAATTGTTTTGTTTACTTAGGTACTATTTTATAGAGGACACATCATGGGTGTAGATAAAGTCTTGTATGCAACTGTATAATTAGGTATTAAAACACTCATGTGATACTATTATCACACTCAGCTTCGCTTCGTGTGATAAACCCACATTCATGTTTTAATACCCCTCATTATACCACAGTTGCATAAATAACTATAAATTAATTTTATTATGCACTACACACATGTAAACGCAACGTATACGATAATAAAATGTAATATTATCTTGCACTCCATACTTGATACTTGTACTACGCGATTTCTATTTGTGACATCACTTCCGCACAAGATTTTGTATGGAGCTTTTTTTGAATGGCTCGAGAAATCGAATTTTCAAAATCAAACATTTTAAAACTATTTTTCATAAGAATTTTTCACATTAGCAGTTTATTATATTATTATAAAATGTAAAATGAAAAGCGGCAATAGCCCAGTGGCGTACGTAACGGACCGCTTTTTCACCGGGCTATCGCCGCTTTTCCAGCGGGCTATCGCCGCTTTTTACGGAATGTACTTCTTTGTTATCGATATTCTACGCTAGAATCTATTTATTATGTAGGATTTGTATCTGATAGTGGATTGTTATAGTATAGATAAAAAGCAACGATAGCCCAGTGGCGTACGTAACGGACTGCTGAGACGAGGTCTCGAGTTCGATCCCCAGTCGCCCCGGGCACACACCTCTGACTTTGCGTAGTTATGTGTGCATTAATAAATGTTAATTATCGCTCGCTTAATAATGTGCCCGGTAGATGACAATAGGCTCGCCCCCTATTACATTGGGACTTTAACATAACTGGCGAATCGTGGGTGTGTAATACACCTCTGCCTACCCCTTCGGGGATACAGGCGTGAAATTATGTTATGTTATGTTATAAAATGTAAATTTTACTTCAATAAAAAATTAGTCATCATCCCTTTTTTTTTTTTATCGTGCGGAAATCCCTTCGGATACCCCCCCGCGTGCCAGCGGGGGCGGTTATGTCGGGCTTGAACCGACTAAAACCGCACGCCGTCTCGGGTCTACAGACGCCGGGGTGTAAGGTTGCCCATAGAGCATATCCCTCGCACCCCGACCGAGATGGCCCCCATCGGGTTTAGGAACCACGGTGTCCCCGTCTTGGCCCGGTTTGGGAGGACGGGCGCTAGTCGCCCCTCCGTCGCGGCCTGCTTCTGCTGGGGTGACAGGTGGCCTCACCCGCCACCCCCAGGCCTGCGCTCATGGAGGACGGAGGTCGTTAAGCGACCTCCGGCGCCTAAGTCGCCTGCGACGCGCGGCGAGCAAGTTGCGAGCTCGGCGGACCGGGAGAGTTCTAAGTCTCTCCCGGGCGCGCTCCGCCACCTCCTTCGCGAGCATTACATGCTCGCAGAAGGAGGTGGCGGCGGCCCACGCGCTCGCGCTCCGCACCATTGCCGCATTCATGCTGCCGAGCGAGAGGACTCCCACCCGATGGCTGCCACGAGGTCACGCCTCGGCGCCTCCCAAGCCGGGCAGTCCGCCAGCGTGTGCAGCCCTGAGTCCTCGCTCGCGTCGCAGTGATGACACTCAGGCGTTGGCTCCTTCCTGATCCGATGCAGGTGGTCCCCGAAGCACCCCTTCTCGGAGATCACCTGCGTCAGTCGGTACGAGAGGCTTCCGTGTCGCCTCTCCAGCCAATCCTCCATGATGGGCCTTACCGCCGCTGTTGCGGCGTGCCCTGCGCTTGGTCGCCCAAGTCGTTCCTTCCACTCCACCTTGATGGCCTGGCGGAGCTGGGACTGCACGGCCTCGATTTCTCGAGGCTCGGGGTGCCATCCCTGCTCCCGCGCCTCCTTTCGCCACGTGTACAGTTGCGAAAGGGCTCTCGCTTCCAGGTCCCATGGCGGATTTCCGGCAAGGAGGCTCGCCGCCTCGAAGGAGATCGTGCGGTACCCTCGGATGACCCTGATGGCCAGAACTCGCTGCGGAGAACGCAGCATCTGCACAGTTCTGGCCCTCAGGGCCTCCGCCCATATTGGGCACCCATACAGGGCCATGGACCGCACGATCCCCGCGTATAGTCTCCTGCAGGAGTCATCGGGCCCCCTCATGTTGGGCAACAGCCGAGCCAGAGCAAGAGCTGTGCCCTTCAATTTGGGGGCCAGACTTCGGATGTGCTCTCCGAAGTCCCATCGGCCGTCGAGCACGAGCCCCAAATATTTCATTTGGGGCTTGATGCCGATGCGATTTCCTCCCACGATGAGACTGGATCCCTCGGGTGGCTTGCTCCGAGGCCCATGGAAGAACAGGGCCTCGGTTTTATGCAGGGCCACCTCGAGACCCAGCCGTCGGATCCGCTTAACGACTTGGTCAACCGCGATCGTGGCCTTTCGGGTCGCTTCGCGGTACGTCGCCCCGCACGCGGTCACGAGCGTGTCGTCTGCGTAGCACGTGACGGCGGCACCGCCTACGAGCTCACCGCGAAGCACCCAGTCGTATCCGATGTTCCACAGGAGCGGCCCCAGGACCGATCCCTGTGGAACACCGCACGACTTTTCACGCCGACCGAGACCGGTCACGGTTGGGTAGATGACGGCTCTCTCCGTCAAATACGCCCCGACTATGCGGCGGAGGTAGAGAGGCACTTCGTGATACACGAGCGCCTCCCTAATGCAACTCCAGGGCAAGGTGTTGAACGCGTTGGCGATGTCCAGGGACACCGCCAACATCACCTCACACCGGGCTACTGCATCCTCCGCCAGAGCCCTCACGCGCATGATGGCATCCACGGTGGAGCGCCTCTGGCGGAAGCCATATTGGCCATCCGCCAGGTCCGGCCCCACTCTCTTGAGATCCTCGACGAGGCGCTTCGCAATTACTCTTTCAAAGAGCTTGTACATCCCGTCGAGCAACACTATGGGCCGGTAGGCGGACGGCGAGTCCGCCGGGCGCCCCTCCTTTCGGATGAGGACCAGTTTCCCCGTCTTCCACAATTTCGGAAACTGGCCCCGCTCCAAACATGCGCTGAGAAGCCCTCTCAGTCGGGGCTCGAGAGCGTCGTCGACTAGAGCTAGGACCCACGCTCGGCCTGGAATGCCGTCGGGTCCCGGGCCGGTGTGTTTGGCTCTTAGCCTTCTCACCGCCAGCTCTAGTTCTACCCAAGTGACCTCGGGCACGTCGTCGTCTTCCACGTCGGGCGCCATGGGCAACCGAGGCGGAGTCATCTGCGGTGGAACATGTTCCACCGCCCGCGCTGGGAACAGGGAGCCAACAACTCCTCCAAGCAGATCCGGCTGGAGACACCGGGTTTACGGCGGGGCCTTGGGGCGCAGCTTGCCCCTCACCATCCGGTAGGGCCGCCCCCAAGGGTCCCGCTCCAGCGTCTCCAGCAGCTCGCGGAAGGCGTCCCGTTTGGAACACCTTATCTCCGCTCGGAGGGCTCGTCTGGCCTCCCTGTATCCCTCGTACAACTCCGCCTCTCGGGCCTCCGCATCTGCGGGGCGGCGACGCCTCCCACGGAATCGGGCCCACCGGCGGTGCGTGATCACGCAGGCCCGTCTGAGCTGCGCGATCTCCGACGACCACCAGTAGACCTGACCCCTCGGATTATAGGGCGGAGCCCTAGGCATCGCCGCGTCACAGACACGGGTCATGGCCTCCCGGAACCACTCCGCCTCATCGTCTATGCTGTCCGGCGCAGAGGCCCAGGCCTGTACGATGGCGGCTTCCAGGATGAGCTCCCGATCAAGTCGCTTAAGCGCCCAACGTGGCTCGGGTGGAGCCGGTGCAGCCGGCGCGTCGCTCGCAGGGGGGGACACGTCAAACCGAATGTATCGGTGATCCGAACTTGTGTCCTCCCCCAAAACGACGCGCCATCACTGAACACGTCGCGCCAACGAAACTTTACTTTAAATGGTCTACTTGATTACAAGTGGTAACCGTGATCGCCCTATCAACTTAGAAAAAAGGTAAGAAATGAAGCTGAGGCGTCCGACATATTCTTAGATGATACACTATTTGTTACACACTGAGACTTCCAAGACAGTTGAACAAATTTCTGAAATTTCCTGAGTGTCATTATTTGGTGTTCACGTGCATCTCCACTGACTGTCTATCCTGGTGCACAGCAGTTACTGGTACTTAAAGTCAGTTAAGTGAGAAGGTCTCCGTTCGAGCTGACCCATTCGTCCTGAAAACAGCATGCAACAAATAATAATTGACTGTCGAACGAATTTAAATTATTCTTTTCTTCTAATTATTCTTTTTCGACCCACCCGTGTATACACATTATTCATATCTTTGTAGTGAATCAAGTATTGTTCGTGAAAAAAAGCTCTTTAGCTTACATAGAGACTCCATATGACTCCAAAACTTCAGTGGCGGAAAGAAACAGCCAAAAAATTAAACAGTCTAAATGGAAAAAAGTATTTAGTAAAGAGGAGAATGAAGAAGAGTATGTACTTCTTCCAGTAGCTGCTAAAGATAAGAACAGACCAAAACTAGTCAACTTTCCTGAAGTACCTGAGTATAAGGATTGGTGGATAAGATATTTTTCTTCTTTGGAGGTATCTTGTTTAATTACTAAGTAATTAATCCCATACAGGGACGGACCCAAGCCGATCTCACCTGCTGGTTAACGGACGAGACTGTAACGCAGGTTTTCCTCTTTGGGTTTGAGGTCAGATAGCAGTCGCACCCGTAAAAGCCAAGATAAACCAGTTAACAGGAAAGGAGGAGTATGACGGTGGACTCCGGGCACCGAAGTGTACCTATACTTGAAATAATTGGCATTCCGATATCTGAATTTGAATTACTTGTAGATGTCAAGTTTTAATTTATATTTCTAACCTCATGAAATCATTCGATGAAATGTAAATTTGTGTTGCATAACATCTCATAACATATGATTTCTTTGATTTTTTAAAATTCTGTAGTTAAAAACATAGATTATCAAAAGCGGAAACAGCTAATAACAATTCGTTATTTTATTTATTTACAGAATGAGTTTGATGACAGTCCGAATTCTACAGACAAAATTACTGTAAGTATATACAATAAATACCTATAGTAGAATGCTTAAGAATTCTTCTTTCTTAGTAACTATATTATATATCCGCCCGCGCGGAGGTCGGTTTTTCTTTTTCGATCATATCTCTGGTTCTACTTAATCAATTGTAATCAAACATACGGCCGATTTTAAGTTTGACCAATAACATTCTAAGTGAAAACCCACATCAAAGTCCGTTTAGAAGTTTTGGCGTCAATCAACCATACAAACAGTTAAACAGACAAGAATTCCAAAAAAGAATATGTTTGTGTTTGGAATCGTTCATTTAACATCACCCATATATTTCTTGTCACAATTAATTTTCAATTTTATAATAGGCATTTTGACTATATTTAAAATATTGTACGAATTGTTGTCATCCTAATAAAATGTACCGTAAAAAACATATTTTATTAATTTTCAATATAAAATAAGTTTCTTTTTTGTTAAAAAATCAAGATTAAGATCTCACTTTTTTGAGATTTGATCACGTGCTTATAAACACACATGATTGGTTGCAACTTTGATGAGACAGCCTGTATTGAAAATCAGAGTTTTTCAATACAGGCTGTCTGCATTTCCTGGTGTTAATCGACTGGTTCAATTATTAATTACTAATAATATTTCACTTTTATCTTATATTATCTTAAAATAAGATAGTTATTTATCAAGTTATGTATGTCAAAATGGAGAAAAATTTTGTGCAAACTGACAGTAGTAATCTACCTAAAGTAGATGTATAAAGTAGATTTGATGTACTAATGATTGGACAATTTTTCAAAAATAATCAAGATTTTTATGCAGCGGTACTTAAAAATGTAAACACGGCAGCGTAAGTGCCTATTATTTGTTAACAGTAACTTCAGAGAAATTATTCATTAAAAAAAAACACTATTGGTTTAGGTTATGTTGATTAAATTGATTTATTGACAAAACTATGTTTATATCACGTTCACATTGAACATAGATAATGAATTTTTTTTGTTGAAAGTCGTCGTTTTTGTTGAAAGTTTAATAGTTACATCACTGTAATAGATTATGAATATACTTACATTAAAATGATCTTCACACATATAAACATTTGAATTAGTTGATATGTTATTTAGGGTGTCGACGAGCTAAACTTAACCACTTTTTTCTATTTTTAGGGTCCATTGGAACAGGAACAAATAACTTTTCCGGAGTTTTTGTTGACGTATTTGTACATTTTGGTACTACGCACCATTTGTAAACCATTATTTTTGCAACTAATTTCAATAATTATATAAACGTGCTGTAAAGTCGCTTACTGTTTACTTTGGTGTGACGTCACATGTCACGGGATCCGTTATGGCGCGTACTTTTTTTAAATCAAACTTTAATTTCGATTTTTATCGTAAATAAAACAGTTCTCAAAAAATATTGATGCAATCTGCATTCTTATGTTGTAATACATAATACAGAACTATTTTTTAGCAATAGTCAAATACCCTAAAGATAGTCTATGTAGTGTATGATGTGGTAGTGTAAGATTATTTATCTGCCTGCCATAACGAGAAACAGGTAGGCAGGTTTATATGTACATTAATGTATGTAAATAAGGCTTCATATTTTCATTTGCTTATTTCCAGATATATCCAACCGAGCTTGAATCACAACCAAAATTCTCGAAATTCAAGGACTGGTGTACTACCCTCAAGTTATATAACGGTAAAAAAACAGGTATTCCGGAAAAAGACGAACAGTTGCATTGTGGATACTTGAAGGCTGGTATCGCTATATACCGATGGCCACCTCCAGAGAATACTGTTGCAGTTAGTTGTAATGGTGTGGATCTTAAAAATGGGTAATTTATTTTTATTAGGGTAGGGTTTATCACAAAGACTTAAATGAACGAAGCCATTCGGGTCAGTATAAGTAATTTTTAGTGACCGACAAAGAAATGTTACAATAAGTAAAGATTGGAGGATTGATGAATCCCTGTTAAATTAACCTTCCATAATTTGATATGGTTGGATTTTAAGGCAGCGACCACTGACTGACTTCTCAGCTTCAAGGCCCACACCAGAACTTTGGCTGTCAATCAGGTGTAGCCCTTACTCGCTAGCAGTTGTCTCAAAAATTTCGGTGGGGCTCCATTCATAACATTTCTGCTTCTTTCGTTGCAACGATTTACTGTATTTAAGTTGTTAGGGCATACAATTCTACTATCTCGACCACGCTGTCAATTGCCTTGTTTGATGTCGCCTTTAGAGGATGGAGGTACGTTAAAGAGGTAGTACATAAGGGACACGAAAACAAATGGGACATAGACTGTACAGGGGATTCGCGGTCACCTGCGGTTAAGCCTAGATCTGGCCTTCTCCACCTGCACAGGTTTCGATCGGCCGACCAGAGTGCGTATACGATTAAGAGTCCTCCATACTGGCCATTAGAGGTCGTGACCGGGAAGTAGCGTTTCCTATGGAGGCAGGAAATCAGAAGATGGTGGAAGACTCTCGTTCCAAATTTCTTATCGCAACAGGGTGTTCGTGTGTGCCACATTGGTGCTATACAATAATTTAAAAATAAAATTGTATATTTTCTTCCAGTTATTTTAACGACCATCCAAACAACGACTCTAGCAAATATCTGGTTCGAGTGTACTTAGTGAAAGGCACAAACCTGTTTGCTAAAGCATTCACTGGAATGTTGGATCCTTATGTAGCAATCAGTTGTGGCAATAAGCATCTTGGAGACAGAAAAAGTTATGTCAAGAACACGTTAAACCCTACTTTTGGGAAGTCGGTATTGAGTTTCGTTCTTTATACATGAAAAAACTGTTTTAATGATTTATATCTGATGGTTTGACAATATTTAAACAATGTCTTCTCTTGTATATGTTACTAGACTGAATGTTCGAAAAAATAAATTATACAGAAAATAAGAGACAAATTTCTGACCGAGCAAGGTAATAATGTCTGGGATATCAGCCCAACGGTTGATGTTTATTATGTGTTTATCAGCGTATGAGCAATTATATCTTGATTCAGAATCAACTCGGTATACAGGGCTTTACCACCATCCTGGAGGTCTAAGCCAACCTTACCTCCAAAACCTTGCACCCGTAAAACAAGGGACGAATCTTTGGCGGAGGCTTTGCTATCGGGGTTGGGAGGTCAGACGGCAGTGGCTCACGGAAAAGCCAACATACCAATCAAAAACAATAAATGGAACTCGGGCTCCAGAGTGCAAACTTTGAATGCAACTGGGAAATCGTAATGAGGGTGATGTGATATGATTCAAGATCCGCTTAAAGCAAAGTTTGCTAGTATAGATTAATGATGTCACCATACAGTCTCCCAGTGTGTGCAAGTATGGAAGGAAGTTTGTTTCTATGATCTTTGTTTCAGAATGTATGAATTCCGGTGCACTCTTCCAGATGACTATCTCTTAACGATAGGTCTATACGACTACGATATGGTACCGCCTGACGAGCTTATTGGATCCACCACCATTGATTTGGAAGATAGAATATACACAAAACATAGAGCCAGGATTGGACTAGCTACAGAGTACAACTCGTAAGTAGTGTCTGACGGCGGTCATAATTATGTTATTGGCATTTTTATAAGCCTATTGAGGAAAGGAGGAGAAGCCTAGTGGGTCTAGGTCTTCTTGAATGCAAGTCCAACGTTTACCACAACGCTTCTGCCCTTGCTTTAGAATTCAAATCATTATGACCAATTATATGTATAATACGTGAGATTAAGATGGATAGTTGGAAATGAAACATAAACGGCGAGTACAAGTGAGACAAAGCCAAGGTTATGTTCAACGATTATGTCACACGGAACGGTGCCGACAGCTGTCAAAATGCACTCTTTAGATTATTTTCGGCTGTAATGGCCAAAACGTTAAGCGGGTGATCCATTGGCGGTCTAAACCTCTGACACGTCAGTGAGCCGGACATATAGGCCGCCAATGGATCACCTCTAAAACAGCTGCTTATAAATTATGCTGTACAGAACGCTGGATCTTGGAATACCGTAGTATACCTATAAAACTTAGCGATTTTTTAAAACCCCCTTGAGGGTTACTATTCAGATATTGTGGGTTAAAACCAATTAATGGGAAAACAAGTGAGGTGTCGAAGTTAATATTATACTTACTTTAAATAAAATCATGTGTTTCTATGCAGCAATATTTTGATTTTTCTACTTTCTTCTTTTGCCGCTTCAGTACCGGACCGAACAAATGGCGTGATTGTCATAGACCTTCAGTTATCTTAGAAGAAATGTGTAAGAAGAACCATTTGCCTCCCCCTTTATTTCCTAATTCCAATACCGTAATAGTCAATGGTGTCGAATATAGGGACAACGACACCACTAGTAAGTAATTCAACAGATGTTTTAATTTGACCATCAATTTTAAATGTGCCCTTTTTTGTGCGGAAATCCCTCTGGATAACTCCCCAGCCACCCCCCTCCCCCTCCCTACACGGCCGGCCGGTGGTTGTGGTTATGTCGGAATCGAACCGACTAAAACCACACGCCGGGGTGTAAGGTGGCCCGGCCCATTTGGGTGGCATTTCACTCGCATCCTGACTGACCGATGGCCATCGCCGGTTTCGATATGGCACCCTAGGGTTTGGGAACCACGGTGTCCCCGTCTCACCCCCGTAAAAGGGGGGGGGGGGGCAACGTGACGCCGCCCGGGCCTGCTGCTACAGTGTCAGGCGGCTCAATGTTAAATGTGCCCTGAATATTTCATTAACTAGTACTTTGTAACTTGATAAAGTAGTTTAGTCAATGACACTGACGTTTGAAATAAATGTGATGTACACGATGTCATCATCACAGAAAGTATATTATAATAATGTGAGTATATTCAAGCGAATTTATACCCAATAATTCTAGGCACACAGATAGATTGTAGTCTGCAATAGCATAATAAATTATATACATTTAAACCCGGAAATAAATTCCTGTGAGTCACGGAAACCCATGTTGGATTTAACGAGTGAAAATATTTGTGTTCAAGTTCAACTAAACTGGGTTCTCATCGTTTTACTCAACGAGTGCCACTTGAACCGACTGGATTGCAGTTATTGTCTCTGGTGAAATCCGACCTTAGTAAAATTAGGTTTCTCAATTCTCAATTGGTAACTTAACATTAGCTTACAATTATGGACCCTGTCGGGCACAGCACAAAGGTTGGAGAGAGGAATAGTTTGATAAACTAAATTATTAAGAATTAGTTTATATTATTGCACAACAATTTTATTTCAATTAAGTAGATATTATTAATTTGAATCTTATCATGCAGTTTCTTTTAATGTTTAATGTATAAATTATACCAAACTTTTTATTTTTTAAAGCTCATAGCTGTAATATTTCGTTTTTGTCAGATGAATCACTCAAGTCTCCTGCCGACAGAAAAGAGAGCATTTGTTTGAGTTTGTTACATAAATGGCACACATTACCTATATGTGGCTATCATTTAGTTCCAGAACATGTGGAAGTTAGAACATTGTATAACGTCGAGAAACCCGGGTTTGAATTGGTAAATCTTATTACCTAAATTATATCATCGTAACTACTTGCACGATTACTGTCAACCAACTTCACTATATTTCGGCTGTTAGTATACGTCATACGTCATAGCCCACAACATTATGGCAATCCCTAAGAACAATGATAGCTAATGAGACAGATAAGTAATAAAAATATTACTTAATTACGAGTTGACTCAAATAATAACGATAGTACTACAAACCTGTATACCTGCTAATTGCCGGACGACGCATAGGTGCAAATATTTTGTCTCGGGGTTGGAAGTTCAGTTGGCAGTCGTTCATATATACGCCGGTATTATATTTTAAGCCGTATATACAAATTGAATACAAATACGTATTTGAAGAAGGGCCAGGTCAGAAGTACCCGTAACCGGCCATGTATGAAAACAATTATGAAAGTGGAAGAAGCGAAAGGCGTATGCCAAGATCGTAGCAAGTGGAAAGATGTTGTCTCTGCCTCCCCCAATGGGAAAGAGGCGTGACTATGTGTACGTATGTGTTGAGGAAACAGCTTCCGATGCAACCAGGAACAACGTTAAGATGAAAATGATGGAGTCGGTGACAGATGGCGTTTCAAAGAAGCACAATTGATACAAAGCTATCTTATTTTACCACTTGAACGATTCAGATACATATAGACAGTGGATGAGAAAGTCTAAAACTCCGAAATACCCTTGTCTTAAGCATACTATTGACGCGTTAAATGTTAGTCGTATAACGGTATCTCTTTACAGGGTAAACTGCATATGTGGGTGGATATTTTTCCTTTAGATGCTGGTGGTTACATACCTCCAGCAGTGGATATAACTCCACGGAAATTAGAAGAATATGAGCTCAGAGTGGTTGTGTGGGATGTTCAGGGTATCAAGTTTGACAATTGCTCGAAAAGTACATCAAATATCTACTGTAGAGCGTAAGTAGAGAGCTGTTTGATGAATAATGGATGTCTTTAAACGTTGTTAAAAATACGATATGAGATCTTAACCATTTAAATTAAGTGGAGTATGGTGTGTACAGCTCATATTCGTCATAATACATAATAGGTAACTATTATAAAATTTAGTACTTTCATTTATTCGTACTTCATAATGTGTTTCTCTTCCGATATGTGTCGTCCTGACCGAAGGAGGTTCTAGTTTAGGATGTTTAATGGTCCGTTTTTATCTCAGATCACCACAGAATGTACATAACATAACATAACATAACATAACATAACATAACAACATAACATAACAACATAACATAACATATAACATATAACATATAACATATAACATATAACATATAACATATAACATATAACATATAACATATAACATATAACATATAACATATAACATATAACATATAACATATAACATATAACATATAACATATAACATATAACATATAACATATAACATATAACATATAACATATAACATATAACATATAACATATAACATATAACATATAACATATAACATATAACATATAACATATAACATATAACATATCACATATAACATATAACATATAACATATAACATATAACATATAACATATAACATATAACATATAACATATAACATATAACATATAACATATAACATATAACATATAACATATAACATATAACATATAACATAACATAACATAACATAACATAACATAACATAACATAACATAACATAACATAACATAACATAACATAACATAACATAACATAACATAACATAACATAACATAACATAACATAACATAACATAACATAACATAACATAACATAACATAACATAACATAACATAACATAACATAACATAACATAACATAACATAACATAACATAACATAACATAACATAACATAACATAACATAACATAACATAACATAACATAACATAACATAACATAACATAACATAACATAACATAACATAACATAACATAACATAACATAACATAACATAACATAACATAACATAACATAACATAACATAACATAACATAACATAACTTCACGCCTGTATCCCCGAAGGGGTAGGCAGAGGGGTATTAAACACCCACGATTCACCAGTTATGTTTAGGTCCCAATGTAATAGGAGGCGAGCCTAATGTAATGCCATCTACCGGGCACATTATTAGGCGAGCGATAATTAACATTTATTAATGCACACATAACTACGAAAAGTCAGAGGTGTGTCCCCGGGGCGACTGGGGATCGAACTCGAGACCTCGTTTCAGCAGTCCGTTACGTACGCCACCGGGCTATCGCCGCTTTTTCACCGGGCTATCGCCGCTTTACCAGCGAGCTATCGCCGGTTTTTACGGAATGTACTTCTTTGTTATCGATATTCTACGCTAGAACCTATATATAATGTAGGATTTGTATCTGATAGTGAATTATTTCGATTAAATCTAAAGCAGCCAACATAGAAGTCCAATAGAACAGTTCAGCTATTACAGAGCATTCTCGCCTCGGTAGTGCACGACTGCTGCGGCACGTGGCGTAGGTTCGATTCGCGTTCACTGTAAATATGAAAATTTGTATGCATTAATATGTATATTTGCACTGATCTGGTTGTTTCTATGTATAATTATGTATGTGCATGTATTATGGATATGACGACCTCTGTGGCGTAGCGGTAGAGCATTCGAGTGCTAAGTCAGAGGTTGCGGGTTCGATTCCCGCTCATTGCTAATATGTATACCTATTTATTTTGGTCTGGGTGTTTCCTATGTATAATATGTATTTATTTACAAAATCTAAGTATCCGCATTCTAGAACCCATATGACAAGCTCTGCTTAGTTTGGATCTAGAATGTAATATAGTGTAGTATAATATAGTGTAATATGTCCCAGAATATTTATTCATGTATTTACAAAAAAGTATCTAAGTATGTTTATTCGCATTATAAAACCCATAACACATAAGAACGAAACGTCCTAAAAAGGTTATGTTCCACTATTTGCATTATGGAATTTTAGTGTTGTTACATTTTAATCGTTACGGTGGTTAGGAGTAATTTGTTCATATGACAAATAGCGTGTAATAGTGTTTTTATAGCCAACTCCATCGTATACGATACACACCTAATTTCATACGTTAATTGAGCTGAGTGAGACGAAGTCGAGCGAAAGCTCCTCATACCAGACTTCAGGATTTTCTTTGTCACAGGTCTCCTCCTAAACTACTAATCCAATCAGAACCAAATTTGGCATGATTAAAGAGGTCAATCAGCGGAAGGTTTATGGATATATTTTGAAAAAATTTATGCTACCACAGAGGAATGATCACCGTTAAAAAAATTCCAAATTAAATTACATAATAACCGCTCGAGACACTGTGACCAAACTTTACACGCTCAGAAAGCATGTCCAGAGTTGTGACTTTCAAAAATAATTTTCAAAATCGGACTTGCCACGGAGGAATGATCACTGTTCAAAATTTTCAAAATCTGATTCACAATGTCTCACTCAGCTCAACATTGCAAGCAGCGATTCGCCTTGCAGACCTAGTGTTATGAAAATAAGGTTGGAAGCGGCGCGCACCCGCCGGCTCCTTAAGGGTGCCGGTGGGGTTTGACGGAGGCAAATCTGCCGCAATGGGTTATTCTCACTATCGATTTGTAGACACCCAACGACAGCTGTCAAAATGCACTTCTTAGATTATTTCAACTGTAATGGGAAGTCTCAGGAATGAGGGTCACCATTATGGTGCAATAGTGGGCATCAGCTTGACTGCCTCATTAGATGCTTTTTCCCGCTTAAACGACCCGTGATCTTGGGTAGGTACCCTTTGACCACACATTCATTATGTTCTTTTTAAGTTAGAATTTGTTAAGTTGTGACTGCTATTTTCTGTAAGTTACATATTGTTGCATAAAAATATTGGTCTTCTTAATTTCCAGGTGGCTAGACAACGTAGAACAAGCACAGTACACGGATGTGCACTATAGTACTACTGGGAAAGAATGTAGTTTCAACTGGCGCATGATTTTCAGATTCCTTTACCATGTGGCTGAGAAAAAGGTAGCATATTAGTAAACTAACTAAAACATCATCATCATCACAGCGCTAGTCCTGGTTGGAGAGAAGTGTAGAGATATAAAATTTAGATAGAATTCAAACTTTATTGTTTCATGGATTATGGTCTAATGTCGACTATTCAATCGGCCGCTACTATTTATAGTTGTTCATAAGCGTGGATGACTGTCGTGATGAACTCGCTTTTATCAATCGGTTTGGTGGTTGTTAAATTTAAAGATGACAACTGATTTGAAGTTACTTTATTTGAATATTTACAATAATTGTACACTTATGACTATTTAATTACTTATATGGTAATTTATGCTTAAACAAGTGTGCCAATGATTATTGTCGTAGCTGAACAGCGGGGAGTGATTAGTGAAAGTTAAATACATTGAATGGGTGAGCAATTTTGATTAGCCAATAAGATCGATTATATGAGATTGATGTAGGCACAGATTAATTAAACGTAACATGAAGTAAAACGAATCAAACAGTAGTATGAGTGGCAGGAAAGCTGGAATGGTATACAAAAAGAATCATGTTGATTTTACATTAACAGGGCACAACTGGCCCACCAGAGGGCATAGTGAACTGAACACTTGCAAGTATCATCATCTACAAAGTCTACTTACAAATAATAATTTTAAACGTATGAATAAAATACAAGTTAACAATTTAGGATTGATTTGCATTACATTGCATAGGCAATTTACTAAGTTTGACCCGCAGGTCCTATTAATTCAACACATTGAGATTTTAATTAAACTGATCTGACAACCATATCTGAACCCTTGTAGAGTTCAATAACCCGACCTCACCTCCATTGTAAGGGAGGTGAATTTTCATCAATAATAAGAACTAAACCATTTAACTCTAAATTAGTTACATGAGTATACCATTTATTACGGGCTTGTAAGGTATTGAGATATTCAACATACCAACGGGACCAAATTGACTGAAACAATTTTTGAAAAGCTTGAAAGCGTGATAATGTCGAAATTTGCCCTTCCAGTAAGGGTCTGGTAGGGCAACTAGTGGCTGACCAATACTAAAATGACCAGGAGTAAGTACTTCTAGGTCACACGGTCAGACGAATCTGACGCGGGGACCAGTGGAAGAGAATTGAGGATTAATTTTATTTTGGTGAACAATGTTGAGAGTTCCTCGAACGTGAAGATAGTGTTACCAGCCTCTCGTTTAAGCAAATTCTTTGCAGACTTGGCAGCTGACTAAATCAAACCACCCATATGCGGGGAAGCCGAAGGATTGAACTCCCATCGAATGCTTTGTTTCCTGAATTCATCCTTGAGAACAATCTTATTGTATACCAAAAACTGATTTACCTCCCGTAAATACGAGTTAGAACCAACGAAATTCGTACCTCGATCTGATCTGACGAGAGAAGGAAGTCCGCGTCGACTGCCAAACCTGGTGAAAGATGCAATGAAAGCCTCGATAGTCAGTGCTGACACAACTTCGAGGTGAACTGCCTTTGTTCCTAAACAAACAAAAACACAGAGATAAGCCTTAACTGATTTAGCATTTCGTAGCAAACTGCTCTTCACTAGAAATAGGCCTGCGAAATCCTAGGCTACACCTGAGAATGGACGTGCTGCTGTAACCCTATCAGTAGGCAGATCTGACATTAATGGTGGCTGAACGGATGTATTAAACCTGAAACAAATTAAACAATTTCTGATGACTCTTGATATCTGGCGTCTGACAGATGGAATCCAATACTGTCGCCTGAGGATCGCAATGAGAGCACTAGTTGCTGCGTGATAATACGATTTATGATAGTATTCAATTAATAGTTGAGTCCACCTGTGATCCTCAGGTATGAGATATTGACGTTTAGCTTCATATGGTAAAGTTGATTTTCCGCAATCGCCCACCTACTCATATGAAGTTCTCTTCATCTATGAAAACACTGAGCTTCTGTAATGACTTAGAGACCTGTTTTACCTATTTGATTAATATAATTTCATCCTTATATGAATCTAGTTGAATTTTCCTAATCCAATGTTTTGTAGCCTGACGATTTTCCTCTATTGACAGCATAGGTTGGAGATTCCTTTATTCTTTAGGTAGTTTGATGTTCCTGCAGAACCTGAGCACAAATGAAGTGATATTTATCAAAGTTCTGTATGAGCTAGTTCGTGATAATAAGGCACCCTCCCATGACTCAACTGGGGTTACCATATGAACAAATTTCTTGAATCCTGGTAAAGCGTGAGGCATGACAACGGGTAGCTGTGGCGATTGGGACTCTTCTTTAAGCAACCAGCTGGTTGACCACCATAAATTAAAGTTGAGCAAGTCATTGGCTGACATTCCTCTGGATGCCACATCCGCTGGGTTTGATTCTGAATTTACATGACGCCATGTCATTTATCGTTTTGAATTTTGAATATCTTGTACCCGATTACACTCAAAGGTTTGGAGCATGTGAGGCTTTGTGTTCAACCAAGACAACACAATGGTGCTTGCTGACCATGCATTGATGTTCTCCAGCTGAATTGAGTCTTCATATGATTCAACATCATGATTGAGTAACTTGAGTGCAAGATGAGCAGCACTGATTTCAAGCTTGGGTATAGTCTGCTTAGTCTTCCTCGTTGCAACACGTGATTTTGCCATGAGTAAACATACCATTACATTTCCTGATGAATCTACAGTCCGAAGGTAGATGCACGACGCAAACCCAAGTTATAATGAGTCTCCAAAGCCGTGAAGAGAATATGACACTGCGCCAGGTAATGATACACATTCTTCTTCTGGAATCTTTACCAGTGTCAATCTAATTGATATGATCGGACTGGACTGCAGCCCATAAGTATTAGTATTCAACTGATATACCTTTATTTCTTCAGATGGGTTCTCTCTCTCTCTCTCTCTCTCTCTCTCTCTGGAATGAGTTGATACTTCCTGTCTTCAGGGTGTATCCATGTCATCCTGAACATCCTTGATATCCGTAGTGGAGACGATTTGATGACATCTGAAATTTAATAATATTTTGATTGGATTGTAGTTGAGATCTTTGAACCATCAAAAATATAATTGAGTATGTCCGTACCAAAGATGATATCTACATCCTGAGCTTTATCCAAGTTATTGTCCGCTAGTATTCATTCCGATGATACTAATTGATCCTTCAATGAAACGGTGTAAGGAGGAATGTTTATTCTGTTAGGGAGTACATAACTGTTGCCACTGATTAGAGGCACTTGCTTCTCCTACAGGCCTGACCTAATAGCTTTACTATGGTACCTGATACATTGACGCATGCAACGATGCAATTACCTCCCACGATGAGACTGGATCCCTCAGGTGGCTTGCTCCGAGGCCCATGAAAGAACAGGGCCTCGGTTTTATGCAGAGCCACCTCGAGACCCAGCCGCCGGATCCGCTCCACGACTTGGGCAACCGCGGTCGTGGCCTTCAGGGTGGCTTCGCGGTATGTCGCTCCGCACGCCGTCACGAGTGTGTCGTCCGCGTAACACGTGACGGCGGCACCGTCTGCGAGCTCACCGCGAAGCACCCAGTCGTATCCGATGTTCCACAGGAGCGGCCCCAGGACCGATCCCTGCGGAACACCGCACGACATCTCACGCCGGCCGAGACCGGTCACGGTTGGGTAGAAGACGGGCATATCCCTCGCACCTTTATGTTATTTTGGTCCCTTGGTAAATATTTGTTCCTTAATTTTATGTAATATATAATATTTAATATTATTATTGAAATAGCCTATGTTCCTTGATTAATATTATTTTATACTAAGGTTGTTTTTTATTTTATACTCCTTCTGAAGCCATGCGCAGTGTCCAGAGCATTTTTAGTTATATGCTACCGATAAGCCACCGCGTCCCACTTCATTCTAACTGGGCAGTGAATATCAAAGGCGTGGTGATATTCCTTTTGGTTAGTGGCCCGATAACAGTTTATACAACAGTTACGATAGATATCCCTCGGACATTCCTCGTCCTTGTAGTGAGGATGCCCCCCGCAGTTCATGTAGAGGTCTGCCGTCACCTCATAAGTGCAGTACTTCTTCCCGTGGTCATAGACCAGGCAGCGAGTGTACTGGACGAGGGAAGACTGGTCCTCTACTACGACTCGCTGGAGATCTATGTACAGTCGCCTCGCCTCCGTCGCCCTCGTCCAAACCCTCGGCGCCACACTAATGACCACGTGGTGGCAGTTAGAGTTTCGTGCCCTCTTTTTGTAACGGATGGCTACACGGCTCTCCTCATCGTCAAGGCCCTCGAACAGTCCCTCATTTTCATTTCGAAGGGCGCGCAGAAGCTCCTCATCGCTATGCTCCTTCAGTACGCCCTTCAAAATCAGAAGGGATCCCCTTCTGATTTTGTTTCGGATATCTTCGCACCACAAACATCCCATTATTATTTTCCTATCTTTTACCTACCTTCCTGATCTTCTCCACTTTCACCCATCCCTCTTTCGCATCCATCGACTCTTCTATCCTCTCTAACACCTTATCCGCCGTATCCGTTTCATCCGTTGAGTAAACGACCAAGGAATACGGCGTCTTCGGCTCCGGTTTCCCATATTGAACAACCTCTGCAGTCGCTGCTGTGACACGTGTTTAGTTCTCAACAGCCCTACAGAGCTTGTAACAGGTTAACGACGCCTCCTGTGTCTCCTTATCCTGTCTTACGATGAAGCGGCCCATAGTATCCTTATTATCTTGTATTAGTAGGTGGGTGCTCTCTTCAATTTTGGCTAAGATGCGATTTTAGAGCTCTTCTAGCCCTGCCCAGACTTTTTCTTGCGACTCAACCGTCACTCTCCTGACTACTTCGCGTTCTACTCCTGTAGTGACCTTTTTCCCAGATTGCATCCCCTCTATGACCGCTTCGGCCTCCTTCACAAGTTGATAGAGGCGCTCTAACGGTCTGCTTCATGTCGGTCCTAAGGTTCCTCGCGCTGTTCAGTGACATCTTGGCGCGGTTATTGCACAGTTTTGCCTCTCGTGCCCTGCCCCCAACCGGTGCACTGGACCCTTTAGGGACCGCCACATCCATTCTCGAAGGGCCAGGAGGTGGTGGAGGTGGGACTGCTGGTTCTTCTGAGCCAGGGTAGGCGTTCAGGCTGGTCGGAGGACTTTCTGGCCTTTGCCATTTTATTCTACTGAATATATATTTTATGTTAAAAATAACTTAATACTAGGTGTATATTGTATATCTTCTTCTTCTTCTTCTTCTTATATATAAAAATGAATTGCTGTTCGTTAGTCTCGCTAAAACTCGAGATCGGCTGGACCGATTTGGCTAATTTTGGTCTTGAATTATTTGTGGAGGTCCAGAGAAGGTTTAAAAGGTGATTGAATATGGAAGTTTATATCGATTGAGGCAGTACGAAGTCTGCTGGGTCAGCTAGTTATAAATAAATTTAAAAGTGTATAAGTGTATGTAAGTCGGTCATCCAGGTAGGATAATATAACGTTAAGTCTATTCCAAGAGGAAATTACAATAGATTAACTAAGTATCACAGACAGATTACGTGTTGTAAGTAGATGGAAAATTTTTCAAAATTTTGGCACCCAATTTTGACTTTCTCGGAATGTCCTCCTCCCCCCCTAACAGAGTTTACCTGCTTAAGTAATTATCCATTCGATTTTTTCCCAAAATTAGACGACACGAGAAGAGACGTTTGAGATGTCGAAAGACGCGCGTCGTCAGCGCGCTCACAATGATGTTGTAAAAACTATGGACCTTGATAGTGAAAATTTGAGAAAATTGAGGAAAACTAAATTTTGATGTAAACATATTGACTTTAACTGAAGTTACCGTCGCGACTATACGTCCCAGCTCAACGGGGTTGGTGGCGTTCGGCGCAGTGCGCCCGCCTCTTCCCAAAAACGTGAGTAGAATGATAGCCGCCTGTAGAAATTTTTTGAAAAATTGATGAAAAACCAAAAATTTGGTAATCTGCATGAAAATGCGGGCAAACGCGAAAAATTTTCTATCAGTCCACACCAGTTCCGTTGGGTGCACTCAACTTTTTTTTTTTGTTTTTACGTGCGGAAATCCCTTCGGATACCCTCCCGCTGGCCAGCGGGGGTGGTTATGTCGTGTCTCGACTAAAACCGCACGGTGTCCTCCCCAAGTGTCCGTTGCCGGGCATCCCGGGTAAGCCCTCGAAAGGATAACCCCAGGGTTGCCGGCGGACATTGGCCACCACCGCGGCCTCGCCTAGTGGGGTCGGGTTTTATCCCGCTTCGGTTAGTTGCCGCGGCGGCGTGCCACTTGCTTCCGTCGGAGACCACGGCCCTCACCATGGTATCCAACGAGAGAACGTCCACGCCCAGGACCGCAACGAGATCCCGGCGTTGACTCGCCCACGCAGGGCACTCCACCAGCGTGTGGAGCGCCGTGTCTTCGCCAGGATCCTCGCAGTGCTGGCACTGCGGCGTTGTCTCCCGGTAGATGCGCCACAGATACTTACCGAAACACCCGTGTCCGGTAACCATCTGGCACATCCGGTAGGAGAGGTCCCCATGGTCCCTCTCCAACCACTCCTTCATGATCGGTCTCACCGCCGCAATGGTGGATTCCCCCCACCTTGGGTGCTCAAGTCGCACCCTCCATGTCTCCATGAGTTCCTGGCGGAGCAGGGACCGCTGAGCCCTGATTTCTCGGGGCTCCGGCTTATGGTCCCACTCCAGCGCCTCCTTGCGCCACTGGTACAGCAGCGCAAGGGCTCTCGCTTCCAGGTCCCATGGAGGGGTCCCGGCTAGGAGACATGCCGCCTCGACGGACGGGTGCATTCGTTGGCATAGTGTTTCCTCATACACTTATAACAGTGTCCAGTTTTCCTTGCCCAGGACTTCCTTGCGCTTGGATTCATCCTGAGAAACTCGGTACACCTGTATAATGTATGAGTTTGTTGACCACAAATAGTCACCACATCAACCGAGGTCCGCCCGAGGTCTTGACCCCGTTAATGTTGACGCTTGATGGCCACGCGGTGAGTGCCGTCCGTGCTGACTTCTAATAGGACCTGGGTCAGGGCTCGACTTGACAGTTGAATGAACCCGACACTGCTTATCCAGCAGTTCCATAAGTTGATAGATAGTAGGCAAGATCTGTGGATCCCTTTCCTCAAATGTGGTCCTGATTCTCACGGGGAGTTTCTGCAACACCAAGAAAAATATTAGATATGACCACTCCTTAGCCTGAACCTTGACTTTTTCTAGAGCTTGAATGCTCTCCCTTAAGGTATCATAGAAATCTGACCGGAGTGATGATGTACCTTGAATGGTAGGTAGGTTGAGAATCCTTGAAATGTAAGTATCCAGCAGCAACCGATGATTGTGATATCGGTCCTGTAATAATCTTAACGCCACTGAATAACTAGCGCCATCTATTGGCAACTGCCTGACGATTGACATAGCATCACCCGTCAGAGATGCTGTGATTTAATAATGCTTCTCAGTATCCGAAATGTCCCTACTATGAACAAGTGATAGGAATAGATCGTGGAATGGTAACCATTCCATCATGGTACCGGAAAATGTAGGTAACTCTATTAATGGTAGCTTCGCCATTACCTGATTGTTGTGTGACTGAATCTCAGGTTCCAATTTACCCGTCTCCGAAGACTGATCTAGTTTGATGAGGAGTTTATTGACCTCGCTGAACTGGGTTGATATCAACTGCATCTCTTCCTCACTAATTTCGGTCGAGGACAATCCCAACAATGACACGTTGGCCTGATTGAATTGGTCGTAATATATGGCGAAATGTCGCTTGGCCACCGCGGCAGCTTGTTGCCGCGAAATCCATTAACATCCTATACTTGGATTGAAATTGTGTACGATGACGACGCGACATGTTAAATAACTCAAATTCTAATTTATTAGATTAACCCGGGTATTTCTTACGCATACAATCTTATTGACCACTTAATTACATGTATTGTACACTTTTGAACACATCGATTTTATAAAACGATCAACAAGATTAACAACGTACTACCAACTGCAGAGATTATTTGAATGACAGGAAGATGCGCCGATCCTCTTATGTGGTGCTCTCGCACACACCCGTTGAATACAATGAATATGGTAGAAATACAGACGGATGACCTTTTTCACCCACCGATGAATATTATGAATAATATTCTTTACAATACCGTACGCTTCGTAGGTATGTTGACTGCATGAAGCTCGGCGTAAAACGGCCTTGAACTTCGCTGCACCCGGGGTTTCTCACGTACTCGTCAGAAGTTATTATTTTGATGCCGGCGTTTTGATGCGCTGCCCCGGCGTATTGAAGAGTTAATAATCGTGCTGATATTGATGACGCCTCGCGCTATGTCCCCTCATGAGCCACCAAAATGGTTGTTAAGCGTGGATGACTGTCGTGATGAACTCGCTTTTATCAATCCGTCGGTTTAGTGGTTGAATTTAAAGATGACAACTGATTTAAAGTTACTTTATTTGAGTGTTCACAATAATTGTACACTTATGACTATTTAATTACTTATACGATAATTTATCTTAACAAGTGTGCCAATGATCACGGTCGTAGCTGATTAGTGAAGGTTAAATACATTGAATGAGTGAGCAATTTTGATTAACCAAGAAGATCGATTATAAGAGATTGATGTAGGAACAACGTAACATGAAGTAAAACGAATGAAACAGTAATATGAGTGGCAGGAAAGTTTGAACTGTATACAAAAAGAAACATGTTGATTTTACATTAACATCAGGACTTTGCTTTTTTAGCTGGTAAGAAAAGAAAAAGGTCCATTCACTGAAGTCGAAGAGCATTTTCCTCCAATGTTCGTGGTGCAGGTCTTAGATAGTGAATCTATAAGTCCTGATGAGTTCCTATGTAAGTAAACACTAGATCTTATAAGCAAATAAGCACAGGCTTAGTGGTTTAGGAGTCGACCTTACAATCGAGTGGCCCTGAGTTCGAATCTTAGCCCTTACTCTACCGCCGTGAACCCATTCCTAACACAAGCAATTTAGCTTAACTGGAGGGGTTAGCGGAAATACTAGTAGTTGATAGTATACTTTAAACAAAAAATCTTGAAGGGCAATTTTATGAACAACAATGGTTATATTTTAGTATTAGATGTGATATTACAACACCGTCAACATAAAATTTTCGTCTGCCATATTTTATGGTTCCACGCAATAAGATGCGAGCTCGGTACCAGCCTCTCCTTCCAGATGCTACTGAGATAAAATTCATTTTCGCCTCACGCAGGAATAATCACACAATTTTTTTTCTAAATAGCTTAGTCTACAATGGTGCCATTTTTTTTAATTTTATTTTTTCGTGTGGAAATCCCCTCGGATCCCCAGCCCCGCCGGGCAGCGGGGGCGGTAATGTCGGGCTTGAGCCGACTTAAACCGCACGCCGTCTGGGGTCTTCAGACCGAGATGGGTGTAAGGTTGCCCATAAAGCATATCCCTCGGGGCCATCTCCGGTTTCGAGATGGCCCCCTCGGTCTATAACATAGAAATTTTAGATTTCTTCCCTAAAATATTTTGCGTTGAGATCTGATAAGTATGTGAACATTTTAAATGTTTTTTTACTATCCTGACAAAACGTAATGAATATTTCAGCATCATTGTCATTTAACTTGAATGCAATACCAAAAGGAGTGAAGTCATCACATCAATGCAAAATCGACAACTTGAACAAATCAAATAAAATAAGTCTGTTCTCAGTTGTATCAACCAGGGCATGGTGGCCGCTACTCCGCACTAATCGGAATACTGGTATCAGTACAGCTGCAGTTAGTATTCACATTTCGCGTTTGGCTGGGGTCAGCTCTTTTATATTATACCTAAATGTGAAAGTTTGTGAAGATGTTTATATGTTTGTAACTCTAACTCAATCATGCTCAAACCGATGAACGAATGTGGCTGAAATTTGGTCCAGATTTAGATTATAGCCTATTCCAGGCTCTACACAGTACACAGGCTCGACTAGGTTTCCATGGGTTGCGGGAACGAGATAAGAATTTCACAAGCAGCATTCGCGCAGCAAAATGTAAGGTTTCTTGCTCCGATAGTAAGGGAAAACACTGTGAGTCACTCTGTGTTAGAATAAGAGCGAGAGAACCACAACGGTTGTATGGAGGCCCCTCTAAGATCATTAGGGCCCAAACAAACCTCACCTGCTTGCTGGAACACAAGCTGATTAACGGAGGAGGCTCTGGTGCAGGCTTTCCTCTCGTGGTTTGGCTTCAGACAGCAATCCTCTTCAAAAATATACCAATATAGATAGCTGCAGAAAAGCTACCGAAACGTCGGGTTCAATGTAAATAATGAAATAACATGAAATTAATCGCGATAGAATCCGTTAAAAATAGTTTTATTTTAATATAGATTTATAAACTTGTTCAATAACAGGGTGCGATCGATATGGAGTTGACAGTGTTACCCAAAACAAAAGCAGTCTTGATGCCTGTAGGTTTAGGAAGGGAACCTCCTTCGCCGTTGCCGATGCCAAAGTAAGTGATCATAGGAAACTTCTCGTTTTAACTACTATATAACGATAGGGCTCCTTTAACATTCTAATTTACTTCATGCTTTTCATTAGACGTACAGATCAATCGAATCCGCTGCATATTGTCCAGAGTATTCACTTTACGTGGAAACGAGAACATTCAATGGTGCTGATCTGTATTTCTATCCTGTTGATAGGACTTCTGGCTTTGTACTTCGAGATCCCGTTTTTATTGTGGAGTGAGTTCATAGCGTAAGTAGGTATAAAATAGCATTTTGTGACGATGTTCACAATTTAGTCGGTATGATAGCTTAATATTGTTAATGTACCTACCTAAATAATTTCGTATTGTTTTATAGATTTAATAGTATATAACTTGTACATTATATTCTATGGTAGGAAATAGCGTACTTATTTGTAACATAGAATAAGAAGACATATAAATTATTGATCGAAGCGAAGAGGTTTATTTGCTCACCAAAAACTAGACTAAATAATTAGCACACACAAGTACTCTTCAACAGTTCAAGTCGCTCAGCAGTTTACAGTAGTCCACAGTCGTTGCTTAGGTCGCAGGTTTAATCCTCTTGAATCGCTTCGGTATGATGTGTTCGGTTTCGCTTCCGAAAATTAACTGGCTACGTGTCCATATCCGGGTGCCTTTTATAGCTCTTAATTAGTAGGATAGAATGTTTCCGAATCATCTAAAGATAAAGCACGTTAGGTATCTAAGTAGAGCGTTCGAGAAAGGTACCTACAACAGTAGTAGGTACAGACGCGCCAACATTCAAGATGAATAACCTTGTATTCAAGATTGTAGGGAAAGTAGGTATTCGAGGGCATTCGAGGTAGATGCGTCTTTGTGTTGGCAATTCTAGATTTTTCTACACTATTCGTTAGAGTACTTCGACACTAGCAATGTGTTTTATTTTCCTGAAGATTCGATCAGTAGTTTTCGAGATATCGACCCTCGTTGTAACAATACCATTGTACTAGCTTCAAAGCTTTTTACCGTGGATCAAATTCCCAAATTACCTTATTACTATAACTAGCTAAAAGTACTTTTTACGCCTTTTACGATTACCGCTACGAGAAAGTTTAATAAAGATTAACAAGTGAATTCCAAATTCCCACAGTAGGTACATATCGTGTTGTTTGAATTGCTTAGGGGAAACTAAGAATTCGGATATTCATTTACTTTGCTCTCACTCTGAGACCCCGTTAGGCATTCGGCCCCGGTTCCCATACGATAATCTATGACATGGAGCCCTAAAAACCAACAACTGGTTTAACTACAAGACCTGGATATCGCCAATGGATTGTGGAGGTCAGATGGCAGTCGCTTCACGGAAAATATCAAAGTTCGGCTGGTTCGTAGTTAGACTGAACCACCACCCCACCTGAGTTGGGAACAAGCTGCAAAGAAAGACGAATATTAAAATACTGATAGTAGAGTTTTTCACACAACAACATATTAAGTATAAAGATTTAGATCGGAAAAAGAGAACATCTAGGACGGGACTTGAACCCGCGACCAGTCCCTTACAGGGGGAATGCTCTGACCAACTGAGCCACCTAGACACGTCCCAGATATTCGAAATTCTCCGATACATTAAACATTTTCGAATATCTGTGACGTGTCTAGGTGGCTCAGTTGGTCAGAGCATTCCCTCTGTAAGGGACTGGTCTCGGGTTCAAGTCCCGTCCTAGATGTTCTCATTTTCGGATCTAAATATTTAGAAAAAAGTAGGCATACAAAATGCTTAAAAATTTAATTGAATATCAAGTATAAGTTATTTTAAATTTTTCAATACAAAATGGTGATAAAGTGACCTCTTTCTTTTGAATCTTCTTATCCTAGGATAGGCGTATTTAATATTACCTACATTTACATATATTAGAGCACTTTGACTAAGATTTCACCTGCATTAGGGACCTGCGTTAGGACGTTCTAGTCAACTAGTTTCGTTGAGTATCTAATTCTGAACGCCTATCCCGGTTACTTACATCCTAAGCTTGCACTTTTGGAGCTTGCGGTCTGCTGTCCTACTCCACATTTTTGTTTATTTTGGTTTTTACGGGAGTAACTACCGATTGGCCCCCAACCCCGAAAAGAAAGGCTTGCAGGTGTTTCATTGAGTAAAATGTGAAAATTAAGTTTAGTTGAACGTTTTGACTAATAAAATGTAGCCTTAGGCTGGGTTACACTGATCAATATATCAATAAGTCTATTTAAACTGTGTTAGCACATTTTACTGGAGTTTTGGTAACTGTTCTTACATGGTAAGCTTATTTACATATTGATCCTCTTTAATTACTTCTTTTTTATATAAAGTTTATGCAAACACAATAATAAAAGATGCTGGAAATAATGTACTAATTTATTTTAATTTCATTTTTGTATGTTATTTATGTGTTTTTTTTTCCTGCAGGTCAGATAGCGAGAGTCAAACCAATAAGAAAACTTAAAATCGTTATATAGATTATTTACTTTGTTTTGTAAGTCATTTACAGTAAGTTTTAATACATAGATAAGATTATATTATTATACTAGTTGGAATTCATTTTGATTGTTTGAAAATGTAATTTTTTAGATTTTTTAGAGTTTAGAATAACAAATACTATTCTAGTTAATATTTGTTGGATTAAATAGATGTATTTCACTTAATCGTTTTAATTCTATTATAACAATACATACATGACATATAATAAGACATATAACTCTGAAGGGTTGGCATTAGCAGCTATACTCGTATTACACACACAAACTAAAAAAAAACACTAAAACCATTTCACAGTACAACGAAATAGAAGGTGAGCCTTTTACTGTAAATCGAACTCATGTAGCTACCTATAATTGGGTAAATGATTGTTAAGTCATCAGTTTTGATTAAATGTCAAAACGATAGGTTCAACAAAGCAAGTAAGCGCTTAGGTAGGGATGTCGCGCGTCGGGAAGAATAAAATGTCTGGCTAAGATCGACTTTAAGCGTTCTCTCTGTCGTACATCGGACTGACAGTAAATGTAGACAGATCATGAACTATCTGACTGGCTATCAGCATCTACGAGAGAGGTATAAATATATTGTACGACATTCTACACAGCGCTTTCTAGACCCAAAGTAAGCGTAGTTTAACTAGCTTGTGTTATGGGTTCTAGAAAGCGGATAAACATACTTATATACTTTTTTTTTTGTAAATACATACATATTATACATAGAAGCACCCAGACCAATGCAAATAGACATATTCATGCATACAAATATTTGCACTGAGCGGGAATCGAACCCGCGCCCCCTGTCGTAGCAGTCGAATGCACTACCGCTACGCCACAGAGGCCAAAAAAAAAGTGTGGGGATCAAAAGACTCTATGAGACCATTTTAGCTTTGAGTACCTACTAGGAAAGACAGAAATCGCCAAAAACGTTTCCCATACATTTCGGCAAGAGAATCAAATTTCTACAATGGTTAAGCTTTTTGTTATGGGCAGGAAGTGGGTAGAATTGACTATAAAGTAAATAAAAATAATTTTTATCCACAAATTTCGAATTTGATTCGAAAATCTTTATGACATTCTTAGTATCAGCTGAGAAAATTCGTATAAGTTATTAATTAAGAATTTTGGCTAAAATGTCTTCTAATCGTGAAAAAATTGACTTATTAGAAGCCCATTTTGTCAATAATCGAAACGCGGGAGCTGCATTAGTGTGGTACCGCAATAAGAATCCGTTGCGGCATGTGCCAACAATTTCTTGTAATACTCAAATTAGCTTTGAGTATTACAAGAAATTGTTGAACTGACCCAGGAGGATGGTAATCATACCATCAAATTTCAGAACACGAAGGTTCCAGCTACCACTTCACATTTCTTCCCACGGCTATGTCGAGAAGCCATCGAAATATTCAAGCATCTCAACAATTTTAATAGAAAAAACGAAGGTTTTCATCTCCAGAAATATTGGTACCCAGCACTGAGAGCCGCGCGTCATCACAATTCAAACATGACGAAGCCACCACCATCCCCGGTAGCAGTAGGCCACACCCCCTTGCTTAGCCTCGACTAATCAGGATCGAGCGCATCGGTTGCGCAGCTCTCAACCAATCACGATCGATCACGTTGTTTCCCCCTCCGACTGCGCCAATAAATACGCCAGTGACTCGGGCCGCTACATCAGACGCAGCGAGTTCACCGCCGAGGAAGGTTCTCCGCACCCGACGGCGTCCCGAGCTGTACCACTGAAGTTGTCGACCGCAGTGATCGACGAAACGTCTGGAATTCAAGTTTCCGATGGACCACGGCCAAACAGCCCGGAAGCAGTATATTCTACATGCAACGCCGGCCGTGATAGCCTTAAGCTTAATATACTCGATTTATTGGCAACCGCCCTAACAAGTGATTCAGTATAAGTCGCGTATGTATTTTTTTAAATTTATTCTCAGTTTAAAATATTATGAACCATCATCTCCCCGCGGCTTCATCCGCGAAGTCCCAATTTCGTATGAATATTAGATTAAAAAGCAGCATATGTTACTCAATGATAATATAACATAACATAACATAACGTCACGCCTGTACCCCTGAAGGGGAAGGCAGAGGTTTATTATACACCCACGATTCGCCAGTTATGTTAAGGTCCCAATGTAATAGGGGGCGAGCCTATTTGCATCTACTGGGCATATTATTAAGCGAGCGATAAATAACATTTATTAATGCATACATAACTACTAAAAGTCAGGGGTGTGTGCCCGGCGACTTGGGATCGAACTTGAGACCTCGTCTCAGCAGTCCTTTACGTACGCCACTGGGCTATCGCCGCTTTTATTACTTTAAGCATAGGTGTAGGTGAAATAATTTTTCAAATCGATCCTTTTTGTTTGAAATACAAACATATTTACACTTTTGACCTCATTTTAATATAAGTACAGATTATATCTATATTTAATAACATAACATACATATAACATAACGACAGGGGGCGCGGGTTCGATTCCCGCTCAGTGCAAATATTTGTATGCATGAATATGTCTATTTGCATTGGGCTGGGTGTTTCTATGTATAATATGTATGTATTTACAAAAATAAAGTATATAAGTATGTTTATCCGCATTCTGGAACCCATAACACAAACTAGTTAAACTATGCTTACTTTGGGTCCAGAGAGCGCTGTGTAGAATGTCGTAGAATATTTATATATTATATTTATTATCATTAAAATTCAAAAATAAAAACACTAAACTTGTTATCAAATTTTTAAAGGAACCAAAACTAAATAAATAAAGTTTAATTTGGGTCTAGATAGCGTGCTTAGTATGTTGTAGAATATAACTGATATTATTATTAAATATACCGACCGAGCTTTGTGCGTTTTGTACAGTAATGAGGAAACTTTGAATTATTTTACGTTACATTAGTTTTATGAAAATGGTTAAACATTTAAATAGATTTCCTGCATAAATACAAAGCAGTATATTACCTTATCTAGAAGTAAAGGCTTTAAATGTTGTTTTTTATTATTATTTTATATAGATATATATAATGGTAATAGATCTACTATCGTGAAATGAAGACGAAATTGCGTTTTCTGAAATAACAAAAGCTTTTATTTGATACAAGTAAATAGGTACATAGATTTAGCACTATTTACGCATTATCAAACAGAGTAACTGACCTGAAAATGTATGTTTATATGATACATATAAATATGTACAACAATTCTCGTTTAAAGGAATTAGATACATTACATCTGTTTTTAGGAAACCACATTATAAGGTACACATAATTTGGGTCTATATGGTGCTATGTAGGTCCTGGGATAGGTAATATATAATATCATATTGGTTAGCATAATATAGTACTTGTATTACGGACTTGAAATTATGGACCTCCAATTATTAGAATTGATAATGGCAATCTCTTCAAACACAGCAGTCGCCCTCGTATACATCGTAATATTTTTTATCTACACCCATGCTTTAAATCCTCTATAAAAGATTCTGAAACAGTTAGCTTATTGCCAACATTAATACATCCAATGACCTAATAACCATAATATCATCCGAACGGGTGTTATAATGTTGTATGAAATTTCATAATAACACTCCTTTCGCTTTTTCAATCTCTTCCGCGCAAAGGGTTACTCATCAGACAGCCAAATTCTTACCGCCCGATGCGTGGAATCTGCATATGAGTTTCAAAAAAAGAACTGTCATTCACGCGCGTTGCATTGCACTACTACTGCGGCGGCGCGCCGTAAAAAAAAAATTAAAGCTTATTCGTTCGAATTCGAATTCCCGCTATTTTTCTTCGCTATTATTTTTTCAAATTGTTTTGCTTACTTACGAAAATGAGCGATTCAAGTTTTGATAACACACCTCCAGACATTTCGAGTGCAGCAAAGGACATATCTAACAAATTACTACCGGAAAAATCTAGAAAACAGTATGAAAAGGCGTACCAAGATTTCATGAATTGGAAAATATCAAAGGGCAGTACATCATTCTCTGAAGATGTATTATTAGTTTATCATGGGTGTAGATAAAGTCTTGTATGCAACTGTATAATTAGATATTAAAACACTCATGTGATACTATTATCACACTCAGCTTCGCTTCGTGTGATAAACCCACATTCATGTTTTAATACCCCTCATTATACCACAGTTGCATAAATAACTAAAAATGGATGTCTGTCTCAAAAAATCCGTGTAAAGGGAATTATATGTAAATAAAATGCTCACTCCCTCCTGGAATTAGGGCTCTACTGAGCATGCGCGTAAATGGTTGAGATGAGATGAATAAATTTGAAATTTATGAAAATAAAAATTATCCTTAGTCTTACTTTATAGACGCATTTTATTATGAATGTTCTCCGGCTTCTATTTTCATTTCTGAATTAACAAATCATTGTTAGTTTTTAGTTTTGCCGCGTTCTATAGTTTTATGAGCGACGCCATCTTTCAAACCTGGCGCCAAACTTGATACGAATGAAAATAGGTACTGCAATCCTATTGGCCCTGGCTCTTTCGCACTGGGGAAAATGGAAATGTACGCGATCAATGAAGTCATTTAGTGATATTTTAATAATAAGAGTCATAAAAGATAAATTGTAAATCTTCTAGACACTTAATTAAATAAATTATATTTATTTCATTAATATATTTTATAGTGTTGATACAAAATTTGAGGTTTTGATATCGGAGTTGCACGTTAGGTGATTAGGTTCCGGTTTTTGCATTCGGATGTAGATGTCGTTCTTCAAGGCTATAAAACACGGTGCTCGTCCAGAGTGCGGCACTCCCTCGCGGCCAATTGGGCCGACTGGAGGACCTAATTGACCAAGTAGGGAGTCCTAAAAGCTATGAAATATAGAGTGAAAGCTCTATATATGAATATACCGGTAACGGTGGGTATGTTACCAGTATTTTAATGACCTGTGTGTGTATTATTGTTTATTAATAGGAGTGAATATTCGTGTAATAATAGTGAATTGATGCGTATTTTTTTCCTTTTACAAGTACAAAAATTAAATCATTTCTTTGTAAAGTTTCCAATTAATACACACATTTTCTTTGTCTAATTCTGAATGGTGATAGTCAACTTTATGTGGGCAATCTCTTAATTTTTTATTGGAATATAGGTATAATTAACTTCTTTTGTCAGATAATACATATATACCTTTTTTTTTTTCTTCGGATACCCCCCCGCCGGCCAGCGGGGGCGGTTATGTCGGGCTTGCACCGACTAAAACCGCACGCCGTCTCGGGTCTTCAGACGCCGGGGTGTAAGGTTACCCATAGAGCATATCCCTCGCACCCCGGCTGACCCTGGGCCATCTCACCACTAACAGCATCGCTCATCCTGTCTCCTCTAAAAGCAGAGGAGTACGGAGAGCGATGTGTTCCCGCCACGTTGGGTATTGGCCGACGATCAATGCCAACCCTATGAAGGGGTGAAGGGGAAGCCATTGACCGCCGCCCAGGGTGTACCGGCCGCTCCGATTCCGTTCCCCCCGGACTGCAGCGGGATCGGAATCGGAGCGACACTCGAGGAGGTTACCCAACACACACCCCAATACATATATACCTACAGTCACGCCTGTTTCCCCAGAAGGGTTAATAAATATCGCAGACGTGAATAAACATCCACACCTAGCTCCCCATAAGCAATGGTAATTGGATTTTAGAACAATTCGTCAATAATGATCCCTTACACACTCTTTGCACGATTTCAGTAAAACGGTAGTAAAGAAAATATCTAGCATTATAGCTATAAAGGAGTTAAATATAGTATAAAATTTTGTGTTACCATCCATCATTTTCAAACAATACCTAATTTAATAAATAAATAAAATACACAACATATTCACATTTATACATGAACATATTCGCGCCTGTAATATTCCTGAAAGGTTGGGGAATGGTGTTTTAACCACGGGTGTAGGCAAGGGGGGTATTGGGGGTTGAAAACTCCCATAAATTTACAAAATATTATCTTTTTCACATGAAAACGCGCATTTTCATTGCTTTATTTTCTTAAGCCCCCTTGGAATGAGCATGAACACACGCCTATGGTAATGACACCTAGATTTCTATAACTATCTTTTTATCGGTCCCACGTAATAAAGGTTGACCCTATTACCGTCAAACAGGTACCATACGAGCTGGGATGAAGAACAACCGTATACTTGTATATATACGTCACTCACGGGAAGTCGGGATGAGAAATATGTTTTACAGGTATCCTATTGATTTAATGAAGGAGAAAACCAATCAAACCATGTGATTGCAGCGATACTAGCGGGACGCTGTAGGAAATATTTGGATTGGAGTTACCTGTTCAGACTGTATTTAAATTTGGCGCCCCAGCGCGTCAAAGGAGAAACTCATGTCAGACAATCCTGACCTAATTCACCAATTAGGTAAACCTACATTTAAAAAAAACCTTTAAGTATATTACCTAATTACTCCATTCAAATCTCAGTGACAATTATCAAGTCCTTCATAAATGCCATAAAACTTAACGATGCACGATTTATGTAATTGAGCGCAAAAGGCCGAATTCTCAAATTGGCAAATTCTCTAAAATATGAGAAACATTCCTAAGTTCTCTAATTACTGTCTAATTTACAGTTCTGTATCATCGTGAATGGGGTGGTTTCCGTCTCAATTGACAACCGGTGGAAAGTTCATGTTGGTCAGATGGTCCGGAGGGGTGAAGTCCATGTTTGTAAGGCAATCGGGTTTTAAATGCTTTACATAAAGATAACATAACATAACTTCACGCCTGTATCACCGAAGGGGTAGGCAAAGGTGTATTACACACCCCACGATGTGTGGGTGTGATATACACCTCTGCCTTCAAATGCTTTGTCATTCAATTATATTTAGAAATCGAAATATCCATGAAAACTGTACAAATAAATTGAAGTTTTTGTTTATAACATTACAATAACACCATTTATACTGTTGATTGATGGCACTTGGTGGAACTTGCTACACATATTGAAACAATGTATCACTTGTACTTTTCCACAATTTTTCAATTTCAATTTTCCCACCATTTCAAATTAAAATAACACCTTTTCAATGCATGTATATGCAGTCCGTCAATTTAGCAACTGCCATGTGACCTAAAGCCTGCACCAGTGCCTCGTCCGTCAATCAGCAGGCGTACCGACTTGCAGGTAACTTTGGCTCGGCCTCGTAGGTCTTGGTGTATTTAGTTTAATCTCTGCACGAAATCGCGAACTGCTTCGTCGTACTTCGTATCATTTCGAGCCATCGAACGCATTTGGGTACAGGTTATCGGTATTCGAATCACATTTTAGGAGAAGCAATAAATGTTTTATGACTACTAAAATCAATGTTCTTAAAAATAAAAATTATAGGTAGTTTTAATCATTTTTGTAGCTCAGCTCAGCTGTTCAAATAAAGCATAATAGATATAGTTAAAAGTTTATCATTCTTGACTTAATTTGCATGACAATAAAATTCAATTCATTCCGAAATTTGTGTACGACACAATGAAATTTTATTGTATTGGTACGGAGTGATCTCTTGTTTCTTTGGGATTAGCATCATCTGTTGGCAAACCTACGTACTAGTTGACCTTAGGTCCAGACAACAGTTCAACCTGACAGGCATACAATTTCTCGCTCTCGTTAGAGGGAGACTTCTGCCCAAAATTGGAAGAATCTTACTAAATACCTATTCGATATTAATTTTGAATAATGGTTGCTTATAATAGGAATTAATTTAGAAGCATTTACTAGAAGGTGTGTATTATTGGAAGTCTTAAATTCAAACTATTGGCATACCAACGCCCTAGTTGACTTTAGGGCGAAAGAACAGTTCAACCAGGCAGCGGCATCGAACTTCTCGACGCACTCGTTAGAGGGGGACACCCACTGTTAGAATAGGAGTACTACATTCTTACTCGGTAGTAACTTAGAATCATTGATGCTTATTATACGAATGAATTTTAGAAGCATTTACTTGCAACTCCGCTTTACTAGAATTCTAAGGTCACCAATACTCTCGAATTTGTGCAATTGCATAGAGACATTGTGTCTTTCTCGCCTCTATCATGGTGAGTGTTGCACTTTTCTCTGTTTACTCTCGGGGTTGTCCTCCTTTGTTTTTTTTTGTGTGAATAAGGGTTTTAACTTTAACTTATTTACAATTAAATCTCCATGGCGGTTCGTCTTTACTCTATGTACAACATAATATATTTAACAGCGTGTGTTAACATTCGATACACCCCACTTATTTGACGCCGAACTTGATACAAATGAGAATAGATACTGCAGGCATCTTATTGGTTCTGATTCTATTGGCACTGGGAAAAATGGTAATGTACGCGATCAATGAAGTCATTTAGTGCTATTTAAGTAATAACAGTCATAAAACATACATTGTAAATCTTCTAGACACTTAATTAAATAAATTATATTTATTTCATTACTATATTTTATAGCGATGATACAAAATTAGAGATTTCGTTATAGGAGTTGCGCGTTAGGTGATTAGGTTCCGGTTTTTGCATTCGGATGTAGATGTCGTTCTTCAAGGCTATAAAAACACGGTGCTCGTCCAGAGAGCGGCACTCCCTCGCGGCCAATTGGGCCGACTGGAGGACCTAATTGACCAAGTAGGGAGTCCTAAAAGCTATGAAATATAGAGTGAAAGCTCTATATATGAATATACCGGTAACGGTGGGTATGTTACCAGTATTTTACTCACGTGTTTGCGTATTATTGTTTATTAATAGGAGTGAATATTCGTGCAATAATAGTGAATGAATGCGTATTTCTTTTCCTTTTACAAGAACAAGAATTAAATAATTACTTGTAAAGGTTCCAGTTTTATGCACACATTTTCTTAGGGTATGCACAACAACGACAAAATTTGTGTCTAATTCTTCATTGTGAGAGTCGATATATATATAGAACTTCTGCAGTCAGATAATACATACATACAGTCACGCCTGTTACCCCAGAAGGCACCTAGCCCTCCATAAACAATGGTAATTGGATTTTAGAACAATTCCTCAATAATGATCCCTTACACACTCTTTGCACGATTTCAGTAAAACGGCAGTAAAGAAAATATCTATCATTATAGCTATAAATGAGTCAAATATAGTATAAAATGTTGTGTTACTATCCATCATTTTCAAATAAAATACCTAATATAAAATATAAAGAAAATACACAACATATTCACATTTATACATGAACATATTCGCGCCTGTAATATTCCTGAAAGGTTGAGGAATGGTGTTTCAACCACGGGTGTAGACAAGGGGGTATTGGGGGTTGGAACCTCCCATAAATTTACAATTTGTTATCTTTTTCACATGAATAATAATATAACTCCACGCACATTTTCATTGCTTTTTTTTAAGCACCCCTGGAATAAACTTGGACACACTCATGTGTAATGACACCTAGACTTCTATAACTATCTTGCTGATTGACAGACGAGGTTCTAGCACTTTTCTCTGTTTACTCTCGGAGTTGGGAGTTGGGGGAGTGAGATGCCAGTCGCTCACGTAGAAGCGAAGATAATCTAAATATGAAAAGAGGAATTTGGGAGCGGAACCCACGCGCCAAAGTACAAGCTTCAGATCCCGGGGTCCGCTTTATGAAAGGATTCAATCAAATCAAAGAAACAAACTATATTCGTCATTTTAAATATTTTATTTCATAAAGTTTACATCAAGTGTTTAGATACACACAATATAATATGAGTTTAATTATTATTGAGTTAAGTACTTATTAACCAAAAATGATAATATATGGGTAGAACTCTGAGGGAACGACTGATCTTGAGATCTAGACAAAGTGACATTCCACTGGTAGAATGTCACTTTGCCTACAGGCCGTTATCAGTCAAAAGTAGTGTTTTGTTTTGTTGTTTTGTTTTTGTGAATAAGGGTTTTAACTTTAACTTATATAAATTTAAATCTCCATGGCGATTCGTCTGTACTACACAGCATAATACATTTAACAGCGTGTGTTAACATTCGATACACCCCACTAATTTGCTTTCGTTTGGTTTTGATCAGTTGGTGTGTACCCAGATATAGATAAAAATGCAAAAAATGGTGGTGACACACGGACAGACAGACGGACAAGAGAGTGATCTTATAAAGGTTCCTTTTAACCTTTTGAGGAACGGAACCTCTTATAAGTAAAAGCTTTTTATGTTCACGAAACTCGGTAAACTCATTAGATTGTTTTACTTTACCTGAACACACCGTTATAAGCCTTTTATATTCAATGTTATTGGTTTCATAATTATAAGTAATGTAAAGGTATATTGTTGCCTTAAGAATTCTTTTAGAGAAACTATATTGAGGGACTACAAGTACAAAAAAATATAATAATAATAAATAATAAATAAATATTCTACGACATTCTACACAGCGCTTTCTAGACCCAAATTAAGCATAGTTTAACTAGCTTGTGTTATGGGTTCCAAAATGCGGATAAACATACTTATATACTTTTTTTTGTAAATACATACATATTATACATAGAAACACCCCACCAATGCAAATAGACATATTCATGCATACAACTGTTTGCACTGAGCGGGAATCAACCCGCGCCCCATGTCGTAGCAGTCGCATGCACTACCGCTACGCCACAGAGGCCGTCATATTATTTTTTTAAATTCATTCGAAAACGTAACTCATTTTTTTCGGTTAGCCGTATTATTTTAAATAATCTTGAGCTTTTAGTAGCTCCGAATCCGAAATCCCAGCATGGAATGTAATTTTTAAGCTCAACTCTGCTAGAAACCTGGTATCTTCAAATTCCATATCTTATCTTCAATTATAATGGAACTATTTAATTGTCAACATTATTCCAAAACTACCTACTTTACATGTTTTTATACACACCTGTCCAAAAATATATCACACCACGTCTTTTGTGGCACTACCAGCCTCGTTTCATTGGTTCCACTAACGGCGATAGGAAAGGCCATGAATTGAGTTTTATTTTCTGTATTTCATAGACCAAATGATAATGGTCGTGATCCATGATGTATTTAATAAAATTTATTTCCATTTTGTTACTTTTTTAAAGCTATTTTTCTCGTTTACAAAAGTTTGACAGTGTAAAATTGATCCACGAATCGATTCTATTTATTCATTTGTGTCATTAGCTTATGACGTTCGATTTTAAGGTCAATATTTTTAGAAATCTATATGGAAATCATGTCATATACTCGTACACATACAACAATGGACTGGAATGTAAACGTTGTGTTCACCTGTATAGATTAATACATTTGTAAATATGTAAAAACATTGTTCAACGGGGTCAACTTTTAAAGTCGTTACCACCCCTTAAGATAAATATTATAAACACAATATCTAGGTATATTAGTATTATACGTACCATATATGTATATAAATAACGACTTACAAAGTTTTTCAAAGTTACTATAATATCTTTGAGAAACTTTGAAATTCATTTCGTGTCTTAAAATAATAGAATAAAAACATTGTGGTTTTTACCCAAAGTGCAGAGATTTAAAAAAAAAAAAGATATATTGATATAGAAAATAAATTGTAAAGTGTACTTTTAAATGTGTAATTTTCAATAATCTGGTTGGCAGAAAAATAAAATTAAAGTTTTGTTACAAACATAGACTCAGGTGCAATACAATAATGAAATTGCAACTTAAACTTAAGATTTCATACAAAAAAGTTGACAAATAGAAAAATGTTAAATAAATGTTACTATTCAACCGCTAACATTATTTTTATTAAAGCCTTTTTGGCCTACTACTTACTATATCTGAGACTAGATTTCATAATGAAATAATATAAAATTGACTAGTTATTTAAACCTTTAGGTTATTTAGTTTAACTTTTATAAAAATAAATAAGAAAAATAAATTATCTGACAAAATCATTCAATAGGTAATTTTTATTTATTACAAATTACATTATAAAAAAAAACAAATATATTTAAAAGTAAAATATATAAAAAAAAAATTTTATATTTGATTATTATTTAAGTTGTATTTGTGATTATGTACTTTCTTAACATTACACTACTCTAACATTTAAGAAAATATATGTTATTCATATAATGGAATTAAATAAACAGATTCTAAACTCGTAAGAACTAAAAAAATCTTATTACCCTACGTACTACTTTATACCTTTACTGCCGGTTTAATCCTAAAACAGAAACCCAAAATCTTGTAATATGTTAGAGTCTCTACTTGATAAACATATAACTAAATATCTCAAGTATAAGAAACACACATAATAATATATGTAGGAATAATACTTTATAAATATAAGTATTGATTAAAATAGGTAATTCATAACATTTTATTTATAAGCATAATTTTAAGATGTCAACTGCTACATAGTTGACTCGTTGTTGAATTTCTCTATCGAGAAATTATCATAAGCTTAACTTAACGATTTTATATCATGAGACTCATATGGATTGAAAGATATTGTATTGAATAGCTAAGACAATAATTGAAACAAGTAATTGAGAATCAATGTCAAAAAAAAATTAGAGACATTTCATTACATTTTAGTGTGAAATAAATATTATAAGAAATATTATAAATTTCAACCACGTATTTTCAGTTTAAGGTTAGGGTTTTCACATGTGTTCAATGTAACATTGATATATATTTTACTTAACCACCTTTATTGAATGAAGACGCTGTGCGCAACTTCTTGCGGATCCTCGGTGAGCTCCAACGTGGGATTACGCGGGTGTCTCCAGGAGATACACCTTCGTCAACATCGTCAGCTTCGGTTTTGATTTCCATTTTCTGAAAACACCAACACGTTTATTGAGACATCTCTAATTGATAGTAGAGTTTCTGATTTGTATGGTTTGGCTATTTTGTTATTTTAGAGAGAAAAATATCGGCTTATTTGTGAATTTTTACCTGCACGATCAGCCTAATAAGCGTATGTTGTTGTTCAAGCAATTGCGACATATCACGAAGCTTTCGCTTTTGTTTATCTAGCTGAGCTGTCATATAGTCTTCGTTACTCTCTAGCATCAGGTCCAGACCGCCTGAAACATTTATACAACTATTATAACTATCTATTTAATTCTAAATGAAGTTAAAAAGATACTACCAAAATCATTGCAATATCTGCATCGAGCAATGCGTTCTAATAAAACCAGATTATTTTAGGGGTTGTGTCGCCCTGCCCGTTAACACTCATCTGTATATTTTTCTGGTTTCATTCTGCTCACAAAGTTGCGAAATAAATGTATGAATAGAAAACTCCAGCTAATTAGACAGTAATGTGGAGCTAAATTAATGGTCTTGCGATAAAATTCTTACAAAAAATAAAGAATTACTGCAGTTAAAAAAAAAATTAATTCACACGTGAACGTACTGTCATCAGTGAAGGGGTTACAGAACCACTTGCGTAGGATCAGGTCCAGAAATCCTAGTTTACATTTCTTGTTGTTCGGGTATTCAATAAGTTCATCTTTATCAACTTTTTCCAATAGAATAGCTGGAAGCTTCCGCTCTAGCTCCGTATGCAACACCACCTTAAAAAAACAGGCAAAGAAACAATGATAAAACCATTTGAAGCACTATCTTGTATGAAGTCAACTAGCGCTAAATACTTTTAATATTTTCTCCACAGATTACCGTTACCTGCATAGCCAATCTCTTTAACTGAGCATTACGCCTGACACTCTCAATGTCTCCGACAGCCAAACCGATCAGCAAGTTCATGAGCAGGATCGGCATCAGTACCATAAATAAACCAAGTACGAGAAATGTCATCAACGGGAATGGAAGCTTCGTATCTGCATCTGCTTTATAATATGGCTGCACATAAGTGCCAACGAAATCCAATTCTCCAAGCATCATAGCAAAAGTTCTCATCAGAGACATAGGAATACTACTGAAGGACAAGTGGTGACCCTGCAAATAAATGTAATTGAATATATTGTTCGAGAAGAAAATATTTTTCGCAATGCATTTTATCCGCTACAGCGCTAAGCGACGCTAGCCATTTATTAATATTGACGAAGCAATTCGCCCCATACTTCAAGCAAAAATCATAATTATTATGACCGCAAAGCATCATTTACTATACATTACCATTGATAGCTGCGACTTTTTCTATAAAATATAATTATTATAATATTATAATACCGTGTTATGAGGACCCACTTTAGACAGGAGAATATAAAATGCCAGGCCGAAGGCGATGATCAGAATTGAGAACACCATTAGCACTTTGATGAGAGTCTGTAATATCTCGAGGAACATAACCACGTAGATTCCAACTTGATCGAAGCGCTGGAGTAGCAATAGTAACTCAAACCAGGATAAGAAGACGGTTATCGCTGCAGCTGAGAACTGTGTAATATATTAAACATTGTTATTTTATGAAATAAATAATCCAACTGATAAGCGGCTGAAGCTGCTGTGCCTCAATGAGAATCCACGAAATTTCTTATATGAATCGCAAGATATTATTGGAATATTCTGTTACAAAATTCTCTTTAGTAACACGGCGTCTGGTAACGTATTCAGTAGACGTAAAAGGCTTCCCCACTATTAATCAGGACAAAAGAATACGTAGCGATTTATGGGTGTTTGTGATATATAATGAATTTTAAAGGTTGTAATGAATTTATTAAAAATTAAGTCGAAATAAGTCAATATCCAGAAAGGGACTTGAATCCGCAACTAGAATACTCTGCCACCTTTTCATCTAAGAAAGTCACGGGGCGATCATGTTCTGATTTAAATTTACCTATGGGAAAAGTTAGCTTATTATTAATACTAATTATTGAATAATAACATATAGTATATAAATAGGTAGATAAGTAATAGTTGCAACTTCGAATTTACCTGATGCTCGGTAAAGTATCCACACATTGTGGGGAACACCATCAACGTAGAGCTGACATATAAAACCCACGACACCAGATTAGAAGGGTCTACCAAGTAATGCCATTTTTGCTGCTTCACATTGTAAGCTTCTCGGATCAGGCATACAGAATTGTACACCAAAATTGCCACTGTGCTAGAATACATTGCCACTTTGGATTCAAAATCTGAAAGTTGATTGATTTAGGTGGTTACTTGTTTAATTAGCATAATAGAATTCCATTGATAAACAATATTTCATTGGTGTTATGATTTAGACTTGTGTGTTTTAAAATGCCACGTACGCTCCCACTGATGGGACTTCTGAAGACCAGTATAAACATTAGACACTCAGCAAGTCCCAGGTATATTGAGATTGTGTTGAAACATCTAGTTATAAGAATCATCTGTTCAAATTTTATCTACTCATTAATTTTATTTAGTGATGCATTTCAATATAATGATGGTTTGTAAACCTACATTTCGCTTTTGGTCAATAATCATCATCTTCATCGGACCGCTTATCGCAGTTGTATTCAAAGTTTGCACATTGGGGGCCCGCGGTCCGGTCTCCTAAAACGCCATTATTTGTTTTTTTTTTGTTGGCTTATACATGAGCAAGCCCAGTGAACTTCAAGAGGAAAGCCTACACCTACTTTGTTCGTGAATCAGCAGGTGGCAGATGAGAATGCCTTGGTCCCCGATAATCCTAGTGGTTGTCTCGATATCCGATAACGTTTTTGACCAAAACAAAAATAGAAAATCGAGTTACCTGGTTCGAAAATAATGTTTCTCTGATCAGTTTTACTATAAGTATCCTTTAGAGCGTCTTCAATTTTGGTTGAATTCACACAACGATCTTTCTGGGTCGACTCCGCTGGATTGGCGTTTAACATCAACAAGTATGTGTAAACAGTCACAAATATCAGGAAGATACAGTAAAACAATAAATTGGTTAAATGGAAATACTTCCCATATGAATTCCATTTCATTTGGAGGTATTTTTGGCTCAATGGATGTGCCAGCAGCTCGACTCTACCATGAGCTACCATTGCCTGAAAGATGTTTAAAATAGCTCAATTTATAGCATAATTTTCTCTCCAGCAATACTTTCATCTGTATTGCTCAGTTCAATAAGCATTTTTATTCATGTTAGTATACACACAATCACCAATCCATTCCCCATATTTACAAAATGTTGTTAATTTTATGAAATAAGAAAAAATCGTACGTCAAAAAATTATAGAAATTTGTGATCTAGTCATGTTAGTTTAATAAGCGTTTTTTTTGTATTAAAACAAGAAATAACATGTATAGTGCTTAAGTTATTGCTGTGTATTTTTTATTAGAACACAAAAATTTTAAATAGATAAAACAAGCGAACTCAAACCAAACCTTGTCTTTCGTAAATAGTGTAATAGTGTATTAACGAAAATATTAGTGTGCATGTGAATTTACATTGAGTTACAGGAAAAAGATGCTCGCTTATTTAAAAGACTTTCTAATTATAAATTTTAAATGTATTGGATTGGACTAATCACAAATAAATTCCACAAATATATCTGGTTATAATTTATAATATTTGTACAATAGAAGTGAAAAATACAGCGTCCCAATTTTATAGAAAAAAAAACCAAATAGTTTTAAAAGCAAGATTGAATTGTATTATTATTTTTTAACTGTTATTTTAAGCATATGCGAAATAACTGCATAATATTCAAGAGCATCAATTTCTCAGTGACAAAGAAAGAAATAACGCTAGCCACCACTCCCTTAGGTGTATGTAACTCACGTTGATAACACACAACGGTTCAGGACGATATTTTGGGTCATTAAGCGCCAGTCTCAATGCGTCAACTTCGAGCTTCGATCGTTGATAGTTTTTGAAAGAGTACTTAATCTGCGATGATGCAAATAAAAAAATAATTACATAATGTGTTACACGTAATAAATACACTTACATTCAGAGCTGGCAACGGTGTGTTCTCAGTTATCCGTTTAGTATTGTTCCCATCTTCGACATTTAATCGTGGACAAAGGGTCTCAAAATTGTATTTTATCTAAATAAATTGTTCAAAATTATTAAATCAGATATTGGGACTAAGGTTACTCGACTTTTTTAACACACTTACTACATAACTATTATTATAATCATGAATTTTATTCAAAACTAGCTGTTCGTGGCCGGCAACTTGTCCATGGCGTTTCTATTATTTTTTCCATATAAACCTTGTTGTAACAATTACGAACACAAATAAGTTAGTTGTCCAAATCGGTGAAACTTTCTTTTTTTTTCTTTGACCGTTATCATCATCATCTTAAGGTTGGTGCCGGTTGCATCCGAAGCTTTCACCTCGGAGCCCTGGGTCTGCTTAATCCTTCTCCTTGTGATTAGGCTTGTTCGGCTTTTATAGGAGTGACTGCAGTCTAACCCGCCAATCCCGAAAGAAAAACTTGTGCTGGTACCTCGACCGTCCACTTGCAGATGAGTTTGCCTGAGGTTGTTGGCATCCTTGGATGGTTGTGCCCCCCTTTTCCAGGGGACACCGTGGTTTCCAAACCCAAGGGGGCTATCTCGAAACCGGAGATGGCCCTGGGTAAGTCAGGGTGCGAGGGAAAGACCCGAGACCGCGTAACCTCCCTCGCTGGCAGGGGTGGCGGGAGTGGGGGGAGGACGGAATCCGAGGGGATTTCCGCAGGGAAAAAAGGGTGGGATCCCATATATCCAAAGTATTTCGAATAAAATAAATATATAATTAAAAAAACTTTTTTAAAACAAGCTTCTGCTCAAAAATCACTTACATACAGTCCAAGTTAAACACCTTGTACCTTTTTTTTTTTTTTTTTCGTGCGGAAATCCCTTCGGATAAATATTGCAAATGCGTGAAAAAATTAATCTCAATTAGAAACCGGGAAGTGTATCAAAATGCGAGATTTGATTAAAGACAATAGACAAGTGAAAGTAAATAGAAGCTTGTAATAAAAATAATCTTACAATTAAGTAAGTACACATAGTTTTACGAAAAAAAGCAGCCATCTTGCTATTATCAGATTTTCTGGCAGGTATGCAATATGTTTCTATTTTATTTAATCATTCAACGCATTTTAGACTGCTTTGCTGCAATTGTTCAGATGTCAGGGCCTGTAGACAAAGTTATATTCTACTAGGGGAATCGCTTCGGTGCGAACCTTCAAAAGTCACAAATTATTGGGAGTAACATTATTTGTTACACGTGACATGTCAACTTTCAACGGATTTTTGAAGGTTCGCTTCGAAGCGATTCCACTAGTAGAATGTCACTTTGTCTAGCCCCCCAGATTCGATTCTTTTATCATTTATTTTTTATGTTAATAAATAAAAAGTTTGTTTCCTAATTCAAACTCACATAGAAACTCTTGGAGTCCTTCTTGCAGTTGGCTTTGGTGATGCATCTGTCTTGCACAGCTTCAAAAACACGCGGCATGTACGCGATGAGGGCTAGCGTAACGCAAGGATGACGGTCGGAACGCAGATTCATTACTTCCTTGGCACTAAGAATCAAAATATTGTAGCTTAATTTTAGGTTTTGGAAAGACCAGAAAATATAATAATAAAATAAATAAATAAAATATAACTAGCCAGCTGTTGACCGCGACTGCGTCCACCTGGAATTCTGATTCTGTTCCCACAAGCCATGGGAACGTATTCCAGGGATAACAATTGGCCTATGTGCTTTTCTAGACTAAATCTATCCTGTATCAAATTTCAACCAGATTCGTTCATCCGTTTAAGCGTGATTGAGTAACAAACATTCAAATATCGAAATTTTTCACATACAAAAATGTTTGGATAATTTAAAATGTTAGTTGAAGAAATACACAATATTTTATTAGTAGACCGTATATTTTAAAAATTCAAAGTTCGTGAATTGCTTGTCGAACTTACCGTTGTTCATGAGTAACCATAGCCAAAGCAGCTTCTGGGAACTTATAATATATAGCATAGTCAATAGCACTCATATCCAAGTTATTATAGCTAAGGCGGCAGTCCATGGACAGGAGAAGGGCTATTGAGTTTGGTTTGTTCTCCATTGTTGCCAAATGAAGTGGCGTGTTCTAGAAAAAGCACTCAGTTAATAATGGATATTATCATTATTATATTACAAAAAAAAGTTAAGTGTACTTAATTGGCTAAACATGTAGGCAGTGAGTAGGTTTTATTTTTGACTGTATGTATGATTGTATCCATATGTGACTGTATGTGTATGGGTAGGTTTATGTATGTGTGATCTATGAATGGTAGGTTTACCCCATCTTTATCCGATTGATCCAACAAATGTGAATGTACTGAATGCAGTAACTCAATAGTCTGGGTGTAACCACTCATAGCTGCAAGATGCAGAGGATTTCTTCCATTGTGGTCTCTGTGAAGTAGAGCTCCCCGGTTGAGTAGCAGCTGTACGACCCTTGTATGACCCTCTCGGGACGCAATGTGGAGAGGAGTCAGTCCTTCACCATCACTTTCGTTAATTATAAAAGTGCCTTTATCTGAATCCAGGAGCTGACAAGCAGTATGATAACGCCCATACCTATAATAAATTTTTCATCTATCATATTCATTCTGTATGGATTTGATAAAAATCTTTTAATATAACAATAATATGATATTAGAAAACGACTTAGTTCATAAATTCTCCCAACAACCAAGGGGTCACCTTTCAGTATCATAGTGAATAGATTTTCATCCATTTCGCTGGTCGAATGTAATTTGGCAGAATACGCAAACCTTGGAAAGCTTTTGGAACAACTCTCAACTTGACGCAGGTTCCCTCACGATGCATTCCTTCAAAGTCAGTGGTCAAAGCGTCATGTGTGTTTATAAAATTAATATTATATTACCTAGCGGCAAAATGCAGTGGACTTTCATTATTGTTATTCTTCAAATTGATACAAGCCCCAAGTTTGATGAGGTTTTCTAAAGACCGGATGTGGCCTTCACGACTTGCATAGTGTAGGGGCGAGCACCCGGTATTGTCCTTTTCGTTCAGAAGTTTTTCTAGACTTCTTTCACAGCGATTCTGAAACGCAAATTATATTGATCTTTAATATAAAAAAAGTGAAGAATTCAATTAAATTCTTAAGCATTTTGTATGCTTACTTTTTTCTAAAGATTTAGATCGGAAAAAGAGAACATCCAGGACGGGACTTGAACCTTGAAGACTTGTCTAGGTGGCTCAGTTGGCCAGAGCATTCCTCCTGTAAGGGACTGGTCGCGGGTTCAATTCCCGTCCTGGATGTTCTCTTTTTCTGATCTAAATCTTTAGAAAAGTGAAGAATTCAAATAATTTTAGGTTAATATCCTTAAATGTCTGATTTGAATTTCAATTTAGGTCAAGTTTGCCAAGACTTGAACTAAATACCTAGGTACAAATTAATATACTGCAAGGTCCAAGCATTCGCGTTTATTGTAACAGTTAATGGTAAGGTCCAGAAATTATTATGGTACCTTAGTCCAGAATAATTCCACGTGAAAATTGAATACTGGTTTCTATTAGACTACTACTTTTATGTATGGAACATTACTAACTTTGCAAGTGGCCGCAAAGTCTTCAAGTCTGCCTCCGTTCATCACCACAAGATGCAGAACATTTCTGCTGTTCATGTCCTTGAGCTCTATATCAGCGCCCAGTCGAATCTGAAAAGTCCCTTTTGAGTATCATACATAATAGACAAAAATGTGGCTTGAGGGTCAACTAAGCCCACGGCTCTATCAGTCCACGTACATTCAAATTCAAAGCTAATCTGAATACATTTTCAGTCATTACTGATCCTACTGATTTACGGGTACACCTACAATATAAAATTCTGGGTTTACCTACACATAATGTAAGAAATAGTCCAGTCAAATTAGTTCGAAACATAGGGGTACCCTTTTTTTTTTTCGTGCGGAAATCCCCTCGGATACCCCCCCCCCGCCGGCCAGCGGGGGTGGTTATGTCGGGCTTGAACCGACTAAAACCGCACGCCGTCTCGGGTCTGCAGACGCCGGGGTGTAAGGTTGCCCATAGAGCATATCCCTCGCACCCCGACTGACCCCCCCCCCTCGGGTTTGGGAACCACGGTGTCCCCGTCTTGCCCCGGTTTGGGGGAGGGGCGCTAGTCGCCCCACCGTCCCGGCCTGCTTCTGCTGGGGTGACAGGCGGCCTCACCTGCCACCCCCAGGCCTGCGCTCAAGGAGGACGGAGGTCGTTGAGCGACCTCCGGCGCCTGAGTCGCCTGCGACGCGTGGCGAGCATGTTGCGGGCTCGGCGGGCCGGGAGAGTTTTGAGCCTCTCCCGGGCGCGCTCCGCCATCTCCTTGGCGAGCATCACATGCTCGCAGAAGGAGGTGGCGGCGGCCCACGCGCTCGCGTTCCGCACCATTGCCGCAATCATGCTGCCGAGCGAGAGGCCTCCCACCCCGATGGCTGCCACGAGGTCACGCCTCGGCGCCTCCCACGCCGGGCAGTCCGCCAGCGTGTGCAGCCCTGAGTCCTCGCTCGCGTCACAGTGATGACACTCAGGCGTTGGCTCCTTCCTGATCCGATGCAGGAGGTCCCCGAAGCACCCCTTCCCGGAGATCACCTGCGTCAGTCGGTACGAGAGGCTTCCGTGTCGCCTCTCTAGCCAATCCTCCATGATGGGCCTTACCGCCGCTATTGCGGCGTGCCCTAACATAGGGGTACCCTTGTGTGGCATTGCGGTCCAAAGGGTTTCCAGAATCTAATATTGACATGATCCGACACAATTACCACGATTTCGATTACATGTTTAGGACCCCTGTTGGTGATAAGAGACCCTTACCTATCGCAGTCGATCCACCAGTTTCTGTTAAGCCTAATATTAGATGTTCTGTCAAACAGCATCAGAAATTTACCCAGAATTTTATGCTGATGATATCGCGCTGGCGGACACGGATAGGGGTAGATTGATGCGACGTGTGAAGACGTGATAGGAGGCGCTTGAGAACGATGGTCTGAAGCTTCGTGTGACAAAGACTGAGTACTTTGCCTTGAACTCAACAGATCCCGTACCCGTCCGCGAATGTGATGACTTGGTTGAGCGCACGGACCAAGTTAAGAACTTGGGATCTATACTTCTCGTGACTGGTGACATCGATAACGTCGTCAAGGCACGCATTGCCGCTGCATGGGCTAAGTGGCGTGAGATGATTGGTGTCATCTGTGAACCCTTTGCCTGTCCTTTTACACGGCTGTGAACCGTGGCCATTACTAGAGCGGCATAAGCAGGAGCTGCGTGTCACGGAGATGAATATGCTACGATGGAAATGCGGAGTCACGCCTAAGGATGGTGTGAGAATCTCCCGCATCCACGGTAGCCTCCGTAGGATATGTTAATGTAGGAATATGTAATATGTTGATGTAGGAGTGTCGCCTTCACTGGTGCGGCCACGTTTGGTGGAGACCGCCAGGCTACCCGGGTTACAAATATCTGGCCATGTCACTTCTGCCCCGGCCCCGGTAGGAGATGGAGACCCGAGAAGTGCTGTTTTGACGTCGTAAAGGATGACATGAGTGACAATGGTCTCAATATCATGGATGTCCATGATATCTACTCTATGTTTAACAGGGAAAAACCGAGCAGGGTGAGAAGGAAAACCAGGAATAAAGACCTCGGGCTCTGAGGTGCAGACCTCGGATGCAATCGGGACAAAACGCTGAGATGGTGATAGGTTCCCTGGTTTTAACTCCATAGAAACTGAAAATTGACATGAACGTTGGGGATACGATTATAATGAAATGTACCTTGTGTGCAAAATGTTTTATTCATGGTCCACCCTGTTAAAATATGGTGGAGAATACGCGGGTGGTTGTGCCAGTATGCATCATTTTATATTTGTATCTGTTGCATGTTGGTTTAGTGCTAATTTGTATAATTTTAAGGTTTGCCTATAATAAGTGTTTTTCCTAATTATTTAATTAAATCTATTGTTTTACCTTTAGTAACACGAAAAATGTCGGTAATACCACATTCGACTTTTTCGTTAGTTACGTGTCCAATTAGTCGTATGTGGTACTACCTACATTTTAACTGCTCCTGGTAATGTAAAATATGTTATTGGTTATTGGTATATGGTTGGATGTTGGTACTACTTCGGACAAATAACAGAATTATTTAATGACTTTTCACATATTTAGAAAAGAAAAATACAACTTCTCTACTATGTACATAAGCCCTTAAACGTATATAAACATAATATGGTAAATTTATGTAAGCCTGATTCGTATATTTAAAAAATGTAAGCAATTTTAGCCCTTGAGATGCTCTCCTTTAAAATTACTGTTTTGCAGATCCTATATTTTTAATAAGGACATTATTGCGAGGGTTGCGTCTTTTATGAGAAATTCCACTTATTTAGTGGAATTTCAAGGCCAATAATTTAATTACAAAAGTTTCAGTAATTGAGAGTCAAAGAAAGCAATTAGAAACTAAGTGGACTGCATTAAATCCGAACTAAATGAGTTTTTTATTTGTAGACTGAAAGCAGTCTAAGGAATCAATATCTGACCTTAGTTTTTCATGTTTACTCTGGCGTCGATAGTCCAGTGGCGTACGTAACGGACTGCAGAGACGAGGTCTCGAGTTCGATCCCCAGTCGCCCCGGGCACACACCTCTGATTTTTCGTAGTTATGTGTGTATTAATGAATGTTAATTATCGCTCGCTTAATAATGTGCCCGGTAGATGGCAATAGGCTCGCCCCCTATCACATTTGGACCTAAACATAACTGACGAATCGTGGGTGTGTAATACACCTCTGCCTACCCCTTCGGGGATACAGGCGTGAAGTTATGTATGTATGTATGTTTACTCTTTAATTTCTAAAGAATAGTCGGTAGTTTAGTGGTTAAGGAGTCAGCCTTACGATCGAGATGATTCGAGCCCGGGTTCGAATCCGAGCCATTACACTACCGACTTAGACCCACTCCTAACACAAGCATAAAGTGGCGTAGGGTGAAAATTTTCAAAAGGGAAGCCGGTGAAAATGAAATCGACGATCAATGTTTCGACTTTTACCATCTTCACTATACGTTTTTTTTTTCGTGCGGTAATACCTTCGGATACCTTTTTTTTTCGTGCGGAAATCCCTTCGGATACCTCCCCGCCGATCTTCACTATACCTACACGTAATTTAAACATTGACGTATAGGACAATGTCTTACATTGTATGATAATGGTGGCTTTCAGTAAAGCCTGTTGATGAAGCTATGGGCTTTGCATCTCTGCAAAGGGAAGCCGTAAGGAATCGAAAAATATGGACCCATCGCCACTGGAAGCAATTTAGCTTAGCTGGATGGTTTAACGGGAATACTAGAAATTTCGGTTACTATTACTCTACAAAAAAAACGCAAATCCTCATGCTAAGCTCAAAACTTGAGAACTGGACAACGATAGAAAATTTTGGAAAATCCACGAGGAAATTAGAATCCCGGATAACTCTTTTTTTCGTTATTAAATCCCCTCAGATACCCCCACCGGCCAGAAGGGGTGGTTATGTCGTGCTCGAACCGACTAAAACCGCACACGCCGTCTCGGGTCATAAGAAACCAGAGTGTTAGGTGATCCTTTTTGTCTCGCACCCCTACTGACCCCGGGCCGTCTTCACTTTCGAGATAGCCCTCTTGGGTTCGGAAACCACGGTATCCTTGTCTTGCCCCCGTTGCCCCGCTACGCGCCGCTGCCCCGGCCTGCTTCTGCTAGGGTGAAAGGCGGCTCCACCTGTCACCCCCAAGCCTGCGCTGGGCATGAACAGGATTAATATCATCATCATCCTTGTGTTTATCCCGAGTTCATCCAAAGCTAGCACTCTGAAGCCTTGAGTCCGACCTCCTATACTTTCTCCTCCTGAAGTGGCTAATTTTGGCTTTTGCAAGAGCGAGTGTCACTTCAGTCGTCGATATCCTTATTGATATTATATAATATAGACATTTAATTTTTCAATATTGACTTACCAAAGTATCTACGGTCCTCCATCCAGCTCTTGACGCCGCCAACAACATAGGTGACCTGCGCTCTTTATCCAAAAGATTTATATCAGAACCCTCTGATATTAGGTAGTTTACAATATCTGGATGGTCGAACATCGCAGCGCAGTGGATGGGAGTCATCTTCTGCACGTCGCATGAGTTAAGACAGGCAAGCTTCTCAGTTGGCTGCATTGTGAACATTAGCTTAACAATTTCAAGTGCACCCTGTAATGATTGCAGAGTAATATCAGTTATTGTCTTATATTGCAGTAAAGTAGAGCGGTAGGATGGTTACAAATACTTTACGACCTTCTCACATACCTACCGAAGGTAAAAAAAAACCAATAAAATCGGTCGAGCCTTTCCGGAGAAATGCAATTAAAGGAAAATACATTATGTAAATTTTAAATGCGTTCACAATTTGTACTTTGGTGGCTCTTTGAACTTATGACGTTATTTTCTTAACTTTTTTTATTGCGTTATTTTATAGATTAGGCGTTGCAGATTTCATACCTGTTAAAAGTTCGAAATAAAACAATTTTTAACGGATTCTATCGCGATTTATTTGATGTTATTTTATATTTTACACAGATCCCGACGTTTCGGTTGCTTTTCAAATTGCTTGCATCTCCAATTTGCTTGCTTGTAAATGAATCGCGATAGAATCCGTTAAAAATATTTTTATTTCAGTTTTACAATTTCTTCAAAATTTACGAAATAATCGATTGGACACACTTAACGTATCCACTTTGTATAATTATATGTGTATAGTCACACCCTTTTGAAACGGCTTGTATGATTTTGTTGAGACTCTATAATATAGTATAAACAAAATCACCAGTCACAGCAGTAAAGGTTACCTGGGCACAAGCGAGATGCACAGGAGTAGACAAGTCATGCTGCTGCGTGGATATCTTGGCACCTGAACGCAAGCATAATTCAACAGCTTTTATATCACCGCCATGGACTGCAGAATGCAGTGGCACATTTCCTTCATTGTCATACAGTGAAATCATAGACTCTCGGGTACAGCCTTTCGATTCCCCCCATTGCAAGAATTCCTCCATTGTTCTGGACGAAGCGTTTTTAGCAGCTTCGTGTATTGGGTAGTACCCGTTGTTGCAGGATCTCTTACATTCAGCACCGAAGTCCGTAATCTAACGTAAATAGAATAGAGAAAAATTATGTCAAACACTATTTCGTATGAATTTTGCACGCATCTATGTACTCCGATCGTTTTGTCAACTAAGTACGCAACGAGTTTTTAAAAAAAGAAGGAATAATCCCGCTACACAACCTGTTGCCTAATAAAAATTACTTCTTTTCATGTTTGGCATCCAGTTGCCTACAAAGAATTCATCAAGAAGTCATGCTTCTAAAGAAGTAATAAACTACTCTGCACACAGTACATACATAGGTATTAGTAGTATTGGCCTAGAATTAATTAATTTTAATTAACAAAACATGGCATTGGCATAACATCAATAATTAAATTAAAATTCGTTCTTCGAACGAGTCAGTAAGCTGAAGTGGCAGTGGGCAGGGACATAGCTCGGAGAACCGATGGCCGTCGGGGCAGAAAGGTCCTTGAGTGAAGACCACGTGATGGCAAGTGCAGCGTAGGAAGGCCTCCCGCAAGGTGGACAGACGAACTAGCAAAGAGCGCAGTGGTGAGAACTCGGTGGATGCAGTCCGCTACAGAACGGTCGAAATGGAAGTCGATGGGGGAGGCCTGTGGCGATACCACATATACCCAGCGCCATCTAGCGACAACAAGGTGAACTACTTGAATACTACTACATCAATACCAATCCTGAATCGCGAAAGTGAAGTTCGCGCGCTGGTATAGCATATATACAACATCCCAACGACAACCGTTGGGCCGCGGCCCGCCAGGCGTGATCACCTTGCCTGGTCGGAGGATCCTCCCTTTGTGTTGGAGGAACATCACATCACGTTCCTCCACAGGCCTGTGTTCAGCAGTGGACTTCCTACGGCTGATTTGATGATGATGTACAGATAATAGTACGTTGGATCGATAGTTACCAATATCCGGGCGCAAATATCATGATCGTGTATCGCAGCGAAGTGCAGCGCGGTACGACCGTGCTCTCCACCTAACTCGACGTTGAATTGATTCTTGAATCGCACGAAAATTTGAAGCACTGATACCTACGTAACAACAAACAAAAACAAAGATAAATATTGAACATTTTAAAGGGTTTTCTGTAACGATATTAATCATCATCATAGCGATTTTCCAGTTGCGTCCGAAGCATGCAATTTAGAGCCCGAGGTCTGCTTTTTGATTTTGTTTGGTATGTGGCTATTTCCGGGAGTGACTACCGTCTGACCTCCCAACCCTGAGAGGAAACTCTTCGCCAGAACCTCATACGTAGTTGAGCAGGTGCACCTACTGCAGACTCCGGTGCAGGTGAGCTTGGCTTGGGCCTCAAGGATGCGGGAAACCCACTTCTAATAAGATAAAGGTTCGAACCTTTTGTCTTATTAGGTTGCGTCCTAGTAGTAGGAGTTGCGTCCTCCAATTCGACAAAAAATCGTGTTTTCTCGTAACACAACTTCGTTTCATCATTGCCATTTTTTATACCACTTAGGTGGCAGACAAGCACACGACCCAATGGGAAGCGATTACCATGGCTTATGGACGTGTGCAACACCAGGGGTGTCCCACTTGCGCTGCCGACCCTGTGAAAACCTTCTAATGGCCCTTCTATCATAAAGAATATTTATTTTTTCACCATAAAATACCTAATTTACTTAATTAGAGTTGACTTGTTTAGTATATCTATATACACCTAGTCCAGCCATAAGTTTTGTTACAAATGAAAATGCATTTTTTTTATGAGGTAATGTAATATTGTTAAAATTTATACTTATATATTTGTTAAAATCTTAGCAAAAAATATAAATATATTTTGTTCGAAATGGCCACCTTTGGCTTTTATACAGGCCTTTAATCTGTTTGGCCACGAATCTATTGATTTACGCACTGTTTCCAAGGGAAATTTTGCCACTGCTTGCGTGTCGTTTAAAGCAGGCCATGTCCTCTAAAACGGACCATAATTTGTAGTCTAAAGGGTTGAGGTCTGGGCTAGACGAGGGCCAGTCTTCAGCTCTTATAAAGTCCGGAACGTTGGTTTCTAGCCAGGCTTGGGTAGTTCGGGCCTTGTGACCAGGAGCAGAGTCCTGCTGTAAAGTCCAAGGTATATTTTTAAAAAGTGTATTGCTGAGAGGTTTCACAACATGATCCAAGACAGTATCTTGATACACTTTGGCTGAAGTTTTCACTCTTTTTTCACAAAAATGTAGCTTTGTGACTCCCTGATAAGACACGCTCCACCAAACCATCACTGACGCAGGATGATGACCACGTAGTACCTTTCCGACCACTTGAGCAGCTTCCTTAGAACTGTGAGCGTACACTTTATCATTTTGCTTATTGTAGTGTTCGTCAATCGCGAAAATTTTTTCATCGGTAAAAAGGATATTTCTGTGCCTTTCACCTGCGTATCGCGCCAGAAGGCGCTTTGATCGATCCACTCTCTTTAATCGTAAAGATTTATTCAGGGCATGTCCTGTATATCGACGATAAGCACCGAGCTTCAGGTCTTGTTTTATAATACGTGAACCTAGCGGGAATTTTCATTTCTCGCGATAAGATTTTTTGCTTCCTTATGGGATTTCGACGAATTCTGGCTTTAACAGCATTAATAGCCTTTGTAGTTCTAACAGCACGCGGCCGCCCTGATCTTTTCTGGTCTTCGACAGACAAAGTGTTGTTGTATCTATTAATAGTACGATATACGAAGATACGGCTGATACCAAGTTTTTGATGTGTCTGGAATATGACCGACGGCTCCATACCCACTTTGTGCAAGGCGATCACTGCAATTCTATTTTCTTTAACACCCCATTCCATATTGTAATTCGATAATGAACACGAAAAAATGGCGCGAAATCGAAAGAAGTTTTTAAAATAATATACGTGTTCCAAATTCAAAATAATTAAAAAGTTGAAAAAGACAGAAAAGTTTTGATGTAACAGTATTTATGGCCAGACTAGTTATAATGATTTATGTAGGAGACTGGTGCCCACACTAGGTAGGATCTTGTATTTCAGGCTACCAGTACAATCCCAATCTAGTGTATCGAACAGTTTCTACTAAATGTTGAGCAGATACGTACATCTATGATATTCTACAACTGGTTGTTCCAGTTATGAAAGAATAGTACCTACCAAATTGAATACACATACCTTATTCAGCACGGTAGCTAGATGTAGGGGTGCTTGGCTCTTGTCGTTTAGAATACTGGTATCGACGCGGCTGCAACAAAATGTATGTGTTATTCACATTTAAACTACATAGTATAATGCTACTTATCACCATCAATTTATTTTATCTGTTCAATTTACTAGTTATCGCTCAAGAAGGACTTGGTTCTGAAAATCTGTTAGTGGCTCGTGGCTCCGTGAAATAACCGTAACTTACACAGTAAAATTTGGCGGTCTTTTTAAGCCCCTCAAGTAATCGAGAGTGACAAAGTACACACGTTCATGTAATGACATTATTTTTTGTTCCTCATTCGGTTTTCAGTCGAGCGCGGAACAGACAGGGGCTCAGAAACGAATCATATTTGCATTTATTATGAAATACGAATTTTTTTCAAAGAAAATTTCGTTTTGTGTAATTATAATATTAATGTAAATGAAAACTTCGGGTAACTTATTCGCCTCTGTTTATATACCATTTTTTTTCGTAACTAGCCAGTGACAAGCTTTAGTGTCATCAATAATAAAAAATATAAACTTTTTTTTTAACCATCTTGTTGCGTTTTTCCATTCATAAACGATTGTTGAGTTACTTTGACGGCATCTGTGTCGTAGCGGTAGTGCATTCGACTGCAACGACAAGGGGCGCAGGTTCGATTCCCGCTCAGTGCAAATATTTGTATGCATGAATATGTCTATTTGCATTGGTGAGTGTTTCTATGTATAATATGTATGTATTTACAAAAAAAAAATATAAGTATGTTTATCCGCATTCTGGAACCTATAACAAGCTAGTTGAACTATGCTTACTTTGGGTCTACAAAGCGCTGTGTAAAATGTCGTAGAATACTTATATCTAATTGTTGTACTTTTTAACATGTCAACTGTTTTTTGTTCCAAATAAATAAAATAAAAATAAAGGAGAATGCCCATTTTTCAATGGACCGCCGTTTCGTAAAAAATAATTTTGTATGATAGCGAAAATCAGATGATAAATTGGATTGATATCGTACTTTCAAAGGAAATAAAAATTATTCTGTTATTTTGTGGGATTTTCTTCTTATTCTTTGTTTTGCTGCTCAAATTAGAAGTTAGTTTTGAATCAAATGTCCGTCAAACATTCGTTACCGAAACGAAGTTTTGTTTAAAAGTTTTGACAGTTTGTATTTCGTTTACGCATATTTCACAAATCACGAACGGCATTTTACAACATACTACGTGAGGTGATAGCGTCAAAAGCGTGCTCCGCTAACCTGCCCTTGGAGGAATAGTCGCATAGATAATTATGATTTAGATTCGAAATGCAAAAGACACGTTTTGTAAATTAAAATAAAACCCAGTTTGTGATTTTAGGAATTAAATCATTTCGATTTATTTCCGTAAGCTCGTTATAAATAAAATCTCCAATAACGGGCTAAAAAGAAGGTATGTTCTTAATAAAAATGATTTTTACAGTCATTATTTACATAGGTATAATTTCAGGTGGGTATCTACTTGTGGGGTGCGACTGGTTGGATCACCTCCAAGTTTGGTGCACCCTGGGCAACGTGGGCGATGACGCATCATTGATTGTTCCTCTGGAGTAGCTGGCGTCAACGTCAACGGCCAAGAGTCTGACCAACCGGCCCTATTCAGGGCCAGCTGACCCCATTGTACGAGGGGGTCGGGGTGTGGAGGGCCTGCAAGGCCCGCGGGGGGGTGGTCGCTCCAGGTACCCCTCTGCTCTTATCAGAGGAGACACTGCGAATGGCCCAGGGTCAGTCGGAGTGCGAGGGATATGCTCTATGGGTAACCTTACACCCCGTCGTCTGTAGACCCGAGACGGCGTGCGGTTTTGAGAAACGAAGAATGGGCATTCTCCTTTGAGTGATGGATTTGATTAAATTATTTATTAGTTCCAAATGAAGCTAATATAACCATGTTAATGAAACAGTACGCCTTATTAACACGAACTGAGTGTATCGCTGGCTCTAGCGGATAGTTCAAAATTCGGAGTGAGACAGACCTACATAAACTCGAGTAATATTCGGAAAATAATAGCTGAAATATGTGCAGTTATTTCTCTCAATTAAAGCACCTATTTCTATCACAACTTTGTAGTATCTATTTTTTTTTTTCGTGCAGTTATCCCTTCGGATACCCCCCGCCGGCCAGCGGGGGCGGTTATAGTATCTAGGTATTTAATCGTTATACGTCTTGTTTTTTTTTCTACGTTTAGAAACCCCCACAGGCTCCAACCCTGATGGGTTCACCCCATCGGTGCCAACGTTGGATGGGCGTGTCGGAATTGGACCGACTAAAACCACACGGTGTCCTCCCCAAGTGTCCATTGCCGGGCACCCCCGGTAAGCCCTCGAAAAGATAACCCCAGGATCGTCATACGTCTTAGCGTCAAATTTATTTTTGAAGAGAAATTAAAAGTTGTGTTCCAGTTGTTCGTTCGGACATGAAACGCGTAGGGATGAAAGTAATGACGTGAAGTTTAAGTATGGAAGTGATAACAAGGGGAGAGCAAAACCTAAGAGGAGATGAATGGAGTCCGTCAAAGATGATTTAGCTGGAAAAGGACTTGATGATGAGAGCAGAGATGAATGCGCAAACGCACACATTGTTACACCGACCCCAAATAAATATGGGACAAGGGCAGGACTATGACGATGTTTAAGTTGTTCGTTAGTTCATTCGTTCAGGTTTAATTTCATTATAGCTAACATTGGTACACAAGCCTGCAGCGGAAACTTCAATGAAAATATTGCATGCAAGTATAGTTTTTCAGAAAATGGGAAAAACTGTGAGGAGTGGTGTGAAGCTGAAGACCATTTATTTGATGTTTGAATGGTACTGTGTGTCCCTTCTATTGTTGCATCTGGCGGATGGCTATTATAGACGAAAATTCTCTGCCTCATTATAACTTGCCAGTTTCGATAGCTTAGTGGTCCCGGGTTCGAATCTTAGCCATTACACTACCCACGTGAACCCACTCCTAACACTAGTAATTTAGCTTAGCTTGAGGGGTTAGCACGATTACTAGTAATTTCGATTATACAAGTACTATTTAAAAAAAAACACGAACACAGCGTAATTATATTATGTCTATATATATAATTAAATCTAGTTCTTTTTTAAACATATTAAAAAACAGATCATATTATTTAAACGTGTTTCTAGTAGAATTATCAACAATGACACAGAATACTTTTTTATTGAACTTGAGTAGACAAGAATAACATTGTAACTACACTACAAAAAAGTCAGCCAAACGTGCGTGATACCGCTGCAGTAAACTTCTACAGACTACTGGATCTGTATTCCATTAGGTATGCTAGTTTGCCACTTTAATGGTACCTATAAAAAGTAAAAAGCAAACAAAATAATACTATACGCGACTTTATACTTGACTTTAAACTTTCAGACTTGAGTATATTATCTACAATAAACTCGACGACGCTGGTAACAAGTAAATATGTTGGTTGGTTGTTATATAAAATTAATGTTATATTATTATCCTTACCTGTAGGTACCTAGATCTTGCGTCAGAGAAAGCAGAAAGCATTTTCTGTCGTTCTTTGTTAAAATGAAAAACCTTTTGTATTTATTGTAGACAGGGCGTAAAAACTTGAAGTAGGTTACGTATTCATCTCGATTTTCTCTTTTGCGTGTCGTTATAATTGTAAAGTGAGATAATGGTGGTTAACTAAGGTAAATAGTACAAGCAAAGTTATGTAAGGTTTTACGCTTTTATGCTAGGTCTTTGGTTAATATCTCAAAGCTGTTTTTTATTCTTTGTAGATTCGTGTAGATAGGCGTTATTTAAGTATTCGTAAAGACGAAACGAAAACCAGTGTAATCAAATACGAACTGACGTTCTGTTTACACGTTTACATTCTCTACGGCGTAGTGGGATAACATTCGACTGCAAAGTTAGACGTCACGGGTTCCATTTCCGCTTAGTGTAAAAAATATTAAAATTATTAAATATTATTTACTAAAAGTGAATCTTGCTATAATTAAGAACATTGCATATAATGGACTTACAATCGTTCATGCCTTATTTTATCTTTACAAAAAAAAAAAAGAGCTTGAAGCAGGTATATCTAATTTTGTGCTTCTTGCTTTGAAAATCATGGACTTTCCACATGGATTTCTCTTCCATTATTACCCCGTTAGGATATATGATAGGATAGGAGATAGGTATAGGACACCGTGGGTCCCAAACCCGAGGGGGCCATCTCGAAACCGGAGATGGGCCAGGGTCAGTCGGGGTGCGAGGGATATGCTCTATGGGCAACCTTACACCCCGGCGTCTGAAGACCCGAGACGCTGTGCGGTTTTAGTCGCTTCAAGCCCGACATAACCTCCCCCGCTGCCCGGCGGGGGGGTATCCGAAGGGATTTCCGCACGAAAAAAAAGGTATATGTACGGCCAGATCCGTTCAGCCGTTTGAGCATGCTGGAGTAAGAAACATTCAAAAATCTTCTGAAACTTTTACATTTATAATATTAGTAGGAGTAAAAAAAAGTTACGTATACTCACTGCTGAAGCATAAACTCGATTGCATCTAGAGAATCATTCTCCACAGCAACATGCAGAGGCGTGTTTCCAAAATTATCCTTGGCGTTCAGATCTGAAATAAAATGAGGATATCACTGACTAGTGGTATACAAAAAAACTCCCTAGGCTAAAAAATATAACAACACTAGCATCAACGCACGTTTTCCCCTGCGTAAGTCCTAATCCCGTGGGAATATCGGGTTAAAAGGCAGCAAATGTCACTCAGGGATAATGTGGCAACCTAATAAAGAAATAATTTTTGAAATTGAATTGATTTGACTGATTTTGAAAATGAAAAGCGACCCGGGTTCCGGCTTTGCCCGGCAATATCTTTTAAGCTGATTGCAGCGCCATCTACCAGTCTCCATCTTCCGACCTTGGACATCATGTAGCACCAGAGTGTTTACCAAGACAAAACAAATGAGCCCAGACCTTAGAGTACTGAGACCCAAACTCGATAGATTTAACTTGTTTAGTTTAGGAGTTCGTATGGCCATCTTGTTCCTCCATCAGCAGCCCCTAAATACCATGCATGACCAGAGAGTTTGTCAAGACAAAACAAATGAGCCTAAACTCGATAAGTTTATCTTGTTTGGTCTAGGAGTTGCTATGGTCTACTCCATAATCAGACCCTGAATACCATGTCACATCATAAAGTTTTTGAAGACAAAACAAATGAGCCTAAACTCGATAAGTTTATCTTGTTTGGTCTAGGAGTTGCTATGGTCTACTCCATAATCAGACCCTGAATACCATGTCACATCATAAAGTTTTTGAAGAAAAAACAAATGAGCCTAAACTCGATAAGTTTATCTTGTTTGGTCTAGGAGTTGCTATGGTCTACTCCATAATCAGACCCTAAATACCATGTCACATCATAAAGTTTTTGAAGACAAAACAAATGAGCCTAAACTCGATAAGTTTATCTTGTTTGGTCTAGGAGTTGCTATGGTCACTCCATAATCAGACCCTGAATACCAAGTCACATCATAAAGTTTTTGAAGACAAAACAAATGAGCCTAAACTCGATAAGTTTATCTTGTTTGGTCTAGGAGTTGCTATGGTCTACTCCATAATCAGACCCTGAATACCATGTCACATCATAAAGTTTTTGAAGACAAAACAAAATGTATAGATAACAAAGAAGCTAAAAATAGCTCACCGTTTTTAGCGGAATATATGCCAGTCCGAACTCTAAGTCTGTTGTACATTCGATAAAAACACAAAGATTTAATAAATGCCCAGTTCCTCACCTGTACCACCACCTCCTACGCAATATATTAGAAAAGCGACTGGCGCCTTTGATAACACGAGAGTAACTGATAATTGAGACAAATTTGATATCACAATGAAAAGATATAAATAGAAAAAGAAAGACACGGAGAGATACTTTATTTTTCTCATACCTTTACTTGAAAGGATGCTTCATCGATATTCATTGATCCGTGTATTTTTAGCTTTTACTTACTAATGTAGGTAAATAATGATGTCTTTAAAGATTTTTTAACCATGAATAGTGAAAAGCTATCGAAACGTTGGGATCAGGGTAAATAATAAAATAACACCAAATAAATCGCGATAGAATCCGTTAAAATAGTTTTATTAAAGTGAAACTTTTATTACATCGTCTCAAACTTTTTTGTCTGTGTTATGTTGCATGTCGCGTGACGGTCGGCCGCGGAGTAGGGATAAAGTGAAAGGCGCTCGTCATAGCAGCCAAGGCCAATATGGCGGCGCCTATAGTTCGCAGCGGCTGACCGTGTAATGTATAAACTATTACTCATTTGTGCCTGTGCTCCACGCTATTTTGTTTGTTTTTGTCAGTGTTTATAGTAAATGTTGTTTGTCAGTGTTTAATGTAAATGTAGATTGATAAAGCGATTCTTATACACTTAATGGAATATTATTCCAAAAACTTTTTTTTACATTATAGACATTTAACTAATGTCTATAATGTAAAAAAAAGTTTCACTTTTACCGTGGTTTCATAAAACCACACAATCCTATTTTCAATGTGTGATATTCGCGTAAACCCAATTTTATAGTTGGGTGGCAGCCCCAGGTTTTTTATTGGACCTCTCCTAGCCCCTACAAGTATTCATTCTTTTCCTTAAGAGAATACTCGCACGTACCTTTTTTATTTTTCGTGCGGAAATCCCTTCGGATACCCCCCCGCCGGCCAACTCGCACGTACCTAGTTGAAATAATCTAACTGCATTTTGACAGCTGTCGTTCGGTCCAACACAGCCGACAACGACAGCTGTCAAAATGTCATGTCACTACAAATCGATTGTGTCTACAATTAGATTTGCCTCCGTCAAAGTGCGTACCGATTAAAACCTTATAATGATAAAATTACGGTATGAAATTGCGTATGTGTCATATTCGAATGCATTTGGAATGAGTTGAACTATACTTTAAGCCATAAGAACTATATAGGGCTTAGCAACTCCCTTGCTAATTTACGATTTGTCAAATGAACCGATTAATCCTTACCACCGTAACGATTAAAATTTAACAACACTAAAATTCTACAATGAAATTGCAGAACGTAACCTTCACAGGACGTCTCGCAGAAATAAGTAAACCTGCCATATTTTCAATTTATTGTAGAAATTATAACTGAAATAAAAATAAATAATAAATAAAAATTAGTTTATTGCCAAATAGTAAATATAATATTGTGCGTAAATATGTTGCATTACATTCCTCAACTCAATATTATACATTATTACTCATTTAAAAATTGTTTAACTAATCAATTAAACTAAATTTAGCATCTAATTTTAGAATTGTTTTATTTCCGTTCGAATCGTGCAAGATTTACGTTGTGTCTATCTTCTGATAAACCCATCTGTCATAATCCACTTTTTAGATTATTTCGACTTATAATATGAAAAAATTCGTTACGCATACATTGAAGGTTTCGTAAATTCTGCGTAGGAAAAATCAAAATCTATTCTTATACTGTAGCTAAATGTTTTCTTAGTTTATCATAATTGAATTACTGTTCTAATGTAATAATATATTAATTATTGTATCAGACCAGAGTGTGTATATTGTCCTAAAATTGACCCTAAATCTAAAATTGTAACTTAGTTGTTTCTGTACAATGGAGATATTAAAAAAAAAACTTGGGTTATGTTGAATGAGCGATGCTGAACACAAAAAATCCATATTTTGAATTCTTGTCTTTTTGAATGTTTGTTCGCGATTGACGCAAAAACTACTGAACGGAAAACGGTCTTGATCAGAATTAAAATCTGCCATATGTTTAATTGCCTATGGTTAAGTAGAAGATACGTATGACCAAAAAACGATATCCGATATACAAAATATAAATATAAATTAAAGAAAGTTTGTTGTTGCCCGTGATGTTCGTAAAGTCCTGTTGTTTTTTTTTTTGTTGAAACCCCGGTAAGTTCTCAAGTCATTGTATGACGCGTTTCATCCTAACAGCCTTTTATGTAAGCCAGTCGGTTAAACACATTTATTTTATTTGCATAATTTCCAAAAGTCAATAATCGAGTGGGGCATGTTCCTGGACATCTAAAGTTCTGGTGGACTATCCCAAGTAAGTGTCCTAGATCCCAACCCATTTTCCAATAAATGTCTACAAGGGCCTCTGTGCGTTGGACGCGAGATCCCAGAGAGTAAAGCCTTCGCTTAAACCTCGTCCGTCATTCATCGTGTACTGGCTTGCAATTTAGGTTGACTTCACCCCGAAATTCTTGATGGGGCTGCATACATATACCTATATTCTAATGTAAGGATTCTACCTGAGACAAGATAGTAATGTAGGGACACATCATTGTACATTAATCTGCAACGTAGTCAATAAGATACGTACGTGTGTACCTTTTTTTTTTTTTTTTTTTTTTTTATCGTGCGGAAATCCCTTCGGATACCCCCCCCGCCGGCCAGCGGGGGCGGTTATGTCGGGCTTGCACCGACTAAAACTGCACGCCGTCTCGGGTCTTCAGACGCCGGGGTGTAAGGTTACCCATAGAGCATATCCCTCGCACCCCGGCTGACCCTGGGCCATCTCACCACTAACAGCATCGCTCATCCTGTCTCCTCTGAAAGCAGAGGAGTACGGAGAGCGATGTGTTCCCGCCACGTTGGGTATTGGCCGACGATCAATGCCAACCCTATGAAGGGGTGAAGGGGAAGCCATTGACCGCCGCCCAGGGTGTACCGGCCGCTCCGATTCCGTTCCCCCCGGACTGCAGCGGGATCGGAATCGGAGCGAAAAGTACGTGTGTACCTAAAGCTAACCGCCGCGCCGGCTGCGCCCGGGCTCCACTCTTACTAACAGAACTTTAGTCGCAATATAACTTCAGTGCAAATCAGTCGTTGTTTCAATTCCCAAACCCGAGTAAAAGTAACCTTCGACTTCAAGTACATACTTAGTGATTACCGGATATCAAGTAGATAGATATCCCGGTAAATTGGTGAAACCGACGTGATATGAACACGCAACCTTCTGATCTGAGACATTTAAGCGTTAAGAGACATTTACGCACAAACAGTAGCGAGCAATCTCTATAATGGATGGATAACACGTTACGGGTGCCCAATCAGGATCAGTACGGATCAGGGCAGGCAGTTCGAAAGTAGCTTGTTCCAAGAACTCATAAAAATTCTAGGTATTAATAAGTTAAGAACAACAGCCTGGCACCCGCAAGCAAATGGTAGGATAGAACGGATACACCGTGTCTTAAAAGCATCGCTCATGGCACGGAGAGACAAGGGATCTTGGGTCGAGGAGTTACCTACAGTCTTATTGGGGTTGCGAGCGACACCACGCAGTGACACGGGGGTTAGTGCAGCCGAACTCACCTTTGGCAAGACACTCAGACTACCCGGCGATTTTTACGGCGAGTCTAGCAATGCAGTAGGTGACTCACACGAATACGTGCAACAGGTCAGGGAAACTATTAAGAAACTAATACCGAGTACAACGCACCAACGGGACGCGCGTAGCATTTTTGTACACGCGGACTTACGTTCTTGCTCACATGTATTTATCAGAACTGACCTGGTGAAAAAGTCCTTACAACCTCCTTATGAGGGACCGTATAAGGTCGTAAACAGGAAGGACAAATCTTTTTTGGTACAGTTAAACGAAAGACAGGTTAATGTGTCAATCGACAGGCTAAAACCAGCTTACGTAATTAACGATGAAACCACTCCATCTATACCACAGACAAACCCATGTACCGTAACAAGTGACCAAAATGTAAACAACGCAAATAGTAGTGATGTGTGTAACGGGCCTAATATTCGCACTACAAGTAGCGGAAGGGTTACGAAACGCCCGATAAGGTTTTTATAAGTCACGTCATGTTAGCAATTTGCGCTCATGGCCCAGTGGGTATGATAACGGCAGGGCAGAACTTGGTCGCGAGTTCTCAGTATCATTTTACACTTTTTTTATTTTGTTCGTGTACTTGTGTTTAAGTACACAACAACGATTTTAATGTGTGACATTTTGTATTCTTGTTATAATTCATGTTACTTATATTTAAGTACACAACAACTGTTTAATGTGTAACACACAATTCATGTCTATTTCGGGTTACGCACCCAGAATACTTTGTAAAAGGACTACTTGTTCATTTTAGTCGTAGGTACGTAATCAACTATTGTGAAATGATTATTTCAGTGCGATAAGGTCGCGTCACATGGCGCATTATTGCTGAATCGGAAAGAAATTAGCGTCTTAGGTAATCGAACTGTGTAGGTTCGGTAAACAACCTCAATATTATTATTGCTTGCACGCATATATTTCATTTTTTTTTCACAATATAATTTCTAAATGTAAATGACTGCAGTTTTACACTGTTCGTCAACAAGAACGGATAAATTTCTAGTTTTCTTCAATTTGTAATTTATATTTAACTAAAAGTTTTACTATGGGTAGCTCAGCGAGTAAGCCTCAGCAAAACAATGTAGCGCTGGCTCAAACGGTGTCAACGGAAGTCATTGGCCAGAGAGTCAATTCAGTCGAAATAGCACTAATAATAGTGGTCGGGCTTTTCGGAATCATGGTGATTTGGGCCATAAGAAATCAATGTAAGAAACGAGTGCGGGCATGGTTACGCACGGAAGTAGTGGTCGGGCTGACATCGCCACCGATGGTCAAGGTACATGCTGTGCAACCAGCAACGACACCAGCACAGACGGGCACATGCCGTTATATATCGAGGTGAACAATGTAACGTCAACAAACCATAGCAAAAACTAAGTGTACCCATTATTTTATATTATTTTGTATAATTGCAAAAATTGTAAACTAAATATTTTACAATATTTTTTTTTTGTAAAAGGGGGGCTACTGTAGGGACACATCATTGTACATTAATCTGCAACGTAGTCAATAAGATACGTACGTGTGTACCTAACGCTAACCACCGGCTGCGCCCGGGCTCCACTCTTACTAACAGAACTTTAGTCGCAATATAACTTCAGTGCAAATCAGTCGTTGTTTCAATTCCCAAACCCGAGTAAAAGTAACCTTCGACTTCAAGTACATACTTAGTGATTACCGGATATCAAGTAGATAGATATCTCGGTAAAGTAACATAACAATTATAAATGCAACAAGGTTGTAAAGTTGTGTTTAGATGTACTTTTTTACGACCATTTCCTTTGCGCATTTGAGATGACTGAGGTTTAGTCATTACAAAGGCAGTCAACGTTAGTAAAAATAGTTAAATAATATCTTCATCCAAGTAAATAACCACTTACCTCCACTATAATTATAAATGAAGTGTAGTATATTAGTATTGTTTTTTGCTGCAGCCTGGTGCGCAGCAGTTCTTCCTCTGGCGTCTCTTACAGCTAGTCGCGATGGCTCGCTGAGGTACAAGCGCATGAAGTCCTCAACATTCCCGCTTTCAGCTGCCTGGTGAAACAAAAAGAAAATAACAGCTATAGACGTTTATTTAACACTGTTCGAGCTTGGAGCACCAGCTCTGTAAGGCACCTTAACACAAGCAAGGGTGTAAATGTGGCTTCACCAGGATCTTTAAGGCCCAAGTAAACCTCACCTGTAAGCCGGTGCAGTTGCTAATTGACGGACGAGGCTCTGGTGTAGGTTTTCTTTTCGGGGTTAAGAGGACAGACGGCACTTTTTTCCATAAATACCTAAAGGAGAAGAAGGAGAACTGACCCTGAGCTCCAGAGCTCTGGATGCGACTTTGATAGGTGTTCAGCTGGTCAGCTTTTCAGTAGACGGACTATCAACTATCTATATGGTATTCTCAACATGCAGTTGCTATGGCAACTTGTAAAAAGAAATGATAGTTCTGTAGAATGCCTGGCAATAAAAACATAAAAAAGGCGAGTTCAGTAATCGTAAAGCCTAAAGTTTTAAACTTTCCATTAAGAGATTCGTACCTTTTTTTTTTCGTGCGGAAATCCCTTCGGATAACCCCCCCGCCGGCCAGCGGGGGTGGTTATGTCGGGCTTGAACCGACTAAAACCGCACGCCGTCTCGGGTCTACAGACGCCGGGGTGAAAGGTTGCAAGAGGTTCGTACCACACTAGGTACATTGTAACGTCAACGTTACTTATAACATGAGTAAATACTTTTGTATATCTATTCAGCTTACTTAGCTTAACGAGAATACTAGGATGCACGTAATGCACCCGTAAATATTATATCCAATCCAAAAAAGAAACCTTAAAAAGAAATAACCCAGCTCAGTTAATAACCATAACGCAATGTTCAATAATAACTGCACAAAGTATTATCGCAGACGAGGGAATGGTATCGATCCTATCCCATTGATTCAATAATGATAAAACTAAGGGACTAAGGGAAAACCAAGAATCATTCATGTTCCTTTAAGATGCCATTCCGAGACCAACCGCAGACCGCGACCGTAGGCGGCATCGCCACCCGCCCCTGCGCGCCACCACATTGACACTACTGGTTTCTTCTATGTATTTCTATGAAATGCCGCCTGCTATTGCGGTCTGCGGTTGGTCTGGAAATGGCACCTCTAATGTAATAAATGAAATTTTGAAGCAATTTAGTTTGTTGTTAAATTCACACTTACTATAGAAAAAAAAAACGAAAGTGAAGTTCTTGATAGTTTACGCCAAAAGATTTTACGGCAGGTCGATCGAATAAGTGGGTAGATGTAGGCCATGTTATAAACCATTGATTAGGCTAATGTGTAGTTATGTTTAAGTATGTATAGGTGAAAAATTTCTACCTACATAACAATTTATTTATTTATAAAATCTGAAAGTTGGTAGGCGCTTGAATGTTTATCAAATTTTCGCGTAAATACACCTCCCTCCTCCCTCCGCGGGGTCCAATCAGATTACACGTCCAAAACCCCAGTTTAGAGGTGGTAGGTTGTCTTCGTTTAGGGAATAGGACAAGATCTCCAATCTTAAGTTTCGCACAATTACGCTGCCATTTTTTGCGTTGTTGTAATGCCGAGATCTGTTAACTTGCAGTTTTCAGAAGCTGGAGTGGGTAGCACATTAATCATCATCATCATGTCAGCCAAACGACGCCCACTGCTGGGCATAGGCCTCCCCCAAGGATCTCCACAACGATCGGTCCTGCGCTGCCCGCTTAACTTTAAAACATATCAAATGGTTTAAACTTAAGATTACAAATATGTTTGTAGTCCTATTCGATTCACCTAGTTCTATTATAAAATAATGACGAACGTAGCTAAATGCATTGTAGACGGATGTCCGTTTCATTTCTGGATGGAAGCAGGAAGTCCAGACGAGAGGATATTTTTAATATCATGAGATCTTCTTCGTAATAAAATATCAGCGATAACATTGTATGTATAGAAGCATTAAAATGAAATAAAATTGAAATAAAACTATTTTTAACGGTTTATATTTTTATATTTTACATTGATCCCGACGTTTCGATTGCTTTTCAGCAGCCATGGTCACGGGGAGAATCCGTTAAAAATAGTTTTTTTCAATGTGTGACATTCGCGTAAACTTTCGACAATATCATGAAATAAATGTCAACATCATCTTAGCTTTGTCTCCGTTGCACCCGAGGCATTCACCTCGAGCCCGGGTTTCACTTGCTACTTCTCCTCGTTTTGATTCGGCCTATACCTACGGCTTTTATCGGAGCGGTTAAACTCCCAACCCCGAGAGGAAAGCCGGTGCCCGAGCGTCGTTCATCCATAAGTGGGTTTACTGGCTAGCAGTTCAGGTAGGCTTGGGTCTTTTGAGGGCCCTTTTTTTTTCGTGCGGCATTCACTTCGGATACCTCCAGCGGGCCAGCGGGGGCGGTTATGTCGGGCTTGAACCGAGTAAAACTATTCCATGGTACCTTTCTTTTTTTTTTTTTTTTATCGTGCGGAAATCCCTTCTGATACCCCCCCGCGTGCCAGCGGAGGCGATTATGTATGGTACCTACCTACTTCAAAATCTCAGAGTAATTTGAAATTCTGTACATTTATCAAAGACCGATGATAATAGATCTACGTCTATCTATCGATCCATACTGTTATGAAATTAACAACTTGTTTCACGTCATGACTCGACTTGTCAAAATTTGCAACTCGCACTCGCTAACATTTTGAATTAACCAATCACGTTCGCAAACGCTGTCACATCGAGCGCTATTTCACATTCGGTGCTCACTGTGAAACGACATGAAGGCATTTCTCGCAAAAGAATGTGTCACAATTTTGTCGCCAGGTGGCGCTGACCCAATATCATACAAATTACCGTTCATTCATTCGCAAGTGGATGGGATGGATGGGAAACGGGAAACGCAAAAACTCACACTAGACACTCTGTTGTCTGTTGTCGCGAAGGGCGCAAAACTAGTAAACGGATTTTGATGTGGTTCCGTACCTAAAAAAGGAAAAAACGGAACCCTTATAGGATCACTTCGTTGTCCGTCCGTCCATCCGTCCGTCCGTCTGTCAAGACCGTTTTTCTCAGGAACGCGTGGAGGTATCAAACTGAAATTTATATCTAATACTCAGGTCTACTGTCCCTTGGAGCTGTGAAAAAATCAAACTTCTAAGCCAAAGCAATCAAAAGATACGTTTATGCCGCAAATTTCCGAAACTCGCACAGGAATCAAAATCTACAGGGACTCCCGTGAACTTAGTATCTTGAAATTTGGTACGAAGTAACGTCTTATAGTACAGATAAAGGAAAAATTGCATAACCTTACATTTTTAGTTACATCATATAATAAAAATATTTTAGAAAATTTTAAAGTTACTACTTACTACTACCATAACTACCAGGCCACTCAGAAAGTATTGCGAAAAAAAGTTTTTATATATGAGAGACTGGTCAGTTATAATCTATTTCTAAAATATGATTATTTATGAGTAAAAATAAGTACGTTCCAATTTCAAAATTTCTCTCTGCATTTTTTGCAAGATAATTTCAATTATTGTGTCTCATTGAAAAATGGATGTGCGTCGGGAACATTTTCGCGCTATGATTTTCTACGATTTCAAGTGTCGCCTGAAACCAGACGAATCGTACGATAGACTTCAAATGGCATTCATGGATGAAGGCCCTTCCAAGGCGACCGTGTATCGTTGGTATAACGAATTCAAGCGCGGTCGACTTACTTTGGAGGATGAAGAAAGAAGTGGTCGCCCTTTGACGGCTGTTACGGAAGAAAACGTGCTAGCAGTGAAAAATTTAATCCAAGATAATAGACGAGTCACATATCAAGAGATTCAGCACATTCTTCAGATTGGATCGGGAAGCCTTCACGAGATTCTACACGTGCATCTTCGTGTGAGAAGGATAGTTTCACGCTGGGTGCCGCACAATCTCACCGATGCTCAGAAGCAGGCCCGGGTGGAATGGTGTCGTGATATGATAAACAAGTTTGGAGCAGGCGCATCTCGGCGTGTTTATGACATCATTACAGGTGATGAGTCGTGGATTTATCAGTATGATCCAGAAACAAAACGCCAGTCGACGGTTTGGGTGTTTCCAAACGAATCAACACCTACCAAAGTGAAGCGATCTAGAAGCGGAGGGAAGATTTTGATCGCGAGTTTTTTCAATTTGTCTGGCTACTTGTTATCAATCCCTTTACGAAATCAAAGAAGCATCAACGCTGAATGGTACACTACCAAATGCTTGGCAGAGGTTTTCTCTGTAGTGAGCTACAAGCGACCAAACACAGGGCTCCGCGGGATACTACTCCACCATGACAACGCGCCCGCACACACCGCGCTTAAAACGAGGGACTTCCAGGACAGCACTCCGGTTAAACTCCTAGGTCACCCTCCTTACAGCCCTGACCTTGCACCGTGCGACTTCTTTTTATTCCCGAAAATAAAAAATCAGCTCAAAGGGATACAATTTTCGTCGCCGGAAGATGCGCTGTCAACGTTTGAGCAGGCTGTAAACGAGGTATCTGCGGTGGATTGGAAAAAGTGTTTTGAAAACTGGTTCAAACGCATGAAACTTTGTATAGAGGCTGGTGGAGAGTACTTTGAAAAGATTTAATAAAAAAATATTTACCTATAGAACACTTTTTTTTATTTTCGCAAAACTTTCTGAGTGTCCCACGTATGACTCTGATTGTCGTTATGGGTGAAATTTTACTTATATACCTACAGGTTTGTACGGAACCCTCGGTGTGCAAGTCCGACTCGCACTTGGCCGGTTTTTTATTTTCTACAGATTTCAAATCTGCCGTATGTTTGATTGCAATTGGTTAAGTAGAACCTGAGACTTGACGAAAAAACTATAATCGACCTCCGCGCGGGCAGAGCGATGACGAGCATCAGCTAGTACTCAATTTGTTTTTTTTTTCCGTTTAGTTAAACGGTTTAGTACAATATAGTAACTAATGAACTTATTTAAGTGCTTAACTTTCATCATCATCATCATCATGTCAGCCAAACGACGCCCACTGCTGGGCTTAGGCCTCCCCCAAGGATCTCCACAACGATCGGTCCTGCGCTGCCCGCTTAACTTTAAAACATATCAAATGGTTTAAACTTAAGATTACAAATATGTTTGTAGTCCTATTCGATTCACCTAGTTCTATTATAAAATAATGACGAACGTAGCTAAATGCATTGTAGACGGATGTCCACGTTTCATTTCTGGATGGAAACAGGAAGTCCAGACGAGTGGATATTTTTAATATCATGAGATCTTCTTCGTAATAAAATATCAGCGATAACATTGTTTGTATAGAAGCATTAAAATGAAATAAAATTGAAATAAAACTATTTTTAACGGATTATATCGCGATTTATTTGATGTTATTTTATATTTTACATTGATCCCGACGTTTCAGTTGCTTTTCAGTAATGGCTGCTGAAAAGTCACGGGGAGACTCCGTTAAAAATAGTTTTATTTCAATGTGTTACATTCGCGTAAACTTCCGACAATATCATGAAATAATATGTCAACATCATCTTAGCTTTGTCTGTTGCACCCGAGGCATTCACCTCGAGCCCGGGTTTCACTTGCTACTTCTCCTCGTTTTGATTCGGCCTATACCTACGGTTTTTATGGGAGCGGCTAAACTCCCAACCCCGAGAGGAAAGCCGGTGCCTGAGCGTCATTCATCCATAAGTGGGTTTACTGGCTAGCAGTTCAGGTAGGCTTGGGCATAAAGGTCTTTTGAGGGCCCTTTTTTTTTCGTGCGGAATTCACTTCGGATACCTCCCGCGGGCCAGCGGGGGCGGTTATGTCGGGCTTGAACCGACTAAAACCACACGCCGTCTCGGGTCTTTCGACGCCGGGGTGTAAGGTTGCCCATAGAGCATATCCCTCACACCCCGACTGACCCTGGGCCATCTCCGGTGTCGAGATGGCCCTCTTGGGTTTGGGAAGCACGGTGTCCCCGTCTTGCCCCGGTTCGGGGGAGGGGCGCTAGTCGCCCCGCCGTCCCGGCCTGCTTCTGCTGGGGTGACAGGCGGCCTCACCTGCCACCCCCAGGCCTGCGCTCATGAAGGACGGAGGTGATTAAGCGACCTCACAGGGCCCTATACACCCAAAAAGCTCAAATAAATATATTTTTCTCTACTTTGTCGCATTGTTTTGTATGTGAATGAGTAATATTTCATAAGTACAATAAATGCCTTAAACCCTCATACGCTCTATTTAAAGTGAAAATAGAAGGATATAATGTAAAAAGATATGACAGAACGTTATGTTTCTGATAACGACATTGGAAATAGAGCCAAGTGGAGGCATAAAATAATCATTTCATGAGACAAGAAAATTAAAGCGTTTATAAAACACATTTCAAATCGGATATTAAGGTAGATCACTTTTCTAACTCGTCTAACTCGAATAAAAGTATTATTATATTGCCTACAAGGTATTAATCATTTATTTATTAAAATTAGTCATAATAGAAATTTTTAACACTATTCTAGTTATTACAAAATTTATTAAAGATAAACAAAACTAAATTAATAAATAAAAATATTTACAAGATTAAAAAAAAAGGAAGGGAAAGGAAAAAGGGGTCAAGTGTCAAAGAATTCCTCCCCATCGATGTCGACTGGCAACGTACCCAAAAGGCTGGCGGCATTACCCCGTTGGATGGCAATGCCAATCCTTTGGGCAAAATACAGGCCAGCCCTTTGGTCACGCGAAGCATCGACCAGTCGCTTTGCAATTTCCGTGAAAAGCGACCGTGCGCTCGGACCCCACGAACCCAACGTTTCGACCCCAAACGGCTCAAATATATAATTGTTGGTTATATTATCATATTTGCGCCGTTTGAGGGTCTCCGCAGATGCCGCAGCAGCACAGGCGCAGCCCGTCGTACTTGGAAGATGGGAAGGCGCAAGGGTGTCGACGCATGTTGCGTCCCACACCAAAGGCCTGCCCATCTTCCAAGGCACCAAAGACATACCATCCGGTCTCTTGCCATCATCGCGCACCAAACCAACTGGTTCAAGGATGGCTGGGACGCCGACGGTGACAAGAGCCCGGCGGATTAAATCATTTAAATGTGCATGACGTGACATGCGTCCTGCGCTCTTGCTGCATGATAGGCCGTGGTGCCCGAGACTGTCGACTGCTTCTCCGCAGTGACAACGATGAGGAGCAACACAGGGAGCACCTAAACGAAGACAGGCTGCAATTCTGAATGTCGTGTCGTCCAACATGGTGCCAATGTTGGACGACGGAAGAGCCTGAAGCCACACACCAGACTCCCATTCTCCCACAGCCAAAAGGCAAGCACGCTCTGCAACATTAGAGGACGTATTAATTAATTGCTGTCTTAAAATGTTGCAAAGCGGCTCATCCCACTGTCTCTGGGAGCATAAGTTGGTGGGCAAAACAGAATTTGGGCAAAACATTTTCCAAGCATTTATGGCCTCGGCTTTGCCCGGCACTTCAGAATTAACCAGTGTGGGTAATAATATTTTCCTGGTTAATTCCTCTGTGCCATGGATCGAAGCCAAAAATGCTGGTAAGCTCACGTCGGAAATTTTACGAACGCCGAGCCCACCCAGGCGAACCGGGAGAGATGCTTGGAGCCAGGCTCGGTCGTTCAAAACGGCGTTTAAAATTTTGCATAGGGTATTTTGAATAATTTTATCCATCTTGTCTAAAAGTGCCAAATGTTTAAAAAATTGAGATGAGCGAAGAGCATGTGTGAATTTGGGGACGAAAAGGCAATATCTGACAATTGTAAAAGCCGAATGTATGTTAATTTGGAGGAGACGGTCCGAAACTTCATTAAAATTTTGTATTCTTTCTTCAATGAAGGCATCATAGGCATCTTCGAAAATCGGGCACCCTAGGAGCCGGAGTGTATTTATATTAGTATATTACTCTAAATTCTATTAACAGACTTAAAATATGTTAGTAGTCTATTTTATGATCTCACTACTATTGTAAATATGCAAATTTGAATAGAACATGTATCTAATCAAATTTTCATATTTCTACTCTAATTCTGATCTGACTCTAATTTCTTACTCAATGAACAATCTGGATGAAATTTGACACAGGGATATCACATAGACTACTTTTTATCCCGGGCTAGTTTTTAACAGGTTCCTGTGTTCGGGTCGTTGCGAAAAACCTACCTATCAAAAAAGAACCAAATTAAGTTCTAATAGGTTAATAAAAATTATTATACCTTTTGGAAATTTCAGGTAATCTAAAAATGTTATCTCTGAGTGCGTTATTAAAGAATTCAAGTAACCATTAAATATTGTCTATAATTGCACTTAGCCATAATTATTATGTAAGTATATGTACTTATTCCAATCAAATATTAACAAACAGTACGCTTACTCTTTACAAAACTGTGCCACCGTCCGTTCTCCAGTACAGCGCATTCGCGACTGGGTGTTGGCTGAGCGTTAGCCGAATTCGAGGCGCTTAGGTATAACCCGCTGGCCGGCGGGGGGGTATCCGAAGGGATTTCCGCAAAAATAAAAAAAAATAAGGTATAACTCGCGTTTTGACCGTTTCTATGAAGATACAATACTGTTTGTTCTAAGTATACTGTGCCGGTACGGTGGCAACGGCGCGCCACGTGCCTATAAATATTAAGTTGTATGGAAGTCAGCCATTTTCAAAGTAAGAAGTACCTACCAGTATCGGAATTTAAAAAAAATGTTGCCCTAAGACGGTACGTTACACGTAGAAAATGTGTATCGGCAAGTTTTTTACCTTTGAAGTACCTACTAGGTTCCCAAACCCGAGGGGGCCATCTCGAAACCGGAGATGGCCCAGGGTCAGTCGGGGTGCGAGGGATATGCTCTATGGGCAACCTTACACCCGTCTGTAGACCCGAGACGGCGTGCGGTTTTAGTCGGTTCAATCCCGACATAACCGCCCCCGCTGGCCGGCGGGGGGTATCCAAAGGTTTTTTTTAAATGCTGTTATGTCGCGACTATCTCTCACTTATGCCGAGGAGTTTGAAAATATAGATAAGAATTTCCTTTGTCTAAGGAATCCTATCGAAGTCAAGTCGTGAAGATACTCACCAGTAATTATAATAAATGTAAATAAGTTTGCAACACATTAATTTTATTTATTATATTTTATATTTGAATATTTCTTCTATTCCTTTCTTTGTTTCAATCTATTTTAATCTTTTTATGATATTTTTAATGTTAGTTTTGAAATTTTAGCTTATCATGCCTGTCCGAATGTTAAGAAACTCTGTAATTAGCTTATGAATCTAATGTCATTTTCACAATGCTATGTCAAATGTAATTATGCCGTTGAACTACTAAATAAATAAATATTTTTTTCGAATTTATTACCAAACGTAGCCTGGACGCGGGCCTAGCGGAATAAATTATAATTTTAGAGAAATTAACCTTTTTAACCTACCTTCGGTCTTTTTTATCTTTTTTAGTTGAATTGTCCGTTAAGGCGCAATACTCCGCTTTTTTTTAACTAAACGGAAAAAAATCAAATTGAGTTAGTACTCAATAATCGAGTACTAACTCGATGCGTACTAACTCGACTCGAGTACTAATTCGCGCGGGCAGAGCGATGACGAGCATCAGCTAGTGCTGATGCTCGTCATCGCTCTGCCCGCGCGTAGGTCGATTATAGTTTTTTCGTCAAGTCTCAGGTTCTACTTAACCAATTGCAATCAAACATACGGCAGATTTGAAATCTGTAGAAAATAAAAAACCGGCCAAGTGCGAGTCGAACTCGCACACCGAGGGTTCCGTACAAACCTGTAGGTATATAAGTAAAATTTCACCCATAACGACAATCGGAGTCATAGTTATGGTAGTAGTAAGTAGTAACTTTAAAATTTTCAAAAATATTTTTATTATATGATGTAACTAAAAATGTATGCAATTTTTCCTTTATCTGTACTATAAGACGTTACTTCGTACCAAATTTCAAGATTCTAAGTTCACGGGAAGTACCCTATAGGTTTTGATTCCCGTGCGAGTTTCGGAAATTTGCGGCATAAACGCATCTTTTGATTGCTTTGGTTTAGAACTTTGATTTTTTCACAGCTCCAAGGGACAGTAGACCTGAGTATTAGATATAAATTTCAGTTTGATACCTCCACGCGTCCCTGAGAAAAACGGTCTTGACAGACGGACGGACGGATGGACGGACGGACAACGAAGTGATCCTATAAGGGTTCCGTTTTTTTCTTTTGAGGTACGGAACCCTGAGCGGCCGGTACACCCTGGGCGGCTGTCAATGGCTTCCCCTTCACCCCTTCATAGGGTTGGCATTGATCGTCGGCCAATACCCAACGTGGCGGGAACACATCGCTCTCCGTGCTCCTCTGCTTTCGGAGGAGACGGGATGGGCGATGCTGTTGGTGGTGAGATGGCCCGGGGTCAGCCGGGGTGCGAGGGATATGCTCTATGGGTAACCTTACACCCCGGCGTCTGAAGACCCGAGACGGCGTGCGGTTTTAGTCGGTGCAAGCCCGACATAACCACCCCCGCTGACCGGCGGGGGGGTATCCGAAGGGATTTCCGCACGATAAAAAAAAAAAAGGTACGGAACCCTAAAAACACATCAAAATCCGTTTACTAGTTTTGCGCCCTTCGCGACAACAGACAACAGAGTGTCTAGTGTGAGTTTTTACATTTCCCGTTTCCCATCCATCCCATCCACTTGCGAATGAATGAACGGTAATTTGTATGATATTGGGTCAGCGCCACCTGGCGACAAAATTGTGACACATTCTTTTGCGAGAAATGCCTTCATTTCGCTTCACAGTGAGCACCGAATGTGAAATAGCGCTCGATGTGACAGCGTTTGCGAACGTGATTGGTTAATTCAAAATGCTAGCGAGTGCGAGTTGCAAATTTTGACAAGTCGAGTCTTGACGTGAAACAAGTTGTTAATTTTATAACAGTATGGATCGATAGATAGACGTAGAGGTATTATCATCGGTCTTTGGTAAGTCTACAGAATTTCAAATTACTCTTAGATTTTGAAGTAGGCAGGTATCACGGAATAGCTTTAGTCGCTTCAAGCCCGACATAACCGCCCCCGCTGACCGGCGGGAAGGGGGGGGTTAGGCATCCGAAGGGATTTCCGCAAAAAAAAAATAGACTACATAACCAAATAATATAATAATGGTTTCATTGTCATTGATCGGTACATCATACATTATGAAAACACTTACCTACAGACGAAACTAATCTGTGATAGCGCGTAGAAGCTAATGAAAAAATGTGAAAAATTAATTTTATATTAAATTGTCATTAAGAGACAATTTCTATTAGACATAAATTCCGCACGGATATTATCGATAACGATAGTTTCGTCGTCGTGACTGCGATAAATCGTTAACTTTAACCTTAGGTTAGGAACGTAAAAGACCAGGAGTTCGCTTATGGATATTTAGATTATTATTTCAGGTATAGTCTTCATATGCAGGCCTTGTTCACGGAGACGCGGGGCGTCGAGCGGCGCGTGTAGCGGGGTGTCGAGCGGCGCGGTGCGATTTTTTTAAACATGGAGGGGGAGCGTGTGCTTCCGCCCCGGATCGAGTTCACGAGTCGAATTAATTTGACACTTTTTGTTCGCTCACCACAAATATTTCTATTAATGAGAATTATATTTATATTTTCTTAATGAGATCCAATATTTTCTTTCTTCCTTTCTTTGTTTTTCCGTCGAAATACCCGTTTTAGTGGTAAATATTGGTCTATAATGTTTACTATAGTGAAGTTAATGTATGCAAAATGTAATATCAAGGTCTATTAAGGACTATCTACTTGAAAGTGACAAAATTTCAAGAGAGTATGTGAGTATGAGATGATGACTAAGCTCATTTTTAAAATTGTTTAAATTCTACCCAATTTTTATCTATTTTCGTTAATAACTCTGTTAGGTACCTTTAGTTCTACAATTCAAAGTCACGAATGTATACTCTAAGAAGTCACGGGACCAAAGTTGTTGAAAATTTATTTTGCAACAAAACTGTTTTCTGTGCGACGAATAGGTTGAACAAGATAGCGCTAAAATAAAAATAAAAACGAGTAAAGCTCGGCCATCCAGATATTATATTTGAATTCAGAGTGGGCCGCGCCGTCAATGCACCACGTCTCCGTGAACAAGGCTCTGTTTGTTGAATGACGTACTTTATTTTATATGACGTACATTCGTCTTCACTGAGATAAAGAGTGTTTCAAGTAAATTAAGGAATTAATTGAAGTGTATTTTATACCTAATAGACGTAACGTAAATCTTAGTTTTAAACTGTAAATAGAAAGAAATAAATTATCGTATCGTATATTGGTGTACGAGGTGTTACTGAGTTCTGCTGCTAAATCATCTTGCCCAGCACCACGTCGTCATAATATATGTCTTTAAAATGAAAGATCAGCACTATTTCTGTTTCATTTTTTAGGGTTCCGTACCTCAAAAGAAAGAACGGAACCCTTATATTAAAATCGTTTATGTATTTAAAATGTAAGTATTATCTAATAATTTCAGTATCTGTAACTCCAGAGTTAATCAAACGGTAAGGTTACGTAAAGCAACTCTGGGGCACGCAACCTATTCATTATTAGTTCGACAACTACTTGTGTGATCTATAACAAGCTGTTAGAAGTTTATAAAGCCCAAACTGATGTGATTCCCAAGCGTGGCAGTCCACTTCAAAGTAACGATATGATGGCTAATACATGTATTTTTGTAACCCTTAGATTACAGAAATACAAATGTGTAATATTTCATGTTTTGTATTTTTTGTTATCAATGACATCTGCTGAATTTATCTATTCTATTATAAAATTGTAAATTAGTTGTTTCTGTATATTGGAGATATTCAAAAAAGGATTATGTTAAATGAACGATTCTGGACACAATAATAATCTTTTTGGGATTCTTGTCTGTTTTACACAAAAACTACTGAACGGATTTTAATGCAATTTCTATCATCTATTAGAAAGGTCCTAGTCAGACTTAAAATCTGTCATATGTTTGATTGCAATTAACCAAAGAACCGGAAATATCACCAAAAACAATTACCGACCTGGATCCGCGGGCATCACATCACATTTTTATTTTTTTTAACGTGCGGAAATCCCGCGGCATGCGTGCGGGCATCACCTAGTAAATAAATAAAAATACATAAATACCCTATGACCCAAAGCTAGCAGCATGACTAGCTTGTATAATGAACTTTAGTGCTTGTTCACGTTAACTTGCGGGCGCGGTTACAAAATGTCAAACACATAGCATAATAGAAGTGTTCAGGTGCGGCGATAGTGGTGGACATGCTAGCGACTAGCGAGTGTGGCGCGCTCGCGGCTATAACAAGCTTTGTTATTATTGATAAAGATTGTTGTCCATCTTTTCAACCTCTGACAATACGTCACACTCGCACAAACGCCTAGCAACCAACGTGAATATGAGCTTCCCACGTCCACCGTGCCCGCGCCCGCCATTGCGCCCGCGCGGTCTTACGTCAGCAAGCACTTAGAATTTGGATAAACACGTTTAGATTTTTTTGTTTTAAATGTGTGTCAACCTAAAATATTATAAACAGAAACACCCAGGCCAATGTAAATACACAAAAATATATTTACATTCATGGATACAAATATTTGTGGAGGTCACAGAACGATGTCCGTTCTCGGCGTGCCTAAATCGCCCAGATACCCTCTGTTAGCCAGCGGGGGTGGTCGTGTCAGATTCGAAACATTTATAACAACACGCCGTTCCGAGGCTTCAGACACCGGGGTGTAAGGTGGTAAATAAGGCATTTCCCTCGCACCCCGGCTGACCCAGAGCCATCTCCGGGTTCGAGATGGCCTCCTCGGGTTGACCCAGATTCAGCCGGGGTATGGCCGTCAGAGTCATCAGGGGGCATCGCACGATCTCCGTCGAGGTGGCATGTCTCCTAGCCAGGACCCCTCCATGGGACCTGGAAGCGAGAGCCCTTGCGTTGTTGTACCAGTGGCGCAAGGAGACCGTGGAGCGGGGCCATAGTTCGGAGCCCCGAGAAATCAGGGCTCAGCGGTTCCAGCTCCGCCGGGAACTCATGGAGACATGGAGGGTGCGACTTGAGCATCCAAGGTGGGGGGAATCCACCATTGCGGCGATGAGACCGATTATGAAGGAGTGGTTGGAGAGGCACCACGGTGACCTCTCCTACTGGATGACATGGGTGCTTCGGTAAGTATCTATGTACATCCACCGGGAGACAACGCCGCAGTACCAGCACTGCGAGGATCCTGGCGAAGACACGGCGCTCCACCCGTTGGTGGAGTGTGGTGAGTTGGGTGGAGGCGTGTCGTGTGTGTCCTACACACGCCTGCCCACTCACCGACTCGGGATAAAACCCGACCCCACCAGGCGAGACCGCGCCAAAGTCCGCCGGTAACCCTGGGGTTATTCTTTCGAGGCATTATCCGGGGTGCCCGGCAATGGATACTTTAGAAGGACACCATGTGTTTTTGGTCGGTCCGATTCCGACATGCCCACCCCATCGTTGGCACCGATAGGGTGAAGCCCGTGGGGGTTTCCACACGCTAAAAAAAAAGAAAAAAGGGCAGCCGGGGTGCGAGGAAAATGCCTTATGCCACCTTACACCACGGCGTTTGAAGACCCGAGACGGCGTGCGGTTTTAGTCGGTTCAAGTCCGACATAACTTACTCCTGCTGATCGGCGGGGGGTATTGGAAGCGGTTTCCGCAAGGAAAATAAAAGATATGATTTATGTGTATACATAAATCATCTATCCTATTAACCTATCTCTATTTGAATTCCTCTGAGTGTTTCTATTTTAAATAATGTTAAGTTTTTACATATATGTTATTCCTGTTTTGGAACCCATAATACAAACTACAGGTACCTTATGTCATCATTTCCCATCAATTTACTTTATAAATTCCATTGGCGTTTGGTAGGTAAGTACATTATGGTTTTACTCAAAAGTTTCATGAACTCGAAAAAAGTCGGCGATAGCAATTTTATGTGTGACCATTAGCAGCCTGATATTTTTATATTTTCACAACATCGTTAGAAAGATAATGCGAAGGAAGAATGTTCTGTAGTTTAAAAGTAACAAAGTGTACATTTAGCCATTTTAACAACGTCATCTTTTACTGGCTGGTATTCATAATCGATACCATTACGAACCAAGCGGTTCAGTAATTCTTTACTTTGCCATGTGATAAAGAGACTGGAATGCCTTACCCACACAAGTGTTCCCTTCTTCCTAGAATCCCAAGTTCTCTCTTTCTTTAGCATCTATCGAGACCGAGACTCCAAGGCCTCAAAGGTCCCTGGAAACTTACTATTACACTTGGAACCCCCAGGGGGTTCATGGTTACTCAGTGTTAGTCCTGGACCCCCAAAACTTCAAGAAGTTAAAGTATTCAGATAAATCGCTACGTATTTCACTTTTTTTTGAGTGTGGAAATCCCCACTGATTGCACGGATTGTCCGCCAGCCAACGGGGGTGGCTATGTCGTACTCAAACCGACCAAAACCATACGCCGTTACGGGGCTCATATGTGTAAGGTGGCCCAATAAGGCAATTCCAGGCCCAGCTGACCTCAAGCTATCTACGACTTAGAGATGGGCCCTTAGGGTATGGGAACCTCGGTGTCCCCATCTTGCCCCAGAAAGGGGGGTGCTCGTGGCGCTGCCACCCCGGCCGGTTTTTGCTGGGATATAAGGTGGACGGAGTTCGTTGAGCGACCTCTGGCATCTTCGACTGCGCCGCGCGGCGCGTACCTTGCAGGCTCAACGGGCCGGGAGAGTTCTAAATTTCTTCCGAGCCCGCACCGCAATACTTGCTCGTAGAAGGAGGCGGCGGCCCAAGCGCTCGCACTCCGCACCATGGCCGCAATCATAGTGCTAAGCGAGAGGAACCACACGCCGATTGCTGCCACGTGATCGGTACGAGACCTACGTCAGTCTTCCGTGTCGCCTCTCGAGCCAATCCTCCATGACGGGTCTTACCGCCTGTACAACGGTGTGCCCTGCTCTTGGTTGTCTAAGTCGTTCCTTCCACTCCAAGATAGCCTAGTGGAGCTGGTATTTCTTGGCCTCGATTTCTGGAGGCTCAGAATTCTGTCGCAACTCCCACGCCTCCTTGCGACACTTGTAAAGGGCTGCAAGGGCTGTTGCTGTTAGATCCCATGGTGGAGTTCCGGCAAGGAGACTCACTGCTTCGAAGGAGGAGGACCCTGTTGGCCATCACCGCTGCGGTTCCCGCAGCAAATCGCTACGTCCCTATTAAGGTTTAATCTTCTAAATAATATCTGACATTGGACATAAAATTTATCATACTATTATTAACTAGCTGATGCCCGCGGCTCCGCCCGGGTGGAATTCTGCTACCATTCCCGTTACCCATAGAAACCTATTTCCGGGATTAAACGCCTATGTGTTATTCCAGACTATAATCTATTCCTGTACCAAATTTCAGCCATTTTGCGTGATTTAGTAACAGATATAAAACAGCCAAACATCTACACAAACTTTCACATTTTATAATATTAAGTGGGATTAAACTATCATAATGTATTATTTTGTTGTTATGTACGATGTTTTTAATTTAAATTACATTAAAAAGACTAATTTCCTTTTTAATATTCCATTGCTGTCCTTGGAGATTGAAGAGGAATAAAAATTTGATAAAACCTCTTGAACACCCTGGTTGGGGGTCCAAGTGTAGTAGTGAGTGTCCGTAGGGGGTACAATTGGTAAGGTAGTACATTTCAAGTTTTTGACCACCTTAGATCTGAATAATTGAAAATATACTCAATAAAATTTATTAGACTTGGTCCCAAAAGTACAACTTGTTACAACGATATTAGGTCAACCCTAATATCGTTGTAACACGTTGTACTTTTCTGTCTGGAAACCCGTATATTCACATAATTTCAATACCTACACTTCTCATTAGAAAAATCGAAACACCTTGCAAGTTTATGTTTTCTAAGGATCATTATTATTATTATTATTTCCTTTATTAAACTTTGCATACATATAAATTAATTAATTACTTAATTGATCATTATTATTTATTTATTTATTTTATGGAGAACTGGTGCTCACGTGCAAAGTTAAGGCGCACTCTTCGATGGTCTGCAGTTAATTTCGGCCCATTTGCTGGCTTGTGCGGTACCAGTCCACGTTCCTTCAACCTTCTTCTAATGGTTGTGTCACTTACAGCCATTCTACGTACAACATGAAGCTGCTGCTGCAGTTGAAAAGCGTTAAGGGGTCGATTTCGTAAGGAAGTTGTTACAATAAATCTGTCATCTCGCTCAGAAGTGACCCGATTCTGTTAGATCCTGAACGGCGAGTGAACAAACCTGTCTACCGATAGCGTTTGTAGACTCTATGAACAGAGGGCAGACTTAGATGCAATCTTTAAGCCACAACACTTCGACTAAGTACAGTATCCACCACTTGGGCGGCTTCTGCGGGCGAAGTATCCATATGTTTTAGAAAAAAAAACTTTTTTTCAGACGTCCCAAAGTCACAGATAAAAAAAAGAAGAAAAAGTTTCAAGATAAACGCTAATTTTTAGTTTCGAAAATGAGATGAACTCCAACTCTAAAAACACATTTGTCTTAAAACAATAATTCATTTCTTTTTTAGTATAAACCAATGAAATTTTAATTTAGAATATAGAATTTTCGCTTACAACTGTAATGGCCAAACTGCCAGCTATATATTCATGTGATTTTTTTCATGGAATGAAAACGTGTGTTAAATTAGGACAGATTTATCATAAAAACTAAAGTGTTTCGATTTTTCTGATGAAAAATGTAAAAGAAATTGATGTATTTCATTTAAATATTGTTTCTAATTCTTTTAGTGTTTACCAACTTTAGAGGATGACTATAAATACTATACAATCCTTGAATATGTTACGTTATACCCTAACAGCAGCAAAACGCAGCACTTGACATTGAGTAAAAATAGTTAAACTGTACGTAACATTATCAAGACACTGATCTGGACATCACATAATTGGTTGTGAGGAACAATTGAACGCAAATTGAAATAAACCATCAAGTAAATTGAATTGAAATGGGCTTTAGGGTAATTCTTTTTTTATCTATAGGTTTGTAGGTAATTGAAGTAACGGACTAAAAGGCACATCTCCATGTGTCCAGACAAAGACAAAGACTGCTGAAACTCTGTCGTTGTATGTTTATTTATAACTTTAAGATGTCATTATAATCATCTTAGCGCTATTCGAAGCTCGAACCCGAGATCCACTTCCCTATTTCTTCTCTTAATATAACTTATCTTGGCTTTGTGAGAGTGAATGCCGTCTGATCCCCAACTACGAGAGAAAATCTTGCGCCAGAGCCTCGTACTTTAATCCGCAGGAACACCGACTAAGGTTAGGTTGATTTGGGTTCGAATTGGGTAGTCGAGTCTCATACACCCAAGCGAGGCCCATGTTGCCCATAAATATATTTTTTAAATAAACAACACAATTAAAATTCTGCAAATATGATAATGCTTCAGAGTACAAACATAAAGTTAATAATGTTGTCGTTAAGCTACAAAGATATTTGTACGACATTATCTATTAGACATTTAATTAGAATTCCTTCGAGTAATTTTAGGGAAAGAATGTGAATGAAATTCTATCTTACTAAAATAAAACAATAGAAGAGAAAATGCCTGTACATTGATAGTTCCGAAAATTAGCTAGAGAATCTATAATTAAGAAAATTGTCGAGAATTAGCTAGTAAAAGCGCAGATGGTAAAAGTAAAATCAAGAAACTGTAGATATTTAATAACCTTAAAAATCTTTAATCTGTCTGTCTATTCGTCTGTATATTTTAAGAATTGCATCATAATGCAATTGTTCAACAAACAAAACCACCATAAAAAAACCTTTAGTTTTTAATTTATAGATTGCACGCTTTTAATTAGTGGATATTACATAGTTGGTGGATCAAGTCTAGATTATCCTGAATCTACCCTTCTCCTGTATGTCTAAGTTCAAACGAAGACTAAAGCCTCTTTCACAGATACAAGCCATCCAAAGCAAGTTGACTTGGACTTAATTTCAACCTTACTGAGTTAGTCTTGTAAGAAATGTATGATATTTGCCATTTTGGATGCCAAATAGAAACTTGTACAATTGTATTTCTGGCGTGTAGGCGATACATAGTTGAGCTGAGTGAGACGAAGTCGAGCGAAAGCTCCTCATACCAGACTTCAGGATTTTCTTTGTCACAGGTCTCCTCCTAAACTACTAATCCAATCAGAACCAAATTTGGCATGATTAAAGAGGTCAATCAGAGGAAGGTTCATGGATATATTTTAAAAAAAATAATGCTACCACAGAGGAATGATCACCGCTAAAAAAATTCCAGATGGAATTACATAATAACCGCTCGAGACACTGTGACCAAACTTTACACGCTCAGTTGACGCTCAGAGTTGTGACTTTCAAAAAGAATTTACAAAATTGGACTTGCCACGGAAGAATGATCACTGTTCAAAATTTTCAAAATCTTATTCACGATGTCTCACTCAGCTCAACATTGCAAGCAGCGATTCGCCTATCAGACCTAGTATATTTTAACTTTACCAGTATTTTCTGCTAACTGCACTTCAACCTACATTGATAAACTTTAGTAGTAAGTATTTTTTCACTCTATGGTACTGTCTTATACATTATAGATCATTCAACAGACTTACTTTATTGCGTTACGAAAAAACTCAAACATTTACCGACTTCGTTTCTGTATCAATGTTTTAGCTAATTAAGATATAATTATAAATATATATTAAATTGCCAATCTCCAGAAAGAACTAGAAAAGTGTCAATGCTATAATTTATAATTACTAGGTACTATAATTTTTTAACAAAAAAAAAAATCGAAAAAAGTCAATAATAAATAAATTACAGATATAATTCAAACGATAATAAAAAAGCACGTTGGAAAAAATATTTCTACTGGTTTGATTGCGTTCAGGGGTCATCAAGTGCATAGCCGGGCAGGGGGATTGTGGTTCCAGCACTAGTGGGACCGGTGGGTGTCACGCGGTGCTGCGACGACAATCCTCTTTTGATGCCACCATTGTTAACATGGTACGTGTATGTAATGGTGACCCTCTTTCCTGAGACGTTACCTTCAGCTTACCATCAGGCGAGGTGAAGTCAAAAGAAGTGTGCTAAAGAAATAAAAAAAAAGGTTTATAAACGATGTCAATATCGTTAAATATACTGAACATATCTGCTAACGCATTTGGTAGGAACAGGTGTGATGTTATGTTGTGTAATTGCATTAACAATGACCAGATATGCAATAGCAGCAATCGCGGTTGATTTGCTGGCATTCATCGAAGAGTCCCGTTGTGATAAATCTTTGGAAAATTAGAAAAGTTTCACCAAGAATATGCTAAATATAGGGTATTTTTATCCAGTTTGTGTTTGCGAATATTAATCCAAATTTAATTAGTAAACTTCCAAACATTTCTCTTGCCATGACTTTACTAAATAATTATAGCATATTATTAACCAATGTTTGTTTTCAAAACTTATGCCGAATTTATATTCTCCACAGCTAAACGCTCCTCTTGAAATAGGCCAAATATCGCGTACCCGACTAAAACCACACGCCGTCTCGGGTCTTCAGACGCCGGGGTGTTAGGAGTTATTAATTATAATTTTTTGTCTTATAAATATGGGGATACAGGCGTGAAGTTATGTTATGTTTGTTTATGTTTTTTATTTTGTAGTCTGGGTTATCCTTTCGAGGGCTTACCCGGGGTGCTCGGCAACGGAAACTTGGGGAGGACACTGTGCGGTTTTAGTCGATACACGACATAACCACCCTCGCTGGCCGGCGGGAGGGTATACGAAGTTCTAAATTTTCAAATGCCTTTTTTGCCAAACTCTTCTTTCCTTCATGAAATTTAGTAGAAAATTCTTATGTTGCAAGCACGATCGTTTAAGAAGTTATTGTGGCAGATGAGAACAAAAAATCAAAAAACAGTATTTTCCATTTTTTTCGCGAAAAATTTAAGGTTATTTTAAAAAATGGTCTGATTAGAAGTTATAGACCTAATTATAACTTTTATATTAACTTTTTCAATAGGAAGTCTAGTTTTACTAAAAATCGTACAAAACCATTTTTCACCCTTAAAATGCACCCCATATCATTCCCGTACTTCCGATCGAGTTTAATTTATTTTTGCCATCATTTACGCTAAACTTCCTTTTATTTCCAATATTGTCTCATGCTGTTATTAATTTTTTTTTTCCTCTAAAAAGCTATCTGCACTGGGCTATTCCTGCAATAGATAGGTATATTAAATATAGCATATTACTAATTAATTTTTGTTGTCTGTATTCTTATTTGTATTGTTCTTATTTGGACTTATAGCTCGACTGACCTCTATATTTAATTGACGTTTGTGCCGTGGACTTACTTAACATAATAAAGCCGTTGGCGTAATCCAGCAGCTTTTTTGATGGTTATAATGAAACTGTTCATAGACTTTTTTCTCCTTTGAAGAGCTGTAAATAGAATACTACGTAAATGTGAAATGTAATATTTATGTTTTTATAAAGCCCTTTTTTTTAAAGTGTCTGTAGCTTAGTGTTTAGGTACTCATAGGAGTGGCAGGTGAGGCCGCCTGTCAGCCCAGCAGAAGCAGGTCGGGACGGTGGGGCGATTAGCGCCCCTCCCCCAAACCGGGGCAAGACGGGGACACCGTGGTTCCCAAACCCGAGGGGGCCATCTCGAAACCGGAGATGGCCCAGGGTCAGTCGGGGTGAGAGGGATATGCTCTATGACCCGTAAGACCCGTGCCATCTCATCAAGAGAGCCAGGTGTCAAATCCTGGCCAATACAATACGAACGTGAACCAACTCGTAACACAACCTATATAACCTAGGCTTGCTTGCGTAGGTGAATACTAGTAATTTCGGTTACTAACCTACCTAATCTTTAAAAGAAATTATATTTAGTACAATTTTAAATAAAACTAATTGTAAGTTAAACTTTCAAAACTTTGTGCTCTTTCTGCGTGAATAGTAACACCAATAAGTTATTCAAAGAATGGGTACTCTGAGATAACATTATACTTCAAGACGTCTACCATCGACGTAGTCTCCCCATAAACAAATCTAATGCAAAGTAACCTTATTTTTGGGAACAGTGTAAGTAATATAATACCGCGAAGGAATCCATTAATAAATAGTATTATTTCAATATGTAATATTCGCGTGAACTTTCAACATACCCAAATATTACAGGCTCTAGTTGACACATCGGTGTCCTAGACGGGATCATTTGCGCACTTATATCGAAGAGATACGTTTAAACATCTCGTCGTAAACCGGTACCGAGCAAGTCATTGTACACGTATTTACGAAGTAGAAAATGGTGTGTAAACTCAATATCGGCTGATGTCAGATCTGTAAAGAGCAAAAAAAGGAAAAAATGGGAAAAGGAAAGAAGGCCCTTCATTCCAAGACCTCAAGATTTAAACTGAACAATTTACTATCAATTCAATTAATTTTTTTTAAGTATTTTGTATGGTTACTTTTTTCTATAGATTTACTATGTTATTCTGGAATTATTATTTTGCTATTGTCATTTCAATATCGATCGATTAACTCTGGGTTATCGATAAAGGCAAGCACTATAAAATACCTCAACAATTCAAATACAAAACACCCGACTTTCATTAAACATAGCTAAGAACACTCCCGACTAATTCACCCAACAAATAAAAAAAACGAAATCAAAATCGGTTCATCCGTTGGGGAGCTACGATGCCACAGCAGACATATACACAGACACGTCAAATTTATCACACCCCGTTGTTTTTGTGATGGGCACTTTTGCACCGGGTATGGGCGGTCGTGTCTTTGATAAGACTACGTGATTTATTTAAATTATTTTATTAATTTAGATAAAATTTGTAAATGATTAATGATTAATATTAGTAATGTCTTGTGATAGTGAGTAATTCAGCCAGGGTCTGCAAACGTACGCCGACAGTCGTTTCTCCTTTGGACTGATCACCGACAGGACGTTTCGTTTTTGAGAGATTCGTCGATAGAACGTTTCACCTATGGTTGTTTCACATATGGATGTTGAAGCGGCGGAACCACTAGTCCGGAAAGTTGGATTTCGATAGGAAGCTAGTAGCTTTTTGGTGGCTTTGTAGTTTGGTATCGTATCGTATCGTCGTGTCGGTGAAACACTTAGTAGCTGAAAAGGGCTGTCGTCGAAAGTGACGCATATGAAAGGTTCTGTCGACGAAATGTCCACAGGTGAAAGACCCTGCTGGGAAAACGGAAATAAATGAATTATCCTGTCGACGAATAGTCCAATGGCGAATCGGTCTTAGCAGAACGGTGGCAGAATCATTCAGCCAATTTATTATTTAACTAGCTGATGCCTGCGGCTCTGCCCGCGCGGACCAATTGTAATCAAACAAACGGCAGAATTTAAGTCTGACCAAGACGTTCCTAATAAAAAAGGCGCATCAAAATCCGTTCAGTAATCAAAATCAAATCGCGATTTTGTGTACAGAATCGTTCATTTACATTTACATTTACAAGCAGCAGTGCAGTCAGAAATAATTTACGACTATTTATTTTATCTTTATAATAAAATAAATAAGAATTACATTTCATGGCTGCTAAGTAAGATAAGTAGTGTAGTATAAACGCAGCCAAAAATGGTTTTAAGCATATTCATGTGATAAAAAACCAATTACATAGTTAAAGGTATTAATGAATCATCGAAAGCCTGATCTAGTGATTCTGAACCATGAAACAACAATATTGAGGTTGTTATTATTGCCTATTTCATTGTTGCTCGTGGCTCCGCTAACGTGGAATTCTTATCCCGTTTTCACAACCCGTGAGACCCCCTATTCCAGGTATAAAAAGCCTATACGTGTTATTGCAGACTATAATATATCCCCGTCCGAAATCTCAACCGTTTGAGCGTGATTGAGTAACAAACAACCAAACAACTTCACAACCTTTCACATTTATAATGTTAGTAGGATTAATTCGCAATGTTCGTAGGTGATACCACAATGGAAATTAATACAGTTTTAAATTGTGTAATGATGTGGGTAGATACTAATAAACTTGAAATTTATATTTCTCAATCATAATAAGTTTTATATTAAAATCTGGTAAAGTAAATTTGTATATTCTCTTTTTCATAAGACACACATAATATAAAACATTGGTTAATTGTATAAAGTTTCGAACAACATACGAGCACATGAAATAACTCAAAGAGCTATACAGAGATTGCTTGTAATCATGTAGATTCATAATTGCCCTGGAATAGTTGAAGATAATACATTTGAACATGCTTCTTCATAGACCATACTTTGACCAAAGGCCATATACTTTTGTCGTTTCCTGTCCATCCTAAGGTTACCTGGAAGAAATGGCTTTTAGTGATATGGCAATGTACATTCAACTGTTTCGATACTTTCTTTGTATGTTTTAGTGCCTGGCCATGGCACTTCCGCCGGGCCCCGGTAGGAGAGGGCGACCCCAGAAGTGCTGGCTTGACATAGTAAGGGTGGACATGCGTGCCAATGGCCTCACTACCATGTATGCCCAAGATCGTGCGAAGTGGAGGTTATGTGGGATTCGAACTCTGTCTCGGGTCTTCAGACACTGGGGTGTTTGGTGGCCCATAAAGGTTTTCTCTCGTACCCGACTGACTCTTGGCCATCATCGGTTTAGAGATGGCCCCCTCGGGTTAGGGAACCACGATGTCCCCGTCTTACTCCCTGAAAAAGGAGGAAGCTCGTCGATCTGTGTGTACTACCTGCTTATACTTATTGTGAAAGCTTTTATTGAAAACGCGCGTCGTCAGCGTGTCAGTATATTATAAGAAGTTCTCAAAATCTAATCATATCCAATATTATATAAATCTAGAGACCGTACAAATAAACGAACTCAATATAAAGTTGGAAATACCTACTCCAAAACTAGAATTGGTTTTGACGGAGCTGTATTAAAATAAATCCCTTAAATAAAATACGCGACACTCTGAGATCAAGAGAGGATTTCACGCTTACCGGAAATTAAACTACGTTACCAAATTTTAATGAATGAATAATTATATGTATTAAAACGTGAGAACTTGGATTTCGCTCGAGAATCCACTCTGAGAGCGGATTTCATCACTTATAGGAACCAAGATCAGTTAAATCCCAACTGCTATATTACGTTTTGCTCAATGAACTTCGTTGTAAAGAACGTTGGAACCCAGTTTATAAACTGGGTGAAATCGACCCATAGCTGGATCGATTTCCACTGGTAAAATCAAGCTTAAGATTAGACTGGAGGTAGGTAGAGGTGCATGAAATAATGCTACTGAGGACTTATGAAAACCCAAGAATACTTTTTCGATGGTGTGAATTAATTTTTTAACTTCATCTGACATGGGAATCAAATCCGAGTCTTCGTGCTTATTTTAAAAATGGGGCCATCCGTCACTCGATTTTTAACTTCCATTGTGGTCCTTTTCACAGATGGTTGCATTTATGGCACTTCCCCCTTTTCCTTTTTCACCTTTCAGGTCGTCATCGTCAGCTCATCTGGCTGGGGGCGTTCCACCATCCGTTTATCAATCCGTGGTTTCCACTCTAGGACTCGTTTGTGGCCTCGTACCTTCGTTAGATGTGGCCAGCCATGTTTGCGAGTTATATTGGTAACTCCTGTTTGCCAAAAGCAAAAATGTTTGTACCTTAATCCAGTTGCATACGGAATCCTCAGTGCGCCAGCTGATTCGCATTCGACTGGTTATTTTTTAATTTTTGTTTGAACATTCGTTTGTTGAAGTTCATTTTGCATTTTTATAATTACGTTCGATTTCTTTGATCATTTATATATGGCAGAACCAATGTTCGCCGGGTCAACTAGTTATCTATAAGAATATTGTAATGTACGAGTATATTCTCTGTTAAAAAGGAGGAAGCTCGTCGATCTGTGTGTACTACCTGCTTATACTTATTGTGAAAGCTTTTATTGAAAACGCGCGTCGTCAGCGTGTCAGTATATTATAAGAAGTTCTCAAAATCTAATCATATCCAATATTATATAAATCTAGAGACCGTACAAATAAACGAACTCAATATAAAGTTGGAAATACCTACTCCAAAACTAGAATTGGTTTTGACGGAGCTGTATTAAAATAAATCCCTTAAATAAAATACGCGACACTCTGAGATCAAGAGAGGATTTCACGCTTACCGGAAATTAAACTACGTTACCAAATTTTAATGAATGAATAATTATATGTATTAAAACGTGAGAACTTGGATTTCGCTCGAGAATCCACTCTGAGAGCGGATTTCATCACTTATAGGAACCAAGATCAGTTAAATCCCAACTGCTATATTACGTTTTGCTCAATGAACTTCGTTGTAAAGAACGTTGGAACCCAGTTTATAAACTGGGTGAAATCGACCCATAGCTGGATCGATTTCCACTGGTAAAATCAAGCTTAAGATTAGACTGGAGGTAGGTAGAGGTGCATGAAATAATGCTACTGAGGACTTATGAAAACCCAAGAATACTTTTTCGATGGTGTGAATTAATTTTTTAACTTCATCTGACATGGGAATCAAATCCGAGTCTTCGTGCTTATTTTAAAAATGGGGCCATCCGTCACTCGATTTTTAACTTCCATTGTGGTCCTTTTCACAGATGGTTGCATTTATGGCACTTCCCCCTTTTCCTTTTTCACCTTTCAGGTCGTCATCGTCAGCTCATCTGGCTGGGGGCGTTCCACCATCCGTTTATCAATCCGTGGTTTCCACTCTAGGACTCGTTTGTGGCCTCGTACCTTCGTTAGATGTGGCCAGCCATGTTTGCGAGTTATATTGGTAACTCCTGTTTGCCAAAAGCAAAAATGTTTGTACCTTAATCCAGTTGCATACGGAATCCTCAGTGCGCGAGCTGATTCGCATTCGACTGGTTATTTTTTAATTTTTGTTTGAACATTCGTTTGTTGAAGTTCATTTTGCATTTTTATAATTACGTTCGATTTCTTTGATCATTTATATATGGCAGAACCAATGTTCGCCGGGTCAACTAGTTATCTATAAGAATATTGTAATGTACGAGTATATTCTCTGTTATTTTTAACAGATTCTCATTTCGTCGAAATTTACTTTTTTGTGTACGTACCATTTTTTTTTTTCGTGCGGAAATCCCTTCGGATACCCCCCACCGGTCAGCGGGGGCGGTTATGTCGGGCTTGAACCGACTAAATTGTGTACCTACGTACCTATGTATACGATAATTATTTACGTTATTTCAATGATTTATTTATTTGTTAGAAAAAGGGTAGGTACATTAGAATTCAGCAGAAGCAGGCCGGGACGGTGGGGCGACTAGCGCCCCTCCCCCAAACCGGGACAAGACGGGGACACCGTGGTTTCCAAACCCGAGGGGGCCATCTCGAAACCGGAGATGGCCCAGGGTCAGTCGGGGTGCGAGGGATATGCTCTATGGGCAACCTTACACCCCGACGTCTGTAGACCCGAGACGGCGTGCGGTTTTAGTCGGTTCAAGCCCGACATAACCGCTCCCGCTGGCCGGCGGGGGGGTATCCGAAGGGATTTACGCACGAAAAAAAAAAGGTACATTAGAATTGGGCCCTTACAAATTGGATAAATTTCTAATGATGGGATCGTTTGCTGTTACAAATATAGGTGATATTAAATTATTCATTTTTAATCATTAACATACGTTTATATCAAATTCTATGATGATGTGATCATCATGTCAGCGTTGTGTCCCGATTGCGTCCGAGGCCTACACCTCAGGAGCCTGCAGCCCGCTTTCCTGCTTTACTTTTTCCACTTAACAGGATCCACGACCATTGGCACGCATGTCATCCCTTACGACGTCAAACCGGAACTCCATGGGTCTACCCCTCTGTCGCGGCGGTAGTGCTATGGCCACAAATATGTTACCCACGTAGTCAGGCAGCCGCTGCAAAACGTGGCCGCACCAGCGAAGGCGACATTTCTGCATTTTATCTGCAATGTCACGGACATGTAAGCTGCCAGGGATGCGGGAGTTCGTCTCGCTATCTTTACACGTGACTCCATACATCCATCACAGCATATTCATCTCCGTGACACGTAGCTCCTACTTATATCGCTCTAGCAAATTCTATAATATAGGCGTACAATCTTCCAAAGCTTGCATTTTCCCACTCGTCCTTACCATATTGATTTATTACGGCTTTTACGGGAGGAACTCCCAAACGCCAAAAGGAAAGCCAGCGAAAGAGCCTCTAATCAATCAACCGGTTTACAGGTGATATTGACTTGGGCCCTGAACGTCTTGGTGGTCCTCATACACCCAAAAAACTGAAATTATATAGTTACTTTAAACTATCATGCAATTCGATTATTCTCGTTTGAATTAGCAATTAAACGCTCATTTACATCAGATTTCCGTTTATCAACAATGGAACAAGTTGGGACTTTGTTTTACCATTAACATAAATTTAATTATAAGTGGTGCTTGTGTATGTTGTTTTAATTGGTAATTAATAAAATGTAATAATTCATTAGAAAAGAGACCTGAATAAAACAACAAAAAAGCGGACAAACAAGAAATAGTCAAAAATAAAATCATGAATTCTCTGCCAAAAGAAAACTAAAAAAATAAAAACCGGCCAAGTGCGAGTCGGACTCGCCCATGAAGGGTTCCGTAGCAGCAAGTATCATAATGTTTTTTTTTTAATTTTTATATTTGAGTTAATGGAATGAAAGGTAAATTGCGGTTTACGATTTATGACATACTTATTAAAAAAACTACTAACTAGATCTTGTTCAAACCAATTTTTGGTGGAAGTAAAAAGTTCACTTCGTATATTTTTTTTAGTTTTATTCTTCTCTTATTTTAGAAGTTACAGGGGGGGGACACATTTTACCACTTTGGAAGTGTTTCTCGCGCTAACTATTCAGTTTAGAAAAAAATGATATTAGAAACTTCAATATCATTTTTGAAGACCTATTCATAAATACTTCACACGTGTGGGTTTGATGAAAACAATTTTTTTGAGTTTCAGTTCTGTATTAATTTATTGCTTTTTTTTCTATTTTTGTGTGAAAATCTTAACGCAGTTCACAAAATACATTTACTTACCAAGTTTTAACAGCATAGTTCTTATAGTTTCGGAAAAAAGTGGCTGTGCCACACGGACGGACAGGCAGACAGACATGATGAATCTATAAGGAATTCGTTTCTTGCCATTTGGTAACGGAACCCTAATTTATAGACTTCTAAAGCCTTGTACGGACTATGCGTTCCAATATACGCGTAGTCGGCTACGCGTTCATAATCCAGCAAATGCATCAATGCATTGTGCCCTATACGCGTATACACCCGTACGCTTAATCAACTAAACCTCTACGCGGACCCAAAATATCTAGGTTACGCGTACATCAGAACGCTTAGTCTGTACAAGGCTTAATAATACTATGTTAATACTTCCAAATCTGATATAGGCATTAAAAAATTATAGTGGAACCAAGACTACCCATTATACCGCCATAGTAAAATTGGAATCATTTTTATTGTTGGTTAAATTATAAGTATATACAAGTTTCATCGTGTTGACTCAGGACCTTTATTTTTATACACCTAATAGAAACTATAGACCTCAGTATTTGATATAAATTTCAACTTGCAAGGTCCACCCCACCTGTCGATCGAAAATCGATGGTGACACACGGACATACGGACAGACGAACAAGAGAGTGATCTTATAAGGGTTTCTTTAAAGGTTCCGTTGCCAAATGGCAAAAAGCAGAAACCTTATAGGTTCATCATGTCTGTCTGTCCGTCCGTATGTCACAGTCACTTTTTTCCGAATCTATAAGAACTATACTGTTGAAACTTAGTAAGTAGCTGTATTCTGTGAACCGCATTAAGATTTTCACACAAAAATAGAAAAAAAAACAATAAATTTTGGAATACTTAGAACTGAAACTCAAAAATATTTTTGAAGTGAAAATTTCTTCAGCGGCGTTGTGCATTTTTTTGTAATGGGTAAAACTCGCGTCAGAACACGTGACCTAATCGAAAATTCGTAAGAAGTTTGCAGACAAATATAGAAGTGCTAATTTCACACTGTACTTAACTACCTTGGTGGCGCGTTCGTCTATTGAGTGGTCGTTGACTTCGTCCAGACAGATTGATTCCGACCGAGGCCCAAGAAACACTTTTTGTCATCATATAACTTTTTGTAATATTTATTCTATTTTGTGCCATAAATCTAATGATATAAAATGGAAATTAAACAAAGTGCACCTATTAATGAAAAAAGTGACGAAGAAATAGCGTAAGAAAATGAGTGAGTACTTTATAAATATATTGGCGGTTATGGTTCTGGTAATAATGATGGTGAAAAAGCCGTTGCAATTATGAATGGAAGTTGATTTTTCTGACAGATAAATTTTAATGTATAATAATTGTAAGTTCGGAAGTGTTGATGACCTAATTAAATGTTGGTATATTTTAGTGTTTTTCCTAACTTACTTATTTAATCTGCAAATATTGCCCAATGATAAATCTACAGTAGTTGAATCTTCCATTATTTCAATCAACCGTAGTTGAATAAACCGTAGTTGAGTGAACCTTTAGACCGTAGTTATTTTGAATATACGTAACCATATTTTCTTATTTTGCATAACTATGTACACCTGTTGCACAAAGATCTGTTAGTGTATTTAGCTTTGACCAAGATTTCATCGTGGCAGAAGCCCCGCATTTCTGTTATCGTATCCGTGCCCTTTTGGGGAAATATGCTCCTAAACTTATATATTTAGATAATCCTAAGGGAGTCAAAACCTATAGAGTACTTCATTTTGAGCTAGAATCATGAAATTTGGCAAGATGTAGGGTTTATTAAACAAGTAAAGGGAATAGTACGAAAAAAAAGAGATTAAAAATTTATTTCAACCAATCGATTTTAGTCTATTGCGCCTTAGCATCCAATCCTCCACCTTTTTACAGGTTATTATGTTATCTGGATGGGGGCGTTGGTCGGCCAGAATTCGACCATTCGTTTACCGATTAGCGGTCTCCACTCAGAGACTCGTTTGGGGCCCTTCGGTAGATGTAGCCAGTCAACTGTCATTTCAGTTTGCTTATTCAGCTAGCTATTGGTAACTACAGTTTTAGAACCACAACGTTAAGTATGTCCTTCAATCCAATTTTGTACGGAACCCTCAGTGCGCGAGTCCAACTCACACATGATTTTTATGTATATACATACAATAGTGAAAAATATTCCTGCCTCCTTTTATTGTTAAAAAATAATATGTTTTTGTATTAATTATATAATTCAACAAAAATATTCATTTATACTAAATTTAGACAAGAGAGCAAAAAATAAATAAAACTACTTAAATTTTAAACATAACATAACTTCAGGCTGTATCCCCGAAGGGGTAGGCAGAGGTGTATTACACACCCACGATTCGCCAGTTATGTTAAGGTCCCAATGTAATAGGGGGCGAGCCTATTGCCATCTACCGGGCACATTTTTAAGCGAGCGATAATTAACATTTATTAATGCACACATAACTACGAAAAGTAAAACGTAACAGAAACTAATATACCTAAAGACCACGCTATAAAAACAAACAAAAACTTTGATTTGACTAACGAGTTAACCAAAAACGGCTACGTGGTTAAACTCTACGCCGTAGAAGTAGGAGCAAGGGGAATTCCAGCTAAATCCCTGTACAACTTACTTAAAGACCTCGGATTGCCAAGAGCTTCAGGAAGCTCTTTACTAAATCGTATATCAAAAGCGGCATTGTTAGGATCTTACCAAATTTGGATAGGCAGGGGGAACACTACTGACGGTGGAGGTGAGCGCTGATGCATCACAAGGTGGCCACCCTAAACCTACATCTGGGTCGCAAGTCCCAGTCGCCGTCATGGTGTTCCTCTCTGTACCACGCTATGGACCCGGCGACCGCACGGTGAATCCATGGAGTGCTGAGAATCGGATCTCAACTTATCAAGTAAATAAATACACACAAAAAATACTTGAGTCGGTATAGATATATGTGTACTACATAAATAGGTATAAACATTTAAAATCATCTACTCTTGACGCTCACCAAACATCGTTGGCACCCAACGTGGTTCATGTTGAATGTCAAATGTACATTTTTTATTTAATACCTAAAGCTTTTTAGTCATACTTAAAGGTGAATTGAATATCACTATTTATTAACACTTGCTAAATTAATTTAAAAGTCTAAGACTCGCTTTTAAAATACCATATTAATACAATATTGTGAAATAAATTGTTCTTTCTTCAAAAATATTCCTATAAAAATCAAGGGAAAAAGAATTAAGCATTTTTTGAAACTTTTATTGCATTTTTAGTCACGAAAATTTAAATTAAGAGAAAAATCAGACAGTAGTATTCTGTGATTAAACTTACTAGCGTTATTTATTTTATATGGGGCAAGACGGGGACACCGTGGTTCCCAAACCCGAGGGGGCCATCTCGAAACCGGAGATGGCCCCCTCGGGTCCTCAGTCGGGGTGCGAGGGATATGCTCTATGGGCAACCTTACACCCCGGCGTCTTAAGACCCGAGACGGCGTGCGGTTTTAGTCGGTTCAAGCCCGACATAACCGCCCCCGCTGGCCGACGGGGGGGTATCCGAAGGGATTTCCGCACGAAAAAAAAAAGGTACCTACGTAGATTTATAAGCAAGCTTTTTTATTCCCGTTGTCACGTAAATTATATAAATATAAACCGTTATAAATTTCCGAATCCGATATCTGTATATCTATCTATAAACCGTATCTTGTACTTTTTTGATAATTATAATATACAACTGATGACTTACATGCAACAATTCTTCAGCTGATGCTTTGTCCACATTCACAAGTCCAAACATTTTAGACCAATGACGCGGAAGCTTCATGGCGCCACTTTTCAAATATTGAAGATTTTTCAAACGTTTCGATTGGTTAAACGACCCCATAATAATTTTACTAATTGGAATAAAACGCAATAATTAACTCAAAATTATTTACTCGAAAAACAATTATATAACAAACTCGAAAATATAATTATTAATTCGAAACGAGAACAAGCGACTGTGAAACGTGTTTCATGATCGCGACGAAACAAGCGAGCGCCAGTGCCGGCTACATGCTTCTCACTAAAGTCACCGTCTAGAGTCACCAGTTTTATACAACAATTATCCTTATTGGATTGTTTATATCAATTTATTTTTAAAACATATATAACGTAGTTAGTCTTTTGATGTCCTTTTGAAGTATAATGTACTATTACTGCGTTAAATATTAATAAAGCACTTACAATAACTGAAATTTCGGAAAATATTTCAAAGGATATTATAGGCTGTTTACCTTATCTGAAGTAAGAAGATTAAATTACTTTCAGAAAAAAGCTTGCGATTAAATCGTTTTTGTAAATGTGTATTTATCAATCCCACCAAAAACCCTTTCATAAGAAATGACGACAAGACAAGACCATATTGCTTGCACTGTAAAAAAGTTATCAGATCTTTAAAGCCTAGCTTCTAACTCTACACGCCCTAACCTGACACTCTAAATCTCATCATAGAATATAGTGTTCTGCGTGAATTCTAGTATTAAGTTCTCTACAACCGGCCATACCGTCCACGAGCTCACATCGCTCGCTCATCATGGTGTGTGTTTGTGCCGGGCTAAAGATGGATACGTGGATTGTTTTCCCAATTTGTCTGTCTAAAATCTTCTTTAGCCCAGCACTTGCATAGTGTTTGTAAACCCGCTTTTGAAATTTGGTATGTTTAACAAGTATTGTCATTTCATCATAGCCTCAAAATTTGAACTCTCTAGCACTGTCCAGACTGAATCTATAGGGGAACGTAAATACGTAGTGCCGCTGTCTCATCTTAGCGGGGGCCGGGGCACTGCCGTGCCACAAGATAATATCTTTTTGAATTATCAATGGAATTTGAATTATTTGTTTTCCATTTGATGTCTAACTTCTAAGGATGGTCAAAGCTCAAGGTCTTTCAATCTCACACACGAATGTACTTTTTGAATACTTTTGTTGAAGAAACAACAGAGGCACTTTGGTATTTGTTCTTATAGCGGGCACAGGAGGAATGTCATCTGTTCAACTTTTATAGTTTAGCTAGCATTCACATACAGGTATACAGCAGTTCTTGTTTATATTGTTCCTTAGATATGTATGCATACAAATATTTAGGTACACTGAACTGAATTCGAAACCGAGACGCTAATCCGACTGAGATAGTGCTATTGTCTTCTTCTTTATCCGAGTGCCAATCCCAGTTGCATCTAAAGTTTGAACTGTGGAGGCCGGGTTTCGCTCTTTTCCTTTCCGTGATTTATTTTGAGTTTTACGGGAATGACTTTCGTCTAGTCCCTAAATGCCGAGAGGAAAGCCTGCGCCAGAGTATCGTCCGTCAATCAGCAGGTGTACCGGCTTGCAGGTAAGGTTGACTTAGGCACTGGAGTTTTGGTGGGGCGACATAGACCCAAATTACCAGAATTTTATTTGGTTCTATAACACCAGTGCTACGATTGCAGCAAATTAAATGTGCACTTTTACATACTCATTGCATGATCTATAATGCGATGACTACGATGGAGCTACGCGAACTGCTACACCTCCTTACTACGGGTGGTTGACCCTTATTAGGTGCTATGTGAGTCGTCCTCAGTAAAACGGTAACGGTACGAGCCCTATTTGTAACTTACAGTTTATTTGCAAGCGCTAAGTACTATTCGTAAGCGTCGTCCTGAGTCGCAATTTGTTCATTAAATCTGACCATCATCATCACCTCAGCGTCAGTCCCGATAGCATCCATGGTTTTCACCTCGGAGCTTGGAATCCACTTATTTCATCTTTATCTAATCTGATCATACCATTAATACGAGAATCATATCATACTTTGACTCAGGTATGCTTAGGGTTTGCGAAGGATATGCTTTATGGGCAACCTTACACCCCGGCGTCTTAAGACCCGAGACGGCGTGCGGTTTTAGTCGGTTCAAGCCCGACATAACCGGCCCCGCTGGCCGGCGGGGTGGTATGAGAAGGGATTACGGCAGGAAAAAAAGAAAAAAAAAGGTATGCTTAGGGTTGTGGAAGAAGATTCTCTCATTATTAGCATCTGAACTAAAAGACTATGGAATCCACATCCATGAAAGAATTAGTTTTTTTTGTGTAGATGACAAATAAACTTAAAAGTGGAGTGCGTGTTCTTCTATGCTAACCAAAATAGTTATTGCAATTTGATTAAGCAAACGTTATTCTAAATAGACTATACAAAAGAGTCGCCGAGTTCCTTACCGGGCTCTCATGAGTAAACGCCGGCTGATTCTTTTTCTATATATTTTTGACGATTTGTAAGGTTTGTTATTGACTTTGAAGAAGTACCTAGTTGTTACGAATACTAAGCAACCATTTGTTGTTTTTCTCATAGCAAATAACTATAGTCGTAGACTTAAGCGTCACAAAGACGTAATAAAAACGTAATAAATTGAAAAAACGTGAGGAATAAATCAGATAATTAGATACGAAAGATTGGACGAATGAATATAGTAATGAATATAATAATGAAATGCCTATAATTTGCTGCTAGTGCCAATAACAAGTTCTCGCCATTTAACCTTATAGCCACGAGGTGTTTGACTTATTATGGGTTTCATTAATTAAGTCAGTAAAAGTCGCACGTCTTGAGAGCTTCCTCGGCGAGCGTAGTTCAGCTTACACTAAAATAATATACTTACATTATGCTGAACTAACTAATTTAACAGACTATAACTTTTTATCTTCTATATTTTGGTCAAATAAATAGCAAATTATGAAAATTTTATGAAGGGTATTAAAGTCATAAGACTGTTTAGTTTAGGTGTAGATGGCGCTATATGATATATCTATTTATTACCTGTTTCCTTTTGTTACGAAATAGGTAGAGAGCAACTTTGCCGATTTAATTCATCTTTTTCTCAAAGTTTTCTAATAGTTTGCAGAAGGTTCTTACGAGAAGACAAATAAAGAAAATTGCGCAGGCAATTATAAAACCCTTCCCATGCAAGTTCATATTTTCCAAAGGTTGGATCTTTTGTTATATATTCTTATACAGTTTTAATAAGTTGACATGTTATTTAGGCAGCCGGAACGTAATTTTGAGCTACAGACAATTGCTACCTAATCCTCAGAATGTGTTATTGAAGGGAGAAAGGTCGCGTTGTTTCTTAATAAAGTAAGTGCGTCTGACGACAAAGTATATACCTATGCGTTGTCGTTAACTTGTCTTTTACGAGCATTATGAGGTAGGACGGTACAAAGAAAAGTGTTTTCTTTTTGTAGCCCAATAGGATATGGTAGTATTCAGAATAGCTTCACTTCACTGAATACATTTGTTACAACAAAGTTGCAATGTGATTTATTTAAATTGCACACGTTAAGGAAAATGCTTCGTGGATGAAAATAGAACACTGCAATTTAAATAAAATTATTTTGTCGACCCGAAATCCTTCAAAGCATTGTACGTACGCATGCACGTATTTCAGAAAAAGTTAACCCTACTTTGGCGTCTGAAATTTGTCAATTTTTTTATTTTAATGCCCTAATTTCAAACTCCTGACCAGTTTCCATAAATTTTCTGACGGCTTTGCATATTCTCTAATTTTGTTTACTTATTCCTAAATTTACTTACCTGCTCCGCTGTTACCTCATTTGGAAATTTCCCAATCTGATCTCACCCATTCCTCAATCCATAATGGATTCAATTTGGAATTATAAAACATTTTGTGTTAAAATTTCAAATTGAATCCGGATGTCAATGATAATTACCGGACATGGGAGCTTCGGTAAGTATCTGTGGTGCATCCATCGGGAGACAACGCCGCATTGTCAGCACTGCGAGGATCCTAGCGAAGACACGTTGCTTCACACGTTGGTGGAGTGCCCAGCGTGGGCGAGTCAACACCGGGAACTCGTTGTGGCCCTGGACGTGGACGTTCTCTCGCTGGAGACCATGGTGCGAGCCGAGGTCTCTGACGGAAGCAAGTGGCACGTCGTCGCCTCTTTCTGCGATCAGGTAATGCGCGCGAAAGAGGCGGCGGAGACGGAGCGGGAAAGAACCCTGCCCCCAGAGGTCCGCAGTCTGCACCGAGGACGCCGCACACTCGTCTACGCCCGGGACTACCGACCTGCCTACCGAATGAGAGGTATTGACGGCCTCTGTGGCGTAGCGGTAGTGCATTCGACTGCTACGACAGGGGGCGCGGGTTCGATTCCCGCTCAGTGCAAATATTTGTATGCATGAATATGACTATTTGCATTGGTCTGGGTGTTTCTATGTATAATATGTATGTATTTACAAAAAAAAAAGTATATAAGTATGTTTATCCGCATTCTGGAACCCATAACACAAGCTAGTTAAGCTATGCTTACATTGGGTGTAGAAAGCGCTGTGTAGAATGTCATAGAATATTTATTTATTTATTTATTTGATGTTCCCGAATCGATAGGGGCCAACAGGGGGGTAGCGGCAGGGCACCTCAGGACTGGGCCGAACGACTCGGCCTAGTCGTCCTAAATGGGAGCGCCACGTTCGTGACCTCAAGGGGCAGCTTCATCGTAGACATCTCGTTCACGAGCCTCTTGTTGAAGTGACGTGACTGAACTGCTGCGGTGTCTCCTGCCGGAGCTGCTCGGAGGAGATGTGGGCTCCCTATTCCCTCGATGCTCTCGAGCCCCGACTGAGAAGGCTCCAGCGCATGTTTAGAGCGGGACCAGTTTCCGAAATTGTGGAAGACGAGGAAACGGGTCCGGCGGACTCGCCGTCCGCCTATCAGCCCATAGGGATGCTCGAAGAGGTGTGCAAACACTTTTAAAGAGTAATTGCGATGCGCCTCGTCGAACATTTTTGACCAAGCAAGTGAAGCCTATCTCCACTTCTGAATTGGCCGAAACTGTCTTCATCTGTCAATCAGTACTCATGTAAAGGCCGTATTCAGCAAATGCTCTTAATAAAACTGTGGAAAAAGGTTTTAGATTCTTTCTAATACTTTGTAAAAAGTTCTTACGGAAAGACAAAAATACAAAAATTGTGCAGATAATTGAACATTTCGTAAACATTACTGATTATTACAGCATTCCACCCAGGTGGAGCTATGGGCAACAACTAGTTAGTTATAAAAGCGGGGGAATTATTAGGTTAACTTTAATTAAAATATATATTGACCTTGAAAATGAGTTCGCAGTTGTCAACTTTACGCCTGGCATTATTACCCTTGGGGTTGTTTGTACTGTATCCCTGGAATTACTTGTATCTATGTAGATCTTGATCTAAACTTTCGAGAATTAAATGGGTCAGAGAATGTTATTTTGACCGTTAGTATTAGTTCCCTAAGATTTTTTAAAAGGCTTCTGTTATTATTCATTCTATTATATAAATCATGCGATAAATATCGGAATTAAATTGTAAATGCCGCTTTCATTTACATAAAAAGTAGCCAAATGCGAGTCGGACTCGCCCATGAAGGACGCCCAGCAAGTACATAATAATGCTTTATTTTAAATTTTATATTTTAGTTGATTGAATGAAAGGTAAATTGCGGTTTACGATTTATGACGTATAAAAAAAAACTACTTACTAGATCTCGTTCAAACCAATTTTCGGTGGAAGTTTACATGGATTACCATGTAAACTTCCACCGAAAATTGGTTAAAAAAATATTAATTATTCATTAATATTAATTATTATTAAAAAAAATATATGATGTACATTGGTACATCATATATTTTTTTTAGTTTTATCATTCTCTTAGTTTAGAAGTTACAAGGGGGGGGGGGACACTTTTTCTCACTTTGGAAGTGTCTCTCGCGCAAACTATTCAATTTAGTGAAAAATGATTTTAGAAACCTCAATATCATTTTTAAAGACCTATCCATAGATAACCTACAGGTTTGATGAAAAAAAAATTTTTGAGTTTCAGTTCTAATTAGTATGGGGAGAGCCCCCAAAATTTATTGTTTTTTTTTTTCTATTTTTGTGTGAAAATCTTAATGCGGTTCACAGAATACATCTACTTACCAAGTTTCAACAGCATAGTTCTTATAGTTTCGGAAAAAAGTGGCTGTGACATACGGACGGACAGACAGACAGACATGACGAATCTATAAGGGTTATTCCGTTTTTTGCCATTTGGCAACGGAACCCTAAAAAGCGTCATCATCATTAATAATACAAGCACGTGAATGGTATAATTTAAGTCTTTATTGTAGTATATTACTAGCTAGCACCCACGTTTAATTCTGATACCGATCACCTAGGGGTATAAAAACTACGATCTATTCTCAGACCTACAAAATATAAATAAAAAATTTCAGAAGAACAACCGAACAAACATCATTATAGACATCAATGACAAACACTGTGACACAAGATTTTTATATATTAGATTAGTATTAGCTGAACCGTTCTAGCTTCTATCATTTCGTAATAACCCTATAGCATCGCCACTAAACTTTATACCTTTGCACGATGTAAGTAAAAAGTCAAAGTTTCATCGCAATTAAGTTGGTACGGCGCGGCGGCGGAGTATAAAATATGAACAATGAAGCAATGTTTTTATATATTAGATAAAACAAATTCCGCAAAAAGTTCAGATTGAAAAGTTAAATTCATAAAACCCTTGATAAATATATAATAAAAATAAATATGATGTGATCGAAGTCCCCTATTATAATTGACTGTCCTCTTATGTAATTCTATTGATAAATTGTAGCACTCTTCTAGATGGTAAACTATACACAACTAAAATACGAGTAAGTATATCTGTTTTATAATTTTCGCGTCAAAATTTTCTAATCTACAATTTGATTAGGTACAATCAGAAAGGATATGTGAATGTGTGCATTTGGAATGTCAGTATATCACAAATGTTTGTAGCATAATTACGCTTCACTGCTCGCTCAATAAATATCTCTAAAAAATAATCTTGTCACTTACCGTGTGAAACTTAGTAGGTGTCACTGGTATAATAGGCACGGTGTTAGCACGATGAAACAGCCACATGTTTCAATCGCTTCACATCCTTCCACCTCCATTTGCACCGGAATAATGAGGATGTGTATTACATGAACTACATATCTTTTATAATCGAGATACAACGATCAGCCATTAACAGGTGAACGAGTTTGATTATGATCACCATGGACGCAATAAATGAGGGTGTAGTTTTGTTGATAGAGCGGCAGCGATTTTGTGAGAAGAAGCGATTTAATAACTTGAAATATTTGTTAAAATAATGTTTGAAGTGAGTGGCATGATTAAAATTTTGTTGTTTCTTCGACAATGAATAAAGCTTAAAAATATCCTAAAGATATTCATTTTGTGTTAGGTATCTATATGGTGGGGGTGGCAGGTGAGGCCGCCTGTCACCTCAGCAGAAGCAGGCCGGGACGGTGGGGCGACTAGCGCCCCTCCCCCAAACCGGGGCAAGACGGGGACACCGTGGTTGTCAAACCCGAGGAGGCCATCTCGAAACCGGAGATGGCCCAGGGTCAGTCGGGGTGCGAGGGATATGCTCTATGGGCAACCTTACTGTCTGTAGACGGCGTAGTCCGGCGTGCGGTTTTAGTCGGTTCAAGCCCGACATAACCGCCCCCGCTGGCCGGCGGGGGGTATCCGAAGGGATTTCCGCACGGAAAAAAAATAAAATAAAAAGGTATCCATATGGTAATTAAGTTGTTAAAAAATATATTAATGTAAAACGGGAGTGTACAATCCCTCTCCCGTTTCTTTGGTCAGCACCAAGGTCTGCAGTGTGAGACTTCCCTCTCCGATGGCTGTTAGAAGGGCACGGCGTCGCTTCATGCACGCTGGGCACTCCGTCAGTGTGTCAATCGGCGCGTCCATTGAACAGCCCTAGCAGTGGTGGCACTCGGGCCTATATGATGCAGGAACTCCTCAATGCAGCCTAGCCGGTAGGAGTGGCTACCGTGGTGCCTCTCAACCATTCCTCCATGATGGGCATTACCGCCGCAATCGCGGCGCGCCCTACCGTTTCAGACAACTTATAAATTATAGTTAGGTTAACTAAATGACTTACGAATCGTTGTAGCATTTTATTAGGTTCAAGATAGTTTTTATTAGAAAGGTAAGCGCAAATAGATGTTCGTTATTTCGATGAATTATTATTTTCTTCATGCTTATACGTAAGTTGTAATAGTGTTCAGTAGTTTAAGTATCTTAAAATTTGGCCCTCAGACAATTAGGACCAAGCACCCGATCTCGTGATGGTAAAGTTTGCGTCGCGTGCGTGCTCGTCTTGTAGCCGGCCGCGCTTAGAAATCTATATATATAAAAATGAAACCCGTTTTCCGTTGTCACGACATAGCATGAAAACGGCTTGGCCGATTTGACTGTTTTTTTTTTTGTAGTTTTCTAATACTCTGTACAAGGTTCTTACGGAAAAAAATATTAAGAAAATCTCTCAGAATTTTTTTTTTCGTGCGCACACCGTACGGTTTTAGTCGATACACGACAAAACCACCCCCGCTGGCCGGTGGGGGGTATCCGAAGGGATTGATCCTCCCCAAGTGTCCGTTGCCGGGCACCCCGGGTAAGCCCTTGAATTCAATACATGGCGGATCATTTTGACGTAGCGAAACACGTACCGGGCTGCTAGTGTCAAATAAATTAGAAGTCAAAGAGTACGAGAGTGAAACCCGAGCTGCAAAATTCAAGCTTTGGGTGCAACCAGGTCTAACGCTGGTATGAACATGACCCACAAGGCACTGCAATAATCTTGGAAAAACACCATACAGCTTATTTAAATGTTAAGATTTATTTGTAATAACAATAAAAGTTATTGAACTCGCTCTTTCTTTTGGATCTATACCATGCTCTCACCCGATAATATAATTTGGACAGGTAATTAAGTGTAACAGCTTTACATGGGCTTATGCAGTCCTCAAATCAGGAGGCGTAGCTGTAGAGCGTACGACTGCTACGTCGGAGGTCGCAGGTTCGATTCCCGCTCAGTACAAATATTTATTTGCATGAATATGTCTATTTGCATTGGTCTGAATGTTTCCATGTATAATATATATGTATTTACAAAAGAAAAATGTATCTAAGTACGTATATCCACGCACAAGCTAGTTATGCTATGCTTACTTTGTCACAGAATAAATAATAGTACAAGACTTTGTGTCGTATATCCTAGAATAAAATATAAAAAACTAAGGAAAACTTATAAACGTGTAAGTTTAAACTGACGAAAATCATAACCTTTCATTTCAATTACCAAAATTTGACCTAACACCTTTACTTAACACGTCCACGATCAGGTTAACATACGTGCGCCTAGGTCTACCATAACAAGGTTGCTCATTCACCCTTGCCTGATAAGTCAATTAGTTTTGTCAATTTCTTTCGTCCATCCTCTCTTAGCTATGTTTCCGTACCATCTAAGTATACCAAACTCTTTGAATTTATGCAAATCTCTAGACTTAGTAATGGTCGTAACGTCACGGATTAAAAAGTTGTATAATACTTTACTTCCGTTCCACTTTTGTCAATATCCCATGGCGTAAATGAAAAATATTAATTATGCCGGTTGGCGCCGTCAAATTATGTCGCAATTTTACAGGGGGACATGATAATAATACAAAGATCTCATTTCAGTGGTAAGTTTATATATTTGGCGATTATATTAAGAGAAATCATGATCAATAAAATTTCTGAAGTCGGATCTGTCAGTGATGTCAATTTATTATTGGGGTAATTACCCAAAATATGGGGTACTTTTTATTTTATTAGTCGTAAACGTATTACGTTAATTATTTTTTAACATAGTTTTCCATGTGACCCGCACTGGAAAATGAAAAAACAGACACGAGACGATGAGCAGTGGAAGCCCCGCAAAACATCAGTCAAGTGTTCGGACTATTTTACGAACACTGACTTTTACTATACAAAATCTGGGATTCACAGGTTGAAGAATGGATATGTACCAAGCTAGGTATGTTTCTACATACATACATATAAAAGTTAGTAAGATATTAATGTAAACTACCAATACGATTATAGATACCTATTATAACAAAACATGTTTTCGTGTGTTATTTTTAATACATGATTTTTCTTGACAGAACCTGTTTATGAAGAATGTGGGGATCGATTTTCAATCTGAACCCTCATGTTCATCCGAAACTGTTAAAACGGAGTTTACAGATTTGCCCACATAAAGTGAAATTGCGCTAAAACATCAAGACATAAAATAAGGCAATAAAAGAAGCACATATTCTTTGTGTGAGTGTTACGCGAGTGTGTATGTATTTTGTCAGAGACAAATGGTGGTTAGTGGTAAATAAAACACTTTGATTTATTAATTGTTTAATTTTACTTCTCCTTAATACACGTGTTTATATTCACGACTTCTAAAGATTTAGATTAGAGTTTATTATATTAATTATTATATTGATTAATATTACTAGAAAAATGGGAAAAAATGTTTAAAGCTGACATCCCTTAACATGAACACATTAACAGTTTAAATACAATCCATACATTAGGTTACTCACACATAACGCGTAATTTTAGCCGTCATTTGCGCAGAATTTGATAGAAATACTTACTCTAGATACTTGTACATAGTCAAAGTATAAACTATACTTGGGAGTGAAAGGGATGGTGATATCTTTATAAGCCAACTTTAACGTGTCACGGAGTCATGTTATCATAATAAAAATACGCCTTCAGGGAGACAGGCATAAGTAGAGATTGCAATACCGAGATGCAATATGCGGGACTAAAGGCTCTCGCAGGATTTACGGGGCTAACGAGGAATAAAATAACGTGTATTGCTCTGCGCACGTTTCATATTAACAGCGTATCTGTTGTTTGCAAATTTTTTATGTATACTCACACCTTTGCATCTCCAAAGGGGTAAACAGAGGTATGTTAAAAATCCATATTTCATAATTTTCGGTTACCATGTTTGTGTCATTAATTGGGCACGTTATTCTGACTACAAACTGTTGAATTGAATGGGTAACTACTAAAACAATATTTGAATACCAATTCTTGCTAACAAGCGAATCGAACCTAACTCACTGAGGTTGCCCGGGACTTACTTGATGTGTGCACCTTTAAGTACATATCGACTGAATAAAGGCGAACAAGCAAAAACGAGTACAAGGATTAATTATATAGTACAGTTATCAAAATCTTCAGCTAGCGCAAATGCTAGTTCCATCCAAAGTTTGTATCCTAACCTGGAACTCGGGGCCGGCTCCCTGGTATTCCGTCCCATATTTGGTTTATCTTGGTTTTTACAGAAGTGACTGCCGTTTGGCCCTTTAAAAAAAGTTGTTCGTTCCATATAACAGCTTTGTACGAAGGTGACGGTGCATGGACCACATCACAATGAATTCTTCTATCTAATTTTCGCTCTATAGCGTGCTGCAAAATTGAGGAGTACGGTAGGAGGATGTAGGTGTATGAAACCCCACCATGATCTTCGGGGCCAGACAACCTTCCCTACAGATGGACACCTGCTCAGGTATTCCTCGGGGGGGGGGGGGGCGTCTTCAGACGGCATTCTTCACTCTCGCAATAGCCAACATAAGCTAAATCAATAGAAAAAGTAAGAGAGCGGACCTCGGGCTCTAAAGTACAAACTTTGGATCCAACCGGGCTAATGCTGTGATGATGATGATGATGACTATAGTAAGCTGTGCTAAATCCCTTCGGATATTCCCCCGCCGGCCAGAGGGGGCGGTTATGTCGGACTTGAACCGACTAAAACCGCACGCCGTCTCGGGTCTAAAACGCCGGGGTGTAAGGTTGTCCATAGAGCATATCCCATATGCCAGTGCCCCTAAATCTCGTTACTGTGAAAGCCACTGGGATCACTGGGATCTCACATTTTAAGATCAGGCTTGAAAGTGAATGTCAATTAGCGGCCAATCTCGTTACGAATTATGTTGTAACCTTCACAGCATGGAGGGCCAGCGATAGTTGTGAAGCACCTATCGTGACGGATATCACCTGTCTCATCATCATCATCTTAGCGTGGTTCCCGAAGCTTTCACCTCAGAATCCGGATCCAATTACTCCTCCACCTCCTTTAGATTTGGCTTATGCAGCTTTTATGGGAGAAACCGCCATCTGACCTCCCAACTCCCAAGCGTGCGCTAGAGCCCCGACCATCAATCAGCAGCTGTACCGGTTTGCAGGTGAGGTAGGTTTATCCCCAAGGGGGAGAGATTCCATACACCACAACATCTGCCTAAAATTATGTAAAATTTCACTCGCTCATTTATTTTTCAGTGTAACTGATTGAAATGCATTCATAAAAACTCTCCAGAGCATTGACCTTTTCGTGAAAACCATAGCTATGAATATCTGAATGACATGGTTTCATTCGAAATAATGCTAAAATAACACCAGAAATATACTTACATTAGCTTATCGATCACGGCATAATCTCTGTTGACTGTATTTTAGCAGAATGACATTAATATCTTATCTCGAGTGGTTAATACCCCATTACTAAACGATGGTAAAAGCACAGAAGTTCGCTGGTACACTCAATAATAACATTAGTCATATATTATTATCAAATGAAATGCGTCTTTTGTTAGGTTTCATGCTGTTACGCAATGAACTAATCTATGACATACGAAATTGACTGGTGGTAGAAATTTGATGACACAAATTTGTCACAAAATTCGGCCGGGTGGGTACCACCGTGCACGATTGCGAAAAACCCTCCAAAGTAATCCAATTTCGATTTGATTGCGTTCAGGGGTCAGCAAGTGCATAGCCGGGCAGGGGGATTGTGGTCGCAGCACTAGTGGGAACGGTGGGTGTCACGCGGTGCTGCAACGACAATCCTCTTCTGATGAGGCCGTCAAGCCGAGTGCCACCATTGTTAACATGGTACGTGTGGTACCCTTTTTCCTGAGACTTTACCTTCAACTTACCATCAGGCGAGGTGAAGTCAAATTGACGTGTCCTAAATATAAAAAAATATAAAAAATAGGGATTACATACAATATTGATTACAAGTTGGAATTAGTGGTACATTGGGTGGTTGATATTCGTAATTTTTTGTTTTGCAGTTTTACGACAATGGGCTCTTTTAAGAAAGAATCATCATCACTATAAGACGTCATCATCATCAAAGATAATTAAGAGCACAAAGTCCGCTGTCCTAATTTTTAACCACCTTATGGAGCGACCAATTTGAGTCTTCTCAGGACAGGGCCGCTTTTCGAACCAGTAGACCATTTGCTAAACATTAGTCGAATTGTTTTTTTTTATTAACGTTTTGTAAGTGCTGTTTTACTGGACTACACAGAATATATGAATTTCGACTTCGACTTTGACCCCAACTGAGATAAAAGCCTGCGCCAGAACCTCGTCTGTTCATCAACAGGTGTAGAAGTTGTCGAAATCTAGGATGTTCTCAGCAATCATTGTACCGATAGTCGTATCAGACAATACACACCAGTGGCTTGGTTCCTGTACCAACTGGATGGCTGTTACCCTGTTTTTCATATTTTTGAATGTCTATTTTTTAACAATATATTTAAAAACTAGCTTCCGGGCGGAGGTCGGTTATCATTTTTTGGTCATATCACCGGTTCTACTTAACCGATTACAATCAATCATACGGCAGATTTTAACCCTGACCAAGACCATTCTAATAGAAAAAAAGCACATTAAAATCCGTATAGTAGCTGCTGTGTCCATCACGAACAAACATACCTGAATTCCAAAAAACAAAATATTTACCCCAAACATAAACAAACACAAAATTCAGCCTCTTTGTAATATTTATTGTATATTATATGTATATACAACATAACATAACATAACTTCACGCCTGTATCCCCGTAGGGGTAGGCAGAGGTTTATTATTTATTACACACCCACGATTTGCCAGTTGTTTAGGTCCCAATGTAATAGCAGGCGAGCCTATTGCCTGAACTCGAGACCTCGTCTCGGCAGTCCTTAAGTACTTAAGTACGCATCTGGGCTACCGCCGTTTTTTTCGTATATTACAAACACATACCATATGATTACTTTTTGCACTTCAGCTATATATAAACTTTAACTAAACTATATCTCACACCTTACCAAGCAGGCAATATTCTTTAAAAGAGATCCGAAGTTTTCGCTTCACGTATTAATATATGTAGATTCCTTCATTTCGGTGTGAAAAAATGTACGATGTTTTGGGTTTAGGTCCCCGTTTATTAGTACCAATATCTTGTAAACGAAATTATAATGTAATATTTATTCGAAGACCGTGAGAAATATATAACTATTTTTAAATATGGAAGCCCCCACGGGTACCACCAATTTTTTTTAATGTATGATAGTCTCACGTTTCACCTCTATCTGACCTGGTCGTAAGTGACGATGTGGTCTACAATTGGGTCACGATTGCCTAGAAGGAACCTCACCTTCTGGTTAAGCACCTGCCGTGAACGCATTCCGGATTCACGTCAGAACCCTAAATCAAACACGCACATGATCTTCGGGGCCCACGGCCGAGGCTCTGGCGCAGGCTTTCATCTCGGGGTTCGGGGGCGGGAGGGGGGGGGGAGAGTCGACCCCGGGCTCCTAAGTGCAAGCTTTAGATTAAACCAGGATTGGTGCACGAATTAAGAAATCATTACGTGACCGCCACTTCTGAAATTACCTAATAAGGATGTTGAATTGGTCGCCAAATTTTAACTAATGCTGCTTAATATTTTAGTGTTTTTTTTTCGGAAAAATATGCATTGTAAAATAAGATATTTCCCAACTAAATAGAAACTATGACTTCATTATTTTTTGTTAGTGGATTACAGTGGAATAGGACTCATAGGACTAGATCAAAATATAAACAATCAAATTAGGTCAACATTTTATAACTTTTTAGAATATTAAATTTAAAATTAATTTTTAAATTTAATAATTTAAAATTAATTTATAAATTTAATAATTTAAAATTAATTTTTAAAGGAGATGGAATACGGTGGGCCCAAATGTAATAAGTTGAGATATGATCTAAAAAATTAATCATATTTTTGTATCTTAGAATATGAAAAATCACCTCAATTCTCAATCTGGAAGCGGAGAAATATGAGAAAATAGTTTTCGTGAGATTATCGATTGAGTAATCGATTACACAGTTACGAAAATAAAACATTTGCAGTAAATAATTAACTCAAAGTAATTAAATGCACTATATATACTTACATGCAATAGCATATAATTACAATCATATTATTAAATCAAATATGAATTAATTACTGAAAAACCAATATTAAGGATTATCGATTTCATATCGATTCAAATCTCTTTAAATATTTTTAGTCTATATCACTGACATAACAGCTGACTGACATTGACACTATACAGTTGCCGACTGTTTTTGTTTGCTCACTCGTTTCGTATTTTCCGATGCGTTTTGAGTGCTTTACCGATTATTCGTAATTTTTTACGACCACTGCTTTATATTTTACGGATTCTGACCCTGCCTACCTTGTACGACCCTTGCTTTTACCTTGGACACCGAAGATCGCTCACACGTTTGACTTGGAATTGTTATTTTGGATTTTACCGCCGGCTTGTGGATTGGATATTATTGAAACTATGGATCGCTGTGTGAATTGTGGGATATCCACTGGTCACTGCAATACACTGGGCTGACGACCCTTACACGATGAAACAATTCTGTCAGTGATTCGGCAATGGCTTGCACCTCAGTCTGTAAGTAAATATAACCCATCTAACCAGCTACCATCCTGGCAGGTTTAACATACATATAATTAGAAGGCCTGTGGAGATTGTTTACAGTTATGGCAAAGAATTATTTATTTATCAAACAATGTTTCAACACTAGGCTGTTGCGCTCATATATTGTGCATTATATGGTACCTTAGCTGGGCTAGGTACCAAGATCACAATTTCTAGACGACATTTTAATTATAATAGAAGGCGAATAAAACACTATATTAAATGATTTTTTATTTTATTTTAGACATCCTTTCCCTATCTCCTTACCTGTTACCTACCTGTCGCCTGAAATCGTTGACAATCATTCATATGATTTTTCATACATTTTCTAGTAAATATAATAACTATTAGTGCAAAAGAACACATTTTGCACTTCAAGAATCAGCTGTTAGTTAAATATTGTAACATAACCTCACTTTTACATAATCTCTTATATCTCTGTTCTCAGATTGACAAAATCCGCAGAATTTTCAGTGAAAGGTTGATAATATATAAGCTATTAATTTACACCACTTTCATCTTCTTACAACTAGGCCCAAGATTGTATGTAATCATTTCAGTCTCCTTTAATAATTTAAAATTAATTTTTAAATTTAATAATTTAAAATTAATTTTTTAATTTAATAATTTAAAATTAATTTTTAAATTTAATAATTTAAAATTAATTTTTAAATTTAATAATTTAAAATTATTTTTTAAATTTAATAATCTATTTTTAACGTAGACTGATATACCCTCTCGCGCTTCATGCACTACGTGGTAACGCACTGTTTGTGACGTCACTGTGTGACACGATTTTGTATGTACCTAGCGTTTTTGCAGGTGGAGAAATTGAATTTTCAAAATCAAATATATCTTTAAAACTATTTGTCATAAGTATATTTCACGTTAGTGTTCATTATCTTAATTATATAATTGAAGAATGCGTATGTTTGTCACCTAACTCCTCCTAACCGGCTGATTGATATAATTTTGTGTATATTTCCTGCCTGGTGCCAGGGTGCCTGGATGGTGTTTGAACACAATTGTACCCGGTATGTGGCACTGCTGCCGATATGTTGCCAAATTTAATTTATGTGGTGCTTATTTTCTGGACAGGACGACGTCTACCGGGTCCGCTAGTATTATTATAAAATGTTAATATGTCGAAAAAAAAAATAACGACATTCCCTTTGTGATTGGAAAAGGGCGACTGTGAGTGTTATTGGTGGTTCATTTCACGATAGCTCTACCTCAGGGGTTATACTTTTGAGGGCTTACCGGGGGTGTCCGGCAATGGACACTTGGGGAGGACACCGTGTGGTTCTAGTCGTCCCGATTCAGACTCACCCATCTCATCTTTAGCACTCATCTAAGGCCTATGGGCACACGTAAAAATTCCTACCTCTGCCTTAAAAACCTGACTCCAAAATAATATAAAAGTAATTTAAGCCTAATCGCTTTTATTCACTTGGTATGTATTTTTGTATGTACTGGATTCTTTGAAAACGATTTTGGAGGACTCCCAAACGTCCGATTGATTTGCACACTTTTCAAAAACAGATGACAATAAAATAATTAAGAAATAATAACTAAAAAGTCAAAAATAAATAATAGTAGGTATTACAAAACGTAAAACACGCTTTGAGGAAAATAATTATTAAAAAACTATTGATACAGACGTACATAGAACCTCTTACTTTTTAATAATTCTTTTTAACTTTTAGTTCATGGTTGTTTCTTAAAGCGTGTTTTTAGTTTTTCTTACTATTATTTATGTACGCGATAATATTACTTTTCCTGAGTACAAATATAATTTAACTATAATGAAAAAATATTTGCCTGTCATAAGTATTACTATTCGTATAGACCGATATAATATAATTTGTAAATATAGAATCTATAAACATATAAAAATAAGTCTCCGTCTCCCTTGATCCAGCCATAACTTGAGAACGACATTACCGAATTCAAGTTTTCTAATACTTAGGTTTAAAGAACTTTATTTCTCATAAGAACAAAATCAGTTCACTTAAAATGAGATACATAGTAAAGTATTATTATAAAATGGTAAAAAACATTTGTCTGTGGCGAGTTGGGATATCTTTAACAAATATTTCTTTTTCGCTTACAAATTTAGATTCGAGCCATCTCACTGTATGCATATATTTTTTAAGTTTACTTTTGAATACATTTATATTTTCGCAGGTTTTAATATCATTAGGTAATTTATTGTGGGGTGTGTGTTGGGTAACCTCCTCGAGTGTCGCTCCGATTCCGATCCCGCTGCAGTCCGGGGGGAACGGAATCGGAGCGGCCGGTACACCCTGGGCGGCGGTCAATGGCTTCCCCTTCACCCCTTCATAGGGTTGGCATTGATCGTCGGCCAATACCCAACGTGGCGGGAACACATCGCTCTCCGTACTCCTCTGCTTTCAGAGGAGACAGGATGAGCGATGCTGTTAGTGGTGAGATGGCCCAGGGTCAGCCGGGGTGCGAGGGATATGCTCTATGGGTAACCTTACACCCCGGCGTCTGAAGACCCGAGACGGCGTGCGGTTTTAGTCGGTGCAAGCCCGACATAACCGCCCCCGCTGGCCGGCGGGGGGGTATCCGAAGGGATTTCCGCACGATAAAAAACAAAAAAAAAAAAAAAAAAAAAAAAGGTAATTTATTGTACCGAGGACCAGAACTGTGCGGATGCTCATCGCTCGTCATCCGCGGGTACCGCACGATCTCCTTCGAGTCTCCTTGCCGGAACTCCGCCATGGGACCTGGAAGCGAGAGCCCTTTCGCAACTGTACCAGTGGCGAAAGGAGGCGCGGGAGCAGGGATGGAACCCCGAGCCTCGAGAAGGCCATCGTGGTGGAGTGGAAGGAACGATTTGGGCGACCAAGCGCAGGGCACGCCGCAATAGCGGCGGTAAGGCCCATCATGGAGGATTGGCTGGAGAGGCGACACGGAAGCCTCTCGTACCGACTGACGCAGGTGATCTCCGGGAAGGGGTGCTTCGGGGACCACCTGCATCGGATCAGGAAGGAGCCAACGCCTGAGTGTCATCACTGCGACGCGAGCGAGAACTCAGGGCTGCACACGCTGACGGACTGCCCGGCGTGGGAGGCGCCGAGGTGTGACCTCGTGGCAGCCATCGGGGTGGGAGTCCTCTCGCTCGGCAGCATGATTGCGGCAATGGTGCGGAGCGCGAGCGCGTGGGCCGCCGCCACCTCCTTCTGCGAGCATGTAATGCTCGCGAAGGAGATGGCGGAGCGCGCCCGGGAGAGATTTAGAACTCTCCCGGACCGCCGAGCCCGCAACTTGCTCGCCGTGCGTCGCAGGCGACTCAGGCGCCGGAGGTCGCTTAACGACCTCCGTCCTCCATGAGCGCAGGCCTGGGGGTGGCGGGTGAGGCCACCTGTCACCCCAGCAGAAGCAGACCGGGACGGTGGGGCGTCTAGCGCCCCTCCCCCAAACCGGGGCAAGACGGGGATACCGTGGTTCCCAAACCCGAAAGGGCCATCTCGAAACCGGAGATGGCCCAGGGTCAGTCGGGGTGCGAGGGATATGCTCTATGGGCAACCTTACACCCCGGCGTCTGTAGAACCGAGACGGCGTGCGGTTTTAGTCGGTTCAAGCCCGACATAACCATCCCCGCTGGCACGCGGGGGGGTATCCGAAGGGATATACGCACGAAAAAAAAAAAAAAAAAAGGTAATTTATTGTATAGCTTACCTTCAAACAATAGTGTTTTTTTGCCATAATTGGTCCGAGGAGTCTTAAGTTGTAGTTTGTTTTTGTTTCTTAGATTATAGGTTATTTCTTTTTTATCTAACTGTATATTCGATTGTATAGAATTTGTGGTGATATTTTTTGTTAGTAAACAGGTGTTATATGTGTATAGTTGCGACAGATTTAACAATTTGGTTTTATTATATAATGTGTTTGTTTGTGTGCGATAATGGTAATGGAAAAGTGTTTTGATTATTTTATTCTGGGTTCTTTGTAATGGACTTAAGTTGGTTTTAGCGGCTGATCCCCATATTTCGATTAAATATTCTAAATGCGACTTTACTAATGAATTGTTTATTATGGTAGCTACATTTTTTGGAATACAGTTGTTGACTTTGCGTAAGGCTCCTAATAATGATAATAATTTTGTTTTAACGTGATCGATATGCAATTTCCAGGTAAGTGTGTCGTCTATCCATAGTCCTAGGTATTAAGTATAGTATAGTAAGCGGTGAGAATTCCCCTATTGGTTTAATACTTAGAAGGTTCTTACGTAAACAAAAAATAAGAAAGTTGCACAGAAAAATGAAAATCAGGAAACTTAATGACTCTGGGCAACAGTTAGTAACTTTAATAAATAATCTTATGTTTATTGGTCTGATGATTGTTTGAGTAACAGAAAAAGCTTGAAATTAGAATAAAATTAAAACTTTTTGTGTTCAAAAGTTTATAAGTAGTTAAAAACTGGTATTTTGCTACAAAGACGCAAAAGTTTTTTTTTTGCGTTTGGAATCCCCCTCTGGCTTCACTCCATCGGTGCCGACGATGGAGTGAAGCCAGAAGTGAAGTGAAGAACTAAAACCACACGGTGTCCTCCCCAAGAGTCGGTTGCCGGGCACCCCGGGTAAGCCCTCGAATGGATAACCCCAGGGTTACCGGCGGACTTTGGCCACCACGTCTTTAGATATATAATACAAAAAGTTAATTTGAAGACCCCTTTACAACCTTGTCGCAATAACTGGTGTGAATACCTCGTTACTTAGCAACAGAAGACCATCGACATTGAGATCTTGATCTTGATGACCTTGAGAGACTTTTGTTCTTACTTGACTATATCCAACTATTGAAGGTATCACAATTTTATCCTGATATTAATTAGCTAAATACAGTACTATGTGTTATGAATAGGTATATTTACAAATTAAGGCGATTATATGACCGCTATTAGAAAGTATAAGTTAGGAGAACACTTTCCACTCTTGGACGGAATCCATGATTGTACTAATTCATTAAACAACATACAGGAAGCAATTCATTCACGACAGATAGTGTCCACTCATCCGCTCGCAGATAATCCGCGTTGCACCGTTTAGGACCTAATGCCTTAACTATACAGAAGAGGCAAGAGGCATAACGCAAGCTTATGCGTGGCGCAAACGCGCAAACGTTTTCATACAAAATATACGAAAGCAATGCTTCGCTAATTACTCAGAAAAGTCATGGTGAATGCATACTTCTCTTGCATAGGGTTATCGCTGATACCTATTGCAATAATATAAAAAGTACGAAATGCAGTATAAAACAACACTTACCCTCAATATTCTGAAAGGACTCTCGGCTAGTAGACACACTTCGCCAGAGTTGATACGGTCAGGCTGACTGGGTAACATCATCTGCAATTCACCTCCGGGATCTTGGGGCTTTTGTCTGTTACGATGGCCGGTTAGAGTCCACACCCACTCCTGAAATAAAAATTAAAAAACTAATATAATATCTCAGGGATAGGACTGACTGACAATAATGTGGATATATGCGATTGAATCGATGAAAACGGATATCGGTATTTTCTCACTAGTTACAGTGTCAATTTATCTCATGGAACTCATTGGCATGAAGGCGGTCTTTCATTGAGCACTTATGGACTTTTTGTGAGTTAAAAGTTTTAATATCTAATCTTTGTAACATAGAACCAGCTGTTAATTGTATTTTAGTGCCCTATTAAGTCCGCCAACTTTAAATCATAGTCTCTTAAATTAGTTAGACTAGCGGCATGGGACTCGGCTCGGCTCGCCCGGGAATAAATTGCCTATAGACTAATTGCAGCGCCACCTTCTGGGTCCAATGGTAAATATAAGATAGCTATAAGAAGCTTTCAAGACGAACTTCGTGCTTCTTACTTTGAAAATGACGAACTTTCCATATAATCGCCTATTTTAACCCCTTAGTAGCAAAATTTTGAACAACGCTGATACACGTGTTCATTTATTCCTAACCAAAAGTAGGTTTATGAATTTTCATGCTTCTATCTTCAAAAATGACGAACTTCCCATATAAACTTCCAACCCTAATTTCACCCTCTTAGGGGTAACATTGTGAATAACTCTGATACATGTGTTCATTCATTTCTAATCAAAAGCAGGTGTATAAAATTTCGTGCTTCTAACTTTGAAATGACGGACTTTCATACAAACGTTCATCTTAGAAATGAAATTTCCAACAATTCTTTCTTAGTGGATGCCTACTACATAAAAGGCATCTTCTGCCAATATTTCAAATTTATAGGTTCAGCGGTTTAGGCTCTGCGTAGACGAATCAGTCAGTCAATCAGTCTGTCAGTCATCTATTATGTATAGATAAACGAATATGTTTGCTGTACTACCGATTTTATAGTATTTTATTTTTAAAGAATTTTATTTCTTCTTTACAATAAAAAAATCTTTAGCGTTCAGGACACTTCGAACACCGATCATTTCCATGACTGCGCAATACAGTTAGGACCGTAGATGAATCGTTTGTTACCCATAGCCTACCCGCATTATGCGTCTTGGTGGCCTGTGGGTAATTATTTTTCTCTTGGAGCTCGGTAAATACTTATAACGCAATCCTTTCGAGCGGCGTTTTCTGGTTCAGGAATTTATAAATGCGAGACGAAACGTTGTTATCAATGCTAATATAAGAACTGTGTAATGAGCGTTGCTATTATGGTGGTTAAAGGGTCGACTTTACTATCGAGAGTTGTGCGAATCCTGGTCATTACATTATCGACGTGAGCCCACTCCTTACAGGATTACAGTAAAAAAAAAACACAAAAGGCATAGTATGGACGGAGGCAAATTTAAAAAAATCTAAGATTATAAAAATCGGTCCACCCATTCTTGAGTTCATCACGGTCATTACCAGCACGACTTTGTTTAAGATAGATTTATAGGTATTATAAAGGCAAAATAATATATATTATAAAGAGGTAAAGTTTGTGAATTTTGGGTTTGTTAATCTCTGGATCTACGGAACCGATTTTGAAAATTATTTTACCAATAGAAAACCACATTATTCGTGAGTGTCATAGGCATTTAGTGTCACGGTGTAATGTAGCTAAAAGCATATCATTACGCTACTCCCCAAGGTAGCAGAGCAGTAATCACAAAACAACCATAAACAAAGCCGACAGATTCTCATACGTTATCCGGAAACTAATAAACTACGATCATATTTTCGGGATAAAGAAGTGCAATGGGGTCCGTAATACGCCGTTGGTGGATTTATAAACAGACTAGTTGGCCAACTGGTCTATTCATAAAGCTATAGTCCCATGCCGTAAGTGTACAAGGTCCAATCAATACTTTTTGGGACCCAGACCATCACCTGCCGGTGCCAATGCTAAACAACGGACGAGGCTCTGGCGCATGCTTTCCTCTCGGGGTCAGTAGTCCCTGACCTGACATACCAATGAAAATTATAAGCAGACTTTGGCTCCAACCTGCAAACTTTGGATAAAACTGGGAAATCGCGATGAGAATGATGAAGATGCCTGCCCTGCCATGAGTTTGAGTTTAAGTTTAAGTTTGATTCCTGGTTCCTGGGTTAAGCAAAATATAATACATACTTTGGGAGATTTAAATATATATGAGCTATGAATACATTGTCTTTAGGGCCGTCGGTGGATGCCTTAAAGATAAAACACCAAACATCACCCTTAACGGCTTGAATGTTAAACATGTGGTGGTAGAAATGTGATGACACAAATTTGTCACAAAATTCGGCCGGGTGGGTACCACCGTGCACGATTACGAAAAACCCTCCATAGTAATTCAATTTCGGTTTGATTGCGTTCAGGGGTCAGCAAGTGCATAGCCGGGCAGGGGATTGTGGTCGCAGCACTAGTGGGACCGGTGGGTGTCACACGGTGCTGCGACGACAATCCTCTTCTGATGAGGCCGTCAAGCTGAGTGCCACCATTGTTAACATGGTACGTGTATGTAATGGTGACCCTCTTTCCTGAGACTTTACGTTCAGCTTACCATCAGACGAGATGAAGTCAAATTGACGTGTCCTAAATAAGACGTGTAAAATATCTAGGGCATTTCCTTACCGATGACTTTAGAGACAATCTAGATATAGAAAGGGAGCGTAGAGCGCTAGCGGTCCGAGGTAATATGCTGGCACGTAGAGTCTCTCATTGTAGTATAGAAGTAAAGTGAACTTTGTTTAAAGCTTATTACCAGGGCCTTTACACGGGGAGTCTGTGGGTCAGCTACACCAAAAGTGCGTTAGACGAGCTGCGCGTCCAATATAATAATGTCTTTAGGGTGCTGTCAAATGAAGAATCTACCTCTTCATAAATAAGACAAATTAAAAGTAAACTCTGCCAAAAAGGTTATTATAAAATTCAAGACTATTTAGATGACAAACAAGCTTGGATATGAACTGTTTGCTCTCTCTCTATGCTACTCAAATGAAATATTGTAATTAGGTTAAGTAAATATGTTTGTTAATAGACCAAAAAAAAACAGCCCGCTGAGTTTTCCGAGCCGGAGTCTTTTCAGGACAGGGCCGCGTTTCGAACCGGTGGTCCATTTACCAAACATTCGTTTAATTTTTTTTTGACGTTGTGTAAGTTCCGTATTAATGGTCTATACAGAATAAATGGTTTTTTGATTTTTGAAGGTTCTGCAGCGCCTCAGAAATGTTCGTTCGAAACAGAACTGACAGCTTCCACGCCGTCATTCGCAAAAAAACTGCATCACTATTATGCAGGGTTCGGGATAATGACAACAGCATCTTAAAGACAGTGGCGGAGAGTATTAACTCTCCTGTTTATAAATTCCTTGTGAGGAGGACGATCAGTTAGGTCTGTTTCCCTGGCTGAAGTCATTCTTAAAACCACGAGGAATGAATAAATTAATCAAATTTAATGTGCAAACTAACACTAGATATAAGCTCATACTAACACAATGGATAATTTCTGTTATCCGAAAATAAATACGATTATTATTTAAGGATTTAATATTAGGAAATTCCGAATTGTAACGCGGAGTTCGGTGATACTAGTATCATCGACGTCTGCCAGCCCTTGTTATTATTTGTGATCGGTGCAACATGTCATTCTCCTTCATAATAGATAAAGTAAAATAAATAATATAATATTCTGTAACATTTTATGGGTTCTAGAATGTGGATAAACATAGTTATATATTTTTTTGTAAATACACACATACTATACATAGAAACACCCAGACCAATGCAAATAGACATATTCATGCATACAAATATTATACTGAGCGGGAATCGAACCAGCACCCCCTGTCGTGGCAGTCGAATGCACTACCGCTACGCCAAAGAGGCCATCGTAAAAATAAATTTGATGTTGATCATAAACCTCTTCACTGAAATTGAAAATAGAACTTGATTCAGGGCGTCTACAAATTTGCCTCGCGGCAGCAGCGCGGCCGCAGCGCTGCAGTAATATCGTGTTTATATCGAGTTCAATGCAAGAAAAAATAATTAGAATGGTATTGTTCAATATTGCTCTTTCATATTTCCACTTGATTTCAGTCATGATTAGGGCTGGGCCGAATGTGGTCTAAACCGAATAGGAATTACGGCCGAACATTCGGTTAAAATCAAAAATTCAGCCATTTTTCGATACATTATCATTACGATAACATTACGAATCTTTCCACGTATTTGGCCAAAGAAGAAGTTCTAGTGAATTGTTCTAATGTAAACACTATAAGTACGTTTGTCACTAATGAGTGGCTAGAAAGTTTTCAGCGGATTGAAGATTACAACTACTACAGCCTAGCAACATTGATGGATTCGCGCTACTAAATGATGTTTTAGTGTCCAAAGACACACACATTCCCTAACATGAGATTTTTGACTTGAATATTTTTGTCCTCTCGTCGAAACTCAGTATATTCTAAACGACTTTTCTCAGAGGTAAGAAACGTCTACGAAAAAAAACATAACAGGCTTCGGCCAGATAGCTCAGAGTCTTTGGTGTTTTTGCATCATAACTTGCATCTAGTAAATTTTAAATACTAGTAAATAAATCGTATTTAAAACATAGTTTCACAGTTAATTTTTTTAATATTTCATGTAGGTACTCAGTATATTATTGCCTCGATGGTTTTATGTTATGACATCTCTAAATAAGTGTTGTTGTTTTCATGTTTACACTATACCCGACGTTTCGGTTGCTTTTCAGCAGCCATGATACGAAGAGTGATTTCTTTAATAATTTAAGTTACAGTTGTGAATTACTGATGCGTGTGTGTTTGAATGTCGATTAATGACAGTAATAAATATAAGCAACCATTTATAGAGAACTTAAAGTACTCATTTCAATTTACTGGTATCACAGATTTGATTTCCATTAATTTTAGTCGAAACTAAGCAGGTATTTTCCCTATTGTTATTCCGAATGTTCGGCATTTAAACCGACCTTTGGACGAATGCCGAAATTCGGTTCACGCAGCCGAAATTCGGTTCAAACGAATGTAAAACGAATTTTGGTCCATCTCTAGACTTAATACTTTTTGCTCTGCACTTGCAATTAAATTACAAAGGACTCGAGTTCCCTTAAAATTTCTAAGGGGCTGCGTTTGAAACCTTACTCTGTAAAATGTTCTGTTGAGAAGAAATGCATCTCGTTTTCATGACCACGAGTTGAAGGTTATCGAGTTACGCTTTGACTTTAACGCAAAAGATTTATTTTGTATTTTTATTTTTTTATAAGTTCCGTCATTTCACCCACGTAAGTCCTGATCCCGTAGGAATTTCGGGAAAAAATAGCCTACGTTACTCAGGGAGAATGTAGCATTCTAAATGTGAAAGATTTTTTCAAATTGGTTCTGCAGTTTCAGAGTTTATAGATTACTAGTTGTGGACCCCGACTTCGTCCTCGTCAAATTTGGAATAGATCAAGGTATGTTTACTTCTGCGGTTTCAAACCCAACATGTGTTAGGTTACCCATTTCATCGTTATATTTTTTCAATTATTTATCATGAAGAAATAGATGTTTATATGTAAAACCGAAATTAATTCTACCCGGTTCCCTAATATAATAGCGTAATAATATTTATTATCAAAGGTGGAGTGTCTAATCAACTATCTTTTACATGGAGGTAACTTTGTAGTTTTATATAGTCCAAACGTTGACCACGTCCAAGTTCTATCGAATTGCAGAAGTACGTGATGATCTGCTTTGTAATTATAAAGAAATGATCAATAATAGATTAGATCGATTTTACCCTGCTGCTCTGCTCCTATCACAATTATAATAGCGTGATAATATATAGCGCAGTTTATGACCATACCCTAAAATAATGTTCATGCAGAATTTCACCTGAATGTGTTCACCGGTTTTCAAGTGATGTTCGGACATCGATAGTTGAAAGTAGACAAACAGATAAACAAACAAAAAGACAAAAATTTTAAAAATCACATTTTTGGCATCGGTATCTTTTCTAGAACACAGCAAATGTTTTTTTGAAAAAAAATCAATAGTGTCTAATAATAATATTCGAGCCCAAACTTATAGGTACTTCCGGTTGACCTAAAATTATCAATAATGGCTAAAAGTAAGGTCTTTAAGCGCAAGTAAACGGAAAATCCTGATAAATAAAAAAAGTTGAAATAATTTACTAGCTGCGCGCTAGTACCTAAAGTACAAAATGTTATAACAAGAGCTAACAGAGAGCTAGTACATAACAAAATATTATAGTATAGAGGCCAAGCTGAATAGATATTTTTGTTGACTGACTGACTTTATAATAAAGTAGCTGTTGCCTAGCCTATGCTATTCAGGTATAATGTAGCCGTTTCAGAGGTTATCGATTACACACAAATCTTGCCTCTTCACAATATTTGTATAGATTTCCAGTAAGAACAAGCTTTCAAAAATTGGACACAAAACTTAATATCTGTGCTGCTGACCGCTAACAATTTTCTTTATCTAGAGATAATCCTGTATATCGATTAAGGTCATGCTTACCATAAAAATGTACTGTCATCTGAATTGAACATGGAAAAATTTAAATCAGTGAGATAAGAGGCAGCTTGTTTATTACATTTCCATGTTAATTGAATACATTGTGTTAGTTAAATCAGCCCTTAACGCTTGAAATTTTTAGGGACGTATATCTGACACTTTCAACCCGTACCAAACCACGGAAGATGTAGCATTTCAGGTTAAAAGAACTTCGAATTTCTTTCGGCAGCCGAACGAAGTGCCACGTGCCATCTTCAGGCCGGATTGCAGGAAAAATGGGTTTCATCGTACCACTTGCGTGGTTGCGCCAAGTTGCGAACTTCAGTCTAAAAATTGTTAAGGGCTTATTTCACACAAACAAGCTTTACTTTTTACATACCAAAAATAAATAAACCACACCATATAAAAACACGATAATCCAGCCCCATCACAGACCTTATAGTCATCACATATAAAATAAAACGTGACGTCATTACTCGATGGGTCCTACGTATAGAGGCGGTAGTGAAAAAAGCAAATTTTACAGGAGAGCCACACAAAGTTGACGAATATCTATGAAAGTTTCCAACAGATTTGGCTGTAATGTATAAATAAATAAATTTCTTCCAGAGGGTATAGCAGTGGTATGATAAATTTTAACTAATTCTTAGAAAAAACACTTCCGCCTTTATACTTCGAGAAAATAAGAACCTACTAGATAGGCTAATAGTTATTTTCGCCTTGATACTTGGCTTTTTGGATAAATATTGTAAATTTAGAGAATATTGATCATTTCAATTCCGTGGTTCAGACCGCTGTTGGTAACACGAAATGCTTCCCCTCATTGCCGTCGAGGTACACCAAAGATCCGTTCTTAGTTCGCTTGCACTCAGCGTGATATTAGACGTTTTGCCGGATTGTATCGAAAACTTACAAACCTCCACGGCTACTCATGTATGCTAATAATATTACGCTGCTAGATGTGAACATGGGCAAATTGGTGCGACTTGTAAAGTGATCTTTAATATGGCGTGGGCCAATTACATGGCGTTGAATTCTATTGCTCCTACATCCGACTGTCTGCATTGGTGATGATTTGATCGAGCACAGGACCAGAAATAAATCCACACGATTTTTCGTCACATCTGCCTGTGTGGCCGGGGAGTCTGGTGTGCCCTAGAAAGGAAATCCCAATTACCTTGGACCCGGCCGCCAGCACTAGTTATCCCCGACGTGTTGATGGGGATCTTCGTCTTCCACTCCGCTATAGAGAAGCGCGCTCGGAAACCTAACGCGCCGTCCCCCTGGGCCTGGTTCTGCTAGGGTGCCTTGACAAATAGATTGCTTTATCACTCAATACTTACAGGCCCTTGAGTAGTTACGAACTGATTCATATTTATCTATCGTATTTAAATACTTATATCTCTATGAATATAGCTTAACTGTAAAAAGTTTTACATAAAACATGTTTGAACCTCATAACCTCGCAACCAAAATCACTGAAGCTCAATGACGACGACGCGTAAATGGACGAATGGACGAATGTGGCACATACGGTCGTCAGTTAGGCCTGTTTGCCAACTTATTATATTGGATTAGCAACTCAAAATAAAAAAATTACTAAACCATTTATAAAGAATACAATTTAACTAAGCCATTACCATAAATCGTAGTAAAAATAGGAAAGTGGCACTTACGCCCATATTCGTAGGACCCATCGTCGTGAGAGGTAAAGGTAAAAGGATTTAAGTCAGGGGAAGAATTTATCACTCGCACAAGTATTCAAGTATTTTCTTGTCGCTTTGACCTTGAAATCTTTGAGGTTCCAGCGGAGAAATATGTTTGAAGTCTTTTCAGGGTTCAGTTGGACGAAAGATTATATCATTTCTTTTTTGCTTGGTCAATAAGTTATAAATATAAATTGTATGTCCTTTTGCCATTTTTTTTATTTATATAAATCTATACTATCTATACTTCATATGATAAAGAGAGAGACCGAATTTTGTGAGTTTGTTTGTTTGTTGTAGGTAATCCTTGGAACCACCGCACGTATTGGATAAATTCTTTCACCATTTATATGGTACATTACTCCTGAAGGACACAAGTTACCTTGTTATCATTTTACTTGAGTTAAAAAAAAACTCATATAAAGCGAAGTGAAGCGAGGACGGGTTTTTAGAAAATTTTATTAAATAAAATTTAAAAAAATAACCTACTTAGTTAAAAGTCCTTAAAAACCGGTACTGAAAAAGAAACTGAATTACAGATTTGATTCAAAAGACAAAAATACGCGTAAGACTTTTTTAGTGAAGTCGGTCGGTCAAATTTCTTTTAAATTATAGTTTAGCCCATAGGCACACAACAGACAGCCTCCGTGGCGTGGCGGTATTGAAAGCGGCCGCTACGCAGGAGGCGCGGGTTCGATCCCCGCTCAGTGCAAATATTTGTATGCATGAATATGAGTATTTGCATTGGTCTGGTCGTGCCTCGGAGAGCACGTTAAGATGTCGGTCCCGGTTGTCATACGAATATGTATGACAGTCGTTATAGGGGAAATGGGTGAAATAGCCCCACATAGAAGGGCTGATCACCCGTCTGGTCAAACGGCGTCCCCACTGGCAGTATAGGCACACACATTGTGCCCTCCGAGCAGAGATAAGGCGGGCCAAACAGGCCGCATTCCGCGAGCTGCTGGAGACGCTGGAGCGGGACCCTTGGGGGCGGCCCTACCGGATGGTGAGGGGCAAGCTGCGCCCCAAGGCCCCGCCGTTAACTTGGTGTCTCCAGCCAGAGCTGCTCGGAGGAGTTGTTGGCTCCCTGTTCCCAGCGCGGGCGGTGGAACATGTTCCACCGCAGATGACTCCGCCTCGGTCGCCCATGGCGCCCGACGTGAATGACGACGACGTGTCCGAGGTCACTTGGGTAGAACTAGAGCTGGCGGTGAGAAGGCTAAGAGCCAAACACACCGTCCCGGGACCCGACGGCATTCCAGGCCGAGCGTGGGTCCTAGCTCTAGTCGACGACGCTCTAGAGCCCAGACTGAGAGGGCTTCTCAGCGCATGTTTGGAGCGGGGCTAATTTCCGAAATTGTGGAAGACGGGGAAACTGGTGCTCATCCGAAAGGAGGGGCGCCTGGCGGACTCGCCGTCCGCCTACCGGCCCATAGTGTTGCTCGACGAGGTGTGCAAGCTCTTTGAAAGAGTAATTGCGAAGCGCCTCGTCGAGCACCTCTCAAGAGTGGGGCCGGACCTGGCGGATGGCCAATATGGCTTCCGCCAGAGGCGCCCCACCGTGAATGCCATCATGCGCGTGAGGGCTCTGGCGGAGGATGCAGTAGCCCGGGGTGAGGTGATGTTGGTGTTGTCCCTCGACATCGCCAACGCGTTCAACACCTTACCCTGGAGTTGCATTAGAGAGGCGCTCGTGTATCACGAAGTGCCTCTCTACCTCCGCCGCATAGTCGGGGCGTATTTGACGGAGAGAGCCGTCATCTACCCAACCGTGACCGGTCTCGGTAGGCGTGAAATTTCGTGCGGTGTTCCACAGGGATCGGTTCTGGGGCCGCTCCTGTGGAACATCGGATACGACTGGGTGCTTCGCGGTGAGCTCGTAGGCGGTGCCGCCGTCACGTAGTACGCGGACGACACGCTCGTGACGGCGTGCGAGGCGACGTTACGCGAAGCGACCCTAAAGGCCACGACCGCGGTTGCTCAAGTCGTTGAGCGGATCCGGCGGCTGGGTCTCGAGGTGGCTCTGCATAAAACCGAGGCCCTGTTCTTTCATGGGCCTCGGAGCAAGCCACCCGAGGGATCCAGTTCATCGTGGGAGGAAATCGCATCGGCATCAAGCCCCAAATGAAATATTTGGGGCTCGTGCTCGACGGCCGATGGGACTTCGGAGAGCACATCCGAAGTCTGGCCCCCAAAAAAGCCCCCGCTCTGGCTCGGCTGTTGCCCAACATAAGGGGGCCCGATGACTCCTGCAGGAGACTCTACGCGGGGATCGTGCGGTACATGGCCCTGTATGGGTGCCCAATATGGGCGGAGGCCCTGAGGACCAGAACTGTGCGGATGTTGCGCGCTCCGCAGCGAGTAATGGCCATCAGGGTCATCCGCGGGTACCGCACGATTTCCTTCGAGGCGGCGAGTCTCCTTGCCGGAACTCCGCCATGGGACCTGGAGGCGAGAGCCCTTTCGCAACTGTACCAGTGGCGAAAGGAGGCGCGGGAGCAGGGACCGAACCCCGAGCCTCGTGAAATCGAGGCCGTGCAGTCCCAGCTCCGCCAGGCCATCATGGTGGAGTGGAAGGAACGACTTGGGCGACCAAGCGCAGGGCACGCCGCAATAGCGGCGGTAAGGCCCATCATGGAGGATTGGCTAGAGAGGCGACACGGAAGCCTCTCGTACCAACTGACGCAGGTGATCTCCGGGAAGGGGTGCTTCGGGGACCACCTGCATCAGATCAGGAAGGCGCCAACGCCTGAGTGTCATCACTGCCACGCGAGCGAGGACTCAGGGCTGCACACGCTAGCGGACTGCCCGGCGTGGGAGGCGCAAGGCGTGACCTCGTGGCAGCCATCGGGGTGGGAGTCCTCTCGCTCGGCAGCATGATTGCGGCAATGGTGCGGAGCGCGAGCGCGTGGGCCGCCGCCACCCCCTTCTGCGAGCTTGTAATGCTCGCGAAGGAGATGGCGGAGCGCGCCCGGGAGAGATTTAGAACTCTCCCGGCCCGCCGAGCCCGCAACTTGACCGCCGCGCGTCGCAGGCGACTCAGGCTCCGGAGGTCGCTTAACGACCTCCGTCCTCCATGAGCGCAGGCCTGGGGTGGCAGGTGAGGCCGCCTGTCACCCCAGCAGGAGCAGGCCGGGACGGTGGAGCGACTAGCGCCCCTCCCCCAAACCGGGGCAAGACGGGGACACCGTGGTTCCCAAACCCGAGGGGGCTATCTCGAAACCGGAGATGGCCCAGGGTCGGTCGGGGTGCGAGGGATATGCTCTATGGGCGACCTTACACCCCGGCGTCTGTAGACCCGAGACGGCGTGCGATTTTAGTCGGTTCAAGCCCGACATAACCCCCCCGCTGGCCGGCGGCATAAAAAAAAAAACGCACACACATTGTTCCCGCCAGTACCAAAAAGTTTCACAATTCGTTTTCCCTGTTGAAATTAAAGTTATATATTAATTAAAATGTCTACAAGTACCAGTTATGAAGAAAACAATTTATGTAGTACACCGCCCGATATAAGATGTGAAGCCGTTAACGTTATAGAAAGTTCTCTACCTGAAAACTCCAAGGAAAAATATCTATTAGCGTACCAAAAGTTCATACAATGGCAAAACAACAAGAATACGCAGTCTTTTTCAGAAAATGTGTTCATGGCATATTTTAAAGAATTATCTTCTAAATTCAAATCAAGTACTTTGTGGTGTATATATTCAATTTTAAAAAGTACAGTGCGAACAAAGAATGGAGTGGACTTAAAAACATACTGTAATTTGACAGCTTATCTAAAGAGACTATCCGATGGATAGAGAAGCAAAAACTCAAATGTTTTATCTTCTGACGATATTGAAAAATTTATAAAAGATGCTACTCTGGCTCATGCTCATGCTCTGGCTACTAAGGTTAGTTACATTAATTTTAAATATATTCACGCGACTTCAACCTGTGTTGTGCCTTGTACTTAATTATTGTTTCTTTTTTTCAGCTTGCTTTAATATTTGGTGTAACTGGTGCATGTAGGGTACAAGAATTAACAAACTAACTGTAAAAGACATAGATAACCTAGGCCAAATGCTTTTAGTGAAGATACCACTTACAAAAAATAAAACACCGAGGTCATTCACCATACACGGTCCATTCTATGAAATAGTTAAGAAATATGAAAGTTTGGGTTCACCGAAAGCAAAAAATGATTGTTTCTTTCAAAATTACCAGAATGGTAAATGTACCTGTCAACCTATAGGTATAAACAAATTTGGGTCTATGCGTAAAGAAATTTCTAAGTTTTTAGGTTTAGCAGATGCTGAGAGCTACACTGGACATGTGTCAACAGAACTTCAGCTACATTGCTGGCTAATTCAGGAGCTGATGTGATGACTTTGAAGCGTCATAGTGGATGGCGATCTAGTAATGTAGCAGAATCATACGTTGAAGATTCCAAAATCACAAAAAGAATTAAACTTTACTCTGAAGCGCGTCTTACTGACGAAACACCCAGCAAGTCAAATGATTTTACTTCACCTACCTTCACTATTAGTCCTAAGTGAAAAATTTATATAATGAAACTCTATGCCATCAAAAACAGTTTTCCAACTGCACATTCACTAATTTTTTCAATAAATAAATTTTTGATATATTATATAAAATTATTTTTGTTTTATTTAGTAGGTACTAGCTGACCCGGCGAACTTCGTACCGCCTTATTTTTAGCGCGGTTATGGATGTGTGACAGATTACCACATATTTTTTTGTTTTAAATTGAATGACGTTGACATTTGTTAGCGCGGTTATGTCTGTGGTGTCATAGATCACCACTGAGTTTTTTGTTTTAAATTGAATGACGTTGACATTCGTAACGCGCTTCTTTTTAAATATGCAAAATTAAATGTATAATTTTCAATCTTTCTGAGAGATTTTCTTAATATTTTTTTCCGTAAGAACCTTGTACAGAGTATTAGAAAACTACAAAAAAAATCAGCCAAATCGGTCAAGCCGTTTTCATGCTATGTCGTGACAACGGAAAACGGGTTTCATTTTTATATATATAGATTATATTATTCATAAGTGTATTGAAAAACGTCGTATGATACACATGTGTATTGTTGATTACCGTCTTAATAGCGCCTCAATAGCGCCTCAGCGGTAATCACCAACTTTACACACTTGTAATTTACTATATTTGAGCTGAATGAGACGAAGTCGAAGTCCTCATACCAGACTTCAGGATTTTCTTTGTCACAGGTCTTCTCCTAAACTACTAATCCAATCAGAACCAAATTTGGCATGATTAAAGAGGTCAATCAGAGGAAGGTTTATGGATATATTTTGAAAAACTTCATGCTACCACAGAGGATTGATCACCGTTAAAAAAATTCCAGATGGAATTACATAATAACCGCTCGATATACTGTGACCAAACTTTACACGCTCAGAAAGCATGTCCAGAGTTGTGACTTTCAAAAAGAATTTTCAAAATCGGACTTGCCACGGAGGAATGATCACTGTTCAAAATTTTCAAAATCTGATTCCGCAATAGCGGTCAAATCTATTGGACAAGAATCACGATGTCTCACTCAGCTCAACATTGCAAGCAGCGATTCGCCTTGCAGACCTAGTTTATTTTTACAAGCTTTTATTTAACTTGCACTGTTCGTATGTAAGTTGTCCGTCAAAATTTGCAAACCATGTTTCAACCATTTTTTGGCATCCGATTGAATTGAAATTTTGCATACACGTTCAGTTTGGATGACAATTGAATGAAATCTATTTAAAAAAAAAGGTTTTCTTTATAATTATATTCATTAATGTCAATGAGCCTATAGCGGTAATCTGTGGATAGTTCCTATAGGCTAAAATGTGAATATTACATAGTTTAGCTGCTTATTGGTGCTCTTTTAATTAAGAGATAAAGTGTTAATTGCTTGCTTTCCTTAAACATATGTTTACGTATAAGTGCTACTGTAAAATCTTCACCTCGGGAATTGTATTATTAGAATAAGTGCTTAACAGGCATTTTATGGAATAGGGATTCTCATTGTCTCTGGAAAACCGGAATTGATAGTTCATGAATAGTCATGGATTAGTCATAAAATACTTTAATATCTATTTTAGTTAAAGCAAAGTCGATTCTGAAAAAATCCGTCCCCGCAGGGGGAACGCACAGGTAGATTTCGTGAAGCAATTAATATTATTTTATATAGAGAACTACGGACTTTAAACAATATTTGTAACATGTTTAATTTTTTTTTCTCGAAAACGGTAACTTTTAGCGAAAAACTTTTCAGACATTTATTTTAGACTTAAAAATGGCCTATCGATTAAAAATGTTTCCGACCCGACGGCAAGAATGTTCACCGGTTAGAAGTTATGATTTTTTTCCCGAAAAAATTTGGTTTTCCCCCCCTCCACTTTTAGTTAAAGTTTTAATCTTATAGGTTTATAATTAAAAGTTGTTGGTATTCATGTATACTATGGGATAAAATTAGAACGGTTCGAATATCTTTCATGGAACGTGAAATTTTGAGGAAAAACTGATTTCACAAAAAGTGAGGCCCTACCGTCCCCTTAGGCCGGATTCCACCAATTCACGAACTTAAACTAAGTTTACACCCAAGCAATTTTTGACCGCAGTTTGAAAGCGATCGGGGCAAAAATGCGACCGTGAGAGTGCCGCAAATTTTGGGAAGTGGAACCATACATACATATATATGTATATATATAAATATATATATATATATATATATATATATATAAATTTTTTGACCAGTGGTCATTTCGGGCTCAAGGGGTCATAACTAGACCTCCTATGAAGATTTTTTTTAAAATTCGACAGTAGTCAAGAAACCAATAGGTAGATCGATTTCATCGAAATCTACCTTTTTTTTTTTTTATCGTGCGGAAATCCCTTCGGATACCCCCCCGCGTGCCAGCGGGGGCGGTTATGTCGGGCTTGAACCGACTAAAACCGCACGCCGTCTCGGGTCTACAGACGCCGGGGTGTAAGGTTGCCCATAGAGCATATCCCTCGCACCCCGACTGACCCTGGGCCATCTCCGGTTTCGAGATGGCCCCCTCGGGTGTCCCAACGGTGTCCCCGTCTTGCCCCGGTTTGGGGGAGGGGCGCTAGTCGCCCCACCGTCCCGGCCTGCTTCTGCTGGGGTGACAGGTGGCCTCACCCGCCACCCCCAGGCCTGCGCTCATGGAGGACGGAGGTCGTTAAGCGACCTCCGGCGCCTGAGTTGCCTGCGACGCGCGGCGAGCAAGTTGCGGGCTCGGCGGACCGGGAGAGTTCTAAGTCTCTCCCGGGCGCGCTCCGCCACCTCCTTCGCGAGCATTACATGCTCGCAGAAGGAGGCGGCGGTGGCCCACGCGCTCGCGCTCCGCACTCATCGAAATCTACCTAAAAAATATTTTAACCAGTGTTTCTCAAATTCGTCGTATGTATTAGACTTTCAAAACAACGTTGAACGTCTTTTAGGATCTGATTATACAGATAATAAATAACGTATTTTATTAGAAACATAAATAAGAAGAATCATGTATAGGGAAATTACATTTTTAACCCACTTCAAAACAGGTATATTTTGTGGGAGTTTTGTTTTTTAATCACAATTAGAGCAACTCACTCTGGGGCAAGTTTACTCCATTTCAATCTCGATCTAGGGTTAAATTGATTCCTGTAATTTGTCTTTATCATGACTAGACTTGAAAACTAAATGTCACATAAGTAGGTTGTCACGAAGGGCGTAAGAAATTTTGCCAATTTTTCGTGAACGCTATCCGAATATAATTACTGTCTTGCTACTTAAAAACCATATAAAAACCACCTCCATTAGGTACGTAAGTTTTCACGAGCGCGTGGGCCGCCGCCACCTCCTTCTGCGAGCATAAGGAGATGGCGGAGCGCGCCCCCGGGAGAGATTAAGAACTCTCCCGGCCCGCCGAGCCCGTAACATGTTCGCCGCGCGTCACAGGCGACTCAGGCGCCGGAGGTCGCTTATCGACCTCCGTCCTCCATGAGCGTAGGCCTGGGGGTGGCAGGTGAGGCCACCTGTCACCCCAGTCGAAGCAGGCCGGGACGGTGGGCCGACTTACACCCCTCCCCCAAACCGGGACACCGTGGTTCTCAAACCCGAGGGGGAACATTACGAAACCGGAGATGATCCAGGGTCAGTCGAGGTGCGAGGGATATGCTCTATGGGCAATTTTACACCCTGGTGTCTAAAGAGCCGAACTGGCGTGCGGTTTTAGTCGGTTCAAGCCCGACATAACCATCCCCGCTGGCCGGCGGGGGGTATCCGCGGGGATTATCGCACATAAAAAAGGAAAAAAAAGGTACGTAAGTTCTGTCACGACCTCACTTTGGGAAACTCTGATCTAATCCATCAACGACTATGTGTGTGTTATTAATTACCAATTCGCTGTTACGCGCGACTGCGCCTGCATGAAATACTTTTGAGAATATGCCAGATCCGTTCAGCCGTTTGAGTGAGATTAAGTAACAAACATCCAAACATATTCACAAACTTTCACATCCATAATATCAGAAGGATAGAGGTACCTATACAAAACTGAGGTTGCATTCAAAGCACTTGTATAAAAAGTAATTGGAGAAGCGTGCTGATGAAATAGTTATATACCTACATAACTACTTGTCCATATGCTTAGTGAAAACATCTACAACCTGATTACTTGTTACTTTGTTTTTCGCTTTTGATGTAGCATCTTCTGACTTTTAATGATACAAGCTTTTAAAAACATATTAGGTATGGTTCTCTAATACACCTCATATCAGGGTAAAAGAAAGTTGATAAATAAATTGTATTCCAAAGCTTTTAACGTAAAATATCTTAAACGAATCACCATGAGATTTCATTACCATTTGGTGCTATAAACTTTTACCTGGAAATTCTTACTCATACTTTTCTTTATACATTATTAAATAATGTATCTATAAAATAATATGCGTAAGTAAACGTTAAGACTAGTAAGCTAATTAAGATTCATCCAGTTATGACATGAAAGTAAAAACAAGTTGAATTCCTGAGACGAGCTCAGCCGAATACAAGGGATTTTCGATTTTGCGTTTCTTTTTTTTTTGCGATTTTTTGCGATTTTTTGCGATTTTTTCTTTATCTTGCAATGGTTCACCCCAGCACGAATCTATTACCGAAAACAGCAACTCGATAGCTCATCTCCTTCATACCCAAAACCGTGACAGAAAATTGGCAACGACGACGTCGATGACGTCGACGACAACTCCTTAGCAATAGGGCTTTTCTAGAGAAAATCCCTAAAAATCAGCGCTGCCCTTGACGTGTGACAAGGAGGCTACTGAATTAAAGTTGAAACTAATAATAATAATATATACTTGTAATATCTATATCAATACTATTTTAAAATCTAAAATTAGTTGTATCAGTCCATTGGAGATATTTAAAAAAAAACTTGGGCTATGTTAAATTAACGATTCTGAACACAAACATTTTTTTTTTTGGAATTCCTGTTTGTCGGTTTATCTCTATGTTCGCGATGGAAGTAAAAAATACAGAACGGATTTTGATGCGGTTTGTTCTATTATAAAGGTCTTGGTCAGAATTAAAGTCTGCCGTATTTTAGATTGCAAATAGTTAAGAAGAACCGGAGATTATGGCCAAAAGCGATTATCAACTAGTATGTAAATAAAGAAGTAATAATAACAATGAAGCTTTATTTCTCCCTTACATAATAATTCATTAATTAAAAAATACGTATACCTATACTAGTAACCGAAACTACTAGAATAAATAGAACTAGAAATAATATAGAACTAATAATTACACTGGGTCAACACTGTTTTTGTGACACGAACTTTTTGATGAACTTTTTGATTTTCTATGTATAATATGTATGTATTTACAAAAAAAAGTATATAAGTATGTTTATCCGCATTCTGGAACCCATAACACAAGCTAGTTAAACTATGCTTACTTTGGGTCTAGATAGCGCTGTGTAGAATGTTGCTGTTATTTTTGTTCATGTTGGTATACCCTGATCAACAATATATAATAATTTTGTTTCAATCACGTCCAGTCTTTGTGTGACAGCTACATATTCATTTCTGACCGCTACATATACGTGTCTTTTTTTGAATAACTTCATTTAGACGACAGCATATCTATTTTATCAACTAACTTACATTTTATATACGTTTGTGTACATCCTGAACATGCCACGAAAGTATTCTTACAACCCTGACAGTTTTTGTTATGTGTGTGGAGAATTAACTTTTACATCTCAGCGTCGAAATTTCACATAATTAATAACATTGCTATTTGAACTATTATGGATTTCCTGTGGGGAATCAAGATAAATCCCCTGTAATGGCCCCCATCTCGAAACCGGAGATGGCGCTGGGTCAGCCGGGGTGCCAGGGAAATGCCTTAGTACCTTGCACCCCGTCGTCTGAAGACCCTAGACGCCATGCGGTTTTAGTCGGTTCGAATCCGACATAAACACTCCTGCTGGCCGACGGGGGGGGGAGGTCCGGCCAGCGACCAGCGGGGGCGGTTATGTCGGGCTTGCACCGACTAAAACCGCACGCCGTCTCGGGTCTTCAGACGCCGGGGTGTAAGGTTACCCATAGAGCATATCCCTCGCACCCCGGCTGACCCTGGGCCATCTCACCACTAACAGCATCGCTCATCCTGTCTCCTCTGAAAGCAGAGGAGTACGGAGCACCAATAGAAAAACAGGTTAGCGAAGTGGTAATCAGGTTAGTGGAGTAGTGGTGACCAGGTTAACGGAGAGATAATCCAGGTACTGGAGAGGTAACCAGAATAACGGATAGGTGGCCTGAAAGATTTTTAGGGTTTATCTGCTAGTGAAAGTCCCGCCAAAATGGGCCGAGCTGTTCCAGAGATTACCTCTTTCAAACAGACAGAAAGACAGACAGACATACAAAATTTTAAAAAATACATTTTGTTGAAGTGTCGTGTATTTATTCATGTGCAATCATTACCAATCTGTTATTTTAATATTACAAACAGACAGTTCAATTTTATTTATTTGTATAGATACATTACAACACCTCATTTACATGGACGATGTCAAACTGTTTACCCTAATAACGTCCAACTGATGTAGTGATCGAGTTACTAACAGTAATAGAACAAAATTCCACGAAACTTGGATCTTTTTCTACAAACAAATCCTGAGTTTTATTCCATTTCTACGAGAGTGCATTTTTTGCCGCCGGTAAAAGTACAGAAGGGGTTTTTATCAGATTGAAATACAACGGTGTTTTACTAATTCTAATGTACACTATAGGCATATTCAGGTTGTCCTGTGCTGGATATTATGGATAACAGAATCCGTGCACTGCTTGCTACATATCTAATGCACGATTCACGTTTTTCAGTAATAACGCTGTATATCTCACCGAATTGTTGTAATGGGGTTGAGATTTATTTGATGACTAGAAAGACTCGAAACAACCAAAAATATCATACAACCTTAGCGAAGATTTTATTCAACACCAGCTGCCGCCCGCGCGGAAGTCGGTTATCGTTTTTAGGGATTTTCTTTAGAAAAGCCCTGTTGCTATCGAGTTGTCGTCGACGTCGTCGGTGTCGTCGACGTCGTCGTTGCCAATTTTCTGTCACGGTTTTGGGTATGAAGGAAATGAGCTATCGAGTTGCTGTTTTCGGTAATAGATTCGTGCTGGGGTGAACCATTGCAAGATAAAAAAATAATCGCAAAAAATCGCAAAAAAAAATAATAATCGCAAAATCGAAAAACCCTTGTATTCGGCTGAGCTCGTCTCAGGAATTCAACTTGTTTGACCATATCTCCGGTTTCACTTAACCAATTGCAATCAAACATACGGCAGATTTAGAGTCTGTCCAAGACCTTTCTAATGGAAAAAAACCGTATCAAAATCTGTTCTGTTCATTATGCGTCCATATCACTACATAGTATAAAACAAAGTCGCTTTCTCTGTCCCTATATCCCTATGTATGCTTAAATCTTTAAAACTACGCAACGGATTTTGATGCGGTTTTTTTTTAATAAATAGAGTGATTGAAGAGGAAGGTTTATATGTATAAGAACATCCATTGCACCCGTGCGAAGCCGGGGCGGGTCGCTAGTTTAAAAATAAACTTGTGTACTTGTGTTATAGTAAATGAATGATTATGAACACTAAAATATATTTGTTTGGAATTCTTGTTTTTTTTGTCTGTTTGTGCGCGATGGACGCAAAAACTCCTGTACGGATTTTAATCCTTACTAATATTATAAATGTGAAAGTAACTCTGTCTGTCTGTCTGTCTGTCTGTGACGCTTTCACGACTAAACCACTGAACCTATTTTGCTTAAATTTGGTACAGGGGTAGATTAGACCTTGGGATAGAACATAGGCTATGTTTTGTCGCGATAACCGACATCTACGCGGGCGGAGCCGCGGGCAAAAGCTAGTACGATATTAATTTCTATTAGAAAGGTCTTGATCAGACTTAAAATCTGCCGTATGTTTCATTTCCATTGGTTAAGTAGAATCGGTAACGATAACCGACTTCCGCGCAGGCGAAGCCGCGGACCTCACCTAGTAATTTATATTGCTAGTACGTTATCAAAATTCTTGATTCGAGCACCATTTCCGGTTACATTTTAAGTTTGGATTTGGGAGCCCGGAGTTTGCTCTCCTACTCGTCGTGATTGATTTATCTTGACTTTTACCGTAGCGACTATCGTCAGCCCTGGAAAACCTGCGCTAACGGCCCGTCCTTCAATCAGCAGGTTTACCAGTTTGCAGGTGAGGTTGACTTGAAGCCCAAAGATCTTAACCCACAATACATTTTTATTAATTGAAACTATTTGCTACAAAACACGGCACTCAGACAATGTCTTTTTCAAACATCCCCTGATCACAAAACGTTTCAAATCTAAAAATTCCTGGTACGCCTCACGTAAACGCAATATATATGCACTTACAATTGTTTACGCGATATTCCGTCTCTTTTATATGCGTAACGAGAGACGGGTGTAAATAGAGACAGTTCAAATTTCTGCCAGTAAAGGAGGTAGCTTATTTGATGAATTCGAACGTGTGTTTGGGGTGACACGTGGTGAATGTCAAAACTGTGTGTTACAACGTACTTCTTATATGCTTTTAAGTGGAACTGCTGTGTCATGAATATTTATACAGACGTCAGCACAAACGTCTGGTTAAACGCAGACGTAGAGTAAAGATCTCTTCACATACATCAGGGCCGTGCTCGGAACGTGTCAGGCCCGTGCATGGCCAGTGTCGGCCCAGGCACTAATGCTCCATCGTCAGCCCGGGCACGGACGTGTGTGAACGAGTTCATATAAAATGTACGCTACTATTTTTTTTTTTTTTGAGCCCCTGATGTTGCACGGCCCTGATGTGTGTGGATAGACCTTAAAGGCTAACTTACTGTGGCCATTCATATATTACGTCATCGAGGCCTTAAATCAGGTAAACAGTATCACTGTGTAATTTTATGCAAAGTTAATTATGAGATAAAAATATGGGATACAAAAATTGAGAAGCCCTAGACAAAGTGTATAGAGCTCCAAAGAAGACTATGTTGAAAAATAAAATGATTTTTTATTCAAAAACCTGTGATTCATTTAAAAAGAATAACGGACTTATCGATACGCCCTCGCACCATAGCATTGTGTAGACTCTACACAATGCGATGGTAATTATAAACGAACTCTACACTAGAGTTAGTATATTATAGTTTGTACATAACTGTTTTGATGGTGGAACAAACTCAAGATTGTTTTATTTTTCTTTTTTTTTTATATATATTTAGGACACGTCAATTTGACTTCACCTCGCCTGATGGTAAGCTGAAGGTAAAGTCTCAGGAAAGAGGGTCACCATTACATACACGTATCATGTTAACAATGGTGGCACTCAGCTTGACGGCCTCATCAGAAGAGGATTGTAGTCGCAGCACCGCGTGACACCCACCGGTCCCAATAGTACTGCGACCACTATCCCCCTGCCCGGCTATGCACTTGCTGACCCCTGAACGCAATCAAACCGAAATTTGATTACTATGGAGAGTTTTTCGCAATCGTGCACGGTGGTACCTACCCAGCCGAAATTTGTGACAAATTTGTGTCATCAAATTTCTACCACCAGTACGCGTACGTGTACGCGTGGTTGTGCCGCTAGAGGATGGACAAAAGACGATTCACAAAACAGACTAATACGAGGATATTTAATAGGCTACCTGGTAAGGGTCGACCTATGCGTACCTATGTATACGCGTGTATGAAAAACAATTATGAAACTAGAAGAAGCCTTAGGTGAACACCGAAGTCGGAACAATTGGAAAGACGTAATCTCTGCCTGTTTCAATGAGATAGAGGTATATATTTTTTTACTCATTACATCTATATACATAAAACCAATTCGGGTTAGTGACACCCTCTATAACTCGAGAAAGGGTGACCCGATCTTAGTGATCTTTGAGTTTTTGATCTCTCGCTGCCTATACTGTGGCAATTTTTTTACGCGGATATCCCCACGGATACACCATTATGTTGATGATGGTTGATAAGGTTAGGTAACCAAAATAACTTGATTCTAAAGCGGAACTAAGTTTGCCTAGTTAGTTAGTGTAAAATACATGTATGTATATTATATATAATGAGTAAACTAAAACGAAGGTTAGTGATTTCTATTTTCTTTTGATTGCTTTTGAAACATATTTAACATGAATTAACTCAGACTGAGTGCAAATCAGAGATAAAAGTTAAATGTAAGATTTTTAGGATTCCGTACCACAAAAGAAAAAATCGGAACCCTTATAGGATCACCTCGTTGTCTGTCTGTCAAGACGTTTTTGTCAGAAATGCAGAACGCAATACTCAGGTTTGTAAAGCCTTGAAGCTGTAAATAAATCAAACTTCTAGTTCAAAGCAATCAAAAGGCATAATTTATGTAGCAAATTTCAAATGCAAGGGTATCAAAACTTCCCGTTGAGCTAGAATCGAGAAATTTGGCAAGAAGCAAGGTCCGAAAGCAAGGTTGCGAAAACAGTAAATATATAGTTACCCACATTGCAAAAAAGAAATCTGTATATCTGTCTGTCAACGTGGAGGTATCAAGTTCAAATTAATATGAAATACTCAAGTCTAAGTAACTAAGTAACGTCATGAAACTATGAAAAAAATTAACTTTGTTGCCGTTTATGCAGTATATTTAGACAATTGTAAAGGAACCAAAATCAATAGGATACTTCCCGTTGAGCTAGCATTATGATAATATATTTTACTGAAAGTAAAGTCTTATAGCTCAAGTAAAGTTCGAAACATGTAGTTACCAACATTACAAAAAAAATATCTGTATTTCTGTCAAGACTAGAAGCTCTACAACAACGGTTCGCCCCTCAATCCAGTTTTGTACGGAAGTTGTTCTTCAGCGCACGAGTCCGACTTGCACTTGACCGATTCTTTTACTAACGAATGGAACGATAAAAACATTCTGTTCTGAAAAACGCGATTCTGTTTTTTTATCGCAGTCGGGATACTTTTTAAAGATCTTCATTTTTATACCCTACTCGATAAGGTTGAGTGAAATTATTTTTATAAATAACATAGGTATATTTTAGCGCCAAAAATCCGTATTTTTATTAGGTAGATTTCGATGAAATCGATCAACTATTGGTTTCTTGACTACTGTCGAATTTTAAAAAAAAATCTTCATAGGAGGTCTAGTTATGACCCCCTGAGTCCGAAATGACCACTGGTCAAAAAGTTTATATTTATATATATATATGTACGTATGGTTCCACTTCTCAAAATTTGCGGCACTCTCACGGTCGCATTTTTGCCCCGATCGCTTTCAAACTGCGGTCAAAAATTGCTTGGGTGTAAACTTAGTTTAAGTTCGTGAACGGGTGGAATCCGGCCTAAGGGGACGGTAGGGCCTCACTTTTTGTGTAATCAGTTTTTCCTCAAAATTTCACGTTTCATGAAAGATATTCGAACCGTTCTAATTTTATCCCATAGTATACATGAATACCAACAACTTTTAATTATAAACCTATAAGATTAAACCTTTAACTAAAAGTGGAGGGGGGAAAAACCAAAATTTTTCGGGAATAAAATCATAACTTCTAACCGGTGAACATTCTTTCGGTCGGAAACATTTTTAATCGATAGGCCATTTTTAAGTGTAAAATAAATGTCTGAAAATTTTTTCGCTAAAAGTTACCGTTTTCGAGAAAAAAAAATTAAACATGTTAAAAATGCGCTTGGCAGGGGGGCTTACTTCACGAAATATTGTTTAAAGTCCGTCCGTAGTTCTCTATATAAAATAATATTAATTGCTTCACGAAATCTACCTGTGCGTTCCCCCTGCGGGAACGGATTTTTTTATTTTGATATACCCAGTGTCTCACTCTCACAGTAAATACGAGTCTAACGACACCTCTCAAGCTAAATTCCATTGAGCCGTTCAGGCCGCAGAGCGTGCTAAACAATTATACATACATACATACTATCCAAAAACATAACCCTCCTTTTAGCACGGTCGGGTAAAAGCATGAAAATTCTTGATGTATGTACCATCGTACAGTCAACAAAAAATGTAGCTTAACAAATTCTAATTTATGGATCCACTTAGCTCTTAAACCTTTCTTAAAATAATAAATTTAACATCAAATATATTATATTAACTTCGTCATTAAACTACTTATAGATCAGTTTTTGGCCCATGTATACCAATGTAAAAAAAGGTTTGTAAATATTTTAGTATTCAGCCACTTTTGTCGTCGACTGTACCTACCTAACAGAAAACAAAATTATAAATATGTTTCCTCTAAGCTTACCGCTAATCCTCTTGTTCTCGGTGCGCTCCCGAAACTGTGACTGATAACTTGAACTGGAGGCACAGCACCGTCTGGGGTGGAAAGGATCGCTGGACCTCTTGGAAGGCGTTGCGGATTTTGTCCTACTCTCCCCTTACCAAACAGCCACATGCTTGGCATTACATCCGATTCTGTAACAAAACAGTATTACTAAACTTTTTGCTTAATCTATAGAAATGAATATGAGTCACTTTTGTTACCAAGCGCAAATCTTAAGAATGGCTTGTCTGATTTCGTTTCTTGTTATGTTTGTAATTGTCAGGACAAGATTTATATGAACGAAAATTTTGTGAATCGACGGGAATAGTTGGCTCCCGGATGCTGCCGCGGCAAACAGCTAGTATCTAATAAAAACCACGACTCCTTTTGTATTCGTACACGCTAATTTGTGAAGCCGCTATATCCAAAATTATATGAACGTATATGGTTTTTTTTATGTTTAGAACACGTCAATTTGACTTCACTTCGTCTGATGGTAAGCTGAAGGTAAAGTCTCAGGAAAGAGGGTCACCATTACATACACGTACCATGTTAACAATGGTGGCACTCAGCTTGACGGCCTCATCAGAAGAGGATTGTCGTCGCAGCACCGCGTGACACCCACGGGTGCCACTAGTGCTGCGACCACAATCCCCCTGCCCGGCTATGCGCTTGCTGACCCCTGAATGCAATCAAACCAAAATTGGATTACTATGGAGGGTTTTTCGCAATCGTGCACGGTGGTACCCACCCGGTAGAATTTTGTGACAAATTTATGTCATCAAATTTCTACCACCAGTAATGGGATTTTTGGGCATAAAATCCTTTAGATGTCAATAAGATGTATGATATAGGGCCCAAGACAGCTTTACGTTTAAGCCAGTACACCGGCTTTTTTTTATTAACAAATATAAATATGGCGCAGGGTTTCCACGTGGGGTTGGAGCGTCATGACAGCAGTCGCTCCGATAAAAGCTACGTAAGCCAAATCTAAAATAGGACGAGAGAGAAAGAGTAAATTAACCCTAAACTCTGAGATGAAATCCTCGGATGCTACCGGGAACAATACTAGGACAATTACTTAACTACTGTATAACTGCAAAGTTTAGATAGAAGAATTTATGTTTGTAACTCGATCACGCCAGAACAGCTGAACTGAGATAGACTACGGTCATTATTGTTAAATATTTCATTATAATATGACGCCATTTTTTTTTAAATGATGGGTAGAGAAACAGAGGGGTGCTTGGTTGGGGACCTCCACGCGGTGCACCCTGGGCAACGGAGACGGCAGCGCCTCTCTCCTAGGGCGGGAGAGACGCTGCCGCCTACGGCCAACTCCGACCGAAGCGAGGACGGCCCTGTTGAAGGCTGTTCGGAAGCTTTCCACGTGTCCCTCTGCTTAGCAGATGGCACAGTGGAGAGCAAGTAAGGGGGCCATCTCGAAACCGGAGATGGCCCAGGGTCAGTCGGGGTGCGAGGGATATGCTCTATGGGTAACCTTACACCCCGGCGTCTTAAGACCCGAGACGGCGTGCGGTTTTAGTCGGTTCAAGCCCGACATAACCGCCCCCGCTGGAGACCCCCCGCTCTCCAGCGGGGGCGGTATCCGAAGGGATTTCCGCACGAGAAAAAAAAAAAAAAGGTAGAGAAACAGACAACAGATTGAGTGTATACACAATGTTACTACAAACTAAACAACTTTTGTAAATCTGATGTCCACTTACATCTATACACAGCATTTCAGTGGCATCTTCGATGCTTTTTTAACAAATTTTAACTAACTTAAGTATCAACTAGTAGTAGCTATACACATACCAAATTCAATGACAAAATTAAAATAAAGATGTTATTCATTCACCGCGTATTATCTTTTAAAATTCATAAAAGCTATTATGAAAAATATTCATATTATGGTATATCTGTGAGGTACTTGCATAATCGGTATAATGGCACAATAAAAGTCTACAAGGTGGCATTATAAGTAAAAAAAGAAACGGCCACCTAGATACTAATAATAATATTAGATCCAAGCTTTTAGATTTTTTTTAAAAGCTATGTCCCCAAACGAACACTTACATGATTAGAAAAGTAGCCAATTTCGCCAAACTTGGGGGCCGTTTAGGTTCACGCAATCCATTTTTTCCATGTTAATCAATTAATAGTAGTTTGCAGTTCTTATCAGGCATCACTCATCGGGGTAATGGCACCACGCCCTGTAGTTTGAGAAGGCTACCGGCGCATAATTATAGTCAAACAATTACTAGAATGTTGTAAATGTGACAATCTACCAATGGCACTCCCAAGATCGAACATATCAGGCTTAAGAAATGAAAAGATAGAGAATTATAGTTATTTAGTATGAAAACAGTAAGAAATAAAAGCTGTAAAGTGTAAGGCAAACCTAGAAGAGAAGGAAAAGGTGGCCCCGGGCTCCGAAGTGGAACAACGCTGATCGGGATGACGTTGAAGATGATGATGACGAGGAAGAGAAAAGTGTATTTATAATAATTATTTTTTTCTGTATACCTCCAACTTAGGCAATGAAGCAATTCAATGAATAAAATCAAGAGAAAATGCATCGCAGCTATCATGTGTGCGCCACAATGCTGTAAAGGAATTAATCAGTTTCCGAACTGACGATGTTTGTGAGTAGGTACACCAATTCTTTTTTCACCACTTAGGTGGCAGACAAGCACACGCCCACCTGATGGGAAGTGGTTACCGCGGCCTATAGACGTTTTTTTCTGTATACCTCCAACTTAGGCAATGAAGCAATTCAATGAATAAAATCAAGAGAAAATGCATCGCAGCTATCATGTGTGCGCCACAATGCTGTAAAGGAATTAATCAGTTTCCGAACTGACGATGTTTGTGAGTAGGTACACCAATTCTTTTTTCACCACTTAGGTGGCAGACAAGCACACGCCCACCTGATGAGAAGTGGTTACCGCGGCCTATAGACGTTTGGAAAACCAGTGGCGTCACACTCTGCGCCGACCCTGTAAAAACCTTCTAAAATTCTTGAAGAACCCTATATTGTAGTCGCTTGGGAAAATCACAGCAGAGAGATCATTCCACAGCCTGATGGTGCGCGAAATGCCTTTCATATCTCACTGTACGCACTGTTTCCGGTTGCAACGTGTGAGGATGAATTCCCTGTCTGTGGCGAGCGGTGCGATGATAGAATGTGGCCGTGGGCATCATATCAAATCTAGTGGGGCGGAAATCACACAGTGATTGTCAAACTTCGGGTCAAACTAGATTTTTTTGTTGCAGTATTTTTATTCAAAATTTCAGACCTAAGGCTTTATGCATATTATTCGACGCGTCTGTATATATTGAGCAATAAATATGAAGAAAATGAAATCAAATCAAACGTCTTCGACGTCAAAAACACAAAAAAATGTTTTTTTAGGGACAATTTGTATGGTAGGTACCCGAAACCTTGAACGTACAAACCCCAAAATCTAATCAGTTCTTCCCATTAACCAAACCAGTTGATTGGCAAAAGACTTTTTTAAATCGGATAAGTGGTTCTTGAGTTATTGCGTAAACAGACATCCAGACATCCAGACATCCAGACCAACAGACAGACCGACATAAAATTTTTTTTTGCTTAATTAGACTTAGAATCATGTGAAACGTCGAGAAAAGTGATAAAAAGTGGGTGTAAGATTTTGATTTTTATTCGTGATTTTAAGACTTCGGTGTCCACCTGGTTGGTGGCCCGAAGTAATAGTTCTTCTGAGCAACCACTATTGTATAGTCGGTAGAACACACACATAGAAGCAAAATCTCTCCTAAGGCGGAAAGGTTCTACACTGCCTGTAAGTACAGGATTGTCGGAGTCGAATGGGGGTCAATCTGATATGAGGTGCCCCGGCAAAAAGGGGCTGGACTTGCAACTTATAAAGAAGAAGTCTTTGCTCCGCAGTGAAGTACTGTTGAGCACTCCAAATTCCTTAGATGCCAAGTTGGACTTGTCCTCAGGTGACCTCTACGGTGACTGCGGTACTGGGCCTCGCTGGAGATACCGACACCGAGGATCGCGATACTTCTAGAGATGGTGAGCGGTGTGTTCAGGAATTGTGGCGCTACAATTAATGGTGTTTTCTTAACGGTGAATGCACATACTTGTGTCTTAGTGAGGTTGAATTGGATGAGGTTTAGTCTTCCCCAATCGAGCACGCTTATGAGTGTAGTCTCGATTTCAGACACAAGTCGTTCGCGACTTTCTTCGCGATGTTTTAGATTCCTTATTAAATTTCAAATTAAGTTTATTAAACACTAGCTGACCCGGCAGACTTCGTACTGCCTCAATCGATAACAACTTCCATATTTATTCACCTTTTAAACCTTCCCTGAACATCCACGAACATTTCAAGACCAAGATAAGATAAATCCGTTCAGCCGTTCTCGAGTTTTAGCGAGACTAACGAACAGCAATTGATTTTTATATATATAGAAGAAGAAGATTATGTACATGTCAACGCAACATGTACTAAGACAGCATAAATGCAATATTCACTTGCACTCCAAATATTTACGTTTCGCTCTAATCATTGTGACGTCACTATGTGACACAATTTTGTATTGAAATTGTTTTTTTTTTTAATCAAATATCTTTAAAACGATTTGACCTAAGACTTTTTCACTTTAGCAGTTCATTATATTATTACCAAATGTACACTTCACGACAGTAAAAAGAAATTGTCAACATCCCCATTGGCAACTACATAAGTATGTATTAGATTATTTGTGGTTTTATGTTCCGTTCGCTATTCAGGACCAAGTATGAATACTGTTTATTATGTGAACACTTAGCTAATTATTAGAAATAACAATTACTATTGAGTAACATGTTTCTATTTGTCACCAATATCGTCATATTTACCCCAACGGTTATCACGGTTGGATCCAAAGTATATGCACTTTGGAGCATGGATCTCCCCTCTTAGCCTTCTGAAGTGGCTAATCTTGGCTTTAATGGAAGCTACTGTCGTCTGACCCCTCAACTTCGAGAGGAATGCCTGCGACAGAGTCCTTTCCGTTAATTTTCAGGTGTACCTGCTCGTAAGTTAGGTTGCTTGGCCCGAAAATTTTGGTGGGGCCCCGTACACATAGTCGTTAAACAGTACCTGTTGACCCGTTTGACTCGGTGCAAAGATGGGCGCTGAGGATCGTCGACGATCCCGTGCCTTCAGGCAGTGTGGAACCTCTCAGCGATAGGAGAGATTTTGCCTCTCTGTACGTGTTCTACCGCCTATATAATGGTATTTGTTCAGAAGAATTATTCGATATGATGCCCACAGCCACAATTCTATCATCAGACCGCTCGCCACAGACAGGGAATTCATCTGTGGTTTTCCCAAGCGACTATAATATAGAGTTCTTCAAGAAGGGCATTAGACGGTTTCTACAGGATCGACAGTGCGAATGTGACGCCCCTGGTGTTGCACAGGTCCTTAAGCCACGGTAACCACTTCCCATCAGGTAGGTCGTGTGCTTGTCTGCCACCTACATGACATAAAAATAGTACCGTTCGAATAGTAAGCGGATTTGGCCATTGATCCCGATCGACTTATGAGAATTCTAAGACAAAAATTTCAATATAACTCTTACCTAAGCCGTACTTGAGTAAGAAATGTGAATCTTCATTCACTTTTATTACTCAAATACCTGCCATGAAATTTGAAGAGATATACACAAATGCGCATTGAACTTACATTCTTTTTTTGGATGGTTTCTTTCCTTGAGCTGCAGTCTGTACGCTACGACTACGTAAAAATTTGTGAAGACAATTTATACCTAATGTATACCATTAGGTATAAATTGCTGTTGCCTGCGGCTTCATCCATGCGAAATACCGTTTTCGCGGCTTAAATGAACCTATTTTGGGATAACAATTAGCCTACGTGCTGTTCCAGACTGAGATATCGATGATCTCTGTGTTAACTTTCAGTCAGATCCGATCAGCTGCATTCTAGCGTGATTGAGTTAAAAAACCAGAGACAAAACGAGTACAATCTATGAAATGAATAAAAATGAATCGCTGTAATGTATATTAAGTGCATAACTTCCGAACAACTGCAACAAATTAGATAATTCCTTCTTTTTTGTGTTCGTTATTGTCAGGACAAGGTTAGTTTGAAAGAAAAAATTAGGAAAGTCCTCGGATATGTGCTATTATCGCAGAGGAGTGAAGCCTGGGGGGCGCGCAGCTAGTTACAAAATAAAACCTCCATAATGTGATGTACATCATTCAAAGCTTGCACTTTGGAGCTAGGAATCCACTCTCCTACTCTATGATTTGCTTTATCAACCGCCGAATGTTTTTTAAATTTACCGTCCCAACCGCGAAAAAACAGCTTGCACCGGAACCTCGTCCGTCAATCAACAGGGGTGCCGGCTTGTAGCTGACTTTGGCGTGGGCTCTGAAGATGGTGATGTGTATACACCCTAATAATCTGAAGATATATATGGACTTTCTTTTTCGTGCGGAAATCCCCTCTGATTCCCCCCCACCGGCCAGCGGGGGTGGTTACCTTAAATCGAAATGGTGATCAAGCGTGACATGTAGTGAGCAAGTATATGTATAACTCGCTGATGCGAGCCTAAATATGTTTATATTATTAAATTAGAGATTTAACCTTTATTGAATGTAAGGTAAAGTAAAATCTCAGCCACCGCTAATACTTTCAAAACTCAAATTGGTCCTGAGTGAACCCACTTAAGGACAATTTGAAGTGAAGTAGTTTTCTCGTTCCATAATAGTTTATTCGATTTACGAATGGCAGTAAAGCCGGTATTAGTTATATGATTACATTTACCTACTCGTACGTTATATAAAAGTAGCTTGGATCGAAGTCAAGAGGTTGCTTTAATTGATGCTTTAAATAATTAACGAAAAATATTTACATAAAAAGTCAGAACCAACACTATATAGTTCCATGGGATAAATTGACACTGGAACTAAATGAGGACAATACTAATACGCCATATTAACTTCAAACATTATTGAATTGAGCATACAATTTTAACTATATTTTTAAAAGGTTGAACGACAATTTTACTAAGAATGTATATAAGAAAGTTTCAATGTAAATTCATTCATAATATTACCTATTTTTTTGTCACTGATTGACATACCTAGATACACCTAGGTCAACCCTTACCAGGTTACCCATCATCCTCGCTTCATAAATCTGTTTCGTCATTCCTCTTACGTCTATCCTCTCTACGTGTCCAAACCACCTAAGCATCCCCCCTCGCTTCATAATCTGTTTTGACATTCCTCTTTCGTCCATCCTCTCTACGTGTCCAAGCATCCAACCAACTAAGCATCCCTTTCATGCTTCTCCAGCCAAACCTAGCATTTACTACCGTACATAACAGTAGGGGTCAACACTCCTCTATGTAAAGGCAGTCGTACCTCTTGAGAGCCGTTCTTTGCTGCTCATAAAGTTTGCAGTTTCATTCACGTAACTTCCTGCCAAAACACTTCTCTCAATATGACAGTACTTTCGACTTATCCTTTGTTTGAAATTACAGTTTCAATGTAATAATCACATTAATCACCAAATGTTGTACTTACATATCGACACCAGCAGGTAACACTACCTTAACTTAAAATTTGGCTATTTCACGTCTTTGGTGCCAAATAATTAGTCGTGGCGTTTTACATATTATGTACTGAACATTTCGTGTAACATTAAAAAAAACCCGTAACATAGCTATGAACACTCCTGACTACTTTCCCTTTCAAACAAAAAAAAACAAATTCACAACCGGTTCATACGTTCGGGAGCTGAGTGGGAGACAGACACATACAAAAAACAAACAAACAAAAAATGAAGAAGTTTTTAATGCTACTACGCTAAGTTAAGGCCGTTGCATACGTGAAGAATTTTTATACGGATGAGACGGGGAGTGTTAGAAATATCGTTTCGTACAAATGTATATAAAAGTGCATATGTCACGGAGACGTGGACGGGACGGGAACGTGGCACTCATGGGGCGGAAAAACTATCGTCGCCGATGACTAGCGCGTATCCTGTACCGTCCATGTTTCCGCATGCACAGTCACTCCGTTCGTAGAGAGAAGTAGTGATGCCATGCTGATGCAAATGTCGAAAATGGACGGCGAAAAAACCGCTAGCAGTTTTAATTCCTACAGAAAGTAGACTGAATAGTTAAATTCTAGTTTACACTGCGTTAAGTGGCGCTTAAAAAATATACTTAGGTATTTAAATATATTGTCAAATTGTTTAATATTATAAGTTGTAAGTTGGAGGTTGTCATGATATAGTACGCTAACTGTTAGTTGGCGTAGTTTATCGTGAATGTCTTTATATCTTTTCAGATACATACTCGGCTCATTTATGTTATTATAAAAACGAACTATTAATTTTTAAAAGTTTATAATAGTATTCTATCCAGCTTTAAAATAACTAACTACATAAAAAGTTTCAATACATGATCTTCATTTAATTAGAAGTTATCACATTTTCACCATTAAAACGCTCTGGTGAAAAATTAACATTTGAGAGTAAGCGTAGTCTAAGTTACTGGTGTCGAAATATATTTCGCGAACACATGCCAATACTTCATGGAAAATATCCAATAAGGATTTTTTTTCTTATAATAGTTCTCTATAGTTTCTTTACTTCTCGTTTTACATGCCAACATTTTCTCAAGACAGTCGGACGAATCATTTGAATGAGGAACCACATATGTTAATATTTTTGTCTAAATAACTCATAAATTAATCTTAATCTTTGATATTATCGGCGACTGGTTTCAGTCGGTTCAAGCCCGACATAACGGGGGGTGGGGGGGGGTAACCGAGGGGATTTCCACACGAAAAAATAAAGGTACTTATATAGTGGTTTCTACCTTTTTTTCGTGCAGAAATCCTATCGTATACCCCCGCGCCGGGCAACGGGGGCGTTTATGTCGGGCTTGAACCGGCTAAAACCGTACGCCATCTCGGGTCTTCCAACGCTGGAGTGTAAGGTTGCCTATAAGGCATATCCCTCGCACCTCGACTGACCCTGGGCCATCTCCGATATTTTGTTTTTTGTAGTTTGGGAACCAAGATGTCCCCGTCTTGCCCCGGTTTAGGGGAGGGGCGCTAGTCCTGCTTCTGCTGGGGTGACAGGCGGCCGCATCTGCCACCCCCAGGCCTGCACTCATGGAGGGCAGAGGTCGACTATATAAGTACCTAAATCACTTTGCAACGAGCAGGCCATTAATATTTGCCTCCTTAGTGGTTTTTAAATCCAAAAATCGTCCTACAATAAAATCAGTAACAATCATCGATAACCGAACTAGAGATAATAATAGGAGTGTTTGGCTGTGTCTGATACTTGGCAAGGCTTCAGTTCTTGATTAAAACATTTAATCAGTAAATATAACGACACAGAGGCATAATCTTGGATACGGTATAACTAAAATAATTATGTTAACTTTAATTTTCCAGTGAAATTATCAAACTAATTTATCTTTCTGCGGCTATCTCTTGGTGACAGGAGAAAGATGTTAATACCAATATACAAAAATAACTTCTTTGATAGTTTAAATTATGGATGTATTTACAGAACAAATCTAAGAGGGCTTATTAGCATTCTAGAAACCATATTACTATCGCCGATAATATCAAACGTTTAGATTAATTTATGAGTTATTTAGACAAAAATATTAACATATGTGGTTCCTCATTCAAATGATTCGTCCGACTGTCTTGAGAAAATGTTGGCATGTAAAACGAGAAGTAAAGAAACTATAGAGAACTATTATAAGAAAAAAAATCCTTATTGGATATTTTCCATGAAGTATTGGCATGTGTTCGCGAAATATATTTCGACACCAGTAACTTAGACTACGCTTACTCTCAAATGTTAATTTTTCACCAGAGCGTTTTAATGGTGAAAATGTGATAACTTCTAATTAAATGAAGATCATGTATTGAAACTTTTTATGTAGTTAGTTATTTTAAAGCTGGATAGAATACTATTATAAACTTTTAAAAATTAATAGTTCGTTTTTATAATAACATAAATGAGCCGAGTATGTATCTGAAAAGATATAAAGACATTCACGATAAACTACGCCAACTAACAGTTAAGCTATTCTAAGTTTGAGTCTAGATAGTGCTATGTAGATTCAAGAATATTGCTATTATTTTCAGTGATTTTGACATTTACACCTGAAGTTACCGCATCGCATCTAAAACCACGTTCATAAAATTCGTGTATCAATGACTTGTTCAGTCCTACAGCTCTTCTGGGACTTCACTTTAATTAATGTCATTATATTATTTCGTTGATTAATCGTGAGCCTAATATAGACTAATATTTTTATATGCCCAGTGCGAGTTTACAGGTACAATAACATTGAATTGAATCATCACTATACACAGCATATAAATGTGTTTGGAAGTTCGTAGATACATTAGATATTATATACGCTATGAATGATTTTAATATACGATATTAACTGCATCTTTAGTAACAGGTAATAACGGGCCGCGAGTCCTTAATCGTACTTTAATATCATGAATGTGAAAGTAAAAGTTATGAGGATTGATTTATGTATGTGTGTGGGTGTGTGTGTGTTATTTTTACTCTATCACGCAAAAATGTTCATAAATTTTTGCATGAAATGTAATACCTATAAAGGAGCAATTCTTGTATATATATTATATATATATAATTAGAATCTCGGCAACTGCCCCAATGATTGTCATAAATTTCAGTATGCAGGGGGTTTCAGGCGCAATAAATCTAGCCACGTTAATTTATAGAAAACTTCGAAAAAGAAAAAAACCGAGCAAAGTTCAGTCATCCAGGCACTAGATTATAATCTGGCATAACTTCATCACAGGTTAATATTTTTCTTTCGAGCAGGTACCTTTTTTTATTTATTTTTTTCGTGCGGAAATCCCTTCGGATACCCCTCCGCCGGCCAGCGGGGGCGGTTATGTCGGGCTTGAACCGACTAAAACCGCACGCCGTCTCGGGTCTACAGAAGCCGGGGTGTAAGGTTGCCCATAGAGCATATCCCTCGCACCCCGACTGACCCTGGGCCATCTCCGGTTTCGAGACGGCCCCCTCGGGAAAGATGGCCCCCTCGGGTCGAGCAGGTACCTGAAGGTCCATGAGCGCAGGTCTGAGGGTGGCCGGTGAGGCCGCCTGTCACCCCAGCAGAAGCAGGCCGGAACGGTGGGGCGATCAGCGCCCCTCCCCCAAACCGGGGCAAGACGGGGACACCGTGGTTCCCAACCCCGAAGGGGCCATCTCGAAACCGGAGATGGCCCAGGGTCAGTCGGGGTGCGAGGGATATGCTCCATGGGCAACCTTACACCCCCCGAGACGGCGTGCGGTTTTAGTCGTTTCAAGCCCGACATAACCACCCCCGCTGGCCAGCGGGGGGGTATCCAAAGGGATTTCCGCACGAAAAAAAAAAAGGTACCTGTAGGTCGCGGGAACAAGACCAGTGTTTCACGTGGCCGAAGACACGGGTAACATCTGGTAGGTTCTAATATTCTAAGTCATACTAACCAGCGCTCATCATCATCATCATCATCATAGCGTTGGTCCCAATTGCATCCAAAACCCGAAGCCCCAATGGTAGTCATTAATGGTCTTAGCTTATTTACCAAAAACCTTTGTGTTACACTACACTTGCGCATTTTTTTACTGATTATCAGTGCCAGCGAGGAGATAACCATAGTATATTAATTACTCTGTGCTCAGTGGTGACTGGTAATGTAGTATTTGTAGCGAACAGCGAGAATATACCGAAAATCTATGTACGAACATGGTACTTAGACAAAGTCACATTCCATTACGCAAGGGGAAAACGCCAGTTCAAAATGTTTAGGAGATACATTATTTGTCGAGACGTCACGTGTAACAAATAATGTCACTCCCATACATTTCGGACTTTTGAAGGTTCGCTTCGTAGCGATTCCACTAGTAGAATGTCACATACAGGCCCAGGGTCTGTAGACAAAGTGACTTTCAAAGTGTATGGGAGTGATATTATTTGTTACACGTGACATGTCGACAAAAATGTCACTCCCATACATTTCGGACTTTTGAAGGTTCGCTTCGTAGCGATTCCACTAGTAGAATGTCACTTTGTCTAGGCCCCCAGCTCGTTGCTCGCTTATTTCCCCGCAATTACTGCAGGAGTTCTCATTATGTAACAGTTGTATTATACCGTGTAACATCAGTCAGCACATAGCCGTAGTACATAGTTACGATAAACAAGCTACAGTTTAATTTATCGAGGCGGCCGGCCCAGTTTGATAAAAATACTGCCAAAGTAAATGTTTTATTTATAACTGTTTGCTTTGGCATCCACTCTCTACTGAAGACTAGACTGTAAAATTGAAAATATTCTGTGACGCAAGAGGTGGTTATGGTGACCTGTAGATGCAACCAATACTTTTAGAAGATAGTAGAACCCATAATTGTAATAACTATCAATGATATTTTATAATCAAAGTTCATATAAGCATTACTCCGGGGTGTAAGGTTGCCCATAAAGCATATCCCTCGCATCCCGACTGACCCTGGGTCTTCTACTGTTTGGGGGAGGGGCGCTAGTCGCCCCGCCGTCCCGGCCTGCTTCTGCTAGGGTGACAGGCGGCCTCATCTGCCATCCCCAGGCCTGCGCTCATGGAGGACGGAGGTATTTAGTTTTTAATGTGTCTAGACAAGTATATTTAGGTATTACTCAACGACCATATATATTGGTTGTGTGAATCTTCTCTTGCTCAGACGTGAATAATCACTCTCAAACTTTTTCGTTCCTAATAAAGATAAAATTTAACTAAGACGTTGTCATGTCGAAACTGTTTACAAGACAATGGAATGACTTCAAGGATTCGTGCTTGGCGAAATGATCTGTTATCGCAATACCGACATCAAAACATCGAAAGTCTTCCGTGATGTATGACAGAAGTCACACTTTGTTCTCGTTCGCATTCACTGATTAGTGCATGTGCTGTGCTTGCGTTATGGCCACAGAACACATGCCACAAACATATCATTGAGATTGAGATACAGATGGAACATGTCCGATATTTAGACCACATACGAAATGTAGCTCAGAAGAGGTCGAACTAGGCTGACAAACTCTACGAATAACTGCGTAACAGTCTGCATACGTTAATGAAATTGATTGAAATAAACATTTTTTTATTCAAATTTTAGGCAGGTCACTGGAATTAGAATGGCAACGAGTACAATTGTTCCGTTATTTATTTAATTTTAAGCAATATTATTATTTACAAGTAACAAATATAGATATATATATATATATATACCTAGTCCAGCCATAAGTTTTGTTACAAATGAAAATGCATTTTTTTAAATGAAGTAATGTAATATTATTAAAATTTATACCTACATATTTAATAAAGTCTTAGCAAAAAATAAAAATATATTTTATTCGAAATGGCCACCTTTGGCTTTTATACAGGCCTTTAATCTGTTTGGCCACGAATCTATGGATTTACGCACTGTTTCCAAGGGAAATTTTGCCACTACTTGTTCCAAAGATTTTTTAAGAGACTCAATGTCGCCGTGTCGTTTAGAGCAGGCCATGTCCTCTAAACCTGACCATAATTTGTAGTCTAAAGGGTTGAGGTCTGGGCTAGATGAGGGCCAGTCTTCAGCTCTTATAAAGTCCGGAACGTTGGTTTCTAGCCAGGCTTGGGTAGTTCGTGCCTTGTGACCAGGAGCAGAGTCCTGCTGGAAAGTCCACGGTATATCTTTAAAAAGTGTATTTCTGAGAGGTTTCACAACATGATCCAAGACAGTATCTTGATACAATTTGGCTGAAGTTTTCACTCCTTTTTCACAAAAATGTAAACTCCCTGATAAGACATGCCCCACTAAACCATCACTGACGCAGGATGATGACCACGTTGTACCTTTCCGACCACTCGAGCAGATTCCTTAGAACTGTGAGCGTACACTTTATCATTTTGCTTATTGTAGTGTTCTTCAATCGTGAAATTTTTTTTACCGGTAAAGAGGATATTTCTGTGCCTTTCACCTGCGTATCGCGACAGAAGGCGCTTTGACCGATCCACTCTCTTTAATCGTAAAGATTGATTTAGAGCATGTCCTGTATGTATATCGACGATAAGCACCGAGCTTCAGGTCTTTTTTTATAATACGTGACAGAGTCCTAGCGGGAATCTTCATTTCTCGCGATAAGATTTTTTGCTTCCTTATGGGGTTTCGACGAATTCTGGCTTTAACAGCATTTAAACCTTTAAGCATTAGTAGCCTTTGTAGTTCTAACAGAACCCGGCCGTCCCGATCTTTTCTGGTCTTCGACAGACGAAGTATTGTTGTTTATATTGATAGTACGATAGGTATACGAACATACGGCTGATACCAAGTTTTTGAGGTGTCTGGAATATGACCGACGGCTCCATACCCACTTTGTGAAAGGCGATCACTGCGATTATATTTTCTTTAACACCCCATTCCATATTGTAATTCGATAATAAACACGAAAAATATGTGAAATTCCGCGAAATCGAAAGAAGTTTTTAAAATAATATAAAATATATATATATAAAATAAATAATGTTCCAAATTCAAAATAATTAATAAGTTCAAAAAGAAAGAAAAGTTTTGATGTAACAGTATTTATGGCCAACAGCAAGACAAGAAATTTTATTGACACGTTGCCCGCGCTTCCGCCCTCCTAAAATACTAACAAACACAAACTTTTCCATTAAAATATTAATAGGATTATATTCGTTCGTAGTTGGTATATTATACTTATTATAAACTGCTATTTCCAGGGCAATCTAACTAAAGCAAGCAAACTCAAAAGTTCACCAGACTACAGTTTGTTATGATCTTAAGATCTAAGTGCAATTAGATGTTACAGAAGTTTAGTAGTTATAAGTTATATCTTTGTTCAGCTCGATAATTTTATATTAAAACTAGTTGTGTCCGCGTTATCTTAGATCTGGATTTTAATTTCTTGCACGGAAACTTTATACTTTTTCTAAAATAAAAATAGCATCCTTTATAACAACAGCTATCCTTAATAACATCAGCTATCTGCAGTAAAAATCGCCTCAAAATCAGCCCAGCCACTTGAATTTACCCGGAATGAACAAACAGAAAAACAGACAGACAAAAATCTTAAAATTTTACAACAACAACTTCCCAAACAAATAAATATTGCACGATTCCTTTCCTGTGGTGATGAGGGTAATAATGAATTTTGGATCATACCTATAGGTAAAGTTACAGCTGATATTGTTGTTTCGTTAATGTATTATTTTGATAAGTCTAAGTTATTAATTTTAGTAAACACTGTTCAACTCTGAGACAGTTTTAAAATATAAAAATGGTTATATAAATTAAACTTCATAGTTTATTTATTCAAATTTACATTGATCAGTGTAGTTTAAAGGTTGAACGTTGATATTCCTAGACAAAGAGTATAGTAGTGTATATAATACTATTGTCCTTATATACTCATATAAGTAATTTAAATTTTCTTCAATTACTTTAGTTGGGAGCCAGTCAATCTAATTTAACTTCATCATCATCATCATCAAACTATTCTAGTCCACTGCTGGACATAGGTCTCCCCTAATGAGCGCCATAGCGTAAAAATAAAATTTCCCTATTCCTTCACTTGATTTCGCTTAACTTGGCTTGTGGGAGCGGATGCAGTCTGACCTCCCAACCTGACAGCACATCATGCGCCAGAACCTCTTCCGTCGTACAGCCAGTCTAGCCGTATACATCTAAGTAATTAATTACTTGTATATAGTAAAAAGAGATACATATTCTATTAGCATTGCTAGTGCTTTAGCTAATGCGCCTGGCTTGCAATCAACAGGTATCCCCTCTCCCCACGTACGCCAACCAACGTAAGCCATGTTTTAACACAGGCAATTAAACTTAATTGCTCGTGTTAGCGTCAATATTAGTTATGTCAAGCCTGTTAAACTAGCTAGAATAACTAAGAATTCAGCTACGCGATGTAACTTGTCAGTTTGTAAGGCCACCTACAAGTTCATTTCAATTTCCCGTTATTTTAGTTACTTAATATAGGTACTATAATACTATAGTACTATATAGTACATGTATATGTAGTAGTAGGTACTATAGTACTATAAAGGTCCGGCTTGTACAAACGTTCATTTATCCCTTTTACGGGTGAAATTTTAAAAGAAATGCTGATACATGTGTTCATTTATTTTTAACGGTAGGTACATGACATAACCGCCCCCGCTGGCCAGCGGGGGGGTATCCGAAGGGATTGCGGCACGGAAAAAAAAAGGAGGGATTACCGCGAAAAAAAAAAAAGTACATAAAATGTAGTTCTTCTAACTTTGAAAATAACGGGTGTCCGTAACACAAACGTTCTTCCCTTATTTTACCATCGGAGTGAAATTTTCAAAAATCCTTCCTTAGTAAATGTTTAAAGAGCAACGACTGCTAAAATTTTAAGTTTGTCAATCATTCAATCGATTGAGACAAGTACCTTTTTTTTCTTTTTTTCGGATATCCCTTCGGATACCCCCCCGCCGGGCAGCGGGGGCAGTTATGTCGCGCTTGAACCGACTAAAACCGCACGCCGTCTCGGTTCTTCAGACGCCGGGGTGTAAGGTTGCCCATAGAGCATATCCCTCGCACCCCGACTGACCCTGGGACAAGTACCTAATCACTACATATTATAAAACAAACTCATCCGCTGCGTCTGTCTTCCTGTCTGTTCGCAATAAACTTAAAAACTACTGCACCGATTTTCATGCTGATTTCACCAGTAGATAGAGTGGTTTTTGTATACATTGGCTAAAATGTAGGTGTCGGAAAAAATAGCTGTCTGGGAGCTTTCAACGCAAACGCTGCCTAAACCCTTTGAGATAAAGCAAAATGATGTATGGTAGAATTGTATATGTTATATAGGTTGTGGTGGTGAATAGGGTACCATGGGTAGCGAGAACGGGGTCAGATTTCCACGCGGGTGAAGCCGTGTGTAACAGCTAGTTAATTATATGTGTAGACTAGCTGTGCTCCCGGGTTCGGAAATCCCTTCGGATACCCCCCCCCCCCCGCTGGCTAGCGGGGGTGGTTATGTCGTGTCTCAACTAAAACCGCACGGTGTCCTCCCCAAGTGTCCGTTGCCGGGCACCTCGGGTAAGCCCTCGAAAGGATAACCCCAGGTTACGAGTTGGTTCCTGTCGTAAATTTTAACACTAGTCAGAGCTAAGACTTCTTTATTCATAATCAGAATGCATCCAGCTGCATCATAAACTTGCACTATGGAGCACGGGGTTCATTATTCTAATCTTGATTTCTTTTACGAGACTTTTACGAGAGCGTATCTGTCATCTGATCCCCAAGGGGAAATTATTCGCCAGAGCCTCTTATCAATCAATAATCTGTAGATTTCAATGGGGCTTCATACACCAAAAAACTTTTTTATTTAAAGAGTACTTTGCGCTTAATGTTCAATTAGGATGTTTGTATCATCGCACCAATCCACCAGTTGATATCATTTTGTAAGTGATGACTCAAATCCCAAATTTAGTGAAGATAAAATTAAATTGTACATAAACATCAGTCATTGGAAATAAAAGTATAATTAAATAATACACTGTTAAAAGGAAAAGGTTAGAAATCATATCATGGAAGACGTAGATCTGGTCCAAGTCAGGCGGCATTTAAAGATATTCAAATAGGAAAGATAATAGAGGCGTGGATTTGTAAATTATAAAACCATTTAAGTATTTGGAAAATGTTTTTAACCAATCAACAAATGCAAATGAAGTGATCCATGATCGAAAATATATGCGAACAAATGCGAAAATATATTTAACATTTGAAATGTTCGTTCAAGCACTAGTAATATTTCTGAATTATTCACCACTTGCTACTGAATTTGTAAGTTTTATAGGTATGCACAGTTCCATTCGGTAAGTCGAAACTTTGGCGATCTCTTAGAAAACGAACCGGGAATGTTTAAAACTAAATTATGAAATGGCTTCCGACTCCTCTCAAATGCATTAACAAACTAATTAGATCGATAGCATATCAACGTTTAAAAATTCACGACATAATTGCACTAGCTTTATTTATTCCATAAAATAGTACTTACTGTAATCAAATCATTATAATGACTATTATTAGTCGCGGGTATACCGAATTTTATCATAATACCTCTGTATAAAATAACACAAAAATTCTACATCTTGATTGTATAAAAAGTCTTAAGACATGACTGCCAACACATGCAAATATACAAAAAAATATATATGAATCAGCAAAATCACGGTTATATTAACATATTGTTGGTATAAACAAAATAAACTATTGTAAACCGTTTTCAAATCTTTCTATTCTTACGTCACAATAAATTACGTTCGAATATAGTAAAAGCTTTTAATTGAACATGTGAAATGAAGTGCTCTTAAAAAGTATTTTCTATTAAAGTTTAATAAAAGTTGCATGAGGTTAAGTTTGACTTTGAAACGCAAAAATAAAACTAATAATTTAACTTACCGCCAAATTACAATAATGACCCAGTTATGCGCAGCTTCTGTGCGTACTTTATTAAATAGGGATTTAAAAAAAGTTGCGCGCAATCGGATTACTGATGAACGGCCGCGGTTGCTATGGTCATCGCGGTAAGTGTGTAAGTTGCGAATGAACGCCACCTCACCTACAGTAGAGGGCATGCGTGATATGACGCCCCATGAATGACAAAACTTTTCAAAGGATTCTCTTGATGTAATGTTCTGAAATAGACGAAGAGTGTAATGTCTTTTATTAAAAACTAATCAGTTCAATTGTGAAACGATAGAAGGCTGTTCTTTTCCTTATTCATAATACTTACCTACTCCTTGTAAATATTTTTTACGTCGTGTTTTAGTGCTCTACCAATTTAACTAGCGACATTTTTTTTGTTGTAAATAAGTTGTTACAAATTATGCAACGTAGAGAGAGAGAGAGTTTATTAAGTATGGATATACTAGGTATAGCTCCAGACTATAGGTAAACTGAATTTAATTTTAAAAAATCTAAATCGTAACTATTTACAATGATTACGTGCACCGATATAAGGAATTAACCGTATACAAAGATGTCATTGAAGTTACCATCTGTAGGTAGGTAGGTACATCTTTGATTTAAATCGATTCCCACAATGTGATTCCGTTTAATCAGACTAAGTGAGTCGTTGATATAACCGTTAAACGCCTAACACATTAAAAAACATGCACTTACAATAAATAATTTTATTATTAGTCATCACCTGTTTATACACACATCCAAAAGTATTTAAAAAGTCATTTGGAAATTATTTTCAAGAAAGCATGACTAATTTATTAACGTCTAAAAGTTAAGATGAAAACAGATACCGTAATGTGTAACTTTGTTGTCAATATGTACTTACTTAGATATTTTGCTGTTGTCACGAATTTCAAAACTGAATTAGGTACACAATCTAAATGATTTTATCTAAATTTTAGAAAGTTTACAGTATGGAAGGAACAAATTTACAGAGTCATCTGTTACACACTTGTAGTACTATTTCAATAGTGAGGTGAAAGTTATAATCCAGAGAGATATGTACGATGTAGTTAACGTAAAAATTCACAGATGTCGGTTGCATGCTCCCCATCGTTGCAGTGGAAAACAAGGGCCACTCTACTATATTATGTTTAGGGGGCTACCACACGGAATGTAAAATAAAGGGCCAGCTATCACTTCCCATAGATTTCGTAGCAATTGAATGCCAAGAAAACTCACGTGAAAGTTTGTGTTTTCTTGGCATTGAACTTGTGGAGTTCAATGCCAAGAAAACACAAACTTTCTCGGAACCACATTGGTAAGTGTGGTCCAGATCCCAATCGAGCTAAGTGACAGTTGCTGTGTTGTGTCCTCAATGTTGGTCTGCATGGCCACAAAATGTCAGAAATAACGCTCATACAGAATACTATCATATGTATAGCGGTGAATTGAATGTTGATTTTTCGACCTCAGTGGCGTGGCGGAAATATATTCGACTTCTACGTTCAATTTCCACTCAATGCAAATATTTGTGTGCATGAATATGTCTATCTACCTTGGTCTGGGTGTTACTATGCATAAATAATAAATATGTATGTATTTATAAAAACTAGGGATGCGATGCAGTTAGCCGATCGCAAGAAAATTTAGCTGAGCGAGCATTTATTTTTTTATTTCAAAATCTGAAAAATTCAATTTAAGCGCGCGAACTTTTTCCATTAGTTTCAATGGTAAATTTGTTTTTCGGTGATAATACCTCAATGGTATGTCCGATTTTTAATTTTATGGTCTCAAAACATGCCCCTAGAAAGATTGTTGTTATGACCATGCCAAATTTGGTTGAAATCAGATTTGTGGTTGCAAAGGAGTATCCAAGTTTGTAAGCGGCTATCCCGCGTATAAAAGTAAAGGTAGGTGTAAGTATGTTTAACCATTGTCTGGAACCAGAATACAAGCCATGCTTAGTTTAGGTCTAGACTGAAGTGTGTAAAAAAATACTAAGTAAAATGATCATTTCACATAATCAATATTTAACTTTAAAACTTTAGATTCAAAGTTATACAAGTGCAAGGATATTGAGAAGGAAGAGTTTTTTTTTTATACCATAAGGTGGCAGACAAGCACACGGCCCACCTGTGACATGTGCAACACCAGTGGCGTCACACTCGCGCTGCCGACCCTGTAAAGGAAAAGGGATGGGAAAGGAGTTTGGGAGGGGATGGGAAAGGAGTTTGGGCTCCGTCACTCTCACTCACCAAACGGAACGCAACAGTTCAAATACTGTTACTTGGAGTCGATATTCTGTGAGAGGGTGGTGCTTCCCCGGTCGAGTCGGCCCATTCATGCAACGGCCAAAATGACCGTTGTTTGACTCTACCACCTTCAATTACCAGTGACCAAACTACGATTAAACATAACATAACTTCACGCCCCCGAAAGGGGTAGGCAGAGGTGTACTTCTGCCTACCCCTTTTGGGGATATCGTTACGTTACATTTCCACGATTCGCCAGGTATGTTTGGGTCCCAATGTAATAGGGGGCGAGCCTACTGCCATCTACCAGGCACAATACTAAGCGAGCGATAATTCACATTTTTAATACACACATAACTACGAAAAGGCAGAGCTGTGTGACCGGGATCCGAACTCGAGACACACCACTGAGCTATCGCCGCTTTTTAACTACGATTGAAAGGTGATTAGGTTCACCTTTCAATCAGGATCGACCCACGTTCCCAACCATATATCACTAAAAGTCTAAAGCTTACCTAATATCTCTAACTTTAATGTAACATGGACCATAACTTATATTAGTTACTTACGATACGGACATTGCCGTGGAATTTCCAAAATTTTCGTTCATATAAATCTTGAATCAATAAAAAAGAAATCCTTCTAATCGATCGAGCTGTTAAGTTTTGCGCTTAGCAATTTAGCGATTCAGACATGTGCAACTTAAATTATGATGATAAATTAATAATTTAAACTTAATTAAGCGTAACGAGCCGAAGGCGAGCGAAGCGTCTTTGGTTTCAAAGTTGCATTTCAAACAAATGATACTCCTCCGAGACCGTTTGACCGATCTCGACCAAATTTGCCACGGTGATCAAGTAGACATTACTGAGTGTCGTAAGGGCGTCGTCGAATGTCCAGATCGGTCTTACCATCGAGGAATATTCACCGAAAAACCAAATCAATGTAAAAGTCGACCGGTCACGTTGACGTTGCGTTGGATAGGCAAATCTCGCTACGCTTAAGTTTGGGTTGATTGCGAAGCTGGTAACCTTCCTAGTTTATTACATTTTGATTGACTCACGTCATCAACAAGGAACAATATGAAGAACTCAAAAAATAATGTTCGAAAATAAACTTTAGAAGTTTCGATACAAGAAAAACTGCATCCATTCGTGTCTCGCATTATTTGCCCAACCGGCGTTATAGACTAATACACATATAGAAATATAGGTCATATGTACATATGTTATGTATGACCCGAATCAAAATGCTTTTCTTCCTGCTTTCTTTCTCTTGTGTCGCAGATTATTTAACATCGCATTGTTAATTGTGTAAGAGTTGTTCTGTAATGGCAGCAGTATCAGTAGATACCTGGTAGATACCTGCGATGCGTCAAAATCACATACCTTGCAATTGTATAACTAGTATACATAAAAATAGATTAACTTATACTGGACCAATGCCGCTCGTTGCTATTTCTTAATAATAGAGGAACATGTAGAGGAATTAGCATGAATTCCAATAGACATTTATGAATTAAAGTTGCGGGTTATGTACTTACCTTATGTGCGTGAACGCGTTTACCCCGCAGTCAGGCTCTAAAGCGGCACGCTACACTTCATTCGGCTTGAAATCCGAATAGTCCATTGAATATTACATGAGCTTTACATTTTTAGAGGACGCAATTTTATTTTTGGGACATGTGCGAAGCTTCAGGTCATTAGAAGCTTAACCCCAAATTTATGGGGTTGCTGCCCTTGTCCCCCGGCAAAATCTTTTTTTTATTAAAAACATTCTTACATTTTTTTTTGTTAAATCCCTGTAACTTTAATTATTCATTCTTAACTGTTTTCCTTACTATAGAACTTACCAAATTATTGTTTAATTCTGAGCCACAACCTGGACCATCGAAGAAAAGTAGAATAGAATAGCTAGCTAATAACTGATTGAAAATATGATTAAGTCGAGGATTACCTCATCGGCAAGATGTCTGTGGAGACTCTACCTCATAGGTGGCGGTGAATAGAGTTAGCAATGAATAAGTATAGTTGTAGGACGGTAGGGACTTAACAATTTTTTTTAAGAACGTATTTACAATTAAAAAAAAATCATAAAACTAAGTTAAACATTTCGTTTTGACCGGATCCTCATGAGTATTGTATATTGTATTGTATATACGAACTAATTAATGATTAATTAAATGAATGAAATTAAAAAAATAAATATAGAAAATTTTTCCTCAAAAGACCATCTACAAGATTGGTCTGAGGTACGAGTATTTTGTTTGTAAAATGTATTAAAAAAAGTTATAGAGCAAAAAAGAAATTTTTTATAGAAATTTTCTCACTTTTTTGCTTATAACTTCTATAATTTTATTTTAAGGGCAAAAAGTTTTATTAATATATTTGTAGGCAAAGCGATTTGCTACAAATTATGTCGTTACGAATTTTTTGTAGGACGCATAGTTTCCGAGATATCGCGAAAAAGGTGCTTGGACCCCTTTTTCCAAGATGGCGGCCGGGGGACAAGGGCAAGGACAATCCCACAAACTTGGGGTTTAGCTTCTATTGACCCCCCACACATGTCCCAAAAATAAAATCGCGTCCTCTAAACAATACAATATTAGGTCCTTAAATTGTAACATTTCAATGGATTTCAGTAACTTCACAGTACTTAATCGAATGCATCGTCTTTTGTTTCTGTTTCGTGCGAGCCCAAAGTTTTGGATGCACCTATAGTCTGCGTCAAAAGTAGATGATAATTACTCCGATTTCAAAATTAAACATCTGGATGATAATTATTATATATATAATTTATTTAGATTTTACATTAGAAACTTGCCCTTAATTACAATCTTGTTACTTCCGAGGTGCCTTACTAAAGGAGTATGCCCGACCCTGTTCTCAAAAATAGTCGCGTCGCAATATACTGGGACTAATCTATCATCACTGACAAGGCTGTTGTCGCCAATAAACGCCAATAAGCATGACACAGTGGTGATAGATTGATTAGAGCGCGCGGCAATGACTGTTGATCTCACCATTCCTCATGACGAGAATGTCATGAAAGCCGAAAAACACAAGCAAATAAAATGATGCCTGATGCAGAAGGCATTTCTCCTAGACACGGCACGTATTGTGAGGAGGTTTCTGTCTATAACCTAACCTAACCACCGGTAGCATGGTCCCTGTTGCTGATGCCGCGAATAATTTTTTTATATGTTTAAATATTTAAAAATGTAATTATATGTATTTCAAGTGAATAAAGGAGAATAATAATAATAATTTATTGTATATATATAAGAAAACATAGAAACATAATTTAGGCACATGCATATGATTCTCTGAACCCGACACTATTACTCCACCACACCTTGTATTTCCGAATCAATAAAATTAGTGACTTCTCTTTTTTTTTCGTGCGGAAATCTCTTCGGATTGCGTGCCGACTAAAACCACACGCCGTCTTGGGTCTTCAGACGCCGAGGTGTAAGGTTGTCCATAGAGCATATCCCTCGCACCCCGACAGTTAAATTAGTGCCTAATAGATAGTTGAACAGCACTTTCATTCAGCTCCCTGGGACTACTATGAAACATATCGGACCCAAATAAATAGATTACAATTGGATTTAAATTTGTTTATGAGTTGAATAGCAACTCGAAATGTTGTCTTCAGTTCGGCTTCCTTAATACGATTGTAATTTATAATTTACGACTGTAATACGAATATTTGCACTGAGCGGGAATCGAACCTATGACTTCTGACTTAGCAGTCAAACACTCTGCCACTACGCCAGTGGGCCAATTCTCGTAATAATAAGATGTTCGAAATTCAGTCTCCATCTAGTCTCGGTCTCCCAAAATGTGGTCTCGTTAAAAAAAAATTCGACTTGCAAATCAGGCTAAATCGGTTGTTCGGGCCAGGAGGTATAGTGCGCAGTGGAATTAGCCCTCCTGGCTACAATGGGGAATGAGCAGTCTGCGGTTCACAGAGCAAATTATTGTTAATGAAATAGGTTTCCCTTACCATTTACTTAGAAGGCGCTCCGAAACAAAACGCTTTTACCTGTCTGTGTCTGTATCCAAGTGTATCTGAAGTGTAAGGTGTATGATGTTTCGTGTGGAGACCGATAAACACAGCGCGGCGAACAATGGAGCCCTTCACATCAAATATGTAATTCGGTCGAACAACTCCCAACTGATTACGTTAATAATTCCAAAATATATCCACACCAACGCGAGCGAAATATGATTTTCGCGGATTAGACTTTATTCGAACAAAACTTATTTTACCCAACGAGACTTTTTTCTCAAGACAATTCTTTCAACAAGTTGACAACCAAGTGACAGATAGATCTGTCAACGCAAATTTTGTTTTTTTTTTTTCTTACTTCGTTTAGGAACGTAACATCTACCCCCCCCCCCCCGGACGGGCCTTCCCGTCCGCTAATCAATTGGCAATCTTGATAAGGTTGCGACCGCTCCCCTCATCACCGATCCGTCAACCAAAACCTCAGCAAATCGAGGAACCCCATCGGTGCCAGCCACTAGATTGAGAATGCGCCCCCGGCGCCAATACAACGGCATTAGGTTGGCATCCTTCAGGACGAGGACGAGGTCTCCGACCTTGGGAGGATGAGTTTTATCCGTCCACTTGACGCGCTGCTGGAGGCTGTGCAAGTACTCCAAGCTCCAACGCTTCCAAAGGCTCTGAGCGAGCTGTTGCACTAACTGGAACCGCGATAGCCGATTTCGGCTCACATCGACAAAGGGGTGCTCCGGCAAGGCGACAAGTGGTTGTCCAATCAAAAAATGGCCCGGGGTTAGGGCCTCCAAATCATTAGGGTCCGAAGAGAGCGGGCACAATGGACGCGAGTTTAGTACGGCCTCAATGCGGCAAAATACCGTAGCTAATTCCTCAAAGGTGAGAACTGTGTCTCCCAATAATCTCCGCCAGAGTCCCTTGGCCGCTTTCACCGCGGCTTCAAAAATACCCCCCCAATGGGGGCAGGCTGGCGGGTCAAACAGCCAAGTGACCCCTCTGCGGGCTAATTTGTTGCCTATGTCAACCTGGCTCTCCGCAAGGAAGGCGTAAACTTCCTTCAAATAGTTACTTGTACCTCTGTAATTGGTACCGCAATCAGATCTAATTAAAGAAGGCAACCCACGACGAGACACGAATCTATCCAAAGTTGCCACAAAGGCCTCCGTCGAGAGCGAGGTTACTAGCTCCAAGTGTACTGCCTTCGTTGACAGGCAGACAAACACACACAAATAAGCCTTAAGGATTTTACTGTTACGAAGAGTAGACGTCTTCACCAAAAAGGGACCGGCAAAGTCCGTTCCGACGCCTGCAAAGGGCCTTGCCTCATTGACGCGATCAGCCGGCAAGTCTCCCATCATGGGTTGCATAGAGGGGGCCTTAGTCCGGTAGCATGGCATGCAACGAAAGACAATGCTGCGGATAGTACGACGGGCCGACAAAATCCAAAAGTCTCGCTGCAGAATGGCCAACAGCGCATTACAACCGGCATGCGAGTTCTTAATGTGACGATCAGTCACCAACAACTTGATCAAATGGCCTTCCTTGGGCAACAAGAGGGGTGACGAGCTCCGTAGGGGAGGCTAGAGTGCCTCAAACGTCCTCCAACACGCAAGAAACCCGCATCATCCAAAAAGGGGCTCAGCTTACTGATAGCTCCCGACAACTTAGCCATACCGGACTTCAATTGATTTCAATCTCCTTCTCAAAGTGTGCAGCCTGCACAGAGCGGACCCAAAGGAGAAGAGACTCCTGGAGCTCTTGAGGAGAAAGGACCGGCGACAGGCGTTTGTCCCCACGGTTCCTACAATTGTGACGAAAGCGCCTGATCCAAGATGTGACATTCAACAGTTTATCGAGGGAGCTGTACCGATTCAACAAAAGGTCGGGATCAAACGGCGGGTCCTTCGTCTCAACAGCGAGCACCCTTAGCCCGGGCAAAGGAACCGTCATCAAGACTGGCATTCGAGGCCAAGCATCCTCGGACCGAGTCAGCCAGTCTGGCCCCCACCAGAGGGGGTGATCAATCAAATGAGGGGCCGTGCACCCACGTGAGGCCACGTCACCGGGGTTCAGGTTCCCAGGAACATGCCTCCAAGTTAAAGGCGTTGCAGAATTTTGTATCTGTGACACTCGGTTCGCCACAAAGACCTCCAAAGTGTGAACGGACGTCTTCAACCAACACAAAACAATTTAACTGTCCGTCCAGGCGTAAGAGGATCGAATGTCCACAGTTTCACCCAAAGTATAAACAACGTGATTCAATAGACGCACAAGAAGAGCTGCCCCTGACAACTCCAATTTGGGAATGGTCAATGCGGTTCGAAGAGGGGCCTTGCTCTTGGCCATGACCAGCGACAGCTTCCCCTGGCCTGTCGCGCTGACGGTGCGCAGATAAACAACGGCTGCGTAACCGTGCGACGACGCGTCACAAAATCCGTGGAGGGTAGCAGTGTAACTCCCAGGGGGGAGGATGGCGCGGGGCAACACGACCTCATTGACCGCAGGGAGTATGGACACAAAGTGGACCCAATCCTTCAACAGGATTTCCCGAAGCGGCTCGTCCCAACCAAGTCCCGCGGTCCAGAGACGCTGGAGAAAGCATTTCGCCCAAAACAGTACCGGACAAATCCAACCATTAGGATCAAAAGTCCTTGCGACAGTAGACAACACAAGTCGTTTAGTCCAAGTGTGGGGCGACTCTAGGTCGACATCGTATGTAAAGATGTCTTGGACCGGTCTGTACTAAACTCCGAGGACGGCCATCATGGCGGGGTTGTCAACGTCTTCAAACAAATGCGGGTCCTGTCTATGATCCTCCGGCAAACCTTCCAATAGAGCTGGAGAGTTGGACACCCATTTACGCAACTCGTATCCAGCGGAAGCCAGGATCCCAATCAACTCGTCACGCAATAGAATGGCTTCCCCAACCGTGGGAGCCCCAGTACAGACGTCATCAACGTACAGGTCCGTTTTCAAGATGGCGGACGCCCGAGGGAACTTCAAACGCTCTCGTTCCGCGAGCTCCCAAAGCGAACGAATGGCAACAAAGGGGCTAGAACGAAGGCCGTATGTATTCGTATTGAGCTCGTACACAATCATGGGGTCCTGGGGGTTCTCGCGCCACAGGATTACCTGATAACGTCTGTCATCCTGGTGAATGACCGTTTGTCGGAACATCATCTTGATGTCGGCCACAAAGACTACCTGATGACGACGGAAAGACGTGATGACGTCACAAAGGTCCCTTAACAATTTGGGGCCTGAATGTAAGCAATCATTCAATGAGACACCCGAAGAAGTTCGCGCAGACCCATCAAACACCGTGCGCAGCTTGCCAGTGGACGGCTTGAGGACCGCATGGTGGGGCAGGAAGTAATGTTCAACTGAGCGCCAATCCAACCTTGACACCGACATGTGTCCCAAATCCGCGTACTCCTGCATGAAATCCAAGTACTTCTGCCTCAACACAGGGTCCCTGCCCATGCGGCGCTCCATTGCCAATAATCTCTTCTCGGCCGTAGGTCTAGATTCACCGAGAGGTGGTCGCACTGCGACAAAGGGCAACCTGGTGTCAATCCGACCGGAACGGAGTCGACCTGTGTTGTTCTGATAGAACAATTTGCAATCCTGGTGTTCCGGGTTCAAACAGGCCACCTGAGGGGGCTCCTCAACCTCCCAAAACCTCTGAACGGCGTCAGAGAGAGCGGAGCCGGACACCAATGCACAATCAAGCTCAGGTGGAGGGGGTTCCTTAAATACCGGTCTCATCAATGCAAAGCCAAAGATGGTCGAGACAGCCACCAACCCGGTTGGCTGCAAGACCCTTCTACCACCCAAAAATATTCTCCCTAGTACATCGGCACCCAACAACAAATGCGCTGTACTAGGAGAATCAAACCGGGGGTCAGCCAACTCCATACCCAACGTCAACCGAACAATATCTGAAGACAACTGTATCCGGGGATGTCTTCCCAGAATGTTCTTCATAACAATGGCCGAGGTACCAATTTTAGGGCCCAACGAATGCAAAGGAGTGAGCCCAAACCGAGCCTGTCCCTCAACAGTGGTGACAGCTGCGTTGCCCACTCCTCTAATCGTGTGTGAATAGCCACGTACATCAAGGCCTACCTGTTCCTCTAACCAAGACGACAAAATGCTGCCCTGGGAACCCGTGTCCGTGGCACGGACCACAACAGAGGCCCCCGCTGGTCCCCAGACCCTGACCGATGCCGTAGCTAACAAAACCGTGTCAATCTGGGGGGTTGCAATAGTGGGGCAGGCGCCGACTTCCTAATGTCTGGGCGGTGACCGATCGCCGCACCCAGACTGTAGTCTCTCGCGATGAGAATAGGTTTCAAACCCCTCGTCCGCAGGATGTCCCAAGCCGCGTGCCATTGCTGGAGGGGCGTATCTCACCGGATGCTTGAATGGCGGGGGGCGCGATTCCAATCGGGGACGCTCCGCCAACGGAGGGGAGGGCAGTCGGTGCTGGTCCGGCCACTGCTGGCAAGCGGCCTCTGCGTATTCGTCTCCATGTGGGGGAGCCCTACGGCGCTCATGCGGCTCTCGTTCTCGTGACACGGGGGGTGGCGAGCGGCGTTCAAACATGCGGATCTCGCCTCGGTTCTGCACTGGCGAGCGGACCCCGTGACCGTCTCCATCGTAACCCCCACCGTACGCGAACCCCCCACAGAGGCTGGACTGCCAACGCGGTTCGCGTTCGCGCATAAAATGTCCAAATGTGATCCCTCACAAACTCTGCAAGGACGGGGTTTGGGGCATTCCCGTTGGAAATGTGCCCCCAAACAAGAGTAGCACAGTCGGCGTGCACTGGCAATGCGGCGGCGGGCACTCACGTGCACTCCCAAAAAGGCCGCGCAAGTTGTTATGCCATGCCCCGTCGCCTTACAATACGAACAGTCAGGACGAATCTGGGTGCCGGCAAAACGGGGGGCGGGGCGACTCTCAACAGGCCCACGAACCCTAGGCAGTCCCTGGCCTCTGGGCCGAGGAGACGGTGGGCGAGACCCCATGGCAATACTGGAGTTGTCTAAAAACCTGCATTCGTCGTCCAAGAACTTGACAAGGTCCTCAAAAGGGGGGAGATGGGTGGCACTATCCCCACCATATTTCTGCTCAAAACGGGACTTCAAGTCCACGGGCAGCCGTTGCAGCACTATATGTACCAAGATGTATGACCAATGGTCGACTGGCAACTCCAGTCGCCTGAAAGCATTGGTCGCTGCCAACAACGGGTTCAAAAGGTCAGTACGCAAGGCTGACACTCTGGTGATGAAAGGTAACCCCAAAATATGGCTAATGTGAGCGTCAGCCAAGCACCGTTTGTTGTGGTACCGCCGGGAGAGCAGCTCCAGAGCAGTAGGGTAAGCCGCATCCGTTACCGGTAAGTGCTGCACCAAGGCTCGGGCCTCTCCCTTGAGGACGGACATCAAGTAGGCCAACTTTTGGGCGGGTCCAAGATCCGAGCGCGAGTCCACCAGACTCACAAATAAATTTTGAAAGCCCAGCCAGTGGTCCATCCGACCATCAAAATGAAGCAGCTCAAGCGTGGGCAGCTTGCTCAAAAGTCGGGGGCAAGCGACAGAGGTCTCCGGCTTAGCATGGACAGGCTCCCGGCTCTTCAATATTTCCCTAGCACGTAGGGAAATCGTGTCTGCCAACGCCAGGATCTGGTCGTAGTCACCAACAACCTTATCCAGCCAGGTGGCTAAAGCGGGTGAACCGGGCATCTACAGCCCCAAGCCTGTTCTCCATACCGCCGAACCTGGTAAGAGTGATCTCTGCCAGCTCTGGTCGAGTAGCAGCCGAGGTAAACTCTCGAGGTAAATTACGAGAATTGGCTCAAATCAAATAGTGGCAATCAAGATACGAGAAGCAAAGTTATAGGATTTCATCACTAAAACCCTTGCTTTTTCTAGATTATGCAAGTAATGCGTATGCAAGTTCGAGGTTTTGTTAATAGAACAATGAACTCTTGAAGAGTACCTTTTTTATTTTGTTATTGTTATTGTTAAGACGCCGGGCGTAAGGTTGCCCATAGAGCACATCCCTCGCACGCCGACTAACCCTGGGCCGAGATGGCCCCCTTGGGTTTGGGAACCACGGTGCTTGCCCCGGTGTGGGAGAGGGGCGCTTGTCGCCCTGCAGTCCCGGTGTAACGTTGTGGATTCTTTACAAACCAAATTAAAACTATATCCGTAAATGAATCGATATTTTAGTATGTTTCTTTAACTTATTACTAATTATCTATGGTTGTGCGAGCGAGATTGGACAACACTAGCTCAGTTATGAACTGACGGCTCTTATATCGTCCCTTTCCTTGGAACCTTCGCCAAGGAAGGTCGCTTTGACCCCGTGGCCAACTGCTGTCGGCTCCGGGTAAGTTTTGAGATCAACATTTCCTACTTCTTTCTACAGGTGAAGACTTTCCAGCGGTGCAGCTTATTGCCTGCTAAAATGCATGGCTTAATATACTTTATTTAATTCTGTGTGCTATTTCAGCCAACCTAATTAGTGCCACGAGGCCGATGACCCCTACGGTCAGAGGTCGCGGCACCAGCTTGTGCTGCCCCTTTATATTCTTTTTATATAGCTTCTAGCTACGCTGCATTGCCGCTGGGAGATTCTCTTCACCTGCTATTTTAGCGGGTCACTTGGACGTAATTACCTAGTGACAAACTGACCCGCACTTTTTCTATTTCCAGGGTCTTCGCACCGGGCTTCGCACCATAATGGCGGTAGCGAGGCACACCAGCGGAGACCCTGGCACGCCGGCATCACCACCAGCTACGTGTCCACTAGCTAAGTGCATACTACCATCTTTGCACAACGGACCGAACAACGCCACGGCAGAATATTAATTATGAATCCATTCCCTGAGGTTCATTTACTCAATTACCTTATATAAATATAAGTAACTTTCTCTTACCGATTATAATTCTAATATATTGTAATCAAACTTTTATTTATCTCTGCTCGCCCTAGCCGGAAGTTAGCAATACATTACTTTATTAAATTTCACAGTGCATAAGTCACCCTTTAACTTTATGTAATCTTCATATAAAAACCCCCATAACAAATTAACCGTTACACCGGCCTGCTTCTGCTAGGGTGACAGGTGGCCTCACCTGCCACCCCCAGGCCTGCGCTCATGGAGGACGGAGGTCGTTAAGCGCCTTGAAGAGTACCTTTTTTTTTTTTTTATCGTGCGGAAATCCCTTCGGATACCCCCCCGCCGGCCAGCGGGGGTGGTTATGTCGGGCTTGCACCGACTAAAACCGCACGCCGTCTCGGGTCTTCAGACGCCGGGGTGTAAGGTTACCCATAGAGCATATCCCTCGCACCCCGGCTGACCCTGGGCCATCTCACCACTAACAGCATCGCTCATCCTGTCTCCTCTGAAAGCAGAGGAGTACGGAGAGCGATGTGTTCCCGCCATGTTGGGTATTGGCCGACGATCAATGCCAACCCTATGAAGGGGTGAAGGGGAAGCCATTGACCGCCGCCCAGGGTGTACCGGCCGCTCCGATTCCGTTCCCCCCGGACTGCAGCGGGATCGGAATCTTAGCGACACTCGAGGAGGTTACCCAACACACACCCCCCTTGAAGAGTACCTTTTTTTTTTTAGCTTGTAGCTTTTTGTATGCTGCGATTTACAGCGAGTGGGCGCACGTCATTATTATAACTGTCAGTGACAAAATGAGGCCAAAACAAGGAAGCGGAACTGAAGACAACATTTCGAGTTGCTATTCAACTCCTAAACAAATTTAAATCCAATTGTAATTTATTTATTTGGGTCCGATATGTTTCATAGTAGTCCCAGGGAGCAGAATGAAAGTGCTGTTCAACTACCTATTAGGCACTTATTTTATCGGGGGGAGGGGGGGGGGGGTATTGTATGATAGTCATATATTATTTCTAATTAAATACTCAATATAATTATATTTCTTGTAACCAAGATAGCTGAAACCATACAAACTCTCAATCTCACAAAAACATTGACCTACAACTATGTAATTAATAGCTCAGTGCACAAAAATGAAAATTTTGACGTTTACACAGCAAAAATAATACAAATTTTGTTTCGTTTGCATTACAATATCAATGACAAAGTTTAGCAGAATACCGATTTAGACTGATTTGCAAGTCAATGTTCGATCTTGAAAATTTTGTAACGGGACCACCTTTTGTGACATTTGTGAGATCGACGTGAGATCGAGACTAGATGGAGACTGAATTTCGAACATCTTTTTGTTACGAGGATTGGCCCACTGGCGTAGTGGCAGACTGTTCGACTACTAAATCAGAGGTCATAGGTTCAATTCCCACTCAGTGCAAATAGTCGTATGCATGAATATTTGCATTAGCCTAGGTGTTTCTTTATATACCTAATATTTATGTATTTACAAATAAGGTGTCTAAATGTAATCATCAGCATTTAAGACCCATATTACATTACGCTATAGCAACTTTGGGTCTAGAACTATCTAGACCCAAAGTTAGTAAAGCGTAATGTTCTACAATATTTATTTATTCTGTACTATTATAAATTTCGATAATACCTACTGATAGACGTGTGTTCGACAATATAACGCTTTTTTTACTGTCCACTTCAAATCTACAGAAAAAGATGTGAGGGTTGTATTTCCATCCTGAGTCTCATTAGATCACTTCTCGTCTTTATTTAGACTTCTATTTCCCCGGCTTCAAATTGAAACCAACTTTACTTTTAATGATCCTCGGAGTTGTACAGACAATTACATGTGGTGATTTATTGCACGCGCTACAAGCTAACTTTGAAAACTGCAATCAACTCCGTGGTTTGTGATCGTTGAAGCGAAACACAAACAACGTTCGTTCGTTCGTATGTATCTTGTAGTGTCCGACCGAAACAGGTTTTTCAGCTGAAACCGAAACCGAAACCGAACTTTCGGCCTTGCTCTTAGTTTCGGCCGAAATCGAAACCGAAACTTACTTAAACATATTTAAAATTTGGACAGTTGAATAGTGTTGAATAAAATAAAAAGACAATCATTAAAGTACGTAACAAATATATGTTTTATTTTTTTATGTCATGAATTTATAAAGTTTATATATTCATGAAATGTTTACAGTTTATAAAATAAACTAAATAAATATGTTGAAGTAAAGAATTACTTTTGGGAGTAAACTTTTCAAAAAACAACATTCAGTTAGACTTAGGCATTTACTACATAACTACAGACTCTCAATTGAATATTTTAATTTTCGTGTTTACAATATTTTTGAGATTAATCTAATATTTATTTTTTGAAAATCTCATTTATCACTTTGGTTACCAATTTATATGCAAAACACAATCTCAACTCCATGCGATTAACGATGGATGGCGGCGAACTGAGCCGGCGACGCAACGAGCGAGTACGAGCTAGCCGCGAAGTTCGCAGAACGATGCACGATAATTCACGAACACTCGAGTTTCGGCGCTGCCGAAAGTTTCAGCCATTTCCAGGCCGAAACCGAAACTAAGGCCGAAACTAGATTCCTTGGCCGAAATTAGCCGAAACTGAAACCGAAACCGAACTTTCGGTCGGTCATTAGTATCTTGCTCTTGTAAAATAGACATTAACTTTAGTAACCGTAGGTTCACGGCGTTAGCAAAACAATCCAAACCAGGTCCAAATTTCCATGTAAATCACACATGTAATTTAACATTTCAATATTTCACAGAATAATTACATTGCTTAATTGCTTGGTTCAATATTTAAATTCGATGGAATAAGAGTGGGCGTGAGCTTTTATAGCCAGATTCTTCACAGACTTTCATCATTATCCGAGCCTTTTGCCCAACTCAATTAGGTTAGGCTACGGAACTTCAATATTTCTCGTGAAACGACTGCTATATGACCTGAGTTCTGCAGTTAAAGCAGGTTGGCGGACGTATGGGGGCTCCAACTACCTGTAACTAATACCACAGATGTTAGTATAGCTACCGGGACCAACAACTTAACGTGCTGTCCGAGGCACAAAGGTTATAGTGATTACATTTTTCTTTTGTTGTGAAAAATCTTAATACACATAATATACCCAAAAACTTTATAAGGTTTACTCGCAATCAGAGACATCAAAATCGCAATCAAAGACAAACACATTTATTGATTTATATTGTATGACATTCAACAAACTACAAGTGAGCAACAAAAATTATTTAACAGAACATGAAGTATAATTAGGCGGAGTCATCAAAAAACAATGTTTAAAAATGCCTGTAAAGTTATTCATTGTTTCCGTAGTTCACAAGAATTACGGTAGATGGCTCCAGCGTCGCCTTAAGACGTATACAATATATCGGAAAATTTCGAATATCTGGGACGTGTCTAGATAGCTCAGTTGGTCAGAGCATTCCCCCTGTAAGGTATTGGTCGCAGGTTCAAGTTCCGTTCTAGATGTTCTCTTTTTCCGATCAACCTATTCAGCTGAGCTGAAATAATTTTTGTTAGGAATGAGCCACTTGTGGAGCTTGAACCCGTAAACTCTTAATTAGGAATTCAACTCCTCAACGCTATCTAAATAATTCGTCATTCGCCATAAATATGTAGCTACATTAGCTTCAATAAAATTATGTTGTTATATTATATATAAGTAATATTTAAGCTCAATAGCTTCGATTCAAATTTCCTTTTGTATTCGACTCGAATTGTCCTTTTGTGTTCTTACATATCGTAAATACCTAGTAGTATCTACCCTTAAAGGTTACCTACTCATAGGTATATATAATAAAAAGAGCAATTTCCCAACTCAATTCGATAACAAGCTTGATTTCAATGATCATAACAATAAAGTAAAACTGTGGCCACTAAACAAACTATACACCATTGTCACCAAAAGTAAAAACCGATTACTTTTTAAGTGCCGTTATTACAAGAACACAAAGGATGTGTTGGACTGTTGAATACAAGAAAATTATCACTAGCCATTGTCAACATCTATGTAGGTAATAGGTGAAAACTTCTATTGTTCTTCTTTCCGTCTCGTTTATATATATTGAAATAGAAATATTATAAACATTTCATACTTCCGTCGGATACTAAACTGTTAACATGAAAGCTAATTTGGTGTTTGTCGTGTTGTTTTTCGGATTATGTGAGGCGAGTGAAAATCGTGTGAATTATAGAGGCATTTTAGGCGGTTCGCTACCGCATTGGAAGGGAAGAAGGCAGGATGTACAAGAGCCGCGTTTCTGGCCTTCATCACAAAAAGAAAGTCGATGTAAGTATCTAAACGTAACATACGTTGAAACACCACGCCTGCACGTATTCTCTGCACGCCTGGCTGCCTTTTGTGAGTGGTTCTACTCAAGAGGGACGAAAATGAAGTGACTACATTTTTTTAAAATCTTTTTTTCACAAATAACTTAACTACCCTGTCGGGACGCGCTGTTCTGGTGACGCTGCGTCGTTCTACTGTATTCTGTTCTAAATTTGAATCATGTTTAACGTTAAGTTAAATTCAGTGCAAGGTGCGACTGAAATAAATTGAGCTGAGCGAACAGGACTCTTACTTGCAAATAAGACATCTTACTACGGTCGCGCGCTTGGCCAATGTCCGCCGGTAACCCTGGGGTTATCCTTTCGAAGGCTTACCCGGGGTGCCCGGCAATGGACACTTGGGAAGGACACCGTGTGGTTTTCGATTTCGTTCGATTCCGACACGCCAACCCCATCGTCGGCACCGATGAGGTGAAGCCCGTGGGGGTTTCAACACGCTAAAAAAAAGAGGCCGCGCGCTCGTGAAACTGTTTATCGGTGATTATTCCTCAATGGTACATCGGACATGAACCATTTCGCTTCAAAACACTCCTCAGCATCCACACTATCACCGTGGTAAATTTGGTCAAGATCGCGAGAGTGGTAGATACATCCGTGATCATGGTACTTGTAACAGTGCCGAAATATCGGATTCTCGAAAAAGATACTAAACATGGTAAATATCCCGTTTATAATTCTAATTTTAATGTAAATGACCATGTCAATCTAAAATCATATATAATATAATATTATTTTAATTTTATATGACATAAATATAATTTTAATTTTATTCAACATAAATCTAATAATATAATGATCAATTTATAATTTAGTAATTCACTTGACATAATTAGTTGCCAACAAAATATAAATTTGAATTTGAATTAAGACCACTTTCCGTCCGTTGGTCTTAGCGGATTTATATCTCATTAAATATAGTTAGACAGCTGAAACTCCACCAAGACCTTCAGGGACAACCCAACCTCACGTGCAAAACGACACACCTGCTGCAGTCAGACGGTAGTCGCTCCGTTAAAAGCCGTATAAGTCAAATCAAAAGGAGGAGTCAGCGGACCCGGGCCTCCAAGGCTCAAGGCTGAAAGGCTAATTTTTTTTTTATGAATATTAGTAAGTGAAGTTACTAATATTCCCCCTAACCCCTCCAGCTAAGCTAAATGCTTATGTTAGGAGTGGGTTCACGTTAGTAGTGTAATGGCCAGGATTCGAACCCGGGACCTCTCGATCGTAGGGTCGACACCTTAACCACTAAGCTACCGACGCTTCAAATGCAACTGGGAACAACGGTAAGATCAGTGTGTGTTAGTGTTGTGACTTGAATGATGGTACGGAACCCTACGTGTGAGAATCGTATTCGCGCTTGCTTAGTAATTTAATTAAAGAGATCCGATTCTCAGCACTCCATGGATTCACCGTGCGGTCGCCGGGTCCATAGCGTGGTACAGAGAGGAACACTATGACGGCGACTGGGACTTGCGAACCAGATGTAGGTTTAGGGTGGCCACCTTGTGATGCATCAGCGTTCCCCCCCCCCCCCCCTACCTATCCAAATTTGGTAAGATCCTAACAATGCCGCTTTTGATATACGTTTTAATAAAGAGCTTACTGAAGCTCTTGGCAATCCGAGGTCTTTAAGTAAGTTGTACAGGGATTTAGCTGGAATTCCCCTTGCTCCTACTTCTACGGCATAGAGTTTAACCACGTAGCCGTTTTTGGTTAACTCGTTTGTCAAATCAAAGTATTTGTTTGTCTTTATAGCGTGGTCTTTAGGTATATTAGTTTCCCACGGTACTGTGAGTTCTACAAGCACTGCATGCTTATGCACGCTTAATACAATTCGTAATCTATCTATCTATATATCTAATACTATTAAACTCTTTATCCTTACTAACTGTAAGTCGATAGGTCACAATTCAATTTAGTTCATATAATAACGAGGTGAAAACTGTACATGGAATATTTTAAAAAAAAATAGTTTCTATATGCTCTAGATGCGATACCGATCCCGAAAATGTTTGAATTGAATTATTATCTATTGTCTGTTTATCTTTTTATTATCTATGGTCGAGTATCAGTTGAAAACCGCTGAACAGCTTCAGCTGAAATTTTGCATGAACATTCTTATAGGGTAAGGACGTAAACATCGTTATATGTCATTACAGCGTAATGTAGATCGATTTTACTGTGCTGGTATAGCGATACCAGCACAGTAAAATCGATCTGCATTTATTACTTCAAGGCAGATCATCACGAAATGTTTTAGTTTTGTAGAACTCGGAAAAGGTAATAAGCAGTAAAATATACAATATCTAAACTCTACTAACCTACGTATGAAAGATAGTTAATTAGAGACTCATAAACCATTTTGCTATTTTCTCGCTATTATACCCTTTTTTTTTTTTTTTTTTTCGTGCGGAAATCCCTTCGGATACCCCCCCGCGTGCCAGCGGGGACGGTTATGTCGGGCTTGAACCGACTAAAACCGCACGCCGTCTCGGGTCTACAGACGCCGGGGTGTAAGGTTGCCCATAGAGCATATCCCTCGCACCCCGACTGACCCTGGGCCATCTCCGGTTTCGAGATGGCCCCCTCGGGTTTGGGAACCACGGTGTCCCCGTCTTGCCCCGGTTTGGGGGAGGGGCGCTAGTCGCCCCACCGTCCCGGCCTGCTTCTGCTGGGGTGACAGGTGGCCTCACCCGCCACCCCCAGGCCTGCGCTCATGGAGGACGGAGGTCGTTAAGCGACCTCCGGCGCCTGAGTTGCCTGCGACGCGCGGCGAGCAAGTTGCGGGCTCGGCGGACCGGGAGAGTTCTAAGTCTCTCCCGGGCGCGCTCCGCCACCTCCTTCGCAAGCATTACATGCTCGCAGAAGGAGGCGGCGGCGGCCCACGCGCTCGCGCTCCGCACCATTGCCGCAATCATGCTGCCGAGCGAGAGGACTCCCACCCCGATGGCTGCCACGAGGTCACGCCTCGGCGCCTCCCACGCCGGGCAGTCCGCCAGCGTGTGCAGCCCTGAGTCCTCGCTCGCGTCGCAGTGATGACACTCAGGCGTTGGCTCCTTCCTGATCCGATGCAGGTGGTCCCCGAAGCACCCCTTCCCTGAGATCACCTGCGTCAGTCGGTAGGAGAGGCTTCCGTGTCGCCTCTCCAGCCAATCCTCCATGATGGGCCTTACCGCCGCTATTGCGGCGTGCCCTTCGCTATTATACCCAAGAATCTGGCAGAATTTATTTCGAAGTGATAAATTCTGATCTACACCTATATAATAGATGTTACTTTGATAAATGTTATATATGTTGTTTTGATAAATGTTACACGAGTTTGATTATGTTTAGGTTGAGGGCTTTTCACTCATGAAATGTTGAATTTCTTAAAATCCTTTTCAAACTGTCGTGACAAAGAGATGAAACTCCATCGCTGATGCACTAGCAAGGTGCATTAATGCGAACAAGTTCTTTATATACAGTTTTCTTTTACTTTTCTGCTATTGGCATTTTAAATCACCGTATTGTTAATAGAGAACATCTTCTCTTTAGGACGATATGTACTAATTGTATAAATTCCTTAATAATAATTAAAAAAAACTATTAAAAAACTAATAACTCTCGTTGGTCCCACCAGCTTGGGATCTATTTATTCGTTCACCTAAACCAATGTAAAAGCAAAAAATGGCAAGATTTCAAGGCATTTTGAGCTTATTCTGCACAAATAGTAGCACAATAACACATAAAAAGAACAAACAAATAAACTCATTTTCGTATTTATAATATTGTTTAGTATATAGGCTAGCAAAAGGGTACATAGAGAAAATGATCAATGCCTCTCTTCTTAAAACAAAAGGTGGATTAAAATAATCCTACCTCCAGCTACGGATTAAATACTAGAGTCACTGTATTTCACCGTTCTCTGCACGTAAATCTACGAGCAACGCGAGCAAATACCCTTTGTAGAATCGAGGAATGGCTATGACATTTTGACATCAAAGATTTAGAACAAAACAGAAATGCATCTACTACAACCCTTTGACTACTAAAAATTTAAAGTTATTGGAGTAGAGGAAATTGACTGCAAAGTTCACAATGGCCAAAGTTTTGTACAGTAGTTAAAGATTCAATGAAAAATCTATGTTTACATTATTATGCAAATTTTACATTTAATATTCCGTCAGCATAGAAAATTTTACCAACTGAAAAAAGAAAATCCTTTTGGCCGAAGTAGTTTGACCGCGTGGACGAATGGTTGTGTAATAGTATGTTATAAGACAAAAACTCTATCACTTTCTTACCAATTGTGACTCAGTCATCTCCGCGGTCCTATCACCTATTACCGTGGCTCTAGCGCCTATACCTGTCTCAGCCATATAGAACTACACTGTCCACTGTGAAGTCTGAGACGTATCCAATGCTAAGTGGTCTCGAGCCTGATATATTACTCAATATCAAGCTCGAGGGCAATGACGTCCGTAACTTGGAATTTATGTTAGCTTGTGAGCTAGAGGCGTACATCGCTGTCTCTGTTATTTAATTAACAGGCTAAAAATAGGTATATCGTTATACCCAGAAGCGACGATAGAAACTTACATTACAAACGGGGAAAATAATCTTACAAACAAATAAATCAGACAATATTATAGACCTACAACCTACTTACTAACGCTGGAACTAATAAAAACATGGCACCGAGCAATTTGAAAACGACATTTAAATCTTATTCCAATGTAAACTCGGTCAGACGCTGACTTCGTCCGCATTTTACATTCTTGCGTAGATTATATTCATTATTATTTACAGGAATTATAAAATTCACAACATAAAAAGCGTACGGTGCTTACAACAACGATTATCGAACACCTTTAACCAACGCTTTTACAAATTAAATTTTTGTTGGTCACTTTATTTCCTAATGTCAAACTCGTCAGCAATTTATTTTATTTTATAATTCTTGAATATAACTACCGTGGGAAATGGCAAGTTTCGTGCTGGATTTCCACGAACCAGTGTGTGTTTTTAATAATTTTTTAATAATTTTAATTTTAATTTTTGACAGTTTTATCGCTATTCACGGTAGTGACTTTCCCAAATGGTGGATGCGCTGGTGCCTCAGGTGACAATGGCACTTGCATGACAGCACGCGAATGCTCTGGAAGAGGTGGTTCAGCTAATGGATACTGCGCGAATGGTTTTGGACTGTGCTGTATATGTAAGTATTCACTGATACTCGTAGATGGTCTGCATAATACAATTTACTATGGCAAGGGCTAAACAGTCAATGACTTTAGTAGTTGTCTATAGAACTTTTTATTTCATGCAGAAATATCCCCAGATATCCCCCCCCCCCCCGGCCAGATTATGTCGGATTCGAACCGATTAAAACCGCACGCTGTCTCGGGTCCTTTCAGACTCCGGGGTGAAAGGTGCATTTCCCTCGCATTCCAGCTGACCCAGGGCCATCTCCGGTTTCGAGATGGCCGCCTTGGATTTGGGAACTACGGTGTGTCTTGTCCCCGGAAAGAAGGGGAGCGCGCAGCGCGCCGCTGCCCCGGCCTGCTACTGCTAGGGTGACAGGCGGCTCTACCTGTCACCCCCAGGCCTGCGCTCATAGAGGACGGAGGAAGTTCGGTGACCTCTGACGTCTGAGTCGCCTCAGCACCCCGCGGGCGCTGCGGATCGGGAGATATCTGAGTCTCTCCCGGACTCGTTCCGCCGCCTCCTTCTCATGCATTACTTGCTCGCAAAAGGAATCGGCGGCAGCCCATGCGCTCGCGCTCCGCACCATCGTGTGAGCAATACGCCGAGTGAGAGGACAGTTGTTAATAGATCTGCTGTTATTTTACCTGCCTTGATGCTAATAATCTTGAGTACCACTGTACCTTCTTTTTTTTTTTCTTTTTATCGTGTGGAAATCCCTTCGGATACCCCCCCGGCCAGCGGGGGCGGTTATACCTGGTAACAAAACGGGGAAAAACGTCACTTTTAATATTTAATTTTTCGGGGAAAATTCCCAAACCTAATCGTGATATCGGTGTTAACATAGGTACGAAATACGTTTGCACATTAATAATATCAATATAATAATTATATTGACAGGATCGCAAATGTCGCGGTGTTCATTGACTGTCTAAAACCTGCCTTACAGATATTTTTTTATTTCGATGCAATATACTGTCCCGTAGATATTCAGTAAGTGTTCAAAATATAAGTTTATTTGTGTAGTGTAGTGTAGTGTGAGCCCATTTCTATTTAACTAAATTAGATATTTGGTGGTTTTAGTTATAAGTCTCGTGCATTATGTTTGAGGTGAGGTTGTTTGGGTGTCTATCCAAACGTTTCATGTAAGATGCTGTTGAGGCTTTTATTTGGTATTCGACCGTAACAACATTAAGATCTTTGTATAACTAACAGGTATAATCAGGGTGAATTATTCAGTAATCTACTAATAAAAAAATAAATAAATAAAAGTTCTACGACATTCTACACAGCGTTATCTAGACCCAAAGTAAGCATAGCTTCACTAGCTTGTGTTATGGGTTCTAGATTGCGGATAAACATACTTAGATACATTTTCATTACATTTATGTAAATAATACATAGAAACACCCAGACCAATGCAAATAGACATATTCATGCATACAAATATTTAAGATTAAGTTGTGTTCAATAGGTATTGATTGCCTATTAGCCTTTGAGCAACTAACCACATCGCGCCACAATAGGCTTTACACATCGTAGCGCAGTAGACTAATGGCTTCTATAGACACGTTGTAGGGATTAACATGTAAATGCACTGGCTACTGTCAGTGAACAACAAAGACGTACATTTTAGTCACCTTATACAAGTTTCACAGGTAAATAAGTTACATGTTAGAGCGTAGATAAACTCAACATTTAATTAAAAATACAGCAATTAGATCAATACCGCACTTTTAGTGAGCAAATGACAAATAACGGCAGAGACAATTGTTCAACACTTTATAGGTACATCACCTTGAAATTAATGGTTGAAAAAAAATATAGATACGTAATTTAATAAGTTCAGTTCATTATAATTTTATTACTTACCCGACAGACTTTGTTCTACCTTGACTATGGATTATCTACTGGCAGGTATGTTAAACGCCATAAGATTACATATAAAAGTTAATATGGTTATTAAGTTCTTCAAATTTTTAACTATCCGCGTAACTTTCTTAACTTTTTCTTTCATAAGAATCGTATCCTGACAATTATAAACACAATAAAAAAAGAATTATCGATATCGGTCCAATAGTTCACGCGTGATGCCGTGACCAAGAGAAATAGGGATTCATTTTTAAAAATACAAGGCTTCCCGCAACTGTGCCACATGAAGGGAAAGTACTTAAATAATATAAATAATCAATTTTACTGAAATAATACTTCATTTTAATTTCTAAAATATTTTTTTACTGCAATCAAATATTTTGAAATTTCGCTAGCATCACTTGATATATAATCGAACGGACTAAAATCTGAAAAAATTACATTCTGTATTTTATGACCTCAATCGATATGGTTAGACCCCTGGGACTCTCATATGGGCCGGTTGATGATGAGACTAGCTTTGGACTTGGCGGCATACGATTTTCATGTAAAGAAGTTGCTACCGTGATTATGAGACGAAGCGTGTGCAGTCCCCGGGTCATGATGGACTCAGCATCAAATATCTCAAATATGCGGGACCGCATCTGCCCAGAGTGTTATGTATGTTCTTCTCGATATGTCTGGTACACTCCTCATGATCTCATAAGGATCATAAGTGTACCAGTAATTAAAAATAAAACTGGTAACATTATATACCGATGAAAACAATTATCGTCTTATCTCACTGGTTACAGTACTGGCTAAAGTTTTAGACAGCTTATCAGACTCACGCTTAAATTAATATTTAGTTCTACACAGCTGCCTCTGTGGCGTAGCGGTAGTGCATTCGACTGCTACGACAGGGGGCGCGGGTTCGATTCTCGCTCAATGCAAATATTTGTATGCATTACTATGTCTATTTGCATTGGTCTGCGTGTTTCTATGTATAATACGTATGTATTTACAAAAAAAAGTATATAAGTATGTTTATCCGCATTCTGGAACTAATAACACAAGCTAATTAAATTATGCTTACTTTGGGTCTAGAAAGCACTGTATAGCATGTCGTAGAATATTATATTATAGAATATTACTATCATAACTGCCAGAACCTCTACACGGGCAGTCTATGGATGAGCTTCAAACTAAAGCCGCAGAATGCCCTGCGTGTTGAATATAATAATGCTTTTAGAGTGCTGTTGGGATTGCAACGCATTAGCGATGTTCACTGAGGCAGGAGTAGATGGTTTTCGTGCCGTGTGGCGCAATAGATTTGCCGTATTCGCGGCAGCTCTAATAGTATTCTAAAAGTAATAGCAGCGCAGCATGATTCACCTGTACTGAGGCATGTCATCAGCAGAGTGAAACCTTACATGGTCACTTATTAATTTATGTACTTATTGCTAACCTATGTACTGATTTTTATTTATTGTTGCGTCTATTATTTTATTATATTTATAACCCTAATTTTATTTTATTAATGCTACTCTATTTTTTTGTCAAAATTTAATTAAATTTATCAAATATTATTTTTATTATATTCGGCATAAATGTTTTTCCAATTTGATTTGAATTAAATTTTTTTATTGAATAATGATCAATTCTCTCTAACAAACATGGTAAATTAAAGTAAAGGAAATCCATGAAATCCAAACTTTTAAATTTAATCAAACAATCTTTGACGTCATTTTAGTCCATTGAAATGTTAATTTTATTAGGCAGTCAGAATTAATTTTCTTTTTTTTAATGTCAAGAGAGGATTTTTGTAAATTTAAATCCAAGTTTGTGGGGTCGTAACACTCGTAACCCAAGTCCCGTGGCCGCCATTTTGAAAAATGGGTGCGAGTGGTTTTACATTCTATTGGGCCAATTATACAACGCACAAAAAAATTGTTGTTAACCGATTACCCAGTAAGATAATTGTTTTTTTTTTAATCTTTGAATGCAGTTTAAATTTTTTATAAAATCACAATGAAGTCTTGTTTCAGTAAAATTATCTATATCTACATTATTTAACATACTTTCCCTTCATGTGACATAGCCGTGGGACGGCCTGTATACAAGAAGATAGCAAAGTATCTAATTATAATAATTACGTAGTGGTATTATAAAAATAGTGGCAATACATACATACACACATACATAACTTCACGCCTGTATCCCCCAAGGGGTAGGCAGAGATGTGTATTACACACCCACGATTCGCCAGTTATGTTAGGGTCCAATGTAACAGGGGGAGAGCCTATTGCCATCTATCGGGCACAGCGAGCGATAATTAACATTTAATAATGCACACATAACTACGAAAAGTCAGAGATGTGTGCCCGGGGCGACTGGAGATCGAACTCGAGACCTCGTCTCAGCAGTCCGTTACGTACGCCACTGGGCTATCGCAGCTTCAGATAGCCACTATCTGTGTGTGGTAGATCACTATATGTGAATGAGAATAATCTAAGGGCGCGTAGAGACAATCAATATACCTATATAGCGCTCTGTAAATAATATTGATGAGATTGTTGTGCATACGTGATATTATTGATGTGCAGACAAAAGTGATTGGTTCCTACACCGGATCACGATTAGATTGCATATATTGACTGTCCCAACGCGCCCTAATATAACAAAATGCTTTTTTCTTAGTTATGACATCATGTGGGAGTACGACATCGGAGAACGCTACCTACTTCGTGAACAATGGATATCCCTCATCATACGATGGCACCGGATCCTGTGAGCTTACCATCATGAAATCGCATCCAGACGTCTGCCAAATTAGGTAAGAGGATATAATCGGCAGCGCGTTCTATAGTGAGTGTAGATATCTATTGTTTTGGTAAATAACTAGTTGAATACGAATATTTTTTTCGAACGGAATGAAAATATGTTTAGTTTCTGGTTAGTCAATTTGCTGTTAAATAATGTAATTTCTAAATGTTGCGTAATTGAAAAAAAAATATTTTTAGGAAAAGACAAATATTTTTTTTGAGACATTCAAAGGCAATAAAGTAATTTGAATAATACCAGAAACTAAAGCAATATCTACTATACTAGTCTAGTAATTAATTATTAATTAGGTATCTCTTAAATATACCATAAATAGTCCAAATCTTACGTTGTCTCGCATATGGAAATTGTGTATTGTATTTGAAATTACCTTTCTAGCAAGAATATTCTCTAAATAACAACCAAATATACATTATATTTGATTAGCGTTGATGATATTTGAATTCAGTTTCAGTCTCTAGAGTCAGCATTTAAAGGTAGAAAAAGAATACAATAAAAAAATTAAATAAATAGATATTGACTAACATAGAAGTTGAATAATACTTCTAATATTCAAAAGTCAACACAGATATGATATAAAAATCATTTTCAATGTATTTTGTTTTGCAATTCAAAAATACTCTTCCGTTTCCATTCCATCTTTTAAAAGGAATCAATTTAAACTAGGTCTGCAAGGCGAATCGCTGCTTGCAATGTTGAGCTGAGTGAGACATCGTGATTTGAAAATTAGATTCTGAAAATTTTGCACAGTAATCATTCCTCCGTGGCAAGTCCGATTTTGAAAATTCCTTTTGAAAGTCATCACTCTGGACATGCTTTCTGAGCGTGTAAAGTTAAAAATGTCTCGAGGGGTTATTATGTAATTCCATCTGGAATTTTTTTAACGGTGATCATTCCTCTGTGGTAGCATTAATTTTTTCAAAATATATCCATAAACCTTCTTCTGATTGACCTCTTTAATCATGCCAAATTTGGTTCTCATTGGATTAGTAGTTTAGGAGGAGACCTGTGACAAAGAAAATCCTGAAGTCTGGTATGAGGAGCTTTCGCTCGACTTCGTCTCACTCAGCTCAAAAAAAAACATGTATCCCGTGATTTCAATCATTCGACGTCGACCAATGGCACGAACCCCCTCATGCGGTGGTTGTTTTGTTTCTAATATTACGTAGTCAGTCCTGTATTTCGTAGGACTCATATATGTTAACGTTAAGTGGTCTTATGTTCTATCTTAAAATCTTACTACTATAATTATAAACGGGAAAGTTTATGAGGATGTATGGATGCATGTATGTTTGTTACTCTTTCAAGAAAAACGGCTGAACGGATCTGGCTGAAATTTGGTACAGGGATGGATTCTAGTTCAGAATAACACATGGACTTTTTATTCCGGTAATGAGTTTCGCATTTATGCCGAGATGGCGACCTATTGAGGTACGCACACCTTTCATCTATATGTTCATATATATATTTTAGTTGTAACCTATTTGTGCGTGTCCTGCAAAACATTTTCTTTCTTTCTTCTTTCTTTCTTTCTTCTTTCTTTCTTTTTTCTTTCTTCTTTCTTTCTTCTTTCTTACTTCTTTATTTCTTCCATGGTTTACGGGAACAGAATCAGAAATCCACGCGTGAAGCGCCGCGAGCAACAGTTATTAATTATTAATAATAATTTTAATAAGGGTTTTGCTATCAATACCATTGGGAGTCCAAGCCAACCTAACCTGTTAGCTGGTGTTCCTGCTGAATAACAGACGAGGCTCTGGCACAAGCTTTCCTCTCGGGTCTGGCTCGGCTGTCTAACCTAACCTCCCTAAGGTTAGGTTAGACAGCAGTGGCGCCCAGAAAAGCCGACATATCAATCAATCAATCATTTATTTTGCTAAACATGGGTACATAGTGGGGTGTTAGAACTGTGGTTGTCCAATTCATGTTTTACCATGTTGGTGTGCAAAAGTGTTATGGTTAGTGTCTTAATTATGGTTACTTATACAAAATTCATTAAAATTATCATGCAAGACTAATTAGCATTAAGCCTACATTTACAACACAATGGATTCATATCAATAAATATATAAATTAAAGATTATTAGTTATTTTACAGTATTTTATCACCAGTACCATCTAAATTCAGAAAATTCATTGAAATCATGTCATTATATAAAAAAAGAAAAGTTTAATGTCAATAAAAATGTCGCAAAATTTTTGCAAGGGAAAGTAAAATTCAATGTCAATTTAGATAGTTATTGGTTAGATGTCAAGTATTGCAATAATAGATAAATTATGTATCAGAATAATATATTTTTTTAATGTCATTAGCAACACATATTATCAATAAATTCATTAATTGAGTAGTACACTCTATCGATTAACACTTCTCGGAGTCTATTTTTAAAAATATTTATGGATTCTGCGGTTTTAACGGAATCTGGCACTATTATATATTTTTGCACTCATTCCAAATATGCTTCTTTGAAATTGTGTTGTTCTACATTTGTCAATACAAAGAGTGTTTTTATGCCTTGCACTTTTAAGTGTTGTATAGTTGTTGAAATTTTTCCTTACTAGTATGGCCGCTTCATATATAAATACTGCAGGCAAGTTGAATATCTTTAATCTAGGACGGGACTTGAACCCGCGACCAGTAGGGGGAATGCTCTGACCAACTGAGCCACCTAGACACGTCCCAGAAATTCGAAATTCTCCGATACATTATTACGTCTTAAGGCGACGTTGGAGCCATCTACCGTAATTCTTGCGAACTACGGAAACAATGAACAACTTTACAGTCATTTTTAAACATTGTTTTTTGATGACTCCGCCTAATTAATTCAATTAAATTTTTAAGCATTTTGTATGCTTACTTTTTTCTAAAGATTTTAGATCGGAATAAGAGAACATCTAGGACGGGACTTGAAATAATTCGAATTTCTGCCATCATCAGCAAAAATAGCAGTGCTATCATCAGCAAACAGTATCATATTTTGGGTAATAGACTTTGGGAGATCATTGATATACACTAAAAACAAGAGTGGCCCCAGGATGCTGCCCTGGGGTACACCAAACCTAACTATCTTTGTATCTGAGGTGTATTTCGTTTCAATTTTTGACTCATTGCAAATTCTGTACATCGTTGTTACCTAAAGACGACTAGTGAGGTATGATTTCAGTAAAGCGAGAGAGTTACCTCTAACTCCATATTTTTCAAGTTTTAATATCAATATCTCACGGTCTACGTGATCGAAGGCTCTTGTCATGTCCATAAAGACAGCGGTAATATACTCCTTTTTGTCAATTCCTGTCAGTACTTGTTATAAAAAATGAAAAAGCGCCGTGTTGGTGGACTTTCCCTTTCGAAAACCAAATTGTCTGTCCGTCTGTATGTCAAAGCTATTTTTTTCCGAAACTAAAAGAACTATGCTGTTGTAAATTGGTAAGTAGATGTATTGTGTGAACCGCATTAAGATTTTCACACAAAAATAGAAAAAGACAATAAATTTTGGGGGCTTCCCATACTTAGAACTGAAATTAAAAAAAAATTCATCAAACCCGTACGTGTGGAATATTTATGGATAGGTCTTTAAAAATGATACTGAAGTTTCTAATATCATTTTTTTCTAAACTGAAGACTTTGCGCGAGAGACACTTCCAAAGTGGTAAAATGTGTGTGTCCCCCTCCTGTAACTTCTAAAGTAAGAGATTGATAAAACTAAAAAAAATATATGTTGTACATTAACCATGTGAACTTCCACCGAAAATTGGTTTGAAACGAGATCTAGTTAGTAGTTTTTTTTAAAACGACTTAAATCGTAAACCGCAAATTAACCTTTCATTCAGTCAACTCAAATATAAAATTTTACTTGCTGCTACGGAACCCTTTATGAGCGAGTCCAACTCGCACTTGGCCGGTTTTTTAAGGAGTGGGTTGATTACCGTTACCTTAAGTTTTGATGGAAATATACCTTGCTGGATGCTTAGATTAATTATGTGACTTAGAACAGGTGCAATATACTGATATGTTAATTTTATTATTTTGGTATGTATGTTATCGTATCCTGTGCTCTCAGAATTATTAAGTGTCATTATAATGTTAGTTATGTCAACAGGGTCAGTAGGCTTCATGAACAAAGAGTTTGATTTATTTAAGTAATATTTTTACAAGAGTTAATATTTTTACAATTATCAGACTTTATGTCCTCGATAAAAAAATCATTGAATGAATTGACAGTACTCTCAGGTGTTATAATTCGATTTCCATTAATGTTAACCTGTTTAATTTCATCTTTTAGCGTAATAATTTTATATTTATTATAACTTGCCATGTAGCTTTACTTTTGTTCTTAGCTGAATTATGTGGTATTTTGGGTTTTCTGGGTTTTATTAATGACGTCTCGGAGTCTTCTGGTGTAATTTTTATATATTACTTTATTCTCCGGACTAGGTGATAATCTATAGCGCCATAACATTTAGCGTTTTCTTTTAGCACATAATTTTAAGCCCTTGCTAATGCATTTTTGTTTCTTTATGACTGATATTTTAACTTTTAATTCGAAAACACAGATCGTATAATAATTTAAATAATTCAAAATAGTAGTTTTTGCAACTGTCATATAAGAAGGGGTATTAAAACACGAGAGTCTGTTTATCGCATGAGGCGAAGCCGAATGCGATAATAGGTTGACTCGAGTGTTTTAATACCTAAGTTATATGCAGTTTCATACACTACTTTATCTTCACTTATGGGAAAAATGGAAATTAAACAAAGTAGGTAGGTTACAAGGAAGTAATGTATCATGCGCCATTTTTTTCACAGTTCTGTAGCTTAAAACCTTAGACTAGTTTAATGAATAAAAAAAGATAGCGGTGCTCTAATGAGTTTTATCTACACCCATGCTTTAAATCCTCTATAAAAGATTCTGAAACAGTTAGCTTATTGCCAACATTAATACATCCAATGTCATAATAACCATAATATCATCCGAACGGGTGTTATAATGTTGTATGAAATGTCATAATAACACTCCTTTCGCTTTTTCAATCTCTTCCGCGCAAAGGGTTACTCATCAGACAGCCAAATTCTTACCGCTCGATGCGTGGAATCTGTATGAGTTTTAAAAAAAGAACTGTCATTCACGCGCGTTGCATTGCACCACCACAGCGGCGGCGGCGCGCCGTAAAAAAAAATTTAAGCTTATTCGTCCGAATTCGAATTCCCGCTATTTTTCTTCGCTATTATTTTTGCAAATTGTTTTGTTTACTTACTATTTTATAGAGGACACATCATGGGTGTAGATAAAGTCTTGTATGCAACTGAATAATTAGGTATTAAAACACTGGGGTGCTTGGTTGGGGACCTCCACGCGGTGCACCCTGGGCAACGGAGACGGCAGCGCCTCTCTCCTAGGGCGGAAGAGACGCTGCCGCCTACGGCCAACTCCGACCGAGGCGAGGACGGCCCTGTTGAGGGCTGTTCGGAAGCTTTCCACGTGTCCCTCTGATTAGCAGATGGCACAGTGGAGAGCAAGTAAGGGGCCATCTCGAAACCGGAGATGGCCCAGGGTCAGTCGGGGTGCGAGGGATATGCTCTATGGGTAACCTTACACCCCGGCGTCTTAAGACCCGAGACGGCGTGCGGTTTTAGTCGGTTCAAGCCCGACATAACCGCCCCCGCTGGAGACCCCCCGCTCTCCAGCGGGGGCGGTATCCGAAGGGATTTCCGCACGAAAAAAAAAAAAAAAGGTATTAAAACACTCATGTGATACTATTATTACACTCAGCTTCGCTTCGTGTGATAAACCCACATTCATGTTTTAATACCCCTCATTATAATGAGTTGAGTTGCATAATAGTTATTTATGCAACTGTGGTTGCAACTGTCATATAAGAAGGGGTATTAAAACACGAGAGTCTGTTTATCTATATTGCGATAATCCTAACCTCAGACTTACTTTCTGATATTATGGGCTATATTATCGATACAAGTCATGAAACTAAACCGTGTAGGTTGGTTTACAGATAATTTTAGGTTATACGCTCTTAACAGGGATTCAAACTGACGAGATACATAAGAAGTGTCAGTTCTGTTTATATTGAAATCCCCGCACGCAATTATTCTTTTATTTTTATAGCCTATTTTATCTAATAGTAATTCAAGTTGATCAAAAAACAGCTGGATATCGGCCTCATACCAATCAAAGACAATGAGGGGACGCCAAGCTTCAAAGCGGAAGCTTTGGACACAGAATATATTATTAAATAGTACCGCATCTGAAAAAGTGACATTTCTAGTTCGGCATATTTCTGTTTAAGTCCTTTTCTAAAATTTGGTTTATTCACAATTATTTTTTTTATATTTAGGACACGTCAATTTGACTTCACCTCGCCTGATAGTAAGCTGAAGGTAAAGTCTCAGGAAAGAGGGTCACCATTACAAACACATACCTTGTTAACAATGGTGGCACTCAGCTTGACGGCCTCATCAGAAGAGGATTGTCGTCGTAGCACCGCGTGACACCCACCGGTTGGGACCGGTGGGTGTCACGCGGTGCTACGTGCATAGCGCATAGCCGGGCAGGGGGATTGTGGTCGCAGCACTAGTGGGCTAGTGCTGCGACCACAATCCCCCTGCCCGGCTATGCACTTGCTGACCCCTGAACGCAATCAAACCGAAATTGGATTACTATGCAGGGTTTTTCGCAAGCACGGTGGTACCTTTTTTTTTTCGTGCGGAAATCCCATCGGATACCCCCCCGCCGGCGCCGGTCAGCGGGGGCGGTTACCCGGCCGAATTTTGTGACAAATTTGTGTCATCAAATTTCTACCACCAGTAAAAGCAGCAGAAGCGGCTGCCATCTGAATCCTCAACCTCGAGAGGAAGGCCTGTGTCAGAGCCACGTCCAATAATCTGCAGGTGTCTCGACTTGAAAAAAAAAGGTGTCTCGACTTGCAAGTGAGCTTAGCTCGAAACCTGTAAATGTTAGTAGAGTCCCGTGCACCCCTGCGTAATAACTAGTTATACTCCGGTATTAGCAAAACATATAGGGATGATGACATGGTCGTCAGATTCTTACTGCTTAATGTCTTAGTTTTGTTTTTGAAAAATGTGCGTCGTGAAATACGATATTGCCTAACTAAACTGAAACTACTACTTTTCATTATTTATTTTGATGTTCCCAAAAAATTCAATACACATATATAAGCAATCAAATTAAGTCAAAATGTATAACCTTTTAATTTCCTTATTATATTTTAAATTATTTTGTTAAGCACTATACAGAATTATGTAAACGCAACGTAGACTGCGATAACACTATGCGCTGCGTAGTTGTGACATCTTTTCTACACACGATATTGTATAGAGCGTTTTTAGCTCCAGAAATGGAATTTTCGAAATCATATATTTTTAAAACAATTTATAATAAGAATATCTTTATTTATAATATATTTCTTGTGTGCGTGTGTATGTCACTGAACTCCTCCTAGACGGCTGGACTGATTTTGATGAAATTTTTTGTGTGAGTTCAAGGGGATTCGAGGATGATTTAGATTCTCTTTATTAGATTATCTGGTCCACAAAAAATTAGGGTTCCGCGCAGTAGAACTAAAACCATAAAAATCAAAATCCACGCGGAATAAGTCGCGGGCACAGCTAGTATAATATATAATTATAATAAGAACTATTTATATTATTTTAAAATGTACATTTATCGAAAATTCAAAAAATGTTACATCACCCCACTCAATTCCCTTGCAAAATGCCGAAGAGTTCAATCTCCAGTTGGTATTTATTATACCTTGATTTTGGTTTTTGTGAGAGTTAATCATAAGAAAAAGTGCTAATTAGGCTTCTTATGTTTTACCGCTGTGGCGTCTTATATAGCGCTGATGGATAACTGAGGGGATGTGAGACGGGTGTTCGGGGGGTTACAGCATTTATCGATGTACGTATAGTCTAATTATAGAATTCGAAAAGTATTGCGAAAAATCTCTGAGCCTACGTTTCGACAGGGAAAAACTTTTACTTGGTTTTTCGTAGATTTGTCGAGTACCGAGTCCATTGCTTCAGTGTGTGGGACTTGCGACCTTACACGCTCAGGATTTAAACATTCGAATAAAATTGATGAAGCTTATTCCGAATAATATTCATTTTGAATGAATTGAATGCTCCGCGATTATATATTATTATTTATATTATATCCCAATCTACTTTAATAATAATTAATAATACTTTTATAACTTAATAATTCTTTAGGGTTTTTAGTAGTTAAGCAAACATTTTCTTTATATAAGGTTACCTTTAGAGAATTTTACCAAGGAGAGGAGCTGCGTTCAAGTCGAACTAAGTTATCATGTTTAACTCAATAAATTTTATAGAGGACTAGCTGATGCCCGCGGCTCCGCCCGATGTTTTATTGGTCATATCTTTGGTTCTACTTAATCAATTGCAATATGGCAGATTTTAAGTCTGACCAAAACGTTTCTAATAGAAAAACCATACAAAAACTGCATACAACTCCGTTCAGTAGTTTTTGCGTGCATCGCGAACAAGGAGACAAGAATTTGTGTAGAGTTAGTATTAGTCCATTTAACATAACCCAAGTATTTTTTTTTAATTTTCAATATACAGACACTTTTTTTTATATATAGGACACGTCAATTTGACTTCACCTCGCTTGATGGTAAGCTAAAGGTAAAGTGTCAGGAAAGACCCCTATTCCATTTAGTTCAACTCAAATTTCAACTCGTTGAACTAATTGGAATATTTTTTCCATTTAGTTCAACTTTTTACAAATTTTATTTAAGTTGAACTAATTGTAATATTTTTTCCATTTAGTTCAACTTTTGACAAATTTTATTCAAGTTGAACTAATTGGGATATTTTTTCCATTCAGTTCAACTTTTTACAAATTTTATTTAATTTGAACTAATTGGTTATTATTTCCAATTAGTTCAACTAGTAAAATGCTGTATATATAACTAAAATTTAATAAACAGACACCTTAAACTTATAATACTCATATCAATGAGTCGAACGTAAACTTTCTATAAATAGAGAAACAGTTATTATACCAGATATAATATATAGGTAAGGTATAAAGTTACCTTGCTTATTCAGTAGGTAGAACTGGGATGACCAAGATTTGCTCGGTATTAAAAAAAACATTCTCCAAAAATTAAAAACTAGCCAGATCGATTAATCACTCCCGAAACCCCCTGTATGCTAAATTTCATGAAAATCTGTGCAGCCGTTGCCGAGATTCTGCTGGTGAAGCTTGAAGTTTTCATGTCCGTGATATTGCAGACAAGCTGTATGAGAGTCGCCTCCGCTAGAATGTCTTACGTCGATCGGCAAACTAAGGGGGAAGCAAGTGCAAAGGATGATATGCGTGCCAATGGTCTACTACCAAGGATGTCGAAGACCGTGCGAGAGGAGGAATAAAAGTAGGAAAGCAGACCCCGGGCGTCGAAGCGTCAGCTTCAGATTTTGATCGCGAGTTTTTTCAATTTGTCTGGCTACTTGTTATCAATCCCTTTACGAAATCAAAGAAGCATCAACGCTGAATGGTACACTACCAAATGCTTGGCAGAAGTTTTCTCTGTAGTGAGCTACAAGCGACCAAACACAGGGCTCCGCGAGATACTACTCCACCATGACAACGCGCCCGCACACACCGCGCTTAAAACGAGGGACTTCCTGGACAGCACTCCGGCTAAACTCCTAGGTCACCCTACTTACAGCCCTGACCTTGCACCGTGCGACTTCTTTTTATTCCCGAAAATAAAACATCAGCTCAAAGGGATACAATTTTCGTCGCCGGAAGATGCGCTGTCAACGTTTGAGCAGGCTGTAAACGAGGTATCTGCGGTGGATTGGAAAAAGTGTTTTGAAAACTGGTTCAAACGCATGAAACTTTGTATAGAGGCTGGTGGAGAGTACTTTGAAAAGATCTAATAAAAAAATATTTACCTATAGAACACTTTTTTTTATTATCGCAAAACTTTCTGAGTGTCCCACGTATTATTAAGTTAGAAGTTAATATTCAGTGTTAATATTATTCATATAAGTTAGAGCTGTGTTTATCAAATTTTAGTTAAATAAATAAATATTGTGGGACATCTAACACACAACGTCATTTAGCCTTAAACTAAGCAGAGCTTGTAATATGAGAGCTAGATTAAACGATAAAATACTTATATACTTTTTTTTTTGTAAATACATACATATTATACATAGAAAACACCCAAACTTCGAAACAAATATTTGCAGACCGTACAAACATTTGGTCCGACCCGGGAATCGAACCCGAGACCTCTGCGCAGCAGTCGCATACACTACCGCTGCACCACCGAGGCAGTTATAAAGTTATACAGCAGTTTACTAGTTGAACAAATTGGAAAAATATCCCAATTAGTTCAACTTTAATAAAATTTGTAAAAAGTTGAACTAAATGGAAAAAATATTCCAATTAGTTCAACTTAAATAAAATTTGTAAAAAGTTGAACTAAATGGAAAAAATATTCCAATTAGTTCAACGAGTTGAAATTTGAGTTGAACTAAATGGAATAGGGGAGGAAAGAGGGTCAGCATTGCATACACGTACCATGTTAACAATGGTGGCACTCAGCTTGACGGCCTGATCAGAAGAGGATTGTCGTCGCAGCACCGCGTGACACCCACCGGTCCCACTAGTGCTGCGACCACAATCCCCCTGCCCGGCTATGCACTTGCTGACCCCAGAACGCAATGAAACCGAAATTGGATTACTATGGAGGGTTTTTCGCAATCCTGCACGGTGGTACTTACCCGGCCGAATTTTGTGACCAATTTGTGTCATCAAATTTCTAAATACAATTTTATAATAATATAGAGTTTTCTATCTATCTATATATTATAAAATTACAAATTAGCTGTGTTTGTACATTGTAAATAATTAAAAAGAAAAACATTATTGTTTTGTTTGGCTAAAATAGGTTTTCATATGAAAGCTTTTTTTTCACGCGGTAATTAACATTGATACTTATGTATTCACTGAAATTCTCGTTATTTAGTTAACTTCTGCTCAAGCTAGTCAAGCTATGCTTACTTTGGGTTTAGTTGGCACTGTGTAGAATATCGTAGGATATTTATTATTATTATGAGATCCACAAAGATCTCCAGGCTATTACGCACGGCACCTCCGGCTACGGGGCAATAGCCGGAGATCTTGTGTGGGACTCTGTCATCCAGTATCCGGATGGGCATACCCAAACTGACAGGGCACCAGGTGCAGGCTTTTCTCATGGGGTTGCGAGGTCAAACGGCAGTCGCTCTCATAAAAGCTGCATAGGCCAAAACTAAACGAGGAGAAGGAGTAAGGGGACCCCAAACTGCGAGGTCCCCAAACTCGGATGCAACCGAGACTAACACTATGATGATGGTGATGAGAGTATAAAAGATATACATTATACACATTCAACAAGAATACTTTCTTTTCAATATTATATCGATCTATATAATACTTTTTTTTTTCGTGCGGGCTTAAACCGACTAAAACCGCACGCTGTCTCGGGTCTTAAGACACCGGGTGTAATGCCTATAGAGCTTATCCCTCGCACAGCATAATATTATCCCTCGCACGATCTATTTAATACCTATAAACGCGCAATTCTTATATATGTATGTATATATATATCTGAATTTTGAAAACGACTCCATCGTTTTTCATGCAATTTAGTATTAGGGGTTTCGGGGGTGATAAATCCCCTTCGTCCACTAAGATCCATTACAAAAATCCATTGATGGATCTTTTTACACTTTTATGTCCACTTTAATCCTCGATCCTAGAATATTTACAAAATGGATTTTTTAGAACCAACGTGTGTATTAAAATCTATTATAAAGCCACATCTACAGCAGTAGCCATTTTCAATAAATGAACAAATAATATTAAAAATAAAGTTTATATTAAACAAATTTGAACTATCTATAACCTCTTTATAACAAAACAAAAAAAAACCTTGTCTCAGATAAGGGAAACCAGTGCTGAGACATAAGAGCTGTAATGCTGAAGTTTATTTAATTATTTCCAGATAGTGCGCCACCGATATCTCTCCATTTATAAGTTCCATCCCACAATCTTGAATAAAAGCATCGTATTTTATTTGAGCCTTTGTTCTTTTGTTGCAGCTTTCATTTATCGTCCGTATTGAACTATAGTTCGCTTCGTCTTTTAACTTGTTTAATAAATAAACTAAATTCGATTTCTTTCTACCAACTGCTTTATTTAGGCCGGAATGCCAAGATTCCACACAGTTATTCGTGCGGTGGCGTTCTCCAAATACGGTCCATATGTCCTTGATATATATATTTTTAAACCAGTACCGTTCCATGTAGTTTCTTAACTTTGTATATGTTACATCGCTCCGCATTATTTCATTTACATAAGACCATCCTCCTTCAAGCATTGTGAACGGTAAATGCGGCAACGCTGCACACAAATCAACTACCCTTCGATTTAATTTAGTTTTCAAGAGACCAAAAGCCTTACTCTTTTTTCGGATACAATTTTAAAAATGGTATAAGCAACCATTAATATTCGCGTCTGGAAAATTCTCAATAACGGCTTTAATAGCCGGTAATTCAAAGTCCAAAGTAAATATTGTGGGGTGAAAATCTGGACCCTGTGATTTTATAATTTTGAACAAAGCATTATACGACTCGTATTTCCGGTCCGTCATGAGAGCATAAATTACAGGTACGACTCTATTAGTGGTAAGGATACTCCCCAAATCCGCGTGAATACTATATATCGGAAGAAAAGGTGCGGGCGTAGGTACTTTTGAATGTGCCATCAGCAAATACATGTTTGATTGTTGGAATCACCTCCAGAGTTTCTTTTAAACCTAAAACTATGATTCGCGTATCACCAGAACTATAGTCAGCTAATAGGAAATCCGAAAATGAGTTGGGTATTTCAACCTCGCAGGCACGGTCGAATGACGTTTTATTAACGCCTAGTTTTGAATTACGTTGTTTATACAAACCGCTCTTTACAGATTCGTATGGCGGTAGTCTGGTAACTAAATTTAAACCTTTCCTTTTTACGGAACATGCGAAGTTTTTATAAATAGACGGAATAGGCTGATTTTCAGAAGATATCACATTTTCTCTGCATTTATCCATCGCCAACAATATTTCATTATGTGCATGGTCGGGATTGCAAACGTCTGAATGTTGATGATGCTTTATTTTATCCTAAAAAAACGTTAGAAATTTATAATGAGCTATATGTTGCGTTATACTTTTGAGATAATCAAATTCAATAATGTATAATAATATACTTAAGTAACATGAAAAAATGACGAATATTTGAACAATATTTGGATTTCCAAAAACGACATCTCCATAGCACTGCACCCTGCTTGTGTGTCGTCTTCTTATGATATTTAAATCCGTCATATAATGTCCCTTTTTTATTTTTAATATATTGAAAATCGGATGGTTCCATGACGAAAAATGAAAATAAATAATTATTGCTTGTGACGCTGGAAATAATCAAATAGCGTTGCAATAGACCTATGACAATTGACAGTCGACAATACATAGTTGTTTGAATGATTCAGCCAGTGAAGTTAAAGTTGATAAAGAAGATTGCATGTGTCACCGCTTTATTTTTATAATAGATTTTAATACACACGTTGGTACTAAAAAATCCATTTTGTAAATATTCTAGGATCGAGGATTAAAGTGGACATAAAAGTGTAAAAAGATACATCAATGGATTTTTGTATTGGATCTTAGTGGACGGAGGGGATAAATCGGTCTAGCTAGGTTTCATTTTTAGAAAACGTCGAGGAAAAAACCTAGTTCACCTAGATTATAACAGTTATTGTAACAGTAATTTATCTTCTTTTTAGGGTTCCGTTGCCAAATGGCAAAAAACGGAACCCTTATAGATTCGTCATGTCTGTGTGTCTGTCCGTCCGTATGTCACAGCCACTTTTTTCCGAAACTATAAGAACTATGTTATTGAAACTTGGTTGTAACGGTGAAGTTTTATGGTGGGTTTTTAAAGAAGTTTACATAAAGTTAAGGTGACTTATGCACTGTAAGATTTAATTAAATATTTAATGTATTTGAGACTAACTACTGGCTAGGGCGAGCAGAGATAAATAAAAGGTTGATTACAATATACTATGACATTATAATCGGTGATATAGAACGTTACATGAATTTATAATAGGTATTTGAGTAAATGAACCTCAGGGGATGGATTCGTAATAAATATTCTGCCTTGGCGTGGTTCGGTCCGTTGTGCAAAGATGGTAGTATGCACTTAGCTAGCGGACACGGGGCTAGATGTTGCCGGCGTGCCAGGGTTTCCGCTGGTGTGCCTCGCTACCGCCATGATGGTGCGAAGCCCGGTGCGAAGACCCTGGAAATAGAAAAAGTGCGGGTCAGTTTGTCACTAGGTAATTACGTCCAAGTGACCCGCTAAAATAGCAGGTGAAGAGAATCTCCCAGCGGCAATGCAGCGTAGCTAGAAGCTATAACTAAAAAGAATATAAATAGGGAGAACAAGCTGGTGCTGCGACCTCTGACCGTAGGGGTCATCGGCCTCGTGGCACTAATTAGGTAGGCTGAAATAGCACACAATACAATAAAATATATTAAGCCATGCATTTTAGCAGGCTATAAGCTGCACCGCTGGAAAGTCTTCACCTGGAGAAAGAAGTAGGAAATGTTGATCTCAAAACTTACCCGGGGCCGACAGCAGTTTTTTTTTTTTTTTAAATACTAGCATCTTTGGCATGGCCAAAGCCTACGCTCAAACAATATATATTACCTAGTCTTATCTATCAACTGTCTTTACGAAAAACCCACTCAGGGTTAACTTCTTCTTTATCTAGTCTTAACTTAATGTAAATCTCGCTTTCATTCCTGTCCTCTATTACCATACCAGTTCTCGCTTTTATTCCTCTCGTACTTTCATTCCATTCCTTTCATACTATTGGGATATGGAGTAGGGTAGGGGGACTATATTTTTATTGTTTTCTTTATTTTTCCATAACTTTTCTTATAACTACTCTATTTCTTTATTACTGTTTCTTATTTCTATTTTATTTACTATGTAGTCTGTTACATTTTGTTGCTATTTATGCTTATGTACACTTGTTTTACTTATTGCTTATGCAAAGATACTTATTATACTATACTAATTTTACACAGTTTGGTTTTCTTAAGTTCATTCACCGCTATTTATGCTAATGTACACTTGTTTACTTATTGCTAATACACAAAATTCTTATTCTAATAGTTTTACAGTTCAGTTTTCTTATTTGTAGACAAAAAGTTTAACCTTCTGGCCAGGCATACAATTATGCATGCCAGAGGTTATTATGTGCTATTTTTTCTGTTGACTCTTACTATTATATGTTCTGCGAATTTGAGAAACTCCTCTGCATGTTTATCTATTAGCTTTGGAAAATTAGCTTTCTCAATCTTTAGATTCAATTTTCTTTCAATGTTAAATCTGAGTCCTGCGTAGATTGGGCAGTCCACGATCAAATGTGCGACTGTCTCCTCGACCCCCGGTTCACAGGCGCATGATGGATTCTCCTTACACTTGAACCGGGTCAAGTATTCGGAGAACCCACCATGCCCCGTCAACAATTGGGTTGAAGTGCTGGCGATCTCCATCTTGCGGACGGTTCTGTATGCCGCCACAGCGCATGGGAAGAAGAGCTTGGTGCCAGAAGCTGTGTCACCCATCCTGTACCTTTCGTTCCATTCGTCAAGCGTGATCTGCCGCAGGCCACGCTTGACGAATGAAACTGGGCACAGACTGTAGTGCGGAGCCCTCTTCGACAACAGCGCCGCCTCCTTAGCCAGCTGGTCGGCTCGTTCGTTGCCCTCCAGCCCCGCGTGGGCCTTGACCCAGAATAAGGAAATTTCCTTGCCCTGGGTCAAGCCCCGTTTGATGTTATTCCTGGCTTCAACGGCCAGGGGGTGGAGGGCATGACGGTTTATGACCGTCAGGAGAGCGGCTCTGCTGTCGCTGAGGATGCCGAAAGTGGCCGCGCCTCGCCTGAGGACCTCACTGGTCGCTTTGCATATGGCCAGGAGCTCGGCCTGGTAGACGGTACAGTGCGGCGAGAGAGCAAGTTTGAGGGTCCCGGTTTCGGCCCCGTTATTCCAGATGGATAACGCGGCGCCGACGCGACCCTCAATCTTACTCCCGTCCGTGAATATACGCGTCTCGATAGTATTAGTGCGTTGGTATTGATCCTCGTCTACCAGGCTTAAGAACTCCAGGTTCATATGCTCCGCGGGGTGAGGCTCCTCTTTAGCTGGAGCCATCCGTTCAATCTCCCTGTCTCTCAACCATGGCTGGGACACTCCTCTCTTGGCCTCGTACAACGAGGCCACCTCACGAACTCTGAGGTCCAGAGGGAGCATGCCAGCCAGGATCAACCCTGAGTGCAGGGAGACTGTCCGGTAACTCTTGGTCAGCTTTTGGGCGAATCCGCGCTGTACCACGTTCAGCTGCTTTCTGACACCAAGCTTGTCCACCGCCGCGCACCAACTGCTAGCTGCATACAGAATCGTCGGCTCCACGGCCGCGTTATAGATGGTCCGGATCACCTCAGGATGTAATCCCCAGCTGATCCGGGCCATCCTCGCGAGCTTGTGGTAGATGCCGATCGCCTTTCTGCATACGTTTGTGACATGTGTGTTGAATGTGAGTTTGTGGTCGATGGTGAGCCCTAGGATTTTGATGTGGTCGGACAGTCCAATGTCTATCCCGCCCATGCTGGGCCGACAGCAGTTGGCCACGGGGTCAAAGTGACCTTCCTCGGCGAAGGTTGCCATGAAAAGGGCCGATTTAAGAGCCGTCAGTTGATAACTGGGCTAGTGTTGTCCAATCTCGCTTGCACAACCATAGATAATTAGTAATAAGTTATAGAAACATACTAAAATATCGATTAATTTATGGATATAATTTTAATTTGATTTGTAAAGAATCCACAACCTTAAGTAGATGTATTCTGTGAACAACATTGAGATTTTCACATAAAAATATTTAAAAAAAAATCATAAATTTTGGGGGCTCCCCATACTTCTAACAGAAACTCAAAAAAAAATTCATCAAACCCATATGTGTGGATGGATCCAATCTATGGATAGGTCTTCAAAAATGATATTGAGGTTTCTAATATTGTTCTCTAAACTGACTATTCAGTTTAGAGGACAATATTAGAAACCTTGCACGTGAGACACTTCCAATGTGGTAAAATGTGTGTGTGTGTGTCCCGTCACTTCTAAAATAAAAGAATAATAAAACTAAAAAAAATATATGATGTACATTACCATGTAAACTTCCACCGAAAATTGGTTTGAACGAGATCTAGTGAGTAGTTTTTTTTAATACGTCATAAATTGTCAACTCAAATAGAAAATTTAAAAAAAAGCATTATTATGTCACTTGCTGCTACGGAACCCATCATGGGCGAGTCCGACTCGCACTTGGCTGCTTTTTTTTATTATATACTACTCAGGTGGCAGATAAATACACGCCCCCCCCCCCACCTTCTTGTTTAGTGACTGGAAATGTCAATATCCAACAAATTTCATGGATGGGTAGTTGCTTGTTACATTTTTTTACCACTACTTGCTACGGTTTCTTTATACAACCCCGTACCATACAGTTGGCCGACAGTACAGTTGGCAGTTGGCCGACTCGCCGTCCTTACAGAAGCAGGCCGTGGCGGAGGCGTGTCGTGTGTGCCCTACACACGCCTGCCAACTCACCGAAGCGGGATAAAACCCGACCCCACCAGGCGAGGCCGCGGTGGCGGCCAAAGTCCGCCGGCAATCCTGGGGTTATCCTTTCGAGGGCTTACCCGGGGTGCCCGGCAACGGACACTTGGGGAGGACACCGTGCGGTTTTAGTTGAGATACGACATAACCACCCCCGCTGGCTAGCGGGGGGGTATCCGAAGGGATTTCCGCAAGTAAAAAAAAAAAAAAAAACCCCGTACCGTACATTCATTTCCATAAGAGCTTTGAGCACAAAGAACTGACAGACTGGTCGGAGCTCGATATCCGAGTTCAGGTAATCAAATAACCGGCAGAGTATTGTGATTGGATTTTCTAGACATACCTTTCTTCGCAATATTGGATCATGGGGTAGCAAGGTAAGGCAAACTTTAAGTAAATTTTATGGCTTCAATATTTAATACATTGAAGCCATAAAATTTACTTAAAGTTTTGTTTTGGCGTGTCAAAGTTTTTTATAATAATTAGCTGATGCCCCCGGTTCCGTCCGCTCGGAGGTCGGTTATAGATTTGTGGTCTCCGGTTCTACGTAACTAATTGCAATCAAACATATGGCAGATTTTACGTCTAAACAAGACGTTTCTGATAGTAAAAGCCCACTCAGTCGTATTCGCGTCCATCGCGAACAAACAGAAAAACAGACAAGAATTCCAAATAAAATGTTTTTGTGTTCAGAATCATTCATTTAACATAACCCAAGTATTTTTTTAATTTCTCCAATTTATTTATAATTTTATAATAGAATAGATGTTACATACATACAGGTACACTTCATGCTTTTGAATTGCCTAATGTTTCGACCAGGGGAGTTACCACGACGTGTAAAAAACAAATCAGTTTCGAGCCGCTCAGCTGACGGAGAAAGATGGAGATGTACACCGGTGTATCGTCGTGGTAAGGCCCCTGGTTATACTGACTGTGGTCACAGGCCTACTGGCTGAGTGGTGCACGCCCTCCTTCGTCGAGTCTGTGAGGTAGAAGGTTCTTCATCCACCCGCACATTCTCAATATTCTCTTATTGCGCCATGTTCCGTCACATAACACACCCACAATGCACATATTTTGTAAGCCAACTGTCGGGTCTATCCGACTGCACATAAAAGCAAGGTAGTTTTTATTACTGGATTTCATGTGGCAGATAATTTAAACTTACCTATCTTCCCGATTGAAGTTTGGAGTATCTAAATTTTGTACTATACGCTTTATTCGGTAAATGTTCACGGTACGTCTAGACGTTTGGCACTATGCTCTACAAAAAATCGTTATAGGGTACAACTATTACGAACTTGTGCGAACCTGGTAAAATGTAAACTGCAGGAACTCCGCTGTACGTAGGTTGTTTCAGATAAGCTCAGAGTCAGCACTTTAAGCGGACTCATGATTTTAATTAGAGAAAATTCAGCTCTTTCCTTAATTTAGTAGGTGCTGAAGTGTGATTACTGGGTGGATGAATATTTCATAAAATATATTTGAAGTTTTGAAAAAAAAACCTGATCCTGATCATAATTCTTTCATCAGAAAAATACATAAAGATATTTTTCGCAAAGTATTTAATATATTGAAGGCACAGTAATTAGTGATTACTAAGAATTAATTAAATAAAAAAAGAAACAATACATATTCCTTCTATTATATCTAATACTCTAATTATCTTATATTCTATATAACCACGAATGGTATTTAGAAAAATTATGGTATTATAAAATTTGTTCTTTCGTGAACAATATTTATTATATAGTATGGAATAATAGGGGAGAACTATGTCCAGCAGTGGACTAGAATAGGTTGATGATGATGATGATGATGATGATGATGGAATAATTAATCTATAAACAGAAAATAATGTGAAATAAACCGTTTTTCTAACAGAATTTTTACCAATGTCTATCAGTTTACTAAAATCTAGACAAGAGACACGGATTGTATTTAGAGTTTGGGATTGTTTTTTTAAATTTAGTGCATTTTTAATAAATAAAAGATGTTTCAATGGTTGTACTTAAGACAATCCTAGGTTAACTAAATAAAAAAAATGACAAGCTAAGATTTTTTCAACGTTTAACATATTCTTCGTCAGCCGCGTAATATGTACTAAATGAAATATTCACCTGGGTGTTACGGCAAGGTAGATTTTGTTTAGAAACGCATTGAAATCTATATAAATCAAAAATGAATTGCCGAAAAGTACGTACGCACATCCAAACGAATGCACCAAATTGAATAATTATTTTTCTTGTGACAAGACTTGTCTATACTATTATAAAATTGTAAATTAGTTGTGGAGATACATACATACATTGGAGATATTTAAAAAAATACTTACTTTACACAACGCACAGCTTGCGGCTACCCGCAAGTGCGTTGTTGGCCTAAAAATCTTATTGAAAAAATGGATATATTTTAGTATTATGAGATGATTACTTCAAATTGTAGCGACTATCAGAAATAAAGAATTAACTATTATTCCTAATACTTTCTTGAAAATCTTTGTGTTACGTTTCTAACAGGTTGGACTTCAATCGTTTCTCGATCGCGGGACCCGAACAAATGAACCACGTTTGCAACCAAGATCAGTTTATTGTATCAGGGGGCAACCCAATATCTGCCATCTGTGGACTCAACCAGGGCAACCATAGTAAGTATACCCTTATTTTGTATGTAGTCCATTACTGGAAGAGTGCAAGCACACTTTGTAGTCAATAACTTACCAGACAAGCTATTTAGAATAAAATTGTGTCACGTTTCCTGGGTGAGGTAGAAATTATCATCTTGAATGTCTAATTCGGAACGGGGCGCAAAAACTAGATAAATAGTCTGTTTGTAATGTCATGTGTATGATAGCTACAAAAAGTTGGTGTTCGGGTAGTGGTCATTCGTGATACCAATGTTTTTGTTTCCTACGACCAGTCTATCGTCAACTTAGAAGTCATTATTCGTATTAAGACAATTTCTCTATTCTATTCATAAAGGTTATGTACAAGTTAAGTAGAAGAAATAATATAATATCGATTCTACTGTTGCTAAGTCCATTGAACCAAACTAAAAAATTATAAAATATTTGTTTGGTCATAGTCATATGAAAACGACGTGAATCAGAAAGTATAAGTACATAAAAATTCACATCTATTGCTATCTGTTTAAAGTCTCAATTTCATTCGATACCAACTAGAATGAGGATTCGATAATCGAAGAAAAAATTTTTAGACAGTTTAGTTTAGAGGCATCATTATGGATGTTTGTCGCGGTGTACGCCAATTCAATCGGGACGATTTTTTTTTTTTTTGTGGATGGAATGAGTGGAAGTGCGGAGCCCAGGCTTTAAAGTGAAAATTCGGGACGAAAGAAACTTCGAAACGATCTTATAACCCGATAAGATACCGGTGGACACGGTCGGGCAATTTACCCCCTCATAGCTTCATTAGAAATAATCTTCTTTATTACAACTAAGCAACTAAAATCATTAACGCGGTTTTACGCGAGTGCATGTAACTAGCGAAGCGTCCGAAGCGAGCTCAGCCTCGTAAGTAGGTAACAATGTGTGCGTGCCTATGTCCTTGCTCGTTGTGTAAAGTTGGTCGTCTGCAGTTCAGTAAATACATAAAAAAATAGCAGCCCTCACATGAAACATTTCTAGGTGACATCTGCATATTTTGTTAATTTATTTTTTGAATTCTATTGTTATTTTAAATTGTCACATTTTAACATTGACACTACCAGCTCTATTATATTGGTGAGAAAACCAGAAACAGACTGTATTTAGTGATAATAAATGAATTATGTACAGTTCCGTATTGAAATCCTAATGCATATTTTGTTATTACTTACTAAGCTGACCCATCCCAACTGAACACGGAAATTTTCGTAAAAAAAGAATCCTACAGCCCGATTGCAGCACCATCTACCGGCTTTAATAATTGTAGCTTAGTGGCTATTAAGGAGTTGACCTTACCATAGTGAAGTCCCAGGATCGAATCCTGTTCATTACAAACCGACGTAAACCTACTCCCAACACAAGCAATTTAGCTTAGTGAAAGGGGTAAGCGCGAATGCAAGTGCAAGCTGTATGTTGAAAAATATTTATTGCAATTTAATGAATGGTACAGCAGCACATTAATTACAAACACACCTTGCATCCTGAGCTTGCACTTTGGGGCACGGGCTCCATTCTCCTATTTTTTTTATTGCCCAACCCTGAGAAGAAAGTCTGCGCCAGAGCCTCGTCCATCAATCAGCAGGAGAACTTTATGTAAGGTTAGTTTGGGCTCTGAAGTTCTTGTTGGGTTAAATAGACTGGGGGCGCAATGCATTCTGCTGTTGCAATGTTGAGCTGAGAGTGCACTACATGATTACCTGCAATTCAAGCGCAATATTTTTTAAATTGAATACGAATTAGTGCACACAATTGTTTTTTTGGTGATTATTCAATTTTCTGATTTTCAATTTTCTTTTTCTGTCTTAAGCCAGTAGTTAAGTTGTACATTTTGGCGCCAAAATCGTGGTCTCAACATTGATCATTTTGGGGAAATCCAATTTACAAAATTTTGGAAGGGTGATTATTCCTTTACGGTATGTTCTATTTTCAATTTTATTTTTTCTAAAACTGACGGGTATCAAGTTGTATTTACATGCCAAGTTTGGTCAAAAGTAGTCAATTAGTTTAGGAGGAGTAGCGTCACAACCGAAATACACCGAGTGGAGTATAGAGAGCTTTTCACTTGACTTCGTCTCACTCTCAGCTCTATTAGTGGGGCTATCAGTCGGCTCTATTATCAGGGTACCTATATGGGGTCACATAGGTACCCTGACTCGACTAATCTATTTCTCATTAATTTAATATTTTTTTAGCCTCTCTACATCCAAGAGCCAATCCCAGTTGCATCCAAAGCCATTTCTTTGAAGTTCGACATCCACTATCACTATCTTTTGAAATGGGCATTGGGCAATTTGATAATCTTGGCTTCTAACCTAACCTAACCTAACCTGACTTACCTAATCTAATCTAATCTGTTTCTCACGAATCTAATTTTTTTTGACTCTTATATTTTTTTGTTTTTTGAACAGTGTACATTGATGCTGGTATTGGTATGACCAATCCCGTAAAGCTGACGTTCGTCACCAGCGGAACTTCCTTTGAGAGACTGTGGAAAGTCAAAGTTACGCAGATTCCTTGCAGTACTATTTATAGAGGTAACATATTATTTTAATACAGATATGTAGCGTCACCTTTTTTTATTTTTTATACCACTAAGGTGGCAGACAAGCACACGGCCCACCTGATGGGAAGCGGTTACCGCGGCCTATGGACGTGTGCAACACCAGTGGCGTTACACTCGCGCTGCCGACCCTGTAAAGGAAAGGGGATGGGAAAGGAGTTTGGGAGGGGATGGGAAAGGAGTTTGGGCTCCGGCACTCTCACTCACCAAACGGAACGCAACAGTGCAAATACTGGTACTTGGCGTCGATGTTCTGTGAGAGGGTGGTGCTTCCCCGGTCGAGTCGGCCCATTCATGCAACGGCCAAAATGACTGTTGCTTGACTCTACCACCTTAGTAAAGACTTAGTTAAGACGTATAGAATATATCGGAGAATTTCGAATATCTGGGACGTGTCTAGATAGCTCAGCTGGTCAGAGCATTCCCCCTGTAAGGGACTGGTCGCGGATTCAAGTCCCATTCTAGATGTTCTCTTTTTCCGATCTAAATCTTTAGAAAAAGTAAGCCTACAAAATGTTTAAAAATTTAATTGAACAGATATGTATGTTGCGGATCGGTAGAGCGTTCGACTGCTAAGTCAGAAGTTGTGGGTTGGATTCCCGCTTGGTACAAATATTTGTATATGTACATAAATATGTATATTTGCCTTTGCACTTGTCTTTGATTTATATGTATAACTAACCGTGGCTCGCGGCTTCACGCGTGGCACCCATGTGTCCCATATATGCCCGTTATTTATCAGTTCTACAATAATGTATGGTAATTTTCCGGTTTTGTTGAAATTTATGATTACTGCTCCGCTCTGCTGGGTAGTAGCGTAATAATATATAGCCTATAACCCTCCTCGATAAATGGGCTATCCAACACAAAGATATTTGTTCAATTCGAATCAGTAGTTTCTGAGATTAGCGCGTTCAACCAAACAAACAAACATACAAACTCTCCAGAAAAAAAAATTGTAACTATAGATATGTGTGTATTTACCAAATTTTTTATCATCATCATCTTAGCACCGAAGTTGCATCCGAAGCTTTTATCTCGAAGCCCAAGGCCCTCTTAGTCCTCTCTTTGTTTTGATTTCGCTTATACGGCTTTTATGGGAACAACTGTCTATCCTCTCAGCCCTTAGAGTAAAGCATGTACCAGAGCCTCGTCCATCACTCGGCAGGTGTAACGGCTACGTGTTTACAAATGCTTCTTCAGCACTTCTATAGTGTTGGGTTGAAGAAACTTTCGGGCGGACAAATTGTGAAAACGATCCACGTATCCGTATTAATAGACCAATGAGGCTGTTGCACAGGTTTTCCTTTCGGGATTGGCAGGTCCGATGGCAGTTGCTAAGCCGTATAAACTAAGTCAAAAGTAGGATTAGGAGTGAATGGATCCCGGGATATGAAGTGAAAACCTCGGATGCAACCGGGGACAACGATAAGATGATGAAAATCACGAGTCCTTTAAAAAAAGAAGTCATGTTAAAGAAGGGAGTTTCCCGCAGAAACAATAATAAAAGATATTTCTATATTATTAGTTCTTAAAACTAATAATATAAGAATACTTCTGGCGTGAAATCCCATAACGTAACGACCTCTGTGGCGTAGCGGTAGTGTTCGACGGCTGTCAGAGGTAGCGGGTTCGACTCCCGCTCAGTGAAAATATTTGTGTGCTAGAATATGAATATTTGCATCCGTCTGGGTGCTCCTATGTATAATATGGTTGTATTAAAAAAAAATATCTAAGTATGTTAATCCGTATTCTAGAACCCATACACAAACTAGTTAAGCTATGCTTACTTTGGGTCTAGATAACGCTGTGCAGAATGTCTTGGCAACAGTCTTCTTTTTCGTTTGTAAAGCCTAATGAGTACGGCTCACGGTGAGGTGCCTATGTTGGAATCGAACTGACTAAAACCACACAGTGTTCCGTCAAGGAAGCCTATTGCAGGGGTCCCCGGGATAAGCAGGGGTCAGTAACAAGGTTATCTCTTTCAGCTGATGAGGGCTGTCTTCAATACTATACTGGTGTATCAGGACAACTGCGTTCGTACAACTACGACCCTTCATCAGGACTTCAGCTGAGTAATCAAGACTACGGTATCTGCATTCGCATGGAGAGGAACTTCTGTGGTATACAGTATACAGCTTGCCCTGATACAGGTAATAGCTAGCCAATCATTATTATCCTTCGAGCCTTTGAAACAGTTGAGCTAACACTATCTAATTCTCCGCTTTAAATGTTAGTAGTCACGCTCCTTTCTCTTGGGGTAGGCAGACAACATCTTTTCACTTGCTTTGATCCTGGTGTTCATCTTTCGCTTCTTCTACTTTTATATCATCAGCCTCATAGCGATTTCTTTGTTGTGTCCAAAGTTTATACTTTGGAGCCCGAGTTCCATTTATTGTTTTTGATTGTTATGTTGGTTTTTCTGGGAGCGACTGCTTTCTGACCTACCAACACCGAGGGGTAGGTAAGCCTGCACCAATCCCACGTCCCGTGTTTACCAAATGTACCGACTTAAAGGTAATTGTTTGTAGGGCCCTGTTCTTCTACTTTCATAGTTTTTTTCATACATGTAACAAAATATTTTCAAACCCAATCATTATGTAATCTTCTTTCTTAAATTTTCAGTAAACAATCGCTCAAAAGCCTTCACATTAAGTGGTAATAGCAACAGCCCTGTTAACTCAATGGTTGGCTCTGGTGCTGGTACAAACAACTGTGCCAACGACTGGCTACTGATGCCGTGCGCCACAAACGTTGGCCGCATTCAACCAGCTCAAGCTCTGTGCACCGACAGATTATGCGGCGGCACTTTTTCAGCGGATCTATCTATGCAGTCTGCTACGATACTAAGTAAGTTTTCCCTTAAGCAAGTTATTTATTAAGCGGGTAAGTGATAATCGAGTAGATTAGATCGTGGCAAGGGTAATCCATCCTAGACAGGTAAGTCTTGGGAAGGGTGACCATGTTTAAATTCGACCCTCCGGGCCTCGGAGATATTGACAGAGTTTTAACTGCAGATAACTGACCATATAAAGCGTAATTAAGATGTTTTTAAACAAAAAAACGGATCGAAATCCGCGCGGACAAAGTCGCGGTCGCAGCTAGCCTCATATTAATTTAAAAGAATGTTTTTTTCCTCAAATAAACAACCATTATCTAACATTTAATTAAAATAAATTATAGCCTTCAGTTTCTGTGGGTTGGAGCCTCAGGCTATTTTTCCAATAATCTCTGTCGGTCTCTGTCGCATATCACAGAGAACATTGGATTCTATTCAGACTTAATTAAAAAGTGAAGCTCGTCTTACGAGTGATTTGATTATAGAAGTCATAAAATACCTCATACTTTTTAAATTACGATGTCTTGAGTAAAAAAAATCATATTAAACGGAGCGAGGGCGGATTGCTAGTATACTTATATCTGTATACCTATATAAAAATGAATCCCTATTTCCCTTAGTCGCATCACGGATCAAGCGTGAATGACTGGGGCCTAGACAAAGTGACATTCCACTAGTGAAATCACTTCGAAGCGAACTTTCAAAAGTCCGAAATGTATGGGAGTGACATAATTTGTTAGGTACACGTAACACGTCGACAAATAATGTCACTCCCATACATTTAGGACTTTTTTTTAGAGGTTCGTTTCGAAGTAATTCCACTAGTAGAATGTCACTTTGTCCATAGGACTTGGGCTGATTTCTTATGTTTTCTTTGTTATTGTCATAGGAACCTTCTTATGACAATAACAAAGAAATTTTCCTTAATAAGAACCTTCTTATTAAGGAAAATTTTCGTAAATTCACAGGAATAGTCGGAACTCGGCTGGCCCCGGAGTGAGCTTCTCACTCCGGGCTCACATATAATGGTACATATAAATGATAAACATGGTACGAGGTTTACACCCCTAATGTAGGATACGGTTTTTAATGTATAAGGTCAACCAGTTGAATTAAAAGAAGTGGTATCATAAAGTACTTAATGTTTGGGGGCATTTTAATGTAGATTTATTAACATTGTATAAACTTCCCTCAAAACAATTAAAATTATTCATTGCATCACTTTCCTCCGTCAGAAACTTGTATGTCTATCAGTTGGTGAACCGGCTTGCGGGTGAGGTTAGGTTGGCTCCTAAGACTTTGGGTGGGGATATGGGGATACACCACACACTAGAAAATTGAGCTGTGTATTATGGTAAAAGTTTTTTTTCTAATACTCAAAGTCAAAGTTCATTAAAGTTACTTACTTAGATCCAAGTAAATAACTTTCGGTCCATGAAGAGTGTCTCATCACATCACTCTTACAAAACGGCCAGTGAAGCATTTTGACTAAGGTATAGAATTTGTAGAGAACTTAAGACCAGAATTCATGCAGAGCACTGCACGCTATGATGAGATTTAGAGTGTTAGGTTAGGACATGTACAGTTAGAAGCTTAGCTCTCCATAGGATTTGGTAACTTTTTACAGTGCAAGCAACGAAATCGTCTTGGCATTATTTGACATAAAATTGGTGGGATTTCTGGTGGGATTGTTTAATCTCCGTAAACAAAATAACTGTGTACTGTAGCGTCCGGGGCATGGACGCCACAATACCTCGTGTAGATAATAAGACAAACACTGAGGAAGAAGTTTAAATGGGCATTTATTATATCATCAAAGCTTCCTAAATCGGGTTTAGGGAGGTTTTTACGCGTATATTATTATTTTACTGCGAACTAGGGAATCGCGAACTCCGCTCAAGGACTGAGCCTAAATTTATTATACTATATCTTCTCTTCGGCCGGCGGACCCGGGCGGCGCGTCTAGTCGCCCGCTGTCAGCCGCCCAGCCGAAAGCAGCTCCACGCCGCAATTGTTTTTTCTTCCCTAAGCTAATTTGAAATACAAAGTATTTATTTTTAAACTCTGACACATGACGGCCAGGAAACGAACCGTAGTGTTTGGGACGAGGTCCGAACACCACAGCAGCTACGCCCAAGGCCTCATGTGACAGTCTGACTCCCTAGACATTCTAAATCTGGGACACACAAAAAAAAAATTATGCGAATTGTCCCTTACAATGGGAATAACGAAGCAATCTTTGTAACAATTAGTAAACGATAGTAGAATCTCAAATTATAGCAATTAAACTGTAATAAATACTGAAAAACACGAACAAAGAAAAATTGCTTCATTCTTGGCCAGGCAAAAACCCAGGTTAAAAGAAACCTGACCACAATCAGCCTCATCAAAGAAAAGTTATTGGTATCACTTGCCGATACATTTTAAGGTTTGCCCTGAAAGGACTTAGTAACACAGTACTTTTAAGACCTACCTAACTAAAAAGAAAGATGACATAAAATTATTTATGTCGCCTACACATTACTAAATTATTCTTTAAAACAACACTAAAGAGAAAGAACTTACTCTATAAAGAAAAGTCTGATCGAAAACTAACTTTCAACCATCGTCGGCGCTTATGTCCAGAACGATTTGACTCTCTTACAAAGTTTAGATCAAACTCTCAATATTGTACAAAAAATAATTGCCTAACTCCTACGCTAGAACATCACGAACATAAAAAAACAAAACAAATCTATTTATCTTCAGCAGCGCAGCAATATGAAATAAACAGAGAACACATATTAATAATAAAATACTACTAGTTACGCTAGTACGTACTGCGGTTTTAGTCGGTTCAAGATAACACGTTATTCACTACGTGAATTATAATTCTACTAAGACTTATAGTCCTTATTGGCCCTATTGACCCGCAAGCAACTATCAATGCTCTTGAAACATTCTGGAACAAGCCACCATCATAGCCATCTTCTCGTTGAGCACATAATATCACATAAAAGCACATAAAAGCAAAATAAACAACGATACTGATAAATGCGTCGCTCCAATTGTCGCACGACGTCTTTCTTCAAACGGTACGGGATCGATCCATTCACTGCCAACTGCAAAATGTTGGCGTTTCCGACTTCTGCGGAAACTAGCGCTTCACCAGCTGTAGCAACCACTAGCTCCTGTGGCAACCAGCACCTCTACCAGTTGTATGGAAACCGGCGTTCCTTCACACCAATTGTAGCTGTAGCAACCACCAGCTGTATGGAAACCGGCGTTCCTCCACCAATTGTAGCTGTAGCAACCACCAGCTGTATGGAAACCGGCGTTCCTCCACCAGTTGTAGCGTCCGGGGCATGGACGCCACAATACCTCGTGTAGATAATAAGACAAACACTGAGGAAGAAGTTTAAATGGGCATTTATTATATCATCAAAGCTTCCTAAATCGGGTTTAGGGAGGTTTTTACGCTTATATTATTATTTTACTGCGAACTAGGGAATCGCGAACTCCGCTCAAGGACTGAGCCTAAATTTATTATACTATATCTTCTCTTCGGCCGGCGGACCCGGGCGCCGCGTCTAGTCGCCCGCTGTCAGCCGCCCAGCCGAAAGCAGCTCCACGCCGCAATTGTTTTTTCTTCCCTAAGCTAATTTGAAATACAAAGTATTTATTTTTAAACTCTGACACATGACGGCCAGGAAACGAACCGTAGTGTTTGGGACGAGGTCCGAACACCACAGTACCTACCGATAAAAAATGCATTAACCCCGCGGGACGCAAGAACTCAATACCATGCATTGTGCAGTGCGTAATAAATAATAGGTATTGGTATAAATATTAACGTTTTTCGTTCTTTCACAGGCACAGTGAAGCCTTTCCGCCTCTGGTTCCACACAGACAACGTGGAGGCTCCCGTGGACATGGGCAACAGGGGCTTTTGTCTCAATTACGTACAGCAACCGTGTACCAATAACGTACTTTAACAAATTCATTATATTGATACCTTAACATAGTGCATTAATTACTTTAAATCTAGTTAACTTTAGAAAGTATGGTTAATGAACCACAGACGGTCGTAATAAGAATTGTCTTTGTTGAATTGCTCTTATACGCGGCATAGCCGTTTGTTGGTGGCTGAACTCCTCCGTAACCACTCGCGCGATCTTGACCAAATTTACCACGGTGATAGTGTGGACACTGAGAAGTGTTTTAAGCGAGATGGTTCATGTCCGATGTACCATTGAGGAATAATCCCCGAAAAACAGTTTCAAGAGCGCGCAGCCTTAGCTAAGCGCGTGACCATAAGATATCTTATTTTCCAGTAAGAGTCCTGCTCGCTTAGCTCAATTTACTTCAGTCGCACCCTGCACTGAATTCCTGGTTTATTTAAAGACACGATGGTTTCATTTTCATATTTAAACAGATGGCATGTGAAATGTACATCAATAACTTTGCTATTTCTCTAAAGACTATTATGCACAAACTTAGACCTAACGACTAAACGCCAATCATCACTAAAATATTATTACCAAACCGCAGAAGTAGTAAAACTATGATTAATTATGATTGCAGTTTATCTAAAAACAATAAGAAGGAGTTCATGAGCGAAGATCTGGATTAAAGAAATCATTGGCATCAGAAAGTGGTTCAGTACAAATATACCAAGTACAAAATGTAGGTAATACTTAGTTACAGTTTCATAAGTCCAATTTCTTATTAATATTAGTTACTATAAAGAGCAACGTACTGTACATTAAGTTAACTTTTCAACAAGACTATTATTCATTTTAATAAGAATTAATTTGAGCATCTTCAAAATAAAAGGAACTCAATTCACCGCACACTGCCATATAATAAATGATTGTTATATTAAGTTAATAATACTTTACAATATTGTAGTGTCTGTAACATGTAACATTTGTCATTATAACTTTATATTATAATTTTCATTAAATAAAATTTTCTTAAAGTACATTTAGTATTTAATTATTTTTGTATCTTTTGTGCGATAGTCTCTCATTGCGTATAGCTTTCTATGGTTGTTACTGTACTGTATAAATAACCAGTGGTACCAGTACATTAATAGCTAATTACATGCTAATTATAACATTACGCTTTTATTTTCCAGAAGAAAGTTCTGATTCCTTTAACATTGCACACATTAATTATAGGTGTTACTTTTCGTTTTATTATAATTAAAGTCAGTCAATGCACACATATTCATAAATTATCTGTACACATTACACACTGAAGACGTGTCCGTCTTAAAGAAAATATCCGTCTGATAAACACCGATTAATAAATAGGTTTGCATATTTGTTTAAAGCTAGTCAAATTGTGTGCTTAAAATGTGTGCACCCGAGCATAATTTTCTAAAGGCGATTGTAAACTTATTAGCTCGGTTCTGAAAAATTTCAATCGATGAATATTATTGTCAGAAGTACTCAAAACCAGGGACTTAAAAACACATTCATAAAGGGTACACTATGAAAAGGTTACATAATGAAAGTGTTACACTTATAAATGTGGTATTGAATCTGTTAATCGTTACCCCTTTCAATTTTGTACTGTTATATATGTGTAACAGATATTAATCTGATTACAGTGTTAATAAGTGTTAACTATTATATTTTGTATGTAAATTTTTATATAAAGGTATTTTGTACACCCCCAAGAACTTTAGGATGTTTTTTCTGTTACACTTATTAACACAACATATAAAACATAAATTGAATATGGTACACTTTCGTATCTGTTACATTTATAAATGGGTTTCTTCTAAAACAGTTTCAAAAAACAGCTCGATATGCTGATGGGAATGCACTTTATTCATGGACATGCATAATTCAATTTTGCTTTCTTTTCTTACAGAGGATACAAAAATGTAATGTTATGTTGTTTAAAAAATTATGTAGTGTCATACTGAGGTACACCCGCACATGTTATGGAACCCTAATTATAGCCTATAGTTGAGGAGAGTTCAGAAATCGATTCGAGGAGACACCGGTGCATTATTATAAGCCCTTTGAATGTCCCTCAATACCTACTTACTGTAACGGGAAATAGCCCTTAAGACTATCTTCGTCACTAGCTTGGCTGTAATCGTCTAAACCTAATTAAACATAAAACTAAACTGTGAGATTAAATTCCTAACCGATTTATTTTAAATAATGTACGCCAAGATTATTCTCCTCACTAAATTAATTTAACCTACGATTTATATTGTATATTATCTAATGTTCTAATCTTTTGAGTTTTGCTAAAATAAAATGAACTCTATCTGCATAAAATCTAGTTTCTATATACGATATTGATTTAAATGTCAAGTTATCATTTACGGTCGTAGATTGTATCTACCAGGTAACTGAGGTTTTCTGGATCCAGATTATATGATAATGGCCTGTATTTTTTTTATATTTCATATGTTTTGTCGTGAGCTCATATATATTTTTGGTTGGGTTGATATTAAATCAACATATTTTCTCCTCCTCTCTCTCAAGAGTAATTTAATTCTGTTATCAGTACCTCCACTAACGCTAAACGTATAATAGTATTCTTCTCCTTTTTTATATTAGTATTCACTAATTAATACCATTACAAGTTTAACCGACCCGTCGTAAATCGCCTCACATATCTAGGTTTGCCTGCATTCCAATGTAGGTTTCGTTTGAGACTGGTATAAATACTGATTTAACATGAGTTCATCTGTTTTAGCTTGTAAATATAATTTATGGATTTCAGGCAGACCCCAGAAATGCTACACACTGATAACTTGCTCAAACTGAAAACCCAAATGGTTCCAGGAGCTAAAATTGTATTTAAATTATCTATTAAGTGAGCTGATTGTAACACATATATTTATTTATTGCTGTATTCGACTAAAATACTCCCTCTCGTTAGAAAACTGTGTGCAAATAATGATATTTCAGATGTCTCTGAATGAACCTACTAAAACCACACGTCGTCTCTTATGTGTTCTTTGCACTTTACAAGTCGAATATTAATTGAGTTCACCAACGACCATCTCTTTGTATTACTGATACTATTTCCTTGTGTTACTCGATATATTGCAAATGTTAGATGAATAATCAGCCACTTAGATAATTTACTCTAATATATTACTCGTCAACTTCTGACCATTCAAATCAATGTTCTATAACTGATAACGGAATAATTATTTATACTTGCTCTAATTCTCGAATGATGTATTCAGCCGTGTTAAAATGCACTTAATTGTTTGATTACAGTGCCTAGATAAAATGTTATAATGATAATGATATTTCACGTAATCATTTAAATCACTTCCAAACGTAATTTTATATAAATTCAGACCACAGTTCTTTATGTTGCTATTCAAACCAATATACTATAAAATAGTAGAAATTTACCAGAAACCTTCAATTATATTATTTAGTAATATATTTAAAGTTATATAACAAACTATCACGATTTATTCAGACAATGTTCTGGAACTATTTTCGATATATCTATTCTTAATTATTGAATAACGTATTTATCCACAACTTTACTATAAAATTCACGGTTACTTTAATTAAAACACAATGGATTTGCTGTTGGATTGATTAAGTTATTTATGATAATTATCTTGTAAACAAAGACTTAACGCGATATAATTTACGTAACACTTCACTTCGGTTAGTTATCACTTTAATAAACGTATTTGGTATGATGTTACCTACGAGTCCTATTAATCCGCCTCGACAGATTAACCTAAATAATTCTAGACTCAAATGGCTAGTGTTTACCTCCGGTCTACTATCCCGTACCAAAGATAGCAGGTGTGTTTGATTTGACATGTGTGTTTGTGTGCGAATTGTGTGTAGGGGAGTAACAATGCGAACTAAACTAAGGAAAAGGAATGGAATAGCTTGCGAAAACCCCTAAAACTATTCCACGGATCCTAGATTATAGGAAATAGGTGTTTGAAACGCTTCCGAAATCAGACTCAATCCCAGAATTTAAGGCTTGTTACCTAAAAGTTCTTTTTTAGCCACGTTTCAGGAGATTGGGTTTATATAGAGAAAGGTTTTTATAAAATATAGGAATCTTTAGATATTCAATCCAAAGAGCGTTATCATTTGTCACTGTCTAGTATGCACAACTCGTCAAAAGAATCACCAATTATATTAGCATAACACAGCCAACGAAATTACCAACTATTTTAACAGAGCGTGTGCACTTCAACCAGCTACAATGAAAACTATCTCGTGTCCCCGTTTGAAATCAGTTTTTATATTCCACTGACTCCCCGCTTGCTGCATCCAAATGACGTCACACGCCGCTTCGTCACTTGGGTATCAGGTAGTATTTTTTTATTAGAAATGACCTACGCATTAGACCTTTCTTGTACTTAAAATAGTATGCCAATATTATTTTAAACCAAACATCTTAACTAGTTCAAATTAAGCATATTTTAATTATATACACACCATTAACCTTAAATTACTAGCATTCCATGCAACATGCTACATTTAATATTTAACTCCCAATCTACGTAATACAAACTCATTGTCAGACAAAGCATAGCGACATTCAATCGTGCAAAATTTGGTAAACGCGTCCGTTTACTAACCAACAGTCTCGTATCAAAGCTTGACAAAGAAATCAAATTACATCTTATTTGGTTCTTAAAACCCTTTATAAATTATTTTAATACGCATTAACCAATGAGATAATGTAGACGTCCATAGAGTTCATTTTGCAATAATTAACACGTGTCAATATTTCTTTATTTAAAATACGTCGTGAAGACGAATCATTTTTTATGTTGTATGAATGGTATTTGTATTGTTAACAGATGTGAGGTAAAATTCTCAGCGTTGTTTCGCCATCGTGGCGATATAAATAATACCATTTCAGTCGCCTCCTCAGACTTCAAATTAAGTTGATTCGCTTAGAAACAGACTTCTTTTGAAGATCTGCTTCTAGGATTAGTTCCCAGATGCATTCCTTCGACTCAATCTCCTTACTCTTTATATAATATCTCGCTAAATTAATAGTGTTGTAAGTTCCTTTTATTCTATTAGTTTTGGGTTCCATGAGGGTATAACAATTAGTAGAATGTAACTCGTTCTGTAAGATTCCGCAATGTATATAATCTTTGAACCTTACCATAGGTATCCTGCATAGAATATATGTATTTATAACCGGATCTACCTGCGTCTAATAGACCTGTTAAATTCACGCCTCCTAAACTGGAATATTTTTTTTTTTTTTTTTTTTTGCAATGTTAAATATCTATGTGAGTCCTTTTCGCAGTCTAAAAGTCAGCGCCTTTTAATAATGTTTGCATGATTTATTATTTTGCATAACATAATTATTGTCATTTGATTTCGATAAAAATATCGGAACGTTTCTGCCTTATAAGTCATTAATCGGACAAACTCTTTTACTCCTACAGCTGGTTTTATTGGAACTATTTGTTTTTTTTTTTTTATGAATAAATGTTTTAACAAAAACTAAATTTTGAACTTTGGAGCCCACATATTCCACCTTAACTTAATGACTACATTTTTTACTTAGTACTAGAATTAGTTTCCGTATTATTCTCGCAATTATTTGTGTTTTGATCTTTCGTTTCCGGTCTAAATTCAATTGGTTTAACGCCTCCCCGTATATTAGAGTATCTACCGTTTGCTACACCTTGACCCAGCCTGTTATAAATCCTATAAAAATAACCCCGTGTATTACTGCCTCTTCCGCGATTCGTGGAATTAAACCGTATTGTATTTACTCGCACCGAACTGTACCTCGTGTTGACGTTTGCACCGCGTGGTCTTTCATATCTATTTACTGTCGAACTCTGTGATTGAGAACTACCGAGCCTATCTACATTTATATTTCTTTCCAGATGTCTTAAAAATTCAACTGCTTCTCTGATTGTCATAGGTTGTTGTCTACTAAAGTATGCTACTTGTATATGTTCAGGATACTGCCTAAAAATGGTATTTATCTTTTCTGCATCCGTAAAAGGCAATGATAAAGCATAAACTTTATCCAACTGCTCCGCGAAATATTTCTCCATACTCCCGTTCTGTTTATTATATTTTGAAGTCATAAATCTAGACTTTACTACTTCCTGTTGTGCCTGGCTCCAAAATACATTCTGGAAATCCGATTCAAAATCACTAAACGACTTCCAATAATCTCTATAAATATTCATACGAATTTTAGCTTCCCCTGATAATGATTCTATTGCTAAACTTAATGTTCGTTCTGTATTTAGGTCTTGTCCCGTCATAGAAAAATAATCTTTAAGATCCCTCAAGAAACTCATTGGATTGTGCATCCTATTGCCATCGAATGCAGGTAATTTTTGCTTTACCTGTACAATTACCGTTTGACGTGTTGTCTCACTACTAATATTGTTCGTTTCCGAGCTAGTCAATGGTACTATTGGAGAACCTGAACTATGACCACTATCACTTTCAATTCGCTCGTTTTCCAATCTCGTAAGTCTATTTAATATTTCAGATAACAATTGATTAGTCTGATTTGCACTATTCATGTTATTAGTACCGCTAGTCCCTCTACGACTATTACGCATGTTCTTTCCGCTCATGGTTTGTTATTAAAATATATTATTTCTCATGTGAAAATGAATACTCTCAATTTTGTATTGGTTATTTGTTGTTAGAATTGCTCTTAAGTATTCACTTAGATACGTTATCCAAATATATTTTTCGAGTAGAAGTTAAGTATTTGAAATTTATCGTTTTGAATATTTTTCGAGTGTTCAAAGAATATTCTTAAGATTAAATAACACCAAGTGTGTTAAGTGCGCCTAACCTTTTTGAGTTCGTTTATTATCTTATCCTAATAAACTGTCAAACCTTTTTGAAATTAATGGCTTTCAAACTTCTAATATTGCTAAGTGTCTTGTTTTCACAAGTGCGATTTTAAGTTTTTACAAATGTCAGTTTCGTACGTGATAAACGGTCCTATTTTAAGACCCCTTGAAATGTCCAAATGTATCGAGTTATTGTATTTTTTTTCGTTTTGTTAACTATGTCTATGAGAATCGTAAGGCAAAAAAATATTGTTACGAGTTTACACGTGCGTCAACAAAAGTTTTAGTTTGCTTAAATATAGACAAAGACTGACCCAAGTTTTGCCTATGTTTATGATATCCGTAATAATTTTCGGTGTATTGTGTATTGGACCCTTTTTAGAAAGTCTTACTATTTTAGTAATTGCCTACGTTGTGTAATATTTTTTTTAAACAATAAATAAAGAATAAATTTTAAACAATGAATACGCCTTTTGTACTGTTTTAAAAGTCTATTCCTGTGAGTTTCGAACGTACTAAATAAAAATTTAATATTCTGCGTGGTATGTTTTGTAGTAATTTATAAGTTGGTTCTTTTCTCGTTGTATTAAAATTTAATACTAGATAAGAATTCTGGTCACCGGGCATCAAAAACTGTAACGGGAAATAGCCCTTAAGACTATCTTCGTCACTAGCTTGGCTGTAATCGTCTAAACCTAATTAAACATAAAACTAAACTGTGAGATTAAATTCCTAACCGATTTATTTTAAATAATGTACGCCAAGATTATTCTCCTCACTAAATTAATTTAACCTACGATTTATATTGTATATTATCTAATGTTCTAATCTTTTGAGTTTTGCTAAAATAAAATGAACTCTATCTGCATAAAATCTAGTTTCTATATACGATATTGATTTAAATGTCAAGTTATCATTTACGGTCGTAGATTGTATCTACCAGGTAACTGAGGTTTTCTGGATCCAGATTATATGATAATGGCCTGTATTTTTTTTATATTTCATATGTTTTGTCGTGAGCTCATATATATTTTTGGTTGGGTTGATATTAAATCAACATATTTTCTCCTCCTCTCTCTCAAGAGTAATTTAATTCTGTTATCAGTACCTCCACTAACGCTAAACGTATAATAGTATTCTTCTCCTTTTTTATATTAGTATTCACTAATTAATACCATTACAAGTTTAACCGACCCGTCGTAAATCGCCTCACATATCTAGGTTTGCCTGCATTCCAATGTAGGTTTCGTTTGAGACTGGTATAAATACTGATTTAACATGAGTTCATCTGTTTTAGCTTGTAAATATAATTTATGGATTTCAGGCAGACCCCAGAAATGCTACACACTGATAACTTGCTCAAACTGAAAACCCAAATGGTTCCAGGAGCTAAAATTGTATTTAAATTATCTATTAAGTGAGCTGATTGTAACACATATATTTATTTATTGCTGTATTCGACTAAAATACTCCCTCTCGTTAGAAAACTGTGTGCAAATAATGATATTTCAGATGTCTCTGAATGAACCTACTAAAACCACACGTCGTCTCTTATGTGTTCTTTGCACTTTACAAGTCGAATATTAATTGAGTTCACCAACGACCATCTCTTTGTATTACTGATACTATTTCCTTGTGTTACTCGATATATTGCAAATGTTAGATGAATAATCAGCCACTTAGATAATTTACTCTAATATATTACTCGTCAACTTCTGACCATTCAAATCAATGTTCTATAACTGATAACGGAATAATTATTTATACTTGCTCTAATTCTCGAATGATGTATTCAGCCGTGTTAAAATGCACTTAATTGTTTGATTACAGTGCCTAGATAAAATGTTATAATGATAATGATATTTCACGTAATCATTTAAATCACTTCCAAACGTAATTTTATATAAATTCAGACCACAGTTCTTTATGTTGCTATTCAAACCAATATACTATAAAATAGTAGAAATTTACCAGAAACCTTCAATTATATTATTTAGTAATATATTTAAAGTTATATAACAAACTATCACGATTTATTCAGACAATGTTCTGGAACTATTTTCGATATATCTATTCTTAATTATTGAATAACGTATTTATCCACAACTTTACTATAAAATTCACGGTTACTTTAATTAAAACACAATGGATTTGCTGTTGGATTGATTAAGTTATTTATGATAATTATCTTGTAAACAAAGACTTAACGCGATATAATTTACGTAACACTTCACTTCGGTTAGTTATCACTTTAATAAACGTATTTGGTATGATGTTACCTACGAGTCCTATTAATCCGCCTCGACAGATTAACCTAAATAATTCTAGACTCAAATGGCTAGTGTTTACCTCCGGTCTACTATCCCGTACCAAAGATAGCAGGTGTGTTTGATTTGACATGTGTGTTTGTGTGCGAATTGTGTGTAGGGGAGTAACAATGCGAACTAAACTAAGGAAAAGGAATGGAATAGCTTGCGAAAACCCCTAAAACTATTCCACGGATCCTAGATTATAGGAAATAGGTGTTTGAAACGCTTCCGAAATCAGACTCAATCCCAGAATTTTTTTTATGTTGTATGAATGGTATTTGTATTGTTAACAGATGTGAGGTAAAATTCTCAGCGTTGTTTCGCCATCGTGGCGATATAAATAATACCATTTCATTACCTTCCTCATTAAATATTATTCACTTTGCCATAAGTATCTTAACTATGAGTTCCTTTGTCCGTAAACAACTTTATTACTAAAAACACTAATAGAATAATGGAGAAGTTTAGTGTAAGTACTTAATGAAAATCTTCCTACTTACGTACATCGTGATTTTACAGAATGTTTTGGAGCTCAATATTATAGAAACAATAGTAGATTGTTATACAAGTAGCTAAAATGACCCATTATATACGAGGTAGTTTTACTCCCGGGCTTTAGCGAGGGAGTAAATAGAAACCGAGTTTTAATGGGTTTTAGCACCGTGTTTTACACTATACTTTTCACTACGATTGCGAGAAAATGAAACAATCCAATACAATATGAAATATGTACTTTATTTTATTAACTTTTCGTAAGTATTTAAATAAATGCTTTGTGACCTTGACGGCAACAGATTGAAAATTATTTCTTTTCCTTTCTCTTCTATTTGTAAATAAGGGTCTCCATTCTCACTAGATGATGACATTTTCACTATTGTAAAATTAATTACGGTCACTACCAATTCAATTTGCAATTAGAGAACCGGCCAGCGGGGGTGGTTATGTCGTGCATCGACTAAAACCGCACGGTGTACTGCCCAAGTGTCCAGTGCTGGGCACCCCGGGTAAGCCCTCGAAAGGATAACCGGGAAATGTATCTACCTTTTTTTTTTTTTTTTTTTCGTGCGGAAATCCCTTCGGATACCCCCCCGCGTGCCAGCGGGGGCGGTTATGTCGGGCTTGAACCGACTAAAACCGCACGCCGTCTCGGGTCTACAGACGCCGGGGTGTAAGGTTGCCCATAGAGCATATCCCTCGCACCCCGACTGACCCTGGGCCATCTCCGGTTTCGAGATGGCCCCCTCGGGTTTGGGAACCACGGTGTCCCCGTCTTGCCCCGGTTTGGGGGAGGGGCGCTAGTCGCCCCACCGTCCTGGCCTGCTTCTGCTGGGGTGACAGATGGCCTCACCCGCCACCCCCAGGCCTGCGCTCATGGAGGACGGAGGTCGTTAAGCGACCTCCGGCGCCTGAGTCGCCTGCGACGCGCGGCGAGCAAGTTGCGGGCTCGGCGGTCCGGGAGTGTTCTAAATCTCTCCCGGGCGCGCTCCGCCATCTCCTTCGCGAGCATTACATGCTCGCAGAAGGAGGTGGCGGCGGCCCACGCGCTCGCGCTCCGCACCATTGCCGCAATCATACTGCCGAGCGAGAGGACTCCCACCCCGATGGCTGCCACGAGGTCACGCCTCGGTGCCTCCCACGCCGGGTAGTCCGCCAGCGTGTGCAGCCCTGAGTCCTCGCTCGCGTCGCAGTGATGACACTCAGGCGTTGGCTCCTTCCTGATCCGATGCAGGTAGTCCCCGTATATTGTCCTACCTGATCTAGGTTTTTGTAAACCTCTCTTTCCAGCTATGTCTCTGCAACGCTATCAATAAAGTATAAAGGCATAAAAGCAACTAGTATATTTACAAACTAGATGATGCCCGCGGCTCCGCCCGCGCTGAGATCCGTTATCGTTTATTAGTCATATCTCCGGTTCTACTTAATTAATTTGAATCAAACATACCGCTAATTTGAAGTCTGACCAAGACCTTTCAAATAGAAAAAACAGCATCAATATCCGTTCAGTAGTTTTTGCGTCCATCGCGAATAAACATAAAAACAGATAAGCAGACAAGTATTCCAAGAAAAATATTTTTATGTTCAGAATCGTTTACTGAACATAAACCATTATATTACCATTAACCATTTATAATAGTATAGATACAAAAATGAAAAAACACACGACCCAAGGCGCGCTACTAAGACCTTTGGCGCCAACAGGTTGAGTTACGACTTATGCATTCGTAAGCAGACCTCAATCATCATCATCACACATTAGTCCCTTTTTTATACAGGTTATTAGTAATCACAATTACTAGTATTCCCCCTAAACCCTCCAGTTAGGCTAAATTGCTTGTGTTAGGACTGAGTCCACGTCGGTAGTGTAATGGCCAGGATACGAACCCGGGCCCTCGCTATCTGCCATCTAACCCACTATATCCGAGAGTTCCCTTATTACACAACACGTTTAAAACAATAACAAAATAATGCATCTAGTAACTTATTACAGCACGTTTCTAAACAATATTGAAGTACCGCGTTTGCCTAACGAATACTACTTTCATACTACACTTGGTTGTGTCATTATTGAAATTGTATCACCTTTACCGTCGCGAGAGAGCGCGAGTCAGCTCCCCTGTACCAGACGAACCTTGTGTGTCGCTTTAATTGACACCACTGTCCACCTTCGGGGATATACATTAAATTGACAGTGCTATGAATAACATTGTTTACGTGCGAGACCATTTTAACGTATCTTTATCTATACTATATACGAATATTATAAAAAGAGAGAGAGAGACAGAATATTGAAAGTTTGTGGTTATATTGACGGCAATTTCTGAAATATTTACTAAACTAGCGACCTTTTAAGGACTCACTGAAGCTACACTCTAGGCGTTTAACAGATGTGAAGTTACCATTACTGAAGTGGCATCTGGGTCGCATAAGTACAAGAAGAAAGAGAGGAGTTTTGGGAGAGTGTAAGAGAGATACTGAGAGAATGTAAGGAAAATGAAAGAATAATAATGTTAGGTGATTTTAATGGATGGGTGGGACTGAAACGTGATGGATTTGAAAGGGTTCTGGGCAAGTACGGAGATGAAAGAGTGAATGAAAATGGTAAAGGTTTGCTTGAAGTATGTTTGGAATGGAACCTTTGTGTGTCAAACACTATGTTTGAACACAAAAGGATTCATATGTATACAAGAGAGGCGAAGAATGTCAGGAAAAGTATGATTGATTTTGTAATAGTGGATGAAAGATTGAGAAAAAATATTCTGGACACTAGGGCTTATCGCGGTGGGGGCATCCATACAGACCACTTTTTGGTTATGTGCCGTATAAGTGATCTCTTTAAGGGATGGAGACATAGAATGCGTGAGCCCGTAAATGTTCTAGAAAGAATAAAAGTAGAAAATTTGCAAGAAGATAAAGTGAGAGAGGAGTATGAAAGCAAATTGACTGAAAGGTTTCATGACATTGATAGTATTTGTGAGATTGAGGAGTTATGGAAGATATTTAAAGAGGAGATTGTGAGTGTGGCTTCCCAAGTATGTGGTGTAAGTAAAAGAAGTAAAGTGCAAAAGATGAAGCATGCATGGTGGGATAAAGAAGTGCAAAAGTTGGTATGTGAGAAGAAGAAAGCGTGGCTAGACTGGCTTTCAGTCAGAGCTAATGAGAGAATGCAGAAAGCTACGAATGAGGATGTGGATGAAGCGAAAGATAAATATAGAAGACTGAAAGGGCTAGTGAAAGGAATGATTGCCAGAAAGAAAGATGAACAAAAAGACGTGTTTGATGAAAGATTATCTGAGGATTTCCAGGCGAACATTAAGCTCTTTTGGAAATCCATCCGTTCAGCCAGAGGAAAAACGCAGAGCTCTGAGCTGAACTTTATCAGAGACCAGAATGGAAGTATTTTAAAAGGTGAAGAATGTGTGTTAAAAAGATGGCAGGAATATTTTGAAAGCTTGTTTGAAAGAGAGGATGGTGTACATGTACTAACCTCGGTGATGGATGACCAGGTTGATAATGATGAAAGTGGTATTAGTATGAATGAAGTTGTGAATGCATTAAGAAGTATGAAAGCTGGAAAAGCAGCGGGATATGATAAGGTGACAGTCGAGATGCTGAAGGCTGGACATGGCCTCGTAGCAAGTCAGTTGTGCCGCCTTTTCAACATGTGTTGGGTTAGCGGTCGAGTACCAAATGATTGGTGTAAGGCCGTTATAGTTCCACTCTACAAAGGAAAAGGCTCGCATCAGGACTGCAAAAACTACAGGGGCATTAGCCTACTCAGCATCGTCGGCAAGCTGTATGCGAAAGTGTTGATTGAGAGAGTTATGTATGAAACCGATGAGAAAATATGGGATGCACAAGCGGGTTTTAGAAAGGGAATGGGATGTACGGATCAGGTCTTTTCCTTGCGAAGCATAGCCGAGAAATTTTTGGCCAAGAGTCAAAAGGTCTATTGCGCATTCGTGGATTTGGAAAAGGCCTATGACAAAGTGATGAGGAATGAACTTTGGTCGGTACTGTCTATGTATGGGGTGAGCAGCAACCTTATTCGAGCTCTGAAGTCTCTCTATGAGGACTCCAGTGCTTGCGTGAGGATACATGGGTCATACACTGAATGGTTTAGCATCCAAAAGGGTGTAAGACAGGGATGTGTAGCGTCACCATGGCTGTTTAACTTATTCATGGACAGTTGTTTGCAAGATTTGAAAGATAAAGAATGTGGTTTAAGAATGAATGAGTTACTCGTCAAATGTTTCCTTTATGCTGATGATCAGGTTTTACTTGCGTCATCGGCAGATGAGTTGCAGGAGATGGTAACAACTATGCATGGAGCTTTTGAGAGGAGAGGAATGAAAGTGAATGTTAGTAAGACAAAAGTTATGGTTTTTGAAAGAGATGAATGCGTGACAGAGTGTAGGATTTGTATAGATGGAGAAAGAGTGGAACAAGTGAATGAGTTCATATATTTGGGAACATTTGTTTACGAGAGATGGAAAGCATGAAGAAGATGTTGAAAGGAGAGTGACAGCTGGAAATAGAGTGAATGGGGCACTACACAACTTTATGAGCAGCCGGAAAGTGTCCGAAAAGGCACGACTGGCTGTACATGGAGGAGTATTAGTGCCGACTCTTATGTATGGTAGTGAAAGTTGGGTGTGGCAGAAAAAGCATCAAAGTAGAGTGAATGCAGTAGAAATGCGTGCGTTGCGAAGTATGTGTGGATTGACTTTGAGAGATAGAGTGAGAAATAGCGTGATAAGAGAGCGATGTGGATTGACAGAAGATGTAGTGACGAGAATTGAGAAAGGTATGTTAAGATGGTTCGGTCATGTTGAGAGAATGAATGAAAGAAGACTAACGAAACAGGTGTATGAGGCGAGTGTGGATGGTACCGTCGGAAGGGGAAGACCTAGGCGCACATACCTGGACCAAATCGGGGAAGTTTTAGAAAAGGGGCAGGTCAGGAGTACCCTAAACCGACGAGCATGCATGAAGAATGTTATGAGAGTGAATGAGGCGAGAGAAGTGTGTCAGGATCGTGGCAAATGGAGATCCGTGATCTCTGCCTACCCCTGTGGGAAACAGGCGTGATTTTATGTATGTATGTATGTATGATTCAGAACTGCGACCTGCGTCTTTCGAAGGACGTTTTACAAGACTTTTACGCTGCTGGAAGCATTCAACGGCCGGGGGCATGTTCACGCCTAATATAACGTGAAGAGCAATCCACTCAAAAATATTAATTTACGTCATGATCTTTTCGTCCTTCAAAATTCAAATGTCATCGTTTTTCAAAATTATCACTTCTACCATTGTAACCGTTGCTAATATACGCATCATTAACCAGTCAACGCATTTTAAATTCGAGTTTCACCTAACCTGGATTAAAATAATCCCAGTTCATAGCATTTATTGAAAAACATATTACACCATTCGCAACCTTGCCATACTGGTACGATATTATGTGTAAATTACGATGGTTTGAGTAAAAAAAAATTGCTGCTAGCGGTTGCCAGTAAGATAATAAAATTTTATAAAACACGTTGTGAACTGCACACCAAAAATAACTGGGGATTATAACACAATTTATACCGGGTGAAAAGGTTAAGTGTGCCCAGACGATTATTTCGTTATTTTTAAAGATATTGCAAGCCTTTCCCTTAATCTATAACATGATGGACAGTAAATATAAAAAAAAATCGCATACATACCTTTTTTTTTTGTGCAGAAATCCCTTAGGATACCCCCCCGCCGGCCAGCGGGGGCGGTTATGTCGGGCTTGAACCGACTAAAACCGCACGCCATCTCGGGTCTACAGACGCCGGGGTGTAAAGTTGCCCATAGAGCATATCCCTCGCACCCCGACTGACCCTGGGCCATCTCCGGTTTCCAGATGGCCCCCTCGGGTTTGGGAACCACGGTGTCCCCGTCTTGCCTCGGTTTGGGAGAGGGGCGCTAGTCGCCCCACCGTCCCGGCTTGATACTACACGGCTTATTCTCTAAACTGATAGAAATTTAAAAATTTACATTTCATATTACTTGCTATTTATTAAGTACTTACTACTTGCTGACAATTTTTTCTTGTCGTTTTATAGATGCGATGCACATTTCACACACAATAACATTTAAATTGAAAATATAACTGTCTGGACACATGTCGTTTCCACCCTGTATACTTAACTATTCAAAGTTACTAAATGATACTGTCGAAAGTTTATTAAAACTACATCATACAGGAGCCAACCCAGATAGCATCCAATGTTTGCATTTTGGAGACCGAGTTCCTCTCTCATACTCCACCATTACTTATTTTGGTTCAGATAGATAGATAACACTTTATTTGTACACCATTTACAATATAATTAGCACATTAATTATTAATAACTAGCTGACCCGGTAAACTAGGCAAAGTAAACGGCACAGTAGGCGCAGACAAAACTTGGTCATCACTAAGCTGTTGCCCACGGCTTCACCCGGTGGAATTCTGATCTCGTCACCTCTACCCTCGGGTCCCTATTCCACCATCACAGCCTATATAAGATACACAATTCCACCATAAATCATGTCGTTATATCTCAAAGGGTTTAGACAGCGTTTTCGTTGAAAGCTCCCAGCCGGCTCATCTTTTTTCGACACCTCCAGCAAATATCATTATATTTTAGCCAATGTATACGAAAACTTGACAAATTATATACTCAAACCTTCCTCGAGAACGACTTTATCCATTGGTGAAAACAGTATTAAAATCGGTGATATATTTTCACAAATAGGGTGGTAATAGTTGATGTAACATGAGCAAGCAATATTCCGGTCTCAAAATGTTCCGATGACCTCAAAGTTTTTGCATGTGTATAATTTCAGAACTTAAACCGTTCTATGTTTTTTTTATGATTGCCTCTGTGGCTTAGCTGTGAGACGTTCGACTCGTTAGAGATTACGGGTTCGATTCCCGATCAGTGCAAATATTTGTATGCATGAATATGTATCTTTGTATTGATCGGGGTGTCTCTATGTATAATATGTATATATTACAAAAATAATTTATCCAAGTACGTTTATCCGCATTCTAAAACCCATATACAGGCTGGTTAAGCTAAGCTTACTTTTGATCTAGATAGCGCTGTGTAGAATGGCCTAGAATATTTATTTAATTTAAAAAATATTATTAACCAAAATATCTAGTATTTCTCCTTAACGCCTTCAACGGCCTTCTTCACGTCCACAGAAATAATTATAAGATTATTTATTTTTTCTTTGTTCACATCGTCGGTAGTGTCATTACGCAACCGACGTGAACACAGAAATAATAAGGTCAATGCTATGGGTAAGGGTGTTTTTCTTATTTGTCACCCATTATTGATGTTCAGCAATGTTGCTTAATCCACGTGGACTGCGTCACGTCTCAAAATAATTTAAGGGTATTACCCTAGTACTGAAAACTGTAGATTACAGTAAGGGCTTGTGATACGTAGAATTGTATACGTATCAAATCTCGGTCAAGGTTATGGCCTAAAAGATATAACGCGTGACAGAGGTGCGGTTGAGGGTCAGCGGTGAGCTGGTGTGACTCATGTAATACATTTAAATAGTATGGCCTAACGGTAAAGAGTTCAACTGATACGTCAGTCGCGGGTTCAATATTCACTCAGTGCAAGTATCTCGTGCATGAATATGTCTATTTGCATTATCGGGGTGTTTTACTGCCTATTATGTATGTACTAGCTGACGACCGCGGCTCCACCTGCGTGGCATTTTGATTAAGTTCCCACAACCCATGAGATCCTATTCCAGGAATAAAGAGTAGCCTATGTGTTATTCCAGACTATAATCTATCCTTGTACCAAATTTCCTCCCGATTCGTTGAGCCGTTTGAGCGTGATTGAGTCACAAACATGCAAATATCTACAGATCTTTAGCAAACTTTCATATTTTTGGGATACGATAGTAGGATACTAGCAAGCAGGGTTAAGAAAAAAAAGTAAATAAGTTTTAACGAACTGTGTTGCGTGACCATAGAGACTTCGCATGCTACATCGGAAGTCGCGAATTCGAAATTCGATTCCCGCGTGGTGCAAATATTGTATGTATGAATATACCTTTTTTTTTTATCGTGCGGAAATCCCTTCGGATCCCCCCCCGCGTGCCAGCGGGGGTGGTTATGTCGGGCTTGAACCGACTTAAACCGCACGCCGTCTTGGGTCTACAGACGCCGGAGTGTAAGGTTGCCCATAGAGCAGATCCCTCGCACCCCGATGTATGAATATACCTATTTACATTGGCGTGAGTGTATTTTATGTATAGTAATTACGTATCTATTTACAAAAGAAAATGTTTCTACGTGTGTTTATCCGCATTGTGGAATCCATGTTACAAATAGGGACATTATTTAACTACAATTTTCTGCAGGAAGTATTGTAGTCACCCTAGAAATACTTCGTCAGTCGGGCGGCACTAACTCAAACGGAAAGTTTATTCGTCATTCAAAATATATTATAGCAATATTTTATCTTTACAATGCTTTATTTATAGTATCAACGTAATTTATTATTTACTAGCTGATGCCGTGGCTCCACTCGCGCAGAGGTCTGTTATCGTTTTTTGGTTATATCTATTATTCTACTCAACAAATTGCCATCAAACATACGGCAAATTTGAAGTCTACCTATCGTATCAAAACCCTTTCAGTCGTTTTTGCGTAGATCATAAACAAACAGACAAGAATTCCAAGAAATGTATTTTTGTGTTCAGAATCGTTCACTTAACATAACCCAAGTATTATCTTCAAATATCTCCAAGGTACAGACACAACTAATTAACAATTTTATAATTGTTATTTCTATTTATGATTGGGTTATAGGAGTCATCGACAGGAGTCATTGGAACCACGCTTAGATGGTGATAATGAATTTTCGTCACCTGTCACCCCAACCTCAAGAGGATGGACTAAGAAGTCGCCCGTCAATCATCACGTGTACCAGCTTGCAGGTGAGGTCCTTGGCTTGGGCCTGGAGGACCTTGGAGTAATTAATTATGAGGTGTAGATCCCGCTCTCAAATTTCCTTATTAGATAGATAGATAGATAATATAAGATAGATAATATTTATTTGCAGTATAAAGTTGTACAATAATAATAAACAATAAACACACGCGGGGGTGGTTATGTCGTGTCTCGACTAAAACCGCACGGTGTCCGCCCCAAGTGTCCGTTGCCGGGCACCCCGGGTAAGCCCTCGAAAGGATAACCCCAGGGTTAATAGACTAATTTACAAAGTAGTGTTATATTGACCACTGGTACCCATGGTAAGAGTTAACTTGTGTTATGGGTATCAGAGCCCTCGTGTATACATTTAGTCTTGAACATTAAGTTTATTATCATAAAGTACATAATACGTAGACTTTAAAAACGCGCATGCAATGTGTTTTTAGATTCCTCCATGATTTTTCATTATTATCGAGGTGCCTGGATTCCCGCCATACGAGTAAATTTATTCACCTCTAAGCTCACGTATAGTAGTTTGAAAGCTTGATACAGAATGATTGATAAAACATTAAGAGAGTAAAGTAAACGAGCTCCAATTTATGCCAGCACACGTCACAGTGGTTTCTATATTTACACTCCACGAACTGAGGCAAAATATGGAGTTTGCATATAAGATCTTGCACGTAATGTTTGTTACTTTATAAAAGCTTTACGATGGAACGTAAACGGTTTCGGTTTGGTGCTGATCAGTGCTTTAACGGTACTCACAATAAATTATCGAGGAAGAACTAAATCTACGGCGATTAGTACCTACTAATACTTGCGATTTCGATATTGATGGCTCTTAGCTTGCATCCAGGCCTGGCATTAAGATAGTGGATGGAGAAAATACAAAGAATATTGGTAACCGAAACTGCTACTATTGCCCCTGACCACTCCGTTAAGTTAAGCCAAATTTCTTGTGTTAGGAGTAGGTTTACGGCGGTAGTGTCCAGGTTTCGAACACGGGATCTCTCGATCGTGCGACCGACTCCTCAACCACTAAGCTACCGAAGCTAAAACTCCAGGGTTAAAAGGATATGTAGGAAACACACTCGTTAAAGTAAACCAAAGGAACCACAATTCGAGGTGATTCAGATTACTCATCAGATCAATTCGATATAATCAATTATTTTTTAACCCCCGATACAATAACGACGGCGTGTTATAATTTTGACGTGTCTGTGTCTCTCTGTAGCATCGTAGCTCCCGGGCGGATGAACCGATTTTGATTTAGCTTTTTTGTTTGAAAGGTGAATTAGTTGGGAGTGTTTTTAGCCATGTCGGGGGTTTTTAAATTGCATTTTTTAGGTAAAGGCCAGGATTTTGAACCGGGACCTCTCGATCATAACGCCGTCTCCTTAGCCGCTAAGCTACCGACACTACAATTTAAAAATATAACAAATTAATGTTTTTATGTCATATCATCCGGATATCAAATGTCAAAACTTGTATATAAATGACCTATTTTTGTAAAAATCATCATCAATTGTATAAAAGTTCTTGCGACTTCTAGAATATAGCCCAATAATAATAAGACCAATAGCATCTGATCAGAAACTGAGTAAGTTTCACTACAATAATTGTAGTGTTACTTACCAATATCTTCAATGGTGACCCTAATTCTTCTCCTTCCCCTTTAGCTTACCATCAGGGGAGTTAACGTAATTGACGAGACCTACTTAAAAAAGAAACTAGCAATTTAGCTTAGCTAGCTTATACTAGGATCGTCGACAATCGTGTACTTTCAGGCAGTGTGGAACCTCAAACCGATAGCGAGAGATTTTGCCTGTTTGTGCGTGTTCTACCGCCTATATAACGGTAAAGTGTTCAGAAGTTTCAGTTTCAGGGTAAAGTGTTCGATATGATGCCCACGGCCACATTCTATCATTGCACCGCTCGCTACTGACAGGGAATTCATCCTCACACGTTGCACCCGGTAACGGTACGCACAGTGAGGTATGAAATAAACTTTATTACGCGCACGCTCAAACTGTGGAATAATCTCCCTGCTGTGGTTTTCCCAAGCGACTACAATATGGGGTTCTTCAAGGCTTTTACAGGGTCGGCAGCTATCAATTTAGAGCCAGGGGTCCGGTTTCCTACGATATCTCCTCCTGATGTGGTTTATCATGACTTTTTAATAGCAATTGCTCTCTGCCCCCTAACATCAAGAAGACAGCCTGCGCTAGAGCCTCATCTGTTACTCAGCAGGTGTACCGCAGGTGTGCGCAGGTGAGGTTGACTATACCCAACTATGAGAATACTAATATTAGGTCGTAACATATGAAGTTGCCGTTTTTCTTGAAGAAATTGGAGGAAACCCAATTTTCAGTAACAACATTTCAGCAAATTTTTTAGGAATGACAAATTCAAATTATATGTTTTTTTTGTGTATGAATGCGACAACATTAAGCTAACAAATAGCAACTTTTATTACATTTTTGAAAAGTGACAGCTGTTAATTAATAAGAAATTTATCATCAAAATGGATAGCATATCGAAATGATTTATCAAGCGGCCATTAAAAATAAAATTTAATACAGAGATGTAAAATCAACTTTCAAACAAAATATAAATAATGGAAATAGCTATTAAATTACAGGAATAACGAACTCAGGAATTTGTAAGAAAATTTCGGCAATTTCATAGGTAAAGACTATACGTGTATGTGGTGCGCTGGAAGCAACTTGTATAAAAAATAATAGAAATAGAGAAATTGATGTTATGGTCAAGGTAAGATATTAATACCTCGGCCATAACATCTATTTTTCTTTAATGAGTCGCAAGAAGGTCACGTAGAATGTAGTTGTTAGAGCAATTACTATTTTTCAAAGTATTTATGTACAGCTGTTTGCGTTTCCATTAGAACTATTCCAATTGGACAGTATGTACTTTTTTTTTTACTTGCGGAAATCCCTTCGGATACCCCTCGCCAGCCAGCGAGGGTGGTTATGTCGTGTATCGACTAAAACCGCACGGTGTCCTCCCCAAGTGTCCGTTGCCGGGCACCCCGGGTAAGCCCTCGAAAGGATAATACGCAAACCTGTAACATGCCGTAGAGAAATTACCACCGAGCTACAGGGTGTATTGATATAAGCATTTTCAATTGATTTGAATTTTCAGTACTGAAAGGGTTTTTTGTAGAATATACTGCTTCCGAGCTGTTTGGCCGTTGTCCATCGGAACCTTGTATTTCAGACGTTTCACCGCCGAGACGGTTCTCCGCACTCGACGGCGTCCCGACGTGTAACACTGAAGATGTCGACCGCAGTGATCGACGAAACGTCTGGAGTACAAGGTTCCGATGGATCACGGCCAAACAGCCCGGAAGCAGTATATTCTACATGCAACGCCGGCCGTGAAAGCCTTAAGATTTATAGAAAGGGTTTTTATTTTGAACAGAGGAGAAATGATATGGTCGCATTATCCAGAACCCAGAGGCGTCGAAATAGTCACGGAGATGTGGACTCCGTGACTATTTCGACGCCTCTGGGTTCGGCAAGTAAAGTAAATAATAATACATTGTAAAAACACACAATCAGTCACATAATTCCAGATGTTGTATTTTTCTATTTAAGGCCCTGTCTGGACGCAATTTAAAAAATAAAAAATTTAATAAATTATCCGTTTGCCGCCAAACAAATCAAACAGATAAATAAATCATTAAAAAATATGACGGATTTGAGGATGTTAATTTGTAGATATTCCACTAGTTGATTAAATTTTCTTTATATTAGTAACAAAAAATATATATGTCATCGCTAAAAATATTGAGATAATTGAATCGAAAAATTTATTTCAAAGAGTGTTTCTTTGCAATTTTTTTAACAAGAAACTGCTCTATTTATCCAAAATGTTTTTGGATGTGCGTGAACAGTAGAAAATTAGCTGTATATATAAAAAAAATCAACTGTCTAGCATCAGTAATCTTAGAGAGAGAGAGAAATAATCTTAGAATCAAAAAATAAGCATAATTATTGTAGCTTGCGTCCAGACAGGGCCTTAAGACTAGCTGTCCCCCGCGGCTTCGCCCGTGGCATACTTCGCCCCGTGGCACCTATTTATCCCAAACATGCCTGTAATTTTTTTATGCAATTTTTTAAACTTTTCTCTCCGTAAAAATCATTCTTGGACTTCAACGAACATTAAAAAAAAAGAATTGGCCATGTTGGTCCAGGCGTTGTTGAGTTATGTCCTTACCAACACATTTTCCGATTCATTTTTATATATATGGATATATATTATATATATTAAATAAAATATTTAATTTTTAAAATCTGAGAACCGAGAAAATGTAAACTACTAGATAATGCGATACCTATCTAGACTCGAACTAAACATAGATTATAATTATGGGATCTGGAATGTAGATAAATGTGTTTCGATCAAGTTTCTTACCAAATATAATATATAACTTATCACATATAGACATACCCAGACCAATGCAAATAGATTCTAGCATACAAATATTTGCACTAATCGGGAATCGAACCCGCGATCTCAGATTCCGAACCTACTACTCTATCGCGTATGTTAAATTAAATTAAAGAATAATATTTTAGGTCCAATTTCTTTCTACAGACGTCAGTAGTTACCACGTTTCGATTCCCACGTGCATGGTTGATGGCCCGTACTATCGACTAGCGTTAGTAAACACCTGTCGGCCGCTCGCGACGCATGCCGAGATACCGTGTGGCCTGATACAAGTTTCAAAATGAGTATAGAGATGCATATGACTAGTAGACAACAGATTTACCCAGTTATAAACACATGTGAGACGCTTTTTCTATATATAAATATTAAAAAAAAAAAGATTTGTTGTTTAAAAAAGTACAAAGTTTTTTTTTACCTTGTTTGTTAGAGTTTGAAATTATTTTGTTTTCCAGCTAACGAAAATGTCGACTCGGACTCCAAAAGGTGCGGACAGATCCTCGTGGTACTGTCGTGGATACTCGTCGTACTGACTATGCCATTTTCGCTCTTCATCTGTTTCAAGGTTAGTACAAACAAAAATATAGGGGTGTCCAAAAATATCTTGTAACTGTTTCCAATTAATGGTAGATTAATAGCTTGCGTGCGCTGACTACTCAGCTGTTTTCGCGAATTTCTAAAATAATAAATAACATATTATTAATGAACCGTGTACTAAAGTTAATTGACACTTATTAAATAGGTACTTACCATCAGTTACAAATTGACGCGTTACAAATATTTAAAATATTACTCAAAATTTCACACGAATAGAACTCATTTCAATTAGAGCTTGACTTTTCCAGCCGATAATCTATATATATAAAAATGAAACCCGTTTTCCGTTGTCACGACATAGCATGAAAACGGCTTGACCGATTTGGCTGATTTTTTTTTGTAGTTTTCTAATACTCTGTACAAGGTTCTTAAGGAAAAAAATAATAAGAAAATCTCTCAGAATTTTTTTTTTCGTGCGCACACCGTACGGTTTAGTCGATACACGACATAACCACCCCCGCTGGCCGGTGGAGGGTATCCGAAGGGATTGATCCTCCCCAAGTGTCCGTTGCCGGGTACCCCGGGTAAGCCCTTGAATTCAATACATGGCGGATCATTTTGACGTAGCGAAGCACGTACCGGGCCGCTAGTGTCTAATAAAAGTAAAAAAGAATAGTTGCATACATGCTATAAATATGTATATATAATCCTATATTTGCGTTATTTACATTTTTAAGTTTCTAGTCACGGTTACTCTATGATTGTCTCAGTGGTAACATTTGTTGTTATTTTTATAAAAAGAAAAGCGAGCTGCGCTTGTTAAATTTATCACATCAAAAACATACCGGTTAAAAAGGGGGCCAAGTTCCTATCAGCTAATTGTTCGCCTAAACAAGGTTTGAAATCCAATCCAATGCCAAGTTTAGATGCACTTTAAAATCGATCATAATCTTCTTCATCAACAGCCTGATCCACTGGTAATCATTTGCCATTCCCAAGACTCGCCACCACACCCAGTCCTCCGCCTTCCGCATCCAGCTACTACCCGCCATCGTATTCACGTCAACGGTCCATCTTGCCGAATTCCACTTTACCCTACACCCAACTTAAAATATGATATAGTTGTGAAAATGCGTAGGTACTTGGATAAAAATATCTAAAATTATAATTCTTCTAAATTTGAACTTGATTTACCCAAATCTTATATATTATATTCAACAATAGCGCTTTCTTGCGCCTTGAATTGACATGGGTCAAAATATTTTATACCCCCTCCCCCTCTCCTCTTCGTATTCTCATTGTATCACTGGTTCATAAATATTTTTATTAAAAATTCGATATTAGATTGAGCCAACTCACGCTTGACCGATTTCTTAAATTCCTTATTTTTTTGTTAATCTACATAACACACGACCTGTGTGCCAAATTTCATAACGCTAGGACAATTGGAAGTGACCTAAAGTGACCTTTTGATTACCGGTCAGTGAATCAGTCAGTGCCAAAATTCGCTATATTCACAGGGTTTTATTTCAGGATCTACTGAAGCTATATCTATGAAATTTGGCATACTGCTTTAGTACTAGTATATGATTACGTAGGTACAATACTACCGTGCGCTTAGATCAACACTGCAGTCGTTGGTGTTTTAATTGCATATAATTCTTACATCCTATTAACATCCTGAGGTGAAAAATTGTAATAGATATATACTTAGAGAATTGTTAGTTTTTACATTCCTAGTATTTTAGGAGATCGGCGGCTGGGTCTCGAGGTGGCTCTGCATAAAACTGAGGCCCTGTTATTTTATAAACCTCGGGGCAAGCCACCAACAGGGTCATCAGGGGCATGATCTCCTTCGAGGCGGCGAGTCTCTTTGCCGGAACACCACCATGGGATCAGACGCGAGAGACCTCTCGCTACCATATCGACACCGAAAGGAGGCGCGGGTGCAGGGACGGGACCCTGAGCCTCAAAAAATCGAGGCCGTGCAGTCCCAGCTTCTTTCCAGAGTGGAAGGAACGACTTCGGTGACCAAGCGCAGGGCACGCCATAGTAGCGGCGGTAACACGCGACGCAGGAGCCTGTTGTCCCAGCCGACGCAGGTGATCTCTGGGAAGGGGTGCTTCGGTGAAAACCTGTGTCGGATCAGGAAGAAGCCAACGTCTGAGTGCCATCACGGTGGCGCGTTGAGTGCCCATCCTTCTTCCGGGGGCAAGACCGGGACACCGTGGTTTTCAAACCCGAGGGGGCCATCTCGAAACCGGAGATGGCCCTGGGTCAGTCGGGGTGCGAGGAAAATGTCTTTTGGGCCACCTTACACCTGTCTGAGGACCTGAGACGTAGTGCGGTTTTAGTCGGTTTGAGCCCGACATAACCCCTGCTGGCCGGTGAGGTCAAAGTCAAAGTCAAAGTCTTTATTTTTCAAAATAGTGTAACGTAATTACATCTTTTTGACGTCAAAATCTGCTTAAAACTAAGTTTACCACCGCTTCCTAGGCCCTAGTGGAGAAGAAACGGCGCAACAAACTCCACTGCGGCATTTTCGAGACGTCATATTATAAATAGTGATTTCTTAAGACTAAATATGGACGAATGTACATTTTTGTCTCGTGTCAAGATAAATAAAGGTATATAAAAAAAACAAAAGTTAAAATAAAAATTTAACCTAAGTTAAACGTTAAAATAATTTAAAAAAGTTAAAATATGGTAAAAAAAAAAAAAAAGGTTGCCTACTACAATATTATGCTATAGTTGTAGCATTAAGAGGGGCCTGCACCATGCTCAAGCCAGACATTTTTGTCTTTAAGGTAATCATCTGTCCTATAGTATGCTTTTTTACATAAGGTGGTCTTAACAAAGGTTTTAAATTTATTGTCAGGCATACCAAGGACCGATTCAGGTAATTTATTATAAAAGCGTATACCTTCCCCCCTAAAAGAATCACTAACTTTGCTTAGCCGATAACATGGAAGGATCAGTTTATTTTTATTGCGCAGATTTCTGTCTGTAATGTCACTTACTTTTGTAAAATTGGAAATATTTTTCCTGACATACAGTATGTTCTCGAATATATATTGGGAAGCTACAGTTAAAATATTAATATTTTTGAATCGTTCCCTAAGAGAATCTCTCTTACCTAAACAATAAATGGCACGAATTGCCCTTTTTTGTAATATAAAGATAGTTTCTAAATCTGCTGCATTCCCCCAAAGTAGTATTCCATAGGACATCAGACTATGGAAGTAACTAAAGTATACCAGCCTAGCAGTAGATTCATCTGTCAACCGCCTAATCTGTCTGACAGCGTAAGCAGCAGAGCTGAGTTTATTGGCCAAAATAGTGATATGGTCACCCCATTGCAATTTCGAATCCATTGTAATTCCTAGAAAGGTAGTGCTATTTACAAATTCCAACCTTTGCCCCCCCAGCATGATATCAACGTGTGTTTGCCTCACATTAGGCAGTGTAAACCTAATGCATTTGGTCTTTTCTGCATTCAACAATAGGTTGTTTGCAGAAAACCAATTTGAAATGGCGTTCAAAATATTATTAACATTATTTGCATTTGTATTACGCCGATCCACTTTGAATATTAGCGACGTGTCATCCGCAAACAATACTATGCCAGCTTGTGCTTCAATTATATTAGGCAGGTCATTGATGTAAACCAAGAAGAGAAAAGGTCCTAGGATTGATCCCTGGGGTACACCTATTTTTAAGTTTGATCCATTTGACTTAACGTTATTCACATCAACAGTCTGAAGTCTATCTGTTAAATAAGATTCTACTAATTCTGTGGATTTTTTGTCAAAACCGTACCGACGTAACTTGAGCAAAAGTGTCTGATGGTCAACACAATCAAACGCCTTAGAAAGATCACAGAATACCCCAATAGCATCCTGCGATCCCTCCCAAGCGTCGTAAATCAAGTTAACTAGGCTAACTCCCGCATCGGTGGTAGATTTCCCGCCAGTAAAGCCATACTGTTGGCTGTGGAAAAGATTGTTGGTTTTGAAATGTAGTTGCATTTGATTGAGCATCACTCTTTCAAACACCTTACTCAAAGCTGGCAAAATAGAGATAGGGCGGTAGTTTCCAAGTTCTGACTTAGATCCTTTCTTAAATAGTGGTATTTTTTATTATGTTTCATTAAATTAGGAAATGTGCCTTCATCTATACATTCATTAAAAATGAGTGCTAAATCAGGTGCAATGATATTAATTACATGACTAATTAAAGTAACTGACATGCCCCAGTAATCTTTAGACTTTTTCATTTTGAGATTTTTAAATGCTTTTAATATGTCAATGGGGTCAATATGTTTGAAGTTAAATTTGGAAGAACTGATATTACTCTCAAGAAGGGCACTCTCGGCACTTTGAGCGTTAGAATTAATAGAGGATGTGAGTTTCAATGGAATATTAGTAAAATAATCTTCAAACGCATTTACAATATCTTCTGGAGAGGTTATATCCCTTTTTTCTAATTTAATTTTAGTAATACTATCCCTCATTTTACATTTACCAGACTCTTTGTGAATCACTTTCCAAGTTTCCTTCATTTTATTAGGAGCCTCAAGTATTTTCCTTTTAATGTGAATGGCTTTTGCTTGTCTACATACTTTTTTTAATAACTTGGAGTAGTTTTTAACATAGTCAATGAAACCACCGTCAAAATTGTACTGCTTTTGGGCGTATAAATCGAATAGCGTTCGTCTACTCTTATATATACCTACAGTAGCCCATTCACAGAATTTAGATTTAGTACTGTGCTTTTTACATTTTTGTTTGAATGTATGTGAAAAAGCATTAGTTAATGTACTAAATAAACTATTGTAATGAACATCAGGATTATTGCCTAGGTAAGCTACAGTATTAAGCTTGTTCTCTAACAAGTTTTTGAATTCTCTAATTTTGTTAGAGGTTATGGGCCTACACATAATTTTCTCTTTAGGTTGATTATTATTTCCCTTGGAAAACGATACTATTTGACCACAGTGATCTGAGGGCAACGCACTTATTACAGACTTACTTAAGTATACACTGTCACTAAAAAAATTATCTAAACAACTGGCAGTTGTAGCAGTGATTCTAGTTGGTTCACAAAATATATTTACAAGATTATAACTCTTGAACATGTTTAAAAATTGGGTACTTTTCCTACACTGTTCCAATATGTTTATATTAAAGTCTCCACACACTATTAGATTCTTTTTGTTGCTTGATGCTATACCAAGAATTTGGTCCATGACCCCAATAAACGTTCCAAAATCACTACTAGGTGGACTGTATACGCAGACTACTATATAACTATCAAGCTCGGTACAGGCCACCTCAGCACATCGCTCAACAGAAAGTCTAACAATGTCAATCCGCTCTTTACTACGGAGACCATTTTTTATTAAGACCATGGAGCCACCTCTGATAGCAGACTTCCTGTTAAAGCAACTTACAATATTGTAATTGTCTATACTGAACATCATCTCACTCTCCTTGAGCCAATGCTCAGTCAAACACAAAATATCTACATTTAATTTCTCTAGAAATAATTCAATTACTAATTCCTTGCCGGGAAGACCTTGTATGTTTTGATGAGCTATCTTTAGCTCTGGCATTCCTGTTGTCTGAACACTTAGTTTAAATTATTACTATCAGTTAAAAATACAGAATTACCACTACAAGTACCTGGCAAGTCTGTAGGTATCAGGTTGTTACTTTGTTTACAATGTAAACTCGTCCAAAACTTAATATTATTTGCTACCAATGTAGCAATTTTATACTTGTCATACTTTGTAAGATAAATACTATCTTTAGTCTTAAAACAATAATTACTAATAAAATTATTAGTGTCAAAAAATATAAAAGTGTCACTATGACGACATGTCAGAGTATGAATAAAATTATTCAAATAGTGTATCTTTTTATTATGAGATGAGGGCTGGCAACACACATATGGAAATGCACATAATATTATTTTAAATACTCTTAATTTACTTAGGCGTTCTATACAGTATAATAATTCTTTCTTGCCTACTTTGTTACTCTCACCTACCAGTAATACAATAGTGGAATTACTATTATGCTTGGAAGACACAATTTTATCTATAATTTGAGTGTAAGTTGCATTGGGTAGGGAATAATGAATACAGTTTTTTAAATACTCACTAAACATGTAGCCCATATTGCGACCCACACTGTCAGAAAATACCATTGTATTACTAGGCGGCTCAATGTTGTCAGAAGAATCAGATGCAGTCTCCAGAATACTGCCACAAGTAGAGAGAGCCGGTATGGAGTCATTGACAGGGGGTTGGTTGATCTGCCCAGAGCTGCAGGAGCCAGCTGAGGAGGTAACGGAGGGGAGTTCCGCACGAAAAAAATAGAAGTATTTCAGGAGAATCATCATAAACAATATTTCAAGTACAAAATCCTGCAACTCGGATTTTCGGTGGATGACTCATCCAGATTTTTTTTTGTGTAGATGGGTTTCTAGCAGTTCAAAGGATTTATTGCGGTTGTGAAGTTTTTTTATTTCAATTTGATTTACATTGCTTAATCAAAAAAGTTTTAAGTGAATCGTCAAGTTGTAAAAGAGACAAAAAAAATTGCGTCCTAGCGATTATTTAGCGATACTATTTTTATGAAAAATATACTTGAGAGGCTTAGAATTATTTGTAAACATATATTAATATAACAACATCCTCCTAGCGATATTCCGCTTGCGTCCAAAGTTCACACCTTGTGGCCCGAAGCCGTTTATTTTTGGTTGGCTTGTTGTCTTTTATGATAGCGACTGCTATCTGATCTCCCAACCCCAAGGAAAGACTGCGCTAGAGCCTTGTCCGTTGTTTAGCAGATGCACCTAGTGAGGTTGACCTGTGACCCGTGTGTTGGTAGGACCTTGTACATTACAATTGATTACTAAACCACGTAGCCACTTTTCTTTGCAATTTATATTCGCAGTCTACTTTTTACGGTATAATCGTGAGTTTACCATTATGTTTACTTGCAATCAGTGCTGAGTTCGATTCCCGTTTCGGGCTAGGTAATAGAGGGTTTAGGTTAGGTTAGCTGACTTTTCAGGGCTTCAACTACCCGTAAGGATTGCAATAATTGTTGTTATGGCAACCGGTCCTGACGGCATTACGTGCTCTCCAAAGAACGTAGTCAACCCGTCTTTAACACATTAAGACGGACCTATGTAGTATTGCTTAACTTTGCAAAAAGGGGGCTAATGGGTTCTTCCGTTAGACAGTTCTCAATTGCACCACAAAGTCTGGATACTAACCCGGTAGATGGTGATGGTGGTTTTTTGACGTTTTAAAGTGAAACTTTTATTACATCGTCTCAAACTTTTTCGTCTGTGTGTTGCATGTCGCGTGACGGTCGGCCGCGGAGTAGGGATAAAGTGAAAGGCGCTCGTCATAGCCGCCAAGGCCAATATGGCGGCGCCTATAGTTCGCAGCAGCTGACCGTGGTAGTGTATATAGACTATTACTCATTTGTGCCAGTGCTCCACGCTATTTTGTTTGTTTTTGTCGGTGTTTAGTAAATGTTGTTTGTTAGTGTTTAATGTAAATGTTGTTATCTTTTAGTTAAATGTCTATAAAGTGAAAAAAAAGTTTCAGTTTTACCGTGGTTACATAAAACCACACAATCCTTTTTTGTAAGTTCCGTTTTAATGATCTATACAGAATGCATTAATTTTAACTTTGACTTTGATAGGGCGTAACGCCCATTGCGTACGTACGACCGAGAAATACAGCTGGTTAAAACGGGTATTATAAAAAGTAGCTTGTCTTTGGAGACATACAGGCTTGTATATACAATGTTTGTGTTTGTAGTTCTGCTAAATGGGTAGTTCAGGGCTAGTTCATTTGCTTTATGTTGGGGCCTTGGCACCACAATTCCTCCAGTCCAGTGCAGTCCAAGCCCCTCGGACTACCAGGAAGACATACAGGCTTGCATATGCAATATTTTTGTTTGTAGTTCTGCTAATTAGGTAGTTCAGGGATTGGTCATTCGATTAAAGTTATGTTAAGGCCTTGGCACCACGATTCCTCAAGGAATCAAATTCCATCAGACTCCAGGAAGACATACAGGCTTGCATATACAATTTCTGTTTTGTAGTTCTGCTGAATAGGTATTTCAGGGCTAGTGCATTCGCGTAATGCTACGTTATGTTAGGGATTTTGCATCACGATTCCTCAGGGAATTAAATTCCGTCAGACTGCCAGGAAGACAAACAGGCTTGCATATGCAATATTTGTGTTTGTTGTTCTGGTAATTAGGTATTTCAGGGCTTGTTCATTCGATTAATGTTATGTTAAGCCTTGAAATGACTCTTCAGGGAATCAAATTCCGTCAGACTGCCAGAAAGACATACAGGCTTGCATATACAATTTTTGTGTTTTTAGTTCTGCTAAATAGGTATTTCAGGGCTAGTTCATTCGCTTAATGCATTATATTATGTTGGGGCCTTGGCACCACGATTCCTAAGGGAATCAAATTCCGTCATACTACCACGAAGACATACAGGCTTGCACACCATGTTTGTGTTTGTAGTTCTGCCGTGCTACGTTATGTTGCGGCTTTGGCTTATCCCTCAGGGAATCCAATTCCATCGGACTACCAGGAATTGACACGTATAGCGTAAAGCTATGATGTCACTACCCAATTATTGATATTAGTAACTTATTTGATTGAATAACGACTATATCTCTTATTCGCTGTTGCCCGCGGCTCTGTCCGCGTTTAATACCTACTGAACCGGTTCCTCTGATGCACAGAAACCTATTCCCGTAATGATGTGCTATTCCAGACTACAAAGTCTACGCTAAATTTCATACAGTTCCGTTCGGCCGTTTTTGCTTGATAGTGTAATAGACATCCATTTAAGCATACATCCTCAGAAACTTTCACGCTTATAATTTTTAGCTGATGCCCGCGGCTCCAGCCGCGTGGAATTCTGATGCCGTTCCGGGAACCCATGGTGGTAAAAGTAACCTATCTATTATTCCAGAGTATAATACAGTTGCAATTACACTGCTACAGTTGTAGCAGGCAACTCGCGGGCCGTCTCTCGGTAAGCGTTTACCGTGATACGTGAACGCTTAGGTACACCTCTGCGATGATGTCAATACCTAATATCGCAGTGTGGATGGAAACCGACAAATTCATTTTTCTTTTTAAATTTAAAACTGCTAAAGTAGCAGACAATTATTCGCGGGCCTCCTCGAGGTAAGCGTTTACCGTGATACGTGAACGCTTACACCTCTGTGTGGATGGACACCGACAAATATATTTTTCTTTTTAAATCTAAAGCTACTAAAGTAGCAGACACTTGATACGTGAACGCTTACACCTCTGAGATGATGTCAATACCTAATATCGCCGTGTTTAATGGACACCGACAAATATATTTTTCTTTTTAAATTTAAAGCCACTAAAGTAGCAGACACTTGATACGTGAACGCTTACACCTCTGAAATGATGTCAATACCTAATATCGCCGTGTGGATGGACACCGAAAAATATATTTTTCTTTTTTATATTTATAACTACTAAAGTCGCAGACACGTGATACGTGAACGCTTACACCTATGAGATGACGACGGTCTCTGTGGCGTAGCAGTAGTGCATTCGACGGCTACGACGGGGTGCTCCCCGTCGTTCGGTCGTAGCCGTCGAATGCACTTCGATTGGGTTCGATTCCCGCTCAGTGCAAATATTTGTATGCATGAATATGTCTATTTGCATTGGTCTGGGTGTTTCTATGTAATATTTATGTATTTAAAAAATATATATAAGTATGTTTATCCGTATTCTAGAACCCATAACACAAGCTAGTTAAACTATGCTTACTTTGGGTCTAGAAAACGCTGTGTAAATTTCGTAGAAAAAAAAAATAATGTCAATATCTAATATCGCACTGTGGATAGAAATCGACAAATTTATTTCTTTTTAAATTCAAAACTACTATTACCAGACACGTGATACGTGAACGCTTACATCTATGACATGATTATGATGTTAAAAAATAAATTGAGTCCCAGAACGATCTCCGTCCTCTATGAACGTGAGCCTGGTGATGACGGTTTGGGTTAGCTGCTGTCCTGAAGCAAGATGGGGAGTTTTTATCGGTTTGAGTCCGACATACCCACCTCACCATTCCAATGAAGTGAAACTCTAGGAGGCTCACGCATCCAAAAAAGGGCTGGCATGGGTAGTCCTTCACAAGAGACATATATGCAAGTCAGCTGATACCTCAAAGATATTGGTAATGAAAAGTCAATGAGTAAGATGTACTTACCGTCTACCCACAAAAAAAAACTACTCACTAGATCTGGTTCAAACCAATTATCGGTGGAAGTTTACATGGTAATGTACCTACATCATATATTTTTTTTTAGTTTTATGACTCTCTTATTTAGAAGTTACAGGCCCTGGCCCCCCGGGACACACATTTTGCCACTTTAGAAGTGTCTCTCGCGCAAACTTTTCAGTTTAGAAAAAAATTATATTAGAAACCTCAATATCATTTTTGAAGACCTATCCATTGATACCCCACCCCACACATATAGGTTTTTTTTTGAGCTTCAGTTCTAAGTATGGGGAACCCCCAAAGTATATTGTTTTTTTTTCTATTTTTGTGAAAATCTTAATGCGGTTCACAGAATACATCTACTTAGCAAGTTTCAACAGCATAGTTCTTATAGTTCCGGAAAAAAGTGGCTGTGACATACGGACGGACAGCCATTTGGCAACGGAACCCTAAAAAGGAGGAGTAAGCGGACTTCGGGCTCCAAAGTCTAAACCTCGAATACAACCCGAAAGCTACGAATATGATGATGTATATCCGCATACTAAAAATCAAATTACTGGTTAATAAAAAATAAAAAAAAAAACAAATAATTCAATTGCAAAGATCAAAGCATAGGTTGCAGAAGGGTTTTCTATTTTGGAATAATAATAATTAAGTTACAAATATTTTAAGATATAAAAGCTCTCGTTGTATTCAAGTTTAGTGTAATTTAATTATCTTTGAACTCTGAAGGAGTTCGTGGCTAAGTAGGTTAGAACATTGTAAGGTTAACTAATAGCTTTTAGGCAGGCCAGTCTTAGCATGGGTAACCATTCTTGACGAATTGATAGACCTCCGTATCTCGTAAAGCACATTAAGCCGTTGGTCCCGGTTGCTATACGTCATTCGTTACGGGTTGATGTAGCCCTAAAAGTCCGACTACCTGATCTAACTACAGAACTTCGATATAGCCAGAGAAATCTAGAGATCAATTGGCAGTTGTTTCACGGAAAAAACGAAGTTTGGGCTTACCATTCGCCTACGTTTAACCGCTGCCAGACATTTTTAATGTTAACACTGGCTGAAGCAGCCTAATAGCCCACTAAGATCTTCGGGGCCTTAGCCAACCTAGGTAGGTAGGTATACCTGCTCATTGACGAACGAGGCTCTGAAGTCGGCTTTACACTTAAGGTAAAGAGTAGGGGAGCAGCTAGCATTCGTTCTCGTAAAAACAAAAATAAACAAAATCATGAGAAGGTGGAGTTGCTCCTGCAGTAGGCGAGTGGACCCCGGGCTTCAGAGTGCAAGCTTTAAATGCAACTGAGATTGGTGCTCAATTGTTTCTTTTTATTTTTCGTTTATTCAGTTTAGGCACATAAAGAGCACATATGAATGGCAAAGTTTCACAATTGCGTTTGTCAAAAATATCAAAAGGATGTAAATAAATCATTTGAAAATGATTCTTTCGCTGGTTCGGTAGTTGGATCTACTGAGAAGAGAAACTCAGGTAGATCATCGTTATCCTTTCTTTTTTATTTATTTTTTAATGTACAGTTTTGTTTTATTTATAATAAATATGTGCGAGATAATATGATGATAATGATGCAGCCTAATAGACAGAAATTTTACGAAACAAACACATATTTGCACTGAAGCAAATTTATTTTATGTAATACCTAGAAGTAAATGGTAGCAGGCCTATTTTATTCGAGACTTTATAGCATGCATATATTATACGTACATATCTTAATATAATCTAATAATCTTAATATAATCTTTTAAGACTAAATTGCGGAGTAAGAAAAGGGAACTAAGTGGGAGCGAGAGGTATACCAGCAAAATCCCTCTATAACCTACTTAAAGATCTAGGCCTATCGAGAGCTACAATAAGCTCATTACTAGGACTAATGTCTAAAGTGGCACTAGTAGGTTCGCATCAAATTTGGTTAGGCAGGGAGGGGAACTTGTGAAGTGAAGGTGAGTGTTGATGTACATCAACAAAAGGGGCGCCTTTTAAACCTACACTTGGGTCGCAAGTCCCAAGCACTGTCCCGAGTTCCCAACTCAGCAACGCGATGGACCCGGCACCCGCACGGAGAATCCATGGATTGCTAAGAATATCGGAATATTAAAGGAAGAATGAAGAATATTTATTATTATAAAGCTAAAAAGTTTTTTTGTTTGGTTGAACGCGCTAATTTCAGTAACTACCGGTTCGAATTGAAAATTTCTTTTTGTGTTGGATAGCCCATTTATCGAGAAAGGTTAGGTATAGGCTATATCATCTCCCAGGAGAGCGGAGCAGTAATCATAAATGTCAACAAATCGAGAAAATTTCCATTCATTAATGTAAAACTAATACATTACGGGCATGTATAGGTTAAATGGGTGCCACGGGGATTCGAAGTGTATCACGGGTGAAGCTACTAGTTTAATATATCTAAGTCATCACCCCTTGCACCGACTAAAACCGCACGCCGTCTCGGGTCTTAAGACGCCAGGGTGTAAGGTTACCCATAGAGCATATCCCTCGCACCCCGACTGACCTTGGACCCTTTTTTTTTTTTTTTTTTTTTTTTTATCGTGCGGAAATCCCTTCGGATACCCCCCCGCCGGCCAGCGGGGGCGGTTATGTCGGGCTTGCACCAACTAAAACCGCACGCCGTCTGGGGTTCACTTTACTACTGCTCTGGACTGGATTGGTTTATCTTTACTTTTACAGCTGCGTCTAACCCCACAACACCGATAGGTAGGTACATAAATTTGAGAAGCAGGCCGGGACGGGGCAAGACGGGGACACCATGGTTCCCAAACCCGAGGTGGCCATCTCGAAACCGGAGATGGCCCAAGGTCAGTCGGGGTGCGAGGGATATGCTCTATGGGCAACCTTACACCCCGGCGTCTGTAGACCCGAGACGGCGTGCGGTTAGTCGGTTTAAGCCCGACATAACCGCCCCCGCTGGCCGGCGGGGGGGGTATCCGAAGGGATTTCCGCACGAAAAAAAAAGGTACATAAATTTGAATATCCTAATTAACTATATGGAGGAAGCCTGAGCCAATGCCGTATTCGTCAATCAGCAGGCTTCAGTATCCCTTTTCTTTACCAAACTAATACCGCGTGATAACAAAAACCTTAGAAGATACCTAAATCAACATTTTTTTACCGTCGGACTGTCGGACATCCAATGCGACGGCTGAGACCGCGGTGGCGGTGCAGTTCAACCCTTAAAGCTCTGTAACTACTTCCCCACTCGGCTTGGTAATTTAATTAATAATTTTGATATTAAATTAATATGATTACATAGAGAAGATCCATGTCTTAGGCGCGAATTATGAAGAGCTAGCCCATCCAAACATCTTCACAAACTTGCACATTTATAATTTTTGTAAGATACGTAATACGACACAGATAAGGTGCGGACGGGATAAAATTATAGTTTAGCGTACCGTCTCCTCGTCTCTTCTATGTAATTTCCATCGCGTGGTAGATAGAGGGGACTAACCGTTGCGACAATGACTAATACTTGCGACCCAAACGTAGATATACGGAGTACCTTTTTTTTCGTGCGGAAATCCTCTCGGATACCCCCCCGCTGGCTAGCGGGGTCGGTTATGTCGGGCTTGAACCGACTAAACCCCACGCCGTCTCACGTCTTCAGACGCCGGGGTGAACCCTGGACTGACCCTGGGCCATCTCCGGTTTCGCGATGGGCCCCTCGGGTGAACTTCTTACGATGCGTTAGTGCTCACTTCTACCGTGTGCTGTGTTTCCCTTCCTACCCTCATTAGGAACTACTCCTATGACAAGAGCATATCTATTCTTCAAAAAAACCTATATGTCTGTTCCGGTTTCGAACGGGAAAAAAGTCCAATAACCCAGTTTTAAAGGGTCCAATAATTGCACAATTATTAATCTTAATTTTATAGTAATCGGATGATCGTTACGGCAGTGCATAAAATATGATAAAGAAAAAAATATTAATTTTAGATTTGACAGTATACATATTAGTAAATTATGAAACAAGTTTTTTATTTCGTGCGGTTAATAATTCTAAAATAAGAGAATGATAAAACTAAGAAAAATGCATGATGTACATTAACCATGTAAACTTTCACCGAAGATTGGTTTGAATGAGATCTTAAGTAGTTTTTTTTTAATACGTCATAAATCGTAAACCGCAATTTACTTTTCATTCAATGATTCAATTCAATTTCATAAACTTAAACCTTATTTATCTCATAGATAATGGCACGGTGAAGTCAAATTGACGTAACCTAAATATAAAAAAAAAAAAAGAAAAAAAACTGACTCGCACTTGGCCGGGTTTTTATTGCTATGTTCACAGATGAAATCTAGCCTAAACCTTTCAATTAACTATATTTGTGTTCCTATGCACTAGCATTAACTACAAGTATCTTCCTAGACCAGGTAGAAGTCCTTAAACAGACTTTGGACCAGAGCGGCCAAAGCAGTGAAAGTCAGTCTAGGTGGGGTTTCTTGGGTTAATCTATTAGAAAATTCTCAGTAACCGCACAATAGCATAGTACTTGCTAGAGGGCAATAGGCTCCATAGCTCTAGCACAATGTTACTTGTTAGGGGCACAAACCTAGCCGTAGTTATTATCGGTGTTGCCGTGTTAATACACCTCTGCCTGAGATATACTTAAGCGTGAGTACCTTTTTTTTTTTCGTGCGTGAATCCCTTCGGATACCCCCAATAGTTACATAAAAATCTTACATTTGTGGTCGCACTCCTTAAAAACGATTTCTATATTGAGTAGGTAAGTATGGTAAAGGTTGTAATAAAGTATTTGTCACCTTTCTACCCCCACTCCCTACTTTTTAATAGTGATGTTAGTTTTTAACGTGAAATATAATTTAACCGTCGTTCATTGACGTGAAATGTCACGTCGCGTCCTTTTAATATTTTTATTATACTTAAGCACGAACGAAGTCGAAGTACGTTCGATTTCTTTGATAAATAATATACAAATATTTCAGAACAGCGTTTACCTGATCTGCGATTATTATTGTAAATTTATCTTTTTAGAGGAATTAATTATGACCAACTAATGCATTACAAACATAGATATAATATAACTAATACCTTTTTTTTTTCGTGCGGAAATCGGATATCCCTCCGCCGGTCAGCCGGGGCGGTTATGTCGGGCTTGCACCGACTAAAACCGCACGCCGTCTCGGGTCTTAAGACGCCAGGGTGTAAGGTTACCCATAGAGCATATCCCTCGCACCCCGACTGACCCTGGGCCATCTCCGGTTTCGAGATGGCCCCCTTACTTGCTCTCCACTGTGCCATCTGCTAATCAGAGGGACACGTGGAAAGCTTCCGAACAGCCCACAACAGGGCCGTCCTCGCCTCGGTCGGAGTTGGCCGTAGGCGGCAGCGTCTCTCCCACCCTAGTAGAGAGGCGCTGCCGTCTCCGTTGCCCAGGGTGCACCGCGTGGGGGTCCCCAACCAAGCACCCCAATATAACTAATACCTAATTCTAGACAAATTTAATTAGCGCCAATAACTACATTCAAGTCCCAGTGTCACACACTCGTTTTCAAACGTCGTTCTACACAATTTTTATTGCGCGCTTGATGTAATGTTATATCACTCATACGCGCGCGCAAATAAACAATAATGCGAACATGCCCAGCGACTTCCAGCTTCCAGGATTTTAACCTATAGGTATGGCTCGTGTGACTCGCGTATCCCCTTTTACAGGAAAATAATATGCCCTAATATGTTAAATGGATTGGGGAGAGGTCTTGTTAAGTTGACGGATGAAATAACGATGCATGCAGTCAATATGCGAATACTGAGATGGTTGTGTGCTGTGACAGGAATGGATAAAATTAGCAATGAGTAAATTGGGTAGTTTAAAACTAGTATCAATCACAGAAGAATCATGAAAACAATTGTTTATCCTGGTTCAGTAATGTCTCGAGTTTGTAAGTGGACGTTTACTAGCGGAGAGATATCCCTAAAAAAATGGATGAAATGATGATAAGGGCCAGGACTCTTCCTGAATGATGAAGAGAGTGAGATGAATGGAAAAACAGTGTTCTTTAGAAAGAAGTGATCATTCTGTGATGTCTGTGACAAAAAGAATAGTGCTGAACAATTACAATCGAAAATTTGGTTAGAGAACATAGTAAATAAGAATATATTTAGTAGTTATTTTGATATTATTTGATGTTTTATGTATACCTACAGTATAAAAATACTTATAAAATAGTATAATGGTACTGCTTGTTTCTTAAAGAAATTTCTTTCAGCAGCCAGCGAGAGGAGATCTTGGAAAACAAGATAAAGGGATATACGTGTATATGATACCGAAAAAGAATAATAGTAACACACGCATACAAAATTATTTAAAAAAGATAAATAAACATATATTTCAACATAATATAAATTAAACATGTAATACATAAACCTAAACATATTAAACATGTTACAAATATATCTATATTTATAATAAAATTGTAGAGAGGTAAATTCTGTACATTGAATATATTTACAAAATTGATTGGTGATCGATTTTTTTTGCTAAAAATGCAATTAGTAATTTTTTATCTTTCCGCCTGTCTGTCTCTCTGTATGTACAGGCATGGATTAAAAACTACTGAAGGGATTTTGATGAATTTGGTACGATTATAGTTTTTACTCTTGAGCAGATTAAAGGCTAATTCTTATAAAAAAGAAATTATTGATAATCAAGATCTAGATTCCAAATATGCCAAAATATCAAAAATATCGCATTATACATTATCGTATCTTCACAAAATTCTTATGTTGAAATAAAACTATTTTAACGGATTCTATCGCGATTTATTTGATGTTATTTAATATTTTTAGTTGATCCCGACGTTTAGGTTGCTTTTCAACAGCCGTGGTCACGGGGAGACCATGGCTGCTGAAAAGCAACCGAAACGTCGAAATAGTTTTATTTCAATGTGTGACATTCGCGTAAACTTCCGACAAAATTCTTATGATCAAAAAGTAGACTTTAATGTCTAACTAATGAAAAAAGAATAAATTATAAAAATCGGTTTATAAACACGTTAGTTTACTTATAATAAAATCTATACCTTTATTTCGTGCAGAAATCCCTTCGGATACCCCCCCCCCCCCCGCCGCCTAGCGGGGGTGATTATGTCGGGTTTGAACCAACTAAAACCGCACGCCGTCTCGGGTCTTAAGACGCCGTGGTGTAAGGTTGCCCATAGAGCATATCCCATAATAAAATCGTAACGAGGTGAAAACTGTACAAAGAATATAAAAAAAAATTGTGTGTTCTAGGACCGACACCTGTGCCGCAAATGTGATTTTTAGAATTTTTGTCCAGTTGTCTGTTTTTTTATTATCGATGTCCGAGCATCACTTGAAAACCGCAGAACAGTTTTGACTGAAATTTTGCATGAATATTCCTCTGGGGCATGGTCATAAACTGTGCTAAATCATCACGATATTATATGTGTGGTAGGAATAGTAGAGCAAAATCGGTCTTAACTATTATTAATGACAACTTTACTATTACTAAGTAGATCTTTACAAAATTTTGTAGTTCAGCAGAACTCAGACACAATCAAAACCTGGACTATAACTCATCACGCTATACCTGAAAACCTGTAAAATCTCGAAACTCCACAGAGTTACCCACGTATAAAAGATAGTTGATTAGAGACGCATAAACATTTCATTATGAATATCATTGCGCTATTATATTAAGGAATCGGGCTAAATTTATTTCGATGTTATGTATATATTTCTCTATCTAATTCCACCGAATTGTCAATGTAAAACGAGTACAACACATCACCTCACCCGACCCGTTAAATGAAATATCTTAATACGTGTTAGTATCGAGGCTGCAAAATAACATACCTTGAACTATTGCGAACTTAACGCGTACAAAGTCGCAGGCAACAGCTAGTACCTCATTAAATCCCAACGAGGTGAAAACTGTACATTGAATATTTTGCCAAAAAAATATGACACGTATTGTATTCTAGGAGCGATACCGATGCAAAAATGGGATTTTTTAAATTTCTGTCTGTATATTGGTTTGTATGTTTATCTGTGGGTTATTTTAGAGTATCACTTGAAAACCATTGAACGGATTCTGTTAAAATTTTACACGGACATTCTCCTAGGGTATGGTCATAACCTTTAATAGACATCATCATGCTATTATTAGGTCTGATAGGAGCAGCAGAGCAAAATCGATATAAACTATTCTTAATTATAACTTTACTATTGTAAAGCAGATCTTCACGAAATTTTGCAGTTTGGTAGAACACGGACATGATTTTCATCCGGACTATAAATCATCACGCAATAGCTAAAAGGTGATGAGCAATAAATATAAAATTTCGAAACTTACAGAGTTACTCACGTATAAAAGATGGTTGGTTACAGACTCATAATTAATATCATCACGCTATTATACTAACGAATCGGGCAGAATTCATTTTATTGTTAGGTACATCTAAACCTAGGGCACGCCGCAATAGTGGCGGTAAGGCCCATCATGGAGGATTGGCTAGAGAGGCGACACGGAAGTCTCTCGTACCGACTGACGCAGGTGATCTCCGGGAAGGGGTGCTTCGGGGACCACCTGCATCGAATCAGAAAGGAGCCAACGCCTGAGTGTCATAACTGCGACGCGAGCGAGGACTCAGGGCTGCACACGCTGGCGGACTGCGCGGCGGCGTGGGAGGCGCCGAGGCGTGATTTCATGGCAGCCATCGCCCCTCCCCCAAACCGGGGCAAGGAGATGGCCCAGGGTCAGTCGGGGTTCAAGGGATATGGCGTCTGAAGACCCGAGACGGTGTGCGGTTTTAGTCGGTTCAAGCCCGACATAACTGCCCCCGCTGGCCGGCGGGGGGTATCGGAAGGGATTACCGCACAAAAAAAAGGGTACATCTAAACCTTTCTGAGATTCTTAATAAGCCCTGGTTAGTTCAATCAAACTAATCTACTTATGTTAGAAACATAATAAAAAAAAAAATGTCTAAAGATCTTGAAAACAGGATACACTGGACCAATAAATTATGCAAAATATGGTAAATAAATATAAATCATTAAAATTGAAATCTATTTAGATAAAACAAAGTCGGGTTAGTGATACCTTTTCTGAATCGAGACCCGATTGAGACCGATTTTTATGATCTTTGATTTTTTACATTTGTCTCCGCCTATACTGTGCTATTTTACTTTTTTTGTGGATATCCATGGTTACCCTCCTGCCGGCCAGCGGGAGTGGTCACGTCGGAAACGCAACGGCCAAAAGGACACGCTGTCTGAGGTCTCTAATGTCGAGGTGTACGGTGGCCCAATAAAACATCCTGCGAGGGCATTTGTTTATAGGGCCAATTGACTTTTTCGTCTTAGAATAAAAATCCTTTAAAATGCAATTTCACGTCTTAGATTTGAAGTTATTCGTTTTTCGTTATATGCCGTATAGGCGTATATGCATATGGCATGAAATAAGGGGCTCGTGGCTAAGTTTCCGAACCTTTTTACATGCGTATATAGTTCATATATAGTGACCGCACTATCTAGACCGCTACCAGATCTCTAGCTGGCTAGCCGGTAGTGTATTGTGGCCTGAAGCGAGTGAAAGTACTCCCTCACCGAACTGTAATACCCGAAATAAAAATTGTATCATGAAAGACCACTACTTGACCAACAATAATGCGCGACTTTTTTTTTGCTGAAGTAATCAATGTTGAGATTTGGACTATTCTACTACTACTACTGCCAGTGGGGACGCCGTTTGACCAGACGGGTGATCAGCCCTTCTATGTGGGGCCATTTCACCCAATTCCCCTATAACGACTGTCATACATATTCGTATGGCAACCGGGACCGACATCTTAACGTGCTCTCCGAGGCACGACCAGACCAATGCAAATACTCATATTCATGCATACAAATATTTGCACTGAGTGGGGATCGAACCCGCGCCTCCTGCGTAGCGGCCGCGTTCAATACCGCCACGCCACGGAGGCTGTCGAGATTTGGACTATAGAAGACCCCGAGTAGAACCGTAGTGTGTAGTAACTTAATTCTAAAAACAGGTGTTCGGCTGACGCAGTGCAGGAAGAGGGTGATGCATTAACAATCTTTTACGAAATATGGCACGTTATGTTAATTTATCTCGTCTTTTTTTTCAGCTGTTAAAATTTTTCAACTATTAAAAAGACGAAATCTTGATTCTTGTCTTATTGACAAACCATTTTTTCAATACTCTGAAATAGTAAGTAAATGTAATAACTCATAATGTGTATCAATACAGTTTATGACACGGTATTAAAATAGTTGACGAACAGGTACAGCAATAGGTTAATTTATGAAAGTAATAAACGTTTTCATTACATATTCAGTGATGATTAATTAAACTAAAACAGGTTAAATTGTGATATCGATCGCTTTTATTTACACAAAGATGTTATCAAACTAAGTATTTACGTAACACAACGTTTGTTTTACTGGTTATTTAGACGTTCTGACATATTATATTAGTACTTTGTGTTTGAAATAGGTACTGTGACTCGATATAAAAACACATTTCAACACTAATACTTGAATAACCTTGTGTTTCTATCCGTTACTAGGGTTAGCCGTACTTCTTAGGGCAGCAATACGTACCTAATCCTAGTGGGTAAAAGGATAACTCGTAGCCGGTTTCTATCACACAGAGTGGCTACTTGTTTACCGTCTAAGAATTTACAAGTTCAATATAAAAATTAAACCGACTTCAAAATGTCACTGAAAAGTGATAAATACCTAAGTAAATTATAGATTTAATTCAATATACTAAAATATGCGTAAGACTTTTATGTTGAAGTTGGTGCCATGCCAAACAAGGCCCTATGTTGGTCCCGCAGGCCCACCACATTATAGTCTCGCTAAAGCTGTGAAATATGTGTGTAGTCGGCACCGACTTCAATAGAAGTCTTACGCGAATTTTTTTTTTTTTTTGAAATCAAATCTATATTTAGTTTATTTATAACTTTTCAGTGACATTTTGAAGTCGGTTAAATAAGTTAACAAAAGCATATTAAAAGAAACTATATATACACGCAATGTAATCTCTGTAATATTCGGTACTTTATGATACTTTTGAATCAAAACATTCAATATTTTTCATACCAGCACATCAGAAAAATCAACACACATCGAGAACTATTAGATATGTCATCCTTGTACTCTTGCAATACAGACTGCTACTCGTTCGGTAGCCTGACAACTCTCTTCATAACTTTTTTATGCCACTAAATTGAAAACTCTGCATTCATCGCGTCGAACGGAGTGCAATTTTAACTTCAAACGCTTGCAATGTATGAACTGTCATTTGCTTGTAACCGGTCTCGACAAGTCTTTTGGTAACATTTCCACACCACCAGGACAAAAAACTAGCAAACATTGCATGTGATTGCATATGTTAGTTTCTCTGTATGTATATTAGTATTGGTCAAATCAATCTTGCAACTGAATTTTGAGGCAGTTATCCTACACCGATTGATACGAAATTTTGCATGCAAGTTTAGTTTGGATGACAATGCATTAATATGGTACCATGAAGCTGGTCTGATGATGGAGTAGGAAGGTGGCCATAGGAACTCCTAAATTAAATAAGATAAACCTATCGAGTGTGGGCTCATTTGTTTTGTCTTAGTAAACACTCTGGTGGCTACGGGATGGAACTTACATGACAGACTCGTTCTGTTGAGCTCCTTTAGCTAGTTTTATCAAGCATTCTGGTGTTACATGACATTACTAAAACTAAAAAGTTGAAAATAAAATAATGAATAAAGAAACTTTTCTAAAAACAAGCTTTTATTAAAACAATACAATACTCTTTTTCCGATCTAAATCTTTAGAAAAAAGTAAGCATACAAAATGCTTAAAAATTTAATTGAATTAATTAGGCGGAGTCATAAAAAAAAACAATGTTTAAAAATGACTGTAAAGTTGTTCATTGTTTCCGTAGTTCGCAAGAATTACGGTAGATGGCTCCAACGTCGCCTTAAGACGTAATAATGTATCGGAGAATTTCGAATATCTGAGACGTGTCTAGGTGGCTCAGTTGGTCAGAGCATTCCCCCTGTAAGGGACTGGTCGCGGGTTCAAGTCCCGTCCTAGATGTTCTCTTTTTCCGATGTAAATCTTTACAATACAGTTGTTAACACATGTCAGCCAGTAGGTATAAGTACTATGGGGTGTGTGTTGGGTAACCTCCTCGAGTGTCGCTCCGATTCCGATCCCGCTGCAGTCCGGGGGGAACGGAATCGGAGCGGCCGGTACACCCTGGGCGGCGGTCAATGGCTTCCCCTTCACCCCTTCATAGGGTTGGCATTGATCGTCGGCCAATACCCAACGTGGCGGGAACACATCGCTCTCCGTACTCCTCTGCTTTCAGAGGAGACAGGATGAGCGATGCTGTTAGTGGTGAGATGGCCCAGGGTCAGCCGGGGTGCGAGGGATATGCTCTATGGGTAACCTTACACCCCGGCGTCTGAAGACCCGAGACGGCGTGCGGTTTTAGTCGGTGCAAGCCCGACATAACCGCCCCCGCTGGCCGGCGGGGGGGTATCCGAAGGGATTTCCGCACGATAAAAAAAAAAAAAAAAAAAAAAAAAAAGGTATAAGTACTATAAAATTATAGTTTTTTCTCTTGATATATATATTCCATAATAATATAACATATTTTAATTTTTGAAATCGGGATTTTCTTCCCTTTCATTTCACATCACACTCGTAAGGATACCTTAAAAAAAATTGTTGTCCCACATTTTTGATTCTAATATCCGTTATGTTGATGTTATTCGTATAAAATGTAGCTTATTGCACCCAGAGCATGATACTGAATGGATTAACATCTAATCCATCATAATCAAGTTTCGTAGGAGTTACAGTGGAACATATAAATATACTAAGACAGGCAAACACATACCCTTCCTACGGAGGAACGGAGGCGCGCGCCGTAGTCTAGTAAAAAAATCCTTCCATATTCGAAGGGTATTTTGGTTGGGGTGCGACTGGTTGGATCAACTCCAAGTTTGGTGCACCCTGGGCAATGTGGTCGATGACGCTCAGAGGGGACACTGCGAATGGCCCAGGGTCAGTCGGAGTGCGAGGGATATGCTCTATGGGTAACCTTACACCCCGGCGTTTGTAGATCCGAGACGGCGTGCGGTTTTAGTCGGTTCAAGCCCGACATAACCGCCCCCGCTGGCGGGCGGGGGGGCATCCGAAGGGATTTCCGCACAAAAAAAAAGGGTATTTTGGTTACGATCCAGACTACCTACACCCAGCTGACGGTATTCATTTTTTTTCATTTACTCTACTATATTCATCTACTGGTAAAATAACAGTAGATTCCGAACGATCAATTTCTGATTGAACCGAGGACTCCGCTGTGCTTTAATTTGTCCAAATTTTTGTTATAACATCGCTACATGTGACCTCATTTAATAATAGTAGACATTAAGAGGCAATTGTGATAAAGTGAAAATCAATAAATGCCTTGTATATAATACTACTAGCTGATGCCCGCGACTCCGTCCGCTTGGATGTCGGTTATAATTATGATTCTATTTTCACAGTGTAAATATATTATTCGTAAGCCATTTCGCCGTGTTTACTCAACCATTGGCAAATAAAATATTCGACCGTTTTTAAGTCTGACCAAACCTTTTTCACACTTAATAGTTTTTGCGTCCATCGCGAACAATCAGACACAGAGAAAACAGGCAAAAATTTTATTGGGATCAGAATCGTTAATTTAACATAACGCAAGTACTTTTTTTAAATATCTTTGCTGTACAGATACACCTAATTTATAATTTTATACAGTTTGGAAAGTGATAAATAGGCAAGAATACCAATGGATTTATACATTTGCAACACCAATTATACTACCCTGGGGTTATCCTTTCGAGGGCTTACCCGGGGTGCCCGGCAATGGTCACATATGCAGGACACCGTGCGGTTTTAGTCGATGCACGACATAACATCCGAAGGGATTTCCGCACGTTAAAAAAAAAACACCAATGATACACATGTTGATTTTGCCTCTGTAGACTTCTAGCAAAACGCAACACTAGGTATATAAAGTAAAAGTCAATCAAAAACGTTTTTTAAAGTTATAAAATTATGAACACTCGCAGATTGATAGCAGTAGTATGCAGCAGTTTACTTTTGTAATATTTTTACAATTATTCAATTGGAAAAGAGTAACCGTGACTTTTTAGGGTTCCGTAGCCAAATGGTAATAAACGGAACCCTTATAGATTCGTCATGTCTGTCTATCTGTCCGTCCGTATGTCACAACCACTTTTGTACGAAACTATTTAACAACTATGCTGTGGAAACTAGGTAAGTAGATGTATTCAGTGAACCGCATGAACATTTACACACAAAAATAGAAAAAAAAACTCTAAATTTTGAGGGTTCCCCATACTTGTAACCGAAACTCAAATTTTTTTCACCAATCTCATACGTGTGGGTTATCTACGGATAGGTCTTCAAAAATGATATTGAAGTTTCTAATATCATTTTTTTCCAAACTTAATAGTTTGCGCGAGAGACACTTTAAAGTGGTAAAATGTGTCCACCTGTAACTTCTAAACAGCCCCCCCTCCCCCTGTAATTTCTAAAATAAGAAAATGATAGAACTAAAAAATATATATGATGTACATTACCGTGTAAACATCTACCGAAAATTAGTTTGAACGAGGTCTAGTGAGTAGTTTTTTTTAATACGTCATAAATCGTAAACCGTAATTTGCCTTTCATTCAATCAAGTGAAATATAAAAATTTTACTTGCTGCCACGTCACCCTTTATTGGCGAGTCTGCCTCGCACTTGGCCGGTTCTTATTGCCTGGATTATGGAAAACGTAAATCATGATCTCCATCTTACTGATGAAAGATTCTGAAGATAAATGGATGTGTGGACGGATTTCTGTTGTACTGAATTACATAAAATTGGCTGAATGAATCTGTAATCTGTATTTGTGCACACAGATTAATTAAATTCTGCAATAGCAACCAAGCTACGTTATATTATCGCGGAAATAGGTTCCCGTTTCCAGTTACGTCCGGATTCAATATTTCTTACGGACGGAACCGCGGACAAACACGGCGTTTAGGTTGGCACGTTCGTCGGGAAGAAAAGTGTTACAGTCAACAGCCGGATTATAAAACATCACGCGATAACTAGGAGTGATGAGTAGAAAATAAAACATCTCGAAACTACACAAAGTTACCAACGTATAAAAGATAGTTGATTAGGGACTCTCAACAAGTCATAATTAATAACATCACGCTATTATATTAAAGAACTGGCTAGAATTTATTTCAATTTTACCTCTAAACCTCACATGTATCAAAATAAAAAATCTATACTATTACAAAATTGGAAATTAGTTGTATCTGTACATTGAAGATATTGAAAAAAAACTTAGGTTATGTTATATAACGATTCTACACACATTTTTTTTGTCTGGTTGTTCTCGATGGACGCAAAAGCTACTAAACGGATTTTGATGCGGTTTCTTCTATTAAAGAGGTCTTTGTCCGACTTATCATCAGCCGTATGTTTACAATAGGTTAAGTAGAACCGGAGATATTACCAAAAAACGATAACTAGTATCATCATCAGCACGGCATCACCTAGTTAAAAAAATAACAATGAAATAACTTAAAACGGGTTGTTCCGTATTGATCCCACGACGATTGATCCCATTCTTTATTGACCCCAAATGCGTATTCCTTATTGATCCCACTTTGAAATTTTATTTTATATTCTTAATTGATCCCAAAATCCATTCTTAATTGATCCCACTGCAAGAGGTACTAAAAAGTATGGATAGCATGATCATGCATTCAACTAATTTAATCTTACTTACTACTAATATTATAAGTCTAAAAGTTTGTGAAGATGTTCGTATGTTTGTTACTAAATCACGCTGTAACGAGTCGACGGATTTGGTTGAAACTCGGTACAGGGTTAGATAATAGTCTGAAATAACACATAGGCTACTTTTTATCCCAGGAATAGGTTCCATGGAAAGCGGGAACGGGAACAGAATTTCACGCGGGCGAAGCCGCTTACCGAAGTAAACATACCTTGATCTATTCCGAGCTTAACGCAATAAACATTTTTTTATGTGTATTAAGTTATCATTCTACAATACAATTTACATAGTTTCTTAATCTATCATGCGTTATTACATTATATAACATATGCCTTAGATATATATTCGTACATATCTGTATACCTACTATATTCTTCGCTTAACGACCTCCGTCCTCCATGAGCGCAGGCCTGGGGGTGACAGGTGAGGCCGCCTGTCACCCCAGCAGAAGCAGGCCGGGACGGTGGGGCGACTAGCGCCCCTCCCCCAAACCGGGGCAAGACGGGGACACCGTGGTTCCCAAACCCGAGGGGGCCATATCGAAACCGGAGATGGCCCAGGGTCAGTCGGGGTGCGAGGGATATGCTCTATGGGCAACCTTACACCCCGGCGCGTCCGCAGACCCGAGACGGCGTGCGGTTTTAGTCGGTTCAAGCCCGACATAACCGCCCCCGCTGGCACGCGGGGGGGTATCCGAAGGGATTTCCGCACGATAAAAAAAAAAAAAAGGTAGATTTCGATGAAATCGATCTACCTATTGGTTTCTTGACTACTGTCGAATTAAAAAAAAAAATCTTCATAGGAGGTCTAGTTATGACCCCTGAGTCCGAAATAACCACTGGTCAAAAAGTTTATATATATATATATATATATATATATATATATATATATATATATATATATATATATATATATATGTATGGTTCCACTTCCCAAAATTTGCGGCACTCTCACGGTCGCATTTTTGCCCCGATCGCTTTCAAACTGCGGTCAAAAATTGCTTGGGTGTAAACTTAGTTTAAGTTCGTGAACGGGTGGAATCCGGCCTAAGGGGACGGTAGGGCCTCACTTTTTGTGAAATCAGTTTTTCTTCAAAATTTCACGTTCCATGAAAGATATTCGAACCGTTCTAATTTTATCCCATAGTATACCTGAATACCAACAACTTTTAATTATAAACCTATAAGATTAAAACTTTAACTAAAAGTGGAGGGGAGAAAAACCAAAATTTTCGGAAACATTTTTAATCGATAGGCCATTTTTAAGTCTAAAATAAATGTCTGAAAAGTTTTTCGCTAAAAGTTACCGTTTTCGGGAAAAAAAAATTAAACTGTTTAAAGCCCGTAGTTCTCTATATAAAATAATATTAATTACTTCACGAAATCTACCTGTGCGTTCCCCCCGCGGTAACGATTTTTTTACATGTGTGTACTTAGGCGTCTTATATACGTATAGTGCGCTTGAACTAGGTAGTCCTGTGCTTCAGGCGTCAAGTGCAGTATTATGATAAAAAAATCTAATTTATATTACAGGTTACATTACATTTCACCAAGAATAATACAATGGAAAGTTAATCAATAGTGTTAGCTAAATCTATGTCTGGTTAATACTACTTAACACAATTTACTTTAACACTGTCATTAACTCCTCTGTCTCTTCGCAGGACAAATATTGGAGGCCTTTTTTAAAACTTGCTTACAATGGACATAATACAGAGAATAAATGTTTGTCCTAGCATTTTTCCTATTACTACAGAAGCGGTTCCAAGAACAGATAAAATTTGTCTGTATACTCGTGTGTTATATTAATTCTTTAGGTGCAAACAATATTTTTCCGTCTTTTATCAAGAACTTCAGTGCTTCAGGAAAGCGCTGCATGCTGTTTTAGTCATGTGCTCAAGCACTAGGAAATAAATATATTAGTATTTTTCACACAGCGCTATCTAGATCCAAAGTAACCACAGCTTAACTAGCTTATGTTATAGGTTCTAGAATGCGCATAGACATACTTAAATACTTTTATTTTATGAACACTCAGACCACTACGAATATACATATACATACTTACGCATAATATATTTACACTGTGCGAGAATCAAACCCGCCACCCCTGACTTACTTGGTGTTACGCCACAGAGGTCGTCAAAACCATGTATAGTTTAAATGAAGATAATACAGTTAATGATTAAGAACGGTCACTACATTTAAATAAATTCATCAAGCAATTTAATAAACGGATTTTTATATAAAGTGTGATTCCCAGAAAGAATGCATTATTTTGTTCTTTGATATCGCAAACACCGCCACTTTTATCAGGACTTCTCACGATAATATAAAATTCAACGAGCGCACATTTATTCAGCTTATAGAGCACATATTATCTGTTCCAAGAGATTTAAAAAACAACAATGACGTAATTGGATACAGCTTTAAAAATAAAATGTATGTTATTATTTCATGTAGGTAGGACTTTTAAACCGCTCCCGCTAGCCGGCGGGGGGGGGGGGGGGAGGTATCCGAAGGGATATCAGCACGAAAAAAACAAAAACTTCTATTATTTTCGTTGCATCTCTAATTATTCTGAAAACGCTAACCTTGCGTTTGGTAGGCAAGAGTATAACACGACTTTTTATCTACTTACTACGTTTTGACAAACAAAAATTAACAGATTACTGATGTTTAATAAAACATTATTAATAATAATTAACCTAACCTTGCGTTTGATAGACATTACCAAAATGCGATTTTTAGTCTACTACGTTTTGACATACAAAACATAATTAATTAAAAACTTTTTAAATTCAAGCATTTATTAAACAAAACATGTACTAAAACGAAAAAAGGATTGGAGAGGTACCACGGTGACCTCACCTACCGGAAGTCGCAGATTGTTACCGGACATTGGTGCTTCGGTAAGTATCTGTGGCGCATCCATCGGGAGACAACACCACAGTGCCAGCACTACATGGATTCCGGCTCCACACATTGGTGGAGTGCCCTTGTGGGCGAGTCAACGCCGGGATATTCTGGGCGTGGATGTTCTCTTGCTGGAGATCATGGTGAGAGCCGTGTTCTCCAACGAAAGCAAGTTGCACGCTGCCGCCTCTTTCTGCGAGCAGGTAATGCGCGCGAAAGAAGCGGCGGATGGGGAGCGGGAGAGAACCCTGCCTCCCGAGTTTCGCAGCTTGCGGCGAGGGTGCATCAGTTTTAGTCGGTTCAACTCTGACACGCCCATCTCATCGTTGGCATCGATGGGGTAGAGCTCGTGTAGGTTTCCACACGTAATAAAATTAGGAGTTCTTACCTTCCGACTCCGTTATCAGACTACCATGTCCCATCAGAAAGTTTGTCAAGACAAAATAAATGAGCCCAAACTCGATGGGTTTATTTTGTTTAGCTTAGGAGTTCATATGGCCACATTCCTACTCCATGAAAAAAACTGGTAAAAATTAAAAGATCAGGTTCTGATGTTTTCAAAATATTAATAATTATTATTACTAACCTACCCTAACAAGCTTAGGTTAGTAATATTAATTTGGTAGGCATTACCATAACTTGCCATAAAGTAACGCTTAGTCTTCCGTTTTGACATACAAAAATTGAAACATAACTAATGTGTTACAAACTATTTTACAGTAACGGGAAGTATCTACGGGTATAGTATGGAATTCGTTTGTTTTTACAAACATGGTTCGGTATTGTTCGTTGACCTCTAAAATTGCAACGGTCAAGCCTTTGTGGCTATTCAAGATTACAAGGAAGAAAACTCCTCGAAGCACTGGTAATAACCAGTGCTTCAACAGGTTGTGATTGTTCTAGAATTTAGCAAATGGTTCTGAATTAATTAAATGATGATGGATCAATTAAAGGAGATTTCTTCCTTGTAATCTTGAATAGCCACAAAGGCTTGACCGTTGTAATTTTCCATAAGTACAGTCTTCAGACTGTGAGGAAGAAAACCCTACGCAAAAACATAATAAAGCGGTTTACTATAATTCAGGGTGAGCACAGCTTAGAGACAAAACAGACTCGTCGACGTGCAGATTTTGTGGGTATCTGACAGCTTTCTTTATGAAACAGTTTTCTTCGAAGTGTGCGCACTTTCATATGTTACTGTAGAGTAATTCTTTGACTCCTAACTGTCTTGTTTCTAATAAGCGCTCAGCCTAAATGGTTAGCGAACGCGGAGTGCTCGTATCTAATGCCTGGTTTCCGGGAAATGTACTTAATAGTGTTGCTAGTACCATTCCAGATTTTTTCCCGCTAGTAGACCGTCTTTGTCTTCAACAGGGATGACGGTGAATGTTTTAGGCGGTTTTGTTATCGTGTCCACGACGGAATTGCTATCTAGGTTATCAATGTTATCATCAGGAACATTCAGTAAGAAAATAATTAAAACCATAAATCCAAAATTGATATTCTTGATTTTCTCTTGTATTTTGTCTTTGCATTTGTATTATTTAAGATTGGTATGGATATACGGTATCATTAGTAATACCAATACAAAAAAAAGCGGTAAAAGTTTCTTAATCCACCCCTAAAATGCCGTGATGTTGCTAAACCAAATTAACCCTACAACCTACTAATATTATAAAGGTGGAAGTTTGTGAAGATGTTTGAATGTTTATTACTCAATGACAATCGAACTGCTGAATCCCGCTGAATAAATTTCAGCCGGATTCAGCTGTTCAAGGGAGGGAGTACAGGGATAGATTATAGTCTGAAGTTACAAATAGGCTACTTTTCATCCCTGGAATAGGTTACCATGGGTTGCGGAAACGGGATCAGAATTACATGCAGGCGAAACCGCGGGCAACAGCTAGTAAAAATAAGACAGTAAACCATGAGTAACTGATCATAGTATAGACTTAAATAGGGGTGTATAAACTTACCCTTATTAATTACGTAATCCCTTGAGCAGGGTTGTTACGAAAATAAGTTATTAGAATGGAATTTTGAACTTATGTTTCTATAAAATCAGTTAAGCTTCTAAATAGACATCAATATTCGTGTTTAAGTATCAAAACTGGCTCCTTAGCTCATAAGGACGTTAAGTTATTCCTTGTCATGTTTCGGGCTCAAGCCCTTTACGGTTTTAGAACATCCCTCTTGACAAAACAACATCAAGATAAGATTTCCTAAAAGCTGTTTAATTTGTACTAAGCACTTAATTTCCTTACATACATTAAGAGCCCGCCATTTTCTGAACATTGTTACGACATAGCTGAAATGTTGGATGTGGTTTAATATAAAAATAAGACAATATAAATCGTGATAAGATTAGTTTTATTTCCATTGTACCACTGTTTTTCTATACCAACTTTTAATAACGAGGAACTTTTAAATACCTGCGATTTGGAGTTTTTTAACTATGCACCCGCTGTGCAGTGCTACCTGGCTTGTTAGTTGTACTTCTCTTAGTAAAATATTTTATTAATAGAATTAAAAGAAAACTATGTGAGTAGTAGTTGTGGTATATGTTAAATCAAAGAGTAGTAGCTAGTACCTAGACTACTAGCTGTTGTCCGCGATTTCACATATTGATTCCGTTACAGCGATTCACCGGTATATATTCCCGGGATAAAAAGTCGTTGGTCAAGTCAGGTCTACAAAGTAATGTACAGAAAACGTGGGCAGACAAACACCGAATTTGGCAGGTTTTATCAGAACAATCATCACATCATCTCATCATCTGGCCAACTTGGAAGTCATTAAATCACCTGTGGACCTCAGTTGGCTATATTGACCAGTCGCAAGTGTTCTGCCACTGCAGGGCCCCATCCCAGTTGATACTGCTTTACTTTTTGCCCACTGTACCCCTCATCCTGTTCTCTCGAGGGCCTGTGCCGGGCAACGGATAACGCTGTAGCTGTTGCTAAGTATTGGGCCGACAAAATCTAGAGAATATTATTATTAGCCGTTGCCTCAATGAAGAAGAAGGTTTATTTTTGGTATGATGTAAACAAAAGTGGAAAAAATAATCTTATAGTCACTTAAAGTCAGCACACTGTCAATAAACATATGTCTCAAACTTTTCTTTCTCTGGGGTGGGCAGACTCTACTAGCCTTCCTGTATTTCTATTTCTACACTCATATTCTTTTCCAAAATATTTTTTGATACAAAGGAATACGTAGTAACAGAGGTGTAAAAAGATATGCTAAGTTGTTTTGCAGTCAGCAAGAACCTATGTATGATACGAATGTACAATGTGTAGTAGTCAAGTATAACGTTTTACTTTATTGCCATGTCATGTACATGATGTCCTTATGGGAATAGGCTTGAGGGTATGTAGTATGTTTATTTCCATCAGTACTCATTACTTAATCTATTACATCATCCTAACAGATTACGTAAACAGTATTAAAGGAAGGGAAGGAGAAGGAGAAAGGAGAAGCTTCAAGCGACATTGCTGACATAACCTGCACTGTCAACTAGACTTAACTCGTAACGTAACTTACAGTAAAGTCATTTTAATTGCGTTTATTCTACTTTCATGATATTACTACACGCAACTCTCACTGCCATACCATACCATAGTGGAGAACAGCATTTATATATTCCAGGAGTATAAACCATCTTCCAAAGTGCAGAGACCCTGGAATGATCAAGATTCCGGAGACGCCACTAGCACACACGCCCGCTTGTGCTTTAAAGTTTTGCTCCAGGGTGAATTCTGGGTACTGATACGACACGTCTGACGGACATCCGATCTTCGTCTCCGAAAGGAACAAAATTGATGGTTTTTCAGTCTGGAGGTGGTAGTGGACTGCGACGAGATTTGAATGCAGACCTCTGATATTAGTGAGATGCGCTTTGAGAGAGACGGATTGCAGCCGCTGTTGAACTTGGCACTCTTTGTTTCTTGTCGTAATGTGTTGATTCAAGATAGGTGGGAGAATGGTGGTGAGGTAGGTAGGTTCCCCGCTGGTAACCTGTAGGCACACTCCATAGACGGCATCATTGGGAAGACCAAGTCCCACTGGAAATATCCATCGGGCCCTCTATTCCGGTCCCCAAACGACACGATGGCGCATTCCGAGATTTTTGCGACAGTTGGCGGGCCAGCCTATCGTATGTGGCTATCATACTACTTGGGCCCCCATGTACCTGCGGTTGGCCTCAGATTCCGACCTAACTGACCTGACGACCTAAACAAGATAGTTGAGTTAGAGTGTATGCTATCGGTGAAAGATGTCGTCTTTGGCGCAGGCCCATCTCCAGCAGTAGACTGCAATAGGCTAAATTGTTTGATTGAAATAAGTTTTTAATATTCATGGTATTCTGACCTTTCTTTTTACTTGTGCTGTAAGACCTTCCTTGCTGTAAAATATCGACAATATTGGCTTTGATTCGAAAATATTGACTTTGATTCCTACTAAATTTCATGATTCTATTTCTACTGGGAGTATACTGTAGGTTTTTATATCTTTGCGATTATTTAAATATGCTGCACAAAAACGTATGTTGACTAAAAATAGTAGGATTTTTTCACAACTGCAAGAGATTGCAGACTTAATTATTTGATATTAATTTCAACTTCATATCTACACCCGTTCCTGAGTAAAAGGGATTTGCAGACAGTCATATGGATCCGTTTTTTTTCTTTTTGGGGCACAGTACCCTAAAACAGAATGATGTCAATAGGTATCAAAAGTTGTTATTTAAAGTTTGGGAAAATATGGTTTAAGAATACTATGAAACCCGGTAGGCTGCGCAGCAATCCCATTGTATGTATTAAAAAAATAACTACTAGTAAATCGTTTGCTTTTTCGGTTTGAGTATCAGTTACAGAAGCTAATAATAGAGGGGGCGTATTTGCCCTATATATGTTCTAAAATGGAAGTAAATTACCAATCCGCCATCTTGTTTCGCATCCCACATGGAACTTCACAGTAAACATGTAGGGTCTGAAAAATAATATTAATTGCATTTTAACAATCGTATTCATCAAAAAATAGGTATAAACGTTATTTCGTTCTCTACATTGGTTTGTTATATATTTACATATGTAGTTGACATTGGCAACGTAAGCTACAATTGCTTTGTATAATAAAATGTAATTCGTAGTTATTGTAACACTTTGTTATATATACATTTTAAATTATTTCTGCTCTTGTTCTCTATATAAACTTAGAACATAGCCAATCACACATTTCTCCGTGGATGCGATATTCTTAAAAAATCCAAAGAACCTTAATAACCTTTATTTATACCCTGAAATCTTTTGTTATCGTGTTCATGAGCAAATAAATTCTATGATATGGAATTCCTAACTAAAATATAAAGTTACGTAAAAATATATTATATTAAATGGATTTAGATTCGAAAAAGTTAACCTTACAGGGTCTAAATTGAATCTGTTAAATCCCCTTTGAATCTGTTAATTTTTTTGCACACTGACCGTACAATTATGACAAGTAGTGGGTGAAGTTCGCGTGACCTAGATAACGCATACTATAACTCTCTATATCTATCCATGAGGCGGTGCATCGAGATAATGGGCGTATCTCGGGGTGGAGGGGGAGTACGAAGTGGCTCGAGCTGTAACCGATTCGGAAAAATCACAACTGCCTGCGCCCTCGCGGGCGGCAGTCGCTTTCTCTCTTAAGAGTCCAGTTCTCATACGGCTCTTGAGGCTTGATTTTCTCTAAGTGTTAATTTTTTTTTTTGGTTTTATTTTCTTTCACTTTATAAAGAGAACTAACACCGCCAATTCTAGTTTCGTCCTAAACTATTATGTTAGATTATTAAAAGTAAATAAAATTAATTGGTTGTTTTGCAATCAATTAATTTTATTTACTTTTCATAATCGGTGCTTGAGTATTGGGATATTCCGAGACTACTAGAATAAATATGAGTCTTACGTAAATTCGCAATGTTCGAGTCATCATCGCAGTCGCCTGCGCCGCTGTCCACTCGGTCGCCGACGGTTCGCGAAGATTTCCACTGCTAGGGTCGAGTACATGCTGTATGTATAAAATTATTATTATTATTTTATATTATTTATTATACATTTGAATTTTTCCTTTTTATAATTTTTAATTATGTCTACTTTGTAAACTCAGTTGTTACTTTAAGTTATATTAAATAAGTGCTATTTAGTTGTGTACATTTTCTGTGATGCTAGATTTGTATATTTTGATTTATTACTATAAATATGTTATGCCTTTTCTTTGCATATTATAACAATTTTTCTTTATTTCCGCTATGCGTCGTTATTATTATATCGTGTCACTGGTTAACCAGACATTTTCTAGGTAATATCGATTCTACCTGAATAGGTGGCAACACTATAATAACGCGTCCGTCCTTAGAAACTAAAACAATTTAAATCAACGTACTTATACTAAATTATTTTTATCAGATTTACTGTGAAAGTATTATGTAGACCTTCAATAACATTGATGAGCTAAATATGGCCCGGAATGTTTCTAAGAAACATCTAGGGAAGCATTCAACGGTTTATATCAAAACCCTCAGTACAGTGGAAAGTTATGGACTCTTGCGTATCCACTTGTCTAAATTATTAATGTGGATTTTTCATTACCATAAGTGTTAGAATACATTCTCGATACAGTCGTTATTTATTTGGAATAAAAAAATATAAAAATCATATAACTATATTAACTTATTTTCATTGAATGCTGAGTGGACTAGTCATGTCTGTGGCTTTGCGGTAGATCGTGCGACAGCTAACTCAGAGGTCGTTGCAATTATATAAATGAAAACATTTGCATTATCCTGGGTGGTTTTTATGTATCTAAGTATGTTTTTTTTGTTTTTCTTTTGTTTATACGCATTCTAGAACCCATATGACAGGTTCTGCTTAGTTTGGGTCTGCATGGCGCTGTGTAATATGTCTTAGAATATTTGTTTTATATTAATAATGTGAATATATATTTTCCTTCACTAGCAAAACATTGTACATTATCGACGACCTCTGACGTAGCGGTAGAGCTTTCGACTGCTACGTAAGAGGTCACGGGTTCGATTCCCGCTCAGTGCCAGTATTGGTATATATTATTTAAATCAACGTTTTTTTTTAATATGTGTGTATTAAAAAAAAGTATCTAAAGGACATTGCCCATGTCAGTATGGAAATCGGTTGCACACTTTTTTTTGCTATGTCACATAAGTATAAACTGCATTAAAAAGCCTGCATTAAGTATTATCTGAAATATAAACGCATATTCTAACAGAACTTAGGGTTATTACTACAGGAGGGGATACAAAACCTTATCCGCAATTTCAAAAAAGACGGAGCCGAACGAAAGACTCCTGCTTATATTAAAAAACGGCTGGAGCTTCTGAACACCTATTGGACAGAATTCCAAAACAACCACACGGTACTGTATCAATATGAAGACTACGACGACGTTTACTTTATTGAAAACCACTTCCAAAAAACTAAGGACTTGTACGACGAAGCAGTGGTGCTCATTAAAAATTATGAGGCCACCAAGGTCGCTACTCAGGAGAGACCCAAAAGCCCGACACCAACTATTCAAATTACTCCATCAGAAAAACCTAACTTTCAACCACTACAGCCTTCAACATCAACTAAAATGGTATCCCAGGCGAGTGCCAGCAAATCTGAAGAATTGATGCGCAAGCAAAAAAGTAACTTTAAGGCGTTTACTCGAACTCTTTCAGCAATAAATCTAGAAAAAATCAACGAAAAATGGGAATTCGAGGACACCCTAAAATCTCTGGAATCTCGATGGAAAACTATTGACTCTGCGCACTGGGAAATAGATAGCGAAGTGTTGTTTGAAAAAGAGTACGAGCAAACTTTCGAAATCTACGAAAAACAATACAACGATATGAAAAAGGCCTTGAACACGAAAATGTGGTCCGTCTCTCATAAGGAGAAATCAACTCCGAAAATGGATTTACCTACCTTTTCAGGAGCTTACCAACAATGGACCTCGTTCAAGGACTTATTTACAGAAGTGATCCATGATAACAAAACTTTATCTAACGCCCAAAAAATGCAGTACCTCAAATCAAAGCTTAAAGGAGAAGCAGAAAAATTAGTGTCGCACCTGTCAATTAGCTCTGATAATTATCAGATCTGCTGGGATATTCTAAACAATCGGTACAATAACAAAAAACTGATTTTTACTTCGCATCTCAACACTATTCTGAACTTGCCAACAATGCAATACCAAACAGCAGCTACTATAAAGAAGGTACATGACACAGCTAACGAGTGTCTAAATGCTATTCAGAAGCTCGGGGTCGACATATCAAGCTGGGACCCAATCCTAGTACATTTGCTCGCACAAAAACTGGATACTGACTCGTACAACGACTACATTGAATCAATCGAAGAGCCAAGAGAATTGCCAAAATTCGACGAATTTATGCGCTATCTTGAATCGAAGTTTACTGCCTTGGAGTCAGCGCGACGTAAACAAGAACGTCCCACACATGATCACCAGCAACAACGTGGTCAATCAAATAATAAATTCCAACAGGCTATCAAGACAAACTATCAAAATTTCAATGCAAACAAATCAAAGTCAAATTATTTAAACAACGCTTATAACTCTACCGTAAAGGTGGGTCACGTTCCCAGGAACGTAAAGTGCCCGCACTGCAAAAATGAACACGGTTTGTACCATTGCAACGAATTCATCAAATTACAACCAAGCGAGCGAAGGAATCTAGTTACGAACCTCAACTTATGCATAAATTGTTTAGTTGATCACAAAGACAAACAATGCAAGTCGGAAAAAAGATGCTTACAGTGTTACTCACACCATCATACATTACTACACGATACGCCAATGAACGTGACGCCTAGGAAAAAACCCGACTCTGAGACTTACTCGACCAACAAGAAAGAGGGGCTAAGCAGCAACGTTTCAATGGAAAATATATCTCAAACTCTTTTGGCGACTGCTCAAATTAAAGTCAATACAAACGTCGGATCAGAGGTCACATTACGTGCCTTAATTGATCTAGGCTCCCAAATATCAATTATTCGGGAGAACACTGCCCAAATGCTTGGACTGCCGCGACAAAGATGCAGTGGGGTAATTTTTGGACTCGGATCACGAGAAAATAATTGTAAGGGTACAATGAACCTGCACTGCGCTTCTATTATAAATGACGTTACATTTGACACCCAAGTTTTCGTTATGAGAAACCTTGTCAATAACTTACCCAGCCAATCGTTTACAAAACCAAATTCTTGGACGCATCTAGAAGGAATCCCACTAGCTGATCCTGACTACAATATAAGTCGACCTATAGACATCCTACTAGGGGCCGATGTTTACTCAAAAATTATTCTCAACGGGGTCATCAAAGGCGACGATTGCCAACCTATGGCGCAACAGTCAAACCTTGGATGGATTTTATGTGGTAGTATTAAATCCTACCAATGCAATGTTGTCCTAAATAAATTGGACGAAATTAAGCAATTTTGGGAGATAGAAGATATTGTCGAATGTCCACAACTCTCCACACAAGATAATTACTGTCTCCAGCAGTATAAACTTGAAACAAAAAGACAAGCAAACGGGCGTTACGTTGTAAGGTTACCCTTACATGCTGATATTGCCGGAAAACTAGGGGAGTCTAGAACAAAAGCAGCTGCCCAATTTCTACAACTTGAAAAACGTTTTAGATCTTCCGAAAAATTATCTCAAGGGTACAAAGTATTTATGAAAGAATATGAAGACCTAAATCATATGCAAGAATGCAGCGTTAACAAAAAGGCGGGTTTCTACCTACCTCACCACTGCGTACAACGTGCTGATTCATCAACAACTCCTCTACGAGTTATTTTTAACGCCTCGGCTAAGACAACTTCTGGACTAAGCCTCAATGACTGTATGTACAGCGGTCCGAATTTGCAAACTGATCTACTTTCGTTAATTTTGAAGTGGAGACAATTCAAGGTCGCATTAACCGCTGACGTGGAGAAGATGTTTCGACAAATTATGTGTCATGAAGAAGACCAGAAGTATCAAAAAATTTTCTGGAGACACTCTCCAGAACAACTGCTCAAAGAGTATACACTAACTACGGTCACATATGGAACGAAAGCAGCTCCCTTCCTTGCCATGATGACCCTGAAACAGTTGGCACAAGACGAACGGCATAACTACCCAGAAGCTTCTGCTCTTCTGGAAACTTCCTTTTACACTGACGATTTTATATGTTCCGTGGACAGCCTTCAACTTGCGAAGCGTATTAAAAACGACCTTACGGAGCTACTCAAATCAGGTGGTTTCAACTTAAGAAAGTGGAAATCAAATGAGCCGCAACTATTACAAGACTCACAAGAAATGACGTGTAACAAATTAGATGCGTATCACTTTCGCCACCACGAAACTGCTAAGACATTGGGCCTACGATGGAACCCTACTGAAGATAACTTTACGTTTCAACTAACGATTGACACTGCCTCAAGGCAACCCGTCACAAAACGTATACTTCTGTCCCAAATCTCCAAAATCTTTGACCCTCTGGGATGGCTCAGCCCGGTGACTACTAAGTTGAAATTATTATTTCAAAGCGTGTGGCAGACAGACTTACAATGGGACGACCGAGTATCGGATTCTATTAATACAGAATGGGAGAAAATTAAAACACAATTATTCGAGATAAACAACTTGCAAATACCTAGATGGATGCAAATCACGAAAAATGGGCAAATAACTTTACACGGATTTTGCGACGCGAGTATAAACGCATACTCCTGCGTTATCTACACTGTAACCAAAGAAGGGACAGTGGTCATAGTAGCCGCAAAATCACGACTCGTTCCATCAAGGAAAACAATAACATTACCTCGCCTTGAACTATGTGCGGCTGTACTGCTATCAAACCTCATGAAGAAGGTTTTAGAGTGCTTGTCAATACAGGATGTTACCTTATACGGGTGGTCGGATTCCACTGCAGTATTGGGATGGTTAAACGGTGATCAAAATCGCTGGAACACATTTGTTTCGAATAGAGTACAGAAGATAAAGGAAATCATACCGTCAAGCTCATGGCACTACGTTAAATCTGTGGAAAATCCGGCTGACTGCGCCAGTCGAGGGATACTACCTAATCAACTGAAAACACATAACCTATGGTGGAGTGGTCCAGAATGGCTTCCCACTTATCAATTTACAAAACTACAGTCGTACGAAACAAATGAAGAGATGAAGAGGTTACAAACATATGTTACGCTACAAGGTCACGAAAATGACGTCATTGAACAGCTACTCAAGAAAAACAGTTCTATGACTCGGTTAACCCGGATTATCGCGTGGATATTTCGCGCGGTATCACGCAACGAGCAAAAGCCCTGCTACTTAACTACGTCTGAATTGAGGAAAGCAAGAAACATTATTCTTAAGCACGTACAACAAACCGAATTTGCAGAAGACATCTATAATTTAAAACAAAAACAACAGGTCGACCGAAAAAGCAAACTATTACCTTTGAATCCTTATCTTGACCCAGAAGGCCTACTTCGAGTGGGTGGGAGGATTAACAATTCTTACCTCGATCCTGAACAGAAAAATCCAATAATTGTACCATCAAATACTCACTGTACCAATATGATGATTGATCAAGCTCATAAGGCAACATTCCACGGGGGACCACGTCTTACATCAGCTAAATTGAGGAAACAATTTTGGATTATTGGCGGCAACAGGGCAGTCAAAAAACAAATATTTAACTGTGTCAAGTGTAGAAGAAATAAACCCATAATGCAAAAACAATTAATGGGAGACCTACCGGCAGCGCGGTGTAATCCGAGCCGGCCGTTTTATCATACAGGTGTGGACTACACCGGTTACATTGATATAAAATCAAACAAAGGGCGAGGTGTAAAAACAACTAAAGGTTATGCTGCTGTCTTCATCTGCATGGTTACAAAAGCAGTACATCTTGAGGTCGTGTCCGACCTCAGTTCGTCAGCTTTTCTGGCAGCACTAAGGCGGTTGGCCTCACGACGAGGAGCACCACGCCACATTTATAGTGATAATGCCACCAACTTTACTGGATCGAATCGCTTACTAAGCCGAGAATATATGAACTTGAAAGAAACTCTCGACTCTGCCTTCTATACTGCCATTACAGACATGAACATAGAGTGGCATTTCCTGGCTCCAGCCTGGCCCAGCGCAGGTGGATTATGGGAATCCGGAGTCAGAAGCCTGAAATTCCATCTTCGAAGGGTCATTGGGGAACAAAAACTAACCTTTGAAGAGCTGTCAACACTTCTATCAGAAATTGAAGCATGTCTTAACTCAAGACCACTCTTGGCATTAACTGAAGACCCGGAAGACATAGACTATCTTACGCCATCTCACTTTCTATCTAGTGGCCCTACACTTACTATCCTCGAAACAGAAACAGATGAACGAACTCGCTGGCAACTTGTCCAAAAAATCTTCAAGGACGTATGGAGACGATGGCAATCAGAATATTTAACGCAACTCACACCCCGAAGCAAATGGCTACAAAAACAGCAAAACTTGAAAATTAACGACCTTGTCATCATACACGACTCAAACCTGCCAGCTGGAAAATGGGCATTAGGAAGAATAGTTGACCTTCACGAAGGAAAAGATAACTGCGTACGAGTAGTCAGTATTCGTTCCAAAGGTACGATTATTAAGCGTCCCATATTGAAAGTTTCTAAATTACCGATTTGTACGAACTCGGATACTGATAACAATCAAGCAAAATACGAAAACAAGGATAACTCTAACGAAAACGAACAACAAAATACAAGCAAAAGAAGTCGAATAAGAAAGCGTTCGTTGTGTAACGTAATTTGGACTATACTATCACTACTGGCGTTTATCATTTCACCCACCCGGTGTAACTACAGCCTTACATCTATAAATAACAATCAGAGCATCTACTTTGACAAGGTGACTGATATGCACTTTGTTCGTGACGAGTGGAAGTTAGTAATATACTACGACATGAACCCATACTGGATAGGAGTTCAAACCTTCAAGAACTATATTTCTACATTAGAAAAAACATGTACCTGCCTCGTGAAACCAAACCAATGTGACGTAGTACTACTACAACTACATCACGCTTACTCGGAGCTCGAGCACTACAGCGGTCTACTTCTCGATCAAAAGCTAAAGCCAAATAGACAACGAAGAGGGCTCATAGACGGGATTGGTTATCTTGCCAACAGTTTATTTGGAGTTCTCGATGCACGTTTTGCAGAAAAATACGAGAAGGACATAGACTCTATCAGGAAGAACGAAAAGCATCTTGCCTTATTATGGAAGAACCAAACATCCGTGATGGAAGCTGAAAACAATATTTTTAAGCGAGTGGAGCAGTCAGTTGAGAAACAAAATAAAATATACGCCGAACATATCATTGCGCTGGATAAGGCCACGAACACACTTGCGACTGAATTGAGCAACCTGCAAATTAATAATGCGTTTACATTGATGTCAATTGTTGCCAATGGGCTGCTTGTAAATCTAAAGGATCTTTTGTCGACGCTGTTGGACACGATCACGGGAATTCACAACGGGAAATTCAATATACACTTGCTAAGTCCTCAACAGCTTACTGCCGAGTTAAACGTGATTTCTGGTCAGTTATCCAGAGACTCAGCACTTCCTATACAAAACTTACAAGAAGATTTACGGAAGCTCTACCACCTTCTGAGGGTACAGGCAAGAATGACTGTGAAATATTTTATATTCGAAGTCGAGATCCCATTAATTACACGAGACTCGTATGAAATTTATAAACTGATCACTATACCTCAAGTTATAGAACGCAAGATTATGGTGAACGTTCAACCTATAGCTGACTACGTTGCCATAAACCTACAGAAGGATGCATATATACCACTGTCCGAAAACGAATTACGAAGGTGTGAACCATTCAATTTGGAAACGATAATGTGTCCACTTCAGCGCCCAATTTTTTATTTGAAATCTAAAGATTATCTTTGTTTAAAAGATAAACATTCGGATCAATGTAAAACTAAACAAACTTACTGTCGGGATATGTGGATCAAGCTTAACAAAATAAACACGTTCATGTACTACTGCTGTGAGCTACGAACAATAAGAATTATCTGCGAGCGTCAAGTTACCGTCGAACGAGTCAGCAAGGCCGGCATTATCAACCTCGGGAATGCCTGTGTCATCAAGGGCGAGGCCTTCACAATATACTCGAACACTCATCAGACTAACTACATTAATTTACAACCAGATCTACTTTCGATCGAAATACCACCGATAAACGAAATTTTTAATTTAACAATTCCTAGAAGTAAGCTCATAATAACCCAGGAAGGGCTAACTGACTACAAAGAACAACTCGACAGTATCGGTGAAAGAATTAAAGAGATGCAGAATGAAGGAGACGACCTATCCTTAGACGGAATGTCCTCAAATGACATACATCAGTACGTGGTGTTGTATCTTCTCGCGGGCGCAGTGCTTTTTGCGATGGGAATGTACTTGTGGCGACGCACGAAAGCACGATGCTCACCGGCTCTCCCGCCCCTACGTCCTACGGAAACCACTATAGAACTCGCGGAGCGGACTCCAATACCCAGAAGACCGATGACATCAGCTGCTTCGGTGGAGCTCGAAGCGGAATCCAGCAGGCGGATAGACAAAGCAATGTCACCCATAGTTAAGAAATCCTTATTTAAGGATAATAAACAATGACATTTTTAAGTTAGAATAAGTTCTTTTTTGTAATTTTTATTGTATACTTCTCTTTTACAATTTCTCTTCTTGCCCTTGGGAGCATGTACGGTTCACATAAACCGCAACAGTGTACAATAACATTTACATGTTCCCACGGGTCAGCATTTTACGCTGGTACCTAGAACGACATCGAACCGACGTCAGTCGGCTTCGACCCACTGAACTAAACGTAATTAAACTGTGAAACCGTCAAACTACCCTTTTACTTCTTACAACCACCTCAACGACGATAACTAACAAGTTTTGTAGGGGGTTCACTACACCCCATACAGAGAAATTAAATGATTACAACGAGAAAAACAACAACAACAAGAAAATATAGTGACACTGACTGTTGAACTGACGTTAGGGTTTTGTTTGGAATGTTTTAAGACAGGGATTCCATGTTTAAGGGTGTGTGTTGGGTAACCTCCTCGAGTGTCGCTCCGATTCCGATCCCGCTGCAGTCCGGGGGGAACGGAATCGGAGCGGCCGGTACACCCTGGGCGGTGGTCAATGGCTTCCCCTTCACCCCTTCATAGGGTTGGCATTGATCGTCGGCCAATATCCAACGTGGCGGGAACACATCGCTCTCCGTACTCCTCTGCTTTCAGAGGAGACAGGATGAGCGATGCTGTTAGTGGTGAGATGGCCCAGGGTCAGCCGGGGTGCGAGGGATATGCTCTATGGGTAACCTTACACCCCGGCGTCTGAAGACCCGAGACGGCGTGCGGTTTTAGTCGGTGCAAGCCCGACATAACCGCCCCCGCTGGCCGGCGGGGGGATTTCCGCACGAGAAAAAAAAAAAAAGGGATTCCATGTATAAATTAAGAGAAAACTACCACTGAAGCATACATTATTTTACAAATTTAACTGATTATCACTAATAAACTACGAATACATACACGAAATATTAAGATTACATAACTGCAATATATTTGAATGTCACGTATTCTTATATTCTTTTATTTTAAAAAGATTGGTTTATTTGCATTCTATCAACTACCAACCAATGGTTTATTTTGTATAATGGTAACAATTAAATTAAACTGGAAACGATTATCCATTCAAGTTTTATACCTTTATAGTTTAAATTCAAACCCCAAGTTCTATAGAAGCGATTTAGTGTTGAAAAGTCAATATTATTTTATAACATTTGAAATATTGACGCGAACGTCAATAAGCGCAACCAAGAATGGGCATTCTTATCCGCATTCTTATCCACTTAGTTTGGATATAGACAGTGCTGGGTAGAAAGCCCTTTTTTTTTACGTGCGGAAAACCCTTCAGATACCCCCTCGCTAGCCAGGGGGGGGGGGGGGGGTAGAAAGCCCTAACATATTTATTTATTATTATTTATTTTTCAAACATCCTCATCCGATCGAGCTTATTTAATTGATAAAACAATTGTTTAATAATAATATCTCATTACATAATAGATATTATTAAATGTATTATTAAATAATAATAATAATAATAGAATCGAGTTAGTCGTAGTTGAGCTACGACTAACTCGATTCTATTATTATTATTTTTCATTTGTTCGTTGTCTGTAATCAAATCTTGCAAGTTAAATTTGACACACCTTCCGATTGAGATGAAAATGCACGCATATTTACGAGTATATCGTGCGACAATGCAATACTATTTATAGTTATTTTATTTAATAAATAAAAGAGTGTTTTTATAATGGTTTTTCCTCGTGTCTCTCTGATGGGCATGGTTTAAAATGGTAGGAGACCTGGTTCAACATCACTGAATTCTTTCAGATCGGTGGACATTATTTGATACAAACGTGGGGTCAGTCAAGCTGTTATCCTGACTGGCAATTGACGGGAAAAAATAATTAAATTCCCAGAACAACCTATACCCATGAAGAGATTAAACCTGTCGTAAGATTATCGTTGAAATCAACGCTACCAATCCTAAAATCTCAGAAAAACACCGGCCAAGTGGAATCGCACACCGAGGGTTCTGTACTAATCTGTAGGTATATAAGTAAAAATTCACCCATCACGACAATCGAGTCATAGTTTTTTCAAAAATATTTTTTATTATATGATGTAACTAAAAATTTACGATTTTCGCAATTTTTCCTTTATCTGTACTATAGGACGTTACTTCGTACCAAATTTCAAGATTCTAAGTTCACGGGAAGTACCCTGTAGATTTTGATTCGATTCGAAAATTTGCGGAAATTTGCGGCATAAACGGCTGTACCTTTGATTGCTTTGACTTAGAAGTTTGATTTTTTCACAGCTTCAAGGAACAGTAGACTTGAGTATTAGATATAAATTTCCGTTTGATACCTCCACTCGTTCCTGAGAAAAACGGTCTTGACAGACGGACGGACGGACAACGAAGTGATTCTATAAGGGTTCCGTTTTTTCCTTAAAGGGTTCCGGAACCCTAAAAACATGTATTTTAAAATATTATTCTAAATTTTTGGTTACTTAGTATCGGTATTGTTTATACAGTCCTCGGGATCGCAATACGGGGATGATCCTCTTAACGGGTTATCTGATAAAAATAAGAAATAATTTTTGAGCTCTACAGCTATTGAAATATACGAGTAAATACCTACCAGATTATCTTATATAGTAGGTTTCCACTATAAACCGGAAACTACCGGAATAGGTATTGAAAAAAACTTGCTTTAAGAATGTGACATGAAGTATTATAAAAGTAAAGGTTTTCATCACTGAATTACCCGAGAAAAGCAAAAATAAATGTGAACTGTTATAATAAAAATTAAGACACGGACTAAAGCGTTGTCAAAAAATTACCGCACGTTATGACGTCCATCGTACATCGAGTATTGTTTGTAAGCTGCAAGCACGCGTACACCAAGCGTAAATTACAAATACGCGTCTATGAGGCTAAGCCTTCGTGGACAGTAGGCCTTATGAATACAGTGCATTAAATAATAGTCACAATCGTCGTACTGAACCTTAGTTCATTTTTCTTCACAAGAACTACTTACTGAGCATGACATAATATATATGATATGACAAGATTACGTTGCCAATTCTGGTGCGATGCCAATAAGTTCACTGGTGGTAGAAATTTGATGACACAAATTTGTCACAAAATTCGGCCGGGTGGGTACCACCGTGCACGATTGCGAAAAACCCTCCATAGTAATCCAATTTCGGTTTGATTGCGTTCAGGGGTCAGCAAGTGCATAGCCGGGCAGGGGGATTGTGGTCGCAGCACTAGTGGGACCGGTGGGTGTCACGCGGTGCTGCGACGACAATCCTCTTCTGATGAGGCCGTCAAGCTGAGTGAAGCCATTGTTAACATTGTACGTGTATGTAAGTAATGGTGACCCTCTTTCCTGAGACTTTACTTTCAGCTTACCATCAGGCGAGGTGAAGTCAAATTGACGTGTCCTAAATATAAAATAAATAAATAAATAAGCTGAAGCGTTTGTTTGTTTGGATGAGCTCAGCTCATAGCTCACGAACTAGCTATGCGATTTGAGAAATTCTTTTTTCTTTTGGTAACTCAGTTTTTGATGAGGCTTACAGGCCATTTAATATCACGCTATGACCGTCAAACAATAAGAAAGAAGGACAGAAAAACGCAGGTGACGACTGGTCACCTGCGTTTTTCTCGTATACTCGTATACAATTAAATATTCCGCAACAATAAACCAGCCTGTAGTTGGGGCACTGCGCAACAAACAATGCTTGTTATATGCAACTATATTAGCACATAAGCTATTTAATGGCAGTATAGGAGGTTCGTGAAGTATATAAGTATATCATAGTTGAAATTTTTCTGTCACCAGGTTGTCCAGGAGTATGAACGTGCTGTAATCTTTCGATTGGGACGCCTTCTCTCGGGAGGTGCCAAAGGCCCTGGTACGTATTAAATATTTACACCCTTTTGCATGGATCCCATCAAGATCTTCGCCGACCATCAACCACGCTTGCAAGCCAGTGCACCTGCTGATTGGGAGAAGAGGCTCTGACGCAGGCTTTTATAGCTAGTTACATTTCGTTTTTAATTAATATCTTTTCAAACTCAACGTTTATTTACATTCATAATATTGTGATAATGACATCTAGTTAACTACATAGTTTCGAGACATTCGTACTAGCACTAAATATTAAAAACAGCAATATTACGATATTTCAGAAGATATTCAATGAAATTGTGTAATGTAAAAGGCAATCATTATGTATATGAAATATTTAAAGTAACTAATATATTTAATTTGATAAAGATTGATAGTGTATTCGTCTAAGTAGCTTTAAAATTACTACATCAAATGTGATTATTTTTTTAAGAAGTTAAAATGACGATAGCCCAGTGGCGTACATAACGGACTGTCGAGACGAGGTCTCAAGTTCGATCTCCAGTCGTCCCGGGCACACACCTCTGACTTTTCTTAGTTATGTGTGTATTAAAAATGGTAATTATCGCTCGCTTAGTAATGTACAGGTAGATGGCAATAGGCTCGCCCCCTATTACATTGAGACCTAAACATAACTGGCGAATAGTGGGTGTGTAATACACCTCTTCCTACCCCTTCGGGGATACAGGCGTGTAGTTATGTTATGTTGTGTTAAAATGACTATAATAAGCTATCCTGAAGAGACAGATATATGCCATCACGGACTTTTTTGTAGACCTATAAAAGAGGAACGATCCCACGATACATACCTATACACATTGTTCCGTCGCTTTATTTTGTTATGTCTCATAGTGATTAGGCCGTCGATTGTAGCTCTTAGTCGGCTAGATTTCTTTCGCCATATTGGACAATTGTCATCATATTTCAACAAATTCTCATAAAATAGCATCAAACTACTAATATTAACCTTTCGTTTTAATCAATCTATCTGTTGATGAAAACCGCATCAAAGTCCATTGAGTAGTTTAGAAGTTCTCAGCGAACAGACATCAGGAAGCAATTTTGTTTTATACTATGTAAAGATGTTTAGACAATCGCATCCTAAAACCGTAAATATGTAGTTATCCACATAACAAAGAAATATTTGTATATATGAATATCAAGACTAGAACCTCTACAGTAACTTTAAGTTCGCCCCTGAATCCAGTTTTGTAGTGGTGTTCAGTTATACTAGCGTACTAGTTTTTCACGACTAGTAATTGGCGAAAAAGTAGATTCACGCAAGCAAGTAGAATAATCTGTTTTTCGTTTAGATAACAAAATACTGATTCTTACACAGGTATTTTCTTCATCCTTCCGTGCATCGATACGTACGCGCGTGTCGATTTACGTACACGCACGTATGACGTTCCACCACAAGAGGTAAGTAGTACACAATCTACACTTATATTATAAAAGAGGAAGGATTTGTAAGTTTGTAACGAATTAACTAAAAACAACTAGACCGATTTCTCACCGATGTCCTCGAGCCCCAATCAGTCGCCCCTATAAAAACCCTATAAGCAAATTAAGAGAGGAGAAGTAATAAGCAGACCCTGAGCTCCGAAATGAAAGCCTCGAATGCAACCAGGACCGCGACTAAGATAATGATGATATTGATGTATTTGTCTGAGAATCAGAGGCGAAACTCAAAAGTTATTTTACTTTCAGGTTCTTACCAAAGACTCCGTAACCGTATCAGTAGACGCTGTTGTGTATTATCGAGTGCACAATGCTACTATCTCTATCGCAAACGTCGAAAATGCTCATCACTCCACGAGACTCCTCGCGCAGACCACTCTCAGAAACACTATGGGTACTCGTCCGCTGCATGAGATCTTGAGCGAGAGAGAAACCATTTCTGGCAATATGCAAATTTCTTTAGACGAAGCCACCGAAGCTTGGGGCATCAAGGTTGAACGAGTTGAGATGTGAGTACTACAGTTACCACCTCTACTCTCCACTCAACTCTCCACTCCACTCTCCACTCCACTCTCCTCTCCACTCTCCACTGTACTCTCAACTCTCCATTCCACTCTCCAATCCACTCTCCGCTCCACTCTCTACTCCACTTTCCACTCCACTCTCCAGTCCACTCCACTCTCCACTCCACTCCACTCTCCACTCCACTCTCCACTCCACTATCCACTCTACTCTCCACTCCACTCTCCACTCCACTCTCCACTCCACTATCCACTACACTCTCCACTCCACCCGCAACTCCACTCTCCAGTCCACTCCATTCTCCACTCCACTCCGCTCTCCACTCCACTCCACTCCACTCCACTCTCAATCATTGCAATGATTTCAAGTTTTTGACGCTGCGATTCCACTGATTCTAGTGACCAAGGAGACCTGAGTATATAATGCTAATGTACGGGGGTAGATATACGTTCTATGTAGTTATAGAAACTCTTGCTACGCATAGCTGTCTACATAGGGTCTACGGCAAGCTACGCGGTCTACGCACTATAAGCTACGTACATATTTTCTGTGCAGTCGGAAAATTTATTTTTGAATGAAATATACGTAACACTGATTGGATATTTGAAATCCTACGTTTCATGCAAGACCTTTGGGGCCAAGACAACCTCACCTGCAAGCCGATATACCTGCTGATTAACGGATATATGGCGCAGGCTCTCCTATCAGGGTTGAGGTTTAGACGGCAGTCGCATTCATAAAAGATTCATAAGCCAAACCAAAGTAATAATAATACACAGACCATGGGTTCTAAGGTAGAAGCCTGGGATGCAACCGGGAACCACGCTAAGAAGATGAAAAACCCGAAAGTTTGGTCCTCAACTTGAATTGTACGTTTTGTTTAGGACTGAAAATTACCACGCTCTCTTCAGTCCTAAATACAAGGTGTTCAAATCGCGAACTACAAGCTTCTGTCTTATAACAGCAAGGACGTGCGCCTACCAGTACAACTGCAGCGCGCGATGGCTGCTGAAGCCGAGGCAGCACGGGAGGCCCGAGCTAAAGTCATTGCAGCCGAAGGAGAGCAAAAAGCATCTCGAGCTCTGCGCGAAGCCTCTGAAGTGATTGGCGACAGTCCAGCTGCGCTCCAACTACGCTATCTGCAGGTATCTTACTTCATACTATAAATGTGAATTTTTGGATGCATGAATGGACATATAGATGGAAGTTATATATGTTTATGTGAACGGGAACATGCCAGCTAAGCCGTAGGTAATAATAATAATAATAATAATAATAATAATAATAATAATAATCTTTATTGATACAAGAACCTAATAATAAGGTAATAGCTAGTTAAGAATATAATTCATACTTATATCATAAATGCAAAATAACGTATGTCTGTCCGTTCTTTTCATGCATAAACCGTTGATTCAATTTAATTAAAAATCGACATATCATCATCATACTCCAAGCTTTGTATAAACTCGGTTGCTGCAGTCTGACTACGAAGCGCCTGAGCTTGTATATTTTCTGTGAAGCGAAAGCCATCTAAGCTCCACAACCCATTGGCGATATCAAAGTTCTGTAGTTAAGCCAAGTTGTCGGACTTTTTGGGGCTCTAACTACACGCAACGTCTATCAAACATAAAAAAATAACATAGTGATAGCTTATAATATGGCGAAGAACATATGATATGCAGATATAAAAGGATTTTGTCGATTTGTCTCGAGTGAATAGGTTCCTTCTAGGCAAATCTGATTCACCTTCATCATCATTCAGATTCACCATTAGGGGAGATAGTGATAAAACGTGAGCCTATCGATCATAAAAGAATCCATATACTAACACAATCCTTTTGAATGAACACTAAATTCTCTTCCAGACATTGAACACCATATCAGCTGAGAAGAACTCGACGATTGTATTCCCTCTACCTATTGACATGATTACATACTTCATAAGAGCAAAGGAGAACCAAAACATGGAACACTTTAAGTAGTTTAATCAGTAACCTTTATTACAATATTTATCGCAGTATATAACATGTGTAGGTTTTTTGATCTCTATATAAGGTTAATTTAGGTTTAAGGCTGGGGTATATGTGAACATTTCACCATTTTGAGCCCTTTTTACTGATGCTGGCTAGTAGCTATGCTTGTAGCTGTCTGCTGATAGATATACATAGCATTCATCATGCCAATTTATATTAGGACTAAAAACTTACGCGAATCAAGAAGATCCCACAGTTATGGTGAAAAATAAATAATAGTTATCATATCCACAGAGCAATTAGTTATATAAATATGGAATTTACAAAATATATAATTATATACTGTTTCGTTAATACAATCAATACATTTATCTGATTTAAACAATAATTGCAGAATAAATAAAGAAAATATCTTTGACATAGACTGTTTTACAGTTCAAATGTTCTATAAAAGTTCCCAGTTGCGTCCAAAGTTTGGACCCTGGGTCCGCTTAAATTTTTGATTGGTACGTCGGCGTTTCTGGGAGCGGCTGTCATCTGACCTCCCAACCCTGAGAGAAAGCCTGCGCCAGAGCCTCACCGGTTTTAAACCAGGTGCACCGACTAACCGGAGAGGTTGATCGTCAATACCTTTTTCTAACTTAAACCATAAATTACAGAATAAATCATTCCCACATGGCATATAATGAAAATATTTATTTCAGTAAAATTGGAAGTTGCTACAGGTTTCATGAGGCAATGGAGGCATGACTATCATGCCGTTAATAATTGTATGCTCTTTGATAAAATCAGTTTGACAAAATAGTTAGTCCACCTGGAAGAACCGAAAATAACGTCAATTTTTTAATGAGTTTCGGTTTATGTGAGTGCTAGCTATAACTAACAGCATATGGTACTTACCAGCAGTATCTATCCGACGATATGAGTACATATGCCCCTCTAGTTCTCTGCTCCTTTTATTAAACTTTAGTAGGTTTACTGATATACCTTCTGTTTAAAAAAACTATTCGAATTTCTTTGCTTTGATGTCAGATCTGATGCCGTACTATGGGTATACAGCAATAGCGTTACTTGTACAATTTAAACGAGCCCAATACGTTAGAGGTCTATTTTACGGCAATGGCTTCGGTTACCAAGGTTTGTTTACAAAGACAAATGTTCGACGTTCTATTAATAAAATAGATATATCTTTACACTGCACTTATTAATTAGATTCAATACTTTCCTTTCATCGGCACAGTCATCTTTAGTTTAATAGAAAATATAATTAATATTGTTATTGTAAGAAACAATTTCATCAACGGCTGTGCGGAATTAGATTGATACCAGAACATAGACCGAGAATAGTTTTGTTTAATATGCATTGGTTATTATATTAATAGCCAATTTCATAATTATTCGAGGCAATAGAAGCAGGCATACCTTACTAGTTATGGCTCCTGCATACCCAAGTGGTATCGAGAATTATAAAAGAGGTTATTTATGTGGGTAATATAATGAACGATCATCATTAAAATTATCTTATAATTAGATTATATTCCAACTTCTAACCATTATTATGATACAAAATTAGAATATATTCCAACTTTAAAAACCTTTTATTACTACTTACAATAATGAGCGTTAATATAATTGTGTTTATTACGTCTTCTTCTAAATGGCATCTTAACTGAAATGATACATCACATGTGGGTTATGACCTATAATAAAAATACGCGTGTTATAGATTTAAAAATATTCGGTGTTCTAGGATGGTAAAGGTATATAATATTTGTAAGGTAATATAAAATAATATCTATACATGTCTAATCACATATTCTCCTTACCTACATCGTAAAATTATTGAAGCTCAATGGTAGCTACCCTAATTTTGTATTAAGTAATGCTAAAATTAGGGTAGCATGTAGGTAACTAGTATTAAATAAATATACCTAATAGTACTTGTTAGGAGCTTCTTGGGTTGATGCCAGGATTACATGTTAGCAGCGAATCTTGCCTGCTTATGGTAAAAGTGATCTCGCTGAGGAAGACAACTTAACACATATGTGCAAACAAGGTTGGCGGATTCAGCGAGACACAAGCCGAGATGGAAAGGTATGGCTAAAGCATTCGCAGTGTACAGTAAAATATAGATGTGGTTAAAGTAGATTTTAGTAAGTACCAACGTGTTCACAGTAGCATAGTTTCAATGTTCAATATAGTTTGTTTTACCGTATACTACGTACAGCCGCACGACCCGCTGTCCTTTCCTAAGTATATTTATTCACAATGTATTTTAATCAGCGTTGATGTTATAATATTTCGTATAAAATGTTAGTATAAGAACAACCATTTGGGTAAGCATGTAAGGTAAATTGTAATGGTATTTTAAGGAAATCGTTGTTATTATTATAATTATCTTTAACAAGATATCCAAATATTAGGTTAAGACTGTGGGGAACTTTTGTACACAAAATGTAAACTTTTTAAATATAATACTTCTCCACGAACTATGTGTCATTTCTAAAGTACCCGCAAACAAGAAGGGATACTAGTTGAAGTTTAGTGTCCCTCCTGTTTAGTGTTTTCATTTAGCTTGCTTGCGGGTTGTTTAGATTCAAAATTAAATAATATTCAAATTTTAATGAGCGAGAGAATTTTAATAATTATGAGCATTGATATTATATTATAATCATGTCTAATGTAATCGTGTATTATGATCAAGTATTAAATGTTTGTTATATATCGACATTATTTATTTGTTATGCACTTAATGCAGTAATTAAGTAATGTGGAGTATTTATCATGCTGTTAGATTATTTAAGCATACTATCAATAGAATGTTTAAATATTTCGGAGTTTAAATGCACCATAGTATAATAATTGTAGTTGCACGACATTTAAAATGTTTAATATTAAAATATTCATAAGTTTAAACCAATACACACGCTGCCACATCAATCTTGGTAAAGGTAGGGTAGATTCTAACTACCTAATATTATTAGTCAGAAGATTCTTGGGTAGATGTCAGGTTTACCTGTTAATGGTGAATTTTTCATGCTTATGGCAAAAGTGATCTCGGTGAAGAAGACAACTTAACGCAAATCTGCAACCAAGATAGGGGGACTCAGCGAGACACAAGCCGAAATTGAGAGGTTCTCGAAACGAGTTGTCTTGAACAGTAAAAATATGCATACCTACCTACGAGCAATGCACCTCTTTTAAGGATTTGTAATAGGATAAGATCAGTGTATAGATATAATCCCATGCTGCTAGTGTTGATCACTTATATTGCAAACATTGTGACATTTACTGGTCGACACATTTAAACCAAGTACTCATAGTATGGCTATACCTTAAAGACATATTCATGCTATGGGTAAGGTATTCGCAGATTACGGTAAAATATAAATATGTGGTTAATGTAGAGTTTAGTATCTACCTACGTGTTTACAGTAGCATATGAGTAGATTCAATGTTCAAAAGTGGATTGTTTTACCGTATACTACATACAGATGCACGACCCGCTGTCCTTTCCAAAGTATTTTTATTCTCAACGTATTCTGCTTAGCATTGAATCATATATTTCAAATAAACATCAAATAAAAAGAACAGTCATTAAGGTAAGCATGTATTTAAACATACAGAATGTATTGGTGTTATTAATTGAAGGAAATCTTCAAGATATCCGAATATAAGCCTATGGGGAACTGTTACACATAAAATGTAAACTTTTAAAATATAATACTTCTCCACGAACTTTGTGTATTATTTTCAAACTACCCGCAATCAAGGAAAATGAAAACAGGGACGGGTAGGAAGATTAAAAAAGAAAAACAGCGACGGAGTAGGTGGGTCCGATTTCTTGGTATTCTTACAAAGTGGTTGACATGGTCTGGCCAGACCTCCACAAGGTTGAACTATAACCCTAATCGGTAATGGTCTGAAAGTCGTTGCCGCTTCTGTTAATCAGGGTGCGGTAGCCTATTTTGCGGAAGGCTTGTGCGGTTTCTTAAGACTAATCTACTTGAGTTTTAACTACTGAACGGATTTTGATGCAGTTTTTCTATTAGAAATGTCTTGGTCAGACTTAAAATCTACCGTATGTTTGATAGCAATTGGTTAAGCGAAACCCGAGATATGATATAGACATATATAACTTACCCGGTTTGATATCTCTGTAGTTTTACGGAAAAGTAAGACTTGTCAACGCCAACGTCATCCAATGTCAAGTTCAACGAATATACTCTAGTAGTATGTACGGTAGCGGTCGAGACACAGCCTCCACGGTACCGATCTGCTTTTGCCTAAATACCCATTATACTACTACCATTATACGCAAAACTGAATAATTTATTATTCACAAAACATTTACAATTGCACGAATGAATGGACAAAAGAAAGCAAAAAACACAATAAGTACCTATAAAAAGTGGCACGCCGCAATAGCGACGGTAAGGCCCATCATGGAGGATTGGCTAGAGAGGCGACACGGAAGCCTCTCGTACCGACTGACGCTGGTGATCTCCGGGAAGGAGTGCTTCGGGGACCACGTGCATCGGACCAGGAAGGAGCCAACGCCTGAGTGTCATTACTGCGACGCGAGCGAGGACTCAGGGCTGCACACGCTGGCGGACTGCCGGGCGTGGGAGGCGCCGAGGCGTGACCTCGTGGCAGCCATCGGGGTGGGAGTCCTCTCGCTCGGCAACATGATTGCGGCAATAGTGCGGAGCACGAGCGCGTGGGCCGCCATCACCTCCTTCTGCGAGCATGTAATGCTCGCGAAGGAGATGGCGGAGCGCGCCGGGGAGAGATTTAGAACTCTCCCGGCCCGCCGAGCTCGCAACTTGCTCGACGCGCGTCGCAGGCGACTCAGGCGCCGGTCCTTTTTTTTTTTTTTTTTATACCACTAAGGTGGCAGACAAGCACACGGCCCATGGGAAGCGGTTACCGCGGCCTATGGACGTGTGCAACACCAGTAGCGTCACACTCGCGCTGCCGACCCTGTAAAAGAAAGGGGATGGGAAAGTAGTTTGGGAGGGGATGGGAAAGGAGTTTGGGAGGGGATGGGAAAGGAGTTTGGGAGGGGATGGGAAAGGAGTTTGGGCTCCGGCACTCTCACTCACCAAACGGAACGCAACAGTTCAATTACTGTTCTTGGCGTCGATATTCTGTGAGAGGGTGGTGCTTCCCCGGTCGAGTCGGCCCATTCATGCAACGGCCAAAATGACTGTTGCTTGAATCTACCACTCTTAAAACTCTAAGAGAACTTTAACTTCTGAAAACTTCAAGACTCTATTGAGCTATGAGCGCAGGCCTGAGGGTGGCAGGTGAGGCCGCCTGTCACCCCAGCAGAAGCAGGCCGGGACGGTGGGGCGACTTGCGCCACTCCCCCAAACCGGGGCAAGACGAGTACACCGTTGTTCCCAAACCCGAGGGGGCCATCTCGAAACCGGAGATGGCCCAGGGTCAGTCGGGGTGCGAGGGATATGCTCTATGGGCAACCTTACACCCCGACGTCTGTAGACCCGAGACGGCGTGCGGTTTTAGTCGGTTCAAGCCCGACATAACCGCCCCCGCTGGCCGGCGGGGGGTATCCGAAGGGATTTAAGCACGAAAAAAAAAAAAGGTACCTATAAATAGTAATTTCAAAATATTACGAAAGCTTTTTGATAGTGACAACCATAAACTTAAATCGTTGATGTCTCAGGCCACTATGGCATCAATAACTTTAAGTGAGGAAAAGAAGCGTTGCGTGCGCTACTCCATAGGGGCTATCATAGAACATGAATCCGAGGCCCGCACGACACACGAACGAAAGATGTTGTAATACTTACCTATCAATAAGAAGTTACTTAGAATTTCTTTCGGTACGATTTAGGCCTAACGGAGCGTCACGTGTCTTCTTCGGGCCCGATTGCGAAATATATGCGTTTTGGTGCCAACCAATAGTCCGAAACTTGCAAAACGGTTCGATACTTCAGATGTACGTTTCATAGCATGCCTATGGGTGCAAGAGATCTTCAGAAAAATCGATGACAAGACATGAGACAGACAGACGGGTGGATGGACAATGAAATGATCCTATAAGGGGTTTAATATTTTCCTTTTAAGGTACAGAACTCGTATAAACCACGAAACCACATGAAACTACGTAATAAAAATACGTCAAAATATGTGGTTTTTGACGCATCTTGTTGAATACGACTTTCCTTAAATCATAATATAACCCGAAAACGTTGCTGCGTAGGAAAAAAGTATTCATAGCTTTTATGCAGATAATTTTAGTCAAACAAAATTATCTTCAGCCTTTTTCCAGTAGCTCTCACCGTATCAGAATTATACGCAAAAAAAAAGTGACCTTGAATAAGTTTGAAATAAAACTATTTTTGACGGATTCTATCGCGATTTATTTGATGTTATTTTATATTTTACATTGATCCCGACGTTTCGGTTGCTTCTCAGCAGCCATGGTCACGGGGAGACTAAAGATGGTTGTTGTCTTTTAGTTTGAAGTGTAAGTTATCTCAAAGTACCCGAACTATGTTGAATTGTTGATGTTACTATTTACGCAGAATGAGCACACAGTGTTATGAAGTCTTGTTATATTTTGATTTTTCTTGGAATTAATGAAGTGAATGACTGGGTCCCAAGCTGGTGGTACATTCCAACCATCTTCTCTATTAAAATGAGGATGTTCTTTAATTTCAATAGCTTCGCGGAGCATCCTAGGTAGGAATCGATTTTCTTTGGCGAGTATCTGTGGTTTATCAAATCTTAAGTAATGTTTGTGTTCACATATGTACAGCAGACTTTTTTGAGCGTTGGTGTTTTATATCAGCGGTGTGTTCTTTGATTCGAGTGCCATTGCTTCGCTTGGTTTGACCAATAAACGAGCAAGAGAGCCCACAGTCACAATCTATTTTATAGACCCCTGCATCTTGTAGAGGCAATTGGCACTTGACAGATGGTAAAAATTTACATATCTTCGTTGGAGGCTTGTAGTATGTGTTAATTGAAACTCGCTTCAAGATGTAACCAATCTTGTCAGTGACCCCTCGTACGTATGGTAGGACTGCAGGCTGACGCTCGACAGCGGCTGGCTTTTCTCGGGATCTGTGACTGATGCGCGCTTGTTTGAGCTTGTTGTCATACAGAACTTGTTTGCTATGTTGTAGCTCAGCGTCCAGATGTTTCTTGTCATAGATCCCACGGGCTCTCTGAAACAAAGACATTCCCACGGTAGCTAACTGTTTAGGGTGGTGGTGTGATTCACCGTTTAAGTACCTTTTTTTTTTAAAATCAGTATGGGTATTTTTCCTAAACACAGTTTGGCTCAAAGAATTATTAAAGTTTCTGATCACAAGAACATCTAGGAAAGCTAACGAATTATTTGCCTCTAATTCCATAGTGAATTGTATGTTATTATTAATGGAATCAAGGTGTGTTAAAAATGTATTTATACTATCTGTTCGTAGTGATGAATTTATTAATCTGACACCGCCAGAAGTCTCAGAGACAGGCTACGAAGCACCTGGCCCGAAAAATCGACCGATAGATACAAGCGTATCAAAATTTAATCATATGGAAAACAAGCAAAGATGCAAATACATTTTCAGAAAGTATGTTTTAGCCTATTACATAGAACTTTCTCAAAAATATAAGTCAAGCTCATTGTGGTACTACAATTCAATACAAGTCATACTCCAACTTGCTGGCATTTCTAAAGAGACGCTCAGATGGTCATGTATGTCATGTCACGAAAATACTTTCGACTTTTTATTAAAAAGTCGAAAGGATTTTCGGCTGACAATGTCAAGAAGTTATTAAAAGAAGCTCCGGATTGCCGATAATTGGCAACAAAGGTCAGTTGAAACTAAATTATTGTTATTAACTTCTTTCACTTTCGTATTTCTTTAGAATATAAATGTTTTGTACGCTGTTTATATTTCTAACAGATTGTTATAATATTCGGTATAAATGGTGCATGTAGACGTCCAGAGTTCGCAAAAATCACAACTAATGATTTCGAGAACCATAGGAGAGATCATATTGTCCAGGTCACACAAAAAATAAAATTCCAAAAACACAAAAAATAAAATTCCAAGATCGCTCACAATACAGGGGCCTTTTTACGACATAGTGAAGAAATTCGAAGCGCTTCGTTCAACAAAATCCAAAATTACCAAAATGAAAAATGTACTAGCCAACCCATTGTCATAAGTAAATTTGAAACAATGCCGAAACAAATTGCCGCTTTCTTATATTTGGATGAACCACTTGAATACACAACGCACAGTTTTAGAAGGTCCTCGGCTACATTGCTCACCGATTCAGGTGCGGAATTATTGACACTAAAGCTACAAGCCGAAGCCGAAGGCTACAAAGATGACTCGATGAGAAATAAAGAAGAAATTAGCTCCCGCATTACAAGGAATATAAATTTGAAGCCAAGTATTGACTCTCGACCATCTACGAGCACACACGCGTACATTCCACCATCATCGCCGCCGCAGTCGCCTCCACCGCAGCCATCGACTGTAGAACTCTGTGGTCTCGTTTCTCTTACTTTCCCACAAGAAAGTGAGAGAGAGAATGGTGAAATGGTAACTAACAATAATAATCAATTTTACAAATTGTTAAATTTTTTATAACTGCTTCAACAAGTGATTTAAGATTTATTCGTTTAAGAAAGTCCGAGTTTTATTTATTTCCTCGCAAATATGTTATAAAACGTAGTATGACATACGTGCGCTTTGATAATAAAATTACAGTCTCTGCTTTCTTGTAGCCCTCGCCTACGGCTCGAGCTAGCAATACTGCACTTATATCATAATGTACTATTACATCGGCGACCCAGATTATTTATATATGTATAGTGTTTACATCATACATATATACATTAACACTCATATTATATTATATAAATACCCCTTGTGATACCGTAAGTGTATAGGAAAAAAAAACCAATAACTTAAAACTTCTTAAGTGAGTAACTTTCCTATCATATCCAAATCTAAAAAAAATTGTATTAGATTGAGTGACAACTACGACGCTGTAGTTAAACGTACACCATTAAAAATGTCATCGATTACCTATGTCCTCAATACATAATTAAAACTAGTGACTGGCGTTAGCCCCTATTACACCGCCACATTATTGTCAATAGGGTGGTCAATCAATCTCTCTTTATCGAATGTCACAACTTTCTACAGTAATAAGTGGTAATAAGTACCTGTATGAAACCATAACATTATTATACGGTTTTCAATGTAATTCGCGACTTGATGCAATTAATTTGTGGCCAAACAATAATTCCTAACGATATATTTTGTAGGTAATATTTTACGTTTGGTACAATGCAAAAGTTTCCAAAGTACATTAAGAAGTAAAATATGTTAATAATAATAAACTTAAACTTCTTACATCCATTCTGACAGCTAAATTGTCAGCTCACATACAGAGTAACTCTATAATGTCTATCTCTCAGAATGGATGTAGAAGTGGGGCACGTGGTACGAAGGAGCTCCTTATTTTTGACATGGCCATTAGCCAACAGGTCCGCCGTAACCGAAAGAATCTGACGACATGCTGGATTGACTACAAGAAAGCCTACGACTCCGTGCCACATACATGGCTGTTGAGGGTGCTGGAGTTGTATAAAATTGATACAACTCTATGCGCCTTCTTAAAGGAATGTATGGGGCAATGGAGGACGGTTCTTCTTTCTCCAGGGTGTGGTCAGGTCCTTGGGGATGGTGTACCGATAAAGATCGAGAGGGGTATATTCCAGGGTGATAGCCTGAGTCCGTTATGGTTTTGCCTAGCACTGAATCCTCTCAGTACAATACTGGAGAATTCGGGACTAGGCTATCAGTTGCGGAGAGGAGGTCAAGTTATATCCCATCTTCTTAACATGGATGACTTGAAATTATTTGCCCCCACGGACTCCCAGCTGGTAGAATTACTTAAGGTAACTGAAATCTTTAGTAATTCTATCACAATGGAGTTTGGTGTAGACAAATGTGCAGTCATGCATGTTAAGAAGGGTGGGGTTGTGGAATTTGAAAGAATTGAACTTTCAGATTCTACACAACTGAAATCTCTCTCGGCAACTGAAACCTATAAATATCTTGGTATGTCACAAGCGCTAGGTATTACTGAGGCTACCATCAAACAGACGTTGCGGGATCGTTTCTTTGGGCGCCTGAAAAAAGTACTTCAGAGTCTTTTATCGGGCGGTAACAAGGTGCGAGCCTACAACGGCTGGGTCATGCCAGTCTTAGTATACTCCTTTGGCATACTAAGATGGACTCAGACCGAATTAGATGCCCTGGATAGGAAAGTCCGTACGTTGCTAACTGCAAATCGTATGCACCACCCACGCTCGTCAGTAATGAGGTTGTATATCCCACGGAAGTGTGGAGGTCGTGGTTTTTTAAACGCCAAGACTCTCCACAACCGTGAGATATGCAACCTTAGGGAATATTTCCTAAACGTTCACGTAGGTGTGCACCGAGATGTAGTGGCAATAGACAACGGACTGACCCCTCTCGCTCTGGCTAAAGAGAACTGGCACAAACCGGTAATACTTAGCATCGCTGATCGCAAGGAAATATGGAAGAGCAAAGAGCTGCATGGACGTTTTTATCGGGCCTTAAATGGGCCCGACGTAGATATAAAAGCATCAGTGTTCTGGCTACGCTTCGGTGATCTCTTTGGAGAAACCGAAGGTTTTGTCTGTGCAATTACAGATGAAGTTGTCATGACGAATAATTATCGGAGGTATATCCTTAAGGACGGCACGATTGACATATGTCGGGCGTGTCACCGTCCCGGAGAATCCCTAAGGCCTAAGACATATTATCTCTGGTTGTTCTCGTCTTGCTAACGAAGAGTATTTACATAGACATAACCAAGTAGCCAGAATCGTTCATCAACAACTTGCTCTGAAATACGATCTTGTAGATTCGGAGGTACCGTATTACAGGTATGTGCCCGACCCAGTTCTTGATAATGGTCGTGTCACGTTGTACTGGGATCGATCAATCGTCACTGACAGGACTATTGTAGCCAATAAGCCTGATATAGTGGTGATTGATCGATCAGAGCGTCTCGCAATAATTGTTGACATCACCATCCCCCATGATGACAATCTCGTGAAAGCCGAAAAAGACAAACAAATAAAATATTTGGACTTGGCTCACGAGATTGTCGACATGTGGGATGTGGATTCAGCCATTATTGTTCCGATAGTCGTATCGGTTCACGGATTGATTGCCAAGAGCCTCAATCAACATCTCCAGAGGCTCGCGTTAGGCAGTTGGGTCAAGGGCTTGATGCAGAAGGCAGTGCTCCTCGACACGGCACGTATTGTGAGGAGGTTCCTCTCCCTGGAGCCCTAACCACTGGTAGCTTGGTCCCTGTACCCGATGCCGGTGGGCCACTATTTTTTATATTTTTAAATATATTTGGTTTTTTTTATATAGAATGTATTTAAAAATATAATTTATATGTATTTTAAGAGTAATAAAGAGAATAATAATAATATGTTAATATCTGTCGGGCATGCCGTCGTCCCGGAGAGTCACTCAGGCATATTATTTCGGGTTGTTCTCATCTGGCCAACGGCGAGTACTTGCACAGGCATAACCTAGTGGCCAGGATCATCCACCAGCAACTTGCTCTTCGATATGGCCATGTTGAGTCTGAGGTGCCGTACTATCGGTACACACCGGTGTCGGTTCTTGAAAATAGTCATGCATTGCTCTACTGGGACCGCTCTATTATCACGGACAGGACTATTGCTTGCAATAAGCCTGATATCGTGGTAGTCGACCGGCCCCAGCGCCGGGCAATGATCGTTGACATCACCATCCCGCATGACGAGAACCTCGTGAAGGCTGAGAAGGACAAAATCAGCAAGTACCTTGACTTGGCTCATGAGGTTACCGCCATGTGGGATGTCGATTCAACGATCATTGTCCCGATAGTCATTTCGGCGAACGGGCTGATAGCGAAGAGCTTCGACCAACACCTCAAGAGACTCTCGCTAGATGGTTGGGTCAAGGGTCAGATGCAGAAGGCGGTCATCCTCGACACGGCACGCATTGTCCGGAGGTTTCTCTCTCTGTGACCCCGACCGCCGGTAGCTTGGGCCCTGCCACGCAGCCGGTGGAGCACTATTTTTTATATTTTTAAATAGATGTTTTTTTATTTTTTAATATGTATTTAAAAATGTAATATATAAGTAATTTTAAAATGAATAAAGAGATAATAATAAATAATAATAAATTTTATTTCAGACTTTGTCCATATTTGTTACTAACAGTGAATCTTAACCTAGTGTTAGTAGTTAAATACTTGTGACTTTCATATGTAACCCTATCCAGTGTTCCATAAGTACAGAGTCCCACCGCGTGGTGCACACGTTCAGCATGCCGGGACCAAAACGCACCCGCGCCAGCATTGCTGCACTGCGCTTGCGCATGATGGCGTGGAAGCCGTCCACATGCGCCTCTGCGAACATACCACTCGCGCTACTGTATCGTGTTAGCCCCATCAGCACCCTGAACGCGTTATTTTATTGCACACGCAGAGCTTCGTATGCCCCCACCTTGTAATGTGTCCAATATTTTAAATGTAAAGTTTTTCAAATGCATTAAATTAGTACTTAATTATGGACGTGGAAGGTCACAAGGGGAGAGGTAGACCTAGAGAGAAGAGAGAGAGAAGATGGCTGTGTGAAAGATGACACGGCCCCGGAGTGAATGTTGAGATGACTGCAAGCAGAAATGAATAAAAAGAATATGTAATAACGGCAGGAAGATGCTTAATGATAATTTGAATGCGAGGAATTCCAGCCGAAGTGAATATATTTTGCAAGGAAATATGTTGCTTGTAGTTTAGAACACAGCTTGATCCAGTCAAGTCAATATTAAAAAGTAATAAGGATGATTATAAAGTTGTTATAAATATTTCATTTTAGTAATTTTTCACCTCTCCAGTTTACACCGGCTGAAGACCCGAGACGGCGTGCGGTTTTAGTCGGTTCAAGCCCGACGGGGGGGAGGGGGATACCCCCCGCCGGCCAGCGGGGGCTGTTATGTCAGGCTTGAAACGACTAAAACCGCAGGCCATCTAGGGTCTTCTGACGCCGGGCCCATAAAGCATATCCCTCGCTACCCGACGTCCAGTAGGTACTGTAGCGTCTGGGGGTTGGACGCCACAATACCTCGTGTTGATAATAAGATAAACACAGAGGAAGAAATTTAAATGGGCATTTATTATATCATCAAAGCTTCCTAAATCGGGTTTAGGGAGGTTTTTACGCGTATACTTTTATTTTACTGCGAACTAGGGAATCGCGAACTCCGCTCAAGGACTGAGCCTAAATTTATTGCACTATTATCTTCTCTTCGGCCGGCGGACCCGGGCGGCGCGTCTAGTCGCCCGCTGTCAGCCGCACAGCCGAATGCAGCTCCACGCCGCAATTGTTTTTTTTCCCTAAGCTAAATTTGAATGACAAAGTATTTTTATTTAAACTCTGACACATGATGGCCAGGAAACGAACCGTAGTGTGTGGGACGAGGTCCGAACACTACAGCAGCTACGCCCTTACTGGTCATTCATGTGACAGTAACATCGAACCCTAGATAAACTAAATCTGGGACAAAAAAAAAAATTATGCGAATTGTCCCTTACAATGGGAATAACGAAGCAATCTTTGTAATAATTAGTAAACGATAGTAGAATTTCAAATTATAGCAATTAAACTGTAATAAATACTGAAACACACGAACAAAGAAAAATTGCTTCATTCTTGGCCAGGCAAAAACCCAGGTTAAAAGAAACCTGACCACAATCAGCCTCATCAAAGAAAAGTTATTGGTATCACTTGCCGATACATTTTAAGGTTTGCCCTGAAAGGACTTAGTAACACAGTACTTTTAAGACCTACCTAACTAAAAAGAAAGATGACATAACTTGATCTGTCCTTACACATTATGCATGTGAAGCAGAGACTATGTCGCCTACACATTACTAAATTATTTTTAAAACAACATTAACGAGAAAGAACTTACTCTATAAAGAAAAGTCTGATCGAAAACTAACTTTCAATCATCGTCGGCGCTTATGTCCAGAACGATTTGACTCTCTTATAAAGTTTAGATCATAACTCTCAATATTGTACAAAAAATAATTGCCTAACTCCTACGCTAGAACATCACGAACATAAAAAACAAAACAAATCTATTTATCTTCCGCAGCGCAGCAATATGAAATAAACAGAGAACACATATTAATAATAAAATACTACTAGTTACTAGTTACGCTAGTACGAAATGCGGTTTTAGTCGGTTCAAGATAACACGTTATTCACTACGTGAATTATAATTCTACTAAGACTTATAGTCCTTATTGGCCCTATTGACCCGCAGACAACTATCAATGCTCTTGAAACATTCTGGAACAAGCCACCATCATAGCCATCTTCTCGTTGAGTACATAATATCACATAAAAGCACATAAAAGCAAAATAAACAACGATACTGATAAATGCGTCGCTCCAATTGTCGCACGACGTCTTTCTTCAAACGGTACGGGATCGATCCATTCACTGCCAACTGCAGAATGTTGGCGTTTCCGACTTCTGCGGAAACTAGCGCTTCACCAGCTGTAGCAACCACTAGCTCCTGTGGCAACCAGCACCTCTACCAGTTGTATGGAAACCGGCGTTCCTCCACACCAATTGTAGCTGTAGCAACCACCAGCTGTATGGAAACCGGCGCTCCTCCACCAGTTGTAGCTGTAGCAACCACCAGCTGTATGGAAACCGGCGTTCCTCCACCAGTTGTAGCGTCCGGGGGTTGGACGCCACAATACCTCGTGTTGATAATAAGATAAACACAGAGGAAGAAATTTAAATGGGCATTTATTATATCATCAAAGCTTCCTAAATCGGGTTTAGGGAGGTTTTTACGCGTATACTTTTATTTTACTGCGAACTAGGGAATCGCGAACTCCGCTCAAGGACTGAGCCTAAATTTATTGCACTATTATCTTCTCTTCGGCCGGCGGACCCGGGCGGCGCGTCTAGTCGCCCGCTGTCAGCCGCACAGCCGAATGCAGCTCCACGCCGCGATTGTTTTTTTTCCCTAAGCTAAATTTGAATGACAAAGTATTTTTATTTAAACTCTGACACATGATGGCCAGGAAACGAACCGTAGTGTGTGGGACGAGGTCCGAACACTACAGTACCTACGAACTAGAAAAAAATGATACCTACGTAATAGAAATCAGAATGGCTGCATCAGGTCGACCTAGAAGAGCTTATATGGACCAAATCAAGGAAAAGATTGAGGTCACGTCGTATAGGGAGGTTAAGGATAGGGCTGAATCCCGAGAAAGTTGGCGATTACTCCACCGACAAGAGCAGAGCTCTTAAATTAGTGATGATGATGCATTCTGATGTCTGTTATATGTGCTGTAGTCCTCGAGGAAGGCTGTCGTGATACCAGGCTACAATATTACTGATTTTGCCAGTCGCTATTGTGGTTAGCCAACCATCTCTCCCACCCATGTTAACATTCTTAGTAACTTTAAACAGCTATTGGGATTAATCATAAAACTATACTTAACTGTATATCGATCATACATAAATAAAACATAGCATATATAATATATGACATTTATTTTGATTATAATAAAAAGTAAACAATACTGTCGGCAGTTTACCTGAAAACAATTTATTATTTTCTCTTTTCACGACGTTTCAGTTGCTTTTCAGTACCTTTTCTTTTTTTTTTTTTTTCGTGCGGAAATCCCCTCGGATACCCCCCCGCCGGCCAGCGGGGGTGGTTATGTCGGGCTTGAACCGACTAAAACCGCACGCCGTCTCGGGTCTGCAGACGCCGGGGTGTAAGGTTGCCCTTAGAGCATATCCCTCGCACCCCGACTGACCCTGGGCCATCTCCGGTTTCATTCCCCACGGGTTTGGGTTTTCAGTACCTATGGTCAGGGGACTGACAGGACCATTGTGACCATGACTACTAGAAAGCAACTAGCTTTGAAATTGAATTTCATTATTTTTCGTACCCACGAAAATTTTGACTGAGAGGAATTAAAAAAAACACTGATACACGTATAGTATTCCTAACTAGAAGCAGGTATTATGCAAATATGTGCTTCTTACTTTGAAAATGACAGACTTTCATGTATTATTTTACCCCCTTAGGGGTGAAATTTTGAAAACCTATTTATATACGTTTACATTTATTTTATTTCTAACTAGAAGCAAACATAAACGGACTGCCATACAACTATCCAATCCTAACAAAAAAAATAAACAAACTTTTTAATAATAAAGTAAATTATAAAAGTAAATAAACAATAGCTCCCCAAAGTCTAACATACTTCCTCGCTTGTACATTTTGGCCTTGCCAGCTGTTAGTTCCCAAACTTAAAAGACATAAGACACTGGAAAATCTAAAAATGGAAAATGAGTAACTGACCTTATTAAAATTTATATTTTATTGATTGCCTGAAGCACACAAAACTCAATGCCATCGCTACTGCCATAGGGAGTGATCTCTCACTGGCAACCTTCTTACGATCAATGAACACCAGCGATAGACATTTTACCGAGGTAGGGTCCATCTGCGTGGATGTCATGTCGCAGAAGAAAGGCGTGGAGTGGATTACGAATTCCCTACCTCTACTACTACTATCGGACTCGTAGCTGGTAAACCGAGTGATGGAACCCCCAGTGGAAAGCCTGTGCCATGCCTCGCACGTCAGTCCGTCAGTCATGTTATTGACTTGCATATCGTAAGCTCTTTGGCGGACTCAGAAAGTTTGATAGCAGGTGGAACCTATTTCCAAATCATAAACCGTAAAATACCATTTTTAAATTATTCTTGTTATACTTCTTAATTATGACATACCAATTTGTTTTTATAATCTCTGTCTAAATTCCTTCATATGTATATATCTATACTCTGGTATATAGATAGGTTCCGTTCAAAAAAATAACAACTTACAATTTCTTCTTGATTTTAAAACACGTTTTTAGGACGATTCTAACGATACCTTAATCATATACCATAATCCATCCTACCATTTGGAAATTGACTGGGTAATGAAGAAATTTGCAAACATAACTTATCCTTGGCAGTCCAGCTAAAAAATTATGAAATTTAAGCCGTAATTATGCAAAACGAGTGATAAAAGTAAGTTTGAAAATGTCTAACGCTTATTGCAAGCAGACCCACCAATGGATCTCTGAATACTGTAATGTCTCCAAAGCCCAAGTGGGTCCTCAGTGATTTTACTATCTTCGAAGACCATTTAATGTTTTTGATCCCATCAAGCAGACCCACCAGGTCTCTCAACACTGACATGTCTCCAAAGACCTCCTGAGTGGTAGGACCCATGGAATAAATAGCATTTTTAAGTGTATTTCCATTTATCTACTTTGATTACTTCGCCCCACAGCGCTCGATCTCCCCACTCCCGAAGTGTGACGCAATTTCTGTTCTAAATCGCTCGCTTAGTAGTGTACATACTCGTAGAAGTCGCTGATGCACAAATGTAATAGTTGCACATGTAACGATAAATATTCCTGGCTGTTCATATTCTTATTCTTATTCAGAAAATTCTACATTCAATTTTTATCGATGCAGCGATACTCGCAGTCCAGTGTTTTAGACTCGAGAAATAAACTCAATTGTTGCGATTCTACTGTGTGCATTGTTATAAATATATTGAACGAAGCGTCACTGACGGGATGGGCTTTAAAAGATAAATGCGAATGTACTTAAATACGTAATATCACATTACAGCTCAGTCGAGGAATATGAGCATGATTTTGCTCTGGTAATGTGTCGTTACCCATCAACATTTAGATATCATGAAAACCCGTCAATAAAAATAATGAAATAGTACTTTTCACTTGGGAAACCCGTTCTTTTATTTATCCTATCAGACGAAATTCTCAAAATAAAACACTGCATTCACATGGCTTATTACCATTCGCTCGAAATCGATACTTACCTATTGCTCAGTAGGATTTGTGCTAAAATAAAAATAAATCAAACAAAAATTTACTGAATTTACGGATTCTAGAATACCAGTTAACATACTCTGATACTTTTCTTTTTAAATATATACATATCATACATAGAAATAAACAAATAAAAAAGAAGAAGTGTTAAGGCTTTCCAGCTCAATATACTGAAGTAACGCGTTAACTGACTTCTACATCTAAGAGAACCTAATGGAATTACAAAGCTCTCAGGCAGAGTGATTTTCTGGGCACTACTGAAGCAACATACCAGCATGAAGCCAACTTGATGGAACGGGTTACCGTGGCCTACAAATTATTACAACATCAGATATTTTTTAATCCTTTTTAGGGTTCCGTAGCCAAATGGCAAAAAACGGCACCATTATAGATTCGTTATGTCTGTCTGTCTGTCCGTCCGTATGTCACAGCCACTTTTTTCCGAAACTATAAGAACATTACTTACTATTGAAACTTGGTAAGTAGATGTATTATGTGAACCGCATTAAGATTTTCTCATAAAAATAGAAAAAAAAACAATACATTTTGGGGGTTTCCCCATACTTAGAACTGAAACTCAGTTTTTTTTTTTCATCGAACCCATACTTGTGGATAGGTCTTCAAAAATCATATTGAAATTTCTAATATCACATTTTTTTGTAAACTGGATAGTTTGCGCGCGAGACACCTCCAAAGTGGTAAAATGTGTGTCATTGTAACTTCTAAAATAAGAAAATGATAAAACTAGAACTATATGATGTACATTACCATGTAAACTTCCACCGAAAATTGGTTTGAACGTGATCTATTAAGTAGTTTTTTTTTAATACGTCATATATCGTAAACGACAATTTACCTTTCATTCAATCAACTCTAATATAAAAATTAACAAAAAAAAATATTATGTTACTTGTTACTACGGAACCCTTCATGGGCGAGTCCGACTCGCACTTGGCCGCTATTTTAGTTAGTGTAATTATTACACCAACATATTAGACGATACTTTAACATTCAACTATCACATAGATCTTCTTTCAACCAGAATTCGCAAACTCATGTTCGTTTTTAAAAACTTGCGCCACATAACGAATAAGAAGATCCTTAAAATGATCTGTATATCTTTATGCCAACCCATTTTATCATTTTATCATAAATCAGAAACTACACATTCACTCTCTCACTAAATATCAAAGCAAAAAAACTGTCTCAAATTGGTTGAAATCTCTCAGTTATGAAGAAACTGAAAATTTAATATGTATTCCAACGTAAGTCATCACCAATAAATAATAAATCTGTCGGCTGTGTTCACACTGTTTACCAAGATGCTCAGATTATACCATAGGAACGTTTGCAAACGAGACATATACATATACACAAACACACAGAGAGACACACACATGCACATACACATACATGCACGCACATACACACACACACACATTAGTATTAACTTGGTCATCTCACAAAATTATTATGACACCTATGTCTATTTACTTTATACAGTTTCTCCAAGTACATTTCCCGTAACACCTTCTTATCTAGAGTTAGGAGAGGCTGGTCATCTGTCATACAGGTTCCCACCAAGTACGGATACCAGTTCTCTCACACAGATCTCACCTTGTAGATGATGTAAAACTAGGTCTTAAGCTATTTGTTATTGTTATGCTTTACAGTGAGAAGAAATAAATTATTTTATTTTATTTATTTATTATATTATTATTAATATTCTCGCTAACCTTTCCAGCTTCTCTACAGTTCTGGCATAGTCCTTCCTCACGCTTTGCGTCGTTGCATCGATGCAACTCGAAACAATGTTAAGACCATGATGATGTAAGCCGACCGGAATGACATAACACACGACCCCAAAAGATTAGAACAACATCAGGCAGATAGTGATGAAAACAGAAAAAAACCCTTCCAATATTTTTGGTATAAATAATACTACACTGATCACATTCATATGTTGAAAAACGGCCGGTCAGAAGCACTTGACATGAAAGGTTTATCGACAGTAGAAGAAGCTTGTAGTTGTTATACAGAAGCAAGTGACGGGCTGTTGACTCTGCCTACCCCGAATAGAGAAAAGCTTGCGTATCTGTATGTATGTGTTAAGACATTCTTAAGTATCCTACTTCCAACTTTTATTTTATTTTTATTTTATATTATTTAGTAAACTGATTGTAAGTTTGGATCTAACGGATAAACAGATTTGGCTGAAATTTGATATAGGGATAGATTATAATCTGGGAAAACACATAGGCTAGTATCCCTAGAATAGGTTTTAGGGAAACGAGAACGAGAACAGAATTGCATACGGCCCGCGAAGCCGCAGGCAACAGCTAGTATTTGATAATATTATATTCAAAATGTAGGACGCCTAAATATAAAAGATAAGTATCTGTTAACACGTTATAGTTACATATGAGGTTATTGATCGATATTGACAGAATACCACCCGCCGTGATGTAAGTTTTTCCGTTGATACTTACATCGTATCATACTTACCATCAAGCCAAACACAAATACCAACAAACCAAGTAATGGAACACGCACCAGGAGTAAACCGTTGAATATCGAGACTTGGTTGATGTTATTTGTGTTATTTCGAGGCCTGTCATTTACCGAAACAAAATTATTTTAAGTTAGTTAGCGACAAAAGCGGCAGAACGCTTACAAAACTAACGATCTTTATATCTCATTAATTAATGCACACGCATACAGGACGGCCCCTGTGGCGTAGCGGTAGTGCATTCGACTGCTACGACAGGGGGCGCGGGTTCGATTCCCGCTCAGTGCAAATATTTGTATGAATGAATGAAATGTATTTGCATTGGTCTGGGTGTTTCTATGTATAATATGTATGTATTTACAAAAAAAAGTATATAAGTATGTTTATCCGCATTCTGGAACCCATAACACAAGCTAGTTAAACTATGCTTACTTTGGGTCTAGAAAGCGCCGTGTTTATATATATTATCTTAGTCTAACCCTGGGGTTATCCTTTCGAGGGCTTACCCGGGGTGCCCGGCAATGGACACTTGGGCAAGACACCGTGCGGTTTTAGTCGATGCACGACGTAACCGCGCCCGCTGGCTGGCGGGGGGGTATCCGAAGGGATTTCCGCACGTAAAAAAAAAAGGGCTAGTAGGGGTCTTAGTAGGCGCTTATGGCTAAGTAGTAACCGATAAGCAATACTAACCAGTCTTGGGATGGGTGACCATTCTTAACACATTGAGACCTAACGAGGTCTCAATGTGCCACATAACGCAGAGGCGTTAACTGGCACATTTTGACAGTTTTTCCCGATTGAAAGGAAAACTAGAGGTCGTACAAAAACGTGCCGCATATAAAAATGAGTATTTTTCAAAAACAAGTCGAATGAGTTCAGTAGTCTTCAACCGGCCTAGTAGATCTCCGATAAATTGTGAGAAACCGTGCTTTTCGCGCGAAAGGTTGAAAGTTCATAACTTACGTTTTGATTAATATAAAGAGTTGAAAATTAGACATATTTTAGATTTTGTGGACCTTAAATTTTCCTGTGAGTTTTAATAAAACCGATTTATAAGTTTTCGCGTAACTTAGGGAAAAGTAAAAAGATTTTCTTTTGCAAAACTACCTAAAAAATCTACGATGATTTTCCAACGATTTTATATGAAGAGATTATCAACAACTTAATATATTATCGTTGTCGTGGACCAACTGCAAGTATTGAAAAAGTTGAAATATAAAATAGTTGGAAACATCACACAGAACTAAACATCAGCTGTCAAAATGCACTTCTTAGATTATTTCAATTCTCAATAAATAAATTCACTTTCTTTGTTATTTCCTTGGTATTCTAAAATGTGTACTTAAAAGCTCTATTGTCTAGAATTGTCATAGCAGGTAAAAGCAGCCGCATTCACATGGCTTATTACCATTCGCTCGAAATCGATACTTACCTATTGCTCAGTAGGATTTGTGCTAAAATAAAAATAAATCAAACAAAAATTTACTGAATTTACGGATTCTAGAATACCAGTTAACATACTCTGATACTTTTCTTTTTAAATATATACATATCATACATAGAAATAAACAAATAAAAAAGAAGAAGTGTTAAGGCTTTCCAGCTCAATATACTGAAGTAACGCGTTAACTGACTTCTACATCTAAGAGAACCTAATGGAATTACAAAGCTCTCAGGCAGAGTGATTTTCTGGGCACTACTGAAGCAACATACCAGCATGAAGCCAACTTGATGGAACGGGTTACCGTGGCCTACAAATTATTACAACATCAGATATTTTTTAATCCTTTTTAGGGTTCCGTAGCCAAATGGCAAAAAACGGCACCATTATAGATTCGTTATGTCTGTCTGTCTGTCCGTCCGTATGTCACAGCCACTTTTTTCCGAAACTATAAGAACATTACTTACTATTGAAACTTGGTAAGTAGATGTATTATGTGAACCGCATTAAGATTTTCTCATAAAAATAGAAAAAAAAACAATACATTTTGGGGGTTTCCCCATACTTAGAACTGAAACTCAGTTTTTTTTTTCATCGAACCCATACTTGTGGATAGGTCTTCAAAAATCATATTGAAATTTCTAATATCACATTTTTTTGTAAACTGGATAGTTTGCGCGCGAGACACCTCCAAAGTGGTAAAATGTGTGTCATTGTAACTTCTAAAATAAGAAAATGATAAAACTAGAACTATATGATGTACATTACCATGTAAACTTCCACCGAAAATTGGTTTGAACGTGATCTATTAAGTAGTTTTTTTTTAATACGTCATATATCGTAAACGACAATTTACCTTTCATTCAATCAACTCTAATATAAAAATTAACAAAAAAAAATATTATGTTACTTGTTACTACGGAACCCTTCATGGGCGAGTCCGACTCGCACTTGGCCGCTATTTTAGTTAGTGTAATTATTACACCAACATATTAGACGATACTTTAACATTCAACTATCACATAGATCTTCTTTCAACCAGAATTCGCAAACTCATGTTCGTTTTTAAAAACTTGCGCCACATAACGAATAAGAAGATCCTTAAAATGATCTGTATATCTTTATGCCAACCCATTTTATCATTTTATCATAAATCAGAAACTACACATTCACTCTCTCACTAAATATCAAAGCAAAAAAACTGTCTCAAATTGGTTGAAATCTCTCAGTTATGAAGAAACTGAAAATTTAATATGTATTCCAACGTAAGTCATCACCAATAAATAATAAATCTGTCGGCTGTGTTCACACTGTTTACCAAGATGCTCAGATTATACCATAGGAACGTTTGCAAACGAGACATATACATATACACAAACACACAGAGAGACACACACATGCACATACACATACATGCACGCACATACACACACACACACATTAGTATTAACTTGGTCATCTCACAAAATTATTATGACACCTATGTCTATTTACTTTATACAGTTTCTCCAAGTACATTTCCCGTAACACCTTCTTATCTAGAGTTAGGAGAGGCTGGTCATCTGTCATACAGGTTCCCACCAAGTACGGATACCAGTTCTCTCACACAGATCTCACCTTGTAGATGATGTAAAACTAGGTCTTAAGCTATTTGTTATTGTTATGCTTTACAGTGAGAAGAAATAAATTATTTTATTTTATTTATTTATTATATTATTATTAATATTCTCGCTAACCTTTCCAGCTTCTCTACAGTTCTGGCATAGTCCTTCCTCACGCTTTGCGTCGTTGCATCGATGCAACTCGAAACAATGTTAAGACCATGATGATGTAAGCCGACCGGAATGACATAACACACGACCCCAAAAGATTAGAACAACATCAGGCAGATAGTGATGAAAACAGAAAAAAACCCTTCCAATATTTTTGGTATAAATAATACTACACTGATCACATTCATATGTTGAAAAACGGCCGGTCAGAAGCACTTGACATGAAAGGTTTATCGACAGTAGAAGAAGCTTGTAGAGTGTTATACAGAAGCAAGTGACGGGCTGTTGACTCTGCCTACCCCGAATAGAGAAAAGCTTGCGTATCTGTATGTATGTGTTAAGACATTCTTAAGTATCCTACTTCCAACTTTTATTTTATTTTTATTTTATATTATTTAGTAAACTGATTGTAAGTTTGGATCTAACGGATAAACGGATTTGGCTGAAATTTGATATAGGGATAGATTATAATCTGGGAAAACACATAGGCTAGTATCCCTAGAATAGGTTTTAGGGAAACGAGAACGAGAACAGAATTGCATACGGCCCGCGAAGCCGCAGGCAACAGCTAGTATTTGATAATATTATATTCAAAATGTAGGACGCCTAAATATAAAAGATAAGTATCTGTTAACACGTTATAGTTACATATGAGGTTATTGATCGATATTGACAGAATACCACCCGCCGTGATGTAAGTTTTTCCGTTGATACTTACATCGTATCATACTTACCATCAAGCCAAACACAAATACCAACAAACCAAGTAATGGAACACGCACCAGGAGTAAACCGTTGAATATCGAGACTTGGTTGATGTTATTTGTGTTATTTCGAGGCCTGTCATTTACCGAAACAAAATTATTTTAAGTTAGTTAGCGACAAAAGCGGCAGAACGCTTACAAAACTAACGATCTTTATATCTCATTAATTAATGCACACGCATACAGGACGGCCCCTGTGGCGTAGCGGTAGTGCATTCGACTGCTACGACAGGGGGCGCGGGTTCGATTCCCGCTCAGTGCAAATATTTGTATGAATGAATGAAATGTATTTGCATTGGTCTGGGTGTTTCTATGTATAATATGTATGTATTTACAAAAAAAAGTATATAAGTATGTTTATCCGCATTCTGGAACCCATAACACAAGCTAGTTAAACTATGCTTACTTTGGGTCTAGAAAGCGCCGTGTTTATATATATTATCTTAGTCTAACCCTGGGGTTATCCTTTCGAGGGCTTACCCGGGGTGCCCGGCAATGGACACTTGGGCAAGACACCGTGCGGTTTTAGTCGATGCACGACGTAACCGCGCCCGCTGGCTGGCGGGGGGGTATCCGAAGGGATTTCCGCACGTAAAAAAAAAAGGGCTAGTAGGGGTCTTAGTAGGCGCTTATGGCTAAGTAGTAACCGATAAGCAATACTAACCAGTCTTGGGATGGGTGACCATTCTTAACACATTGAGACCTAACGAGGTCTCAATGTGCCACATAACGCAGAGGCGTTAACTGGCACATTTTGACAGTTTTTCCCGATTGAAAGGAAAACTAGAGGTCGTACAAAAACGTGCCGCATATAAAAATGAGTATTTTTCAAAAACAAGTCGAATGAGTTCAGTAGTCTTCAACCGGCCTAGTAGATCTCCGATAAATTGTGAGAAACCGTGCTTTTCGCGCGAAAGGTTGAAAGTTCATAACTTACGTTTTGATTAATATAAAGAGTTGAAAATTAGACATATTTTAGATTTTGTGGACCTTAAATTTTCCTGTGAGTTTTAATAAAACCGATTTATAAGTTTTCGCGTAACTTAGGGAAAAGTAAAAAGATTTTCTTTTGCAAAACTACCTAAAAAATCTACGATGATTTTCCAACGATTTTATATGAAGAGATTATCAACAACTTAATATATTATCGTTGTCGTGGACCAACTGCAAGTATTGAAAAAGTTGAAATATAAAATAGTTGGAAACATCACACAGAACTAAACATCAGCTGTCAAAATGCACTTCTTAGATTATTTCAATTCTCAATAAATAAATTCACTTTCTTTGTTATTTCCTTGGTATTCTAAAATGTGTACTTAAAAGCTCTATTGTCTAGAATTGTCATAGCAGGTAAAAGCAGCCCAGTAAATTAATAATCTAGAAATGAATGATAACTTTGACCAAGTAAAGTCAATAGCAAGAAGTTTGAATAATTTACCCGGTGTGACGTAAAACGATACCGACTATAAGCCCTATTTCCGTGTAGCATGGGTTCATAATCAAATCAGTTCTTTGGTAAGGTTCGAACCCCAGATTTCGAGTAGACTAGCTACAACATGTGCTATTGTATAAAAGTCGCTCTTGCCCCGGATAGAGGAGTTTCAACACCCGTAGCCGTCTCAAAGCCGTCAAACTAGGGTCAGCGGTACCCCGGTGCGATGGAATTGCCATATTGGGCCACCTTTAATGAGACCCGAAACAGTATGGTTTTATTCGGTTCAAGTCCGACATAACCAACGCTACTAGTCACATATAGCTACATAGCTATAACTACAACTTCATAACAAAAGTTGAGCTTGAGTCACAGAATACATTATGCCTAAGTATACATAAGACGCAAAATTGCACGGTTCAGGTACATGACATGTCATTAAATCGATTGTATGCCAAGCAACCCCTCATTATATCAGTACTTATTGATGCAATAATGATGGATCGTTTTTCGTTGGATGATACGCTAGGCATGAGACATACTTGCAATTTCAAATACCAGGCCTTCATGGTACGGGTATCAACGTATACCAAGGTATAAAAACCAAGTCTGAAAATACTTATAAATGAATACATTTTGTATTTATCGAAATTGATTGAAATATAGGTATGATATAATTCATAACCGCCCCCGCTGGCCGGCGGGGGGGTATCCGAAGGGATTTCCGCACGAAAAAAAAAATACTATACTTCTCACAAATTTCTATATTTACGTCACGTAGGCAACTTTTCTTTATGAAATCATAAGAACTTCATCATTTGAATTCGTTTAAAGGTGCAAAAATCAAATTTGTTAATGTTCATACGAAATTTGTAGATACTTTGTAATGAACATCGTTAAGTTATAATAGGTATAATATAAATATTCCTACCACTAATTTGAATTCTCTATCCGTAATATCATAAATATTTATTTTATATAAAGTAATTGTAACCCAAATTAATTTCAAAAATCATTACATGCTTAAAACTTATAGGTACCTATTTATTTCATCATCATCATCATCATTTCAGCCAAACTACGCCCACTGCTGGGCATAGGCCTCCCCCAAGAATCTCCACAACGAAGAATCAAATTCAAACGACCACACAATACAATTTCCTTCCAAGCTTTCGCATAGCTTCGCAACCCGGTCATGATATTAATAGTTTCAAGGTAATATTATGAACCGCATGGGATGTATATAAGAATTTGGTTTGAAAACCTGTACTAATAAATACCTACACCTCATCCCTAGCACTCGCTAACACAGTCGGACGTAACAATACATAATTCGTTAATTTGCTTCCAATGGGAACATTTTCAGATGCTACATTTTCAAATAACTTATAGGTACATATAAATCTTAGGTACAAATGAAAAGAAATTCGCTATTAATATTATTGTATTATTCATTAATAGTCAATGGGAAGGTGAAATTTAAATGTTGCTTATAGATTTGTTTTAGTCGTAAATGGACTGGCAAGCATAACAATGTAATGTTACCTGTAAGAGACTCCCGCCATGCCCTTCGTAGCAGGTTACTTGTGATAGGTACTGTTCCTACTGAGAGATCATAATCAAATACCGATAAAATATATGCGCATGATTACAATAATGAATAGTACATTACTTTCATGCAATAATGTAAAAATGTAGCTACGATTCTTTTTGCATTCATTCGCATTTCGACGACCAAGTAAGGAAGGAGTAGACAAAGACTTTAATTATTCATATGCCTACGCAATAACGTTAATAGAAATTACTAACATTGAAAGTTAAAAAGTCCACGGTTATATTATTTCAAAACTAATAACAGTTAAGTGAATGTGAATAATAGCTACCTATTAGGGTCGTATTTAAACGCTGGCATCCACTTAAATGGCTGAAGAGCATCTAGGCAATTTGTTGAACGAAAAGTTTAACCAGACGGCTGAGTCTTTTAGTTAAATTGGGCTGTCTGCTGGATTTTCGTCCAATATCAAAAGTAACCTAACACGAACCCATTCCGTGTCGGGATGTGCTGTTTTGATGACTATTTAGCATCGTGGTGAAAAAAGAAATAAATTTGAATCACTTGACTGAGTCTTAGCATCTTCAATACAGGTTGTATTTAACTAAGTGGCTGGGCCCTCTTTTGAGGCAATTTTCACTGGCAGAAAGCTGCTATTATAAGAGGTAATTTTAGCAAATTTTAACAACTAATTTTAGCAAATTTTAATGTGAAAAAAGAGTTAGGGTTCCGTGTAAAAAGCACCGCGTTGGCACAACTAGTTGGTGAATAAAGTGTGAATTATCAGATTCTTTTTTGGACTACGTGTGGTAAATAACAATATAAAAACGTTGTTTTATTTTCTGAGCGGTTTATTGTCATTAAAAAAACACTAAAAACTACTACATCGTTGAGGTGTTTTCCCATGAACGTCACGTTCATGTCACTTTTCTTCTTCATCCGAGCTCTAATCTCGGTAGTATTCAAAACTTGGAACCCGGGTGCCGGTCTCCTAGTCCGCCTTGCCATACTACTTGAGATTCAGATGTTTCAACTATTGACTTATCTATTATTCATACGTTTAGAACTAAAATGAACGGCCACAGAAGATGACATATCTATTTATAGGATGCCTCAAATAATACGCATAGGCCTAATCTAGTCCAAGCTTAATCTAGACACCACAATGTATCCTTACAGCCATCTGTTGCTTTCGCAGTAAAAAAGTAGAGCAGCAAAGCATTAGTTGAGAATTCGCAAATATTAAATTTACCTATATTAATTGCCATACAATTGTTTTATAGATATTTATTCATTGAAGTTATATCTACTGAATCCCAGAAACGGTCTCACCGATTTTAGTGAAAATTAGTATACAGGGGTTTTCGGGGCGATTTATCGATCTAAATCAAACGAACCGTTGATCAAAACTATTAAGCTATTTTGCTGGGTAAAGAAATTCAACGGCATTTGCCTCCAAAAAATTATAACCTATAATCTGTCTACTGTTTAAAACCATTCCCAAATTAAGTTTCAAAGCCTGTGATCTATCCCTGTACGTCAAAAATATTTTTGACTGATCGAAAATTCTTACAGAAAAATAATCATTTAGTTTTGCCACTTTCATTCGCAATATAAAGTGCTTAACATTGGCTCGTAGTTTATTTTTGACAAGCTTTTCAGCTTCCAACTGCTGCATTATATGTTCAGACATTGCTTTTGATGATGCAGTGTCTAGTTTCATTTTAGGGTCTGTACCTGATGCAGGTTTTATATTTTCGATATAAGAATCTTTCGGGTCCAGGTGAGAGTCCATCAGGAGCATTTTAAGTACTGGTGGATCGTTCAAACTATGCCATTTCCATCGACAAGGATTTCCGATTTTAGGATCAACTACTACACCTTCTGACTGATTGTATTTCATTCTGTGGAAGAGACAAGACAGAATATAAATGTAATCTATACTAATATTCTAAAGAATAGGCCGAATTTGGTGAGTTTGTTTATATGTCTGGGGTAATCTTCGGATACACTGTACTTTCTAAAAAGGCTTTTACCTTTTATAACCTTTTAATTTGGTAGACACATTATCCCCGATGGACATATGCTATATATTATTTGTAAATAGCTTGAATTTAAAAAAACTCATATAAACTGAAGCAAAGCGAGCGCGGGTTGCTAGTCAATACAAATAAATAAAATTGAATTGTCTGTTTGGAACTTCAAAATAACAACTTTGCAATGAATGCATATGAATTTATACACGGTACTTACAACAAAACACCTTTTTTTTTTTTTTTTTTTCGTGCGGAAATCCCCTCGGATACCCCCCCCCCCCGGCCAGCGGGGGCGGTTATGTCGGGCTTGAACCGACTAAGTTATTTTTTCAAGTTTTGACTGCCTGTATTTCTGTTTGAATTAGGTTATTGTTGGAACGGCTGGGCCGATTTTGTTGAGACTTTCACTGGCAGATAGGTAATATTACTAGGCGTAAGATAGGCTACTTTAATTTTAGTAATAGAATTAGGGATCCGCGCATTAAAATTAAAACCCTAATATCTAAATCAACGGTGGCAAAATCGCGGGCATAGCTAATATAGAATAAAATATTTTACATCCTCGTCAAATGACGAAATGACTTACTTAGCAATTTACTTTCAAACTTACATCGATGGGCCCAAGTGGAAATACTTAATGATATGGTATCCTAAATGACGCGTTAGAGCAAAAATGATTTGCAAGTATAGGATGGAGAAATTTAGTGAAATTACGTTTGAGTATGAAAGAGTATGTGTGATGAGTGAATGCAATTTACAAGGCGAATAAAAAAAAATGGTGGCGTATGGGACTCTGCCAGAATATTTCAAGCCCAAACAAATCTATACTGTTAGCCTTAACAACGGCTGATTAACGAACAAGGCTCTGGATGAGTCAGTCCTATCGAGGTTGAAAATCAGACGGCAATCGCGCCTACAATGATGATGTTGAGGTGTACATGGATGCGACAATATTACTTTCATATTTAAATAATGTTGTGATTGTAAAATCCGCTTATATTATGATAGTTTACCGGACATTTCCAGTGATGTCGTATATTACACCGTTTCCAAGAAAATCAAACTCAGCTAGTATAGTCGGCACATTTTCCTTTGTACTCCCAACTTGCTCGGAACTGTATACAATGCAGCGAGGATCATGATCATTATCTAAAAATGTAAAAATTAAGAAGTAACCACTTCCATGATGAGAAGAAGCATGTCCATCATAGACATGTTGATAATGCATACAAATACACGACAACCTATGTGGTGTAGCGGTAGTACGTCCGACTGCTAACTCAGAGGTCACAGGTTCGATTCCAGCTCAGTGCAAATATGTAAATTCGCATTGGTTTGGGTGTTTCTATGTGTATGTATTTATTTATAAAAAAAGTATCTAAGTATGTTTATCCGCATTCTAGAACCCATATGACAAGCACTGCTTAGTTTGGGTCTAGATGGCGCTGTGTAAAGTGTCCCAGAGGATTTATTATTATTATTTATTATTAGATAATACTATCATAGGTGGGTAACAATACTTTGCTATTCGGGCTTCACCAATTTTTTATTACCTACTTAATTTTTTTTCCCTTTTAAAAGAATGTTAGTAGGTAACCGAAAATTACTAGTATTTCCCCTTACCCCAAATTGCTTGTGTTAGAAGTGGATTCACTTCGGAAGTGAAGGTAATGGTCAGGATTCGAAACCGGGACGTTTCGATCTTAAAACCAACTCCTTAACCACTAAACTAACGACGCTTTAATTATATTAATAATAATTAAACAAGTGTAAACTCACCTACAAGTGTACGAAAATTTAAAAAGAACAGTTTTATAAAAACCCCCTTTTTAGGGTTCCGTAGTCAAATGGCAAAAAACGGAACCCTTATAGTTTCGTCATGTCTGTCTGTCTGTCCGTCCGTATGTCCCAGCCACTTTTTTCTGAAATTATAAGAATTATTATCGAGGAAGGCTATAAGCTATATATCATTACGCTGCTACCCAGGAGAGCGGAGCAGAAACCGTAAATGTCAACAAATTGGGCATATTTCCATGCATTATTTTAGAACCAATGGAATATTCCCGATCGTCCCCACTGGGTACGAGTGGGAAAAAAACTTACGTTCGTCCCCAGTGGTAACGATTGGAACTTTTTATTTCCCACTCGTCCCGCTATAGACGTGAGTCAAAATGCAATAATCGCAAATACATTATAGTAAAATATTAGTTACCTGTAGATAGTTTTCTTCTTCTATTTATTAGTTATTATAGTTAATTATTACAACGGAGTCCCGTTTCGCGGGGCTCCTATTTCTAAGTGCATTATCACAAGTGACCTAATACAAGGATTATTGCGGAGGTCTCGCAGAGACTTCCTCTCCACCCTTCCAACCTATATCTATCCGTACTAATTATCTCAGACTTTTAAAATTATTTTCAATCAAAAACATTGTTCAGTCTTTCTCAGAAAGTGGTAATCCGTGAAATCTCTTATTAAAAGCCCCATGTATTTTGACTCTCTGTGTATAGCGAGTGGGAAATAAAATTTCCAATCGTCACCACTGAGGACGAACGAAACTTTTTTTTCCCACTCGTACCCAGTGGAGACAACAGGGTGGGGATGACCGGGAATAAAGTGAACCAACAATATTAATAATATGAATAAATATATAAAATGGAGGCCACGAAAGCGATGTATGCCATGGGCGAAGCCGCGACGGACAGTTAGTCGTATATATTTTTTGCCTCATATTACTTGTATGAAAGAGGTCACTGCATATGAACAAAGGCATCAAGCAGCGGATGGTCTTACCGACCTAGCCAGGCAACAGTTGTTTGTGGTAATGCACACTTCATAGTACATGGTTTATTCATTCATACTTTGCTCTGTCAAATCAAATATTAAGGTAATGTCCGCCGGCTAAAGGGTCTTTCTATTGTAATTGAGTTAAACAATCCAATTTAACACAAAGTAAAGAAAGTTTACACTGATTACGTTCTAAAAGCTCCGGAGACGTCATACTTCAAATTTTCCTTGTGATAATTATTTGCGATGACCTTATTGGGTTTACACGTTGGGAGGAAAATACCACCGAAAACAAATATTTAAGATTCTGTAGATAGGTAAATAACTGAATAATTGTTGAGGGTTCAAAATGATAGGGAGTGTAAACTAGGTAAACTTTTTACTTACATATGGGATTATAATTGTTAAGTTTTATTCTAACGGTGCATATTAGGTTGTGTACCTTTTTTTTTTTCGTGCGGAAATCCCTTCGGATACCCCCCCGCGTGCCAGCGGAGGCGGTTATGTCGGGCTTAAACCGACTAAAACCGCACGCCGTCTCGGGTCTACAGACGCCGGGATGTAAGGTTGCCCATAGAGCATATCCCTCGCACCCCGACTGACCCTGGGCCATCTCCGGTTTCGAGATGGCCCCCTCGGGTTTGGGAACCACACTTATATAAATTTTCCATTTTCCTTTTCATACTAAGTTCAAATTTGAAATCAGAATAGCGAAACAAATCCCCGATAAAACAGCCTATTGTCACATCATCATATATTTTTTATTATATCCATGTTTTTAACACACCTCTGCCTACCCCTTCGGGGATACAGGCGTGAAGTTATGTTATGTTATGTGTTTATGTTTTTAAACCAACGTTCATAGTTGTGTGTAGTTTCTTCTATAAGACGTAGTTACATGATGTAACGTTTACTCCTAATTAAATCGTCTTTAAATAATAAGATCCCAGCATCACCACACATCAATCGTTTTCACAAAACTAAAATGTATGTGATAAAGTAGTGTATGTAGCCTTGATAGTATGCATACTTGCTAGCTTGTACCGGTGTCCATATGTCAGTAATCAGGTGCTAAACGTAGGTTAACTACCAACGGTAGAACAGGTTTTCTGTTAAAAATGAGATAATGTCTTAAGTTTGCGCAAGTTATTTTGTGAAAATAAGTGATGTCTGGTGATGCTGGGATCTTGGGCCATTACAGTGATTGCTAAGCTTTTCACGTATTCGGTCGTGAGCGAGTAAACTATGATTTCAAATTTGTAACAAGAATCTTATTTCATATTTGTGATTTACTCGATGACGCGATGGTAAAGCATTGAAACCTGTGTCTCTTCATACTTGAGCTCCATATATTTGCGAATAAAGACGACTCAAAAACGAATCTATACTAACCTTTCGTACTATAATATTCCAGAGCCTTAACGCCATTTCTATAAAGCCACACACCACCCCCATTGTCATAGACTTCAGCAAGTAACTCTCCGCTGTCATAGTAAAAATTTCGTTTAGTTTTATTCCTCTCAAACCAGTTATTTTTCTCATTACTTGGCTCCATTCTGTACAAGTTCATCTGTGCATAAGAATTAATCAATAAATGAAAGTGATGTAGTACCTGATATAAATTCTGTTTCAATAAAGTACCTGCATAGGAATCGTTTCAAATGGACTCCTAATTCAAGGACATAAAATCAAGAGAAAGAGTTACTTGTGTGCGATGAGGCTGTACAGATGTTCAGCATAACTGCAACGCTTTAGGCGCGTTTCTGTTGAAAATTATAACCAATCACGCCAATTTTAAATGCCACAAACCATTGTATATAGACTAGAAAGGGTACGAAAATCTATAAAAATAAATAAAATTGAACTGTTTTTGATATTAAAATAACAGTTTTAAATAAATGCATGAGTGTATTGCGATACCTATAACAAAAAAGGAAATATTGTAATTTTTGTCTGTCTGTCTTTTGAAGGAGGTAATCTTTGGACCCGGCGTCTGAAGACCCGAGACGGTGTGCGGAGACGGCTCGCACCGACTAAAACCGCACGCCGTCTCGGGTCTTCAGACGCCGGGGTGTAAGGTTACCCATAGAGCATATCCCTCGCACCCCGACTGACCCTGGGCCATCTCACCACTAACAGCATCGCTCATCCTGTCTCCTCTCAAAGCAGAGGAGTACGGATAGCGATGTGTTCCCGCCACGTTGGGTATTGGTCGACGATCAATGCCAACCCTATGAAGGAGAAGCCATTGACCACCGCCCAGGGTGTACCGGCCGCTCCGATTCCGTTCCCCCCGGACTGCATCGGAATCGGAGCGACACTCGAGGAGGTTACCCAACACAATCTTTGGAATACCTGGACTGATTTTGACGAAACTTTCACTGGAAGATAGGTAATATTATAAGGCGTATCATAGGCTACTTATAGTTTAAAGTTTCACGCAGAAAATTAAAAAAACTCACAAAATTAAAATCGCCACTGCTAGTATTTTATAAAAATGGTCACTTCAGGAAGACAGTGGTCTTATCCGGAAATCGGATCACGGTGAAGTAGGCGGGCATAGTAGGACTTCAGTCTCTCTTTCTGTGAGGTGAGCCTTTTCTTTTATACCAGTTAAGTGGCAGACAAGCACACTGCCCACCAGATGTGAAGTGCTGGGTACCGTGGCCTATGGACGTGTGCAACGCCAGGGGCGTCACACTCGCGCTACCGAGCCTATAGAAGACCTTCTAATGGCCTTCTTGAAGAATGCTATATTGTAGTCGCTTGGGAAAACCGCAGCAGAGAGATCATTAAATAGTTTGAGCGTGCGCGGAATGAAGTTTCTTTCATATCTTAATGTGCGCACCGTTTCCGGTTGCAACGTGTGAGGATGATGAATGCGATGATATAATTTGGCCGAGGGCACCATATCGAACAATTCTTCTGAATACATATCATTACATTTCATCCACTAACCGGACCCTTAGCCCTGATTTCGTGCGACTACTGAGAATTTCTAAATACAAAACCCAAAAACACTTCATATCCAACCCCAAAACTGAACCCGAAACTATGCATGAGCAGTAATCCGCCAGCAAGGCAGCCATCATTGTTTCATTAACCAAATTTAAATTCAATGCCCTTCATTAATACGAATATGAATTCCAAAACATTTTTTTACTATACATCCCTCCACTAGTCAAATATGTGCGTCACAGATTACATAATACAATTCTAATACAGATACACGAACTAGTACAAAAATTTGAAGCCACCGGGGGTCATGTAGCTGGCCTGGCAAAATTAGTACAATTTTTCCTCCAATAGATGTCTACAATAATTATAGATTACATGCAAATTTTGTAAAAAGAGGTAATAGATGACGTTGTATTAAATTTTCATTCTCTTCAAATAATTTCAACCGGGCTTTTGTTGCACTGGACAGGTGTCTACATAAACTGTCTACGGTCGTCAAGGTCAACAAACAGAGCGTAGAATGAGAATACAAGCTAAAGCTATAGACTGGCTATCAGCGTATACGAGAGAGGAAAAGCGGTAGTATATTTATTGCCAGGCTATGAAATTCTCCCATAATATAGGTAATAAAACCTCATATAGGTACATTCTCAGTCTACGGAACAGAGCGAGGTAGCATAAATCAAATTTAAGCAAGAAATGTTCTACGATATTCTATACAGCGCCGTATAGAATATCGTAGAACATTTCTTTATTAAATTAGAACCTAAGTAGGCATAGCTTAACTAGCTTGTGTTATGGGTTCTAGAATGTGGATATACATACTTAGATACTTTTTTTTGTAAATACATACATATTGTACATAAAAACACTCAGACCCATGAAAATATTCATATTCATGCACACAGATATTAGCACTGATCGAGAATCGAACCCGCGACCTCTGGCTTTGCAGTCGAACGCTCTACCGCTACGCCACAGGGGTCGTTTAATTTATCTGTATGTGTGAAAAATTCCATTCCATCATAAGGTTGCCTGGAAGAAATCGCGTTTAGCGATAAGGTCGTCCTTTGTAGAGTGAACGACAAAAGTAGCCTAACAAATTCTAATTTACGGGCTCTGAAAACTTTTATAAAATAATAAACACAATATGAAATATATTGTGCTCTGAGGATTATAATATTATTTTTACTTCAATTATTCATACATGTATTCTAGTTTAAAAAAGGTTAATAAATATTGTGTTTATTTTATTGCAAATGGTGTCCAAATTAAGTGCCTATCTAATTTACTTATACCTTTATTATATTATCTGTGAATTTAACCAACTTCTATGGTGCTCCCATAGCATGGCGGGTCGAAATTGTTTAAAATTAAATTTAAATGATTATCAAAATCAAACAAAATGAAAAAGAAAAAATTATTAAACCTATGTATGTGATCTGTGTTGTGGTGTGGGTGTGTATGTGTGTGTGAGTGGGGGGTGTGGGGGGTGTGTGTATGAGGTGGCGGGGTTCCCGCATGTAAAAAGTATTCGTCACTATTTAATATACTCCAGGAGTCTTTCTGTTTCAAGGTAAGTGAGTGATTTTAAGCAGTCCGTTAGTACTTTTTTGCACTAATAATATTGTGATGTGTATAATATAACAGAATAAATAAATACATAAATTTCTTTATTCTATTATATACTCTAAATCTCAACTCAAGTAATTCGCATTGGACATAAGCAAATAGTCAAAAGTTGATGATCATATCCAGGTATCAAAAGTACGTGATGCTACAGAACGTCAAAAGTAGGTGATGCTACAAAGCGTCAAACGTAGGTTATGCTACAGAGCGTCAAAAGTAAGTATTGCGATGAAGTTTCAAAAGATGATGATGAATACAATGTCACCTTGACGTTCAAAATTGTGCGAAAATATGAAAAAAAAACAGCCAAGTAAAATAACTTTATTTGAATTCCGCAATTTTATTCTATTTGCCGTCGGATCAAATTTATATATTAAAAAGGTAGTCCAGTTTAGACAGTTTTGTATAGGTCCCAACGCTTAGGTTGGGACGTCAGGAAGAAGAGATCAGCACAAGACTGACGAATATCAGGACCTCCCGATCTATTTCCAGGATCTACTTTCCTCCCCCTCCGACCGCCTGTTCGCCAATCCATCCGCCGAAAAGTGTAGCCGCCTCGTATCCCTCACCGAAAGCATCTGGTCGACCGACGCCGGCTAAGACTGACTTACTTCGGCTGTCTAAAGCGTTCTCTCGGTCGTTCATCGGACTGACAGTAAAGGTAAACTGATCATGAACTATTGACTGGCTATCAGCGTATACGAGAAATGAATAGCGATAGTTTTTTTCATTGCCAAACTATGAATTCTACCCATATTATAGGTAATCCGAGCCACTCTCTGCTTCCCGATCTGCCAACCAAAACGCCGTGTACTGCAACAGGAGAATCGCCACCAATATATACAGCCTTTCAATCGTATTCCAAACAAAAAGCATGTCAATTACGACAGAAGCTAAATTAAATAAATAGTGAAAAAGAAACTTAAATATACCCTAGTGTCAACGAATAAGGTTGGTTTTCATTAATCTGAGAAACTTGTTAGTACTCTAATCTATGCATATATAATTACTTGTCCCGACTGTCAGACAGACTGATTAACTGACTGACTGATTCATTAACGCAGAGCATAAACCGCTAGACCTACAAATTTGAAATGTTGGCAGTAGATGCCTTATGACTTAGGCATCCATAAAGAAGGATTTTTGGAAATTTCGTTTCTAAGGTGGCAAAATAAGGGATAAACGTTAGTATGAAAGTTTCATTTTCAAAGTTAGAAGCACGAAATTCCATACACCTGCTTTTGGTTAGAAATGATTGAAAACATGCATCAGCGATTTCCAAAATGTTACCCCTAGGAGGGTGAAAGAAGGGTTGAAAGTTTATATACATTTTTGAAAATAGAAGTATGATACCTACATTTTACCTACCTACTTTTGGTTAGGAATAAATGAACAGATGGATCAGCGTTTTTCAAAATTTTGCTACTAATGGCGTAAAATAGGTGATGAACAATTTTATGGAAAGTTCGTCATTTTCAAAGTAAGAAGCACGAAATTCAATTTGAAAGCTATCTTATATTTACCATTAGACCCAGAAGGTGGCGCTGCAATCGAATTTTAGGTCATTTTTTACGAATTTATTCCCGGGCGAAGCAGGGTTCCGGGCCGCTAGCTGACTTTATACTCACCATCAACTTTTGAAACTTTGTCGCTATACTTACTTTTGATGCTCCATGGCATCACCTACTTTTGACGCTCTGTATCATCACCTCCTTTTGACACCTGGGTATGATCATCAACTTTTGACGCTGACTGTACCTACTTAAATGGTGATAAGTATATAGTGGTTCTTATGTCCAATGCAAATTACTATGTTTCATTATTCTTAATATGGTTTTTCTATCAATTTAGTTTATGTTAAACTTCTGATATGTAGTAAAAATAATTAAAATTTATTATAATTCTATATATGGTCAAATATTTAAGTTATTAAGAAAGATCGAAAACCATTTTGTCGTCATTAAAAAGCTGACAAATATACTGTTATTTTCTCATAACTACGTTGTTGATAAGTTTAAAAACAGCCCCAAGGATATTGATCACCCTAGTATTAGGTTTTAGAAACCTTTACACACCTTAATTTGGCCAAAATAGGTATTTTTATATTCATATTTTAAATATGAAACTATTAGTGTCATCTATTAGTGAAAACTTATTACTAATTCTAAAATGTACTGGTTGGGTATGCATGAGCGCGTGGTGTCTTCATGCGTCATTGGTGTTAACCTTGATGGGAGCCATAGCAATTGTAGTTATTTATTACCTAGTTATTTCCTGCCACACAACAGTAATAATTAATTATACAATCAATAATGATATGGAACCCCTCTTAATACAAAACGCCTCAAGCCTATGACAGTAATTTTCAAGCAATTATTTATTATCGTGCTGCCTAATAACTAAACTACCAAAGTGTACTTCGACGAAAGTATAATGTTCAATTTATTTAATTTAGATATAATATAATCATGCTTGTTTCGAGGGCAAAATGGTAACCGGATAGGATAGCACATTGCAAGGTTCAGGAATGCTAGCCTGGTCAGTCTTAGGATGGATGACCAGTCTTAACACATTGAGACCCTCCGTGCCTCGGAAAGCACATTAATCCCTCGGTCCCGGTTGCCATGTAAGTGGCACACCTGGGGCATTTGGGGCAAGAGGAGACAGTCAACAATATTACTGATATTGATGTGCAAACGTGATATTATTGATGTGCAAACAAATGCGATTGGTCCCCAAACCGCATCACGATATTGGATCGCAATATACTGTGTTGTGGAAACGCTCCCGAAAACGAAGACAAGCGATAGTACTGAAGATAAAGAAAAAGCTGAGCATTTTTTCTTTCAATCGGTTTATTTTTATTTTTTTCTATCAGCGTTATTGATGCTCCATCGTGTTAGTATCTTTTTTTTTTTCGTGCGGAAATCCCTTCGGATACCCCCCCGCCGGCCAGCGGGGTCGGTTATGTCGGGCTTGAACCGACGTAAGGTGTAAGGTTGCCCATAGAGCATATCCCTCGCACCCTGACTGACCCTGGGCCATACAGCTAAATTAAACCGGTTGTTGGTTGTCAACGACCGGTGAAGTTTTACCGATATCCACTGCGGCATTCATTTTTTAGGGATTTTCTTTAGAAAAGCCCTATTGCTATCGAGTTGTCGTCGACGTCGTCGTTGCCAATTTTCTGTCACGGTTTTGGGTATGAAGGAGATGAGCTATCGAGTTGCTGTTTTCGGTAATAGATTCGTGCGGGGGTGAACCATCGCAAAAAATCGCAAAAAAAAAACGCAAAATCGAAAATCCCTTGTATTCGGCTGAGCTCGTCTCAGGAATTCAACTTGTTAGGTAATGTGATGCATTTTTATTATAAAATTACCGCTTCATTTATCTGTACTAACACGTTGGAGTGTAAATATTAAAATTGCTAATAAAATAAAAATAAAAATTAAACCAAACTGTACGTAAGTTATAAACTTTATTGCAATCTTTTGGTGCTCATTTTTATGAAACGTATTCCTAAAAAACAAATCGTATACGCTCCAGAGTAGATAACCGGTAAATTGCGAAAACCATCTATAACTTACGTTTAGTTAGTTATTATTAATATGGAGTGTTGGACTAGAAAACCTCCCATGGTGTGTAGGAGTGACCGTAACCCTGACCGGCTATCTAACGGACAGGAGCGGTGGCTCTACAGGATTGTCTGGAAGAAAACCTCTATAATATAGCCTAATAGCACTTTAATAACGGAACAAAGGAGGCGCTCTGATGGTACGAGAGGGGTTGGCTCTCCTTCAAAAAAGGCGGGTTACAATTTGACCGAATCGGGTTTATAAGAATTTAACCTACCACTAACGACACACGACTTAACTGGTTTCGCCATTGCTGATAGTTGTGTCAATGGATATATAGTAACCTTTCTAATAAGTGTCTTTCTGTCTTTGTCTAATTTACAGTTCTGTATCATTCTCAAATCCATTTTTGTACGAGAATAAGGTTTATCCTTTAAAACATACATATGTTTCCAAACAGATTGACCCACTCACCAATTAATAACAAACAATCTGGAATCTTTATAATATGTAAAAATGGATGCTCACGGCATCATGCGTGAAATGCTGGACTGATTTTAGTTTAGTTTATTAGCGTCAGGAGAAGATTCTTATGAATGAAAATTTTGGAAAACCCACGGTAATAGTCGGCTCTCGGGTGACATTCGGGCGAACAGCTTTTTTTTTACGTGTGGAAACCAAAAACCACACTGTGTCCTCCCCAAGTGTCCATTACGCTAACAGCTAGTATACAATAAAAATATTCAAAATAAGAGTCCGAATATTATAAATAAATGTTACTCAAATAGAGCGAACAGAATTGGACAGCAGTGTCATAGACAGTGGTAACTTGTGAAACTGCCCACCCTGTTACGTACAATAATATTTACTAAACTAAAAAAATCCAAAAGCAACGATATTTATTTTGTGGCTATGGCGTTATTGCCGAACAATTAAAACTATATATATATAAATATTTCTTGCCTTAACACTTAGTCCAGCAGATAGCTGTGGTTAAACCAATTGACAGCGATAGCAATTAAACGAAAATACTGAGGATATAACAAACGCATATAGGTTTCAAAATATAAACATATAAATATGGGTGTGGTTGAATACGCGACCTAAACTCACTCCTAACACAGGCAATTTAGCTAAACTGGAGGGGTTAACGGAAATACTAGTAATGTCGGTTATTAGTACTCTTTAAAAATATTACACCTTCACAAGTCTTCTTTTTTTTTAGTTTAAACGATAAAAGAATCTTTTATTTTGGGACTTAACCTTATTGTTTCTTTTTATTAATTTCGTTCTATTCGTCAGGTGCGACATTATACGTTTGACATTGGCAGGAAATATTTATTTAATTTGTTCAATTTACTAGCTGACCCGAAAGACATTGTCCTGCCTGAACTAAGTTTTTGCATCCATCGCGAACCAACAGATAAACAGACAAGAATTCCAATAAAAAGAACTTTTGTGTTCGTTTATTTAACATTACCCAAGTATTTTTATTTAAATATCTTCAATTTAAGATACAACTAATTTACAATTTTATAATAGTATAGATATAATGCAGTTGCAAGGAATATAAAAGTTTACCAACTCATATTTAGGCAGGTACCTATGTACTTTGTTCCTGATCCTGATCACGAGTACTGATAGAGTGAGAGAGATAGAATTATTGCAGAATGAGAGTGTGATACCCATTTCATGAGAGTATAAACTGCAGGGACAGACAAGAAGATCCGTAGAAATAGTGGGAATCTACCCCGTCAGGTCATGCGTAATCTAGAGGTGGTGCTTGTTGTGCTGGTTAGTGACCGGACGGTGGACACACCATGGCACACATCCAATGACGAGTTTACGTAGGTACCGAAACAACTCGACTCTTGGACCACCTGAGTCAGGCGGCAGAAGTGCGCAGAATGTCAGTTGATATTTTTGGGAGATTTTAACGCCCACCAGGAGATCTCGTTGAGTTCCCACCGAACTGACCAACCGGGACGGACCAGACCGCCCACGCACTCGTTCTCACGCATGTTCTCAAATGGTACTCTTCGCTGTCCAATATAACCCCCAGGTCTCTAATTTTACTGACCTTTACAACTTTACCATCGATGCTGTAGGTTGAGTGAATGGGAAATCCATTTTTGGTGTATTTTATATGGTAACACATTATAGCATATGATTCTCAATCACACCATTTCTGCGATACCACTCGTGGATTCTGTTGAGATCGTGTTAAATCAGTTCAGTGTCAGATTGGGAATTGACTGATGGTATATTTTGAGGTCGTCAGCAAATAAGGAAAATCACCTTCTTATTTATAATATTATTATATTTACGTTGTGAGTGCGCACGTGACGTCATGAGTGGTCTCATCTGAAAGATGGAGCCTTATTCGGGATCGCACAGTGATATTGTCAGAATTTAAGATATTTATTTATTACCTATGTATTATGCTACTGTACCTATGTTCATTTTTTAGGGTTCCGTTGCCAAATGGCAAAAAACGGAACCCATATAGATTCGTCATGTCTGTCTGTTTGTCCGTTCGTATGTCACAGCCACTTTTTTCTGAAACTATAAGAACTATGCTGTTGAAACTTGGTAAGTAGATGTATTCTATCAACAGCATCAAGATTTTCACACAAAAATAGAAAAAATACAAAAAAAATTTGGGGCTCCCCATACCTAGAACTGAAACTATTTTTTTTGAAGTGAAATCTTATTTAGCGACGTTGTGCACTTTTTTGTAAGGGGCAAAAAAGGTTAAACTCGCGTAAGTAAAACACGTGACCTGCCCGTAAGACAACAAATATAGAAGCGCTAATTTCACACTGTACTTAACAACCTTGGTGGCGCGTTCGTCTAATGAGTGGTCGTTGACTTCGTCAAGACTGAGATCCGATTCCGACCGAAACCCAAGAAACACTTTTTTTCATCATATAACTTTTTATAATAATTATTCTATTTTGTGCTATAAATCTATCGATATAAAATGGAAATTAAACAAATACGAAGAAATAGCGAAAGAAAATGAGTGAGTACTGTAGTGTTCGGACCTCGTTCGATCACTACAATTCGTTGACCTGGCCATCATGTGTCAGAGTTTAAAAATAAAGTATTTTGTATTTGAATTTAGCTTAGGGAAGAAAAACAATCGCTTGGCGGTCCAAGCGGCTGACAGCGGGCGACTTGGGGCGCCGGCCTCGCCCGCCGTCCGAAGAGAAGTCCTAAATATACTGATTGTAGGCTCAGTCCTTGAGCAGAATCCGCGATTCCCTACAGTTCGTTTTAAACATAAATATATTCGCGTAAAACCTCCCTAAACTCGATGTAGGAAGTTTTTAATTAAATAAATGATAATATAAAGTTTAATCCTTGTGTTTTATCTTTTCATCAACACGAGGTATTGTGGCGTCCAACCCCCGGACGCTACAGTATTTTATAAATATATTGGCGATGATGGTTCTGGTAACAATGATGGTGAAAAAGTCGTTGAAATAATGGATGGATGTTGATTTTTCTGAGAGATTAACTTCTTAATGTAAAATAATTGTAATAGTTCTGAAGTGTTAAAGTTTTAATGTAGTATAAATTGTCATGTTTGTGTACGATAGCGCAATAAATGAATATTGTATAGTACCACATAAATGATAGTACTTTTATACTGATAATTAAAGCAATTCGTGCAAAATTATTCCCTAACCATTCCAAAATATCAAAAATGCACAACGAACAAACAAATATTCAAGTTTTTACTTCTGCCGGCACTCCCGGTATGGATAGGTCTTCAAAAATGATATTGAAGTTTCTAATATCATTTTAGATTGCGCGAGGGACACTACTTAAGTGATAAAATGTGTCGTCGTCCCCCCCTGTAACTTCTAAACTAAAAAAATTATAAAACTACAAAAAATATATGATGTACATTACCACCGAAAAATGATTTCAACGAGTTTCAAGTAGTTTTTTTATACATCATAAATCGTAAACCGCAATTTACCTTTCATGCAATCAACTCAAAAATAAAATTAAAAAAGAAAGCATTATTATGTTACTTGCTGCTACGGAACCCTTCATGAGCGAGTCCGATTCGCACTTGGCCGCTTTTTTATACCTTCACACTCACTTTCCCACGAGACCATGAGAGCAGAAGGAATGCAACTGCAACTGAAATTCCAATACCATCTTGCTTGCCTTCACTCACTAAACATCGGTCCACATATGGACCTCATATCTCGAGTCAAACAATTCGCGATTATATACACTCTCCCTTAGCAAGGTTTCCGTTGAGACTATGACGAGATAATTATTTACAGAAATTTCGTGGGATGAATACGGAATAATCTGTCAATCGCGCCAATTACAAACGACTGACAGTTCTCTCGCTCGGCAGCATGATTGCGGCAATGGTGCGGAGTGCGAGCGCGTGGGCCGCCGCCACCTCCTTCTACGAGCATGTAATGCTCGCCGCGCTTCGTAGGCGACTCAGGCGCCGGAGGTCGCTTAACGACCTCCGTCATGCATGAGCGCAGTCCTTGGGGTGACAGGTGAGGCCACCCCAGCAGAAGCAGGCCGGGACGACGGGGCGACTAGCGCCCCTCCCCCAAACCGGGGCAAGACGGGGACACCGTGGTTCCCAAACCCGAGGGGACCATCTCGAAACCGGAGATGGCCCAGGGTCAGTCGGGGTACGAGGGGTATGCTCTATGGGCAACCTTACACCCCGGCGTCTTAAGACCCAAGACGGCGTGCGGTTTTAGTCGGTTCAAGCCCGACATAACCGCCCCCTCTGGACGGCGGGGGGTATCCGAAAGGATTTCCGCAAGAAAAAAAAGGTATGTGATACGCCAAAAGGTTTCTTTATAAAAATAAATATGGTCATTAAGTTTTTCGAAGTTTTTTAATTTTACGCGCATCTTTCTTAACTCTTTATTTTTCATAAAAACCTTTTCCTGCAAATAACAGACACAAAAAAAAAGAATTAGCGAAATCGATCCAGCAGTTCATACGTGATGTCGTGACCAAGGGAAAGAGTATCATGTATGTGTGTGTGTAAACATATGGTCAGTGTTCTGCGGCTTTTTATATCTGTATATATAGATGTATGTGTGTGTAAAGGTATGGTCACAGTGTACTGTGCCAAGTTTTTTTTTTCCAAAAAAGTATTCTGCTCTCCTTTTTCAGAAGTATAAATTTTAACTGCGACAACATTCATTCTCCTCCATACGCACAATTTTCGTAAAAATGCATACATAAAATTTTTGCTCCACGTATTAACATATAAAGACGTTATTTACCCTGCGCATGGTTTTCGCTTGCGGTAGTTGAGTCCACCCGTTATCAATAAATGATCTGTCTGATAGTTGATAGCTGACTATGCCCGAGGTTGAATGATTTGCAGTCTGGAATTTTATTAAGAATTGTATTCTATACTATGATGGACTACATAATAATATATGAATATATTATCTTCGTCTATGGTCAGGGCCCAATCCAAACCCACCTGCATGCTGGTTCACCTGCTGATAATCGGATGAGGCTCTGGCGCAGGCTTTCCTCTAGGGAAACACAAAATTACATCCCACACGTTTAGCTAGGAGGAGTTAGGTGACAAGCACACATACAGAAGAATTATTATTATATTAAAATTTAGAAGCATACTCACACGTAACACGTTCGAGTTGTTAGTATTTATTACATTTGTTACAATTTCTTCCGATGATTCAAATAGTAAATCTTTTCTGGCGAACAATTTAGTAGTCTGCCTAGAATGATTGCGTGAATCATGATATGGTTCCAATAAAGTACTTTTCACAATGTATTTGGGGGATGTACTCTCCACCTCACATTCAACAATAGTCGAACTCTTTATGTCAACCAATAGCGATTGGGCTGCCAATGCATCCGCTAATTGTTTATCTATATATTTTTGCTTATCATCATTTTCCTTATCGTATTTTTTCATAGTCAATAATTGCTTATTACTTTTCTGTTTTTCTACTTTTTTTTCTTTAAGTTTCATTTCTCTCTGTATGGAATAGATGGACTTCAATTCTGGTTTGTTTGAATGTTTCTCGTCAGCTTTCGCTGGTGTCTTCTTTCGCAAAGGAGTGCTCTTCACTTCTGATGCGATTTTTATTTTCTTTTCTGTTATCGTTGGCGTCGTATTTAATGTAGTACTAACTTTATAGTTTTGTATAGATGGCTTTTGTATAAGCGATTTTTGTTTAGATGGTTTTTGTAAAGGTGGTCCTTGTAAAGGTGGCTCTTGCATAGGTAGTTCTTTTAGAGACGCTCTTGGTTTAACTGGTTCATTTATTGATGGTTCTTCAGTTGGTATCTTGATTTCTTTTTTTAAAAGCTTACAGATACAAGTTTCTATACATGAGGAAGTACTAGTGCTAACGTTTGAAGATATATAAGTCATATCGTCACTTTCAGGTTCAATCCTACTCAGTAATTTTTCGAGCAAGTCTTTGCTTTCTGTTATACTTTGATTCAACGATTGAGGTTCTCCTATATTTGGAAAATACTCAATTTCTGGTCTTCGCTTATAAATAGGTGATTGGAGTTCTTTTAAAATCCTTTCTAGTTCTGTATCTCTACAGGTCATATGCTGACAAATGCTATGTGAGAGCAGGAGGGTCTTTAGCAAGTACTTCAGTTTTAATAACCATTCCGTAAAACCTTTGACTTTGATTTTCTTTTCTTCGAGACTGAAAAATTTTTTGGTGATTACATCGCATTTGGTACAGTGCTTAACTGTGGTTACTTTTCTGCCGCATTCACAAGTACCAGCAATTGTACTCTTCTCCTGTGTGGCTACAATATCATCAAGTATATTTCGAATTCGTTGAATAGTCATTTTACATAAATTACATTTCGTTTTATACTGACCTGTTGACAAAAATTCCGATTTATCAGAATTATTGTACTAATATTATGAGGTTGTAGGGGAAAATCTCTGGATGTATTGATTGATATTTATTTCACCAATAGAAAGCCACATTATTTGTGAGAGTCATAGGCTATATAAACCTCAAAAAAAAAAGTCTATAAATCCGGCAGATTCCCATACATTACTCGTATATGAAAACTAATAAATTACAGGCTTACGGCAAACGGGTACAACGGGGGTTCGAACAAAGCCACCAGCGAAGCCCAGCAGGGCTACCTAGTTAGATATAAATTCAGGTCCTGATGAAATCTATGAATGAATGCCAAATGTTTAGCAATACATTTCGTTAGTCTTCATCTGTTGATGGAGACTAAGGAAATGTAACCTCAAATAAATAGCCTAGTCGAATCAGCTCGAAAAAGGGGCAGACCCCGAAAAAATTAGAAGTGGCAATTATCCTTAGGAATTTGTTGGGGGGAGGGTCACTGGTAGTCTAAATTTTGTTTCGCGTAGTAATGAAACCCTTGCTTCATCCGCCATCTTGATTTAAAGGGTAAATTTTTGTTTATTGAATAACTCGTTTATTTTCATATTTACATGAAAAATGGGAATCACAAAGTTGTTACGAATTAAATTTCCTACAACATTGGGTCTTATCAATTTTTCCTAGGATTGATATTTTCCGATTTATATAATATATAAATCGGAAAATATCAATCCTATATAGTATACTCTACCGACTTAATTAAAGGTGTGTTTTTAGGGTTCCGTTGCCGAATGGCAAAAAACGGAACCCTTATAGATTCGTCATGTCTGTCTGTCTGTCCGTCCGTATGTCACAGCCACTTTTTTCCGAAACTATACGATCTATGCTGTTGAAACTTGGTAGATAGATGTATTGTGTGAACCTCATTAGGATTTTCACACAAAAATAGAAAAAACACAATCAATTTTGGGAGTTCCCCATACTCAGAACTGAAACTCGAATTTTTTTTTCTTCAAACCCATACGTGTGTGGTATCTATGGATAGGTCTTCAAAAATGATATTGAGGTTTCTAATTTTTTTTTCTAAACTGCATAGTTTGCGCGAGAGACACTTCCAAAGTCCAAATGTCCCCCCTCCCCCCCCCCCCGCATGTAACTTCTAAAATAAGAGAATGATAAAACCTAAAAAAATGTATGATGTACATTACCATGTAAACTTCCAACAATAATTGGTTTGAACGAGATCTAGTAAGTAGTTTTTTTTAATACGTCATAAATCGTAAACCGCAATTTACCTTTCATTCAATCAACTCAATAATAAAAATTTAAAAAAAAAACATTATTATGTTACTTGCTGCTACGGAACCCTTAATGGGCGAGTCCAACTCGCACTTGGCCGCTTTTTTTAGTTAATGTGGCGTAGCGGTAGAGCGTTCGACTGCTAAGCCAGAGGTCGCGGATTCGATTCCCGCTCAGTGCAAATATGTATGTTTGCATTGGTCTGGGTGTGTCTGAGTATAATATGTATACAGGGTGGAATTTTGTAATGCCACCTGGAGGGAAGTACTCTTAATACTGCAGATAGAAAATTTTACTCAAAGGAAACATTCCTTTATTTTTGAATAGAAAGCAAACTGCATTCAAAGATTTTCCAAAATAATTTAAATATGGAATGTTAGATTAAAATTTGAAAATTAGATTGTCATAGTTGTTATTCACATTTGATTGTTTTTACAACTCATTTCACATTTTGTCTCACAGTGAAAATGGCTTAGTTAGATTTAATGGAAGCTTATTTTTTAAATAACAAAAACGTGAATCTAGCTCTGCGGTGGTATGGAGCGAGATATCAAGACCGACAGGCACCAAATCTGTTCGTATTGAAAATAATGGTAGAAAATATAAAGAATACGGGTGGTTTCAAGAAGAGACGGCAAACTATTCAGCAAAACTATTTCGATTTTGAACTAGATGTTTTAACATACTTTGAATCATTTCCGAAGGCTTCAAGTAGTGATGCTGCCGATGAATTAGGAACAACCCACACTCGCGTACTTAAAGTGCTGAAAAAGTATAAGTATAAATGCTATCGTGAAGGTCGGTTGGTGCAAAAATTGCATATTGGGGATCGTGAGAGACGATTACCTACAATTTTGTGAAAACATGCTTGGAGAAATTGACCGAAACCCTAATTTTTTGAGTAACATTATATGGTCTGACGAAACCAACTTCAGCAATAATGGCATGTACAATCGCCGCAATAACCATTATTGGTCTCGAGTGAATCCTGTTCGTGTTCATGAAACTAACAATCAAGTAAGATTTTCTTTCAACGTTTGGTGCGGAATTATGAGAAATAATGTAGTGTTAGTCCACGTGTACGAAGGTCATTTAAACACTGTCAAGTATATTGAAATACTGGATCTCTTAAGAAACGAGTTAAATGGTTTCCCCGAGGAAGAGCGAAACCAAATAATTCTACAGCAAGATGGTGCTCCAGCACATAACAGCAGAATCACTACTGCCTACATTAATAACCATTTTAATACCTGGATTGGTACAAACGGCACAATCAGATGGCCTGCGAGATCGCCAGATCTCACCCCATTAGATTTTTTTTTGTGGGGATATGTAAAAAATCAAATTTACAAGAAATCTTATGCGAATGATAACGAGTTGAGAGTTGAAGTTCAGAATACGATTTATAATATTCACCACAACACTTTATTAAAGGTTACTAGAAATGAATTCGTTAAAAGAATAAATTTGTGTATCCAAGAGAATGGAGCCCATTTCGAGCAACTAATTAGTTAGTTTACCATTTTTTGTAAATAATTAAATTAATTTAGGATTTCCTGGTTTTCCTTTCATTTAATTTATCATGTTTGTTAGAGAGATTTCATCCTTATAATTGACCCTAACGATCGATGCAATAAAAGTACAGGGTATATTTTTTTCAGATTTTAGCCGGTTCGATTCCCGGGTGTGGAAGAGAATTTTCGAAAATCTTTGAATGCAGTTTGCTTTCTATTCAAAAATAAAGGAATGTTTTCTTTGAGTAAAATTTTCTATCTGCAATATTAAGAGTACTTTCCCTCCAGGTGGCATTACAAAATTCCACCCTGTATATTTACAAAAAACATTTTATATTTTATTTTAGTATGTTTATCCCCATTCTAGAACCCATCTCCTGCTTAGTTTGGGACTAGATGGCGTTGTGTACTTTGTCCTGCAATATTTATTTATTTATTTTATTTATTTGTTACATTCTGGAGAAGTTTTTGGTATACTTAACCGACTTAAAAAAAGTAGTACATACGACACGTGATAAGGTATTTCGCGTTTGGTAGAACTGATCTTCATGCGGTTTTCACATGAGTATTCGTTACATTCTGGGGACAGTTTTGGTGTACTTACCCGACTTCAAAAAACGAAGTCTGTTTGTCCGATTTCAATGCGGTTTTCATCAGAAACGCATTTGTTACATTCTGGAGGTGTTTGTTTTGTATACATAACAATGGAAGTATGTTTTGTCCGTAATTAGGTGTCTCGCGTTTGTTAGAACCGGTTTTAAAAAAAGTTATAAATTTTGATTTAATGTGAAAGTTTATGTTTTAACCTATTTTGGGAACTAAAAATAATGAGAAATCATACTTTCAGTTTAGTTAGGCAACATCTTATTTTCAACACATATATTTAAAAAAAACTGGGTTATTAAGCAGTATTGGTAAGAATCTGACGACCATGTCCATAGATTAAAGTTCGCAAATAACTACTGAACAACAACATAGTATACTACAGCTACATAGAGTGAATAGCTGCATCCCTCTAATATTTTTATGTTCAGAATCGTTCATTCAACCACAGATTACATAATATTATTCTAATTACACGAAGTAGAACCAAAAATTTGAAGCCACCGTAAGTCGTGTATTTCCTTCAATAGAGGTCTATAATAATTATACATTCCATGCAGATGTACAAAGAGTTAATAGATGTCGTTATATGAAATTTTCGTTCACTTCAAATAATTTCAACCGGGCTTTGGGGCACTGGACAGGTGTCTACGTAAACTGTCTACAGTCGTCAAGGTCAAGGAACAGAGCGTAGCATGAAAATACAAGTTAAAGCTATAGACTGGCTATCAGCGTATACGACAGAGGAATAGCGGTAGTTCTTTTACTGCCTGACTATGAAATTTTCCCATAATATAGGTAATAAAACCTCATATGGGTACATTCTGTGTCTCCCCCAAACCGGAGAAAGACGGGGACACCATGGTTCCTAAACCCGAGGGGGCCATCTCGAAACCGGAGATGGCCCAGGGTCAGTCGGGGTGCGAGGGATATGCTCTATGGGCAACCCAAGAACCCTTATCCCAAGTATGAAAGGAATGGAAACAAAGTGCGAGAGGAATATAAGCGAGAACTGGTATGGTAATAGAGAACAGGAATGAAAGCGCGAACAAATAGAATATAAGATATAGTTAAATCTGCAGCTAACCCTGAGTGGGTTTTCAGTAAAAGTAGACAGCAGACTAGACTAAAAATAATACTGTCTTAGACTATTCTAAGACAGTAAGACTAAGACTGGAGCGTCAGAGCCTATGCTCTGACGCTCCAGTCAAGAGGTGATAGATAAAAAAAAAAAAAAAAAAAAAACACCACCATGCACTTATTACTATTAACGTAGGGTACAGTCAGCGTCCAAAATCGATGATCATACCCAGGTGTCAAAAGTAGGTAGGTCAATGTGTGTAATGTAAATTACTTATGTTTAATTGCTCTTAATTATTTTTTTCCAATTAATTAATAATATTGTGTACTTCTGATGTGTAGTAAAAATAGTTGAAATTTAATTTATTACAATCCCATCTATGCTCTAAAACCATTTTATCGTCATTAAAAGCTGTCATACCTATAATTTTATTAAATTCTCATAACTACGTTTTTGATTAGTTTAAATAGCAACAAGGATATTGATTAACCTAGAATTAGGTTTTAGAAACCTATACACAGCTCAATATGGCCAAAATAGATATATTTTTTATTCATATTTGAAATATGAAACTATTAGTGTCATCTATTGGTGAAACTTATTACTAATTCTAGAATGTATGCATGATTCAACATAACCCAAGTTTTTTGAAGATCTCTAATGTACAGACACAACTAATTCACAAATTTATAATAGCATAGAAGATGCCTATATTCCAGTTATGGTGAAATAGGTATTGTAATAACCTTATATTTAATATTGTTTTTATTATTTACCTACCCTTCCTCTTCCACAAAACGTATCAGACTTTCTATCGGTATTGTATCGATAGTCTGTCAAATGTGTCAGGTATTTGTCGCTGTGATGCGTCAATCTAGATATTACTACCATCGAATACGAGGGTCAAACTGAAAGTTCTTAGAAAATCAAAAACTGATTACATTAGCCAGTTATTAGTTTTATTATATCTTTTCAAAATATTGTCCATTCACGTCAATACACCGCTGCATGCGATGGAACCACTGGGAAAAGCACTTTGCCCACTCGTCCTTAGGGGTCTCTTCAATGGCATCGCGATACGCAGCCACCGCTTCTTCAGCATTCATAAACCGCTTTCCTTTAAGTTTTTCTTTAATTTTTGGAAATAAATAAAAATCACAAGGCGCGAGGTCGGGGCTATACGGCGGGTGACCCAGTAATTCAACGTTTGATGTCGCCAAATAGTCGATCGTTCGCTTGGCGGTGTGCGACGAGGCGTTGTCGTGGTGAAGGAGGATCCTACTGCGAGGTCGTTTCTCTCGATATTTTTCCAAGACAAGTGGCAAACAATTGGTAGTGTACCATTCTGCAGAAACTGTTTTTTGATCCTCTAACACAATTGTTACGAAATGACCTATCCTTCCAAAGAACGAGGCCACCATTTTTTTTCCCGCACTTCGATCTCTCTTCACTTTAGTTGGCAACTCCTCGAAAGGAAACACCCACTGAGCAGATTGTCTTTTGGTTTCAGGATCATAACAGTAAATCCAGCTTTCGTCACCTGTTAGTATGTCGAACACAGCATTAGAGTCACCTCCGTTAAATCTTTCAATCATTTTACGGCACCAATCCACACGATGGAGTTTTTGAGCCTCAGTCAAATTATGAGGTATCCACCGGGCGCAAAGCTTCCTGACCGGTAAATGTTCGTGAAGGATTTTGTGCACTTGACTCATACCGATGCCTAAGCTTGTCCGAATCTGCTGATAGGTCACTCTTTTGTCAGTCTCTATCATACGCCGCACAACACAGATGTTATTTTCAGTCGTCGCCGTAGAAGGCCGTCCCTCACGTAAATCATCAGTGAGATTAGTGCGACCACGTTTAAACTCATTAAACCAGTTGTAAACAGTCGCATGAGATGGGGCTTCATCGTGAAAGGCCAATCGTAGTCTATCATAACTTTCTTGTTGACTTAAATGACATCGAAAGTCATAAAAAATCATTGCACGAAAATTTTCTCGTGTTAAATTCATGTTAACGTGACACAGACAATTTTCAATTTGCCGCCAAATCGTAAAACAAATGATAAATGAATGAAATATATACTCAGTTATATTGGCAAAGAGTTCTATTTTCAAATTTTAGAATTATTTTTTTATTATATTGTTTATAAGTGGCCAGTTCTAAGAACTTTCAGTTTGTTTATTGATGACTATATTCGATGAAGTCGAGAATAATGTCAAAACATAGGTAGGTACTTTAACTAAGATGATGATACAGCATGTTATGAAAAAGGTGTTTGTTATAAACGAACAAACTAATTGGTGTGTTTCCTCTCTAGTGCTTCCCAGATTCATGTACATACAAATGATGTCTTGTACCTGACAGTTGCTCAAACGAATGATAGCGCTCAACCGTGTAGTGCTCAAATCAAATTTAATTACTTACCATATTATCATTGTTCTACACATCCATCTGCAAATGTTAAAATGGAGGTGTAGTGCGACAAGAATGGACTAGAATATATTAGAAAAACTTTGAAAGTTGCACCTATACCTATTAAAATTAATAATTGAGAAGTGAGTGACTGTAGTGTAATTCATAGTTGCGAAGTTCATTAGCGCGATGTACGTTACAGCGAAAGTTTACTACTGCGACAGACGTTGTCGCGAATTTTGGTTGCTACTAAAGCACTAAAGTGGGTTAGGTTAGGTTAGAACTGTGACCCCAACAGAGCGCAAGCCGAGCAAGCGAAGCGAGCGTGCCGCGGCAGCGGCCGCGAAGCGCCGGAACTATTGGTCTTTTTCTTTTTAGTAGGAGAACTTTCGCGACAACGTATATCTTGTTTTATGAGACAATAAACATTATTATTATTCTCTTTATTACTCTTAAAATACTTAAAAATATAAAAAATAGTGGCCCACCGGCATCGGGTACAGGGACCAAGCTACCGGTGGTTAGGGCTCCTGGGAGAGGAACCTCCTCACAATACGTGCCGTGTCGAGGAGCACTGCCTTCTGCATCAAGCCCTTGACCCAACTGCCTAACGCGAGCCTCTGGAGATGTTGATCGAGGCTCTTGGCAATCAGTCCGTGAACCGATACGACTATCGGAACTATAATTGCTGAATCCACATCCCACATGTTTTATTTGTTTGTCTTTTTCGGCTTTAACGAGATTGTCATCATGGGGGATGGTGATGTCAACAATTATTGCGAGACGCTCTGATCGATCAATCACCACTATATCAGGCTTATTGGCTACAATAGTCCTGTCAGTGATGATTGATCGATCCCAGTACAACGTGGCACGACCATTTTCAAAAACTAGGTCGGGCACATACCTATAATACGGTACCTCCGAATCTACAAGATCATACTTTAGAGCAAGTTGTTGGCGAGACGAAAACAACCAGAGATAATATGTCTTAGGGATTGCATTGCATTTCATGCAATGTGTAACCGTGGTGACACAATACATGTTGTACGTGGGGTGACGTCTCCATGGATTTGGCACTGACTTCAACAGGAAATTCTTATGAGCGTTTTTTTCTTTTGGATGAAATATGTAATTAAGTTGTTTTTCACTTTTTAGACCCTTCTTGGCTTGTGAAGACGGTTCTATTTTTTATAAAAAAAATACATTTATTTCTTCCATTTCAGTGAAAGTAACTGATTTATTAAACAATAAAAACTAGAAGACCATACAACGATATATTGTTAAAAAAACCGCGGAGATACCTCCTTTTTTAAAGTCCGTTAAGTATACCAAAACCTTCTCCAGAATATAACAAATATATGTTTTTGATGAAAATCGCATTAAAATTGGTTCAACCAATCTCGAGATACCTTTTTTGTGCGGAAATCCCCTCGGATACCCCCCCCCCCCCCGCCGGCCAGCGGGGGTGGTTATGTCGGGCTTGAACCGACTAAAACCGTACGCCGCTCAGGTCTACAGATGCCGGGGTGTAAGGTTGCCCATAGAGCATATCCCTTGCACCCCAGACTGACCCTGGGCCATCACCGGTTTCGAGATGGCCCCCTCGGATTTGGGAACCACGGTGTCCCCGTCTTGCCCCAGTTTGGGGGAGGGGCGCTAGTCGCCCCACCGTCGGCTGAGTATACAAAAACCTTCGGAATGTAACAAATACTTTTCTGAAAACCGCATCAAAATCGGTTGAATCAAACACGAGACAATCGCGGACAAACATACATACAAACAGGACGAACGGTGAACCTCCTTTGGAGTCAGTTAAAAAGATTCAGGGTATGAATGAGGCTTGCTTCGGTTTTTTAGAGTGCCTTTATCGTATAGGACTGACAATTTGATGCCTGAGTGGAACTGTTTGTGCTAACAAAATATTAAAACTATCGCTTCAGTTTTAATTAAAACTCCAAAAATACAATATCAAGCTGTAGTACTGTATGTTAATAAATTATTCACTCAATTCTACCAAATTAAATACTTCATATGAAAGTTCCTATAACTGCAATAAGTCATATTTAAACTAATTTGTAGACTATTTATTGTTGAACTAAACTTACCGCCAAAGGGTCAATGACTTAGTCTAAAACACCGTTCGCATACTATCGAAAAGTAAAATGCATATACCTTTTTTTATTTTTATTTTTTATCGTGCGGAAATCCCTTCGGATACCCCCCCGCGTGCCAGCGGGGGCGGTTATGTCGGGCTTAAACCGACTAAAACCGCACGCCGTCTCGGGTCTACAGACGCCGGGGTGTAAGGTTGCCCATAGAGCATATCCCTCGCACCCCGACTGACCCTGGGCCATCTCCGGTTTCGAGATGGCCCCCTCGGGTTTGGGAACCACGGTGTCCCCGTCTTGCCCCGGTTTGGGGGAGGGGCGCTAGTCGCCCCACCGTCCCGGCCTGCTTCTGCTGGGGTGACAGGTGGCCTCACCCGCCACCCCCAGGCCTGCGCTCATGGAGGACGGAGGTCGTTAAGCGACCTCCGGCGCCTAAATGCATATACCTAAGGCAGTAAAGTTTACTTACGTGTTTCATCGCCAATCTTCTGATATTCGCATTTAAACTGTTCATTTTTCAGCTCAGTTTGTCTTCTACAAGAGGTAAAAACATGAAATAACTCAAATATGGCAATTCTACAAAACTTACTATGTAGGTACCTTCATAACAATATAGAGCAATGTATATTTATATTAGCTTCGCCCGCGTGGAGGTTGTTTATCGTTTTTTGGTCATATCTCCGGTTCTACTTAACCAATTGCAATCAAACATACGGCCGATTTTAAGGCAGACCAAGGCCTTCCTAATAGAAAAAAAAAAAAACCCGCATCAAAATTTTTGTATCCTTTCAGTATCCAGAACAACGACGTAGGTCTAACTGATCCCCATGTTACATCAGAGTCGCCGGTAGTAAATTCCCGTGAGAAAACACTGCGGTTACAGTCAGTTCGAATCTAACATTTCACTGTTCGCCGTAGAGGTTAATACATGAAATAAACTGGTCCGAAGCGTTTAAAAACGTGGGTTTCAATAGAGAAAGAGAAAAGAAAGGTTTAATGACAATAGAGGAAGTTCGTGTGAACAGAAACAGACGGCGGGGTGTTGTCTCCCATAACCACAGCAGAGAGAATAAAGCGTGGGTATTTATGTAAGTATGGCACAGTCGCCCTAAGAAGTTGCTGAACACTAACTAATTTACAAATGATCATTACATTGATATAATTATTGTATAATTTATGTTTGCAATCTTCGGAGGACAAAACGTTTTTCAGTGTTTGTTAATTATTCTATTCTACAACATCATCATCATAATGATGATGATGATGATGATGATGATCATCTTAGAAGATGATTGTTGTTGCAGCGCTTGTACAATCAGGGAGGCCAGCATCGGTGCAGGTGACTGTGGGGTTCAATTTGGGCGCGGCATTTCTTGCCGCATCTGTGGTAAGTGTGACGTGAAAGTTTGTGAAAATGTTTGAATGTTTGTTTTTCAATCACGCTCTAACGGCTGAACGGATCTGGCTGAAATTTGGTACAGGGATAGATTACAGTCAGGAATAACACATAGGCTTTTTATCCCTGGGGATTATACTATTATAGGGATTTCCATGGGTTGCAGGACCGGGATCAGAATTCCACACGGGCGAAGCCGCAGGCTTAGTTTTATATAAAGTTTTAGAGCTAAGGTGGTTGGTAACTTGGCATGTGGTAAGCTAATACCGATGGTGTTTGTACAGTAGTCGGTTTTTAAATTTGCAGGACGAGAAGAGCGAGAGCGTTCCCTTTATCCGTTCTCTCTCAATCCAGTTTTGTATGGAGCCTTCAGTGTGCGAATCCAACACGCTTTTGTCCAGTTATTTCCTAAAATATAACCTATTTACCTATCTAGTATTTATTGAAGGTAGAGAGGTACATGTAGGTATTATACAATTCCTAGGCCCTTTGACCAGTTGCATATTTTACAAGTTGGAATAAATAATATTTCTATCCACTTCTGATAGTGGTTCAGTTCAGTTCTTGGTTTATGGCTCCGCTTGCTTATTGGCTTGCGATTTTGCCAGTGTCGACGTCTAGGATGATAGTGGTTATTGGGCAAATAATATTTCTGACTTACAGTAATTTCCGCGTACACGGACAGTTCTCGCAACAACTGGAATGTCAAAGTTATTTTTTATTATTTACCGTATATTTATTTAGGTATGTACTTACATTTATTTTATGCAAAATAATTTTTATTACGTATAATAAATGCATACCTACCTATTATAACTACGTACATTCTACTTATAAATACATTTAAAAGCATAGGTACATACCGATGCATAAGATCCATTTTTCATACTGATATAATAAGAACTCAAAAATATGACACAACTCTATTCAATAATTCCGGATGACGTTAAAAATATGCGATGACGTTGTTTGTATTCTGATCCAAGATTCCAGTATCGCCAGGACTCATTGATTTTACTCTATTCAAGCATGATAAAAATAAGGATAACACTTTTTCTATAAAAATATCATTGGTAGGTACGTTGCTTCGCACCACTTCGCATCTGTTTCAAAATAAAATAAATAACAGAAGGACTGGTGTACGTAAAAGCACCTACCTAATAGCCGCGGGCAACAGGTAGGTAGTTACTAATGAACAAGAAAATTATATTTTCATGTTTTAATTATAAAAAGCAGTAACATGGTATCACTACTATTTCTTTTAATCTGATTATTTTTTTCCTAAAATCAACGTTTATGTTTCTCTACCTCTTCTCTCATTTTACATAAATTGCTAGTTTATGACTACCATAAGCTTTGCTTCCATTGTTATTTGAGTATGGTGAATAGCATGTCCATTGCTAGATAAGCACAGGATTCCTATAATACGCGGCTTGGTAAAAATATTAATAACAACAAAGAATAAATAAAATGTCCCTCGTGGGTATGTACATCTCCTCTGAGTATATTGTTCTGTGGTATACAACGGGTCGGAGGTTGTAGTGTCTATATCTATCTTTCCTTACTCCGTGGCAAAGAGCTCCGTGGTCTATATCTAATGAGTTGGGCACTATCTGACAACACAAATGTTTTAATGTTTTACATACATACAAATGTTCATATACTAAAAATAATAATTACTTTATTTCTATAAATTGTATGTGAAAATAATAATGGTATATTTTTCTTTTCTATTTTAGCAAATAACAGCAACACTGGTCTAGTCATGTCATAATGACATGTCATGATGTCTTGGCTATATCATGAACTGAACAGATGATCATTTTTACTAAAACGTTTAAAACATACACTGCTTCACTTTTATACAAAAATTAAAGCAAGATATTTTTTATATATAAACACAATGCCGTTACAAAGAGTTATGACTTTACCCAACTTAATAATACAAGCTAACCGCTCCAATTTGTTTATAAATACCAAGACTAAGTATCAACAGTTTACTACTTGCAAGTGAGTATTTTTCTTCTAATAAACACGTAGATGATTTGTGTGGTAAACAACTGGTCTTGAAGCCAAAAACACTTTATTTTTAACTTTCTTCATCTTTTCTGTGTTTAAATAATAAATGAAGTAGTTTCGTCATAGTTCTAAGTTAACCTTTTTAAATAAATGGAAACAACTGAAACAATCTTAATCATACTAATCAAAAATTCGTTACTCAATGTTTTATTGCTGCTGTATAAGATTTCCTGATATTGCGTAATACATCTAATTAAAAACAATATAACGTCTGTACGTTATCAATATACTATAATATTAACAGTATGGTGGTCACAAAATTGCGTGCCGTATTTTGAATTTTTATTATATTTTAGATTCCATTCCATCCAAGAAACATTAACAAGAATTAGAATTTTTTACATACTAGTTACATTTGATCTGATTTGCCCTATTTTCCTGTAAAATGTCGGTCAATATTGCAGAAACCTTCTGATTTATTGGTGAAGACACTGTAGTAGAATATAAAATCTGTCATCATTATTGCAATAAAGCAATCACCACCAAGTTCAGTAACGTTGAGATAATGAAAACATTGAATGTATGCACCTAAACTAGAATCCAATTTTATTTACAGATTTCTACCCATTAACAGATTAAAACACTCGAAAGTGTTAAAAACAGAAAAAGAAAAAATTCAAACATTTGTGATACAAAGATACATCAAATATGTGAAGAACTATACTAGCGTTTTAGAAACAAGATTTCCAACAGCTGTGAAAATGTACAGAGTCTTCAGTGTAGGAATAAAAGATTTTCTTACGGATCTTAAAAAATATATATCATTGCGTATACAAATAACGAGAGAACAAGGGTTTACGAAAATAAGCAGACAAGACATTGAGCTGTACCTGAAAATGCCATCAGATATGTACAGGATAGCACCTGTTTTGATATTGTCTGCTATTCCATTTGGGAATTATATCATCTTTCCTTTAGCGTAAGTATAGTATTCTATTCCATATTCTTAATAAACCATAGATACCAAACACATGTTCAGTCCATGGGATTATAGTAACGAAGAAAAGGAAGTATAACATTCCTTTTTTATAACTTTCCATTGGTCTATTGGTTTTGAAAAATGCATATGTAAGGGTTTTCAGAATCATAGCATCCACACATAAATATTGCCTGCTGGGTAAATATAAAGGGTCCATTCTCTTAAGTAATTTGTAATTTGTTTGTTAGCACCTCTCACATCATAAACAATAGAAAATTGATCACTTAGAGTGGACATCATAAAAATAAGTACCTGTAAGTATATCCAGGATGGGATTTGAACCTGCTACCAGTCCCTTACAGGGGGAATACTCTGACCAACCGAAATACCTGCATATGTCCTAGATATTTGAAATTCTCAGTAATATCTTGAGGCAACGCTGAAACCATCTACCATAATTTGAAGGAATTAGCACGCTAACATTTCCTATAGACTGGTTGCGGGTTCAAAGCCAGTCCTGGATGTTTACTTTTTCCAAACTAATATTGATTTAGTTTGGAAAAAGCATACTAATTGCTTCAAAAATTTCATATACTTATTTACTTTGCTGTGTGTATGTACATGCATGACACTGTGCTGGCCAGTAAGGTGCATCCTACAGTGCAAAATGAAGTAGACCTGACTCTGTGTTGTTTACCTTCAGTATACTAAAGATACTTGCAGGCCGCCCATGGCTGTTTACACATTACTTCTAATTACTAGGAAAATGATGTCATTAAATATTTGTGATAGATGGATATCAGTGATAAACAATAGTGTTTTTGTTTGCTTGTCATCCCACTGGCAACTTGGCAGTGATTGATTTGTTCATCATAAATACAAGTTGTATTTCTATAAATGCCCGAATTTTTGGTTATTGACTTTTTCTAGTTTTGTTTTTAATGTATTTTGGAATGTCAGATGAATGTCCTTTCGCTTTTTTGATTATATCATCATAATCATCCTCATAACGATTTCCACGTTGTGTCCAAAGGGTAAAATTTGGAGCCTTATTGTTGTTGATTAGTATGTAAGCTATTGCAGGAGCGACTGCCTTCTGACCGCCCAACCACAAGTGGTAAGCTTGCACCAAAGCCTTGACTGTTTTTTGGCAAGTGCATCGAGTAGCGGGTGAGGTTGACTTCGTCCATGAACGGTATTGGTGAGGCCTTACACACCCTTATAACTTGAATCACCACGCGGTTTCACCCGCGTAAGTCCAGATCCCCTGGGAATATTAGAAAGTAGCCTATGTTATTCAGAGATGGTGGATCGTCCGTCCGGCTTCCGGTGTCCCCAATTGTAATAAAAAAAAAAAAGTTACTCAGAGATCATGTAGCAATCTAATGGTTAAAGAATCTTTGAAATTTATATTGAAGTTTCAGAGTTTATCATTACAAACAAACAAATCTTTTCTCTTCATAATATTAGTATAGATGACTATATCTTGACTCAATTTGCGTTTTAGGTTTTTGAATCCAAGAAGACTTCTCTGTTCTCACTTCTGGTCGATACAACAGAGAGTTGAATTCACTACTCAAGACCTAACAGACAGACTAAAGTATAACAAACCAGTTTTTAGAGCACTACAAGCTAGAGTACATGATGTACCAAATAGTGACATGAAATACAGATGGAAAACAGTTATCGCATTATTAGGTTCAGGAGTACACCCAAAAACAGATGATATTCTAGAATGTAAAGACCTATTTTCTGAGGGACCTTACCAGTTAAGCAGTTTGCCCTATGCACATAAGGTATGTTTTTTTTATCTTTACTATTAATAACTACCACATACCACATAATAGCTACCACATTTTTTACAGAACAGAACAGTAGTACTGCACACCAAGTTCTTCAGGGTCTAGGCTTACTTCACTTTCAAGGTCTAACTTGCAGGTGACGTAAACGGCCTCTATGGCGTAGAGGTGGTGCATTTGACTACTACGACAGGGGGCGCGGGTTCGATTCCTGTGCAGTGCAAATATTTGTATGCATGAATATGTCTATTTGCATTGAACTGTCTGTTGCTATGTATGCATGTACAAAAAAAAAACAGCCTATAAGTATGTTTATCCGCATTCTGTAATGGAATTTAACTTATGCTTATTATGCTTACGTTGAGTTCAAAAAGCACTTCGTAAAATGTCGTAGAATATTTATTTATTATTATTATTTATACATGGATAAGATTCTGGTGGAGGCTTTCCCCTAAGGGTTTGGGAGTTAACAGTAGCATCCGTAAAATATATCTCGAAAATAAACCAAATTAGAAGAGCGGACCCATGGTTCCAAATACAAGCTTTGGATGCAACTGTTATTGACGCAGGGATGATGAGGAGTAATAATTCACATCTTCTGTAGCTGCTCCTTACGAAGTGTCTTCTTCGTGTCTAATCTAGTATCAACTGCGGTTCATTGATATCTAATACTTTTAAATGAGCAATTCTTGCATTATATATATAATCTGAATCTCAAACGATTTTCTTGAAATTTAGTATACAGGGGGTTTTGGGGGCGATACATCGATCTAGCTAGGTTTCATTTTTAGAAAACGTCAAAAATAGTAAACTGAGCAAAGCGGTCACCCAGATATTAAATTACTTACTCATATAAAAATATTCTCCCCGACAACAAAAACTTCATAACACATAATAAGTAGGTATGTTTTGACATTTTTGTACCATTGCATTGCAAATATTTCATTTGACCGACTGTAAAAATTTATTATAGTGTACTTAGTTGTCAAACAATGGTAATCAATAGCAAAACAATAAATAAATCAACAAAGTCATGTTTTCTCAAGACATATGTTTTTACATTGTGACACTTTTTTTACCGAGGGATGATTTGCTATATGAGGTTGAGAATCTTTCATTCACTAGGTACAACTAGAATCGGGGTGCGAGGGATATGCTCTATGGGCAACCTTACACCCCGGCGTCTGTAGACCCGAGACGGCGTGCGGTTTTAGTCGGTTCAAGCCCGACATAACCGCCCCCGCTGGCCGACGGGGGGGTATCCGAAGGGATTTCCGCACGAAAAAAAAAAAAGGTACAACTAGAATAATATTATGTAATCTGTGGTACAACTCAGATGCGAAAATTTTAATTTTTATCCCCAATGCAAAATAGGGGTGTGTCTGTGCTATCATAGCTATCAAACAATCCATTCGTTTGGGAGTTATTCAATCCGTTTTGATCCGTTGATTTTAAGGTTCGAAAGCGTCGTGACTGAGATCTATGCAAGCATTTGAAGGTCACCAATTATATTATATTATTTAAATTTTGATTTGTCTTAAAATGTAAGGAAATATGTAACTAATATCAGTTTTTTCTCTGTATTTACAGGGTTACCTACTTAAAATGCACGGCATGAGAAAAACTATATTTAGAACAAATAGACTAAAATATCGCGCTTACATACTGATGGAAATGGACAAGGCGATTATCAGGGAAGGAGGTGTCGAGAATCTTAATACAGAAACCTTGCGAAACGCCTGTCATATACGAGGCTTGAACGGTAGTCACCTCACGAACCAAGAAATGATAAATTGGTTGCAAAAGTGGCTCACCATTTCAGAGCAAGTGGATAAAGTTTCATATTCGCTTTTGTTACATGCCCCTGTGTTCTTGGCTTACAATCACCCACAAAATTGGGTATTAATTTACTAGGGGTTGCTATGGTTACTGATAAAAGTATTCATCATTCTCTGAGCCTTTTCCCAACTCGGTGTCGGCTTTCAGTCTAACTACGAAGTAGTTGAACTTCGTTAGTTTCCGAATAGCGACTGCAGTCTGGCCTTCACAACCAACTGGCGACATCTAAATTCTGTAGAGAACCGGTTGTCAGACTGATTAGGGTAACAACCCGTAACGAATGCCAGACAACTGAGACCGACGGCTTAACGTGTTCTCCGAGGCACGGAGGGGTCTCACTGTATTAAGAATGGTAGGTAACCCGCCCGGTTACCACTTAGCCACGAGCCCCTTATAAAATTAGTACATAATCCAAAGAAATATGAATGGTATAAATCTTAAGGCTTTCACGGCCGGCGTTGCATGTAGAATATACTGCTTCCGGGCTGTTTGGCCGTGGTCCATCGGAAACTTGTGTTCCAGACGTTTCGTCGATCACTGCGGTCGACATCTTCAGTGGTACACGTCGGGACGCCGTCGAGTGCGGAGAACATTCCTCGGCGGCGAACTCGGTGCGATTGAGTTCACCGCCGAGGAAGGTTCTAAACGTCTGGAACACAAGTTTCCGATGGACCACGGCCAAACAGCCCGGAAGCAGTATATTCTAAATATGAATGGTGTTTCACACTCACTTAATTTCAGAGCAAGTGAATACAGTTTCATATTCACTTTTGCTGCAATGCTCCTATTGAGGATGATTTTCACTCTTCTTGGGTAACAAACACCCTCAAAATTAGGTATTGATTTACTAGGTATTGTTACGTTTGTCAATACAATCAGTACATATTCTAGAGGAATATCAATGGCGTCTAACGCTTATATTTTTGATAATTATTTGTATACTGCAAAAATATTATATTGCGCTTTGAGTTTCGTTTGCGATATGTACAAATATTTAACACAAGATAATGTTTCGAAAACATATCTTTTTAATGTGATAATCAGTAAGTTTTGTGTTTACATTGCAATATATTGTATCTTTCCTAACTTATATCAATAAGTAATAATAATAACATGTACACACGGCCAAAGAAATTAGTATACACCGTTACATGTTTATTTCCATAGCCTTGCAGCCTCGCATCGAATCCGAGCTAGGATGCACCGCGAGGCTATTGAAACTGAAAACATTCTAATTTTAATAGAGAAGATGTTTGGAATGTGCCATCAGCTTGGTACCCAGTCATTCACTTAAATCAAAGGACAATCAAAATACTACAAGACTTCATGACACTGAGCTCATCATGCGTAAATATAAACAACGACAATTCAACATAGTTCTGTTACTTTGAGATAACTTACACTTCAACCTATAAGACAACCACCATCTTCAGCCCTCCCGTGACCATGGCTGCTGAAAAGCAACCGAAACGTCGGGTTCAGTGTAAATAATAAAATAACATCAAATAAATCGCGATAGAATCCGTTAAAAATAGTTTTATTTCAAAACGAATTTAGTTAATTTGATGACCTTAATTGTACACTGAATGGTACAATGAAACTCTGAAATTCATTCCACCCCACCTCATATTTCGTTTTTTTTTCAATAAATTGACACGCCGCTATTATGTCAATTATTATCATGTTGGGCAAAGTATCTGTATTGATGACATAGGTATGTAGTTTCAGTATGAACCCAAAACTCTTAATGCAGAACTATGCATTTGAAGTTACGTGGACGATTAAAATGAAACAAGTAATTCGAAACGAGCCAAAATGGTACATGTTAACATTAGTAATAGTCATGACGAAATTGGTTAGCACTAAGGCCCATTCACACCCAAGCGATAATTGCTACCGTCTGCGGTAGAGAAAACCAAGTGGGTATGCGGTAATTAATTGTTCACTACCTTTTTTTTTCGTGCGGAAATCCCTTCGCATACCCCCCGCCGGCCAGCGGGGGTGGTGCGAAGGGATTTCCTTTACAGAGTACAGTACAGAGTACTTTAAAAGAAGTCTACTGTCAAACGGTGTTTTTTCAATTTCTTTTTATATGTATAATTTCAATAGTTTTGCGCTGGAATATAAGATGGGATGGCGTGTACCCCATCCCATCTTATATTACATTAAAATCAACAGCAAGCCTTTACGTGACAGACCTATGTAAACCCCCGTAAGAACACCTATGCCCAACAAAAAAAAGAAACAACAGCTAAATATAATACATTACAATCCGTTTATTATGACCCTATAGTGTGAAATTTGGTTGCATATAAAATTCTTTATAACAAAGTCAGATATAATGACTCGCTTATAGTGACAAGCTGCTTATGATGACGTATTTTTGAGCGAAGCTCTGAAAGAGTGAAGCTCTCTTAGACGACTCATGTATTTCGTTAGACCATCTGCTCCTCCCAACCGGCTGAACCGATTCTAATGAAATTTCACACTAGCAAAGATGTTACTGATGGGACGGACATAGGCTAGGAAAATGAAAAGTACCACGGAGGAATAATCACCGGAAAAAATAATTAAAATCTGATTTCTCAATGAAGAAAAAAGCCTCATTCACGCGATTGGTATTAATTTAAGTAATTTGTTCCATACACAAGACAAAAATAGAAAAAGGAAATTCGGACTAGCCATTGCTTCACTCAATTTTTGCAACAGCAGAATGAATTGCAGACCTAGGTATAAAATTATGTTTGGTTATAGTGACCGACATGATTCCTAACACCTTTGCTTTGCTCGTTTGTTCGTATCCCTTCTTCCCGCCCTTTTGCCCTTGCGACATTTGTTTGTTTGGTGTCAGTTTGTTTCTTTTTTTATTAAGTAGTTAAATACCTTACAAAAATTAGAATTTATTAAGATATGTTGTAAGACTATGCTTTTTATGTCGACCGCTTCATATGATGTGTTTTTTACTTCCCTTCGGTGTCATTATAAGCGGATTCTAGTGTAATACTGAAATCTATATTTAAGAACCATGATGCATTTCTTCCGTAGAAATCGCGTTCTTTATGTTCGATTAGTTTAGTCTAATATGGACCGTGAGACTTAATACATGTACTCGTACACTTCTCGCCAACGTTGATGATTGCTCTGAAGAATCGACGATTGAACATGCTCATTAAACAATATGTAACAAAACTAATGTCCGATCCGTGAAGGTGTATATAGGTTTCAATATTAGGTTCTGTTTACGTAATAGGTACTTTTTGAAAATAAGATTAAAAAATGACCCTACAAAAACTGTAGTAAAATTTAGGTCGATGTGGAAACGTACAAGGCATCACATGAGGAAATATTATTGGATATCTACAATGTGGTGTTGGCTGTTGTCTCATTCTTAGATTTTGGGGAGATATTGGGACCTAGAAAATGGCATTTAAAAATTCTATACTTACTTAATACATATATTTTCATTAATAGACTATTTTTAATTTCATATTTAGGATATCTGAAAGAAGAAAGAAAGAAAGAAAAAAGTTTTATTTGAGTTATCTGCACAATGTGAAATAATACAGCAATACAATAATATTACTAATAATACAGCAACATTCAATCATCGCGCAGACCCAAATAGGGCCCCATCTCAGCATGAATGCTGCGTACATCATTAGTATACGCAGCGCTGGTTTTCAGATGGAGCCGCCTATATTTGTGATTGATTGTTATTGATCGGACACTAGTTTTGTTATAGACTGTGTAGATGAGTATAAAATTACCATATTATAAACTTTGATTTTTGAGCTTACATAGGTGAAGAAAAATATCTTGCAAAAATCATCAAGTTGGGCGCGTAGTATTTAATAAATAACATTTAGTGCCTCGCATTAATTTATTGTTTATGATTTATTTTCCTTCAGTATTATTCAAGATTACTTAAGTTAATATACTTTAGAAAGGCTGGGCTTTGCGGCATACTGCGTTTATCAATTTTGTGGTTGTTATTTTTAAGTTGTTGTTCATTAATTCTAGACTTAAAAACTAACACTTATAATGTGTATTATTAACTCCATTATTCATAAAAATATTGTATTTTCTAATCAGTTATCGTCCTCCTCTTGACACATGTAATAAAATAGAAAAGGGCCAAAGAAACTTGAGCTAAATTGACATAAAGAAGCTTTTATGAATAAAGGGATTAAACTAGATATGTTTTAATTTCTTTATCTTCCTAAAAAACAACTCGGTAAGCCTTTCGTTGGTTTTATAGCTAAATTAGATATTAATAATGCCATCTATTGTTTTATGCATTATTGAATGTACTAATATGTAGATGAATGTACAGTAAACGCTTTGGTTGGCACGTCGGGAAGCAGAGAGTGTTCGGCTAAGATCGACGTGCTTCGGATTTGTAGAACATTTTCTCTGTCTCAGTCTGAAACTTAGTTGTAGACAGAGAAAAAATATGGACACAACACTAAAATTAAAAACTGACATATACTATTCGACTAGAATAGAAAGCACTAGTTCAGTAGGTGACGGCCGTTTTTGATGGGTCTTCTTAAATTAATCTCATAACCATAGAGCTAAATTACCCAGTGTTCGCCCGTGTAGAAACCAAAGTTCCAACAACCTCTTAAAATATACAGCTATGAAATGATATTGTGTAAACGCAGAGCGTATACATTCAACAGCAATAATATATTTAAGAAAAATCACCTGAATATAAATGTACTTTACTTGTAAATGAGACAGGATCAGATTCAGTGTGAATATAAATTATTGATAACCAGAAAAATTTCGATTTCTACGAATCGATAGGTACTCCTTTAAGTCCATTGAAATGTTACATGAGCTTTACATTTTTTAGATGACGCAATTTTGTTTTTGAGATATGTGTGGGGGTCAATAGAAGCTTAACCCAGAGTTTGTGGGGTTGCGGCCCTTGTCCCCCGGCAGCCATCTTGTAAAAAGGGGTGCAAACACCTTTTGCTGTGTGTGTTGCAAATAATAATCTACTCGTTGTTTTAGCAGTTTATTATCCTTGACAGACAATGCAATACAAAGTTAAAGTACTGGTTCTATAATTAAACGTAAAACAATTTTAATAGCGGTGCTCACAGTTCAAGCGACAAAGGAAGAAGGGAAGTTGAACACCAGTGTTGCCACACTTTTTGACACAATAATATTATACACTGCCGCCATAATACACAGACTACATAAACAAATAATTAACTTCTAACAATAGGAAACTATGCGTCCTACAAAAAATCCGTAAAGATATAATTTGTAGCAAATCACTTTGCCTACAAATATGTACATAAAACTTTTTGCCCTAAATTTAAAATTCAAGAAGTTAAAAGCAAAAAGTGAGAAAATTTCTATAAAAAATATATTTTAAAGTGAAACTTTTATTACATCGTCTCAAACCTAATCGTCTGTGTGTTGCATGTCGCGTGACGGTCGGCGGCGGAGTAGGGATAAAGTGAAAGGCGCTCGTCATAGCAGCCAAGGCCAATATGGCGGCGCCTATAGTTCGCAGCAGCTGACCGTGTAGTGTATAGACTATTACTCATTTGTGCCAGTGCTCCACGCTATTTTGTTTGTTTTTGTTAGTTAAATGTCTATAATGTGATAAATAGTTTCACTTTTACCTATCCTTTTATCCTTTTTTTTTGCTCTACAACTTTTTTTTAATACATTTTACAAAAGAAAATTTGATGCCAATCTTGTAGATGGTCTTTTGAGGCAAATTTTGCTCTAGTTTTTTTTTTAATTTCATTCATTTTAAACGCTATTAGAGCGCTCCAAAGTTGACCGGGTTCATCAATGCTCATGAGAATTCGGTCAAAACGAAATGTTTTACTTAGTTTTATGATCTATTTTTATTGAAAACATATACATACATACTTAATTTTTTTTTGTTAAATCCGTACAACTTTAATTCGTTACTAACTGTTTTTCTTACTACAGAACTTACCAAATTAATGTAATTATTCACATTAAAGTACTTCACGCGTGCCCCCTAGTTTGGGAGAGGCAGCAAAATAGCCCCAGTGAGGTGGGTAAAGTTGGCCGGGGCGTTAGGACGATTTGCAGAAGAACCGCCGCATTATTCGGGCATTGTCGAGCAAGACCGTTTTCTGCATCTTGGCCGCCACCGACATCCCCCCAATTCGAGCCTCTCAAGATGGACTGAGAGGCTCCTTGGGATCAAACCATTCGCTGAGATCACAACTGGGACTATTTCTGTGGACCCCACTATCCACATGTAGGTAACCTCGTGCGTCAGGTCCAAATATTTGGTTTATTTATCTGCTTCGGCGCGGACGAGGTTCTCGTCATAGGGGATAGTGATGTCCACAAGAAATACCCGTGACTGTACCCGGTCCATCAGCACGATATCAGGCCTATTCGCTAGAATAGTCCTATCCGTGATGATGGACTGGTCCCAGTAGAGCATGGCGCGGTCGTTTTCGAGTACGGCTTCCGGTACGTACTTGTAGTAAGGCAGCCTCTGTTCGGTGAGGCCGTATTTAAGGGCAAGCTCTCAAACGAAAAACGTCCTCCTGTAGTTGTTCGTCTTAATAACCTGATCTTGTATCGCACAGACAAAACCCTCGGGTTCCCCAAAGAGGTCACCAAAGCACAGCCAGTGCACGGAGGCCTCTCGGTCCACGTGAGGCTCATGTAAAGCCTTAAAGAAGCGTCCGTGCTCTTTACCCTTCCATACGGCCTCACGCTCAGAGGTACTAAGTACTGCTGGTGCCCGCCACTCTGTGTTAGCCAGGGCTAGCGGGATTAGTCATTTATCGCATTCAATGACCTCACTATGCATCTTACTATCTGTCTTCGATAGGAAATATTCCCTGAGATTACATACCTCGCGATTGTGCATAGCTTTGGCACTGAGTAGGCACCGGCCAACGCACTTTCGCGGCATGTACAATCTCATAACCGAAGTCTTTGGGTGGAGCATTCTATGGAGGGTCATAGTAACGTGGACTCTTCTAATCAGGGCGTCCAGTTCGGTCTGAGAACACCAGACCACGCCGAAGGTGTACAACAGGACGGGCATCACGCACCCGTTAAACGCCCGTGTCTTGTCCACGCCCGTGTCTTGTCCACGCCCGATAAAAGGCTGTTACACACCCCCACATTCTGCGACATGCCCGGGTACCGGTATGTTTCACCCTCGGAGAATGAACGAAGGTTCACCCCCACCGGACACTTATATACGATCCGATGAGACAATTCTCCCCTGCTCCACATGAAGAACCGTACACTTGTCCACTCCAAGCTCCATGCCGATGCTGCCGCTGAAATCACAAGTGATATCTAGCAACCGAATTAGACCTGCGGCGTTTGGAGGTAACAACTTGAGGTCATCCATGTAGAACAGGTGAGACACCTTCGGGCCCCTCTCCGAAGCTGAAAGCCTGTCCCTGACTTATCCAGCAATGTGCTTAGAGGATTCAAGGACAGACAAAACCACAGTGGACTCAGACAGTCACCCTGAATGATACCCCGCTTCACCTTTATCCGGTCTTTCGCATCCGACAGTCGCACCGCTCAATTGCTCCATACCTACAGGCACCGAGGAAGTCTCGAACTGTATGTTGTAATTATTATTATTATAAGTAGAATAGAATAGCTAGCTAAGAACTGATTGAAAATATGATTATGTCGAGGATTACCTCATCGGCAAGATGTATGTGGCGGGAAAGAGTCAGCAATGAATAAGTGAAGTTGTAGGTAGGGACTTAACAAAAAAAATTTAAGAATGTATTTACAATAAAAAAACATCACAAAACTAAGTTAAACATTTCTTTTTGACCGGATTCTCATGAGCATTGACGAACCCGGTCAACATTGCAGCACTGTTTGCGCATTGCGTTTTAAATGAATAAAATAAAAAAATATATAGGTAGAGAAAAAATTTCTCCAAAAGACCATCTACAAAATTGGTCTGTTGTATTTTTTTTTTGTAAAATGTATAAAAAAGTTATAAAGCAAAACATATTTTTTTATAGAAATTTTCTCACGTTTTTGCTAATAACTTCTTTAATTTTCAATTTAGAGCAAAATGTTATGAACATATTTATAGGCAAAGCGATTTGCTACAAATTATGTCTTTACGAATTTTCGAAAAATTCACAATTCGTTTTCCCTGTTGAAATTACATTATTTTTGTTTTATTTAGTATTATATTATTCATAAGTGTATTGAAAAACGTCGTATAATACACGTGTGTATTGTTGATTACCGTCTTCGGCTCTCTTTAGACCAATATTCACACCAGTCTCAATAGCGCTTTAGCGGTAATCACCAACATTACACACTTGTACCATAATCTACTATTGTTGTTGTGTTTATTGTATAATCACTACATAGACCATAAAGTCATTTATCGTTAAATCATATCCTAATGAAGTATTTCTGACGGTCCTATGTCCTTTGTCATAAAGTATGAGCTAGGTAGGTACCTAAAGTGAGTGTCATCACTGCGACGCGAGTGAGGACTCAGGGCTGCACACGCTGGCGGACTGCCCGGCGTGGGAGGCGCCGAGGCGTGACCTCGTGGCAGCCATCGGGGTGGGAGTCCTCTCGATCGGCAGCATGATTGCGGCAATGGTGCGGAGCGCGAGCGCGTGGGCCGCCGCCGCCTCCTTCTGCGAGCATGTAATGCTCGCGAAGGAGGTGGCGGAGCGCGCCCGGTAGAGACTTAGAACTCTCCCGGTCCGCCGAGCCCGCAACTTGCTCGCCGCGCGTCGCAGGCAACTCAGGCGCCGGAGGTCGCTTAACGACCTCCGTCCTCCATGAGCGCAGGCCCGGGGGTGGCGGGTGAGGCCACCTGTCACCCCAGCAGAAGCAGGCCGGGACGGTGGGGCGACTAGCGCCCCTCCCCCATACCGGGGCAAGACGGGGACACCGTGGTTCCCAAACCCGAGGGGGCCATCTCGAAACCGGAGATGGCCCAGGGTCAGTCGGGGTGCGAGGGATATGCTCTATGGGCAACCTTACACCCCGGCGTCTGTAGACCCGAGACGGCGTGCGGTTTTAGTCGGTTCAAGCCCGACATAACCGCCCCCGCTGGCACGCGGGGGGGTATCCGAAGGGATTTCCGCACGATAAAAAAAAAAAAAAAAAAAGGTAGGTACCTAAAGTGGTCAATGTGTCGCGGCCTGTTTCGCCTAATAGGTACCTACCTACGCAGTTATGAACAATTCAATCAATCAATTAGCCTATTGCGGTCCACTACTGGACATAGGCCTCTCCCATTTTACGCCATAGCACCCGATCCTCCGCCTTGCGCATCCAGTCTATCCCAGCTACCTTTTTCAGGTCGTCCGTCCATCTTGCTGGGGGACGTCCCACCTTCCGTTAACCGATTCATGGTCTCCACTCTAGGACTCGTTTGCTCCATCGGCCATCGGTCCTTCGGCAGATGTGGCCAGCCCATTGCCACTTCAGCTTGCTTATTCTGCGAGCTATGTCGGTGACTTTGGTTCTTTGTCGGATGGCCTCATTTCGAATTTTATCCTTTAAAGAAATAGCTCGCTCCATAGCCCGCTGCGCGACTTTTAAGTCGTGTACTAGCCTCACTGTCAATGTCCACGTTTCGGCACCGTAAGTCATGACAGGTAGGACCGAGGACGCACTGGTCGAACACCTTTGTTTTAAGACGAAGTGGTAAGTCCAGAAGCGTAAAAGAGGTGTCTTAGAAACAGTTTTTGGGTATCAAACGCAAAAATACATGAAATGATATTCCTACTGTCGTAAAGGTAAAGAAATGCTTTGTATTGTTATACAATTCGAAACACGATTAGAGGAATTTGCCTCGATAGAAAAAAATCGTGAATATCGTAACAAATCGTAATTTTATTAGAATTTTACAATTTTACGGCGATTGTAAATAAAAAACAAGTGCAAAATTTATATTTTCATAAACCTTACATCAAATCCCATATGGTAGTACCTACATATGGTTTTCTCTTAAATAGAATTAATTATTTTAATTATATAAAACATAGAGCTCGCGTGCGAGCTCAGTCGGCCGCGGGGCCTCGCAAAGAGTATGTAAACCTAACGGTATAGGGCCTCGCCGCGAGTAGACACGTACTCCTTCGTCGCGCTCGCTCGCTCGGTAATGATTGCATTTTGATGTAAAATGGGCAATAAAAGCCTTAGAGGAAGGAAAATATATTCCGTCAGCGGAAAAGAAGGATCGCCCAAAACAATCTATCTCAGTGAGTATCAACGTACCACATAATTATATTTATTATTTTCTTAATGCGAGTAGGAATGCTAATAAAGGTCAATGTAGGTACACTTGATCGGGTATCGGCATTGTTTTCTGTCGATACTATTTTTTTTTCTCATTATGAGTGGGAATGACAAGACCATCTTCACATTATAAGAAATTTAAAGTGACACGTATTAGATCTATTGAAAAAGTTTAATATATATAAAATAATAGTTAGTGATAGTAAATTTTTGCACCAAATATTCCTGGTTCCTGGACCCGCTAGGAACGGAGGGAACCAGGAACAGTGGGAGTCAAGACCAATCCTTCACGAAGGATAGTTGAGAAGATGACGTTTCTAGACTGGATGAGCAAGGCGGAGGATCGGGTGCTATGGCGTAAAATGGGAAAGGCCTATCTCCAGCAGTGGACTGCAATAGGCTAATTGATTGATTGAAAAATGGTTAAAGGGAATATACGTGAATCTTTTGTTATGGTGATTTGAATAGGTATTTGGAAATAACTTATGTTTGATAAACTGAAAAAAAAATTAGAAGACTTATGCCCATTTTCACTAAACTAGAATAAAGCATCGCCTAACTAGGAAACGCTTAACTGTAGGCATCGCCTAAGCTGATTTGTCTGTTTCACCAAACCTTTACCTCTAGGTAATTCCTTACAAGGCAGTTGCTTAGCTAGGTGGCATTTGTCTATGCTTTCGCGTCTTATGTTGTCAAACTGTCAATTGACGTTTGACAATTTGGTACCTATTTTCATTTTAATTTTACTACGATTATTGTGATTTGGATATTTTATTGAAAATGAATAGGAAACGTGCCCCAAATTTTACGGAAGAAGAAAAGATGAGATTTTTGAGGTTAATACAAGCAAAAGGTCGTGCTATTGTTTCCAAAGTAACTTCCCACGATCTACAAACAAATAAACTCAAAGAAGAGTCGTGGGTGGAAATAACTCGGGATTTAAACGCTAGCGGAACAATTATGAGGTAAGATGAAATATATCAAATCATTTAATTTCATAAACTTGTCCTATTAAATATATTTTATTTCAGAACTACAGAGAATCTTAAAAAATTGTGGCAGAAAATGAAGACTGAAGCCAAAGTATTGAAATCGCAGTCCTTCAACCAATTCCACGGAACGGGTGGAGGACCATCAAAAAAAATGGATGATCCTGTGCTGGAATTAGTAGTGCAGATTACTGGCCGTGGCAGCACAGGCATAGACTGCGTTGAGGATAGCGATTTTATTACAGGTATGTATCGGGCCACATGTAGTTTAACAATTCACACTGGGTCAGTGTGGCTACAGCCTGTATCCCTCTTTATTTGTACTGTTTTAAAAATTGTTATTTTCTTTGTATCATGTTGCAGAAGACGTTTTAGCTATTTTACCAACATTGCCAGAGCTTTCATCACAGGATGTTGCATGTGAGTCATTTGATTCTCAGAGACCAATTATAAAACCAACTGAAAGTGGAGCTCATCTTGAGGTATGTATAAATATTTTACATATAATTTTAATCTTTGTTATATATATTTGTTCCCAATGAAAGTAATAATTGATTACTGGGGTTGAACTTTTTACATGTATATTATTAAGCATTAAAATGGGGTGCAAATATATCTAGTGGCCAGGCAGTGATCACTTAGATATCCATAATAGTGACCAATAAAATTTATTGTTTTAGGTTCAAGAGACCATTGAAATTTTAAATGAGAATGAAGTTGTATCTGATACACCAAAACGCTGTTATAAAAGGAACAGACCAACAATAGAACCTGGCAGTAATGAGCGTGCTGGGCATAAACCTGCAAAAATTAGGTTTACCAATGCTTTAGCAGCTGATAAACTAAAAGCGGAGAAAGAAAAAATTTCTTTGATTGCATTGCAAAGGGAGCATATGATCGAGTTGCACAAAACTCAACTTGAAAATGAAAAAAAACAGTCCGATTTAAAAATCAATATATTACAAGAAATTCTAAATAAAATTAAAGGTAAATACTTAAATACATATTATTTCATGAAAAGAAATTTCGAGTAATTATTGTTCTTCTGTCTTCATTTATATTATTAGCAGAAATATAACTGTGATCAATTTGACCATTATCTATGTGTTCATTTAAATTTATTTCCACTTCATCAGGTGGCATTTCTTCACAAGCATCAATGCAGATGTTGTGGAGTATGCAACAAGCAACAATGACATTTACAGCTGTTTGCAAATTTATACGTAACCCAATTGCAAGGGCTGGGAATCTACGTTTTAAAACACCATATTGTCTCTCCACTGTATTTCTTGTCCGAATTTGACTGTAATTATACCTTTCTTGTGCTGCTGTTACTGGACGTAGGTATGGTGTCAATAAATATCTCTGTAAATAAAATATTTTATTGTTACAGATGAAAAACCGGTGGATCGAGAAATATTGAAAGCAGTGTTAAATATTGATAATAAAAATTAAAAATAATAAAAATATTATAACTATTTAATTGTAGAATTTTATTATTTTCTTGCAAAGTACAGTCAACGCCAAAAGTTGATTAATACAAAAATATTTATAAATCCTTATTACACTGGAATGTATGGTGACTACAGTTAATGTAAAAGTAGTTATAGACTTCGCGTAGGACAAAGTTAATATATTTCGCGTTTTATTATTTTAAGATCGATTTAACAGCTGTGGGGATCATTAAATTAGAATTTGTTAAGCTACTTTTGGCGTTGACTGTACCTAGAAATTGTATTCTTAAACCATACTGTACCTTTAGTGGATATCCACTATCACCTAATAAACATGCATTATCATAAACTCCATATTCGAAATCGTGACAAAGTCTGCTGTTTAAAAATATTGCAGAGTCGTGAGTAGACCCTGGCCAACGGGCAACTATGTTTCTTACTTTTAAATCAGCATCACTCACAGTCTGCACATTAATTGAAAAATATCCTTTCCTATTCCGGAATAACTCAGCATCTTCTCCGCCTGCAAATAATGCAATGTTTATTAGTAAATAGTCAATTTTAGTTAAAAATGAATTCTTTTACTGAAAGTGAAATAAATACCTGGAGATTGTATTTTTACATGAGTGCAATCTATTGCACCTACTACGAATGGGAAATTTGCGATTTCATAAAACTTTCTTTGGATGCATTCGATCTCTGCTTCTGAAGTTGGCATTTTAATGTACCTTGGGCGCAACTTAACTATGGCATTGGTTACAGTTTTTATAATTCTACTAACAGTAGATACACTGACTCCATGAGCGTCGCCTATTGCCTGAAGGTGACTGCCAGTGGCATAAAATCGGAGTGTTATTAATATTTGCTGTATTGGAGTCACACCTTCATTTCTGAAAAAAAATAGGTAGTTTCTTATATTAAAATACGAACTATAGTATACACAATAACTTGAGTTAAACCAATATCTAAGTTTTAAAAGTATAACAAACCCAATATAATTGTGTGGATAGGTGTAAAATTATAACCTCAAGATTAAAAAAATAAGTACTTACCTAGACATCTTTTTTTTTGTAAGTATTTATATTACATAATTATATACCTAATGTTTAATTATTTTTTTAAAGCTTACCGGTCACTATCAAACTGCAACTCCTCATCGATTTGATGTAAAACGGACAACACAGTGGATTTGGACATCCTATACCTTCTAAAAAAATCTGTATCATCAAATTGTTGGAAATTATTGATCCTAGGTCGAATTATTCTGGGTCTTGTATTTACACGTTGTCCCAATTCATCAATAAAGTCCAAAAAATTCAAAAACTCTGGTAAACTCATTATATTTAGGAAAATAAATTACAGCAAATCAGTAAATTTCAATGAACGCCTACAATCTGTCATATAAAGGCGATGCTTATGAGCAAAGCACAGCCTAAACCATGTCCTAACTTTAAGCGTCACCTAACGGCGCTAGTTATTACCTAACGGTTAGTGAAACGTATTTTTGTCCTAGGCGATTCCTAAATATTTGGGCATCAGATTTAGGCGATTCCTATGTTTAGTGAAAACGGGCGTTACTGTTTTGCAGATTACGAGCATTGGCTGAGCAATCAAATTCGAAAAAAAATAGTTCAGAGACTCCTGTTCAGGTGTCATCTACGTCTATTGTACATTTAACAGCGTAAGGCATAACCATTTATCAAATCATAAATTGCAGTTGTTTGTGAGGAATAATCATTATGAAGTTTTTTTTTTAAGAAATAATAATAAGTACCTACTTACATTGCAGAACTCAATCATTACTAGACCAAAGTGCACCAACGGAACTGACTCCTGTGTATGCTGACCTATTAACAGCCACTTCTAATGCCTTACGTTCAGAAACTCCATTATAGTGAGTGTCAAAGCTATTTATTTTACAACTTATATTCATGATTTATATTCATTCGTTGGTGGCTGAACTCCTCCGTAACCACTAGCGCGATCTTGACCAAATTTACTGCGGTGCTAGTGTGGACACTGAGGAGTGTTTTGAAGCAAGGTGGTTCATGGCGGATGTACCACGGATAATCACCGAAAAACAATTTCACGAGCGCGCGGCTTTAGCTAAGCGCGCGACCGTAGTAAGACGTCTTATTTTCAAGTAAGAGTCCTGCTCGCTCAACTCAATTTATTTCAGTCGCACCCTGCACTGAATTCCTAATATAGTTGTTAGTACATACATAGTTATTAGTACATACAACATAGTAATTAAATAATCATTGAGAGATTTGTAATATGCATTTTTACCTTTCAGGTCCATAGATAATATTGACTGTGAACTTGTCATCTTCCTGAAGATACATCGAACTTTGAGGAAATTAGTGGCAGGAGAATAGTGGACGTCGGCTATTTTTTGAAACAATTAGAAGAAATGGAGCATGAATTTGTATTTAAATGCAACTACAGTCATTTAAATTTACTACGGGGTTATTTTATATATATTAAACTATTTCAATAGATCTAATAAGTGTCACTTTATTTGGGTAATCCCTTTTTACGTTTAAGAAAAAAATGAAATAAAAGTATTAAAATAAATAGATAACTTAGATTTTTTAGCCCGCTGTACCTACATTGGTTTGAATGAAATTGAACCCAAAACTTGTGGCAATCAGCTGACTTTGGACGACTGGCGGAAGACAAGAATTTTCCTGGATGCATTCACATTATAAGAAATATCTGATCAGACATGTCTAATCGCACACAACAAATTTTCTTATAGTGTGAAGATGGTCTAATAATTGATTTCATTTAAAAAAAAAAGTAAGAATTACTTTTCTTGTGTAAATTACATACTTATAATACATATAGAAACGTGTATTAAAGACCAGAAACAAATATCTGTGGTCCACACAAATATTTGGTCCCAGCGGGAATCGTACCCGTAACCTCCTGCATCGTAAGCTGGCGCTCGCCCGACCACGCTAAAGAGGCTGTTACGCACTTACAAATATACGTTGATCATTTCACTTCTACTCATACTGGTGACAAATAAATTGGTATCGATACATAACAATACCGATATTACCGATACCCGGTCAAATGTACGTTGACCCTCAATTTCACGTCATCTCATCATACTAATGAAAAATGTAAAATGGTATTCGTAAAAGACAATACCGATAGCCGGTCAAGTGTACGGTGACCCTTATGGTCCATAAACCTAAAGCGCGGGGGGAAGATGGTTGCCCTGCGCATGCTCCCGCCGCACTTCATACCTCACCCCCTCAGAAACGCGATGCACGTGTTCCCACTTCTTCTTAAGGCATTGCGGTAAAGGGGAGGAGAAAACCCGACGCAGTTTGCCAAATGCTGCCCAACCTAATTGGATCCTTTTGGTGACTTCCTTCTCGAAGTTGTTTCTACCGAGTTGGATAACCTGCCCAAGGTAGACATACTGTTGAACAACTTCGAGTGTCGACCCTTCGATGGCAATCGGCCTCGGCGTGACATGTTCGTTGAACATAACCTTGGTTTTGTCAAAGTTCACACCAAGACCGACACGTCGAGAGGCTCCATTTAGACAGTGCAGCATCTCGCCCAGCTGCTCCAGCGACTCCGCAACTATGACGATGTCGTTGGCGAACCGAAGATGCGATACAACCGCTCATCCCTTGTATGTGTAAAATTAAAAAAAAAAAAAAAACACTTGTTCATTTAATTCTAACCAGAAGCAACTATCTGAAATTTCGAGCTTCTATCTTCAAAAATACCAATACCAAACCCATATTTCACTCAGGGGTAAAATTTGAAAAAATGGTGATTATGTATTTATTTATTTCTTACCAGAAGCAGGTGTATGAAATTTCGTGTTTCTGACTTTGAAAATGACGGACCTCAATACAAACATTCATCCCTTGTTTTGCCAAATCTGGAGCGAAATTTCTGAATATCCTTCCTTAGTATCCACTACATCATAAAAAGCATCTACTGCCGAAATTTCAAGTTTTAGCTGCAGCGGTTTAGGCTCTGCGCTTAGACTAAAAGATATACATTTAGTCTGAGGCTCTGCGCTGATGAATCAGTCAATCAGTCGGGACAAGTAATATATGTATAGATTGCCTGTTCATTTACAGTCAGTGAATAAATGCAAATAATTGTAGAACCTTGTTTACTTTCTTTCTTTGTCTATTCCAACACAATAGTGCTCTTTCAAGGCCATAGGGGCCCTATTATCCTAATGTGCCCAGGGCCACAAATAGTTTAAAGACGGTCCTGCAAGGACGTATTACACTATTACTATTGTAATATAATATTAGTTTAGTACTTAGTAAAATACGTCCATGGGTCCAAGAGTAGGTACTAATGTCCGTTATAACAAGAAAAGTACAGAGATACGGCTGAAGTATGAATTCTGTGTACAATAAAACATTAGAATTAAAAAAATATTTTTTCTTATTACTGTTAGAATAAACGTTATCAATCAATGGAAACTTGTATTCTGGAAGCAATTTACTAAACACTGCGTACAGTTGCCCTACATGACTCCACACTCGCGGCTCGAAGAAGGTTAAAGATAGAATACTCGGTTGTTGTTGTAAGACACTTACCTACTTTGTAGTATCTAAGTCTATGATCTATGACTATCATGTCAGTTGACATATATATATACCTTAGAATTTAATTTGCAATCATCTTATTCTAGCCCTTATTTAACATGCATTTTTTTATTCACAAGGGTTTGCCCGTCTGGCTTATGTTTTTATTTCTGATGATCCAAACAAAGAAGCCTCTTAGTAAACGACACCTATCAGTTTGGCAACTTGAATGTGAATTAGGGATGATCGCAGACCCTGAATGTCCTATAGATGGAGGTTGGTCACCTTGGAGCCCTTGGACTGATTGCCAAGGACCATGCGACGACACTGGACACCGCCATAGAACCAGAGAATGCACCAACCCACCGCCTTCCCAAGACGGCGCTCCCTGTAGCGGTGTAGACGAGCAAACCGAACTTTGCTACCTCACAAATTGCACTGTAGACGATTTTCGCAAACTTGTTTCCGGAGATACTTCTAGAATGCAGGCTTTGGATCATTTACAAGCTGTACCGGCTCTAATGGAACGGTGCCTTCAAATGGAATGCCCATTTGAAGCCATAGAGGCTGTTTTAACAATAGATAACACCTGGCAACTGAACTCTGAATCTTTGTGGAATGCTCTACAATGTGTAAAGCGTAATCTTGGGTGTCCTATAGCTGGCGAATGGGGTGCTTGGGGAGCTTGGTCGGCCTGCGGTGCTCGTTGTGGACGAGGCTTAACCTGGCGACTTAGAAGATGTGATACACCGCCACCTTCCGATGCCGATCTCGTCTGTGCCGGTAGTCCCTTACAAGCGGACGATTGTATAGGCGACCAGTGCGCTATTAGTAGTCACGATTCCGGAGGAAGTTGGGGCGAATGGAGCAAGTGGTCGACATGCTCGGAAAAGTGTGGAACTGGTGTTAAGCGTCGAAAGAGAATGTGTCATGAAACGAAGACGCCGCATGTATCTGGGACTTGGGGTACTCATTGTAGAGGACAACATGACCAACTTGAAATATGTGAAAATCGCACATGTGATCTGGATGGTGGATGGTCAGGTTGGGGTGGATGGGGTCCCTGTTCACAAGCTTGTGGTGCAGGAAAACGATCAAGAACTCGATCATGCACTAGACCAATTCCAACAGGAAAAGGAAAACCTTGCATAGGCCTTAGAACTGAAGTTGGATCTTGTCATTTAATGCCCTGTGATGGATTTTCACATACTGTAGCTCTATTTCACGGCGAATCTTCTCTTCATTACAGTTTCCGGAACAGACGTGCAGCGCTGTATCATTTTTATATCAGATTCATGCCCTTATCTCCACATGGCACTTTAGTGCGTAGAGAAACAAGCGATGGCTCATACGTTCGACTTAGCTTGCAAAAGTGGCATGTATGTTTAGACGCCTGTGGTGCCATCCGCTCGTGTTGCTTACAACGAAGCTGTTCCCATTCAAATATAGAACCAGGAGCTTGGCACTCTGCTCTTATTACTATTACGAAAGAAGGGGCTATGTTGAGATTAGATGATGCTCTTGCAGCCTTAAGAAGTTCTTGGCCATGTGATCCTGACTTGCCTAATGATAATTTGAATATATATATTGGGGATAAAGTACAAGGACAAGTTCAGGAAATAGTTTTGAACTTTATTCCGCTTAAAATGTTCATGAATAGGGAACACAGATCGCTACAATCAGATTTTTATCCTATTGCAGCTTCAAATGTAGGTTTTCAGAAATCTAGCACTCTAGAAGCTTATTTACGTATTAATAACGATCACTATTTACGTTTGCCGTGTTTTGAAAATCAAGGAGAGTGGCAACTAGAACTAACTTTGAAGCCCAAGAAGGAAGCTGGTACTATTCTGTTTTTAAAAAATGATCAAAACCATAATTGGCTACACTTAAACTTGCAGAATATGCGACTAAAACTAAAATTAGCATTTGGTGAATTCAGGTCTGAGAGTAGCAGCACGATTGAGTATCCACCAGATAGATGGTTCGACGTAACATTATCAAAAAAACAGGAGGCAAACGCAATAGAAGCCTCTGTCAATGCAGGTGAACGCTTACATGTACTTTTCGAAGAAGAAGATCGGAGGCGGCATGCAGACTATAAAAATAATAGTAGCACTATATCTAAACCAGAAGCACAGGTAGCAATTGCACATGATAAACCTGATGCTTTAGCAATATGTACTGATGAATTTTTCATAGGGGGAGTTCCTAATGAAGTTAAACAACATATTGTTTTTGAAGACTTCACTCCATTCTCAGGAGTTTTGGCATCAGTCAAACTGAATAATGTATTTTTAGATCTTCATGATTATAGTTTAGAGCGATATAAAGACAATAAACTTCAGGTATCCTCGAGGACAGCCAGTGTATCTGGCTCATACCACGAAACGGCTTGGGGCAAATCCAATCGCCTAAATTTAACTTGTTTACACGCTAGAACATCAAGAATGCCACACCAAGCCAGTTGGTTGTTCTTAGACACTACAGTTACAGGTGTATTGGGAGACAAAACGTTGAGATCTATTGATGACGGTAGGATCCTGAGGCTTGTAGCTTCGGCTGATAACGATTTGAGAGGATTTTACACGTGTCGGGCTCATAAAAAAAGACTTACTGGAAATATCGTTACATATGGTGTACTAGGAAAGTCTCAGCCTAAACTCCGCGGTCCTGATAAAACAACAGCGATTGCGGTCTTCACAACTTTAACCCTTGTCTTGGGAACTCTGGTATGGCTTTTTATCGAAGTAATCCATGACTTGCGTAACGGTTACGGTTTCTTCCGGGATGCACATTTATCACCCGAAGAAGAGGCCGAAGCTGTGTGCAGATATATTGATCAGAATATTAATTTATTGCATTCAGAGAGCACGGCACTAATCGCTAAAGCTAAAGCGAGACGACACGGCAGATTGGCAGCAAGTCGGGCTAATTTTGCCGCCCAAGAACCACAAGGTCTGATGGAAGAAAACTTGCAGTCCAGGGGTTCTGTACGGCATTTAACAGGCAGCCCGACAGGATTGGCGACTGTGCCAGAAGCAAACAGTTCCATGGCGCCGTCACATGATGTGTTCAGATTTGAGCCATGTTATGTTAGTTCACCTCGCCATGGGTCACTAACGTCACCGCATGCGAGAATAACATCATCGTCGTCCTTTGAACTGGTTTCGCCAAGAGTACTATGCTCGAAATTGCTAGTAACAAAGGGTTTGCGCTCTTCTAGAATAAGTTTACGTTCGGCTAAGAAAGAAAAAGTACGTACTGCAGAGACTTCTAAGGCGCGGTCTAAAATTGCGTCTAAGAAAAATACAGGTTTCGTGAATCCTACCGCAGCACAGAAGATTTTGCAGAAATTCCAAAAGTTAAAGAGTGATGATTTTTAATATAAGTTAATTTGTTTTAGGTATTAAACCTTTACTGCTTAGTTTCGTTGTATGATCATTTATGATGTTGATACATTTTTATTAAGCGTTGTTCGGATATAAGGTCTCATTGTATGATGACAATATTATCAGCTAATAAAGTAATAAATGTTACCTATATCTATATAAATAAAGTCGTGTTTCGTATTAGTTATGACGGCAGATAACTCGAAAGCGGGTGGAACGATTGTCATGTATTCTGATGTTTTAGATTTGTCGCCGTCCTACCGCACACCGCGCCATCTCGTGTTTCTAATGGGTGTAAGGCAATTCCATCGCACCCGGCTGACTCCGGGCCATTTACGGCTTCGAGAGGGGGGCCCTCTCTGGTTACTGTGCATATAATTGCATGTTCAGTTGATAAGGTAACCAACTTGATTCTAAAGCTGAACTAAGAATGCCGGGTCAGCTAGTTTAGCCGGCTCTCAGCGCTACAGCTATTGGTATCGCTAATCCTATTGATAGTAAATTGTGTTCTCACGTTTTACTTAATGAAATTCATTGAGTAAAACATGATACCTAACATGGCTTTTTTCATACCTAAGCGGTATGAAAAAAATGTAAACTAACCTGATAGGAAGCGGTTACCGCGGCCTATGAACGTGTGCAACACCAGGGGCGTCAAACTCGCGCTGCCGACCTTAAATTTAATTGACCTCAGTTCCTACAATTACAAATCCTATCATATATCAGGTGAAATTCGCTCTTACTAGTAAAATAACCTGCTGATAAATATTTGTATTATTTAGTCCGATTCGCACTTGGCCGGTTGTTATACTCGTACATATAAGCACAAGACGTAAATTTGTTTTAAAATCCTAGTAGTTGTTGCGGCATCCTCCGTCAACATTTTTTGTTTACAAAAACAATACTTTAAAAGAAAAGGCCTTTTTTCTTCATAATATATTCTTTATTATATTGAAGTATACATGAACATTAGTTACATAATTGGAATATATAATATAACCTAAATAGAACCAAATTTGGCACGTTTGAAACATGATAAAATTTGATTCAAGACCTTACAAAAATAAATGGCACTAAATAACAATAAATAAATCATCTGTACACTAAGCTAAGGTGCAACTATTAAGGTACCTAAGGAACAAGCTTAGTGATTTATGAAATGGTTTTTGATTGTACTCCACGAACCTTGAACTTATTTTTTAAGACATTTTTTGTGCTTAAGTGTGTGATCCATGGCTTCAGTTAACTGAAACATTTTTCAAGCAGTAATTTTTAAGAGATAAAAGTAAGAAAAATAAAGTTCGAAGAAAAAAATTGCAGGACTGTTAGTCCATGAAAATTTTGCCGAGTTTTAATTGATTTACAATATTGAAACTATAGTATTCTAATTAGATACCTATTACCCAAACCATTATTAAAACAACAAAAATTAAAAAAAAACCATTAAAATTTATTTATAGCTGAGAACCATGTCGATCATATCGGCTTTCGGACGAAAAAATTGTTTCCGTTCGGAAGCTACGATGACACACACAGACACACACGTGGCCACGTCAAACTTATGACACTCTCGTCGTTTTTGCATCGGGGGTTAAAAATAATAGTACATATTAACTTAAATTACATAATATATTATAATTTATAGAAATGTATATAACGGTATGTATTATTATCACATAGTTGAAATAATAACAGAGCCCCTGTGAATTTTAAATATAAGAATAATGTCTTTTAATATGCATGCATAAAATACTTACTTATATTTAATAAAGTATATAATTTTAAAATGTATCTTAAACGTATATGCATCATGATTTTAAGATACCTAATATTATGACAATTATATAAAGTTGTTAAAATTAAAGAAATTGACTATTAGCAATTGATGTTACCATTACACAGTCAAGTTTCCATAACCTTAAAATGAATTAAACAGAAGTTTGAATCAAATTATTTATAACAAAATCACGAACGCGCTATTTACGTATTTACAAAACAATAGTGACCCCGTGGGATGATCGAAATTCGACCTTTTTACGTTGACAGAAAGTTAAACTTCATTGCATATCTTTTTAATTTTGTTATTCGTCACCTGTGTACATTTTACTAGTATGTCATAAAACTCGCCATTCCGCGAAATCGTAAAAAAGGATCTAAGAAATAATCTGAGAAAAAAAAATCATCTAAGAAAAAAAAGTATTATGTTAAAAATGAACCTTTCCTTAAGTTTGCCATATGTTATTACTGCCCAGAATTCGTTCCTTATTAGTGGCACTATCATCACGTTGCACGAGACTTCTTTGAGCATTTTTTGCTATTCCTCATAGTTTCAGATTTGGCCATCCACAACCAGTTGAAAAATTCACCCTGTATGTAGATTCTGGTTTCTTTTTCGTTTATTAAGAGTAGATTTTAATTAATAAGTGATTCATGAAATAGCGCATATAGTTAAATGTGGAGTTACGGAAGTACAAAAACACAACTCGTTTGCATTGATCGGGATTTACTTTTCAACGCGGTTCAAATTTACTACGTGGATCTGACAGAGGTGCATAGCTTCCTAGCAAAGGTTATAAAAAATATATATAAAACACCCCGATTCACTGTGAGCCTTTTTAAGACTCATTGAAGTAACTAAAATAAAAACCTGTATAAAATATAGATAAATTTATTTTTGAAGTTATTTTTCACTCCGATTAATATTTATTATGTTAACCTTTCAGAAATGCGTAGCCTTCTTTCAGCGACTAGAATACATATATAAAATAAATATAAATCATTACAAAAAATAATCACGATAGTCCAATATATTAAAATAATAAGCGTATAAGATTCTCGAATGATTTTAAAGCAAGACTTGAATAATATAAGTGCCTCTTACATAGGAAATGCAAGTATTTGAGTGTCCTAATTAAAAACGTTCGTTACAGTAAAATAATATAATTATGTAAAAGGATAGTGAAAACTCGTTCAACTAAGTTTAGTTGACGTGATAAAACAGTTGTGTTATCACGTTTTAGGCTGAGTTTCTGTGCTAATAATGCGAACTTCGCAGTTCGTATTTTAAGATAATATTTTTTGTTCGTAATAAAAAGATATACATTTTTTTAAATAAAATCCAAATAATACTCGTCTCACAACGAGCACTTAATTGAAACTGTTTTGAATAAATTAAATAGGAAACGAAGAAATTGCCGAAATTTTGTTACAAATTCATGAGTTCGTTATTTTTCTAATTTAATAGCTATTTCCATTATTTATATTTTGTTTGAAAGTTGATTTAAAACTGTGTATTAAATTTTGTTTTTATTGGCCGCTTGATAAATTAATTCGATCTTCAAAAACAGTCCTTCCTAAATGCTATCCATTTTGATGATAAATTTCATATTACTTAACAGCTGTCACTTTTCAAAAATGTAATAAAAGTAGCTGTTTGTTAGCTTAATGTTGTCTCATTCATGCCCAAAAAAAATCATAAAATTTGGATTTGTCATTCCTAAAAAACAGCAAAAATGTTAGTACTGAAAATTGGGTATCCTCTAATTTCTTCAAGAAAAACGGCAATTTCATATGTAACGACCTAATATATTGGACAATTTAATTATAATTTACTTTCAAATTATGGTTAAAAATCGATCGGTAGAGTTTTATATGACATGATAGAAACAAGATCAATAGACTGCTACTTATGCTAAACATATATTATACTTAACCTACATATATTTTGTTCTTATAACGAAAATGCAACTTAATCATATATTATTTAATTTATTTCATAAAAGGAATAGAATAGACAAATTTTAGAAGGAATATTTAGTATGAAGAATATACTGCTGCCGGGCTGTTTGGCCGTGGTCCATCTGAAACTTGTATTCCAGACGTTTCGTCGATCACTGCGGTCGACAACTCGTTGCGACTCGCACCGAGTTCGCCGCCGAGGAAAGTTCTCTGCACTCGACGGCGTCCCGACGTATACCACTGAAGATGTCGACCGCAGTGATCGACGAAACGTCTGGAATACAAGTTTCCGATGGACCACGGCCAAACAGCCCGGAAGCAGTATATTCTTCATGCAACGCTGGCCGTGAAAGCCTTAAGAATATTTAGTAACTACCCCCATAACCGAACTACCCTACATGCATTGCAATGTCAAAATCTAGTAAGTAACACGGGATTTTCTCGTTATTTTTAACTTTATCGGCTTTTTAACGTTTTACAGAATTACAGCTGAGTACTTACTAGTTTTTTTTTTTTCAAATATAAAAGTCCTATTTGTAAGGCCGTTTTAGATATTTGGATTTGGAGTCCATGCTTTGTGGTCTAGTAACTTGTAAGATTTTGAAATTGCACAACTGTAGTGTTGCAAGCAGTTTTAGTCTCCATTCGATAGTTATTCCATAGTTTTCTTTTTAGCGAAGAGAGATTACGACTTATTCTTGTTATGTACGAGAGACTTTACATTCCATAATCAGATACAACCTCCACATAATAACTACAGGGGCCTAATCACGACGCGCTTATAGCAATGAGTCCATAGGCAACAGTAACCGCTTCCCATCGGGTGGGCCATATGCCTGTGTGCCATCTCGTGTTGTGTTCCCGGCGGTGAGTAGGGTAGCCAGAGCTCATTGAGAGTTTTTGTGCTATCAGAGGGAAGAGTCTTCCTTCTGACAGCACAAAAACTAAAAAAGAAGGGAGAGGCGGGAGTAGCCTTTGGTCTTCCCGAAAGACTAAAGGCTATTCCTGCTTTGCAATTTCTTTTTTTTTAGGGTCGGCAGCGCGAGTGTGACGCCCCTGGTGTTGCAAGCGTCCATAGGCCACGGTGACCGCTTCCCATCAGGTGGGCCGTGAGCTTGTCTGCCACCTGAGTGGTATAAAAAAAAAAGTGTATACACCATGTATAGCTCCGTCTTTTTCCCTCGGGTCCGCTGCCGGGAACTGAATTGTTATTAGCGCATCGTGGGTAGCCCGCAGAACTGTCTAAATATAACTGCAATCTAATCGGAATGGACATGACTAACATTTCTATGAGGCTTATAATTACGCCGCGGCCTAGTACGGCAGTTGCAACTTGTCCTTTGGTAGTATAACGCTGTGCCTAGCACTCCTGTGCTGAGCATAGTGGATACGAAAAAGTTAATCATCAGGGTGATATCTGCTGAGTCCACGTAAACGGTGAAGATGCGAGCTGAAACGGAAATTAATATTTGGATTATGTTTTTTTTTAGAAGATGCACGAATACGCTGGGACAAACATAGCGGACGCGCGCCCGGCGAACTCTGCGGGTGGTGAACAGAGAGGTTAAGGGGTGCGCGGGGTGTTACAAAGACACGCCTAGGACGCGCGTCCGTTCTGTTTGTCCGGCGCCAAAGATCAAGATAAAGTTTTAGTTAGTTGGAATTTCCTCCGAAAAGATTTTCCGGACACTAGACAAGCGATTGTCATGTGATCTTGATTTCGCAGCCGATAGATGGAAGAGGCTCTGTCGAAGGGTTTCCTCTCGGGATTATTCAAACGGCAGTCATGCCCGATACATCCGTAGTGGTAATAGTGGTAGGTGTAGTAGAGGCGGTAACGAGAACTAGGAGTGCATTTTTGTAGGATTTTCTGCTAAGTCATTCTGTTTGTTTGTTTTTCTCCCACACAAACAAAAAAATATATACGTCAGTTTGGCAGTGACATTTCAATTATAGAATATATTCGTGGAGTACGTTTCTAACCATAATATCACTAAAATCACCATAATGTCCATCAATTTACGAGTATGTTTGAAAGGATATTCCGTTCCGTATCACGCAATGTCGAGCATGTGACAAATTTAATGATAAACTCACCCAAATTGGTTGCAATCGAGATCATCCAGGTAGTGAGAGATACAGCATCTGCCTTGCCTTCGACTACGATACTATAGATGTATGTCACTTTTGCGAATCCACTTAAAGGTGTGCAGAATGGCTGAAATATAAAATTATTTCACATGATTACATGCATAAACTTAGCAACCACTTTTAAATAGTAAAAATCAACACGAAAACTTTGATAAAATTAGGAACAGAGGTGTGCCAATGAGCTACTTTTATTAGATCTAGCGAAAATAATACGATGAAGCACGATACTAACCAATATCTTTACAAAATATAAGATATTAGCTGTGCCCGCAACTCCCTCCGCGTGGACTTAGATCTGGGTTAGGATTTTTTTGCGCGGTACCCTATTACTTTTTCTAAAATAAAAGTAGCGTAAGTTGCTCCTTATAATACCATCTATCTACAGTTAAAATGCCGTATAAATCGGCCCAGCCACCTCGGAGATTACCGAAACGATGTCATTTTATTAACATTATTCATAAATAGCTGTTGCCCTCAGCTTCGCCCGCGTAGAATTCTGAGCCCGTTTCCGTAACCCATGGGAACCTATTCCCGGGATAAAAACTAGCATATATGTTATTCCAGACTATAATCCATCCCTGTATCAAATTTCTACCAGATCCATTCAGCCGTTAGAGAGTGGATGAGTAAGGGCGAAGCCACAACACTGCGTTGCGACAACGCATCGTAAATGCGATCGGTATCGATGCGATGGTATATTTTTGCGATGCGTTGTCACAACGCACTGTTGTGGCTTCGCCCTAACAAACATTCAATCTTACAAACATCTATACCAACTTTCACATTTATAACATTAGTAGGATAGGATATATACTATAGCATACGTATACGTATCAACACGAATTTTACATTTGCAGATATACCTATAAATATTGTAATGAAAAAAAAACAGACTAGTTAGGTCTAATAATGTAAACAAAAATAAGGTATTCTATCAAAGTCACTTTCTCTTAGATAAAATTGTTATCTTGGCAAACATCCCACACTAATTTTATAGTACATACACGTTTTTTTTTAATTTACAACTGCCGACCCGACTCGTCGGCCTCGTGCAGTTGATAACGATGTCTAATGATACATATTTTTTAGTCCATTTATTTAAGGCTAGTTTCCACTTTGATTAGTGCGAGTGCAGGTAATTAGTGCAGGTGCTTTGTGATTAGTACAAAACACGTGTGGACAGCAGTTGATTAGTGCGAGTGATTAGTAATCAACGTAGTAAAGTGGATAGAAGCGTGTTCTATTTTTTAGCGAGTAGCGATGTCCCGCGCTCTCTTCCTTCCCCTTCACTCGCAGCATGCCTGCTACTAAACACGTGTGGACATGTTTGCTTAGCAAGTGCGTTAGTGTTTAGCGTACAGCGACCAAATGTCATTTTTAACTAAGCGCTGCCACTCAACAGTATTGGACACTACTCACACGTCACATTTGCAGTAATCACTTACAATTTCTAATCACCTGCACTCGCACTAATCAAAGTGGAAAGTAGCCTTTAAGTATGTGACGACGAAGACATGGTCACTATTCATACTATAAGAATATAAATTTAACTATAGAAAAGGAGACAGGGTCGGCAGCGCGAGTGTGACGCCCCTGGTGTTGCGCACGTCCATGGCCACGGTAACCGCTTCCCATCAGGTGGGCGGTGAGTTTGTCTGTCACTTGAGTGGTATAAAAAAAAAGGAGATATTAGATGTTGTGTAGATACATTTTTTTGGATCATTACTAAAACTACGCTGTCCATCCGTCTGTCTGTCTGTCCGTCTATTACCAGGCTATATCTCATGAACAATTGAAATTTTCACAAATGATGTATGTCTGTTGCAGCTACAACAACAAATACTAAAAAACAGAATAAAATAAATATTTGAGGGGGCTTTCATACAACAAACGTGATTTTTTGGTCGTTTTTGCTCAATATTAATAACGGCACTAGGTAGACAATCCAGGGGTGTGTGTTGGGTAACCTCCTCGAGTGTCGCTCCGATTCCGATCCCGCTGCAGTCCGGGGGGAACGGAATCGGAGCGGCCGGTACACCCTGGGCGGCGGTCAATAGCTTCCCCTTCACCCCTTCATAGGGTTGGCATTGATCGTCGGCCAATACCCAACGTGGCGGGAACACATCGCTCTCCGTACTCCTCTGCTTTCAGAGGAGACAGGATGAGCGATGCTGTTAGTGGTGAGATGGCCCAGGGTCAGTCGAGGTGCGAGGGATATGCTCTATGGGTAACCTTACACCCCGGCGTCTGAAGACCCGAGACGGCGTGCGGTTTTAGTCGGTGCAAGCCCGACATAACCGCCCCCGCTGGCCGGCGGGGGGGTATCCGAAGGGATTTCCGCACGATATAAAAAAAAAAAAAAAGGTAGACAATCCAGTTTTGTACGGCACCCTCAGTGCGCGAGTCTGACTCGCACTTGGCCGGTTTTTTTGATAATATGTACTCAATGAGCTAAAAATCTAAATTATATAATTAAAAAGAGGTATAACCGCCCCCGCTGGCCGGCGGGGGGTATCCGAAGGGATTTCCGCACGAAAAAAAAAAAGGTACTGGTGCTTGCGAGGGATATGCTCTATGGGCAACCTTAGCGTAGCGGCGTCTGCAGACCCGAGACGGCGTGCGGTTTCCGAGGGGATTTCCGCACGAAAAAAAAAAAAAAGGTACTGGTGCTTAATATGATCACTCGAAATTCGCCTATCTGTAACAGGACATGCGTTAATCAGTGAGTGCGAACGAGAACAAAGTATGACTGCTGTGAAACAACGCGGTACACTTTTGACATCACGATAGTATTGAGATAATATATCTATCTAATCATCATCATACCTATTTCCCAGTTGAGTCCAAAATTCACACTTTGGAGTCCGAGGTGCGCTTAGTACTTTTTATTAATATGTCGGCTTTTCCGGGTGCGCCTGCCATCTGACCTCCCAGATGCTGGGCCAGATCCTTGTCATCTATTTAGCAGGTGAGAGTAGTGTGGTCCTCAAAGATGTCGGTAGGGCTCTGTACTGTACATTTATCATAGATAAATACTATTAATACTCACCACCACTGCTCACTGTTAACATATTATATATAAGACTAGCTGAGCTAGACTTCGACCCTTCGACCGACTTCGGTTTTAATTTTTTCTGCGCGGATCCCTAATTCTTTTTCTAAAATTAATGTAGCTATGTTACGGCTATTATTAGCTATCTACAAGCTCGAGTTCGAGACGTTCTAGGGATTACTTAATTCAAACGGAGAGAAAGCCAGACAGAGAGACAAAAGTTAAAAAAATGGTTTAAGTGGTCCGTACCTACCTCAAAAAGTAAAACAAGTTGAATACCTGAGACGAGCTCAGCCGAATACAAGGGATTTTCGATTTTGCGTTTTTTTTTATCTTGCAATGGTTCAACCCAGCACGAATCTATTACCGAAAACAGCAACTCGATAGCTCATCTCCTTCATACCCAAAACCTTGACAGAAAATTGGCAACGACGACGTCGACGACGACAGCTAGAAACCAATTTCTAAAGAAAATCCCTAAAAAGAACCCTTATCAGATCACTCTCTTGGCCGTCTGTCCGTGTTTCACCACCGATTTTCTCAAGAATGGGTGAACTAAGCAATTTAAAATTCAGATACTGAGGTCTATAACCACTATTACATGTATAAAAATCAAGGTCATGAGTCAACACGATAGAAGATCCCGTACTGTAAGACCTTGCTTTTAACCAAAGTTGTTTTAACAAAAGTTTAGGTCAACCGGTAGTGCCCTATAAGTTTTGGGTCGAAAACCTACATGGCAATTCCCGTTGACTTGTAATAATAATAATAAAGCTTCATTTATTCCATGCAAGTAATTATATATCAATGAACATAAATATATAGGTACAGCATCATTTAAAAAAGTATTAAATAACATTATAAATCAGTTAAAATAAATAGTATTTCATCAATAATTTATCAAATATAACATAATTGTGACTAAAGCGGTCTATGATTTTTGCATGAACCCCCTTCGGGTAAAAGCCTCCTCCAAGATACACCACTTCTCTCTGTCTTTAGCAGTGTTTAGCCAGTCTCGGCCTGCTATTGAAGTTATTTCATCCGCCCATCTGGCATGCGGGCGGCCTCTAGATCTGCTCCTCGCGGTCCTGACCATGCTACCGATCTCCGAGTCTCCCGTTGACTTAGAATCGTGAAATTAGGCAATAAGCAAATTCTCACGGTACAAATAAAGGAAAAAAATCCGTTCCCGCAGGGGGAACGCACAGGTAGATTTCGTGAAGCAATTAATATTATTTTATATAGTGACCTATGGACTTACACACACAAGTAAACACAGTAACATTTTTAACATGTTTAATTTTTTTTTCTCGAAAACGGTAACTTTTAGCGAAAAACTTTTCAGCCATTTATTTTAGACTTAAAAATGGCCTATCGATTAAAAATGTTTCCGACACCAAGAATGTTCACCGGTTAGAAGTTATGATTTTTTTCCCGAAAAATTTTGGTTTTTCCCCCCTCCACTTTTAGTTAAAGTTTTAATCTTATAGGTTTATAATTAAAAGTTGTTGGTATTCATGTATACTATGGGATAAAATTAGAACGGTTCGAATATCTTTCATGGAACGTGAAATTTTGAGGAAAAACTGATTTCACAAAAAGTGAGGCCCTACCGTCCCCTTAGGCCGGATTCCACCCGTTCACGAACTTAAACTAAGTTTACACCCAAGCAATTTTTGACCGCAGTTTGAAAGCGATCGGGGCAAAAATGCGACCGTGAGAGTGCCGCAAATTTTGGGAAGTGGAACCATACATACATATATACATACATATATATATATATATATATATAAACTTTTGACCAGTGGTCATTTCGGACTCAGGGGGTCATAACTAGACCTCCTATGATGATTTTTTTTTTAAATTCGACAGTAGTCAATAAACCAATAGGTAGATCGATTTCATCGAAATCTACCTAAAATCCAAACAAGTTGAATTCCTGAGACGAGCTCAGCCGAATACAAGGGATTTTCGACTTAGCGGTTTTTTTTTGCGATTTTTTGCGACATTTTTTATCTTGCAATGGTTCACCCCAGTACGAATCTATTACCGAAAACAGTAACTCGATAGCTCATCTCCTTCATACCCAAAACCATGACAGAAAATTGGCAACGACGACGTCGACGACACCGACGACGTCGACGACAACTCGATAGCAATAGGGCTTTTCTAAAGAAAATCCATAAAAAATAAAAAAACAGTTGAAAGCAGAAGGGTGTCCCCATACATATTTGATGCCAATTAAGATAGTCCTCGATGGGCGCTTTAGAGGACTTGCATATTTGGCGCTAACCTCAAACAAGGTATTCTGATTTCTACGGACTCCTCAGTGCGCGGGTTCGACTCACACTTGACAGGTTTTTGTTGTAAGTACCGACGTACCATGTATATTCATATGCATTCATCAAAAATCTGTTGTTTTAACGTCACAAACATACCCTTCAATTCTATTTATTTGTATAAATTTATTTTCTTTAATAAAATTGTTGCCCCGTTTTAATATAAGATCATTGATTGATACTGTACAAGATTTTTACGATCGACTTAGAATATTCTGGTCCTTTGTTCAATATGCCTATTCTTGCCTTGGCAAACTACTGACAGTGGTTAATTGAGCTGAGTGAGACGAAGTCGAGCGAAAGCTCCTCATACTAAACTTCAGGATTTTCTTTGTCACAGGTCTCCTCCTAAACTACTAGTCCAATCAGAACCAAATTTGGCATGATTAAAGAGATCAATCAGAGGAAGGTTTATGGATATATTTTGAAAAAATTAATGCTACCACAGAGGAATGATCACCGTTAAAAAAATTCCAGATGGAATTACATAATAACCGCTCGAGACACTGTAACCAAACTTTACACGCTCAGAAAGCATGTCCAGAGTTGTGACTTTCAAAAATAATTTTCAAAATCGGACTTGCCACGGAGGAATGATCACTGTTCAAAATTTTCAAAATCTGATTCACGATGTCGCACTCAGCGCAACATTGCAAGCAGCGATTCGCCTTGCAGACCTAGTTATAATGAATAGTGGTTACTAAACGTATTGGAGTACATCCAATTTAATTTGATTTGCTAATTACTATTCGATCTTTACATTATGTATTGTGCAATAATATTCAAACACATCAGTCTTCTTTCGTGAGATAATCAACGAATATCGTCAAACTAGGGTTGGCTGATACGAGGTTTTTTTATATCAACAACATTGACATTAACTATAGCTGGAACAGCTCCATTTTAAATTGATTGAAACTGTATCACCGCTATCTTGCTGATTACTATACGGCTTGTAACAATAAGCTGAAACCATAAAGAATCTAACATAACATAACGTCATGCCTGTATCCCCAAAGGGGTAGGCAGAGGTGTATTACACATCAACGATTCGCCAGTTATGTTAAGGTCGCATTGTAATAGGGGACGAGCATATTCCCATCTACCGGGCACATCATTAAGCGAGCGATAATTAATATTTATTAATGCACACATAACTACGAAAAGTCAGAGCTGTACCCGGGCGAACTGGGGATCGAACTCGAGACCTCGTCTCAGCAGTCCATTACGTACGCCACTAATCTATATTAGCCACAAAAAGGAAAACCCGTTTCTGACGGTCCCGCTAATCCCGATCACGTTGGCAGTCTTCATAGCAGAGTTTTCAGGGTTCAGCTGGCAACATACAACTGCAGCTACCTGCGACCGGGCCACGCTGCATTAATTGATTACAAAGTGTTACCCGGAAAATGCTTAGTTCAAACTCTCGTGTAAGACTCGAACTTATGAGGACAAGCCACTCAACCATCTTTGGGAGATAGAAGACCTAACGAATTAAAAAGCTGATAGAATTGAGCGAAAAGGGAGTTGATAGTATTCGCTCAAAATTGGAGAGACCCTATCTGATCATCTCGAGGACCGTCACAAACCGTCTCGCGAACAAACCAGTTCCAGCCTCTAGAGCTCGCCAAAATAAAAACCACAGTACCGTGGATCACCATTCTGTTAAAGAGTTTATACGAAAGACTGAGGAACGCAAAATACTGCTGTGAATGGTTTTTTTGTGCCATAAGTACAAGAAGGAGTTCAAGCTGCTTTCCAACAATGTCGTGTCGACTGGTGCCGAAGTGCAAAGATGAATAGACACAAACCGTGAGTAGACGTCGCCTCTATCACCAAGATCGAAAAAATTACAAAAACTTTCTTATTAACATAATTAACTGCTAACATGAAATATTCCTTTGCCAAATAGTTTTAAAGATATTCGATTTTGAAAATTCAATTTCGCGAGAGGACTCGAGACTCTCCATACAAAATTCTGCCACATTCACTGTGCCGCGCGTGTCACCGCGTGTTAGCGTGTAGTGCTTATGTATATACTGAAAGAGAATATCGTATTTATCTCAGTCTACGCTGCGTTAACACGTATTGGTATAATGCATAATACAATTAATTTAAAATTTAATAGGGAATCTAAAAAGTTATACATTTTGGACTTAAATTGGATCATATTGTCGGAAGTTTACGCAAATGTTACACATTGAAATAAAACTATTTTTAACGGATTCTATCGCGGTTTATTTGATGTTATTTTATATTTTACATTGAACCCGACGTTTCGGTTGCTTTTCAGCATGGCTGCTGAAAAGCAACCGAAACGTCGGGTTCAATGTAAAAGTGTAAAGTTCAATATTCATAATATAAAATAACATCAAATAAACCGCGATAGAATCCGTTAAAAATAGTTTTACTTAAATTGGATGTTTATATCTTGATCTTATTGGGGGAGATAGTTTCAGTTCAGTTGGGCAATATCTTATTTTACACTGCATATTACAAAACTAAGACGTAAGGCAGTATCGGTAAGAATCTGATGGCGGTGGAAACATGTCTATTATAGTTTCATATGTTTTCATATTTGGCATAGCTCCTGCTACAATTTTGATTTAGGGGCCATTCCCTTATTACGTAAGGATGATTTTAACTATTTTATTAACCCACCGTTGCTGAAATTGCCTCTTTGATATCCTTATTTACAAACAATTCTAAAAACGGAGGAAGTTCTCAATTGAACGCATATTATTTAATATTTGCACAATGGTTTTGCCTGGGCCTGAGAACGGATATTCCATATTTTATCATTCGATGCACAATACTAATAGATTCGAATAATCTTATGGAGGTAGGTATTTTTCATTTACATCAGCCTATTCTTGTAAATTTAAACAACCCGACATTCACCCTCTTTCAAAACATACCTTTCGTTTTATAAAGTCAGTGTTTTTATTTATACTTGCCCAATCCCTGCTTAAAACCAGTCTCGGTATCAGAGCAATTGCAGGTTGTTTGGAGACCCCACCATGATTTTCGGGGCTCAAGTTAACCTCACATGCTAGCCAGTACAACTGCTGATTAACGGACAAGGCTCTGATGCAGGCTTTCCCCGAGAGGAAAGCCTGCATCAGAGCCTTGTTTTGGTTTGGGGGTCTGACGGCAATCAATCCCGCAAATGCCAAGATGAGTGAGACAGCAGGTATAATCAGAACTAAGGCTGTAATGACGACGATTTTGGTGTTATTCGAGGACTTGCATTGTTAAACATGTATCTGCATAATACATAATACTCACCACTAAATAAGACAGTATAATCTTCGGTAAGCCCCCACACATGAATGTAACGGCTGTTAACACGTATAGTCCCACAGCAATAGGAACAGTGCCTTGATCCAACAGCTTCTTATACATCAATATGTAGTACAACAAGACGTATATCTGCACCAATATAATGGGGTACTCCAAATATGTCAGAATACTGTACCCGTTAGTAAAGTTGTAGAGTGACATTATTGTGAATCTGAAAAAGAAAGTATATGGTACCTAAATTATTTGCTTGTAACTACACATGCATGAGTGTATCAAGCCCCACCAAGAATCTCGGAGCCAACATCACCTGCAAGTCGGTACACCTGCTGATTGATGGACAGAGGTCTGGCGCAGGCGCACCTCTTGAGGTTGGGAGATCAGACGGCAGTCGCTCCTATAAAAGCTGCAGAAGCCAAATCTAAAGGAGTGAGCGGACCCCGGGCTTCGATGGGAAAGCCCCTGATGCAACCGGTAACAACGCTAAGATAATGATGATGATGATTTGCTTTCAAATAACATAATGGTGACGATTGGGTGTATGTGGCCCCACCAAAACCTTCAAAGCCAAGCCAAGCTCACCCACAAGCCGGTAGACCTGCTGATTCAAGGACGAGGCTCTGAAACCGGCTTCCCTCTCGGGCTAAAGAGATCAGATAGCAATCGCTCCCGCAAAAGCCAAGATAAATCAATCGGGCGATATAGGATAGCAGATCCCGGGCTCCAAAGGGCAAGCTTAAGATGCAACCAGTATTGGCACTCGGAGCATCATGATTTTGATAATGGTGGCGATACAATCCAGAGTCATTGTTGAAGACCGTGTAAAGTAGAAAAGCAGGAAAGTTGACCCTGGGCTCCGAAGAGGAAGCTTCGCATTCGACCGGGAGGAAGGTTAGCATGATGATGGCCCAGAGTCATCTATACAATTATAAAATTGTAAATTAGTTGAGTCTGTACAAGGCAAAGTCTGTACAAAGAGTTTTTTTTTTAAATTCCTGTCTGTTTGTTCGCAATGGACGCAAAAACTACGTAACGAATCTTGATGCGGTTTTTTCTATAGGTCTTGGTCAGACTTAAAATATGCCGCTAATTTTAAGTAGAGATATGACCGAAAAACGACAACCAACCTGCAGGGGAGGCGCCGCGGGAATCAGCTAGTGAATGAATATAAAGGGATTATTTACAACAACAGCAAGAACTACCATACCGTGAATAAACAGACAGACACGAATTCAGAAGACAAAAATAATAATCTAATAAATAATCAGAATTTTTCATTTAACATAACACAATTTTTTTTTAAATGTCTCCAATGTACAGAAGTACCCTAGTATGATGGCATAGAGCCTACGTAAGGAGGAACAAACGAGAATTAGACTGGCAGTTCAAAGACTGGCAGCCCTGATGACCACCGGCGCGATGAGGACTAAGGCCAAGGCCGCGCTCGAGATCGTACTAGGCCTGAACCCCATAGATTTAGAAACAAAAAGAGACAATGGTTCAAACTGAAAAGTGGTCTATGGACTGGCAACACACTGGATGAGGGTCATGCCATGATCAGTCAAGGCTACGAAGAAAGACTGTCAATGATCCTTTCAAACAATGATCTGATAAGAAAGGAAAGGACCTTTGAAAGGAAATATAGAATACACAGAAGACCGAGAGATGACACCATCTGCTACATAGACGGCTCCAGAAAGGAGACAGCAAAGCTCTCTGGCTCCGGAGTACACATCTAGTGCGAAAACGGGACAGACACAAATAGATCAATACCCTTAGGAAAGTATGCAAGTGTCTTCCAAACTGAAATTTTCGCTATTATGGAATGCGCGGAAATGGCAGGTCACCTGACTAACACAGTAAAGGTCACCATCTACAGTGACAGCCACGCAGCCAGCTGATGAAACCCTCTAGAGGAAGCATGACGCTCGTCATAGAAGTGTAAACAGGACAGTGCCGACTGAACAAGCACCTGGCACTGATAGGCGTGAAAACCGCCCCAGATGCCCGGAGCGCATGGATGGTGACAAGACCAGCTTCCACCCAGCTGGCCAAATGCCACATGTGGTCACTGATAAGATGGGAGACAATGGGGTCGTATACACCGGATATAGAAAACCTGAAGGATCTGAAGGTGGACCAGTTCGTGCGATTTTACAAGGATACAAGCATGTTAGACGTGATTGTCGGAAACCACATTCTTCCCAAAAGGGAGGATCAGGGGAAATGGGTGAAATGGCCCACTAAGGTAGTGTTGATCACACGTCAGGTCACCGGCGTCCCCGTTAGAAATAATAATTATGTACAGACGCAACTAATTTACAATTTTATAATAGTATAGATTAGGTTAGGTAATACATAAAGAGATGACGATTTGTTTCAAATCGAGTGTTTAATGCAAAAATAACGTACGTTCTTATAATATCGTTTTAATTCAATTGTTAACTGTAAATTCAGTGCAGGGTGCGACTGAAATAAATTGAGCTGAGCGAGCAGGACTCTAACTTGAAAATGAGACATCTTACTACGGTCGCGCGCTTAGTAAAGGCCGCGCGCTCGTGAAACTGTTTTTCGGTGATTATTCCTCAATGGTACATCGGACATGATCCATCTCGCTTCAAAACACTCCTCAGTGTCCACACTATCACCGTGGTAAATTTGGTCAAGTACGCGCGTGTGGTTACGGAGGAGTTCAGCCACCAACAAACGACTATGCCGCGTATAAGAGCTTCGCTCGCACAGCTCAATCATCCACCAAACCACTAATTGTCAATTTTTGGTAATAACGAGGTAAACGATTTGTTTGATATTGAATGTGTGATACTTACCTACTAAAATCACGTCCGTTCTTATATTATCGTCTTAATTCAATTTCGATCATCCATCCAACCATTATTAGTGAATCATGGGCAATAACTAGGTAAACGATTTGTTTAAAATCAAGTGAGTGATACTAAAATAACGTTAATTCTTATCGTATTGTTTTAATTCAATTTTGATTTACCCCTGGGGTTATCCTTTCGAGGGCTTACCCGGGGTGCCCGGCAATGGACGCTTGGGCAGGACACCGTGCGGTTTTAGTCGGTTCATGCACGACATAACCGCCCCCGCTGTCCGGCGGCGGGGGGGGGGGGGGGTATCCGAAGGGAATATGTGATTGTACCTACCTAAATTCCATCCGTTCTCCCTTTACCGTTTTAATTCATATTAAATCATCCACCCGGTTGGTAGTGGTTTTAATAGCACCTAAATCATTTCACAATAACGAGGTACCTTTTTTTTTTTTTTTATCGTGCGGAAATCCCTTCGGATACCCCCCCGCGTGCCAGCGGGGGCGGTTATGTCGGGCTTGAACCGACTAAAACCGCACGCCGTCTCGGGTCTACAGACGCCGGGGTGCAAGGTTGCCCACAGAGCATATCCCTCGCACCCCGACTGACCCTGGGCCATCTCCGGTTTCGAGATGACCCCCTCGGGTTTGGGAACCACGGTGTCCCCATCTTGCCCCGGTTTGGGGGAGGGCCCGCTGGCCGGCGGGGGGGTATCTGAAGGGATTTCAGCACAAAAAAAAAAAAAGGTACCTAAATAGTTTAAAATTGAGTGGGTGACACTGGTACTTGAATAGATTGCCGTTAATGGCATAATATATCTTAATTCGAACACAGAGTTTTCTCAATATAGATGTCACTAGACCAATAGCGAAATTTCCCTGGTTTATTACGATGGGTGACTAAGTGTTAACACAGACACCTTGAAGTTTAAAAATGATACCTCGTATGAAGGCCACGAAAATCGCTTACCATGATAGGCCATAATATATGCTTGTTTGCTACCTTAATAGATATGTGGTGTAGCACACTTCAACAGCTAAATCAGAGATCACCGGTTCGATTCTCGCTCAGTGCAAATATTTGTATTCATGAATACGTATATTTGTCGATTATCGCGACCAAACAGCTTTCCCAAGCTTTAGTCTATCTCTATCTAACAAAATATCACTAAAACCGGCTCAGTGGCTTAGGCGTGAAAGCGTGTCAGACAGAGTTACTTTCGAATTTATAATATTAGTAGGGATATGTAGTTTCTAATGCGTAACACACAGACCCGTTTATCTTATGAAAACACTCGACCTCGATAGTACATATTAAAGTATTTGATACTAATGAGCGTTAAGCATGACTAATTTACCTATATGAAGCCTTCAATGAAATTTTATAAGCAATTAAGTAGTCGAAAAAAAAGTATCTAATAAAATACAATCATGAGAATTTCATTTCAGAATGTTGTGAATATCATTTTAATATGACTTTTTTCACTTTGAAGGTAATAAATGTGTACACAGATGCAAACGGTACCTATGATGCAGGAGGGGATACAAGGTAATCAATATGAAGCACTTTTAGATCCAGAACAAAAATTTACCTCAAATACCATCCAACCGCATTATGGGGTAACATCTTGTGTCCACATATATAAAATACTAGCTGGCCCTCCACGGCTTCGCCTCTGTCGTATTTCGAAACCCCGTTGTACCCCTTTAACCCATAAATGCCCATATTTTTTTATTTTCCATATAATGAATGGGAATCTGCCGGATTTGTTGACATTTATGAACACTGCTCCGCTCCTTTAGGTAGTAGCGTGAAGATATACACACTTGCATGCATATGACACTTACAAATAATATGGCTACCCATTGATAAAAACAAATTTAAATCAGTTGAGTTGATCCAGAGATTACCCCTACAAACTCGCAACATCACAAACGTTACCTCTTTATAATATAATAGTATAGACTAACTGTGCCCGCGACCTCGTCCAAGTGGATTCTGGAGTTCTGGGTTTTAACTTTTTTGCGCAGAACCCTAACACTTTTTCTAAAATAAAATTCGCCTAAATTACTCCTTATAACATCAGCTATCTGCAGTAAAAATTCCATCAAAATTGGTCACTTTGGAGATTACCCGGAATATTAACAGACAGAAATTTTAAAAATTGTTGTTTTGTTATCAGTCTGTGCATACATTCATATGCATTTATTAAAAAGTTGTTATTTTAACATTACAAATTTTATTTATTAGTATAAATAGAAAAAATAATTGGATATTAATCTCCAGTAACAATGTCTTACTCTAGTTACAATAAAACCGCTAGCAAGTTTTACTTGAATTTGCCGCTATCCCTTGTGAAAATTTTAAAATAGAATATGTCATAACATTATATATAATTACGCAAGCTAATGTTAGCCATGATTAATGCTTTGTGCTGAATTACCAATTCTGAGTACACCTTCTTCCAAATCTGTCTACCAGTCACGTAGCAACACATAAACAATATTGTGGAATAATGGCACCATTTGTGATGATAATATTGATTTCCTATGCAACCTGTACCAAAAACCCATGGTACCATGTGTTAACATTTACTGCCAAATTCGCAAATCAACGTGAACACATTGTTCTTTTAAATAAACTAGCAATTAAGAATATAGCTAGTCAATATAGGCATTGCATGCAAGACCAATATGTTGAAAATAGTTCTCTCAAATTGCAAAATCTTCCATCTGCCATCTGTCAGTTCTTTGGAAAGAGAGATAATGTAGAATGTAGTTAGCTAATATAAATAAAAACAGGTCATACCCAGTAATTTCCATCAGCAGGGATTCTACATAAATTCCTTCGGCTGACTTCCGTTCTTTCAACTGCATAATTTGTGGTACTTTTAAAAATAGACATGAGAATATAGTTAATGAACTGAGACCATTAGCTATCTTCTCCACCAGAGTAGACTCCATTTTAATTTCAGCTACTTGCGACACCTAAGAAAGCAAACAAATTGAAGCAATTAACATTGTAAATTATAATTTACAGAATTTGGCACCAAAATGGAATAAGATTATAAGGGCTTTTAACATTGTCCTTGACTGCACTATTTGTGAATTTACAGGAGATCATTAACTTCTTTTTACATTGAATATCACTTTTTTTTTCTTATACATACTAAAAAGCAGTAAAACACTTTATTTCATCAGAAGAAAGGGTAGGTATTTTTTTATTTTGGTAAGAGTCATAGAGTCATAATCAATTTTACTGCAATACTGAATCAATAAATTTGTCATTTAAGCCAAAAAAACAAACATGCAGTGCTAGATCTTCTATATAGTACAGTAATATCACAACCAAAAAGTCGAAAGTGTCATTATTTTCAGTGCTTGTGCTGAAGCTATTCATGTAAAAATTTGATCATTTTGTAACATAATTTATTGGTTATACTTAACCCAAACTAAATGGAAAAAATTTTTGGCCCACACAGACAAGTCTATGAACGCAATAAATTAATTATGGATGCGTAATTTTTTCACATTTATTATTGTGTAACTTATACCAGTGTTGTAAATCAACCTTCTGGTATTGATTTATACATATTAGTGTTTTTTGGACCTTAAAAGATTTTATATAAATTTAATTCAAATGGATAGTACTCTAATAGTTCTATAGGTATTAGTACGTACACGAAAAGTCTAATACGGGTGTATCTATCGGAGAGTAATTGTTTTTTTTTTGACAAAATGAAGGACAGAAAATCAGGTTGTTTCAGTGTTCAGAAAGACTTTACCCTTCACGAAAGTATAGATCTTATAGATTTTCAGCCGCTAAGCGGTTTTTCACCTAAACATGAAATTAAAAAAACATAATATGATACTTGAGTACATACTACTTAATTCTAATATATTTTAATCAATATATTGCCCTTTGCACTTGCCTGGGTTAGAGTTGCTCCGACGGACAGTCGACACACAATCAAATCAACCGCTGTTTTCCACTTCTTAGTGTAATGCCAAGGGCAAATCCGTAAAATATATCGCCGCACTTACAGACGAAACTGTAACACAATTTTGATGTTTTACTAGGAAAGTGGTGTAAGAAACTAATTCAAATGTACTCTAGGCCTCTAGTAAATATTTTTGGGGCCATTCTTAATTTAAATGAGCTCAGTTTCTAAAACATAATCAAGAAATTATGTAGCATTAAATTGTTACAATAATAGCAACTCATACCATTTGTTGTGGTGTGACGGTGTGACTGTGTGCGACATGCATGACGTGTATGTACGGTGCAGTGTTGCCAACTTTATTTTCTAAAGTATCGTGCAAAATACAAAAAAAAAGTATTTCAACAAAAATTGCAAAAAAAATTGTACGCATCAATTCAAGTCAATTCAATTCAAATCATATTTCAATTAAAACAGTATGAAATGATATAAACACGAAATTTAATAGTAACTTTGACATGTACGATTGACATGTAAATGAAATGAAATTATATAAACTTTTACATTGTTTACATAGAATATGTGGGTGACCGAGATTTGCTCGGTTTTCTTTTTCTCGACGTTTTCTATAAATGAAACCTAGCTAGATCAATTTATCGCCCTGGAAACCCCTGTATACTAAATCTTATGAAAATCGTTGGAGCCGTTTTCGAGATTCAGGTCGGTGAAACTGCATGCAATGCATGAAATCAAGGAGTCATTTTCGTGATATATAATTTATTGTAATAAGTCTTGTAAAATATAGACAATACCTGTGGTAGATGTAATTCGCAAAGGCATAGTAAAATAAATATCAGACATTTGGCATAGTATATGGCACAGTGCCAAGTAAGGAATTAATTGAATATAAGGCTCGTTTTAATATCGACTAGCTAAAAGCTGTGCTTTAGGCCCCCCTGAAGCACCGCTTATAACTAGTCGATAGCAATATTTTTTTTATGAGAAAATTATCTTTTAATGCATGGATTATTTTATAACTTATACACATCTAGATATAAATACAAATTACTATGTCAAAGCTCAAACGAGAAACTTAAGTGTACCACAAAAATGCAGATTGTGTAAAAGTGATAGGGCTTGCTTTGCTCGCTCTGACAAATAAATTAAATCTAATAATAATTTTTTTCGTATATTTGAAAAGGTCGTATATTTACGTACGATCGTACATCGTACCAAAGCCAAAAATCTCGTATAAATACGGTGTATTATCTATATAATTTAACCAAGCCAAAAAAAAACATCTATAATACATAATTTCATCTTCATCTTCATGGGAGTACATAAGTGTCACCAGTCACCATTTGTGTATATAGTGTTACCAGTCTTAAATAATATGCCTTACAGTTCTGGAAATAAGGTGAATTCACTGTCTACAGACAGTACAGACTTAAGAGATACAGACCGAACGTTTTCTATTTATTTTGAAGCTAAATTTACCACAAATAGTCAAGGCCAAATAACTTGACAATTTGACCTTGATCAATCAACCAATCATGGATATATAAAACTCAAAGGACTCGCGTTATTGGTGGAACCAGACCTTTTATAATTTTTGATTGGCTAGGCTAGTAACTACATACGTTCATAAAATTGATTGAGAAAGACCAGAATTAAACATTTTACTATCCAAAATATTAGGCAGGTAACTGGAATTAGAATAGAAACGAGTAGAATTGATTACTAACTTTTAAACTTTCGCATTCCACGATATGCAATAATGGTAATGGGAATTAACGCGATCTTGTATAGATGTATACATATTTTTGGATTGCTTGACCATTCGACCAGAGGGCCAATTCTCGTAATAAAAAGATAGTCAAAATTCAGTCTCAATCTAATCTCGATTTCTCAAATGTCAAAAAAAATACCTTTTTTGACATTCTACCTTTAAAAAAAGGAATTCTCGTAACAAAATTTTCAACAAAATTTTATTTTGGGCTTAAACCAACTAAAACCGCATACTATCTCGGGTCTTCCGACACCGGGGTGTAAGGTTGCCCGTAAGGCATTTCCCTCGCACCCCGACTGACCCTGGGCCATCTCCAGTTTCGAGATGGCCCCCTCGGGTTTGGGAACCACGATATTTTCTTCTTGCCCCGGTTGGGGGGGGGGGAGTGGGGAGGGCGCTAGGTGCCCCACCGTCCCGGCCTGCTTCTACTGGGGTGACTGACGGCCTCACCAGCCACCCCCAGGCCTGCGCTCATGGAGGACGGTGGTCGTGGTCAAGAGTACCTGCAACTGGCGTGCATGTATGAAAACTATTATGGAAGTAGAAGAAGCGAAAGGCATATGCCAGAATCGTAGCAAGTGGAAAGATGTTGTCGCTGCCTACCTCAATGGGAAAGAGGCGTGACTTTATGTATATATGTATGCTTTCTTTTTTTATGTTTTAATTTTATCAAATATTACAAATAGACTAGATATTATTTCTTCCTGTTCTCCAATTTTTCAATAATTACATTCAAAAAACTAATTATGTTTATTTCAATCAAATAAACATCTGAATCCATAATTTTATTATAATAGATTCACAATCATTGTTGGTTCGTTGGCAACATTATTGGGTGACGTACGACTTACAAATTTAACTTTGACATAACATAAACCATAAACAACATGAGTATTATGTAAATATACTGGTAATATAATATTAAAAATCACGTTACAATACATACGTATATATGCAATACTCATTTTTTGTAGGTATGAATTATTTTTGCCTTGTAGATAAATAACAAAAAAGGCTACTTTAGCTAACTTATTAATTTACTAATGTACAGGATACAAAGTTGTGGTAGAGAAGTCTCCAGAAATAAAAATTAGTTACCTTGCCTTTATCAAAGGCGCATTTACGTGAGTACATACGCCACGATATTTAGTGTGGGTTATTCACTTTTCAAAATATTTCATCCATTTTTAGGGTTCCGTAGTCAAATGGCAAAGTTTGCACTTTGGAGCCCGGGCCTACTCTTGTACTCTTTTCATTCCATTTTTTATTTGCCTTGCCTCGACTTTTACGGGAGTGACCGCTGTCCTCTATTTTAACCCCGAGAGGAAAGGCAGGTAGGCCGACTAGTAAGTGAAACTCGCATGTGCCCCAAAAACCTTGGTGGGGCACTATACCACAGAATAAATAATGGTACAAGACTATACATTCATATAAACATAATATATATACCTCATTATTAAGAAAGTACTATCAACTTCTAAGTAAAAGTCAAATGAATAGCTACTGCAGCTATTCAAAACTTAAACCCTCTTAGTCGTGAGTTAAATGTTAGCTAGGAACTCATTGAATCATAGACCAACTTAGTTCTGAAAGTATCTACTAGATGGCGCAACTTGTATCAAGCCCTCTTTCTGAAATTTACAGAATTTACAAAATTCTATTCTATAACTTCATAACAATTTGTACTATGAATTATTTTTCATGAAATATAAGTTCCACACGGAAAAAAACAAAGAACTAACTTGACCTTTTTTTTTTCTTTTGTTCAGTACCTCATTCTGATACCGCGCGGCGCGGGGTCGCCCGCCGGGGTTGTTATGTGGGCAAGGGCGAATCCAGCTTTCAAGTGTCAAGTCACAAGTTATAATTGAATTTTTATAATCATAGATACAAGTAAAAAGTAGGTATTTTATTAATGTATGTACTTAAAAATAGCTATATTTAAATAACAAAATCAATGATTCTTTTGCGTCTTCTCCCGAAACGCGTTATCACTTCATCTACTTCAATGGGTACGTTTTTATGGAGGTGGAGAAGTGCCACTCCGGTTAGACGTTCTTCAACCATTGAAGCTCTTAGCCACGATTTGATTGTTCGCAACGTAGAGAAAGACCTGTCCGCTCTGTCGCTACACTAACAGTAGTGTAGTGTAGCCATAATACATTAAAAAAAACTTATATTAGGATACATCTGAATATCGCAATTTGTAAGCAATTGCAAGTTGTGTCACGCTCACGAAGATACACTTATTTTCATTGTGTGAATTTATCTGAGGTTTTAGGTTAGGTTAGTTGGTTAGTAAGCTTAGGCTCTTCAAACTCCCTCGTCCAAAAAAATTGTATAGGCATAAGTAGGTACATAAGTCACACACACACTCTTTTATCTAGGGCACGCCACCGCCGCAATAGCGGCGGTAAGGCCCATCATGGAGGATTGGCTAGAGAGGCGACACGGAAGCCTCTCGTACCGACTGACGCAGGTGATCTCCGGTAAGTGGAGTTACGGGAACCACCTTCATCGGATCAGGAAGGAGCCAGCGCCTGAGTGCCATCACAACGATGCGAGCGAGGACTCAGGGCTGCACACGCTGGCGGACTGCCCGGAGTGGGAGGCGCCGAGGCGTGACTTCGTGGCAGCCATCGGGGTGGGAGTCCTCTCGCTCGGCAGCATGATTGCGGCAATGGTGCGGAGCGCGAGCGCGTAGGCCTCCCCCACCTCCTTCTACGAGCATGTAATGCTCGCGAAGGAGATGGCGCAGAGCGCCGCTCGTCGCGGGCGACTCAGGCACCGGAGGTCGCTTAACGACCTCCGTCGTCCATGAGCGCAGGCCTGGGGGTGGAGGTGCGGCCGCCTGTCACCCCAGCAGAAGCAGGCCGGGACGGTGGGGCGAATAGCAACCCTCCCCCAAACCGGGGACACCGTGGTTCCCAAACTCGAGGGGGCCATCTCGAAATCGGAGATGGCCCAGGGTCAGTCGGGGTGCGAGGGATATGCTCTATGGGCAACCTTACACCCCGGCGTCTTTAGACCCGAGACGGCGGGGGGTATCCGAAGGGATTTCCGCACGAAAAAGAAAAAAAAAGGTACCTTTACAAACCAGTATACAAAATATTATATTAAATTACATAATTAAATATTGAAGGTACTTACATAAAATCTATATTGTGACAAAAAAATATATAAAAACATTATGTTTAACAATTTTAATTAGTGATCCACCTAGGTCCAGGACCCAGCCAAGGGGGGGGGGTCATGACCCCCATGACCCTCCCCCTGGATCCGCCCTTGTATGTGGGGCTCTCACCACACTAAAACAACCTGCCGTGTGCCATACACCGCGACTTAGTGAGTGAACCGTCGGAAATACTACGCACTCATCGACGGAACACTCATGCGCCGGCCCGCAAGGTGCGGTGCGGGCCCGTCTCTAGACGATGTCCAGACACACCGGGACATCACCCCTTCGCGGAAGGCTCTACTGCGGGGGGAGGGCAAACCCAGGCCCATCCACCCGCGGCCTCACTAGGGCGGCATGAGGCGCAGGAATCTGCGAGCCCGCCGCCCAGCTCGTGGGCGGCGGATCGGATCCGCGAGGCCGTCTGCCTCTCTGATCCTCTCCGCCGCCTCCTTCGGCGAGATGACATCCTCGCAGAAGGACGCGACCGCGGTAAAACTCCTCTCGCTGCATGCCATGGAGCGCAGGATGGCCGGCAGCGGGAGGTCGACTCCCACTATTGCCACGAGATCACGGCCCTGCACCGCCCAGGCCGGACAAGCCTCGAGCGTGTGCTGCGCCGGGTCCTCGTGGCAGGGACAGTGATGACAGGCGAGACTCGATTCCCTCCTGGCTACCGAGTACAGATACTTTCCGAAGCAGCCGTGCTCGGAAAGCATCTAAGTCAGTCGGAAGGAAAGGGTCCCGTGCTGTCTCTCCGTCCACTCGACAATGACCGGCTGGAGCGCCGCCACGGTGCGATGACCAAATGATGCGTTGGCGATGTCCAAAACACCACCAACATCACTCCGCCGCGGGTCACAACCTCCTCGGCAGCAGCCCTCAGATGCAGGATTGCATCGACCGTCAAACGCCCCGTTCTGAAGCCGAACTGTGCGTTCGACAGGTCGGGCCCCACTGTAGTGAGATGCTCGACGATGCGGGCAGCGAGAATTTTCTCGGACAACTTACCCGCCTCGTCGAGCAGCACTATGGGCCTAAAGGCTGATGCCGAATTGGCGGGCCGTCCAGGCTTCTGCAGGTACTCCTGCAGAAGCCACTCCAGCCGCCACCGGCTCCAGCTTCCCGCTTTGCCAGCAATCAGTAAACCGGCCGGACGCTAGGCAGGCGTCCAGCAGTTCCCTGAGGCGGTCCTCCATGTAGTCGAGGGCCAGGGCCAACACACGGGCAGGAACCTTGTCAGGCCCGGGGGCGGTGTTCTTTGAACTTATTCGCATTACAGCCACCCCCACCACCGTCTCCGTGACGGGCGGAACATCCTCCCCTACTACACCCTCGTCCTCGGCCACAGGGGCCATGGACGGGGGTGTATGCTCCGCCCGATCCGGGAAAAGGCCCTCGACCACTTCCGCCAGGAAGCTGGGCTGGAGAGTCTCCGTGAGGGGGGGGGCCCTGCGCGCGGAGCATATCACGCGCCGCGCGGTACGGGCGACCCCAGGGATCACTGTCCAGACTCTCCAGCAATTCGGCTCTGCTGCGCTCCTTGGCAGCATCTATAGCCCGCCTGAGGGTGATTTCGGCCTCTCTGGCCACCTCCCTCAAGTGGACTACCTCCGGGTGTTGGGCGTCTCTGTGACGCCCACGGCTTCGGGTGACGGCCCTCTAGGCGCGGTTGGAGGCCGCGCGGAGGGACGCCAGCTCTTAGGACCACCAGTAGATCTCCTTCTTTGGAGGCCTACGTCTGACCCGGCGCATGGCCGCGTCGCAAACCGCAGTTAGCAAGTCACGAAAGCGGCCTGCACCGACGTCTACCCCCTCAGTAGGAGGTGGCAGAGACAGCCACGCTTGCACGATGGCTGCCTCCGCCAGTTGGTCCCTGTCGAGACTTCCCAAAGCCCACCTCTTAAAAAGTGAGATGCTGCCAACCCTGTGACCCCTACTGGCTTCCCGTAATCGAGACAACTCGAATCGGATGTACTGATGGTCATACTCGGTCGTCTCGTCGTTCAGGACACGCCAGTTCCTCACACGTGCAGCAGGCGCGGGGGTAGGGAACGAAAGGTCCACTATAGACCGCCCCCGCGGCTTGATGCACGTGGCGGTGGTGCCTCTGTTTAAGAGAGAGACACCCACCGCATCTGCCCACTCGAACACGACGTCGCCGCGGCCGCTGGTCCCGGAGGACACCCACGCCGTAGACCAGGCGTTGAAGTCCCCCATGACCAGCACGTGACCTGAGGTCACTTGCTGCATCGAGGTCTCCGGTCGAAACTAACCTGACCTAACCTAACCTAACCTAACATACTTGTCTATTTCCTATTTTTTTAAAGAAATGTATTTTTGTATAAAATTATTATATTTTAGGACATTCTACACAGCGGCGTTATCTAGACCCAAAGTAAGCATAGCTGAACTAGCATTATGGTTTCTAGAATGCTGATTAACATATTTTTTATATACTTTTTTTTTGTAAATATACGGGTACTATTATACATAGAAACACCCAAACAATGCAAATATTAGGTACATAGGCATGCATACAATGGAGAATGTTAACTAATTTTAAATATTAGCTCTCTGTATTCTCTGTCACAAATATAAAATACAAGTCAAAGAATTACTCCGATACGTCAATTAGTTTCAAAAATTAAATCAAAATGAAAAAAGGTTTAGTACCATTTTTTTTTTTCGTGCGGAAATCCCTTCGGATACCCCCCCGCCGGCCAGCGGGGGCGGTTATGTCGGGCTTGAACCGACTAAAACCGCACGCTGTCTCGGATCTTAAAACACCGGTGTATAAGGTTGCCCATAGAGCATATCCCTCGCACCCAGGGGGCCATCTCGAAACCGGAGATGGCTCAGGGTCTGCTGAGCCATCTCCGGTTTCGAGATGGCCCCCTCGGGTTTGGGAACCACGGTGTCCTCGTCTAGCCCCGGTTTGGGGGGGGCGGCTAGTCACCCCGCCTGCTTCTGCTGGGATGACAGGCGGCCTCACCTGCCATCCCCAGGCCTGCGCTCATGAATGACGGAGGTCGTTAAGCGACCTCCGGCGCCTGAGTCGCCTGCCACGCGCGGCGAGCATGTTGCGGGCGAGTTCTAAATCTCTCCCGGGCGCGCTCAGCCATCTCATTCGCGAGCATTACATACTCGCAGAAGGAGGCGGCTGAGCGCGCAGTTTAGAAAAGATAAATTATTGTCTAAATAGCAAGAAAAGTTAAATTACCTTTGCATTTTTATTCCTCGCATTTCGGCGACAACGTAATCACTATTTGTTGATAAATAATGGGCAAACATTAGTGCATCTATTTTAGGCAGATTATCCGATTGCCCTTTTTCGAATTCTTCATCCATTTCATTAATCGAATATAAACACTATTAACGTAATCCGTGGATGAAAACAAAAAATATTACACTAGCTCCTTAGTGTCCTTAGCCTGTCACCGCTGGCGACTTGCTACTAAGCAGAGTGTTGTAAATTGACGTCACATGCGGTCACGTGACTGTTAGCGGGACTCGATATTTTTCGTAAATTTAAATGCCTGTAAAATCAAAACTAATGGATATTTTTAACTAAAACAAAAACTAGTGCATTTGTATACATGCTAGCTTTACTATTACAAACTTTCAACCGATTTGGCATACCTATTAACATTCTTCATTATTTGCACTGACTGGGAATCGAACCCGCGATATTTGACTTAGCAGTCGGACGCTCTTACATTACACCACACAGGTAAATAAATAAATATTTTAGGACATACTAGACAGCGCCATCAAGACCCAAACTAAGCAGAGCTTGTCATATTATGGGTTCTAGAATGCGGATAAAGTTCCTGAGATATTTTTTTTGTAAATAAATACATATTATACATGGAAACACCCTGACCAATGCAAATATACATATTTGCAATGAGCGGGAATCGAACCAGCGGCCTCTGACTTAGCATTCGAGTGCTCTACCGTTACGCCACAGAGGGCGTCATCCCGTCATCACATCATACAATGTTATCCTTGTAATATATTATAAGTAGGTAAGTAGGTAGGTGTATCCTGATAAGTATGAAGCTGCGGTAAATGCAACGCAGAGCTTTATCAATATTTAAAAAAAGCGGCGATAGCCCAGTGTCGTACGTAACGGACTGCTGAGACGAGGTCTCGAGTTCGATCCCCAGTCGCCCCGGGCACACAACTCTGACTTTTCGTAATTATGTGTCCATTAATAAATGTTAATTATCGCTCGCTTGATAAGATGCTCGGTAGATGGCACTAGGCTCGCCCCCTATTACATTGGGACCCAACATAACTGTCGAATCGTGGGTGTGTAATACACCTCTGCCTACCCGGGGATACAGGCGTGAAGTTATGTTATGTTTATGTTGAAATTTTTGTCGGTTTTATGGTCAGTACTGGTTAGCCGCACCGTCCAACTCAGTTAGGTTGTCTTCATACCATTATATGGTATTTTTCCTATCTAATGGTGGCCGACAAGCACACAGCTCACCTTATGAGAAGCGTTCACCGTGGCCTATGAATGTGTGCATGTTCACTTTACATTGAAATAAACGGTACCTACGGTACCTTGATAGTAGGTTTAGTTAGTATTTAGTAGGTACCTATTTAATTCGCAATAGGACCTAACAGATTCCCAAATATAAGTAAATGGTTTGGGATAGAGCTTACACCGATAAATAATATAAGTCGGGTGCAAATTAAAAGCGTTCTCTTGAAACAAAAGTAAATTATGATTGATCCGGCACCTACTAGGTAGGTACTTAGGCTACAATTAACTGTTACTAACTAGGTAGGTACTGCCATGGTTTTAGTCGGTGCAAGCCCGACATAACCGCCCCCACTGTCCGGCGGGGGGGTATCCGAAGGGATTTCCGCACGATAAAAAAAAAAAAAAAAGGTACTGCCATGAAAGGGTGCGACTGGTTGGATCACCTCCAAGTTTGGTGCACCCTGGGCAACGTGGGCGATGACGCATCATTGATTGCTCCTCTGGAGTAGCTGGCGTCAACGTCAACGGCCAAGAGTCTGACCAACCGGCCCTTTTCAGGGCCAGCTGACCCCATTGCACGAGGGGGTTGGGGTATAGCGGGACCCGCAAGGCCCGCGGGGTGGTTGCTCCAGGTACCCCTCTGCTCTTATCAGAGGGGACACTGCGAATGGCCCAGGGTCAGTCGGAGTGCGAAGGATATGCTCTATGGGTAACCTTACACCCCGGCGTCTGTAGACCTGAGACGGCGTGCGGTTTTAGTCGGTTCAAGCCCGACATAACCGCCCCCGCTGCCCGGCGGGGGGGTATCCGAAGGGATTTTCGCACACAAAAAAAAAAGGTGCTACCATGAAGTTATAGATAAGGAAGATACTACACGGCTGCGCATTAGACTGCATAGAAGAACAGAACAAGAACAGAATGAATAATGAAAAATAACGTACCATTTTCTATGCCAATGCCCAAAATATCATTAAAATCAACTTTAACCAACTCTGCACTACAACACAGCCAGCAACAGCTAAATATCAATCTAACAACATAATAGAGAAAATAGGATAAAATTATAGGTAAGGTCAAAAAACTTGTCAATTTACTCTCGCGCCAATACCAATCATAGAACATAAACTAATCACGAGCTCAAAAGGCTCGCGTCATTGGTTGAAGCGTCCTTTTATTGGCTTTTTGGTGGGCCAGTTAGTGCACATGTCCGAACTAAATTATCAAGATCTTTGCCCGTACCTATAACTATAGGATGAGGCCCCGAGGCTAGTAAAATAAAAACAGCCTAATTTTAATAGAAAAGTTTGTCGGAAAGTATATATAACCATCTTGGGTTATTCACTAAGGTACCTATTCAAACCCAAATAAAGTAAAGCACAATGTCTTGAAAGACACTTCTGCGTAAATAGTAGCACTGGCAACACCAACAATCGAAAAAAGTTCGGGTACTTTGAGATAATTCTTACACTTGACGACATGATATAACTACCGGCTTAGTCTTCCCGTGATCATGGCTGCTGAAAGCAACCAAAACGTCGGTGAAAGTGTACTCCAATCCGTTTAAAATATTTTTATTAAAGATATAAAATTACCAAAATACTAAACTACTGCTAATACCTACATATTACTATTGGTATAGTAAACAGTTTCAGAAATGATGGATCTTTTCTTGAGTAATTCGACTGTGTTTTTCAAATTCACGAAGAAGCCAAGAAAAAGGACTCTTCATTAGTAGGTAATTTAAAATTTATATTCTAAAGCAAAAACTTTACAAAACTCATTCGAATGACTATAGAAATGGTCTATCATTTCTAAAACTTCAGTAAATATAAGTTGAACAGTAGAAGCAGAATAATCCGTTTCTCGTAAAAATGTTTAGTGCGATTGAATTCGAAGAAAAAATTTCTTTCTTTCTTACCATATTTACAATTTTGCATTACAGTACATGTAGGAATAGACGCAGTAAAGGTTACAGAGGAAATGTAAAATTGTTACAAATGTCACTTAGGTTTGCCAGATGGTTACCGGACACGGGTGTTTCGATAAGTATCTGTGGCGCATCCACCGGGAGACAACGCCGCAGTGCCAGCACTGCGAGGATCCTGGCGAAGACACGGCGCTCCACACGTTGGTGGAGTGCCCTGCGTGGGCGAGTCAACGCCGGGATCTCGTTGCGGTCCTGGGCGTGGACGTTCTCTCGTTGGAGACCATGGTGAGGGCCGTGGTCTCCGACGGAAGCAAGTGGCACGCCGCCGCCTCTTTCTGCGAGCAGGTAATGCGCGCGAAAGAGACGGCGGAGAGTGAGCGGGAGAGAACCCTGCCCCCCGAGTTCCGCAGTCTGCGGCGAGGACGCCGCAGACTCATCTACGCCCGGGACTACCGACCTCCATGATCGGGGCCTGAGGACGGCAGTTGGCCGACTCGCCGTCCTTACAGAAGCAGGCCGTGGCGGGGGCGTGTCGTGTGTGCCCTACACACGCCTGCCAACTCACCGAAGCGGGATAAAACCCAACCCCACCAGGCGAGGCCGCGGTGGCGGCCAAGGTCCGCCGGCAACCCTGGGGTTATCCTTTCGAGGGCTTACCCGGGGTGCCCGGCAACGGACACTTGGGGAGGACACCGTGCGGTTTTAGTCGAGACACGACATAACCACCCCCGCTGGCCTGCGGGGGGGTATCTGAAGGGAATTCCGCACGTAAAAAAAAAAAAAGCTCAGGTTATATCTCTTCCATCCAAGCTAAGATTAAACGTGTATTATCAGCTTAAACATTTTAATATTGATATTGTTGAATAATAAAGAGAAAATACAGATTAGCATTACTAAAATTTAGATTAGTAAAATAAAGTGGAAACGTTGTTGCCTGTCTCAGAAATACTTGTAAAGGACGTGTGTGTTAGAGGGTGTGTGTGTTAGAGGGTGTGTGTGTTAGAGGGTGTGTGTGTGTGAGAGAGACAGAGGGTGTGTATGTGTGAGTATTTCATATAAAATTACCAGCAACATTAGATCATTGGTTGAAGTAATCCTTCGACCTGCTCCTAATTTAGTGTCATAAGATATTCAGTAATGCAACTAAATTTATTGAGACTATAAATATTACAATATTTATTGATGGCACTGTAAAAACGATTCCCACGATTCTGAAGAGTTTCCCTGCCAGTCTGGTGCGAGGGATTGCCGCAGTATAGAAATTTGTTGACCTGCGTTTGGCCAGATGCCTTTTGTGTGTTTACGTAAAACAGATTTGAGCACAAAAAACTGTCTGACAGTCAAGACCTTGTCATTACTAAAACATTTCTATTAGCATTACATCGCAGGTTTTTGTAAACCTAGACGAGTTTTCTGACTCTAGTAGACAATGCTCTAATAATGTATTGTTGCCTCATGGCAACAAAGATAATCACATTTCATTATGTGATTATCTACCTATCTAACTATCTGACCGTGGTGGTTCTTGTCGGGGATAAACAGATGCATTGGTCTGTTAGTTTATTGCAGATTTAAAGTAGTAATATAATCTAACCACCGATTCTACTGAACATTTGAAAGCAGTAGATACCTGTATCTCTGTTAACAGGATAGATTTTGAAGCAATACAATTAGTGGCTGTTGAAATAACACAAAATAAATTAACGTTGAAACGGGCCACCATCCAGGTGGACACCGAAGTCTTAAAATCACGCAAAAAAAATCAAAATCTTACACCCACTTTTTATCACTTTTCTCGGCGTTTCACATGATTCTAACTCTAATTAAGCAAAAAAAATTTTTGTGTCGGTCTGTCTGTTGGTCTGGATGTCTGGATGTCTGTTTACGCAATAACTCAAGAACCACTTATCCGATTTAAAAAATTCTTTCGCTAATCATCTTGTTTGGTTAATGGGAAGAACGGATTAGATTTTGGGGTTTGTACGTTCAAGGTTTCGGGTACCACCATACAAATTGTCCCTAAAATATAATTTTTTTGTTTTTAACGTCGACGATGTTTGATTTGATTTCATTTTCTTCATATTTATTGCTCAATATATAAAGACACGTCGAATAATATGCATTAAGCCTAAGATCTGTAATTTTGAATAAAAATACTGAAACAAAAATATCTAAGTTTGGCCCGAAGTTTGACAATCACTGCGTGATTTCCGGCCCACTAGATTTTTGTATGAAAGAACACTATTAACCGAAATTAAATTGCTTGTGTTAGGAGTGGGTTCACATAGGTAGTGTAATGACCAGAATTCGAACCCTGGACCTTACGATCGCAAGGTCGATTTCATAACCACTAAGCTACCGATTGTTATTCTTTGAACGCGTTTGTTCAAAATACAATTATTTTTATATTTTGCTATTCAGATTGCCCTCGCGCTAGCAAATTTCTGAAAGAATGATGTTTCAGATTTTTTTTAATAAAACTCAGTGCAATAAATCGTGTTATACGTATACACTAACGCCTGTTATATCAGTAGCATTTGACGGAGGTTAATTTTTCTTTCTTTCCTCCTATATTACACCAAGATCTTCATAGCCACCACCTGCTGTTTGACGGACGAGGTTGTGCTGCAGGCTGTCGGAGTGGGGAGGTCATTAGGTAGTCGCTCCCATAAAAACCAAAACACGTCAATTAAAGGAGGAGCTACTGCTCCTCCTGGTCCTCCTCTTTTCAATTAAAGGAGGAGCTCCTGCCACTCCTGGTCCTCCTTTTTTAATTTAATTACCAAGGTACTTAAGATGCAACTGGGATTGGCGGTTGGAGAGAAGATAGGTATTATTGCCCGTAACTATAGTTTGAAACGTCGTATGACGTACGTTTCATTATAGACGCATTTTTTCTTGCGGAAACCCCGTCTAATACCCCCCGCCTGCCCCCCCACCCCACCGACTAACACCGCACGCCATCTCAGGTCTTAAGACGCCGGGGTGTAAGGTGGCCTTAAGGCATTTCTCTCGCACCCCAATTGACCCAGGGCCATCTACGGTTTCGAAATGGCTCCCTCGGGTTTGGGAACCACGGTGTCCCCATCTTGCCCCCGGAAAAGGAGGAGGGGGTGCACAAAGCGCCGCAGCCCCGGCCTGTTTCTGTTTCTGTCTGTCTGTTTCTGTGTTACTGCAGGCCTATGTTTAAACGTTTAGGCTAAAATTTAGGCAATCGGTACCATGAAACACACGTATATCCCACGAACTGTCATAGGCCCGAAGACGGCACATGACAGTTTATTCGGCCTAAAGCCTACCATGAAACGACCTGAAACAGCATAATTCAGAATTACGACAGCGCGCAAAAAAACAAAATTAAAATGAAAACAGGATACTATACGACTTATTTCAAAATATCGAAATGTTGTCATAATCCAATACCACAGGTTACATAATTATTTTAATACCAATACTAAGAAATATTTTTTTAAATATGTTTTTATATTTTAATATATATTGTAAACGAAAACCTCCTTGATATGTTTTATTCAGTCCCGAACATACTTTATGTTCCCTACTGAGAGAACGAAATCCGAAACCCCCTCGCCGGCCAGCGGGGGCGGTTATGTCGGGCTTGAACCGACTAAAACCGCACGCCGTCTCGGGTCTGCAGACGCCGCGCCGGGGTGTAAGGTTGCCCATAGAGCATATCCCTCGCACCCCGACTGACCCTGGGCCATCTCCGGTTTCGAGATGGCCCCCTCGGGTTTGGGAACCACGGTGTCCCCGTCTTGCCCCGGTTTGGGGGAGGGGCGCTAGTTGCCGTCCCGGCCTGCTTCTGCTGGGGTGACAGGCGGCCTCACCTGCCACCCCCAGGCCTGCGCTCATGGAGGACGGAGGTAAATGACACTTAGTGCGGGTCTGTAATTGCGGATGTACATTTGATGGTAATCGTACTGGCAGGTGAGTGATAATATTAACACGCAGAAACCACGAATCAAGTATTGAATACACAATATTGCAGGGGTACGGTTGAAATGTAACCAACACCATAGCCAACACCATAGCCTAGTTTAACTAGCTTGTGTTATGGGTCGCACTTATATACTTTTTATGTTGTAAGTGAGCCCAAACTTGATAGCTTTAACTTTTTAGTTTTGGAGTTCCTATGGCCACCTTCCTATTCCATCATCAGATCCTGAATACTATGTAACACCAAAGAGTTTACCAAGACAGAATAAATGAGCCTAAACTCGATAGGTTTATAATAAATAAAAAATAATAATAATTAAATATTCTACGACATTCTACACAGCGCTTTCTAGACCCAAAGTAAGCATAGTTTAACTAGCTTGTGTTATGGGTAGAATGCGGATAAAAATACTTTTATACTTTTACTTTTTTTCATGCATACAAATATTTTCACTGAGCGGGAATCGAACACGCGCCCTCTTTTCGCTCCGCCACAGAGGCCGTTATCTTGTTTAATTCAGGAGTCCCTATGGTCACTTACCTACTCCATCATCAGACCAGCTCCATGGTACCATATTAATGCATGGTCATTCAAACTGAATATGTATGCAAAATTACATCTCCATCGCTTGAGGATAACTGCTTCAAAATTCAGCTGCCAGATTGGACTCGAAATAACATACATACATACAGAGCAAGTTAAATTAACGCTTGTAAAAAATACTAAAAGCAAAGAACACAAATAACTCACAAACTGTGGGCCTATCATAAAAAGTATAGGTATCCAAAATTTCGGGCAATTGGCAATTGGGCCCGAAGACGGCACGTGACAGTTCATTTGGCCTAAACCCTACCATGAAACGACCCGAAACAAAAATTCGGCATTTTTATTTTAAGGTTATCATAATCAAATACAATGTTGGTTTCATTTTTAATAGAAATATATTATTCTAAACGAAAAAAGTTTATTCGGGAGTGAATCAAACATATCGAAATATTTGATTCACTCCTGAACAAACTTATTTTAATTACTCTGTGTTCCGACCGTAAGAACGAAACTGGAAGTAACTTCATGGTACCTTTTTACTTTTCTTTTCGTGCGGAAATCTCCTCAGATACCCCCCGCTGGCCAGGGATGGTTATATCGGCCGTCACGGGTCTTCAGTCGCCGGGGTTTAAGGTGGCCCATAAGACATTTCCCTCGCACCTCGACTGACCCAGGGCTATCTCCGGTTTCGAGATAGCCCGCTTGGGTTTGGGAACCACGGTGTCCCCATCTTGCCCCGGCCTGCTTCTGCTGGAGTGACAGGCGGCCTCACCTGCCACCCCCAAGCCTGCGCTCATGGATGACGGAGGTCGTTGAGCGACCTCCGGCGTCTGAGTCGCCTACGACACCAACTTCATGGTACCTAAATGACACTTCTTTCGTTTCTGTGCCGTGATGCGGGCTCACAATTGCCGATTTACGTTTCCTACTGTACGTTAGGCCTACTGTGTTCTGAACAGTAAAAAGTTCTAAAAATATATTCGTAGATCGAACATATCTTTGTACCGTGTAGGGATCTAATCCCCAGCAGCGTTAAAGCGACTAACCCGTGCGCACAAACAAATAGGTACGTCAACATTGTTCCGTTGCCAAATGGCAACCCTTATAGATTCGTCATGTCTGTCTGTCTGTCCGGCCGTATGTCACAGTCATTTTTTTCCGTAACTATAAGAACTATGCTGTTAAAACTTGGTAAGTAGATGTATTCTGTCAAACGCATTAAGATTCTGACACAAAAATAATAAAAAAACAATAAATGTTGGGGGTTCCCCATACTTTAAAAAAATTGTTGTCATCAAACCCATACGTGTGTGGTATCTATGGATAGGTCTTCAAAAATGATATTGAGGTTTCTAATATCATTTTTGTCTAAACTGAATAGTTTGCGCAAGAGATACTTCCAAAGAGGTAAAATGTGTCCCCCCCCTGTAACTTCTAAAATAAGAGAATGATAAAACTAAAAAACATATATGATGTACATTACCATGTAAACTTCCAACGAAAATTGGTTTAAACGAGATCTAGTAAGTAGTTTTTTTTTAATACGTCATAAATCGCAAAATACCACCGTGCACGATTGTGAAAAACCCTCCATAGTAATCAAATTTCGGTTTAATTGCGTTCAGGGCTCAGCAAGTGCATAGCCGGGCAGGGGGATTGTGGTCGCAGCACTAGTGGAACCGGTGGGTGTCACGCGGTGCTGCGACGACAATCCTCTTCTGATGAGGCCGTCAAGCTGCGTGCCACCATTGTTAACATGGTATGTGTATGTAATGGTGACCCTCTTTCTTGGACTTTACCTTCAGCTTACCATCAGGCGAGGTGAAGTCAAATTGACGTGTCCTAAATATAAAAAAAAAACACAATTTACGATTCATACAATCAACTCAAATATAAAAATTAAAAAAAAAACACATTAAGTATTATGTTACTTGCTACGGAACCCTTAATGGGCGAGTCCTACTCGCACTTGGCCGCTTTTTTTGTGTTGGAAACGTCTTGGTCATACTTAAAATCCACCGTATGTTTGATTGCAATTGGTTAAGTAGAACCCGACATATGACCAAAAAATGGAATGGGATATTTTTCATCTTCCGAGCCTTTACACAACTCAGTTGGTCGGCTTTTCAGTCTAACTACGATGTAGCTGAACTTCGATATTTTCCGTGAAGCGACTGCTCCTCATTGGCAATATCGAAATTCTGTAGTTAGACTATTTATCGAACTGTTTTTTTTTTTTTTTTTTTTTTTTGTTATTTTTTTTTAGGCTCCAACTTCCCGTAACGACTGCCATAGATGTTTGTATGACTTGTCAATGTCTCCGAGGCACGAAAATGTAATGTATGAGACTTGTTTTCGAAGCGTTAGTTCCTAATAACCGTTGAAGACTCCCAATACACATCCTGACTTAATCATCAGGAGTGGCTCAATGGCGACAAATAAATATATTGACATCCAGATAGTACGTGGGTCTAGATTTACCTTAAAAAGCTGTTTTAATATGGATCTACATCCTACTAATATCCTACTAATATTATAAACGCGAAAGTTTGTAAGGATGTATGGATGTTTGTTACTCTTTCACGCAAAAATGGCTAAACAGATCTAGCTATCTTTGGTACAGACATAGAATATAGTCTGGAATAACACATAGGCTACTTTTTATTCCGGGAATAGATTCACTTAAGCAATTGTTCTCTACTTAAGATAAAAACCAGAAGAAAGATGCATATGGCATGTCTTCTGTTCGGTGTTATCAGATGCGGGGAGACACGATATTTATTTGATAAGCTTGGCTGGGTTACTAGCAGAAGATTGTGTGCCAGAAGGCAGTGCTCCCAGCAACTATCTATACAGCAGCATGAAGCATCGATCTGCGTCATTCAGGGGTAGTTTTCGTTATGCAGCTTCCAAAATATGGAACAATCTTCCACCACCGTTACGTTCTATTACAACGATAACCACGTTTAGAAAACGTCTACGGCTGTTTCACTTGGAAGCTCAAAGGAGGCTGGATAACGTATACGCTAATATATCGCTAATATAAGTTTATTGATGTGTATCAAATGTGTGTCACATTTGATTATATATAACATAACATAAACTCACGCCTATATCCCCGAAGGGGTAGGCAGAGGTGCTAGCACCCACATTTCGCCATTTTTTGATTATATATGTTATGTATTAACCGTATCATTATATTTATTTATACACTATACTCTATCACACTATCTATTTCACAAACGCGTCATTAACACACAACATCGACGGTGGGGCGTTCGTGTGTCACTAACCAGTTGGGGTCCAGGAGAACACCAGCGCCAGGTTAGTATCTGGCACATTTTGAACTGGGCACCCATTTGGTGCATTTGTGTGCCACATAACTATTATGCTCCTGTTATTTTAAAATCATTTTCTTTAGATTTCGTATAATTCTATGTACTTAGTTTGTGGCCTCTTTGCACTAATAAATGTTTCTTCTTTCTTATTGCCTTAGGAAGCAGGAACGGTTACAACAGTTAGTATTATGTATTGGTAGATATACGAAATGTTCATCTTTTAGGCGGACAATGTTGCTGTGCAGCAGGTCCATACCATCCATAGGTTGATACATTTATTTGAAACCACCGACATAGTATCAAATAAATGTATCAAATCTAGTATCAAATCTGAAAATCCCTCGGCGTCGATTTCTGTTCTCATTCTCGTAACCCATGGGAACCTATTCCAGGCATAAAAAAATAATGTGTAGCATAAGTAGGTACCTTAGCCAGGTAGGTAGCTTATTAAATTTTAATAGGGATTCAATCAAGGTTTCCAGATGGTAGAAATTTGATGACACAAATTTGTCACAAAATTCGGCTGGGTGGGTACCACCGTGCACGATTGCGAAAAACCCTCCATAGTAATCCAATTTCGATTTGATTGCGTTCAGGGGTCAGCAAGTGCATAGCCAGGCAGGGGGATTGTGGTCGCAGCACTAGTGGGATCGGTGGGTGTCACGCGGTGCTGCGACGACAATCCTCTTCTGATGAGGCCGTCAAGCTGAGTGCCACCGTTGTTAACATGGTACGTGTATCTAATGGTGACCCTCTTTCCTGAGACTTTACCTTCAGCTTACCATCAGGCGAGGTGAAGTCAAATTGACGTGCCCTAAATATAAAAAAAAGGTACAATACAATAGGTAGGTATATCCATTGAGCTAGTATATCATAGTGAACCACTAAAATTTCATTGCAATTGTGTGAACCATAGATATATAGAGACGCATAAGGCACTAATATGCTATATTACTATTACTTTATATATTTCATTTAAATTCAGACAATAACTGGTTAATGGTCTTGGTTATCCGTCGAACAATAAGTAAAGTATTCACGAACAAACTTCTAATTCAGCCGCCGCCGCCCGGCCGCTTGCCGCCGGCCGCTTGCCGTCGCGTCGGCGAGCGTTTTCACCGCCCGCCACTATCCACCGGTCTCTTGATTCTTTTTCCCTACTTCTTCTTCTTTTAGTTAATGGCTTCTGCAGAATCACCGCAATTTCGAAAATGTCAAGTAAAATATAGTAAATGTTTATAAAATTATATTAATCTAAGCATTTCAAATTAACGGCAACGTCGTACGGTTTTCTCAAAGAGTATCAAAATATAATAAATGTTTATAAAATTATTAATGGCGAAGACGCCAATGTCAAGTCCGTCTATACAGTCGAGAGTCAAAAGTCAAAGTCCTTCTTTTTCCCTGTCATGGTGTATCTTTTATATGACGGAAGAATGATGGTCCCCTTTCGACCCTTTTCCTCTACTTGGTATCTTAGCACCTCTACACAACACAGCCAAGGCAATTTACAGTCGCTTGGCATACGGGCCATCGGTCTCCAGCGAGATCCCACCTGCACCGAAATGTTTTGTGCGTATAATCATGACAACTTATTCTGTGTAATTGAATTGATTGATTGGCCATTTATAATTAAGTATATAAAATCCACAAAATTATGTAAATTATAATATATTAAACATTTCAACTAGTTAAAATAAACTAACGTAACAAATAATTATGGCATTTGTTGGTTGACAATTGTTGGCAAAAATTAAACTAAGATACTTTTCAGGAAAACGCGCCAAATATAACTTTCATAAGTTTAGAAAAGAGGAAATTGTTCCAACTTTTGCCTACATTAAGCATTCAACAGGTGCATTTATTTTTGTGTAAAGGTATTAAAATTATCAGTACAATTTTTAGACATACATACGCTTATACTATCTACTGACATATGTGACATAGGATCTCGGTCCCACATAACCGTCTCGTTTTTATGTGAGAGTCATCAGTCGTCACCCGTCTACTTGTCGCCTTTACCCCACGAATTTCGCGTGTTAGCCTGCGCAGAAAACTAAAACTTCCCTTCTACGCAGTTTCACCCCCACCCCTGAAAACCCCACAGCACCCCGGCTATAAAACCACGTGGACCTCCCAATATTTCTCATCGAAACTTCAGTCTCAGGTATCGTCGGTCGTCCGCGTCGGTGGGAACCGCACATTTGCGTGTTATAGTTTCATCTGAAGTTAATAAGAAAATTAAATTTAATTCCAAATTACTATTCGGGAGTGATCAGTAGACTTTTTCATTTAGTCGTCAGATTAAAATGATTTCTTTAAATTTAATAAAGTACTAATAAAAACTTTAAGACCGTCGTAATCCGTTAATAAAATTGTTGCTGTATCGGTGTTTTACAACATTTAAAAGGTAAGCCAATAACTTTTCAGGGATTATTCTACATTTAACGTACTGACATTTGCGTGTATTATTTTATAGGATATCGATTTAATATTTATATAGTATTTATTTTATATAACTTGGAAAAATAATTATAATTATGTTATATTATTACGTAGTTTTAGATTAGTTGTAGATTTATTTAATAGTCTGTTTTATTTATTTAGCTATTATTTTATTTAGTGATTAATAATTATATTATATAATATATTATTAATTATATAATAGTTCTTACCTTACCTTACCTATGAAATTGCCGAAATTTTCTTACAAATTCATGAGTTCGTTATTCCTGTAATTTAATAGCTATTTCCATTTATTATATTTTGTTTGAAAGTTGATTTCAAGATTTTACAACTCTGTATTAAATTTTGTTTTTATTGGCCGCTTGATATATTAATTCGATCTTCAAAAACAGTACTTTTTGATGATAAACTTCGTATTACTTAACAGCTGTCACTTTTCAAAAATGTAATAAAAGTTGCTGTTTGTTAGATTAATGTTGTCTCATTCATGCACAAAAAAAATCATACAATTGGGATTTGTCATTCCTAAAAAAATGCAAATTTAAATGCAAAAAAAATGAAAATTGGGTTTCCTCCAATTTCTTCAAGAAAAACGGCAATTTCATATGTAACGACCTTTCATATGTTTAAACAAACAAATTATAATTATGCTATGCGTGGAAATATCTCTTATTCTTGGAAAGATCTTTGTGAATAGTAATAAAATCCACTTTTTTAAGAAAAAAAATGTAAAAGAATTAGATTTAAAAATAATAAACCGATATTAATTTTGTTTATGATATTATAATTATGCTTTATAGTCTATACAGATTTTTAAATCCGTCTCCATAATATTTGTCCTTGTCTTTGAGCGGCAAGAGAAGTTTGGAACTTTGAAGACGGTTATGCGTTGTTTTATTGGTGTAAAATGTATGCACTTATTACGTTTTTTCTGACTTTATTGTGCCTTTTATATTCATTTATGGTTTTGCGGCTATCTAAGTTTAGGTACTTTGTGTATCCTACCTGGGTATTTGAGCGTGGGAGAAATTCTACGGAACTTGTTTTTTAAGATCTAGGCATTTTCGTGTCAACATCAGAGAGAGACAAAAAATGTATATTCCAGAAGAACCTTTAAAAACATTTTTTTTTATTCTGGCACTACTTGCGCCTACAAAATTATCCATTTTAAATTAAAAACTCGATACGCTGCACGTAACTCAACTTGCTTTTTGCATTCGTTCCTCTGTTGGAACGCTATGTCAACTGAGCTACCTGAGGTCTGCCTTGGTTTGTTTAAATTTCATTGTACGTCTAATGGTGCATATGACCGGTATACTGAAGCATAGTGTAATATTCGCAGCGAGCAGCGAGTGTTACGCCGTGTACCTCTTTTTTTTTTTTTTTTTTTTTCTCGTGCGGAAATCCCTTCGGATACCCCCCGCCGGCCAGCGTGAGCGGTTATGTCGGGCTTGTACCGACTAAAACCACACGCCGTCTCGGGTCTACAGCCTCCGGGGTGTAAGGTTGCCCATAGAGCATATCCCTCGCACCCCGACTGACCCTGGGCCATCTCCGGTTTCGAGATGGCCCCCTCGGGTTTGGGAACCACGGTGTCCCCGTGTTACGCCGTGTACCTCCCGAAAATCTAAATACGAGTGTCTCGTTGCACGCTTTTTATTCCGTACAACAGCATGAATGCAGCTTTGTCACATGTTAGATGGCTTAAGTGTAACGTTGGACAGTACACATCATTACAATAAGTAGGTACAGACCGGTATTACACGGTGTAATGTAACGAAGCGAGCATGGGTGGTGAGTTTAAACTATTACAATGCGTATCGACCGGCGTAACATAAATCGTAATGTACCTAGTATCTATGTTTCACACCGAGCATTAGTGCTGAGTATCTGAATCTTACCATGGGTACAGGTAGACCAGCGTTATACGGCGCAATATTATAAAGCGATAATTGGTGCATCGCATTTTACTGGTATGTATACCATTGAAATGCGAACACAGCGGCGTTACAACGCGTAATAAAGCATGTTACAAAGCGAGTATTGGGGCAGAGTTGATACCTTTACAATTCGGACAGACCGGCGTTACACGGTGTAATGTAGAATGTTACAAAGCGAGTATTGGTGTTGAGTATACACTATAAAAATGCGTACAGACTGGCGTAAAACGGCGTAATATAGTATGTTACAACGCGAGTATTGGTACAAAGTATATACCATTACAATGCGTACACACCAGCGTCATACGGTGTAAATTAGTATGTTAAAAAGCGAGCATTGGTGCAGACTACATACCTTAAAGGTGACGACTGATTTGTAACTTTTCGGTGTATTGTAACGTTCACGGCGATCGTGTTACATTACAGTTACGTTACAGTTTACATTACAGTTACGCTGCAAACGCTCATCTTGAGCGCTCTGTTAATTTGTGCTCCGTTGTTTCAAAATGGCAGACAAGGAGGTTGCGTGTGCTTCACTTATTTTACTAAGTTATTGCTATCTAAAAAAAAGGAAAAAACTAAACGATGTTGGATAAGTAATTTGTACCAAAGAAGAAACAACGATACGACTATAATGGATATTCTTCGAAACCAAGAGTTTACTGGCCAATACAGAAACTTCATTAGAATGTCGACAACCGATTTTGACCGACTCATTAATTTAATTGGGCCGTTAGTGGAAAAGCAAGATACTAGTTTGAGAAAAGCTATATCAGTGACGGAAAGACTAGCCGTTACACTACGTTTTACGCTTCTAGAGATACTTTTACAAGCTTACAATATCTTTTTAAAATTTCTAGACAGAGAATAGGCTACATAGTGAAGGAAGTCAGTGAAGCAATTGTGAAAGTATTGAATAATTATGTAAAGGTAAGCACAACAACATATTTTTATTATTGAAAAATGTAATTGAATAATAGGAACTTACACATTCTATATCTAATCAACCAAGTCATCAAATTCTTGCAAAAATCCAGCAGTGTCTTGACTGCTCTCCTGCATTTGAGGTGAAAGTGAGGTTGTTGCAAAAGTTGGTTGGTATGAAGTGAGGGTTTGAGTAGCTGGGCGTTGCAATCCAACACTGTCTCGACTGTACTCCGACATTTGAGGTGACGGTATGGAATAGTTGCTTTGCTGTGTTGTCATTGTAGAAGTTTGAATAACTGAATTAGGTGTTGAGAAAATAGCCATGACGAGACGAATAACCATAACCATAGTTGGATTCATATTGTCCCCGATCAGCATTGAATAAAATATACGAAATATAGTGTTGTACGTGGTTTCTGGTCTGGTTAGAGTACGATCTCAATTTGTTTGCAATGAAAACTCCGAAACTGTCACACTCGTCCAAACTCTTCGAACTTTTCTCGTTTAATGTCTTTTTAAGAGCTCATATCAAAAGTCAAAAACCATATATTCTGTATAGACCACTAATACGGCACTTACAAAACGTATGGTTATTAAACCAATGTTTGGTAAATGGACCACCCACCGGTTAGAAACGCGGCCCAGTCCTGAGAAGACTCCGGCAAGAAACTCAGCGGGCTGTTTTTTTTTTGGTCTATTTACAAACATGTTTACTTAATTTAATTACAATATTACGTTTGAGTAGCATAGTGAGAGAGCAAACAGTTCATATCCAAGCTTGTTTGTCTTCTAAATAGTCTTGAATTTTATAATAGCCTTTTTGGCAGAGTTTACTTTTAATTTGGCTTTTAAATTTATAAAGAGATAGATTCTGGAATGGCTAGCTTTAGTACAACAATATGACACATTATGGAATTTCCCCCATTGTCTGGGCTCTATGGACGGCAAACATGTAATAATACAATCACCGATTAAAAGTGGAAGTCATTTTTATAATTGCCAAAAAAAAAATTATTTACCGAAGTTGACGCAAAATACAATTTTATATATGTGAATGCGGGGTGTCAAGGAAGAATATCAGATGGCGGTGTATTTAACAGCTCTGAACTTCGTCAAAGAATAAAAAATAAATCGTTAAATATTCCTGAACCAAGCCCATTACCTTTGCGGACTCTAGACATCCCATACTATTTCATTGGTGACGAAGCTTTTGCTCTTTCAGAAAATGTAATGAAAGTCTTCTCGGGATTCCATGCAAAAGGGTCTATAGAGAGAACATTTAATTATAGACTTGCAGAGCGAGAAGAGTAGTGAAAAACGTATTTCGTATAACTTCAGCAGTTTTTCGAGTGTTACGAATACCTATGTTATTAGAACCAGACAACGCCTCTTTAGTAGTAATGGCAATAATGCATCTTCATAACTTTCTCAGAAAAAGTAAAGAAACCAGCGACATTTACCTTCAGGGACATTTGATCATGAAGTAGAAGGAATTGTTAGACCAGGAAGTTGGAGAAACGACAGCGAGCTCCCAAGCCACGTGTTACATTACACCGAAAAGTTACAAATCAGTCGCCACCTTAACACTGCGTAAAACCGACTTTACTTGGTGTTGCAAAGCGAGCATTCGTGCAGAGTACCCACTTACCATTACGGTGAATACTGACCGGCGTTACACGGTGTAATGTAGTATGTTGTAAAGGGGAGCATTCGTGCAGACTAGATACTATTACAATGCGAACAGAACGGCGTTACACGGCGAAATCTAGTATGTTACAAAGTGAGCATTGGAACTGAATACATGCCGTTACAATCTGTACATACCGTTGTTACACGGCGCAATGTAGTATGTTAGAAAGCAAGTATTGCTACATATCATTACAATGCGTATACCCCGGCGGTACATGGCACAATGTAGTATGTTACAAAGCGAGCATTGGCGCTGAGTACATACCTTTACACTGCGTACAGACCGGCGTTACACGGTGTTGCAAAGCGAACATTCCTAAAGAGTACCCACATAGCATTACGGTGAATACTGATCGGCGTTACACGGAGTAATGTGATCGTATCACATATCGTAATCGGATATTGCAAACCGAGCATTCGTGCAGAGTAGATACCATTACAATGCGTACATACTGGCGTTACACTTCGTAGTATAGTATGTTACAAAGCGAGCATTGGGATGAGTACATTACTTGATCAATAAAAAAAAAACATGCACCGGGGGCGTAACACGGCATAGTGTAGTATGTTACAAAGCTGACATTGATACTGAGTCCGAACCTTTACACTGCGTACAGCCCGGCGTTACACGGCGTTGCAAACATAACATTACGGTGAATACTGACCGGCTTTACACGGTGTAATGTACCTAGTATGTTGCAAAGCGAGCATTAGTGCAGAGTACATACAATTACGGTACGTATCAGTCAGGACAAAGAGTTTAATAGTCTAAGATTAAGTAGAAAATATTGTGGTAGTACCAAGATATAAGAAATTGCTATAGAGTTTTTCTTAGTATGTTGAATGTTCGTGTAACTAAAATCTTAGGATATTTTACACAGAACTCGGCACCCATTATAGATCTCAATTCTTTTGTCGATGAAGTCGACCACGACGTATATTCTTTATGTTGAACTTGGCTCTCCTTTCACATTTCTGATGGAATTGTTATTACGCTTACCGCATCCTGTATAATATCCGGAGTCAGTGTTTTAGCCACAAGTGCGGAAACGGGACCTCTGTCGTTGACATCATAAACCTAATTATGCCTAAATTTTGTCACATATTTTGACTCCCCATCAAAATAATGTCTTCATCATACCGCATCCATCATCGCATCATTAGATGTGTCTACTGCTTAGGGCACGGGCGTAGCGGTAGCCAGCTTTTAGTTTCAGGATAAGAGTTAAAAAAACTGTAATGTCCATGGAATTACATTATATATAAGTTCACAGACGGCTGATCTGTAAATAAAAATGTTAATAATATTTGATTTTACTGACTTAAGATATTTTAAGCTTAGAACAGCTGGCTTCTACTTCAAGTTATGCTTACTTTACTACCTAATAATGCCAGTGTACAAGCTTGCCGCACCGTTTCTCGCTCTTAATTCAGTCTGAGTTAGGTACATGGCAATATAAAATTCCGGCCGGTGATGATTGACGCTTTGCGACTGAAATGATCGTCGAAATGAAACGGTGAGCATTATCGCTACAGTGAGGTCTTCGGTGATGGCGGAATCATGACACGCGGTAGTCTGCTCTAAACCTTCTTGATGAAGCTTCTTCCATAATTCGGTAAAATCGGCCATTTTCAAGTCGCGAGTTAATTGGAAACCTGTAAAAGTCACAGACCTAGTTTTTTTATGTTTTCAGGTTTGACAATTAAAAATTAGGTTTTTTAAGATCATTATAGTTATTAGTCAAAATAACGTAGAAATTTTTCAACATTAACGACTTGTACTGAGAAAGATGTTAAAACGTTACAAGATATACAATAATGAAAAAGAAAACTTACTAAAAGTGGCAATTTTTTGTATAAGTATATAAAAAAACGAGACCAGTTCGCTACAAATTCCAAATAATAGTTATAATTATATAGATAATATCCACGTATCTGATAGGGTACAAAATAAGTTATAGACAATATTTAATATGTTGCAGTCGACAGGGAACGTGTTCATGTATAACTAGCAACCCGTCCTCGCTTCGCTTCGGTTTATATGAGTTTTATTTTCCTATGTCCATTAGGGATAATGTACCGTAAGGGTGAGAGAATTTTTCCAATAAGTGGTGCCGAAGATTACCCTCAACATACAAACAAATTCACAAAATTCAACCTGTCTCTTCGTATCATTATAGTACCTTTTTTTTTTTTTTTTCGTGTGGAAATCCCTTCGGATACCCTCCGCCGGCCAGCGGGGGCGGTTATGTCGGGCTTGAACCGACAAAAACCATCATTATAGTACCTATAGATTAATACAAATGCAACAATTTGTCTATTAGTAACAGCAATATAGATCTAGTCTTTATAGATTTGTCAGAAAAGGGTAGTGAAAACGTTTTCATTTTCACCAGAGTTTCAGAACGTTTCTTATAAATTCATACAATGTCGCTACCTACAATTTGAGACAATCAGTTATTTGAATGATGCTATCAAGGGATAATCTATACACCAAGTATAATCTATACACCAAGATCGGACTCATTCTCTTCGAAAAAACGATAATTATTGGTTCATAGATTATCAGTGTAGCACCCTCTCTTGATAAATAGGTAATATGATTACGATGCATCGGGAAAATCAGTTCGAAATTTAACTCCTTTGTTGAAACGGCAATAAACGTATGTAACTTTTATGATATTGTGCTACGCCTTGGTTACGACCTATGGTCACTCTCATGAATGTTATTCACTATAGATGGAACTAGAAGAAATACCAAAGCTTTGTGAACGCATGAATAAGCAGCACAGATTCGTTCAAAGATTGAAAATGCACTCGCACTTTCAAGGATTCATAGGAAAGTTGTTGAGTGTGAGCGATTGTGCTATATTGGTTGCAAAAAGCTTTGAAGTTAGCGAATTGAATTATAAAAAAACCAACGTTGAATGTTGTGTCGACTTTTCGAACGAATTTTCGAGCTTAATGCAATAACGCGGATTGTCGCGTCACAAAGATCAACCGTGTCAAACGTTGCTATCGGCTGAGAGGAAGGTGAATGGATATAAAGGAAAACGTTATGTAAAATAACATTTTACGTGAAATGACAAATGAATCACATAAAACATTGATGATTGATGATGCTGACCTACAATACCGAAGAACAACTACCTGTTTTTTGATTTTTCTCCATTTTTGTCCCATTTAGTTGTGTAACACATATTGTTAAACAATTGTTACAAATACTATAAATGTGCTAGTGACAACCAAAAGTCGTCATCCCAGTTCGAATGAAGCCGAGCCAAGCCAAGAGAAAAAATATACTGAATGTATAATATCTATAATTAATACTATAATAATATATTCTTGAATTATCTTGAATAACTGAATTAAAATATGTCCATCTTGACATTGTATCTACATCCTGAAAACCAATTCAGTACCAAATTTTTTTTCGGAAACAATACACTACAATATCGCAGAAATTGAAGTGATTCTCTTTTTGCTGGCAATGATATAAGGTAGTTGAATCTTTAGCTTAATTTTAATCAATATACGCTTTTATTTAGCTGCATCTGTCCTGATGTAGGTCATCAAACCTTGCATATTACATTTGAATCATTTGATCCATTTCTCGGTTACCAGTTGCGCTGAAATTTTGCATACATGTGTAAATCGCATGACAATGTAATATTATGATGACATGGTGCTGATCTGATGATGGAGCTGGAAGGTGACCATAGGAACTTCGCAATAAAACAACATAATCTCATCGAGTTTGGGCTCGTTTGAATCGTCTTGAAGAGTAGTTTGTCTTTCAATAGTATCCAGTGTCTGATGTTGGACCTGGAAGGTGGTCATAGGAATTCTGTAATCAAACGACACAACATCATCGAATTTCGGCTCGTTTGATTTTAAATTTTTAGTGCTTTTTATAGCTTATTTTTGAAAAGTTTTTTTTTATTTCGCTTGTTTGATAATAAACCCGATGTTTGTTAACTCATCCATTCTTTCGCATCATGATTAAAAACAAAATTAGGTAGCTGTCTATCCTGGGGGTGCACTGCACGGCGGAAGTGACGGCGGGTGACCGTTGCTTCCGCTGTGGCCAACCCGGTCACAAGGCCGGCACGTGCGATGCCCCGCTGCACTGCTTTAGGTGTGCAGCGGGAGGCAAGCCGGCCGACCACAGGGTTGGCAGCAAGGCCTGCGCCGGAGGGGAGCCGAAGCCGGGAGGCCGGCCTTCCGCCTCCAGTTCACAGCGGGATGCGGAGATGGGGGTTCCATAATGGATCCTCATCTCCGCATCCTGCAGGTGAACGTTGGCCACGGTGCCCATGCTCAGGATCTTCTGCGCCAGAGCATGGCACAGTGGGCCATAAATGTCGCCGCTGTCGCCGACCCATACACCCACCGGTTCCTCGGGCCTACCTGGGAAACCGCGCTGGATGGGTCGGCGGCACTGGTGCACAACCCTGCCGCCGGCAGCCCCCCTCTTGCCGTCGTTGCAAGGGGACCCGGCTGCGTGGCGACGGCGGTTGAGGATATAGCGGTCGTGGCCGCTTATATCACGCCGAACCGAGACCAAGCTGCATATGAGCAGTGGCTCCGTCAGCTGGCCGTCGTCGTCAATGCCTGCCAGCCCCGTCCGGTCCTTGTGCTCGGGTACTTCAACGCCTGGTCGTATGCCTGGGGTTCCCGACACGAAAGGGGCGCGACGGGGCATACAGGCAGGGCACTGGTGGACTGGGCCGCACGACTCGGCCTAGTCCTCCTAAATCGGGGAGCCGTGGACACGTTCGTGACCTCGAGGGGTAGCTCCATCGTGGACCTATCGTTCGCGAGCCCCTCGTTGGCGCGACGTGTTCAGGGCTGGCGCGTCGTTTTGGGGGAGGACACAAGTTCGGATCACCGATACATTCGGTTTGACGTGTCCCCCCCTGCGAGCGACGCGCCGGCTGCACCGGCTCCACCCGAGCCACGTTGGGCGCTTAAGCGACTTGATCGGGAGCTCCTCCTGGAAGCCGCCATCGTACAGGCCTGGGCCCCTGCGCCGGACAGGCCTGTCAGCATAGACGATGAGGCGGAGTGGTTCCGGGAGGCCATGACCCGTGTCTGTGACGCGGCGATGCCTAGGGCTCCGCCCTATAATCCGAGGGGTCAGGTCTACTGGTGGTCGTCGGAGATCGCGCAGCTCAGACGGGGCTGCGTGATCACGCACCGCCGGTGGGCCCGATTCCGTAGGAGGCGTCGTCACCCCGCAGATGCGGAGGCCCGAGAGGCGGAGTTGTACGAGGGATACAGGGAGGCCAGACGAGCCCTCCGAGCGGAGATAAGGCGTTCCAAACGGGACGCCTTCCGTGAGCTGCTGGAGACGCTGGAGCGGGACCCTTGGGGGCGGCCCTACCGGATGGTGAGGGGCAAGCTGCGCCCCAAGGCCCCGCCGTTAACCCGGTGTCTCCAGCCGGATCTGCTCGGAGGAGTTGTTGGCTCCCTGTTCCCAGCGCGGGCGGTGGAACATGTTCCACCGCGGATGACTCCGCCTCGGTTGCGCATGGCGCCCGACGTGGAAGACGACGACGTGCCCGAGGTCACTTGGGTAGAACTAGAGCTGGCGGTGAGAAGGCTAAGAGCCAAACACACCGCCCCGGGACCCGACGGCATTCCAGGCCGAGCGTGGGTCCTAGCTCTAGTCGACGACGCTCTTGAGCCCCGACTGAGAGGGCTTCTCAGCGCATGTTTGGAGCGGGGCCAGTTTCCGAAATTGTGGAAGACGGGGAAACTGGTCCTCATCCGAAAGGAGGGGCGCCCGGCGGACTCGTCGTCCGCCTACCGGCCCATAGTGTTGCTCGACGAGGTGTGCAAGCTCTTTGAAAGAGTAATTGCGAAGCGCCTCGTCGAGCACCTCTCAAGAGTGGGGCCGGACCTGGCGGATGGCCAATATGGCTTCCGCCAGAGGCGCTCCACCGTGGATGCCATCATGTGCGTGAGGGCTCTGGCGGAGGATGCAGTAGCCCGGGGTGAGGTGATGTTGGCGGTGTCCCTGGACATCGCCAACGCGTTCAACACCTTGCCCTGGAGTTGCATTAGGGAGGCGCTCGTGTATCACGAAGTGCCTCTCTACCTCCGCCGCATAGTCGGGGCGTATTTGACGGAGAGAGCCGTCATCTACCCAACCGTGACCGGTCTCGGTCGGCGTGAAATGTCGTGCGGTGTTCCACAGGGATCGGTCCTGGGGCCGCTCCTGTGGAACATCGGATACGACTGGGTGCTTCGCGGTGAGCTCGTAGGCGGTGCCGCCGTCACGTGCTACGCGGACGACACGCTCGTGACGGCGAGCGGGGCGACGTACCGCGAAGCGACCCGAAAGGCCACGACCGCGGTTGCCCAAGTCGTTAGGCGGATCCGGCGGCTGGGTCTCGAGGTGGCCCTGCATAAAACCGAGGCCCTGTTCTTCCATGGGCCTCGGAGCAAGCCACCCGAGGGATCCAGTCTCATCGTGGGAGGAAATCGCATCGGCATCAAGCCCCAAATGAAATATTTGGGGCTCGTGCTCGACGGCCGATGGGACTTCGGAGAGCACATCCGAAGTCTGGCCCCCAAATTGAAGGGCACAGCTCTTGCTCTGGCTCGGCTGTTGCCCAACATGAGGGGTCCCGATGACTCCTGCAGGAGACTTTACGCGGGGATCGTGCGGTCCATGGCCCTGTATGGGTGCCCAATATGGGCGGAGGCCCTGAGGACCAGAACTGTGCGGATGCTGCGCGCTCCGCAGCGAGTTCTGGCCATCAGGGTCATCCGAGGGTACCGCACGATCTCCTTCGAGGTGGCGAGTCTCCTTGCCGGAACTCCACCATGGGACCTGGAAGCGAGAGCCCTTTCGCAACTGTACCAGTGGCGAAAGGAGGCGCGGGAGCAGAGATGGAACCCCGAGCCTCGAGAAATCGAGGCCGTGCAGTCCCAGCTCCGCCAGGCCATCGTGGTGGAGTGGAAGGAACGACTTGGGCAACCAAGCGCAGGGCACGCCGCAATAGCGGCGGTAAGGCCCATCATGGAGGATTGGCTGGAGAGGCGACACGGAAGCCTCTCCTACCGACTGACGCAGGTGATCTCAGGGAAGGGGTGCTTCGGGGACCACCTGCATCGGATCAGGAAGGAGCCAACGCCTGAGTATCATCACTGCGACGCGAGCGACTCAGGGCTGCACACGCTGGCGGACTGCCCGGCGTGGGAGGCGCCGAGGCGTGACCTCGTGGCAGCCATCGGGGTGGGAGTCCTCTCGCTCGGCAGCATGATTGCGGCAATGGTGCGGAGCGCGCCCGGGAGAGACTTCCCGGTCCGCCGAGCCCGCAACTTGCTAGCCGCGCGTCGCAGGCAACTCAGGCGCCGGAGGTCGCTTAACGACCTCCGTCCTCCATGAGCGCAGGCCTGGGGGTGGCGGGTGAGGCCACCTGTCACCCCAGCAGAAGCAGGCCGGGACGGTGGGGCGACTAGCGCCCCTCCCCCAAACCGGGGCAAGACGGGGACAGCGTGGTTCCCAAACCCGAGGGGGCCATCTCGAAACCGGAGATGGCCCAGGGTCAGTCGGGGTGCGAGGGATATGCTCTATGGGCAACCTTACACCCCGGCGTCTGTAGACCCGAGACGGCGTGCGGTTTTAGTCGGTTCAAGCCCGACATAACCGCCCCCGCTGGCACGCGGGGGGGTATCCGAAGGGATTTCCGCACGATAAAAAAAAAAAAAAAAAAAGGTAGCTGTCTATCCGGCTATGTCTATCCTGTCTGGCCGGCGTGGGAGGCGCCGAGGCGTGACCTCGTGGCAGCCATCGGGGTGGGAGTCCTCTCGCTCTGCAGCATGATTGCGGCAATGGTGCGGAGCGCGAGCGCGTGGGCCGCCGCCGCCTCCTTCTGCGAGCATGTAATGCTCGCGAAGGAGGTGGCGGAGCGCGCCCGGGAGAGACTTAGAACTCTCCCGGTCCGCCGAGCCCGCAACTTGCTCGCCGCGCGTCGCAGGCAACTCAGGCGCCGGAGGTCGCTTAACGACCTCCGTCCTCCATGAGCGCAGGCCTGGGGGTGGCGGGTGAGGCCACCTGTCACCCCAGCAGAAGCAGGCCGGGACGGTGGGGCGACTAGCGCCCCTCCCCCAAACCGGGGCAAGACGGGGACACCGTGGTTCCCAAACCCGAGGGGGCCATCTCGAAACCGGAGATGGCCCAGGGTCAGTCGGGGTGCGAGGGATATGCTCTATGGGCAACCTTACACCCCGGCGTCTGTAGACCCGAGACGGCGTGCGGTTTTAGTCGGTTCAAGCCCGACATAACCGCCCCCGCTGGCACGCGGGGGGGTATCCGAAGGGATTTCCGCACGATAAAAAAAAAAAAAAAAGGTAGCTGTCTATCAGAATCACGTTGTTTAGTATTATAAATGGTTAGTAAGATGGAGGTCGCCGGCACTACAACCCAGTTGTTGACGGGGCATGGTGGGTTTTCCGAATACTTGACCCGGTTCAAGTGTAAGGAAGACCCATCATGCGCCTGCGACCTGGCGTCCAGGAGACAGTTGCACATTTAATAGTGGACTGCCCAATCTATTCAGGGAACAGATATGAAATTGAAAATTAATTAGGTATAGAGATGAAAGTGGCAAATTTTCCCGAATTAATACGAAGGCACAGAGGAGAATTTCTGAAATTTGCAGAGAGAATTATACGTAAAGTCAATAATAGAAATAGTACATAATAACCTCTGGCAGGCATGATTGTATACCTGGCTAGAAGGTTAAAAATTTTGTAAATATAGGAAGGAATTATAAACTGTGTATTAGAAATGTAGTATTGAATATATAATATTGAATATTGTATTAGAAATACCAAACATTTTGTACTTAGTTATAAGAAAACTAAAGTTGTAACATTATTAAAGATTGTAGTTAAGATTATAATAAAAATGAAATAAAGAACAAATTAGCAGATAGGGTAAAAAGAGAAAATAAAGAAAGCATCAAAGTGTAGTCCCCTTGCCCTACCCAATCCCATTAGTATGAAAGGAACGGAATGAAAGTGCGAGAGGAATAAAAGCGAGAACTTGTATGGTACTAGAGGACAAGAATGAAACATAACATAACATAAACTCACGCCTATATCCCCGAAGGGGTAGGCAGAGGTGCTAGAATGAAAGCGTGATATATATAGAATTAAGGATAGATAGAGAAAACTTAACCCTGAGTGGGTTTTTCTTAAAATAAAGTAAATAAGATTAGATAATAAAGATATTTTGAGCGTAGGCTTTGGCCATGCCAAAGATGTTAGTAATTAAATAAAAAAAAAAAAACCATCTGACCTTTTGCGTTCAATCTTTCACAAAATATTTATAAGTATTCTAAGTTTCCAATAATTGAGATCTGAGCCTTCCAAGTTAGATATAACTCGAGAGGCTTCACATTCCAAGTACTAGTGTAAATAGTGAAACTTGTGGCTGAATTTCAGTCCATTATGTATCTACTGAAACTACCTGTTACCCGCGACTTCGCCTGCGTCGAATTGTGCACCCATTCCCGCTTCCCATGGGAACCTATGACCAGGGATAAACCAGACATGTCTTCAGACAGGTGTAAGGTTGCCCGCAAAGCATTTCCGTCGCACCCCGACGGGCCGCTAGTACCTATTTAATAACAAAGACCTTAAATATAAAACACTGCAACAAAATACAAATTGTTTTTAAGCCCAGCTTATACCTAGGTACTATTCCAATGTAACGTATGAATGATGTCTATCGTTTAATTTATCTAAACTGTTATTTTAGGTTAGCAGTTTCCGACAAACGGCGTACATCTGGCAGTTTGCTTACTAACGTCAATCTGTCATAAAACTGGACAATAAACGGGAAACTGAGTTAATCACACCTTTATTTCTTCGAGACACAAACGAATATAGACTTTATTTCTATTGGATATAAGGAAGTTGATTGTTTTTATCTACTGCACTATTTCGCTGAAAGAGTTAATTTTGCTACGGTGACTTTAGTGCGACTAAATTGCGTTATATATTAGTTATCCCCCTTTTTATAACAACTCATTCGAATTTCAAATGTAATTTGGAACGCGTTCGTGGTAACAATCATTTTTAAAGATTTGAAAATCATTGCGATTTTTTTGTAAGTATAAGGCAGAACTTGATGTTTCGAATTTGATGTTTACTGTGGTTGTATTATTGTTATTTTATTTTGTCAACAGAAGATAAAAGGCTTTCGGCTACGCATGGTCGTCTACAACCGAAACCGTTCGCTTCTGCTATCTCCAAGTAAGTAATATTACTTACTTGGAGATAGCAGGTGCTCAGCTGCCAGCAGCCTCTCGTCAGCTGCATATTAACAGGTAAGTAATTCTAAATTTATTTTTTTACCAATAAGATTACTTTTGACTACATACCTATTATAAAAGTGCTATTATTTAGACAAAAGTTTGCTGCATTAGTGTGTCAACTATTAAAATTATATATTAATTTGTTATTAAAATTATATTATTTTAAATGGGAAAATTTTAACAACCAGGACGGGATTTGAACCCGCGACCAGTAGAAGTAAATGTATGTATACGAGAATTTCAGCTGCCCAGCATAGTTTTTAGTAGCTCAGTTGGTCAGAATTTTCAATCTAGGAAGTTACTGGTTACGGGTTCAAGTCCTATCCTGAGCGTAGATGAATTTAAATCAAAGTCGAAGTTCAGACTTGAGTTGACATTCTACTGTCAATGAAATACATAACGAGACTAATCTATAAGGGAACAAAAATACGAGGAAACGCTTCGAGAAAAAGTAGGCAGTGCCCTGCGCTCCGCTGTCTCGACTTGACGTCTTATACGTTTTACTATTAAAATTATCGTGATATTTACCATGTGTTGTTTCGAGTAACCGATATATGTAGATCAACAGTCATGTTCGAATGTGCAAGCTTTGCTCGACGCAGAGTGAGTGCAACCTCTCGCCTTAGTATGCACCTACCTACTTGGCATAATTACACTGGACATAATGCCAAGCGTGTACAAGATTGACCGTAGCTGCAGCAGTTCTTATACAATATGTAACAAAACTAGTATCCGCTCCGTAAAGGTGTCTATAGGTATCAATATTATCTTCTGTTTATGTAATCCTTTTTGGAAAATAAGTTTAAAAAAATTACCCTACTAAAACTGCAATAACATTAAGGGCGATGCAGAAACTTACATGGCAACACAGGAGAATAACTTTGTGAACAACACTTGTTTAAAAATAAAGCACCTGAGCCTACCTATCTGCCCCTTATTGATCGGACGCTAGTTTTGTTACGTACTGTTTACGGCAAATTAAAAGAATAGTTACGTGCCGAATTACAGAACATACGAGGGCAGTCAAAAACAATTCTGCAAGCGTTCTCCGACATTCGTTTCTCCTTTGGACTGATCACCGACAGGACGTTTCGTTTTTGAGAGATTCGTCGATAGAACGTTTGACCTATGGATGTTTCGCCGACAGAATGGTGGGTTTAGAACTGTGGTTAGGTTAGAATTGTGACCCCAACAGAGCGCGAGCCGAGCGAGCGTAGCGAGCGTACCGCGGCAGCGGCCGGCGAAGCGACAGAACCATTAGTCCGGAAAGTTGGATTTCGATAGCAAGCTAGTAGCTTTTTGTTGGCTTTGTAGTTACATAGTGACAAAGCCATGTCGAAACATCGTAGACAAAACGACCTGACGGCGAATATTCCATAATTGAAAAGTCCTGTCGTCGAAACAAACAAATGCGTACCATTCTGTCGGCGAAACATCCATAGGTGAAACGTTCTATCGACGAAACTCTCAAAAACGAAACGTCCTGTCGGTGATCAGTCCAAAGGAAAAACGACTGTAGGAGAATGCTTGCAGAATCGGACTGCCCGGCGTGGGAGGCGCCGAGGCGTGACCTCGTGACAGCCATCGGGGTGGGAGTCCTCTCGCTCGGCAGCATGATTGCGGCAATGGTGCGGAGCGCGAGCGCGTGGGCCACCGCCGCCTCCTTCGGCGAGCATGTAATGCTCGCGAAGGAGGTGGCGGAGCGCGCCCGGGAGAGACTTAGAACTCTCCCGGTCCGCCGAGCCCGCAACTTGCTCGCCGCGCGTCGCAGGCAACTCAGGCGCCGGAGGTCGCTTAACGACCTCCGTCCTCCATGAGCGCAGGCCTGGGGGTGGCGGGTGAGGCCACCTGTCACCCCAGCAGAAGCAGGCCGGGACGGTGGGGCGACTAGCGCCCCTCCCCCAAACCGGGGCAAGACGGGGACACCGTGGTTCCCAAACCCGAGGGGGCCATCTCGAAACCGGAGATGGCCCAGGGTCAGACGGGGTGCGAGGGATATGCTCTATGGGCAACCTTACACCCCGGCGTCTGTAGACCCGAGACGGCGTGCGGTTTTAGTCGGTTCAAGCCCGACATAACCGGTATCCGAAGGGATTTCCGCACGATAAAAAAAAAAAAAAAGGTATATCGACGCTCAAAATTACACATGATAAATATCCCAATAACTCAAATAGTAGTGTTAGTGTCCATGATAGTTTAAATACTTATAATTTTAGGCATCATAAGTTCAGCCAATTCTGTCCAATCTATAGTAAGATTCGAATTGGGTGTTACCTATGATCACAAAATATAAACACTATTCTGTGCAATGGTTAAATTGTTAAATTATCATAACTTATGTTTAAAACATAAACATAAGTTATGTTTATGTTTTAAATTGTCAACAGAAGACAACAGGTCTTCGGCGTCCTACAGTCAACTTCAAACGAAACCGATACATGTACTACCAAGCAAAATGAGTAAGTAAAAATTATTAAAACTTATATTTATGTCTCAATTTACATTACCAGAATAAGAGTAGGTACTTTAAAAGTACCGAATTTCGATCAAACCCACACCCATTCGCGATTGAGTGGGTTTATATATATATGTTATGTATGTATGTATCTATGTTTTTGTATCTAGCAAACAGATTGTAATTTTAACTGAACATACCTTGGCATACAGATTCGCGACTGTTTAAGACATAAGCATAATCTTGGCATACCTACAGATTCTACGAATTTTTAAGACGTCAGCAATTTTAAATGGAAGTGAGGGTACGATGTTTCTAGTGCGGTCCATATTTATTCAATGACTTGATAATATTCGGTAGGGACATTCGTACCCAATCGTTAACAAGATGCTGTAAAAAAAAGAGGGGGAAAAGGGTTTAAAAATTAGCTGTAATCCCATTAACTAGTAGGTTGTATTTGGCAGGCACATTTGGTACCTAGTCAATTCTAAAAATGAATTGTATGAATACATAGGCACAAAGTGGAGAGGCCGAATTTCTATATAAGATTCTATAAGGTTACCACCTAATATAATATACCTATCAGAATGGATATTCAATTAGAATAGATCTGGAATAGATATGGTAGGTAGAAATAATATTGATAGGCCTCAAACTGCAAGAGATTTAAAAGTGGCAGAGATGGCTTGGTCTAGCAAGAATGTGTGACTCAGCTGGGGGAAGTAAACCTATTGCTCTCTCACATACCATCATCATTATCATCATGGCAATTTCCCATTTGCGTCCAAAGTCCGTCCTTTGCAGCGCGAGGTCCACTTGTCGTTTTTGATTGGTATGTCGGTTTTCCTGGGAGCAACTGCCGTCTGACCTCCCAGCCATATTGTTAACGGTCTGTAGTTTTCCAGAAGCAATTTTTAATATGTCGCTCAATCCAGTTATGTAAGGAACTGAGGGTCTAACTTGCACTTGACTGGTTTTTTTGTATAGTTACTTTAAGTTGTCCATCTTTTACAGAAGATATCAAGATGCATTTACCGTCGTACACAAACGAAACCACGCCTTTCTCCCCGGTAACGCTCCACAAAGAGTGGTCAACACTAGGAAGACTCGTCTTCCTGGTATGTTGTGCCACCATTGGAACAATCATTAATGGATTTTTCGTGGCCGCATTTTTCGTAGAACACACCCTGAAAAAAATTGGTAAGTTAATTACTATGTTTATTTATGGTCAAATTGTTAATAACATTAAATACAGTTGTTTATTTACATTTACAAACTAAATAAATGGGACGACACAAATATTCGATTAACACTTATACGGTGGGGAGTTTAAAAAAATGCATTTGGCTTCATAGCTACCTACTTTGTGTATCACAATTCGGTTCTCTTACTAAATTATCTGTTATCCTACTAGTATTACAAATGTGAAAGTTTGTTAAAATGTTTGGATGTTTGTATGTTTAACTCAATCACGCAGATTTGGCTGAAATTTGATCCGGGGTAAATTTTATAGTCTAAAACGAGAACAGAATTTTATGCGGGCGAAGCCATAAGCAATATAGGTCTTGTGAACAGACGGATCACTGGATGCCAGACACTCAATAGTTCAAACCGGGCAATATATGCGGTATACTTGCATTTCATTAGCTAATTTTGCAGTGCCGTTCGTTGAGTAAATCTAAGGGTCGTGTCACTCATTACAATGATTTATCCCAGCCTCCAAAAGATGTTCATTATATTATGACACTTAAATTGAATTTATTTCCACCAGGCAATGTATACCTGGCTTTCATCGGACTTTCTGACATGATCATCACGACAGCAGTGCTACCCTGCTCTGCTATCGTGTTGCTGTCAGGGCAATGGGACTCTCTTACTATCTGCCACGCACTGCAATTCCTTACGGCATCATCGACATACTGCTATAGCCTGCTTTTTATGGTAAGTATATAACAGAAAATAATGAGAAGGATGACAACTATGAAATTTTAGTATAGTTAAAAATATGATGTGTATAATATGTCTGTGTGTGTTTTTAGCCGGTGCCCATTATGGTATATTTCATTTCTTTGAACAGAAATAAATTTAACAATATCAATGTCAATAATTAATAATCGAGTTATACTTACAGACTTATTTCTTTCGCAGTTTGTGGCAACCGAAACCTACTTCAGATTATGCAGAACAATTGAAGAATATGAAGCATTTTTATCACTGAATGTTGGACTGATGGGTTTACTGGTGGCATTCACTGGCTTCCTCATAGCCTATTTGGGAGTCTACCTACATTTAGATTATGACTATTGTCAACGTTTGCATCACGGTAACATGTATTATAAGCTCACGACCTTCATAATTTTCTATGGCATTCCATTCGTCATAACCGTATTAGGTTTAATATGGGCTTCAGCCCGTGTCCACCGCCACGCCCGCCAGCATCTTCACTATAGGCGATCTCAACTGTTCGAACGGGATAATTCCACAACCAACCTAAACATCACGGCTTACCTACTGTTCTTACTTTCTTGGACCCCATATATGGTCGTGGTTATCAAATATCCCGACACCATAGATACTAAATTCTACTATAGCGCCTGGATTGGTGTTAGCCGCCCAGTATTTTCCAATTTCCTTTATAGCGCCCTTAATCGCAACTTCCGACGAGCATTTGCTCATCTGTTTTATTATTGTTGTTGCAAGAGCACAGTCACTCGCTCGTTCAATAGTAGGAACAGGAGGGCCATGCAATATAGGGCAGGTACTGGTGACGTCAGAGTACACATCATGCACCAGGCGGTGTGTGGTAATAGCCCGAAGCGGGCAAAGCGCGCCAATCGGGCTGCTCGCGCTGCTCGCGGTACACGTGGTACTCGCGCTCCTCGCGCGTCCACGTCGCGGGAAACACAAGAGTTGTAGAGATACAATTTCTTGGTTGAATGAATTTATGAATACGACGACTGCTAGATATTTTGAATCTTTTACTAGACTTACGGTGGAAATTTATTTGGTTTGCTTTTTAATTTATTAGTTTTGTATAGATTTAGATATTATAGGTAACAGATAATGATTCGCTTGATCTGTACATATTGTAAGAGAATAATTACATGTCCCGACTGACTGACTGAAAACGCAGAGCCTAAGCCACTGGGACTATAAACTTGAAATTTTGGCAGTTGATGCCATCAACTGGCCACTGACTGACCATCAAGTAAGGAAGGACTTTTGGAAATTTCAACAGTAGGGGAGTATAATAAGGGACCCGATATGGCGCTTTAATCGGGTTATGGGACAAATTTATCACGAATTTATACCCGTGCGAAGCCAAATCCCGGGACGCTGGTATTGATCAAATATTGCGGAATACCCTTCAATTCCTGAGGAGGCATATTTATATGAAAAATTTACTATATAATGAATTGATAAGTCCATTTTTAAAATGACTGAAATTTACCATTTTAGGACCTTTTATGATAGAATTTTACATGGAAAATGTTAAGGCGTGGGGTAGATAGGTATTGATATTGAAGTGGCAATTTGGCGTGCATGACAGGGAAAAGGAATTAAAATACATATATAATGCACTCGTAATAAATAGTCAACTAAATGTTATTGATGTCTAAGTAGTCCACTAATATAATAATAGTTATATGATCTAATTAAATATATAGTCTATTACCGGCTGAAGTTAATAGGTAAATAGTCTAATCTGACAAGAAGATTACTACAATGATAATTGATATGCACTAAGATCCTAATTCTATCCAATGATTTTATGAGATTGAGATTAAAGTTGGTATGCAGATAAAGTAAATGTGACCAACGAATTACCTCAGTAGGGCGCCCAACAAAACAAATAAACATACATGTACACCTGCACAACTATTTCTTTGAATGAGACAACATTAAGCTAACAAACAGAAACTTTTATTACATTTTTGAAAAGTGACAGCTGTTAAGTAATACGAAAGTTATCATCAAAATAGATAGCATTTAGGAAGTACTGTTTTTGAAGATCGAATTAATTTATTAAGCGGCCAATAATAACAAAATTACAGAGTTGTAAAATCTTGAAATCAACTTTCAAACAAAATATAAATAATGGAAATAGCTATTAAATTACAGGAATAACAAACTCATGAATATGTAAGAAAACTTCGGCAATTTCATAGGTAAAGACCTATTATATACCTATGTACCTATTGTTAGCTGAATATCCTCTAGCAAAGGAATATTTACAAGTAGTTTATATTAGATATGATACACTCTTAATTATTATCTAAAGATATCATATTTTGAATAGTATTTATCAATAGCTGTTTACTTCCGTCCTGTGTAAATATTGTTTTCTGCATGAATAATTTAAAATATCTATACTTTCTTTACTAATATTTAATATTATAAAGAGAGAGCCGAATTTTATGAGTTGGGAGTAATCTTCTGAACCAACTTATTGAATTTGAAAGGTATATTATCCGTGATGGACATACACTTTATATTATGTAGCTTGAGTTAAAAAACTCATATAAAAATACAGGCAATCCATAACCAATCATTCAATTTACATTAAACCTATGCGATAGGAAAGTAAGTAATTAAATTATTTACCAAAAATGAGATTTAAAATTAAATTAGTAAACCTACCTACCTATATCTATACCTACTTTATTTTATAAAAAAACACTATTTTTTTAAATTAAAATATAAATACCCAACGCATAATTTTTAACTAAGTACCTACCCAATATACAACATATTATAAATGATTTGTAAATGAATGTAATATAGTACATTATTAAAACTCAAATAACTATAATGGGTTTGAAAATTCGAATTTATATAGTTACTTCCTAGTCTATTACATTTTTATAAATTATATATATCTAAAAAGACTGTTATTAATATTTGAAAATTCGGACCAATATGTATTGATCGGATGGTTGCCTAGCGCTACATTCCATGTTGCTTTTGATTTACGTTAGATTTATTTGATTACTTAAATATTATTATGATTTGAATGTTTGTAACTATTATATAATGTAAATATATATGAATGAAATACTAAATATTTCATTCATATATATATTTAAAGTACTTATGCCATTAAATGGCGTAGGTACATTGCGCACAGTCAGCATCAAAATTAGATAGATGATGATTGCACAGATTTGAAAAATTAACGTGAATGAAAAATTATTTCATAAGTTATGAATCAAGGTAGGTCAGTTGGTTAGAGCATTCCCCCTGTAGGGTACTGGCCGCGGGTTCAAGTCCCAACCTAGATGTTCTCTTTTTCCAATCTAAATTTACAAGTTAAGATTATTTCAAAGGAATCCACAAAGCGGCCAATGAATATTTTTATCAAGAAATAAAAATTAGGCACTTTGTTAAAATATTATTTTTTTCAATCGTACGGAAATACTAAGATCAGACCTTACTATTTTCTAAACGTGCTATAGTTAACAGATTCAAACATGGTAGTAAAACGATGCGCAAATTACCGACCTACTGCATTTTTGTAGTAGTAATATAACTTAAAGAAACAAATAAGACGTATTACCCACTGACTGACTATGACAATGCAGTGTACCTATTATAGGAAGTAAAGTAAAAGTAAGAAGTAAAGTTCTTTTATTTCTTAATTTTATACAACTATCAACATTCAAATGCGTTGTAACCAATGTTTCTGCTCATCACAAAATTAAATTACGCATAATATGAGTTGGTAGTTGGTGGATCCGTTTTCAATTAGTACAGGTGCCAACGTACCACATTATAATATGATTTTCTGCTTTGATTTGTAATAGATAATTGTGTTAATTATTGTGAACCCTTATTTGTGCAAATAAGTTATTATTATAAATTTAATTATGCATAATATGAGTTGGTAGTTGGTGGATCCGTTTTCAATTAGTACAGGTGCCAACGTACCACATTATAATATGATTTTCTGCTTTGATCTGTAATAGATAATTGTGTTAATTGTTGTGAACTCTTATTTGTGCAAATAAATTATTATTTTAATTATTTGAGGCACAGTATTAATTGCTTGATGTATTAATCTTTGTAGCGTTTTTCACCTCAATTACATAGTATTTTACCTTGATATCACTATCAAAATCGAACCTTATTTTTATAACTTTGGAAATACATTCAATATTTTGCTATTTGGAAACATTAAAATTATTCATGACGGGCTTAGCAATGTTTAGTATTTTTTATTATAAAAAAAGCAATTTCCTAGTATCTTCTGGCGATTGCCGCTACTTTCAAACTTCCTCTAAACTACTCATTCCTAATCTTTTCTATTCTTGACACATCTTCACATTCATCTCAATATTTGCATCTCGGCTGCATGCAGCCGTGTTTTATTCCTACCCCTTTACGGGGCCAGCTCTCACATCCATCCGTTTTTCATTAACTAATAATGTTAATAACTTTAATGTTTACTTATAGTACAAAAATTGCTGGTTGACGATAGAAAATGCTACCTTGTTTGAAAAGTTGACTATCCGGGTGCTCAGATAAAAAATATTGTAAATAAAGTACACATTATATTTGTTTCGAGGTTTCATAGAACCTAAAACGAGCTTAAGCACTGTTTGCACAAATGTTTCACGTTATTTTAAATATGCGTTTACAGAGAGAATCTCTACTTTTAGTGCTTAAATTATTTCATGATAATATATTTAAGTTCCTGTACTCTAGATTAAGAATAAAGTAAGTTCTACCTTTTTTTTTTTAATTCTACCTTTACCAAATTGTCAGACGTGTAGAACAATGTTACGTAGTTAATGCCAATAGTCATGTTAAATACTTAAAAGTTTATCATAGAGTTAAAAATATCTGTCAAACATGATTATGTAGAAATTGTTGTCTATTTTATCTATGTGTATTTCAGAATAATAAAATATGTTTATATGTAATATTGAGTTTTATTATTACCTAAATTCCTGCAACTTGACGACATACTTACTTATTGAACTGCCTATTGGTTGACAATCTATCAGAAATCAGTGCCAGGAACGCTCACTGATATACTCGTAATTCCTGAAAAAGACAAAATATTGTTTGTACACGAGCGACATGGTTGAACCATGGTTCATAATAAAGTTGTTCTTTTTATAGAACAAATATATACATATGTACATCGCAGCCAACTGGTAAAATAAGCCAGTTAATTAGATGCCTAGGCTTTAGAGTAAACGCTGGCATTCAATCATATGACTAGGCCGTAACGTAATTGAACAGTCCACTCAAAGATTAAAGACTTGGCGTAGTGAACTAAATGCTACTACCTGGTCCTAGCTACAGAACTTCGATTTCGCCATTCGGTTGTGGAGGTTAGAAATGGCAGTCGCTTCACGGAAAATATCGAAGTTAGGGCGCTTCGTAGTTACACTAAAAAGCTTAAAAGATGCCATCTGAGTTGGGAAAAGTCTAAAAAAAAGTCGAAAAGAAATTTGATGACACAAATTTGTCACAAAATTCGGCCGGGTGGGTACCACCGTGCACGATTGCGAAAAACCCTATATAGTAATCCAATTTCGGTTTGATTGCGTTCAGGGTTCAGCAAGTGCATAGCCGGGCAGGGGGATTGTGGTCGCAGCATTAGTGGGACCGGTGGGTGTCACGCGGTGCTGCAACGACAATCCTCTTCTGATGAGGCCGTCACGCTGAGTACCAACATTGTTAACATGGTACGTGTATGTAATGGTGACCCTTTGTCCTGAGACATTACCTTCAGCTTACCATCAGGCGAGGTGAAGTCAAATTGACGTGTACTAAATATAAAAAAAAACCAATGTCTGTGAACCCCGTGGTCCACAGCCTACTATTCTTTCTTTATTTTGTTTTTATTATATTGGACTTTATGGGATCAACCCAACCCAGAGAGTAAAGCCTGAGCCTGAGCCTCGTCTCGTCTGTTTATCAGCAGGTGTACCAGCTTGCAGTTAGGTTAGCTTGTGCCCCGTAAATCTTGGTGTGGACTATATACTACTAGCTGACCTGACAGACGTTTAACCGCCTTGAATATGAATATTGAAATTGGTATACATACCTACCTACTGTAAATATTTTTGTTGGTATTTGGTATTACGACACGAGAACAGATAAATGCTTCTGTTAATGTATCAGTCTATATGTCAATTGCGCCAATTACAAACGACTGACAGGTAGGTATAACCCCATAAGGTTGCGTCATAATTTCTAATTTTTCGCTCAACTTGCTTGACTTTTTCTTTCATACGAATCTGACAATAGCAAACACAACAAAAAAGAATTGGCGACATCGGTTCAGCAGTTCACGGGTGATGCCGTGACCAAGACGCTGATTTGCCTTTGCCTACTATTTTTTTTTAGCAGGCGTTGTATATTAACCGATGCAGGCAGGATATTTTTCATCTGGATGTACCACCCCGGCCCTTCGAAAAGTCAAGATTGGATATCCCTGGTCGGCGACGAAGTATTATTTTACAGAAGTCTAGAGCCAACTCCCCTTTTTAGAACCACACTTTCGGTTACTCATAAATTGTGTGAATGTTGTCGGTTCGCACTATAAGTAAAGCAGAGGTTTAGGCGCTCAATAAGAAAGTTTTTAATCTACAGTCGTTTAATGTACAGTTGCTTCCTACATCAGAGGACATGGGTTCAATACCAATATTTTTATGTCCATTTGCATTATTTGTGTTTCTATGTATAATATCTATGTATTTACAAAAATTAAATGTTTATAAGTATGTTTATGCGCATTCTATAGTACTCATAATAGATACCAGCTGATGCCCCAAACCCGAGGGGGCCATCTCGAAACCGGAGATGGCCCAGGGTCAGTCGGGGTGCGAGGGATATGCTCCATGGGCAACCTTACACCCCGGCGTATTAAGACCTGAGACGGCGTGCGGTTTTAGTCCCGCCCGCTGGCCGGCGGGGGGGTATCCAAAGGGATTTCCACACGAAAAAAAAAGGTACCAGCTGATGCAAGCGGCTCCGGGGCCGATTATCGTTTTTTGGTGATATCGCCGGTTCTGCTTAACCTGTAGCCATCAAACATTACAGCAGGTTTTAAGTATGCCTAAGACCTTCATAATAAAACAAAAACGGATCAAAATCCGTTCATTAGTTTTTGCATCCATCGCAAACAAACATAAACATCCATGAATTCCAAAAAAAATATTTTTGTGAGAATCGTTCATTTTAAGTATTTTTTATAATATCTCCAATGTAAAGACACAACTTATTTACTATTTTATAATAGTACTAGGTGAAGACGGAGGTCGTTTACCGTTTTTTGGTCATATCTCCGATTCTACTTAAGCAATTGCAATCAAACATACGGTAGATTTTAAGTCTGACCAACACCTTTCTAATAGAAAAAACAGCATCTCGATACGTTTGGTAGCTTTTGCATCTATCGCGAACAAGCAGACAAACAAATAAAGAGACAGACAAGATTTAAAAAAAATTGTTTTCCGAATCGCACATTTTACATAACACTACTTTTTTTTGTAATATCTCCAATGTAGGTACAGGAACAACCAATTTATAATTTCATAATAGAATAGTATAGATAGAAAGACTTGCTACTAGCATGTTGCGTGCGGGTAACACTAAAGTTGTACCTTTTTTTTTCGTCCGGAAATCCTCTCGGCTACCACCTCGCCGGCCAGCGGGACAGCAAGACTAAAACCGCACGCCGCGTCGGGTCTTCTGACGCCGGGGTGTAACGTGGCCCATAAGGCATTTCCCTCGCACCCCGAAACTAAAGTAGTACCTACCGTAGTAAGTGAAGTGGACTTCGTCTTAAAACAGACTTGTAGTATATATACCTCTGTGGCATTCGTGTGGCAGTGCATTCGACTGCTAAGCCAAAGGTCGCGGGTTCGATTCCCGCTCAGTGCAAACATGTATATTTGCATTGGTCTGGGTGTTTCTATGTATAATATGTATTTATTTACAAAAAAAAAGTATTTAAGTATGTTTATCCGCATTCTAGAACCCATATGACAAGCTCTGCTTAGTTTGGGTCTAGATGGCGTTGTGTACTTTGTCGTACAATATTTATTTATATTATTTATTATATATATATATACATACACTAAACATATACTATAAAAGAATATTAGTAAATAAAATTACTAATATTCCCCCTAACCCCTCCAGCTAAGCTAAATTGCTTGGATTGGGTTCACGTCGTTAGTGCAATGGTCGACTTCTTTACCACTAAGCTACCAATGCCAGGTTCTATAACGACAACATTATTTTGGAAACTAATTCTACTTTTTAACATTGACCCTAAATTTCGAGTTAGATGGTAGACACATACAGGCATGTGTCTAAGTTAATATTGGTCTGCAACTGCATTATACAATAAATAAAGGTCAACACTGGTGTCGATTCTGTTTTACTTTTTCATTAATCTAAACTAAAAGCTCTAAATTTTATGTTGACTTTAGAACCAATTCAGTTGATGTTTTTTTCAAAAGTTCACAAAAATTACCAGGTGTAAGCTGCAATCCTAGACTCTGAAGGCCAACAACGGCGGGTGATGGACAACAGGGTCGTGCTCACACCACACGGGCTACTTCGAGGCGGCGAGTCTCCTTGCCGGAACTCCACTATGGGACCTAGAGGCGAGAGCCCTCTAGCTACTATATCGGTGGCGAAAGGACGCAGGAGCAGGGACGGGTCCCTGAGCCTCGAGAAATCGGCGTGGGAGGCGCCGAGGCAGGCCATCGTGGTGGCCCTCGGATTGGGAGTCTTCTCACTCGGCGTCTTGCCCAACAAGCGCGTGGGCTGCCGCCGCCTCCGTCTGCGAGCAAATGCTCGAGAAAAAGGCGGCGAAACGGGTCCGGCAGAGATTCAGGTTTTTCCTATCCGCAGAGCCAGCGAGGCGCAGAGGCGACTCAGGTGTTGGAGGTCGCTGAACGACCTCTGTCCTCTATGAGAGTGGGCCTTGGGGTGACAGGTGGAGCCGGCTGTCACCTTACCAAAAGCAGGCCGGAGCGGCGTCTCGCTACGCGCACCCCCTCTTTCCGGGGACACCGCTGTTACCAAATCCGAGGGGGCCATCTTGAAACCGGAGATGGACCTGATGGCCGGGGTGCGAGGGAAGACCCGAGACGTATCTGGGAGGATTCCCTCACTAAAAATAAAGGTATATGCCGTAATTATATTTAATAGTTTAAAAATAATCTGAAATAAGCAAAACGAGATGAAATCCAGATTTAATTTACAGATTTCAGTTTAATTTAGTGCAAGTGTAGGTACAACATAATTACCGCTTACCGCCAGTATCATTCAACCGATTCAACGTGGTACAGCTTACCGTAGATAATTATGCAACATAAACTTTACGCTACGGCTGTCCTTAGCTAGCTATAGGGGAGCTATAATGGGGATGAGTACCTATCAATACTTTTTATTTTAATATTACTCGTGGTCTGGATTATTTCTGCAACTTGTAGCAATTAGACTGCCTCTGCGGCTCAAAGGTAGCAATCGCGACTGAGCCCGGTACAGGCATTATTGGTATTGCCGCCCGCTGGCCAGCGGGGCGGTTATGTCGGATTTGAACCGACTAAAACCGCACGCCGTCTCGGGTCTACAGACGCCGGGGTGTAAGGTTGCCCATAGAGCATATCCCTCGCACCCCGACTGACCCTGGGCCATCTTCGGTTTCGAGATGGCCCCCTTTATACGCGAGACAGAATGTCGGACGTGTTTAATGGGGCTTCTACACGATACAATTTAATTGCCCTATCTGAATTGCCAATTTCCATCGACACGTACATTGTAGATCAAATCTTCTATCCACACGATACGATTTGATTGTCAATCTAGTCAGATTGGTCATAAGTTTGTATCGTGTGGAACACCCTTAATGCTAACGATAATTTAATATTGTGTCTTTCTTTTCAAACATTATCTTTAACTCAATTATTCCGATAGCTGATATGGAATATGTCATAAATTACTAGATATCCAGCAACAGTGTTAATTAACTCTTCTTCTTCATCTTCTTCTGTACATAGGTTCTTCTAAGGTACAAGTAGGTTGACGTCGACGTTAACTGGACATTAATCAGACAGTACCAGCTCACAAGTAAGGTTGGCTTGAAACTAGAGAATCTTGGTAGTGCCCCATACACCCCTAAAATAAGATAAATGCAAGTTTCTAGTAAAAATGCATGCTAATAAATGTCATCAGGATTTTTCTGCAGTCTGTGGGTATAGTCAATGCCAAACAACTTGACAATTTAACCTTGACCAATCAACCAATCATAGATTTATAAAACTCAAAGGGCTCGCATCATTGGTTGATCAGTCCTTTTATTAGTTTTTGATTGGCCAGTTAGTGCACATGCGGGAGCCATTTTTGTCAGGTGTTTTAGCTTTGACTAGGTACGATTGCGCGAATACTAATAAAAACTACTGCACATTGAAATCTAACTCGGGTTCAAACCGGTAACACGGAACACCCATGGGCCATACTTATGGGCTAAGCTATACAAAAAATACTTTCGATCACACTATACTGTTTAAGCTGCACCGATCGATGTGTGTACGTGTGTGTGACAAAAAAAATGTACCTAGAATTTTACCTATCAAGCACAGACGAGAGCAAATTATGAGGAACAAACTTAAGATGTTGTATACGAAATACGTGAATACTAAAAGCGAGAAATAAACTAATTTAATAAAAAGAAAATTAAACCAAGTTCAATAACCAAAAAGACACTGAAAAGTGTGAAATAACTAAATTACAGATTTAACTCTAAAGATAAAAAAACACGCTAAAGTTATCTGTTGAAGTCGGTGCCAAGCTCGAAACAACGTTATAAAGCATCACAAGTTCAATACGAATTGAACTTGTTAATTGTTGTCTACCCGTTTGAACGCACAATATACCCGCACGCATAGTAATATAGACATCAATGCCCGCACGCTATCGGTTGTATTTTGCTGGAGACGTGGAAACCTCACTCACGCTTATACACATTTTTATCGCTTCCTCAGGAAGACTCATGATGTGGCGGAAGTGGAGCTTCCCTATTGTCTTCCTATCTTCTTCCTGTTCTTAGCTATCTTATTCCTATTTGGCTTGGCAATGACTTCAACAGAAAATTGTTACGTGTTTTTTTATCTTTAGAATTAAATTTGTAATTCAGGTATTTTTCACTTTTCATGCCTTTTTGGTTATTGAACTCGGTTTAATTTCTTTTTTATTAAAATAGTTTATATTATAAAATCATTGGGGTGAGCCCTTAGATGGCTGCCGGGCACGTTTTCAAACTCTGTGCACATGAATAGATAATCCGCGTGTATTGCACTTGTTGCTCTTAGAATTGCCACTAATCGAAAAGCTGCTGATAACAGGTCTAAAAGTAATCTATTGCGAAGAATAGTTCAGGTGATAGAATCAATAAGGAGGGGCCGTCTTTATACCACAGATTGGATATTTGAAAAAAATACAAGCAATTTTAAGCGATGTTAAGGGTTTGGATTTTGGTTTTAGCTTTAGCTTACTATGTATTCTGTGTTACAGGGGTAAATCTTTTTATGAATCGGGTATCAATGCCGACCGGAACCGGCACGGCTGTCCACCCACCCAATACTAAACTACCTAGACCCACAGAGAGAGTGAGAGACAAACACGTCAGTTTGCGCTGAGCGCTCAAAGAGGCAGGATGTATTTTTCGCTGTTTGCCGCATACGTACTTACGTAATAAATACAGAATAAAAGTTTTCTGGCTTACACAGGTAGCAAAATATTATACACCATTTATCATTTTACAAATTATCTAATATAAAACATAACATAACTTCACGCCTGTATCGCCGAAGGGGTAGGCAGAGATATATTACACACCCACGATTCGCCAGTTATGTTATGTTATCTAATATCTGATAACATAGTAATACCTACTTGGGCGGCCTGATCGCTAAAAAAGCGATCTTCCAGCCTTTTGGTTGATTTACTCGTAGGAATACGTAAGTTGATTGTTTATATCGTTCATGGCGTTATAGGGAGGTAATGTGTAGGTAATATAATAATATTTCAAAACCAAAAATATAAATCATTTACAGTCAACGACAATAGTAGCTTAACAATTCTAATTTATTAATCACTATTTGACGGCCTCTGTGGCGTAGCGGTAGTGCATTCGACTGCTACAAGGGGCGCGGGTTCGATTCCCGCCCAGTGCAAATATTTGTATGCATGAATATGTCTATTTACATTGGTCTGGGTGTTTCTATGTATAATATTTCTATGTATTTACAAAAAAAGTACAAAAAATGTCTAATGTCTAAAAGTTCTAGAGAGCGCTGTGTAGAATGTCCTATTCTACACAGCGCTCTCTAGACCCAAAGTAAGCATAGTTTAACTAGCTTGTGTTATGGGTTCCAGAATGCGGATAAACATACTTATATACTTTTTTTTTTGTAAATACATACATATTATACAAAGAGGCGTGGAGAGAGGGTGGGTAGGGGGTGGAAGGGCCACCACAGCTGGCGGCAAGATGTTTTGTCATTGTTTGGGGTCTCAGCTATTAAAATCCAAGCATAGTTGTCGGTCCTCACATCTTGTATACTCAGGTACCTGAAGCGAATGCACTTAACAATATTTATATACGATAATATATGTAATATTTATGTTTCTCCTGTTTATAACAGTTAAAATCAAACTTATCTAACTATTAAAGATGGCACCAGCTGATTGAAGTCATAAGGGACCCCGGGGGATGAGCGAATTTCGATATTTTTTTGAGGTTGTCAGAAAGTTAAACTTCATTGCATTGCTTTTTAATTTTGTATACGTCAGCTGTAAAAATTATACAAATATGTCATAATAAGTTTGACATTGGACTTGAGATTGGCGTCTTCGTCATTAATAATTTTATAAACATTTATTATGTTTTGATACTCTTTGAGAAAACCGTACGACGTTGCCGTTAATTTGAAATGCTTAGATTAATATAATTCTATAAACATTTACTATATTTTACTTGACATTCTGCAGAAGCCATTAACTAAAAGAAGAAGAAGAAGTTTGAAATTGGTGGTCGAAACAAAGAATCTCATTATCATATTCTTGATATAAATATACGTAAGTAACATTTGTGTGTGTGTTGTTTATTGAATAAATGAAATACAATGTATTCAATAAGTAAAATTAAAAAAGTATAAGCATTCTGCACTTCTCTTCTATATAAGCTATAACTATGCCATTAGGCGATACCTATGTCCAGCAGTGGACTAGCATAGGTTGATGATGATGATGCCAAACAAAAGTGATAAGGGATGAAAGTTTTCCCATCACGTGTTATTAATATAGATAACAGAATGCTACCGGTATTAAGTATGGGGAAAAAGGTACCGATTCATTATTATTATTATTCGTTTTTTATTATGGTATATTCGAATTTGTACACTTGTGCTGTCGATGTAAACAAATGCAAGAATATATGTCGGAATAAACGCAGTAGGTTAAACACATTATCAGCCTTCCGATTGGCAATCCAGTAGCGAAGCGACGGCAATTTCCTATTTAGATCGCATCGCATTTCCTTCTTTCTAGTATCAGATAATACTCTACAGAGTGACTTTTTTTTTTTCGTGCGGAAATCCCTTCGGATACCCCCCGCCGGCCAGCGGGGGTGGTTACTATTTGACTTTGAGTTCCGCGGTTGCAATTAGTGCGATTGTGAGAGTACTAGAGGCTTCTTCCAATAAGTTAATGTGTCTTTATTTCTAGAAACAGATCCCCCTGTGTCCTCTGCATTTGTACTATTTGTGTCCGTATAAACAAAAATCTACTCACTGTTGGCCGCGGCTCTACCCGTGTAATTCTGATCCCGTTTCCGCAACCCATGGGAGAGAGAGAGATAATAATAAATAATAAAAGACAGAGATAATAACATAATAATGACATCGCTAAGAACACTCTCGACTAATTCACCTTTTAAACAAAGAAAAGCTAATCAAAATCGGTTAATCCGTTTGGGAGCTACCATGCCACAGACAGATACACACACAGACACGTCAACCCTTATAATGCCCCGTTGTTTTAACATTGGGGGTTTAAAAGTAGCCTATGTGTTATTTCAGACTATAATCTATCCTTGTACCCAATTTTAGCCAGACCAGTTTGACCACGCCTGGGACCTCTATGATCGGTGCCTGAGGATGGCAGTTGGCCTACTCGCTGTCCTTACAGAAGCAGGCCAAGACGGAGGCGTGTCGTATGTGTCCAACACACGCCTGCCAACTCACCGACGCGTGATCAAACCCTTAGGCGGCCAAAGTCCGCCGGTAACCCAGGGGTTATCCTTTCGATGGCTTACCCGGGGTGCACGGCAATGGACACTTGGGGAGGACACCGTGTGTTATAGTCGGTTCGATTCCGACACACCCATCCCATTACGCCCGGACTAAAACCGCACGCCTTCGCGGGTCTGCAGCATTTCCCTCGCATCCCGACTGACCCTGCGCCATCTCCGGTTTCGAGATGGCTCCCTCGGGTTTGGGAACCACGGTGTCCCCATCTTGCCCCGGAAAGGGAGGGGGGCGCTAGTTGCCCCGCCGTCCCGGCCTGCTTCTGCTGGGTGACAGGCGGCCTCACCTGCCTACGCTCATGGAGAACGAAGGTCGTTGAATAATAAAACTAGATCGCTGTCAGGTCCGTTCTCTGTAATATAATGCAGGAATGACAAAGAATGGTCCCATAAGACTAGAACGATACAATACATTCGATAACAATTCTCGTTAGGAATATCACAAAACAAAATGCTGTCACGAATGGTACACGAAGTACTCCACTTAACAAGCCATTTAAATAACTGGAAAGCTTAACAAATATTATATTTACTAACGTACGCTGCAGACCGGAATAGCCCTTATTGAAATTATTAAATTCACATATAATTATAACTTGTATTTTGTTTCAAAATTTATACCAGATACTAAAATATATAGTCCCCTATTAGGTATATAAAAATCAAGATCCTGAGTCAACACGAAACAAATATATGAGCAAGTTTAGATTTTGGCGAAAACTTGTAAGTAATAAAGTTTACCTTCATTTTCAACTTCTTTATTTTTCGGAATCTTCCCTTTACTTTTGCTGTAAGACCTTGCTTTTAACCAAAATTGACAATTCGAGGTCAACCGGAAGAACCCTATAGGTTTTGGCTCGAAAACCTAGAGGCAGACTAATGAAGAGATGAGTGTTATATCTTCTTAAGTCTGACAGTAAAATTATTTCATCATTACTATTTCCATTTGATAGAGCCAGTCTGCAAAATTATCTTTTCGAAATCCATTTCTGTAGACAAATCAGAGAAATCTTCGCAGCATACATTCAAGCCGTGCCAGTGAGATGGCCGGTGAATATTTGAAGCGATTTATTTCTGTGTTTCTAAAGCTCATTCGATAACCAGTCGTTTGACATTTCAATATCACATATCCATGATATAATGCATGCGGAAGATAATAGTTATACATGCATAATAATTTCATATGATGATGTAGTTAGATTAGGTGGAGTTATAAAAACTGGAGCTTGTCCTACTTCAGCTTGTTAAACCAGTTCAAGCAAACCGCTATTGACTAATTACAGATTTTAAAATAATCAATTTGGAAATATTCAGCAGATTGAACAATAATTGCATAATTTTTGGATTTAGAAACGTTGTATGGTTAAAAGCTTTTTTTTATCACTTAGCCCGGCAACGGACACTTGGGGAGGACACCGTGCGGTTTTAGTCGATACACGACATAACCACCCCCGCTGGCCGGCGGGGGGATATCCGAAGGGATTTCCGCACGTAAAAACCATCCAAATTTATTGAAAAGTTGAATTTAGCCATCCAAATTAAGTTTGTGTAGGTTTTAGTATTGTATGATTTGTTGCTAAGAAATTGTCAGATAAGTAGAGTTTTCACAAAGTTTCGGAGAATGTGCCCAGTACCAGTAGCTGACGAATGTGGTGTCGAAGTCTGGTGTGTAACATGTCACAGCATATCCCTATGGGAATATAACATACAATATTTTATTAATTTTTCCATAACTAAAAAAACGTTACCCATAATGACCACAAAATTCTAAGAATGATTGAATGAATCCTACCTTTTCGAGCTTTCCCCTTCATTAGAGGGTTTTATAAGGGGTCGAACAAAAGGTGTAATTGTAGTATTACTTACAAAATATACAGATACTGAACACTATAGTATAGGTACCACTCCGTAGTAATAAAAAAAAACAATTCTAAAGAACCTTTTAAATCTGGGTTCTAATGAAGACATAAATCCGAAGTACTGATTACTAGGTAACAATCACACCAAATATAGAATAGAGTTGTGAATACAGTTTCCGTGTACCAAAGGGGCCGTTTTTGTTGAATGTCAATCGTCAAATAGCCTTGCCAACAGTCTTTCCAACTACGAATTGTAACGGTGAAAGGCGTTTCATGGAGGGGATCGGCTGGCTGCGCAGACGCCCGTTCAGTCCGACGCGAACACTTGACAAGGCTATATTCTCGTTGCCTTTACCTGACTCAAAGCTCGACTCGAAGTGCTAACGTTTTCTTCTCCCGCGCCATCATTTGAATTAGAATCTTAGTGCATGTGTATGTGACGTCATGAAATAGTGATGTTCCTTCTAAGAGACTGCAGTATGTTTTTGTGTGTTTGCATTGTTATTTGGAGCGCTCTTTCGCCGGCTCTGGCCCAAGGTGAGTGAACAATGCAGTTGCTTTATTAAAGCGAAAATTGCAGACTGTCATAAGATAGTGCAAATTTATTGCTATACATTGTTGAGCTTTTGCGAAACTTGTAACATAATTTAAAGTTCAAATAGTTTAAGGTGTGGTAATTTGGCACTGATCTCTACATATACATAATTATTAGATATTGTTATTACAAGGTTTCGAATACGTACGATATGGTCACGGATTTCGACAAGTTGTCAGTAGCCATGACTCAGTGGACAATGGATTTCAATTCGACACGCATGCGCTAAAATTAATGCTGTAATACTTTACTGCAAGTAAGGTTTGGTATATCATGCATTTTGAGGTTCCAGATTATTGAACAAAAGTTCAAAAAAATGACAATAATAATACATACATACGCCTTCATCACGGCTTCTTTCCTCTGGGGTAGGCAGAGACAACAACCCGCAATCAGCTTCTGTAAACATTTCACGTCCTAAGTTAAACTCAACGATTTCGTATGTTTCTTACCTGACATTTTTTTAATACGTCATCATTTGATCAGTGTATAATAAATCTAATACCATTAAGCGAGCAATTCTTGTATATACCTATATAATCTGAATCTCGGTAACGGCTCCAACGATTTTCCTGAAATTTAGTATGGCAGAGGGTTTTGGGGGCGATAAATCGATCTATCTAGTTTTCATTTTTAGAAAACGTTGAAAAAATAATCGATCAATATGTTTCTAAGTCTGTGGATAAGAAGGTGGTTAGTTTTACATTATTTGAAGGTTCTTTATAAAGTCTACGGGTTATACTGCGCTAAACTTATTTCTAAAGAGTAATGTTAATGTTATCACGATTCGTTTAACGAATTGCAACAAAAAAAAAAAACACCAGTGTTAACTCCGATTACATCCGAAGCTTGCACTTTGAAGCCGGGATCGCAATCTTACCTTCGACTGCCTTCAGACCATCCAACCAAGAGAGTGATTGATATGAACCAATTAGGACAAGCTATTATGTATTACATAGATAGTCTAAATTTACTATAATAATTATAACATAACATAACTTCACGCCTGTATCCCCGAAGGGGTAGGCAGAGGTGTATTACACACCTACGATTCGCCAGTTATGTTAAGGTCCCAATGTAATAGGGGGCAAGCCTATTGCCATCTACCGGGCACATTGTTAAGCGAGTGATAATTAACTTAATAATAATAATTAATATAGTAAAAATGCTCTATATGAAAAATTAAGGTTTCGTACCCATTAGAGCAGTTTAATTAGGCTGAAACTAAAATCAATGCAACATTTATTTAGCTTCGTAGTCACGACTGGCACATATCGACTTTCACTATCGAGGAGTATAATGTAATGATAATACGAGGGCATTATTCTTTGTAGGTATACAATCATCGGCCAATACCCAACGTGGCGGGAACACATCGCTCTCCGTACTCCTCTGCTTTCAGAGGAGACAGGATGAGCGATGCTGTTAGTGGTGAGATGGCCCAGGGTCAGCCGGGGTGCGAGGGATATGCTCTATGGGTAACCTTACACCCCGGCGTCTGAAGACCCGAGACGGCGTGCGGTTTTAGTCGGTGCAAGCCCGACATAACCGCCCCCGCTGGCCGGCGGGGGGGGGTATCCGAAGGGATTTCCGCACGATAAAAAAAAAGAAAAAAAAAGAAAGGTATACAATCATCTAGGACATAATAAACTCCTAACCGGCTGAACTGAATCTGAAATTTTGGATCTGTTTGAATATGCCACTGGATATCTAGGATGTTTTAATATTTAATGACCTTTAACTATTGACTTCAATATAGGTGGCCGAGCTTTGCTTAACTTAAATATATATATTAGGTCGTTACATATGAAATTGCGGTTTTTCTTGAAGAAATTGGAGGTAACCCATTTTTCAGTACTAACATTTTTGAATTTTTTTTAGGAATGACAAATCCAAATTTTATGATTTTTTTTGTGTATGAATGAGACAACATTAAGCTAACAAACAGCAACGTTTATTACATTTTTGAAAAGTGATAGCTGTTAAGTAATACGAAATTTATCATCCAAATGGATAGCATTTAGGAAGTACTGTTTTTGAAGATCGAATTAATTTATCAAGTGGCCAATAAAAACACAATTTAATACAGAGTTGTTAAATCTTGAAATCAACTTTCAAATAAAATATAAATAATGGAAATAGCTATTAAATTACAGGAATAACTAACTCATGAATTTGTAAGAAAATTTCGGCAATTTCATAGGTATACCTATTATATACAAGAATTGCTCGTTTAAAGGTATTAGATAGAGACCACAAGTACGTCAGTACTATCATCTATTCTGTGCTATAATAACAGTCCAAATGGACACTGTTAACATGGTAACTTATTGGAAATTAAGTTTAATTAAGATTCCTCAACAGCCTCAAGGGTAGATTGTAATTGGTAAGAGGTAAATATTGTCACAATATTTGAATTAGATGGCATAACATCTGTTAGAACCCAACTGTCGCAAGATCTCCAGTGGTAGGTTGGGTGTGGTCCGAGCCAACCTCGCCTGCAAGCTGGAACACCTACTGATTGACTGACGATGCTCTGGCGCAGGCTTTCTTCTCGGGGTAGTGGGTCAAATTGCTGTACCAAAGCTAAGATTAATGAATCTGGACACGACTGAACACTTAGGAGAGCCAAACCGGGGCTCCAAAGTCTCAGGTCCTTCAGTATAACATCATAATATATTTAAAATATAAAAAGCAGCCAAGTGCGAGTCGGACTCGCACATGAAGGGCTCCGTAGCAGCAAGTAAATTTTTTATATTTAAGTTGATTGACTGAAAGGTAAATTGTAGTTTACGATTTATGACGTATTAAAAAAAACTACTTACTAGATCTCGTTCTAACCAATTTTCGGTGGAAGTTTACATGGTAATGTACATCATATATTTTTTTTAACTTTATCATTCTTTTATTTCAGAAGTTACAGGGGGGGGGGGGGACAAACTATTCAGTTTAGTAAAAAATTATATTAGAAACCTCAATATCATTTTTGAAGACCTATCCATAGATACGTATATATATATGACGAAAAAAAATTTGAGTTTCAGTTCCAAGTATGGGGAACTCCATTTGTTTTTTTTTCTATTTTTGTGTTAAAATCTAAATGCGGTTCACATAATACATCTACTTACCAAGTTTCAATAGCATAGTTCTCATAGTTTCGGAAAAAAGTGGCTGTGACATACGGATGGACAGCCAGACATGACGAATCTATAAGGGTTCCGTTTTTAACCATTTGGCAACGGAACCCTAAAAATGTCGTGTCACTGTGTTTGTAGTCGAACTCTTCCGGATTTTTGTTTGTATCTGTGGTAGGTATGAGAATGGGTCGTAAATTATTTTCCACCTTCCAATCACCACGCCCTATTTTCAGTAGCAATTTCAGACTTTTTGTATGAACAATATAACTTAACGGTCGTTCATTGATGTGGAGTCATTTACATGGAGTGTCGCGTCTCTTTGATATTTTGTTACTACATTTTTATACAATTGGATTTCTTTGATAATTTATATGGTAAACCAACGTTTGCCAGGCCAGCTAACTAGCATAATATATATAATGTAGTTGCAAAATATGTACTAAAAAGTACACAGATGTAACATTTCGTGGAAACTTATAACTATTACATAACAGTATGCTGACGAATGCTCGAAATATAATTCAAATCACACATTTATACGTACAATTAAAAAAATATACCCACAATAAAGGTATAATTTCGAAATCGCGACCGAGATGACGTAATATGAATAGGTACGGCTAATTAGCCGCTACTCTATTGTCCTCTAATGATTATATTAAAGTCGCGAATTGTATGCAAACGCCTTGAAGCGTGGCTGACACTTTTATTTCTGTTCAAAAGCTATTTCTATTCTGTACACCTACCATGACACGTGCGTCCGAAGTTCCGGACAGCAATTTCGGGCAATTTGTACCATTTATCCTGCAATCGAGCTCGAAGACGGCACTTTGTTCGGTTTAAACCCCTCCGAACGAATTCAGAAGTTACTTCATGGCACTTTAGTACTGAGTGTTTAGTTCGTGTTTCGCACGAAGTTTCGGTTGCACATTTCATGCAAAACTTGTTCCATAAGTGGTTGTAGTTTTCAGTATTTATTATTTTGTAGATAACAGCGAATTCTGTTTTCGATTCATACAATTTAGTTATGATGTCATTCGCAAAATATTTACTTCTAGATGGAAAGTTCTGTATTCGTATGCGTTACGAGTTACTTTCACGTTACGTTAATATGCATACACATTATACTTTGTTAATGATGACCTCCAATGCCTTCGATTATCCTATATTGCGGACGCAAATATATTTTTTATCGTAAAGAACCAAAGATATAGTTTGTAGAATATACTGCTTCCGGGCTGTTTGGCCGTGGTCCATCGGAAACTTGTGTTCCAGACGTTTCGTCGATCACTGCGGTCGACATCTTCAGTGGTACACGTCGGGACGCCGTCGAGTGCGGAGAACCTTCCTCGGTGGCGAACTCGGTGCGACTGAAGGAGAAGGAGGAAGGTTCTCCGCACTCGACGGCGTCCCGACGTGTACCACTGAAGATGTCGACCGCAGTGATCGACGAAACGTCTGAAAGACAAGTTTCCGATGGACCACGGCCAAACAGCCCGGAAGCAGTATATTCTACATGCAACGCCGGCCGTGAAAGCCTTAAGAAAGATATAGTTGTTAGAAACTTCGTTCGTTCGTTACTAGCTGATGAAATACTGATCCCGCCGTTGCTACGACCCACAGAAACCTATTCCTGGGGTAACCTTCCTTCACTTTTAATTTTTTTTTATTACTGGGTCATCCAATGCAAGCTACTGGAGTGGCATTTATGTCTCACTTATAAACAACTTATTATGATTGCTTAAAAAGTTATAAATCTTTTGCACTTATATAGGTATAGTAGTAGGTCAGCTTTTTCAGTCTAAGTTTTAGAGTCATTATCAGCATCTTCAACCTATACTAGTCCACTGCTGGACATAGGTCTCCCCTAATGCCGCATCCAGCATCTGCCTGAAGTCTTTCGCAGATCGTCATCCCACTTGGCCGGAGGGCGTCCTACACTACGTTTGCCGAGTCGCGGTCTCCACTCAAGAACACGTTTAAGCAAGCTGAAGTGGCAGTGCCACTTCAGCTTGCTAATTCTGTGAGCTATGTCGATAACCTTGGTTCTCTGTCAGATGTATTCGTTACGAATCCTATACTTCAGAGAAACTCCGAGCATAGCTCTTTCCATAGCTTGCTGAGCGACTTTGAACTGGTGAATCTCCCTACCGTGAGCGTCCACGTCTCAGCTCCGTAGATCATTACGGGTAGGACGCAATGATTGAAAACTTTCGTTTTCAAACACAACGGTATGGATGACGAGAAGACTAAGAAGAATAATAATAGGTCCTATGGAATTGCCGAAATTTTCTTACAAATGAGTTCGTTATTCCTGTAATTTAATAGCTATTTCCATTATTTATATTTTGTATGAAAGTTGATTTCAAGATTTTACAACTCTGTATTAAATTTATTTTTATAGGCCTCTTGATAAATTAATTCAGTCTTCAAAAACAGTACTTCCTAAATGCTATCCATTTTGATGATAAATTTCGTATTACTTAACAGCTGTCACTTTTCAAAAATGTAATAAAAGTGGCTGTTTGTTAGCTTAATGTTGTCTCATTCATATAAAAAAAAAATCATAAAATTTGGACTTATCATTCCTAAAAAAAATGCAAAAATGTTAGTACCTACTGAAAATTGGGTTTCCTCCAATTTCTTCAAGAAAAACGGCAATTTCATATGTAACGACCTAATATTATGTAATCTGTGGTCTAAGTGCAAAGCGACTGCCACCTGACGTCCACAACCCACTGGCGATATCGAAGTTCTGTAGTCAGACCAGTTGTCGGACTTTTTAGGGCCCCAAGTAACCGACTGCCCTAGAAGTTCGTATGGCAACTGGCACCTACGGCTTAACGGTACCTACCTATATTAGAATAATATACTATCTGGTATATTCGGGTTACCTAATATAATTATTATTTCACTTATATTCAACAAAGACTTGGCTTAAATAAATCACAGCCATGAATAAAGTATTTCATGACAGTTTCATTAAGTTGTAGTTCATAATTTCCGGAATTCTCATCACGCGAACAGCCTTCAGACATAAACTTAATTCCTATTGTCAATCTAAAGTGCTGTGTTCCAAAGAATCTGTCCTCGTTTCGAGAGCAATAAAAAGAAACTGCTAGTCGGCCAAGCATGCTGACAAAAACTACGATTACAAAATAAATCAAGCTAGTTGATCCAAATACAGTCTGCGCTGAGAATTAGACTTGGTTTTAACGTTTACGTTTCTAGTTTCGTCACTTTGACACTTAGGTTAATGCAAAGATTTCTACGTAAGATACTAGATCGATTGTACAATAAAAAAATTGGTCACTGATGTTCCGATGTGTCACCTCAATTCAGGGGCATCTAAGCTGTAAAGACGCGAAAAGTCTTATCGATTATTTTATGAAAACCTACAGTATTGATAAAGCGAGAGATAAAAGCAGATGGAAAATTGTGGACCATGGGTGTAAAGAGTTGAGATGTGATCTAAAAATAAGTCATTTTTTTTCTTAAAATATCTAAAATTAGCTCAATCGTGAGTCTTGAAGAGGAGAAATATAAGAAAGAATAATGGATTGAGTCGTTGCGTAATCGATTACACAATAATCATAGAAATAAAACTTAGCTCTAAGTAGTTAACCCAAAGTAAATAAATGCACGGTATATATACTTATATGTATACAGTATAGTGTATTTGATTATAGCTATAATAACAAATACAATATTAATGAATTACTGAACCTCTAATATAATAATAATCGCATCCACATCAAGCAAATCAGTTAAGCAACTTAGTTCTAATTGACATTTAAAAAATATCGCAACTCACTCGATCCATGTCTTACGAAGCATTTTCAGTGCTTGCTCAATTCTTTCTAATTTTCAAAGACCACTGCTTTAATTTTTACGGATTTATGCAAGGATCGCACATGCTTGCTTTCACACTGAATCCCGAAGATCACTTACAAAATTGACTTTACCGCTGGATATTGCTGAAGCTATAGGTCCTTACCCTAATATCATACCTTGCTTTTACCAAAACACAGCTCGCATATTGTTAAAACTGACGAAAAATTCAGTAAGGAACTGATTAGTGTTAATCTATTAAATCACACCATTTTTATCTCATTACAATTATGGCCCAAGTTTGTATGGAATCATTTTATCATACCCTTTGTTTATACAAATATTTACATATGTATTGGAAATTCCATTGAGATAAGTATGTAGGTAGATAATTAGCTTTTTACATGCTTTTGTTTTTACCTATTTTTATCACTTTATCCCTTCTTTTGCAATTACCATATATTTTTGAGAAAGTGTTTACATTACAGCGGTTTTAGGTACCTACTGTTTCGATTTTGTAACCATAACGTTAGTGACTATTTCTAAAACAGGCCATCAGGTATAGCTAAAACAAGTTGAATTCCTGAGACGAGCTCAGCCGAATACAAGGGATTTTTTTTTCTTTATCTTGCAATGGTTCACCCCAGCACGAATCTATTACCGAAAACAGCAACTCGATAGCTCATCTCCTTCATACCCAAAACCGTGACAGAAAATTGGCAACGACGACGTCGACGACAACTCGATAGCAATAGGGATTTTCTAAAGAAAATCCCTAAAAATCCGATATAGTGATAAAGAAGGCGGTGCTCCTCGACACGGCACGTAACGTAAGGAGCCACGTGGAGGTTCCTTTCTCTGGAGCCATATAACTACCGCCGCATCGCGCCGGTAACTTGGTCCCTGTTCCTGATGCCGGCAGGATACTGTTTTTATATTTTATATAAACATAGGTACCTATATGTTTTCTTTTATAGAATGTATTTAAAAATGTAAATCATATGTTTATATAATGAACAAAGACGAATAATCTTAATTTCTTTATTATTCAGAATCTTATACAAAAGTTGTTACAAAATAGAAACTAGTATCCATATAATTTTTTTTTTTTCAAATACATAATGTAAAATTATTTATTTGATTCATGAAATAAATAATAAATTATAATAATATTAAATTACAATAAAAAGAATAAGAATTAAAATTGGAAAGATGATAGACCAACTTTTTTGAATAGTTTTACGCTTACAACATTTTTTTAATATTTTGTTATTATTTTTATAGTTTGTTACCATGAAATAAAGAAGCATGACGTCATACATCGTTATTATCAAATAATTTTCATTTTAATAAGTGGTTAGGTAAATGATTAAAAAAAAGCTATAAAATGAGAACGGAATTAATTTTACCACTCTTTTACTTTTCTTTTAATAAGTTCAGTTAAATTATTTGTTTTAACTATGGGAAATTAGGTAATAGGCACCTTTTTTATTTTTTCGTGCGGTAATCGCCTCGGTTACCCGGATTTCGGGGGTGGTTATTTCGTATTCGAACCGACTAAAACCGCACGCCGTCTGGGGTCTTCAATAAAACGCCAGGGTGTAAGGTGCCCCATAAGGTAATTCCCTCGCATCCTGTAGGTAGTAGGTACCTACCTTTTTTTTTTTTTTGTGCGGAAATCCCTTCGGATACCCCCCCGCCGGCCAGCGGGGGCGGTTGCCTAATTACCACTCTATTTATACAGCATTCACTCGCATTTATATTGACTCAGTGTATACCTAAAATATACTTGGGTACTTATAAGCTTTAAGCGTACATACATTCAATGTTGGTACGTACTCAGTTTTGCGAACACCTGCTGTCCTCGAAATCCCCTTTCCAAACTTTCATTACGCTTGAACGCTCAAGGCCAACGGCTGACGTCTGTAATGACTAACATACAAGTACCTACTCACAATAACACTATATTCAATAGCTAGTTAGCGTTCTAAACTGGACACGTTTTGTTAAGGTTGACAGTCTTGACGCCTAATGGGCGCTTGAGGGATGGCCCAATTTGAATTTGTATGTATCTATGTAGGTATTTAGAAATTAAAAAGTAAGTAGTAAACAGTTATTACATAATATGGCCGGTTGGCCGCCAAGGATAAAAATGCACGTTGCCGATTATGTAAAAGGTTTTCCTTATCTTCTTGTGGGTACTGTAGAGGGTCGGGGTGCGAGGGATATGCTCTATGGGCAACCTTACACCCCGGTGTCTGCAGACCCGAGACGGCGTGCGGTTTTAGTCGGTTCAAGCCCGACATAACCGACCCCGCTGGCCGGCGGGGGGGTATCCGAGGGGATTTCCGCACGAAAAAAAAAAAAAAGAAAGAAAAGGGTACTGTAGAGGATTGTCTCGTCGTGCAGACCTCTACAGTTTAAACATTTTATAGATCGTGTCTTTACACGATCTATAAAATGCAGAAGCAGAAGTAAAAACATTTTTATAATATTCAATATATAGCTTACAATGAAATATTTCGTAGAGTCCCCAGGACTCTACAGTACCTTAAATCCCTTCGGAGAACCCCCCTCCCTCGCCGGCTAGCGGGGGCAGTTATGTCAGGCTTGAACCGACTAAAACCGCACGCTGTCTCGGGTCTTTAGACGCCGGGGTGTAAGGTTGCCCATAGAGCATTTCCCTCGCACTCCGACTGACTTTGGGCCATCTCCAATTTCGAGATGGCGCCCTCAGGGGGTACCTACTATTAATTACTGCTACAGGACAGTCGCCGAAAGTTCACCTAATGAAAAGTTTCCATTCATTTACAGGAAAATACACAGATAGACAGGTATTACGTACTAAATAGTGACATCATGTAGATTTTAAATGAAGTCTTTTGCCGGGTTATATCGCAATTTCGCGCTTCCATAACGCCCGGTATATATATGCGAATTTTATACACATAGAGGAACATAGAGGAGTTGGTTATATTTAATAATGCTGTATAAAGGTTGTTCAAAGATTTTATTTTATGATAACCTTTTTTTAATCATCATCAGTAATATTTCAGTGTCATACTGACTCATTAACACAACATGTACTATTTAATATACCATATGGGTGTACCTATTACATTTGAACCTTTTTTTTTTTTTTTTTTTTTACGTGCGGAAATCCCTTCGGATACCCCCCCGCTGGCCAGCGGGGGTGGTTATGTCGTGTCTCGACTAAAACCGCACGGTGTCCTCCCCAAGTGTCCGTTGCCGGGCACCCCGGGTAAGCCCTCGAAAGGATAACCCCAGGGTTGCCGGCGGACTTTGGCCGCCACCGCGGCCAAGATTATATTTGAGTGGTTTTTATTTGTTGTAGGTTATTGGTTTATTGGTTTTAGATAGTGTCACAGTCGAAGATATGTCGTAAAATATCGTTCCACTGTTATAGTATTGTGTTAGGCGCAGGTAGGTATAGTCAACGATAAAAGTGGCCCAACACATTCTAATTTATTAGTCACTTTAGCTCTTTTATAGCCTTTTATAAAATAATAAACAAAACATGTAATACATTAACTTTGTCTTGTAGTTTGTATTTAATAATTACTAGATATTAATATTTAAAAATTTGTAGATTTCATTTAAGATTTCATTGTCTACGATGATTATGATAATTGTCTTATAAAATTCCATTTATTTTGACAAAGAACTTCAAACTTGAAGAAGAAATCTTCATTTTCTTTCTCTGTTCATTCGTATCTTCGTGGATACAAATTTTGCTTCCAACTATGTTTTTAATACATTTTAGTCAATTCAGTCGGTGTTCTTTATAAAGGACGGTAGTAATATTAGGTACTAGTTTAAGACCTCGTGGCAGCCATCGGGGTGGGAGTCCTCTCGCTCGGTAGCATGATTGCGGCAATAGTGCGGAGCGCGAGCGCGTGGGCCGAAGCCACCTTCTTCTGCGAGCATATAATGCTTGAAAAGGAGATGGCGGAGCGCGCCCGGAAGAGACTTAGAACTCTCTCGGTCCGCCGAACCCGCAACAGGCTCGCCGCGCGTCGCAGGCGACTCAGGCGCTGGAGGTCGCTTAACGCCCTCCGTCCTCCATGAGCGTAGGTCTGGGCGTGGCAGTTGAGGCTGCCTGTCACCCCAGCATAAGCAAGCCGGGACTCAAACCGGGGCAAGACGGGGACACCGTGGTTCCCAAACCCGAGGATGAAACCGGAGATGATCTAGGGTCAGTCGGGGTGCGAGGGATATGCTTTATGGGCAACCTTACACCCCGGCCCGACCCCGGTCTGAAGACCCGAGACGGCTTGCGGTTTTAGTCGGTTCAAGCCCGTTTGGCCGGCGGGGTGGTATTCGAGAGGATTGCCTCACGAAATAAAAAAGGTACTAATTCTTCCCACAATGCTAGTTTTCTCATTGTTAGCAGAGTCTTCGGAAAATAATTGCAATCTCAAATGCATTTGGTTATGGAGGCTTCGGTTTTGCTAAAGTAACCGACTAGGAGTCTGGGAATTAAAATTGAGTCAAAAATTATTATAGAACTTCTTTTTGCACAAATAATAATTAAAGCACTTTGTTTCTGTCGGGCTGTCATTATAACTTTCATATTAATGAATTGAAATACTGGAGGTACAAGCGATCTTTTAAAAGAACACTCTTTTTCCCGTGTTCCAATTAGTGAATTAATAATTAGATTCTTTGCATTTTTTCCAATTAAGAGATCATGTCAGTCCAATGTGAAACAAAAAGTCTATTAAGTAACAAGTCTCGTGTCTGTATTTCAGCGCTTGGTTTATCTCGTAGGTAGTAACAGTATACTCTTTTTTTTTCCACACAGATTTTTAACTTTAGTCTATTCAGAGTGATTGTTACGTACTTACCTACGTATAAATAAATAAAAAATCTGTATGTATATAGTGTAGGTTATAATGCCTCCCATGCGCCTAAATTGTATTAGATTCAGTTTTGCATAAGTACATATATTCAAACATACCGGTCACAGTGGTCAAATCTGTTTGTATGTTATTAACTCCTCCTAAGTGGCTGAATTGTATCAGATTAATAGATTTAGATAGTAAAAAAAGAGAACATCTAGGACGGGACTTGTACCCGCGACCAGTCCCTTACAGGGGGAACGCTCTGACCAGCTGAGCTACCTAGACACGTCCCAGATAATCGAAATTCTCTGATATATTATATACGTCTTAAGGCGACGCTGGATACGTCCTAGATGTTCTCTTTTTCCGATCTAAATGTATAAGAAAAAGTAAGCATACAAAATGCTTAAAAATTTAATTGAATGTATCAGATTAAATTTTGCGTTTACTTGAATTTACACAAAAATTTTGCGTACATTTTAATACATGCGAAATTTATTATGACCAGACTGAGAATAAAAATCTGTAGTAGGTCCCTGAATGGTTTAGTACTGTGGTTTCCAAAGTTGACTGACCCCATCTGTTAAAAAAATCCAATCTATGCGACTATAAGATGTGGGTTATAACATAACCCATATCTTATAGTCTGGACAACAAGTTGAAAAACATAAAGCGCCTAATAATACCAGAGATACCTCATTGGATTCGAACCTCTAGAATAGCATAATTAGCTTAGTAGTTAGGAGTCGGCCTTACGATCGAGAGGTTCCGGGTTTCTGGGCCATCAGACTACCGACGTGAACCCACTCCTAACACAAGCTGTTTAGCTTAGCTGGAGGGGTTGGCAGGAATACTAGTAATTTCGGTTACCTGAAGTGTTTAAAAAAAGAGTATTTTAAGGACATAAAAATTACCAAAATAAGATAACAAACCCGAAGTATAATAATTGAATAGGTTAACTCTATCCAAATCTATGCAATTGCAGGACCGGCGCTATCCCAGTGCTACTAGATACTAATCACTTTATCTCGTACAACCCGCCCTAGCCTCGCATTGGTTTATATGACTTTTCTTTTTAACACAAACCATCGTAATTTAAGTACAAATAATGCATAGCCCATGTCCAGTGGGGATAATATACCTTTCAAAATGATGAAAGATTTTTTTCAATAAGTAGTGATTCCGAAGATTAACCCAAACTATATAATATAAACAAACTCATTATTTTCGGCTTATCTCTTTATACCATTAGTACAGATTGGTTATAGTTACATACAAATCTGAAATTATATTTATCATTTTTTATTTTATCTATATTCTATACCCTTTCAACTATTCCACTAATTAAATTGGCTTTCTGTGTAACGCTTTACAATGTTTTTCTTTGAAATACATCTGTGTTTTTTTTTGGCTGTTTCATTTTTTAGGATTAGAATAGCTGTTTGAAGATTGTAGCACGAACAGTTACTATGAACCGTCTCACCGTTATAAGATGCCTTTGATGGCGGGCACACCCACGGTGCGGTGACAAATACCGCTTCTTGATTAAAACTGAGCGCTCATTAGAGAAAAGACAGTCTTAAGACAGACTATTGCTCTACAGAAACATATGAAAGTGCGCTTAAAATACTTAGAACATAATAAAGCGGTTTTTTTTTTTTTACTTGTGGAAGACTCCATCGGGCTTCACCCGACTAAAACCACACGGCTTCATCCAACCATTGCCAACCATAACCAAATAAAGGATATCCAACCACAGGGTTACCGGCGAACTTTGGCCGCCACCGCCACTTTGGGGTCGGGTTTCATCCCGATAATAACTTACAAGTCACGTCATGACAAATCTGTCTTAAGACTGTCTTGTCTCTATTGAGCGCTCAGCCTAAGATGATGTTTGGGTTCATAATATATTTAATGCACAATTATCGTTATATTTCAGTAACTTCAAGAAAGGTTCTTCAAGTTCTATTTTACGTGAATTATACAGAAACGATACGGCACGGATATGCCACTTTTAAGATGTAGATGCAATTATAATTAAAGGCGTATCGTCTTCTCGCCTCTTCTATAGTATGTAACAAACCTAGTGTCCAATCAATAAGGTCCACATAAGTATCCTAAATACGGGTACGTAGTAACTATTTGGTAATCTGTGATACGGGGTGCGACTGGTTGGAGGGGTGCGACTGGTTGGATCACCTCCAAGTTTGGTACACCCTAGGCAACGTGGGCGATGACGCATCATTGATTGCTCCTCTGGAGTAGCTGGCGTCAACGGCCAAGAGTCTGACCAACAGGCCCTTTTCAGGGCCAGCTGACCCCATTGCACGAGGGGGTCGGGTATGGCGGGCCTGCAAGGCCGCGGGGGGCGTGGTCGCTCCAGGTACCCCTGTGCTGTTATCAGAGGGGACACTGCGAATGGCCCAGGGTCATTCGGAGTGCGAGGGATATGCTCTATGAGTAACCTTACACCCCGGCGTCTGTAGACCCGAGACGGCGTGCGGTTTTAGTCGGTTCAAGCCCGACATAACCGCCCCCGCTAGCCGGCGGGGGGGTATCCGAAGGGATTTCCGCACAAAAAAAAGGTATCCTAGATACATAACCTACATAATCAATAAAAATGCACTATTAGAATTTTATGCGACAACACTACAGAGCAGATATCCAATGATATTTATCGGCGGCCCATAGCACCAGCCCCCGCTAGCTGCACTGCCGCACCGCTCTATAGGGTTTGCTCGCAAAGTGTCCTTGCTGTTTTTTAGAGGTAATTATTTTTAACTTACTTTTCAAACGGTATTAGATACATAAAAAGGACTTAATATTAATATCTATATACACCTTCACGGATCGGACACTAGTTTTGTTACATATTGTGTAAGTAAGTATACATTTTAATTGCCTCCGCATTTCATCCGTGCCGTATGGTTTCTGTGCGTGTTTTTTTATTTTTTTTTTGTTTTATAAAAAGAATATTAGTAACCGAAATTACTAATATTCCCCCTAACCCCTCCAGCTAAGCTAAATTGCTTGTGTTAGGAGTGGGTTCACGTCGGTAGTGTAATGGCCAGGATTCGAACCCGAGACCTCTCGATCGTAAGGTCGACTCCTTAACCATTAGTGGTAGTACTTCACGCCTAAGATGAATTCTCGTGCTATTGGGTGCAAATAATTGTCCCACAAGAAGTACACCGTAGATGGTAGCAAATTTTACACACATATTTCATTAACTATAGTTTTACGTAAGTGGAAGCGAGCAGTCTATTGTGCGTTTATCACCTTACACGATCAGAGATTTCATGCTGCTACCGAGAATTTCTTAATAGAGCTATCCAATAACACTTTGACCCGGGAACGCGTTCAGAAACTATTGTAGAACTCGGTGCGACGGGGTGCCGCAGCACACAATGCTCGTATAGGGTGTTTGTAATAAACTGCTACAAGTTAAATAGAGCCACTTCCTGGCGTTAGAATGAGCTGGCATTTTGTTTGCGTGTATATTAATATTTTGACGACAATGCAATATTTATATAAAAAGACATCATCCATATATTTGAAAGAAAGAAAGAAAGAAAGAAAGAAATAAGAAATATTTGTAGCTGCGAAATTTAAAGGGCGCGTCGGTAGCTTATGGTCGAGTGGTTCGAATTCTGGTAGGAGAGGGTTTCGTAGCCCTCTCCTAACACAAGAAATTTAGCTTAGCTGGAGGGGTTAATGGGACTAGGTACTAGTCATTTCGGTTACTAGGACTAGTAAGTGTGCTTATCACCTACCTCCCCCTAAACAGCTTGAACGATTTGGATGACATTTTGTGTGTATATTTCAATGGATGGTTTGAAAATATAATTGGAGCCGGTAGGTGGCGCTGCTGTCGATCATCATCCAGCCATTCCCCAACTCAATTGGGGTCAGCTTTTCAATATAACCAGGAAACGGCTTCATGTTACCATTTTTAGGGTTTCGTAGCCAAATGGCTAAAAACGGAACCCTTATAAATTCGTCATGTCTGTCCGTCCGTATGCCACAGTCACTTATTTCTGAAACTATAAGAACTATGCTGTTGAAACTTGGTAAGTAAATGTATTCTGTGAACCGCATTAAGATTTTCACACAAAAACAGAAAAATAACTATAAATTTTAGGGGTCCCCATACTTAGAACTGAAACTCAAAATTTTTTTTTTCATTTAACCAACAACATTGTGGTATCTAAGGATAGGTCTTCAAAAATGATATTGAGGCTTCTAATATCATTTTTTTCTAAACTGACGCTGAACTGACGATTTTTTTCAATATACCCACATTTAAAATTTTTACTAGCTGCTACGGAACACTTCATGGGCGAGTCCGACTCGCACTTGGCCGGTTTTTGAATAATGTGGTGCTGATTTTCCAGACAGGACGACATCTGCCAGGTCCGTTATAAAAATATTAGAAATTGATTGCAGTGCTATCTACCGGGTCCAATAGTCAATCTAAACTGTACAGGGATTTATTCAATTACAAGCGAAGTTTCACTCAAATTGTTTCAGCTGTTATGACATACACGCAACACAGATACACAAACATACACAACATTAAACTTAAACAGCTGTTGCCCGCGGCTTCGCCAGCGTGATATTCCAATCGCACTCCCGGAACCTATTCCAAAGATAAAAAATCGGTTGTCTGTAAAGTCGGTTTACTGACGATAGTTGAACGTGACAACGTCATATTAAATGGAACGCCTCAGAGCGAGGTAACGCCGCATTCGAGGTAACGCCGCATACGTCAGGTAACGCCGCATACGTCATGTTGTTCGTACGTGCAGCCGGCTCCATCGAATCATAAGACGTTGTCACGTCAATAAAAAGTAGCCTATATGTAGAATTAGCTACCATCAGTGGTGTAATTCTTTAGGGAAAACTATTTGCGGGTGTAAAAATTATCCCTCAAGAAGGTTATAGTGTATCCCTGTACCAAATTTCAGCCAGAACCGTTCAGCCATTTGAGCGTGATTGAGTAATAAACATTTTCACAAACATTCGCATTATAAAACATTATGTGAGTGAATCAATCATGTCAATCAAATCATGAAAATCGTTGGAGCCGTTTCCGAGATTCAGATTATACATACAACCATTACTCGTTTAAAGGTATTAGATAGATATTAGTGGGAATTAGTAGGATTATTGCTGTATTTTAATGTAACTGTCGTTTGTATGTTTGTATGTTCAGTAACTTTTGTGGTGACAAAAGTTATGTTGTGGATTGTAGGTAGTTCATGGTTTTATTAAATTTTATTTTACTTTATGTCAAAAGACAAAGTACTTTTCGATAGATTAATTTACTGATTTTTATAATGAATTTACACCACACACTCAAATAAATTGCGAGTTTCGGAACTTCGCAATAAAGTACAATTTATCTCACATGGAAATCCATCAGTGAAATATTAATTGCTTCGCACACTTTTATTAAAAGGTGCCGTGTCACTACTCGCAATACCTTAATAATAAATTCGACGATCGACTCATTTAACTTTAGTCCTAGTCTTGTTTATTTTCACTTTTGGCACCAGTTGACTTTTATCTAATATCGGTTGGGTACCTGAAGCTGGGGTGCTTGGTTGGGGACCTCCACGCGGTGCACCCTGGGCAACGGAGACGGCAGCGCCTCTCTCCTAGGGTGGGAGAGACGCTGAGGGCTGTTCGGAAGCTTTCCACGTGACCCTCTGATTAGCAGATGGCACAGTGGAGAGCAAGTAAGGGGGCCATCTCGAAACCGGAGATGGCTCAGGGTCAGTCGGGGTGTGAGGGATATGCTCTAAGGGTAACCTTACACTCCGGCGTCTTAAGACCCGAGACGGCGGCGTGCGGTTTTAGTCGGTGCAAGCCCGACATAACCGCCCCCGCTGGCCGGCGGGGGGTATCCGAAGGGATGTCCGCACGAAAAAAAAAAGGGTAGATACCTGAGGCTTCGCCCGTTTGAAAGATTGATCCCGTTTCCGTGAAACACAAAATCGTATTGCTGGAATCAAAAATAGTCTATATGTAATCTTAGGAAGCTAGAAAAATGATCGGAGCCAAATTTCATGCAGAAACTGTTCAGCCGTTTTATAGTGACCGATTTGAAACAGAAAGTAACTTTTGGTAACCTTCCCCTAGTTTATGGTTTATTTCTCATATGCTTTCGTTGTATTTTCCTCTAAAAATAGTATATATTGTAGTATAAGTACTATATTCAATTTAAGACTGTTGGAATCACTCACTTAATACTCCAAGATAACCAGCCAGACCAACACCCAGATAGTTCAGAAAGGTGCGATATCACCAATATTTTTAATAGACATTTAACGCATGTTAAGCACTTGGGCTGACAAATTTTACTGAGCGTACGAGCTACTTATCCTTCTTTAGCACAACATACACCACGTTGGGCTGAAGAAGCTCTTGGGAGACAACTTATTTGCCAAAAAACTTCTTTAGCTCAACACTATACAAGTTTTGTGCTAAATAATCATTTGTAAACACGCACAATTGACCCCACTCGTCAACAGAGTACCTTCATTATTGCGCTGGGTGAGACTCGACACGCATCATAAAATGCGGTGGCGTAATATTGCAGTGCCACACGATATACCTAGCTCGGGTATAATTACCAACATATAATTGTCGTATTGATTTGAAACCGTAATTATGTCGAAATCGATCTGATCTGATACTAGTGGCGAATTAAGGTTTATTTGGTTTGTTTTTATAATAATAATGTATCTCTTCATTGTATGTATGTACACAAGAAGACGCATGGAGACGTTGCAATTACGTACATGACCATCTCTTGGTAAATCAAAAGATTACCCTAATAGAAGATTATAGTGCAGTTTCCGGTGTAGGCATTGTAGGGCACGCCGCAATAGCGGCGGTAAGGCCCATCATGGAGGATTTCCTAGAGAGGCGACACGGAAGCCTCTCGTACCGACTGACGTAGGTGATCTCCGGGAAGGGGTGCTTCGGGGACCACCTGCATCGGATCAGGAAGGAGCCAACGCCTGAGTGTCATCACTGTGACGCGAGCGAGGACTCAGGGCTGCACACGCTGGCGGACTGCCCGGCGTGGGAGGTGCCGAGGCGTGACCTCGTGGCAGCCATCGGGGTGGGAGTCCTCTCGCTCAGCAGCATGATTGCGGCAATGGTGCAGAGCGCGAGCGCGTGGGCCGCCGCCACCTCCTTCTGCGAGCATGTGATGCTCGCGAAGGAGATGGCGGAGCGCGCCCGGGAGAGGTTCAGAACTCTCCCGGACCGCCGAGCCCGCAACATGCTCGCCGCGCGTCGCAGGTGACTCAGGCGCCGGAGGTCGCTTAACGACCTCCGTCCTCCATGAGCGCAGGCCTGGGGGTGGCAGGTGAGGCCGCCTGTCACCCCAGCAGAAGCAGGCCGGGACGGTGGGGCGACTAGCGCCCCTCCCCCAAACCGGGGCAAGACGGGGACACCGTGGTTCCCAAACCCGAGGGGGCCATCTCGAAACCGGAGATGGCCCAGGGTCAGTCGGGGTGCGAGGGATATGCTCTATGGGCAACCTTACACCCCGGCGTCTGCAGACCCGAGACGGCGTGCGGTTTTAGTCGGTTCAAGCCCGACATAACCGCCCCCGCTGGCCGGCGGGGGGGTATCCGAGGGGATTGCCGCACGAAAAAAAAAATAAAGGCATTGTAGGTGCTCATTATATCGCACTTATAAATTTTTTCATTTAAACTTTGAAATCCTCCTGGGGGTTATCCATTCCAGGGCTTACCCGGTGTGCCCGGCAATGGACACAATGCCCACCCCATCGTTGGCACCGATGGGGTGAAGCCCGTGGGGGATTCCAAACGTTAAAAAAAGCTACTTTGACATCCTACTATAATATTATAAATGCTAAAGTTTGTGAAGATGTTTGTACCTTTGGATGTTTGTTACTCAATCACACTCATACGGCTAAACGGATTGGATAAAATTATTACAGGGACATATTATAGTCTGAAATAACAACACATAGGCTTTTCATCTCTGGAATAGGTTCCCATGAGTTGTGGAGACGGAATTACAATTCCACACGGGCTGAGCCGCGGGCAACAGCTAGTTGCTGACAGTCGGGGCCCGTAAATAACACATACGTATTTCAGCACGAAAAATAAAAAGGTACTTTATGAAATCCCGAAGAACGCGTTGTAGGTACGTCGTATGGCGGGGACACCGTGGTTCCCAAACCCGAGGCGGCCAACTCGAAACTGGAGATGGCCCAGGGTCAGTCGGGGTGCGAGGGATATGCTCTATGGGCAACCTTACACCCCGGCGTCTGTAGACCCGAGACGGCGTGCGGTTTTAGTCGGTATAAGCCCGACATAACCGCCCCCGCTGCCCGGCGGGGGGGTATCCGAAGGGATTTCCGCACGAAAAAAAAAAAAAAAAAAAAAAAAAAAAGGTAAAGGAGAGGTAAACCCACTCTTTCCTAGAAGTCACTTAATTAAAATTTGCTGGGTGTACTTTATATCCGTTAATTAAGTATATTTATGACGTCTCGTAAGTAAACACGGTCCCAATTCACTTGGATGACGGCGAACCTACTAGAACTAACTAGCACAGATCTATAAGTACGATCACATCCAGTTAGAGTGGACTCATAATAAGGTTTTTTGGTTTAATCAAGTCACGTTTAAAAGCCGCTTAGCATTAAATAATTGTGTAGGTACAGACTGCTCCGGACAGACAGAGAAGTGGTAGAAAATAAGCGCCTGCGATAACGTGTGCGTGCACGCACCTGTTTCGTGTAAATAATACTCAGCTGATTTCGTGCACATCATTTGTACAAATTCATACAAAAGAAATCATACGCTTTGCATTGCGTGCTAGCTCCCGCTTGCGTGACATCCAAGATGCAACGCAGGCGCTGACAGATAGTCGAAAAACTAGGTGCAAGGCATACAAGGTCAGTTGATATTCAGTCGCCCTCAGAACTAGCTTAAAATATTTCAAGTTACCAATTACCTCTGAAGCCTTGCATAAAATAATAAAAAAAAACATGAAAAAAATCAACTTATCCTCTGAAGACTACAATAATACTTAGATACAGTCGCCCTCAGAAGTTGCTGCACACTAACAAATTTACAAAGTATCCTTACATTTAAATAAATCAATATAATAGTTGATGTATAACTATTTTAGAAATTTTCAGAGGACAAATTTACCATTTTAAAATGTTTGTTGATAATTTTATGCAAAGTAGGTGCAAAGGTGCTAACTTGGGATGTGTTAAACAAAAACCGATGGCGATTGTACGTATACAGTAAAGCCGTATACGTACACGTAATTTAATCCCGGTTGTATTTAAAGCTTGCAATTTGGAGACTGGGGTCCTCTCTTCAATTCTTCCTCTCAATTTGGCTTATCTTGGCTTTTACGGGAGCGAATACCGACTGACCTCTCAACGAAAGGATAACCTCCGCCAGATCCTTGTCCGTTGATCTGAAGGTGTAGCAAGCAGGTGAGGTTGCAACCGTTATTTTGTCTACAATGAAAACTAATATGAAGCTGATAATAAAACTTAGCATTACTTTAATACATACCTGCATTTTGGAAGCATAAGTTATTTCTGTGTATTGTAACGTAATATATTAGACTAGCTGATGCCCGCGGGTCGGTTATTCTTTTTTGGTGATATCTCCAGTTATACTTAACCAATTGTAATGAAACATACGGCAGATTTGAAGTCTGACCAAGACCTTTCTAATAGAAAAAACCATATTAAAATCCGATCAGTAGTGTTTGCTCCCATCGCGAACAAACAGACAAAGAAGAATTCCAAAAAAAAAAATTGTATTCGGAATCGTTTATTTATCATAATTCATAACCCAAGCTTTTTTTATATCTACATAGTAGGTACAGACACAACTAATTTACAATTTCGTAATAGTATAGATAGATATAGTATTTGCCATTAAAAACTTTTCCAATACGAGAATATCAGATAAAACTAGTTTCATTCACATATCAGGGAGCTTTCCACAGCAATTGAAATCAATTTGAAATGGCAGACAGTTGGAATGAAATTACAATGTTTATAGCAACGGCAAATAAAGGATGCAATTCTGCATCCTTCCAAACGTATTCATTTAAATTCTTAAATGAATACGTTTGGAAATTCAGAGAACACGGATTGTCGTCACTATCCAAAAAAAAAAAAAAAAAAAAAAAAAAAAAAAAAAAAAAAAAAACCTAGGCCCTTGAGGAGGTTCATACACACTCCATCCGTGGAGGAACCTCGAAATTAAAAAAAATATCAACTAATCTATCAGTTTTCAGATGAATAATAAAGTCATTTCATGCACATTTTTGTTGTTTTGTTTTGTTAAGAGGATGAGGATATAGCCTTCACGAAACTAAAAGCTGGTTACGTCCGTGATCTAATATAGATTAATATAAATAATATAATAATAAATATAATATAATAATAAATAATAAATAAAAGTGATTCTCGCAGCTTTAAAAGTATAGGCTCTTTTTATTTTATTAGGTGTAACTACTTAGTGCGTTCCCTTGATTTTTTTTTAAGTTTGTTTCAATTATAATGAAAAATTTTCATTCGGATTTTTAAGTTTGAAATCTGTGCAATCATCATCTAGTTTTGCCGCTGACTGTACGTGTGTGCGCAGGTGTGGGTATCTATGTATTTTGGTTACACCAATTTTTTAATTGTTTAGATGGTGAAGGGTTTTTCCCAGCACGCATAGGTCGAATTGACCCGAATCCTAATTGGTGTCTGATTACAGCTTATACAAACAAGTTTTTTACCACATAAAGTTTGCATAAAGCAAGCCGAGCCATAGTTACGGTTTTTGTATTGATAAAACTATCAAAAGCTGCGGTACTTTTGGAGAGTTGCAAACTAGGGTTTCTATATTATTAATCAATCTATTTTCTAACAAACGAACTCTACAGTAGTCTCAAATAATTTCATCACTATCATTCAAGCATTAATCCCGGTTGCGTCCAAAGCTAGCTTGAGTTATTTTCGCTTTTACGGGAACCGTCTGACCGCTCAACCCTGAGAGGAAAAACTACGCCAGAGCCTTGGCCGTCAATCAGCAGATGTACTGGCTCACAGGTTCGCTTTGGCCCCGGAGATACGTATGTACATTTTGCAACTGAATTATTCTATGTTTTCACTTATTAGAAAATAGGTGATAATTTATCTCACCACTTTATTTCTAAACACCTCGTACGGTCGTACCTAAATATTTTCTTCGAGTTTGCTAACACGCCTGAATGGTGACTACAAATATTTTGATGAATGGTAATGAGTCTTTGTAACTTGAAAATTAATTATTTATTATTATATTATAAACTACAGATTAGATAACAGTAACAACGAGTTGCATAAAATTTGCATTACCCCTTGACCTAATAAGTGCTATAACCTAGTTCAAGTTCTGCCCGGAAATAAACTACTTTCCTGGAAGCGATCACTAACATTTGTCCTTATTACTGTCTAATGAATTGTTGATCACCGTTTAAAACCGGGCGACGTTTCACCGAAGTGTGAGCCTAGAAAGCTTATCAGCCTAATTTATTTGTTTGAAAGCCAATAAAATGTGAAATAAGTAGGTCAATGCTTAATGAAAAAATACTTAGTAAGGTACCTATCTAATCGAAATTGTAAGACTACCCTTTTTAATTTTACTGTCCTAACTTTTTGTACATAGAAACTAATGATAATTTAATTTATAAATTAATTAAGTTATTGTTTATAACTTACCTTCTATAACACTTTTTTGATTGAGGTTCACCGTGTCCTAATGACAGAAATACAAGAATGAGCACTGATTCCTAAAATACAGGTTTTGGCCTAGTTTCAGAACCAGTATCAACTTGTAATTTTAAAAATTAAAGAGTAAAGTTGATTAAAATTAATTGTTAAAACTATGAGACAAATAAATATTTATAGTTATTACCCAGAATATTTCTTTATTTATTTTATTTTAATCTTTTTGACTTTGACATTCATTTACTCTGACTTCGAATGATTATTTTTATTTCCTTACTTCAAATTTGTAGTATCGTGTAAATCGTCGTTATTTTCAAGTGGCGGTTAATATCGTATATCGTTTTCCTTTTCACATGTCATGTCTCATTATCGATTTCTTTTTTACTAGCCTTCGTTAATAATATTTTCAAAATTTTAAATGCGAATATTATAATTTTAACGGATTGTATATATATTTTAGGGATCCGTACCCAGGTGGAAGAAACGGGACCACAAAGATATCACTATCCAAATATACTGTCTGTATCTCTGTTTGTCTGTCACCAGGTTGTATCTCTTGAACCGTGATAGTTAGACAGTTGAAATTGACAGACAAACTGTGTCTGTCACCAGGTTGTATCTCTTGAACTGTGATAGTTAGACAGTTGAAATTTTCACAGATTATGTATTTCTGTTGCCGCTATAACAACAAATACCTACTAAAAACAGAATCGTGTGATTTTAGTCGATACGATTACGACACATCCATCTCATCGTTGGCATCGATGGAGTGGAACCTCTCCTCCTGTTTTGGATTTTATAGCAATGCTTATCATCGGATCCCCCTCCGCACTTCTACAAGCCCCGAGAGGAAATCCAATCAGCAGGTGCACCCAGCTTGTTGGTGAGGTTGGCTTGGACACTTTCACGTTTTTGGTTCAGGGATAATAGTGCTGACTTCCAAGGTGTGAAACTCAGATGAGTTTCACACCTTGGAAGTCTTTGAAGTTTGAATTCCAAAGTCAGATGACTTCGGAATTCAAACATAACTCAAATGCGTCCGACCTCTAAACAAGTCACCTGGCCGGTCAAATATCGAATGGCCAAAAACGGGTTCTTAAAACAGCTTTTTAGAAATAAACATGTTTTAAATTTCAAATTAGATTAGTTTGACAACTTCAATTATATTTGCGAGTATTATACGGGCACGGTACCTAAGAATGCTTGCCAGCAAGACTGGAAATGCATCGCACTTCATAATTGGAAATTCATTCATGCTTTCAAAGTTGCCGCACGAGTAGACATAAACTTCGTATGAGTGCATTAAGGCTAGGGTATCCGAAAATACTGTACTTTTTTGGTGTTTTTATATTTGAGGTGGGCATAAATTCTAAACAAGTTGAATTCCTGAGACGAGCTCAGCCGAATACAAGGGATTTTCGATTTTGCGTTTTTTTTTTTGCGATTGTTTGCGATTTTTTCTTTATCTTGCAATGGTTCACCCCAGCACGAATCTATTACCGAAAACAGCAACTCGATAGCTCATCTCCTTCATACCCAAAACCGTAACAGAAAATTGGCAACGACGACGACTTCGACGACGACGTCGACGACAACTCGATAGCAATAGGGCTTTTCTAAAGAAAATCCCTAAAAAATATGTTATAAAATACCTACTATTTAAGTCTAGTAGTTTCTGTTGTTCGAGGTACTTTTACTTTTCTAGATAGAATAAATACTAAAAGATTGGTCATATTACACAGTTTCAAATTAAGCGGAGCTTGTCATATGGGTTGTAGAATGCGGATGAACCTTTTTTGGTAAATATTATATAAGGCAAGATATTTTTGTTTTTATATAAGCACCTACATACTTTGTCGCAAGTTTTAGTCTGCAAACGACCAGCGACGTGCAGCGGTGTCATGTGCCTTAAATCGAGGATAACTCAATTAAGTGCTATTTTTAACACTGCAGTTTTTATTTGCTAGTACAGTAAAAGTTTCATAATTTTCATTGCAATCAAAACACTACTTTCTTTTTACTTTCTGCGAGCATGTGATGCTCGCGAAGGAGATGGCGGAGCGCGCCCGGGAGAGTTTTAGAACTCTCCCGGCCCGCCGAGCCCGCAACTTGCTCGCCGCGCGTCGCAGGCGACTCAGGCGCCGGAGGTAACTTAACGACCTCCGTCCTCCATGAGTGCAGGCCTGGGGGTGGCGGGTGAGGCCGCCTGTCACCCCAGCAGAAAAAACTTTTTTAAATCTCTTTTAAAGTGAAATTTATCTAGACTGAGAACATAAGCCAAGATATTCAATTCGATATCGAATAATTCAATATAACGATTACGAGGCTAGCTTCACGGAAGCAAGCTTTATAACAGCTTCCAAGTATGTTTCCAGTTCAAGAAAAGATTTCAAATGTCAAATGACTGTCAACTGTTAAATTGTCTCCGCTTCACCCGCCATACTTGTATTAATTATGTCGTAATGTTGTGTATCTACATCCGAAATACAGTCTTGGGTAACTGTGTCCATCCTTTGTACCTTTAAATTTGTATTTGTATTTTTTTTACTTAGTTTAGTTTAAAGACAGGTTTATCTAATATAGAAAAAAAAATACCTTGGCATAGTAAAGTTACGTGCTAAGTACGCATGCTCTGCTATAGAAACCAGACATTGCAACACTGTACATCTATTATACTCGTAAAGACAATTAACAATCTGCGCCAGTGCTTTCCTTTTCACTTGTTTTTCTGAATACCGCCATTCATTCTCAATATTTCTTACTTCAATGAAGCTTTATACACTGCAACCATACATCACATGTTAAAGAAAAATCATCGCACAATACATAATCATTACAGTTTAGTTTTCAAATAATAACAATAGCATTACAAAAAGTTTCGATTGAGTGCGCTAGAATCGCGTATAACCGCAGATTACTTTCACTTATCCTTAGTACATTACTCGTCCATGTGTGAGTGTATGAGTGTTTATAAATACTGTTTGTCAGTATTCGTGAGCGATATACTGGTTGTAAGGTTAGAACTATACGATCACGAAGTGCAGTCGTGATCCATCTGACCGAATAACTTGAAGGCTTTAGATCTAAGTTCTTGTTGAAGTAAGAGATACACATTCTCGGTGTCGTGATTACGGGATTACAGAAGAGATTTGTCTTTCCTGAGTAGCTTACATCATTAGAATAATGAATTTTGGGAGCGCAATGGCTTTTTTTTAACTCCCTCCATGCTTACTACTGATATAATAGGGAATGTAGTTTAAACTTGGTTGAAATATTTTGTTACGAATATTTGGCGTTACGATTTTGTATCGAAAATGTGATATCAATCGGTATTCATTTCCGAAAATGTTTGACTCTTGACCGAGACTGATAAGTGCCTAAATAAATACCGTTATTATGCAATTAATAAATTTTAATTAAACAGAACTCCTTTTTTGTGTGTGGGAAACAGATATCCCCCCACCGTCTAGTGGGGGTGGTTATGTTGGATTCTACAGCACGCCGTATCCTCAGCGGTCTTCAGACGTCGGAATGTAAAGTGGCTCATAAGGCATTTTTCACCCACCCCAGCAGACCCAGGGCCTTCTCCGGATTCGAGATGGCCCCCTCGGGTTTAGGAACCACGGTGTCCCCGTTTTGCCCCCGGAAAGAGAGTGAGCGCGCAGTGCGCCGCCGCCACCCCGGCTTGCTTCGCGGTCCCTGCAGATCGGGAGAGACCTGAGTCTCTCCTGGACCTGCACCGCCGTTCCGGACCCCTTCCGCCGAACTGTTCATGGTACCTTTTTTTTTCGTTCGGAAATCCCTTCGGATACCCCCGGTATAGCTGCCCCCAGCGGGGGCAGCTATGTCTGGCTTGAACCAACTAAAACCGCACGCCGTCTCGTGTCTTAAAACGCCGGGGTATAAGGTTGCCCATAGAGCATATCCCTCGCACCCCGACTGACTCTGGGCCATCTCCGGTTTCGAGATGGCCCCCTCGGGTTTGGGAATCACGGTGTCCCCGTCTTGCCCCTTTTTGGGGGAGGGCCGCTAGTCGCCCCACCGTCCCGACTTGCTTCTGCTGGGGTGACAGGCGGCCTCACCTGCCACCCCCAGGCCGGCGCTTATGGAGGACGGAGGTCGTTAAGCGATCTCCGGCTCCTGAGTCGCCAGCGACGCGCGGCGAGCATGTTGCGGGCTCGGCGGGCCACGCGCTCGCGCTCCGCACCATTGTCGCAATCATGGTGCCGAGCGAGAGGACTCCCACCCCGATGGCTGCCACGAGGTCACGCCTCGGCGCCTCCCACGCTGGGCAGTCCGCCAGCGTGTGTAGCCCTGAGTCCTCGCTCGCACCGCAGTGATGACACTCAGGCGTTGGCTCCTTCCTGATCCGATGCAGGTGGTCTCCGAAGCTCCCCTTACCGGAGATCACCTGCGTCAGTCGGTACGAGAGGCTTCCGTGTCGCCTCTCTAGCCAATCCTCCATGATGGGCCTTACCGCCGCTATTGCGGCAGATATTTATGTTATATAACATAATGTCCACGTATTTGATGAATGTTAATTAATATAAAATCCATCTTTTTTTCTATAGATCAGGAAATCCAGGAAATTTCATGTGAAGCCCGATTGACATTAAATTCCCTGGAATTAATGCCGATCGACGATTACTCTTATGCATTTCGATTTTAAATGCTTGAAATATTGAATAAAATTTATTAATTTCTAGGAAAAAAGTTATTTATGAAATGTATCACTGTTGCTGAAACGATAATTGACGTCAAAGTCAAATAAAATTTATTTGCTTAAAAACATGGTATAAAAGTTATAATAGGTTGTACAGTACAGAGAATACAAGTTTTGTCAGTAGCGCGTAAATATTATCTAGCATGAACACGTTTTGTCAAGAAATTCGTGAATACTATAGAAGTTATGTTCATGTATACAATTCTTTTTTAAATAATCTAGTGCTTAATGCTCTCAGATACATTGGTATTTTATTGAAAATTCGAACACATAGCAAGGCAATTCTATTTATATTTTGTAGATTTTGAGATATCACACAGCACAAACTTGTGGGGATCTCTCCGATAAAGTTAATTTACGTCTTTAACTGCTTTAAATAGAGCACCAAGCTGCCACACAAATAGACATGTCTCAGAAATGTATAGAGATGACAATAGTAATAAAACAAGTTTTTTGAAAAATGGTTGACATGACTCATCTGGTTTAATCCCACATAGAACTCTAATGTCCTCTTTTGAGTAACAAATGCCTTGTTGCCCTCTATATAATAACCCCACATTATAAGGCCATAGCGTAGTACAGATTCTATGTAAGCACGGTGGGATGTTATGGCAGTTGCTCGGTTAGTGACATGTTTTATTTGTTTTAAGCGTATACATATTTATTAATATTGTTTTTACGCTCTCAACACCTAAGTACTATTCAGCTAGAATAGATAGCACTAGTTCAGTAGCAGTTTTTGATGGGTCGTTTTCCCAGTCGTCGCAGCGTTTCCCCGATGCTCGGCATTTAAAAATCAAAGTTCCTACAGTAGTGTAAACGCAGTGCGTATAAATTTAAAATTGAATAAATATTTATATATATAACACAACACCTGATTGTACATTAACTTGTAAATGAGGCAGGGTCAGATCCTGTGTGAATATTAATGATTGATTAATGTTTACTGAAAATCGACGACGACCAGCCTTAACCGCATAGTATTTCTCATCACATCTGCCTTTGTAAGTAGGGAACCTCTCCCTGGGACCCCGACTGCCTCATAAATTATGATTGAAATGAGATTTTATTACCTGTATTATGGGTACAATTTATAGGCTGGGAATAAAAGGAAAAACTATAGCTATTCCTCTCTCTATACTCATGATTTGTCTACGTTTACTGTCAGTCCGATGTACGACAGAGAGAACGCTCTACGAAACAGAAGTGAATTGATCTTAGCCGGACTCTCTTGTTCCCAACGTGCCAACCTAAGCGCCGGGACCTGTACCTACTTAAGTGACATCGGATTAATCGGTGACTATATGCGAGGTGAATTTTGTAACTGGGCGTGGATGGCCAAATCCGATACTATGAGGAATAGTGAAAAATGGTTAAAGGAGTCTCAAGCCCGATTTTGATGACAACTTAAACTGCATCATTGGAATTAAAAAAAATCAATACTCTAAGCCAAGAATCGAACCCATTGACTTTGAGAAAAAAAAAACATTCTGTATTATTTACATTTCGATAGTACCACTAATAAGAATGGAATTCTGGGAAGTAATAACAACAAATATTATATTTATATGTTTATACATAATAATAATTAAGTGCAGGTTGTGGTAATATTTGGTGGATTATCGGATCTAGTAATAGATGACGCCCGGTACAGCGATAAACGTTTTGCAGAGCAGTGTCGGACTATTGAATTTGTCCGATTATAGTGTACTGCTTGAGACCCAGAAATTCTTCGGCATTTTTCTAAAAAGAGTACCTTGTAATCCTACAAATTTTATTACAAATCGAAATAATAAGGTTCTGTCTGTACTACTAATCGTACCTATTATATGTGTATGTCGAATGTTCAACACTGATAGGCATGTCGGATTACCGTGGGCGTAGGCAGGGGCCAGATTACCGAGGGTCAACAACAAGAAGGATACCAGTGACTGTGATCTAAATTGTCAGTAGTCCAATAAATTTAACATTTGAACTTATGTTAAAATACAACCTACATAATTTATTTCAAAATCACTTAAAAATGTCCTCAAAACGAGTTTAGAAGATATAATTATAATCACCCGAGCGGAACAGAGAGTGAAAATCTGCTGTCAGTATTTATTAGTGTCCACGTCTACACTAATATTATGAAGAGGAAAGATTTGTATTTTGGATTTTTGTATTTTTGTATGTAACGAATAAACCGTTAGAAAGCTTTTTTTTTTTTTTTTTTTTTTTTACGTGCGGAAATCCCTTCGGATACCCCCCCGCCGGCCAGCGGGGGTGGTTATGTCGTGTCTCGACTAAAACCGCACGGTGTCCTCCCCAAGTGTCCGTTGCCGGGCACCCCGGGTAAGCCCTCGAAAGGATAACCCCAGGGTTGCCGGCGGACTTTGGCCGCCACCGCGGCCTCGCCAGGTGGGGTCGGGTTTTATCCCGCTTCGGTGAGTTGGCAGGCGTGTGAGGGCACACACGACACGCCTGCGGAAAGTATTGATGATAAAACAAAAAAATGTTCTTTAATATTATAGAACATATCAATATCTACAAAAAACTTCCCGTGACAATATATCGAACTATTGTAGTTATGTCACTATAACTAATTTTTTACGTTTTCAAAGTTAATAGAAATGTCGATCAAAATCAGACCATATTATCCATGACTTTGTATTAATTCTTATCCAAATAAATGGTTTCATACTAAAGACTGTTTCAATACCTGTTGATTACCCGATTGGATGGACTGGATTGGAATGACCGATTTCAACAATTCAAAAAGATTTATTGAAATCGGCCATTCCATTCAAAAGATATGATGAAACTAAAAAAGTTTTATAAAAAAATTTCGAATGAAATAGGGGATTATAGTTCGTTGGTAGTGATAACCGACATGGAGCCACGGGCAACAGCTAGTATTTTATATAGAGGCAACTGAGCTATTCAAGAATATTTTACACAATTTTATTATCCACACATACATTAAAGTTTCTACAATAAAAACCTATACAATAGACAATTAATTTCTAAGTGCACGTTTGTTAAAGTTATTTTAGATTCAAAAAGTATTGAATTTGCTAGAACTGCTTTTTCGTTAAAGGACAGTGAAGCGATGCGGTAGCGGTGGCGATGGCAGGCGAGGGTGACGCTGACGACCTCAAAGCTATAGCTTAGGTACATATTCAACTCGGGGTGCGAGGGATATGCTCTATGGGCAACCTTACACCCCGGCGTCTGAAGACCCGAGACGGCGTGCGGTTTTAGTCGGTTCAAGCCCGTCATAACCGCCCGGCCCCCGCTGGCCGGAAATCCCCTCTAATACCCCCCGTATTCTAGGGGATATCCGCACAAAAAAAAGGTACATATTCAACTCTTTAACCGCGTACACACTTGATTGCTATTTTTAACCTTCGATGTGAAAACGACTGGGTGTTAGAAGTCTGTGTGTCGTCTGTGGCAATAGCTCTCGAAGGGATGAACTGATTTTAATTTTGTTTTTTTTTTGTTTGAAAGGGGAATTAGTCCAGTGTTCTTAGCTATGTCAGTTTTTTAAATTTATTTCTTAATATCTTATTGTACATTAAGCGACTGAAGGTCCGAGTATATTCTATATTATTAACCGTTTCTACAACATATGGATGAACAGTGCAATTATTTTAGGTGTCAAAGTCCCTTTCTCGGTACAGTCTAAAGCCGAAGGTGAATTTCATTTACTGCATCAGATTTTCTGTGTTGTTTTAGTTGAGCATGAGGAAACTAGCTGTTGAATATGTGCTACTAATAAGTAATTAATGTGACCTACTTGCACCAAATAAAAATTTCTTTCTTTCTTTCTTCGCCCACATGATCCCATTCTCATAACCCATGGGAACCACTTCCAAGAATAAAAAGCCTATGTGTTATTCCAGACTATAATATATCCCTGTACCAAATTTCAGCCAGATCCATTCAGCCGTTTCAGCGTGATTGAGTTTGTTACTCAATCATATCTAAACATCTTCGCAAACTTTCACATTTCTAATAATGAACTAGCTGTTGCTTGCGGTTCTGTTTCTGTTCCCACTTCCCATGGGAACCTATTACCGAGATAAAAAGCCTATGTGTTATTCCAGACTACAATCAACCCCCGTGCCAAATTTCATCCAGATGCGTTCAACCGTTCTTGCGTGAAAGAGTACCAAACATCCATACATCCATCCTTCCAAACTTTTACATTTATTCAATTAATATTTTTGCATTTTGTATGCTTACTTTTTCTAAAGATTTAGATCGGAAAAAGAGAACATCTAGAACGGGACTTGAACCCGCGACCAGGCCCTTACAGGGGGAATGCTCTGACCAGCTGAGCTATCTAGACACGTCCCAGATATTCGAATACATTTATAATATTATTAGGATAGTAGGAAGTAGGCCTCAAGAAGTAAGAATTTTAAAAAAGAAGTTTTTTTTAATGCTATTTTGTGCCCAAATAAATGATGATTATGATTATTACGATTATGCTTTCGTTTGCGACATAATGATCAGACATAACAAATATATATTGACTCTTATATAACTCATCAGGTTAATATTTTTATCCAGCTAACTCAAAATACTGTCGTAATTTCCCTGGGCAATAAAGCTTTCCCGGTATTGGAAATTATCTCATTCCACTCGCACTGTCGTTGCTTCCATTAGTGTAGAGCCGATGAATAGTAGAATTATGACACTACTCGAGCTTCACACCCGAGTTCTATGGATTAATACTTAGAATACTACTTCTGAGGGCACAGTAGGTAAATGCCTACTTCAAATCCTAACAAATATTCAACATCATGGTTCTGTGTGTTTCCGGTTGCATCTGAGGGTTTAACCCAAAAGCTCGGGGCTCGCTTAGCGCCAGCCGTCTGATCTCTCAAACCGATCTACTATACCTCATATGCTCAGCGAAATACATACATCATACATAAAAGAACTACATAATATATTAGGTCGTTACATATGAAATTGCCGTTTTTCTTAAAGAAATTGGAGGAAACTCAATTTTCAGTACTAACATTTTTGCAATTTTTTTAATAATTATTAATCCAAATTTTATGATTTTTTTTGTGTATGAATGAGACAACATTAAACTAACAAACAGCAGAAATTACTAATCCAAATTTTATGATTTTTTTGTGTATGAATGAGACAACATTAAGCTAACAAACAGCAACTTTTATAACATTTTTGAAAAGTGACAGCTGTTAAGTAATACGAAATTTATCATCAGAATGGATTGCATTTAGGAAGTACTGTTTTTGAAGATCAAATTAATTTATCAAGCGGCCAATAAAAACAAAATTTAATACAAATTTGTAAAATCTTGAAATCAACTTTCAAACAAAATATAAATAATTGAAATAGCTATTAAATTAAAGGAATAACGAACTCATGAATTTGTAAGAAAAGTTCGGCACACACACAATCAAATATTAAAACCTATTGATGGATAAATTAGTACAGAGGTTTTGTCACCAAGTAATTTATTATGTATAACAAATCTTGGAAGCCGGATTCATCCAAAATTACTGGGAAAATTTTCTATAATTTATTAAATAGTGATTTATCAGTTACTTCTCGGCAACTTCTCAGCAAATAAATTAGAAAGATTAAGTAATATTACTAAAACTAAAAAGTCGAAAATATAATAATCAATGTTTGTTAATGTTTGCTTAAAAACAAGCTAAAAGGTTCTTTTAAAAAATATTGTTTATTTTATTTACAACTTTTTAATGATTCCACACGGACGAAGTAACGACGTAAATAAGAATAAACACCTGACGAAATTTTATAACATTTATAAGAGTGTACAAAGAACTTCTGTTGCTGCTTCGTTATAAGTTTTCACGTTTATACCTACTGTACATATGAATGTAATGGAATCTGTGAATTTTAGATTATATTGTTAGCTTCTTCTAGACTTTAAAATGATTTGAATTTTATGCATAAATTTTGAATCAGTATCTTGGCTGGTATACTACTAATATTATAAACGCGAAAGTTTGTAAGTATGGATGGATGGATGGATGTTTGTTACTCTTTCACGCAAAAACGACTGAACGGATTTGGCTGAAATTTGGCAAAGGGATAGATTATAGTCCGGAATAACACATAGGCTACTTTTTATCCCGGAAATAGGTTCGCATGGGTTGCGGGAACGGGATCAGAATTCTACGCGGGCAGAGCCGCGGGCAACAGCTAGTTTTGTTTATAATTTTAATTGGTAAAAATGTTGACTTTTTTCAATCGTATCCATATCACAAGGTATGCTTAGTTTGGTAATAGATAACGCTATGTATCTACATAGTATCACATAGCAACGGGTGAGACAGAGGTTAAAAATGCGAGCCCACCACAAAAAAAAATTATAGTAAAAAACTGTACTATTAAAAAATTGTAAATTAGTTGTGGCCTTTTTTTTTTTTTTTTAACGTGCGGAAAGGGGGGGTTGTTATGTCGTGTCTCGACTAAAACCGCACGGTGTCCTCCCCAAGTGTCCGTTGCCGGGCACCCCGGGTAAGCCCTCGAAAGGATAACCCCAGGGTTGCCGGCGGACTTTGGCCGCCACCGCGGCCTCGCCTGGTGGGGTCGGGTTTTATCCCGCTGCGGTGAGTTGGCAGGCGTGTGTAGGGCACACACGACACGCCTCCGCCACGGCCTGCTTCTGTAAGGACGGCGAGTGGGCCAACTGCCGTCCTCAGGCCCCGATCATGGAGGTCGGTAGTCCCGGGCGTAAATGATGCGGCGGCGTGCCACTTGCTCCCGTCGGAGACCACGGCCCTCACCATGGTCTCCAACGAGAGAACGTCCACGCCCAGGACCGCAACGAGATCCCGGCGTTGACTCGCCCACGCAGGGCACTCCACCAACGTGTGGAGCGCCGTGTCTTCGCCAGGATCCTCGCAGTGCTGGCACTGCGGCGTTGTCTCCCGGTGGATGCGCCACAGATACTTACCGAAACACCCGTGTCCGGTAACCATCTGGCACATCCGGTAGGAGAGGTACCCATGGTACCACTCCAACCACTCCTTCATGTTCGGTCTCACCGCCGCAATGGTGGATTCCCCCACCTTGGGTGCTCAAGTCGCACCCTCCATGTCTCCATGAGTTCCTGGCGGAGCAGGGACCACTGAGCCCTGATTTCTCGGGGCTCCGGTCTATGGCCCCGCTCCAGCGCCTCCTTGCGCCACTGGTACAGCAGCGCAAGGGCTCTCGCTTCTAGGTCCCATGGAGGGGTCCCGGCTAGGAGACATGCCGCCTCGACGGAGATCGTGCGTTACCCCCTGATGACTCTGACGGCCATCGCTTTTAACGGGCTGTTTAATAGAGCCACGTTGCGGGCCGCCAGAGTCTCCGCCCATACTGGGGCCCCGTACAGGGCCATGCTTCGCACGATCCCCAGGTACAGTCTCCTAGTAGGAGCGTTGGGTCCCTTAACGTTGGGGGCGCGATAGCGCGGCCGCAGCCCCCCTCAGTTTCGGGACCAGACTTCGGAGATGAGGTCCGAAGTCCCATCGGCTATCGAGTACGAGCCCAAGGTACTTCATCGTGGGCTCGATGCCCCCTACGGTTATGCTGGTTCCCGCAGGTGGCCCCCTCCGAGGCCCGTGGAAACACATCGCCTCGGATTTGTGGAGAGCCACCTCGAGTCCCAGCCGCCGCATCCGACCCACGACTAGAGCAACCCCTGCCGTGGCCTTTAGTGCCGCGCTTCGGTGCGTTGCTCCCCGCGCCATAACGAGGGTGTCGTCAGCATAACACGTTATGCTGATACCCTCGAGCAACGAACCGCGCAGCACCCAGTCGTATCCGATGTTCCACAGGAGTGGCCCTAGGACCAACCCCTGCGGAACACCGCACGACACTTCTCGCCACCTTGGCGCTAGCCAGCTCGGGCCTATGTTAAATAAACGATTATGAAAACAATTTTTTTTTTTTAAATTCTTATCTGTTTGTCTGTTTATCTGTTTGTTTGCGATGGACGCAGAAACTATTGAATGGAATTTGATGCGGTATTTTCTAATGAAAGGTCTTGCATTGACTTTAAATATCTGCCGTATGTTTTATTGCAATTGGTTAAGTGCAACTGAGGATAGGACCAATAAAACAATAACGGACCTCCACACGGGCGGAGTCGCTGGCCTCAGTTAGATCTTATATTAGATGGAGCAAATTAGAAGGTATTCAGTCTCTGTAATTATGTTTCAGTTTGATGCCATATTGTTACTACAAATTTGCATGTAGATTCTCCACAATACTGTAGGGATGACATCTCATTATCTGACAATGTCAAACGGCAAATGTGGTTCTGAATCATCTGAATTTCATCAATAATATTATTATATAAATAAAGGATTCTGTATTAAAAATATAATTTTCGAAGAGACTCAAATCACAAAATAGATAAGAGTAGTTTACAGGGTCGGCAGCGCGAGTTTGACGCCCCTGGTGATCCACAAGTCCATAGGCCACGGTACCCGCTTCTCATCAGTTGGGTCGTGTGCTTGTCTGCCACCTAAGTGGTATACAAAAGAAAAAGTAGATACTGATGTACTCAAACTATGCATGGCTTGTACTATGGTTACTAGAAAACGGATATACGACAACCACTGCTAAGTCAGAAGTCTCGGTTTCGATTCCCGCTCAGTGCAAATATTTGTGTACATGATAAGCTGTATTATTGGTTGAGATTGAAGTAGAATATTTATTTATTTATTTACACATACTTATAATACATTCATGTCAACACTCGCCTACCTTTTTTTTTTTTTTTTCGTGCGGAAATCCCTTCGGATACCGCCCCGCTGGCCAGCGGGGGCGGTTATGTCGGGCTTGCACCGACTAAAACCGCACGCCGTCTCGGGTCTTAAGACGCCGGGGTGTAAGGTTTACCCATAGAGCATATCCCTCGCACCCCGACTGACCCTGGGCCATCTCCGATTTCGAGATGGCCCCCGTACTTGCTCTCCACTGTGCCATCTGCTAATCAGAGGGACACGTGGAAAGCTTCCGAACAGCCCTCAGCACTCAGCCGTCCTCGCCTCGGTCGGAGTTGGCCGTAGGCGGCAGCGTCTCTCCCACCCTAGGAGAGAGGCGCTGCCGTCTCCGTTGCCCAGGGTGCACCGCGTGGAGGTCCCCAACCAAGCACCCCAACACTCGCCTACCTAAATATCATACTTTAGAAACACCTAGACTAATGCAAATAGACATTGTTATTCATACATATACGCAGCAGTCTAATCCAACGCTCTACGACAGATTATTATTAATAGTTGGAAATCGCTACGCAACAGAAGAATGTGTGAAAACAATTGTGGCATGTATACGTAAAGGTACCTACTTAATTGTTTGGTCAAGCATGAGCTCTTCGTAAGAATAAGTCAATTAGTTTTATATTTCTGTGCGCCTCGACTTAGATGCTTTTATCTATCTATGGTTTCAGATCTCCCATAATGTCCTAGTTAAAAAAAAAACGCAGCGTATATCATATAATATTATTTACACACAAATAATATATTATTTAATGTATACGTATGTATGTATGCGCCTAATATATGTGTGTATGTGTAAAATAGTAATGAATGCTGTGAGGTGTTCAACACAATTCACATTGCGATTTTACTAACTGAATAATTTTGTAGACTTGTTCTCTGTTGAAAATTATCACCAAATATAAATTGATTGCGTTGTTCCCATCACCTTATCAACTTAATGGGCGATTGATAACAAAGGGGCCATATAATGAAATAGAAGCCTCGATTCATTTAAAGTTAGTAAGTACTTTTCAGTGTACCGCTTCGCACAAGATCGACGCAGTGATCTATAGTTTCCCCACTTTTCAATTTCCTCATCAAGTTCACTCACACCTGTAGGTTAACCGCACGCACTCAATAATATTGACAATTAAGTACATACTGTAGTAAATATTGTGTGTATATCATTCAATAATACAAGCCGCACGCCCACAATATTATTGGCAGTATGTACTAACATAACATAACTTCACGCCTGTATCCCCGAAGGTGTATCACATACTCACGATTCGCCAGTTATGTTAAGGTCTCAATATAATAGGGGGTGAGCCTTTTGCCATCTAACGGGCATATTATTAAGCGAGTGATAATTAACATTTATTTATGCACACATAACTATGAAAAGTCAGAGGTGTGTGCCCGGGGTAGTAACTATTTAGTAATCTGTGCCCGGTGTGACTGGGGATCGAAATCGAGACCTCGTCTCAGCAGTCGGTTACGTACGCTACTGGGCTATCGTCGCTTCTTCTTTCCTTTACAGGGTCGGCAGCGCGAGTGTGACGCCACTGGCGTTGCACACGTCCATAGGCCGCGGTAACCGCTTCCCATCAGGTGGGCCGTGTGCTTGTCTGCCACCTTACTGGTATAAAAAAGAAAAATTGATCTGTGTCCTGGGAGCCATGCTGAAAATGTATTTTACATATTGTATGAATTTGCATGAACTTTCTTCTAGGGCATGGTCATAACCTCCGCTATATATTATCACAATATTATAGATTTAATAGGAGCAGTAGAGCGAAATCGGTTTAAACTATTATTGATGACAACTTTATTATTACAAGGTGAATCTTTACGAAATTTTGTAGTTTAGCAGAACTCAGACATGGTCAAAGTCTGGACTATAACTCATCACGATATACCTGAAAGAAAGTTAATGAGCATTAAAATATAAAATCTCGAAACTCCACAGAGTTACCCACGTATAAAAGATAGTTGGATAGAGACGCTTAAACATTTCATACTGAATATCATCACGCTATTATATTAAGGAATCGGGCAGAATTGATTTCGATGTTACATATTTCTCCATCTATTTAGATAGAATTGTCACGGTCAAGTGCACCACACATTACACATACATAAACCACTAAATTAACTTAATGTCTTCTATGTCCAACAGACACAGTAGCTATAATAGTAACATAGGCTCCGACTTCAACAGAAAAGTCATACGCGTACTTTTATCTTTTAAATTAAATCTGTAATTCAGTTATTTTTCTTTTCAGTGCCTGTTTTTAGTATTTTTTGAAGTCGGTTTATATTTTTAATGAAATTTTTACTTATTTCACCCTTTCTAGTGAAAGTACCCTAATTCATACAGCACCAGCCGTACCCGTGAGCTAAACAAAACCCGATGCTGAAAGAATTATTTAAATCAGTTTATAAACGACGGACTTATATACCAAACATGTATACTGAACTGCGAAACCATATAGGGGATATAGGTGTGACGTTACGTAATGTAACAGCATAAACAATGTCTAGATATGCCAGCAATCACGGTTAATTTGCTGGCATTTATTGAAGAGTTCCGTTGTCTGTCTCCGAAACTTATCATTAGGTCTTCATGAAATTTAAACGGGAACCCTTTGAAACAAAAAAATAATTTATCAAATCAGTTCAAGAATTTATCAAATCAGAATTTATCAAATCCAGAAATCGGAGAACATGCACAAAAAACGATTCCGACGAAATGAGAGCATTCCTCCTTTTTGGAAGTTGGTTAAAAATATAAAAGTTGCTATAATAGTAACATTGATTCTAGTAGATGGTTATAGTTGAACGTCGTAATTGAACACTTGTTAGATATAAGTAATTAATTAATCTAATTAGATAAGTTGTTCTATAAGTGAACTATGTATGTAAAACAGATGTAAACGCTGGTATCTCTGCCGACACAGGTGGCAGAAAGTCGTAAATAGAGAAACGTATTGAATTGTACGTACCTTTTTTATTTTTGTTTTTGAAGTGATTAAATTACGTTCTAATGACTGTAACGTACATATTTTGATATACCTTTCATCCCCTCATCTGAACTTTGACCTGATACAGTATCGTTTCACCTCACGAAGTCATCGACCTTCCACTCGAGTCATAACAATTGCGGTATTTTTCAATCCAGAATTATACGAGTTTGTTTGACCGGCTTTCTCTGACGGAATTACGACGGGGGTCAAGTCGTATGACATACTGACGGACTGACGGTATGGCACGCGTCTTAACGGTTCTCAAGACTAGGTTCCGTATAGAGCCACGATTGGTTAGAATCAGGCATCGAGGGAATCAGGTATGCAAAACGCACTGCATTCTGTGTAATCTGCGGGAATATGAAACAAACTTTGATGGTCTGTCCATAATGACTAATTTAGCAAACTAATAAATGGTATGCGATCTGCTATAACATATATACAGGTTGACTCAGTATTTATTTAAATATAGTTATGCTTGTATGCGTAGGTGGAGATGTGTATTTATCCACATTTCGCTATGGGTCTTACATATGTAATAGAGGGCGAGCGTTTTACCGCCTACCGTGAGTTTTTTAAAGACTTCTTTGCCATTTTGCCCAAATCAAGAATGTATTCAATAGAATTTCTACCGTATGTTATATTATCACTGTAATATTGCCGGACGCCTTAAACTGCGTTGCTACGCGCTGCAAATGTGATACTGAGTCGCAGTCGTAGTCGCACCTTGCATTACCGCGACGTGCCGTCCACGACTCTTGGGCGGCAAATGTATTATTTGACTTTCAATTGATTAATGTTGTTTGGTACTGGGTTTTACTATAAAATTTCTTATTTTATTCTACTCTAGAAAATTGAAGGATCTGGCAGAACATTCAAGATAATTTCATATCAGCAAGAGATCACGTGCCTTAAATAAATTAGGTAGGTATTACAGCGCTTAACGACCCCAGTCCTCTATGAGCGCAGGCCTGGGGGTGGCAGGTGGGGCCGCCTGTCACCCCAGCAGAAGCAGACGGGACGGCGGGCGACTAGCGCCCCTCTTCCAAACCGGTGCTAGACGGGGACACCGTGGTTCCCAAACCCGAGGGGGCCATCTCAAAAATGGAGATGACCCAGGGTCTGTCGGGGTGCGAGGGATATTCTTTATGGGCAACCATACACCCCGGCGTCCGAAGACCCGAGACGGCGTACGGTTTCAGTCGAATCAAGCCCGACATAACCGCGCTAGACGGCGGGGGGGGGGGGGGTATCCAAGGGGATTTCCGCACGTACAAAAAAAAAATTTACTTACACAAATTTTATAAGTTATACATATTATTATTTTAAGGAATACTAAGCAGTCTAGTGTATAAAATACGAAATGTACTTTGACCTGTTAACTGATGATACGTTCTAAGATCATAATTAAATCACCTAATACTCAGCAAATTCTTGATTTTAAACCATTTTCCGTTGCAAGCTTTGAAAACGTTACCTTATTGGTGGAAAAGTAGACACTACAATATGCCGCGTTGCTCGCGAGATGTTAAACAAGAAATTTACTTGCCTGCTGCGACGATTTAATAATTTACCTCATTCAGCTATTTAAAACATAATTATATTAGTTGCGATACTTCCTTACTTCCCCCCTATAGTAACTAGTTTGGCTCATGTTTTAGTTTTTTAGTCCCTCCCGGATTCATTCACAGTAGTCACAAACAGCATTGAGGCAATGTTCTTCACAAAGCGATGTTGTAGGTGCAAGTGTGATGTGTCGACACGTCACTACCTACGTCTGTTAAGTAATCCTGTAAGACCATAAGTTCATGTGTCTGTTCAATTGAAGAGATTCCACGCTACCAGTTTTACTGGAGTCTCGCTCACGAGTTGTGATTGAAGATAGCCTTAGTAGGGTAAATGTTTTTCTTATAGATACGCAATTATGATGAAGAAATAGAAAAATTTTTAAAGGGTGATCTGACTACGCCTCTGGTGTAGCAAACTACGGTTACTAATTTTTCTTAGGCGGTTGCTTGTTTGCCACAAAAACACTTCGTAGCTAAAATGCAAACACTTTTCGTGTAAAAAAGCCATTAAGCTTCAGTACCTCTTAGTCTTGTTAACATTACTTTAGTAAGAAATACTTTGACCTTAGATTATTATCAGCTAACGATTACACTGGTATCTCTATTGATTGCGGAAGTCCAGACTTTCACTGCATATAAATGCTCGTTTAAGTCGCTGTTGAAGGTTTTTTTGGATACCGACCTTCTACTCCAATATACATTAATTCAAAAGAAGGCTAATTTAGTGCAGATGCTAGTATTTCACATCCTAGTACGTAATTATAACTCATGCCCAACTTGGGCAAATGTCTAGCAGACGAGAGACCTGAAATATGACCTGACCATGGTTGAGCCGTGTTCACCGACAGGAGCAAGTGGCACGCCACCGCTTCTTTCTGCGAGCAGGTAACAGCAGCGCCGTCCTCACAGAAGCAGGTCTATATGGTGGCGTGTCGTTTGTGTCCTACACATGTCTGCCTTCTTACTGACGTGGGATCAAACCCGACCCCAAAGGAGAAGCCGCGACAGCGGCCCAAGTCTGCCGGTAGCCCTGGGGTTATCATGTCGAGGGCGCACCCGGAGTGCTCGGCAATGAAAACGTGGGAAGGACACCGTGTGGTTTTAGTCGGTCCGATACCGATACATCCATCTCATCGTTGTCACCGATGGGGTTGAGCACGTGGGGGTTTCCACACGTAAAAAAAGACGATTGCGTTATTAACTGCTATTCCGCATATTAGCTACCTTTTTTTTTTTTTCTTTCGTGCGGAAATCCCCTCGGATACCCCCCCGCCGGCCACCGGGGGCGGTAATGTCGGGCTTGAACCGACTAACACCGCACGCCGTCTCGGGTCTGCAGACGCCGGGGTGTAAGGTTGCCCATAGAGCATATCCCTCGCACCCCGACTGACCCTGGGCCATCTCCAGTTTCGAGATGGCCCCCTCGGGTTTGGGAACCACGGTGTCCCCGTCTTGCCCCGGTTTGGGGGAGGGGCGCTAGTCGCCTCACCGTCCCGGCCTGCTTCTGCTGGGGTGACAGGCGGCCTCACCTGCCACCCCCAGGCCTGCGCTCATGGAGGACGGAGGTCGTTAAGCGACCTCCGGCGCCTGAGTCGCCTGCGATGCGAGGCGAGCATGTTGCGGGCTCGGCGGGCCGGGAGGGTTCTGAACCTCTCCCGGGCGCGCTCCGCCATCTCCTTCGCGAGCATCACATGCTCGCAGAAAGAGGTGGCGGCGGCCCACGCGCTCGCGATCCGCACAAGCATATTAGCTACCTTACGTCTACTGACAAGATAGTGCAGGGGAGTGTCGGCGATTGCAGCAAGCAAAGTCCTTAAATATTTATCTCGCATCCGTAATTTCTTTGCAATTACTCCTAAGATATTCGAATAAATTATACGGTGAAAAAAAAAAGAGTAAAACAATGTGCATAAAATACTTAAAGCCTTTAAATTATTTAAAATTATATGGATGAATACCGTATTTATGTAAATAGCTTTCAGAATAATTCTTTTAATATTAAAATGGAAATAGTATGTTATCCTTAAGAGATAGACATATGACATCGCATACGCATCCGTAGACCGTAGATAAGATACACAATTTCACCATACATCATTTGGTTATAATATCTCAAAGGGTTTATGCAGCGTTTTCGTTGAAAACTCCTAGATGCCTTATTTATTTCCGACACTTCCAACAAATATCATTATATTTTAGCCAATGTATATAAAAACTTGACGAATTTTATTTTGCTATATAATTCGATAAATAGAAAGAAAGAGAAATATCTTCCTCGAGAACCACTCTAGCTATCGGTGAAAATAGTGCAATAGTTTATGAAAAGAGGTGCAGTAGTTTTTAAGTTTCTTATGAACAGACACACAGAAGCGGCGGAGGACTTTTGTTTACAATTTGTAGTTGTGTGTGTTAAGACAATTGAATAAATTTATTAAATTGCAGTGACATTATCTCGAAGTATGTAACTTTGTAGTTTTACAGGTGAATAAACAAGACTTACTAAAGAAATGTTTACTATAAAAATGTTTGAAAATTTAATTGATGTGTTGAGATTTTGTGATAAAATAATTATGTCATAACTTATTTTATAACCCTGGTTGACGATAGATACTGAATACCTTGACTGTACTGTAATGTGCAACGATACTTGCAACTGTTGCAATCGTTAATTCTCGTTAAGAATTACATAAATTTACTTCTGTCGAGTGGCTATAATGTTACTCTTGAGCCGTAACCACAGAATGAATAATAGTTGCCGTAACATTCATTTTTATAATAATTTATAATTGACAGGCGTGAGAGGCATTTATAACTTTTATGAAGGTGCGATTGGCAATGACTTAAATCGTAACTGGCAAATGATCCATCTTTTGAATACCGCACATTAAATTCAAGCAACGGTTATTAAATTAGTACTTACTATGTTTTGTATACACAATACTTCTTTAACCAATTATACGGTATAAACAGATCATGGTCAACGTTTTACTAATATTCAAGGTAAAAAAATCAAACTTTTTCCCAACACATTTATCTTGAAAAGTGTAACTTTAATGTTTACAGGTCTTATTGAAATGCTGTCGTACGTACTCTTACGACCACGGAAACAAACGTTGATTAAAAGCAACTATACTGAAATATGCTTCAACTAACTAAAGAGTAAATTCCGGTTGTATTTTGTGTGGTTGGATTTGATCCAATCGATTTTATTTTATTAATTTTAAAGAATGACAATTAAAACTACTATGATCATCATGAAGGTAGTTATGACTGGGATTGGATGCATTAAGTGTAGCATTTGGGTGAGTCCTTAGTGTATAGCAATGAACTTATTGATTTTTTGAAGGTATGACAAACCTAACTAATGAATAATAAACGTGCGACTCAACTTATTGTAAGCGGTTACTGTAGCATATGAATATTTCTGCTCTTTGCCACGTAGGAATGAAAACCGCAGGATGTCAAAAAAGAATTCAGGGATATAAGACATCAAGCACTCTAATTAAACGTACAAAATGCACTGTACGGCATATCTATACATCGATTTTAGTTACCGTCCCATTCGTCCTGAGTGGATCATGGCTTTATGTATCATATTAAGGCGTATAATTCATAACATCGTTCTTCCCTCAGGGCTACTTCGTCCACTTTCCATCTTTTATGTATAAGTATTTGATCTGCCTTATTTGACTCATGACAAGGATATCGAAGATAACACATTTTTAAGAGGGGGCTAATTCTATTGAAACTTCAAGTTGAACGTGCCATATCTGCTGATATTACATCGTTCATCAATGGTTTGTAACGTATTGACCTAACAAGTAGTTCTCAAAATGATGACCGAGGCTTTTATCGGCAGATATACTGAAGAGGGTGATTTCTGTCTTGGTGACTCGTCAACGGGGTCATAATCGGGTTTTACCACAAGATATAAGAGTATGTATTAGCACAGAAACATTACAATTGTTAGCATTGAGTTATTCCGTTATACCTCAATGATAATTAGATGCATTAAATAGAAAATTGTATAATTGTATAAAAATAGTATAACACGTAATAAATTACGATAGAATCAGACCTAGGGGTATATCATGTCAATGACAGGACATTTTAAGGCCAGATCAAGAGTATCCAGATCCGGTGACCTAGCTAAAATTATTCATGTTCGTGTTAACCCCTCCAGCTATGGTAACTTGGTAGTGTAACGGCTGGGGTTAGAACCCGCGACCTCTCTTACGCAAGTCCGATGTCTTAGACACTAGGCTGGTGCAATTTATAGTATGTATCATTGACCATTCATGATTTTTTCATGATGTGTTCAGCGTATTAAGCGATTTATTTAATCCTATCATCCTATAATCATCCCGCTCTCGCTTGGTAACCGTCTTTTTTTTTTTTACTTGCGGAAGTCCCTTCGGATATCCCCCCGCCGGCGAGCGGGGGCGGCTAAGTCTAACATCGCAATCTTAAAAGTTTCAATATGCTGTGCGAGAGAAAGTTCTGTTTGTTTTACCGCTTTGAATCTACCAACATTAATGAGATACCAGCTACCTGGTCTGGTTCGAATTGCAATAGTTTAATACTTTATGACTTCATTTAATGTACAACTTGTACAAAACTCACCGTTACACTTCCTTGACTCAATTGTGCGATAATTGTTAATATATCTGTGCTTGTACTAATACATAAATTTTAAGAACCAGGTAAATTGAGATTTCCAAATATACTAAATTGACTAGTATTATTCATACTTAACTTATCAAAACTACCTGCTTAGATGATTTACCAACAGATATCTTGTCTGGTTCACTTAGAAACGAACCAGCTCGTTGTCTGACCACTGACAACCATATAAAGCCTCATTTACACAGTAGTATTATTACGAATAATCTTCTATAAGCACATAAAATATTTCTAAATTATTATTCAGTCATAGGTCCAACACGACTCTGATATATTACAGATTTTCCACGCTAGGAAAACTGAGTGTAGACATCTGAGATTGTAGGTGAGTGCAATGACCGTAGTTGACGCTCGAGGCGCCAGTAGGTGGGGTGTGACAAGGCGTCCGTCAGCTATGATGCTCAGCGCTCAGCACGTAGTTGTGTGTAGGTTTATGGCGCTCCCACTGAAAAAGACAGGAAGCTCAGAGGTAGGAGTACCCCTCCCTAGTTAGTAACGTCTGGACTGGTTTTAAAGTGTGACAACTATTTCTCATGGTATTCTCACCTCCATTTTTAAGTAAATATAAGTAAATATATAGTAAAGATACTTATGAATATTTTACTTCTAACACATCTGATATATTCTTCATGTATTTATAAATCTTATCAATCTGCACATCCATCGCCAGAAACCGGCTACTTCCATAAAAAAAAAAGTAAGTATATTGAAATGTGCTTCAGAAAAAATGGTTTGTTGGTTTACTATCTGATTATTGAAATACTAAAAAAGTTAACAAAGATATTTATATAATTTTTTGTACTCAAGGTTCTTATTTATTATATATAATGGTATTAATAAACGCATTATAATTTGAATAAATGAACAGAATGAATATTATATTGTATAAGTATTATATTGTAAGCCTTGAATTTTTATATGTAAGGAAATATGTGTTTCTTTCTACAATAAATTTTACGTTGAAACACTATTTTAGCCGACTTTATTATCTACCAACAAAAATTTTTGGTTACGTCACGGTATTCATGAGCCCAGGACTGTCATTTTTTTCAAAGTAGCGGCTGTACTTCTCTGTAAAAAACTTGTATCAGGGTACAACCAGAAACGTCGATTACGAGAAACCAGTAAAACACTTAATTATTCACTTTTCCTTAACAATTTGTGTTAAATACCTACCTAGACAAAGAACCCAAGCGTTTAAAAACAGCAGACATGATGAAAATAATTTCCTCGTAATAAACTCAAACTAAAGGAAATCGGGAACAGAATTTAAATGCAGCTGAGTTCATTATCCGGTCGTCAAACCGATTTCAGGAACTAAGTCAAACTTGTTCGTCTGCAACGCAACAAAGTTAAACGAGTAAGGGAGCTACCCAACTAAACTTTGAGAAGCCTCTAACTTTATTATAAAGAGGGTCTGGTTTCAAATGCTCGTTGTTCTATTTAAGAACTTTGTGTATGCGATTTATAATGATAGTGTTGGGGTAGATCAGGATCCGACGTTTTTACGTTCCAGGTAAGTATTTGTACTACCAATAGGGAAATTTCACAATGATACTTTTAAGTCGCTACATATCGTGTTGTGCTGTATATGTGTGTTCTAAAGAAAAACATGTTTTTGAAAAGCCTTACAAGTTTGTGAAATAAATCTTTGTGTTTTTTTATGTTTTGTCCGTCAAATTGACTGCACCCCGCCTGATCTTAAGCGCTGAGGGGAAGTACAAAAAGTACTGGCCACCATTTTCAGAGATTGTCCCTAGAATCGTGGCCCCTACCTTTTTTTTTTTTTTATCGTGCGGAAATCCCTTCGGATACCCCCCCGCGTGCCAGCGGGGGCGGTTATGTCGGGCTTGAACCGACTAAAACCGCACGCCGTCTCGGGTCTACAGACGCCGGGGTGTAAGGTTGCCCATAGAGCATATCCCTCGCACCCCGACTGACCCTGGGCCATCTCCGGTTTCGAGATGGCCCCCTCGGGTTTGGGAACCACGGTGTCCCCGTCTTGCCCCGGTTTGGGGGAGCGGCGCTAGTCGCTCCACCGTCCTGGCCTGCTTCTGCTGGGGTGACAGGTCGTGGCCCCTACCTAGACGGTATTTTTATCTAGACGGATGCTTTTTTCGCTTTCACGCCCCGTTTATCTAACGTTTGGGTTCTAACCCAAGAACACTCCTGCCACGTGTTCCCTTTTTCCTACAAAGGAAGAAGGGAACTCGTATGTGGGTAAAGCGTTTGTTGTTTAGAATCTCCATTTCATGTATAAGGTTTCCTTTTATAATTATGAGTACACTAGGAACAGCCAAAGTTCAGATAAAATCTGTAGAAATAAGCAGTTTTTGAAGGCTTCTATTGAATTTTACTTTATCCAAGTTTTGATTTTTTTCTTCAATAGAAACCTACCTAAATAAAGTACACAATACGACTTCAAAAAGAAATCAAAAATGTGTTGTACGCCATAAGCACGAACGCTGTACGAGCGTTTAGTTGAAAATTATAACACACTAATTTACCTGTGGGTAGGGTGCGGTGTGCGCCCGATTTTCATTTTCAAATTGTAGAGCCTTACAGTAGACAATGGCCCATGATGGGGCATGTGCTATGGTTGGAATGCAGTGGCGCGCGATGGGCTATATTGTGGCGTGCAATCGGGATGTTGTTGGTTTTTGTTTTCTTTGTTTCTATGGTGACATGCGATCGTTTCGTATATTAGAAAAATTTCATTTAGCAACGCGTAGTGCTAGAGCGTGTCAAGTAGATCATGTAAAGGTTGTGCTATATTTAGCGTGATTACCTAAGTGGTGCCAAAAGAATAGAGCTGGGAATGTGTTAGTGCAAATAGTAGCTTACTACTGAACCGAAAACTTTACTGAGTATACTAGAGCACTGTGCTAAACTTTAGTGTAGTCGGTGAACTACTGTAAAGTAGGCACCAACTTTAATTTGTGATAAGTTAACGCATCATGCAAAACGCCAATGCATATTAGTTTGAGTTCCAATTGCACGAATTAAAGTCTAATTAATGGCTGAAATATGTATAATTAAGCGTTCTTATGTTATTTATAGCCTCTAATACTCCTCGATCGATGGATATTATTTGTGGTTTATGCTAGTCATATTACGGGTAGATTGTTATTGGACAAATTGTAAATTGGGAAAAATTGCAGTAAGTAGGTCGCAAAAATATTAGTTAGGGAAGCCGCGAGTCAGAACTACATGTTCGAGTTCTCCAGTTCAAAATTATTTAACCAATTGATCTGATCAATGGGCGCGTATAGACAGTCAATATCGCGATCCTGTGAATATGTATTGTGTTGAGGATATTGATGTGCAAATACAATTCGTACTACCTTTATTATTGGATCACGGTACTGGATCGCGATATTTATAGACTGTCTAATCTATAAAGGCGGCCTAATGGTACAAAACCCGAAATTTGATTAGGCACGTCGGGCAGTGAGAGTGAGAGTTCGGCAAGGTCGACTTACTTTGTAAAGCGTTCTTCCTATCGCACTGCTCACCTATAGTTTGACATTTTTTATAAAGCCGTAATAGCTAGTTGTGGTTATAAAAATGTGAAAACTATAACTTCGTTTTATGTAAGTAGCATAAAAATCTCGGCTTCAGTACATGAGGTTTCCGGTGCAATTCCTGGCCTTGGCAGATTGTAAGCTTTTCAGTTAAGAAAATGTCAGTAGGAGCACGATTGACCGATTAACAGTAATAAGGCTCGGCCCTGATTACACGGCAGCAAATTCTCTAGCTAGGTAGTGAAATATGGGTGTATAAAATATTTTGTCTATTTAGGTCTGTAATAAACAAGTATATGAATGTTTACAAAAAGAGTAAACTAGTCCATCAAATACTTCAAGTACTTTAATAACATGCCGTATTGTCTGTTTGAGGAATTTCCTACCATGTTCCTCATAAAGGCATAATTCTATTGACAAGCAAGATAGGATTCAACAAAAGGTTCCATGTAAAGTGAGCTGTTTGGATGTGTAGAGAGGACAATATATTAGGTAGGATACGGACCCAATAACATGGTCTATACGGCTATACCTAACTACCCTCAGGCTGATATGAATCTATTTACATTGCTTACATATAATATACAAACTGCCTTACATTGTTCATTCCATGGAGTATTTGTTAAAGATGAAAATCATAATGACATATTATAGACATGACGTCAATAATTATGTCGCCGTATAAATATGTATTTTAAGATGTTGTCTCCGCCGATAAGGCGCCGGTATTGTCTCAAGGATTTTCTTAGAATTTTAGCTTTTAAGGTGATAAGTACACATTGTGTCTGGTGGTAAGCTTTTATCATTGCTTATTAATAGTTACGTCACAACGGGCCTATTAATGATGAACTAAATGTTGCCAGCGGAAAATTGCTATTTTCTGAAACAAATGTCTCTCTCAGTCCGACTTGTGACTTTGCGACTTAATGTTATAAATATGAAAGTTTGTGAAGATGTTTGTAAGTTCGTAACTCAATTACGCTCTAGCGACTGAACGGATTCTTAAAAAAAAAACTTATCTTATGAACCTTCTTAAATCTTATGAACTGAATGCAGCGCCACCTTAGTGCAATTGTACACAATAAGTTAATTAAGTTGTTTTGCATCACATTCGGATAAACGGTACGGCAACGCATTGAATACGAGTAAAAACTATTTTTATATAAATTATCAGTTTATTCATGAAGCAAAATCAGCAGGTCCGAGGTCTACTAATTATAATATCAAACTTAACGAGGATCTAGTTTATAAAGTACTTAGTGCACTAGTGCTATTTCCTAATATTCAGAATACTTAATTTATTGTTGGTATACCATTTTTAAACATAACTGTCCCACTTTCAATAACCATTTACCATACACAAGGACTATCAACTGATGAACTCAATCGCCAAGTAGGTAAAATATTACAAATGTTCAAGTCGTCTTAAAAGGCAGTGTGAACCATTTTGTATTTACACCGTGTTAAACAATGTCATTCAACGTTGGAAAATGTGAGTGGCTGACAGACTCAGAGTCATAATTGGAAAACACGCTGGACGGTGGCGGCGTCCCACATGTTGACGTCATCGCTGTCCAACCGGTTTCGAACTGTGCATTCATAAAACGTTCATAAATGGAACGGACATGTCAGAAATTCTGTGTTAATGTCAGTGTATTTTAGAACGAATATCTTGATTTGGCTATAGAAAGGAAATTAGAATTCTAAACTAAGAGCACGTCTCTTATTAGAGGTTCCAATCTTAAAGATTAAGACTATTAAATGATCATTTCATTTAAATGAGAAACGTACCTACTGATTTGCTTTTTTAATTACTATTAAGCTCTAGCTAACCCGTCCCGGCTTCGCACGGGATGATTCCGTTGCCGTGCAAGCAATTAGTTGGTAAAGATTTAACGCAATCGAATGAACCGTACAGGAGCCCATACAATACGAACAAATAAATAGACAAACATTCACGCTTGATTCCTCATATATTTAATAGTTTGCCATCCACTCTGCTAAATAGTAGTGTCACAAAAAGAACATTTAAAAAAAAAGACTAAGAAGTTTCTCTTGGATTGTATAAACATATATTAATATGTAATATAAATATGAGCATGTAGGTATAATATGTATACATATATGTATGTGTATATGTTTGTATATGTATGTATGTATGTATGTATGTAAATATGATTTGTAGATATTTGTAGGTATGAAATTGTGTGTATGTGTATGCATGTGTATATACTTAAATACGTATATAATTAAATAAACATAATAGATATGAGTAGGTAATAGAATAATGAAAGTAAGAAAATAACATAATTGTTAAATTAACGATAGCTGCATTTGCCAACAAACTGCAATGCAGTTTGGCGGTGGTAAAATTAAGAATTTTGTAATTTGTTACCTACGTGAATAAACGCTTTCATTTCACTTCATTTATTTCATTTCATTTAATATGCGTATATACTACATTTTCTTGACGACCTACGTGTATACAAAAATAACCAATTTCAATTCCCCAGGGGTATAATATAATTCCCCGTTAAGATTTAACGAATATTGAAACAAGACTCAACGTTTAATACTCAATACTCAATATTTATTTGTATTCCATTATATACTACAGTTGTCAGATAAAAAATAACTTTCTTAAAACAAGCTTTTAGTAAAACAAACAATAGTACTAAAACGCAATTAGCAGACAGAGAAAAAACTTGCGCGATTTAAGCTTTTGAAATCAGAACAACCCTTGCATAAATTTATTATTTTCGTTTTAGTAAAAAATATTTTTTTAATAAAAGCTTAACAGCTAAGCTAAAGAGTTTGAAATAAAACTATTTTCAACGCATTCTATGGCGATTTATTTGATGTTATTTTATTTACGTTGAACCCGACGTTTTGGTTGCTTTTCAGCAGCCATGGTCACGAGGAGACTATAGATACGATAGAATCCGTTAATAATAATCTTATTTCAATGTGTGACATTCGCGTATCATGTTAAACAGTTTTTTTATTAACTATTTAAACTTTTTTTAGTTTTATTAAATGGTCTCTGTATGTGCACACTTTGGTCATGTAGGACCAGAGTGCGCGCCAAAACAGGCAAAAGAACTCAACACAAAAAGTCTATCTTGTTTAATTCCTGACCACCTACTGTCTCCAACTTTAGACATTGGATATCATGGATCATCAGAGTGTTTACTACGACAAAACAAAGAACCCAAACTCGAGTGGTTTAACTTGTTTAGTTTACAAGTTCCTATGACCACCTTCCCCCTTCATCATCAGACCCTGAATACCATAAATGTAAACCAGAGACTTTCTCAAGACAAAAAATGAGACCAAAAAAGGTTTATCTCGTTTAATTTAGGAGTTCATATGGCCACCTTCCTACTTCATCATCAGACCAGCTCCATGGTATCATATTAATGCATTGTCATCCAAACTAAACGTGTATGCAAAATTCCATACTAACTGGTTGAGGAAAACTGCTTCAAATTCAGAGGCAAGATATAACAAGCAATAACGTACATACTCGTACATACACACATACATACAGAGCAAGTGAAATAACATAACATAACATAACATAAACTCACGCCTATATCCCCGAAGGGGTAGGCAGAGGTGCTAGCACCCACGTTTCGCCAGTTTATGTTTAGGTCCCAATGTAATAGGTGGCGAGCCTATTGCCATTAACCGGGCACTTATAAACCTGCGATAAATACACACATAACTTCGAAAAGCATCGAAAAGTCATTGGTGTGTGCCATGGTAATACCTGGGATCGAACCCGAGACCTCGTCTCAGCAGTCCTTTACCCATATCACTAGGCTACCGCGGCTATTCACTAACAATTATGGATCCTGTCGATCACGGCTCAATGTTTGAAGAGAGGAATAGCTCATAATACTTATAATTATATAATTTATATCAGTTAAGGATCTTATTGTTTGGTTTCTTTTTTAAAGTATTACCCATGGATTCTTATTTTTAATTTTATTTCATTATATTTATGATGTAATTGAACTTAAATCCTATTTATTACAAAAGTTGTATTCAAAATAGGATTTAATTATAGTCAATAATTGATCAAATACAATACAATTGTACTCTATAGTATGTCAAAATTATTCATGCATGTACATTATACAATCTTGAATTACATTTATACATTACTAATTTCATCATTATTTCATGAATGTCATCATAATATGCACACGCTTACAAATTAGAGTGGATAATTTCATGTAAATGTCAAAATAAAACTTAATGTCAATTTCATACGCAAATTACACTATACATACATAAACAGGGTTCATCCAATGCAAATCATTATTATTGTATATTCCATATCGGTTTAATATAAAATGTCATTTTTTATTTGGTATTTTTAATTGATTAATTATTTATTGCATTTTGTGTATTATTTTTGTTTTAATAATGGTTTATTTAGGTGGAAATTTATTCAATGTATTTAGTTTCCATCTTCCAAGTTTTCTTGTATGCTGTAAAGCTTTTACTTAATAGGAAGTTCTTTAGCTAATTTACAAAAATGTTAAATTTCTCTTCTTTTTTTTATGGGGTCAGGTAATTGTTGTACACTTTTATTAACCTGGGACCCGAAGAATGCATTGGCAGCTTAGAGAAAGGCAGGTTCAGTCTATTTTTGTGTATCAGTGTATACCTTTTTTTTTTTTTTTTTTTTATTTCATCGTGCGGAAATCCCTTCGGATACCCCCCCGCGTGCCAGCGGGGGCGGTTATGTCGGGCTTGAACCGACTAAAACCGCACGCCGTCTCGGGTCTACAGACGCCGGGGTGTAAGGTTGCCCATAGAGCATATCCCTCGCACCCCGACTGACCCTGGGCCATCTCCGGTTTCGAGATGGCCCCCTCGGGTTTGGGAACCACGGTGTCCCCGTCTTGCCCCGGTTTGGGGGAGGGGCGCTAGTCGCCCCACCGTCCCGGCCTGCTTCTGCTGGGGTGACAGGTGGCCTCACCCACCACCCCCAGGCCTGCGCTCATGGAGGACGGAGGTCGTTAAGCGACCTCCGGCGCCTGAGTTGCCTGCGACGCGCGGCGAGCAAGTTGCGGGCTCGGCGGACCGGGAGAGTTCTAAGTCTCTCCCGGGCGCGCTCCGCCACCTCCTTCGCGAGCATTACATGCTCGCAGAAGGAGGCGGCGGCGGCCCACGCGCTCGCGCTCCTCACCATTGCCGCAATCATGCTGCCGAGCGAGAGGACTCCCACCCCGATGGCTGCCACGAGGTCACGCCTCGGCGCCTCCCACGCCGGGCAGTCCGCCAGCGTGTGCAGCCCTGAGTCCTCGCTCGCGTCGCAGTGATGACACTCAGGCGTTGGCTCCTTCCTGAACCGATGCAGGTGGTCCCCGAAGCACCCCTTCCCTGAGATCACCTGCGTCAGTCGGTAGGAGAGGCTTCCGTGTCGCCTCTCCAGCCAATCCTCCATGATGGGCCTTACCGCCGCTATTGCGGCGTGCCCTGCGCTTGGTTGCCCAAGTCGTTCCTTCCACTCCACCACGATGGCCTGGCGGAGCTGGGACTGCACGGCCTCGATTTCTCGAGGCTCGGGGTTCCATCCCTGCTCCCGCGCCTCCTTTCGCCACTGGTACAGTTGCGAAAGGGCTCTCGCTTCCAGGTCCCATGGCGGAGTTCCGGCAAGGAGACTCGCCGCCTCGAAGGAGATCGTGCGGTACCCTCGGATGACCCTGATGGCCAGAACCCGCTGCGGAGCGCGCAGCATCCGCACAGTTCTGGTCCTCAGGGCCTCCGCCCATATTGGGCACCCATACAGGGCCATGGACCGCACGATCCCCGCGTAGAGTCTCCTGCAGGAGTCATCGGGCCCCCTCATGTTGGGCAACAGCCGAGCCAGAGCAAGAGCTGTGCCCTTCAATTTGGGGGCCAGACTTCGGATGTGCTCTCCGAAATCCCATCGGCCGTCGAGCACGAGCCCCAAATATTTCATTTGGGGCTTGATGCCGATGCGATTTCCTCCCACGATGAGACTGGATCCCTCGGGTGGCTTGCTCCGAGGCCCATGGAAGAACAGGGCCTCGGTTTTATGCAGGGCCACCTCGAGACCCAGCCGCCGGATCCGCCTAACGACTTGGGCAACCGCGGTCGTGGCCTTTCGGGTCGCTTCGCGGTACGTCGCCCCGCACGCCGTCACGAGCGTGTCGTCCGTCGCACGTGACGGCGGCACCGCCTACGAGCTCACCGCGAAGCACCCAGTCGTATCCGATGTTCCACAGGAGCGGCCCCAGGACCGATCCCTGTGGAACACCGCACGACATTTCACGCCGACCGAGACCGGTCACGGTTGGGTAGATGACGGCTCTCTCCGTCAAATACGCCCCGACTATGCGGCGGAGGTAGAGAGGCACTTCGTGATACACGAGCGCCTCCCTAATGCAACTCCAGGGCAAGGTGTTGAACGCGTTGGCGATGTCCAGGGACACCGCCAACATCACCTCACCCCGGGCTACTGCATCCTCCGCCAGAGCCCTCACGCGCATGATGGCATCCACGGTGGAGCGCCTCTGGCGGAAGCCATATTGGCCATCCGGCAGGTCCGGCCCCACTCTTGAGAGGTGCTCGACGAGGCGCTTCGCAATTACTCTTTCAAAGAGCTTGCACACCTCGTCGAGCAACACTATGGGCCGGTAGGCGGACGGCGAGTCGAGACGACCACCAGTAGACCTGACCCCTCGGATTATAGGGCGGAGCCCTAGGCATCGCCGCGTCACAGACACGGGTCATGGCCTCCCGGAACCACTCCGCCTCATCGTCTATGCAGACAGGCCTGTCCGGCGCAGGGGCCCAGGCCTGTACGATGGCGGCTTCCAGGAGGAGCTCCCGATCAAGTCGCCTAAGCGCCCAACGTGGCTCGGGTGGAGCCGGTGCAGCCGGCGCGTCGCTCGCAGGGGGGGACACGTCAAACCGAATGTATCGGTGATCCGAACTTGTGTCCTCCCCCAAAACGACGCGCCAGCCCTGAACACGTCGCGCCAACGAGGGGCTCGCGAACGATAGGTCCACGATGGAGCTACCCCTCGAGGTCACGAACGTGTCCACGGCTCCCCGATTTAGGAGGACTAGGCCGAGTCGTGCGGCCCAGTCCACCAGTGCCCTGCCTCTATGCCCCGTCGCGCCCCTTTCGTGTCGGGAACCCCAGGCATACGACCAGGCGTTGAAGTCCCCGAGCACAAGGACCGGACGGGGCTGGCAGGCATTGACAACGACGGCCAGCTGACGGAGCCACTGCTCATATGCAGCTTGGTCTCGGTTCGGCGTGATATAAGCGGCCACGACCGCTATGTCGCCAACCGCTGCCGCCACGCAGCCGGGTCCCCTTGCAACGACGGCAAGAGGGGGGCTGCCGGCGGCAGGGTTGTGCACCAGTGCCGCCGACCCATCCAGCGCGGTTTCCCAGGTAGGCCCGAGGAACCGGTGGGTGTATGGGTCGGCGACAGCGGCGACATTTATGGCCCACTGTGCCATGCTCTGGCGCAGAAGGTCCTGAGCATGGGCACCGTGGCCAACGTTCACCTGCAGGATGCGGAGTTGAGGATCCATTATGGAACCCCCATCTCCGCATCCATGCGAACTAGGGGCGGAAGGCCGGCCTCCCGGCTTCGGCTCCCCTCCGGCGCAGGCCTTGCTGCCAACCCTATGGTCAGCCGGCTTGCCCCCCGCTGCACATCTGAAGCAGTGCAACGGGGCGCTACACGTGCCGGCCTTATGACCGGGCTGGCCACAGCGGAAGCAACGGTCACCCGCCGTTACCTCCGCCGTGCAGTGCACCCCCACATGGCCCACCGACAGGCACCTGAAGCACCTGGCCGGTCGGGCCTGCAGGAGCCGCGCCCGCGCCCGTCAGCGACCTTTTGGGCCGCCGCGATAGGGCAGCCGATAACTGCTGCCCCCTGTCCACCGCGGCCGAAGCGTATAGCTCCGGCCTTAATTGTGTCCGGGGAGCAGTCCCCGGCCTCCGCCACGGCGAGCCTGAGCTCTTCTGCCGTGACGGAGTCGTCCAGGCCCGTAATGCGCACTTCTGCGCATTTAATGGGCCTGGACACCCGGACGTCGGCTGCGTCCAGCGACTCCCTCAGCCGAGCCGCTAGGGCGTCGGCCTTGGGGCCACTGGCGGCGCCAGGGACCTCGAGAAGCCGGGCTCCCGTCCGTGTGCTCTTGCACCGGACACCCGGGATCTCGAGGGCTTTCAAATCGACGTTGGCCTTAACTTTGGCCAACACCTCGGCATACCCCATGCCCCTACCCGCTGCCTCCGCCGTCAGGGTGACGACGACGGCCGTGGTACGAGGGGCACGGAGCTTCCCCGGCGCTGTCTTCGCGGCGGCCGCGGCCTTCCTGGCCTTCTTGGCGGCCTTCTTGGCGGCCTTCCGCCTCTTCTTGTTGGCTCCAGCCACCTCCCAGCCCCCTTCCAATGGGGTGGAGGTAGCCGGAACCACGGCTGGGGCTGGGGCTGGGGCCAGGGCTGGGGACGTCTTCCCCTTGCCCTTCCCCTTGCCTTTGCCCTTCCCCTTACCCTGAGCGGGAGGGGGCTGAGTAGCCGGCTCCGGCAGGGTCACAACTGCACGCGCAGCCGGGCGGGTGGGGCCCCTCTTGGCTACAGCCGAGTAGACGGCCGCTGGTGGCGCCAGAGGTGGACGGCGGATGGAGTCCATTAGGGCCTCCATCCGACACATCATCCTCTCCTCCAGCGCCTCCATGTAGGGGAGCCAGGACTCCGCCGGCGGTGCCCTCGGCTGTGCCGGCTGCTGGACCGGTTGCACCGGCCGCTCCGGCCGCGCCGACAGCGCAGGCTGCGCTGACCGACTCGCGGACGAGCGAGTCGCGCGCGCCGGCTCCGCCGGTTGCGCCCGCTGCGCCGTTTGAGCCGAGCTCGCCATCCCCCTCTTGAGCTCTTCGACGGCTGCAGCTAGTCGAGCCGTCTCCCGACGGGACTCGGCCAGCTGCGCCGCCAGGCCCTCATTCTCGGAGGCGATGTCGAGCACAATGCTCAACATCGCCTCTTGCTCAGGGTTTGGGGACCCCTGGAAGGACGCGGTCACCGTCTGTAGTCTCTCCATGAGTGACCGCGTCCTCCCGCATGGCTCCGACACCGACACCGCTGAGGTGGAAGGCCTCGGCGGTGAGCTCGGGTGGATTGTCCAGCCCTCACGCCACCCCGCGCCCCTCGGCGGCCAGCAGCCACTTTGGATGCCGGCTTCGAGGCCTCGTCACTACTGGAGGAGGAGGTCGTCCCGGTGAGGGTAAAATCCTCGTCCGAAACGTCCTCCCCCGCCCGAGCCTTTGCGCGCCTCCTGCGCTTGCGGGTCCGCGGCACGCCCAGACCCGCCGGGCTACTCGCCCTGCTTCTCTCGTTGGCGGTGTCGAATTTCTCCGACACCGCCGAGGTGTTTAGCGCTACCTCCGCGCTTGATTGCTGCGCGATCTCCGCGCAGACTTCGTCATTTTCGTCGTCCTTTGTCATTGCCATTTTCGTTGTGGTTAATCGATCCTTTTTCATATTTTTAATATTTATGTAAGCCATAGTATATCCCACGAGTGTGGGGGAAAGGTGGTCCATCCAGGCGGTGCCCCCTGCACCTGGATAAGCCTATATACTATGGAGGTCGGCTGGTATCCATAGGTTTTTACGACTTGGCTGTCGGGTGTTATAGACTTTTCCTTGTCGTGGGCCGGCCAATAAAGGCAAGCCCTCCGGTCAGCAAGTTCACGGCGTACCCTTCTGGAGCCACCAGTCAGGTCGTTGCTGATCACCTGCCGATTACGGAACGCGAGAGGATGGCTAGTCCTCTCTCACCGGCGGCGGCACAAGTGCCCGTCGGCCCCTGCGTTAGCAGTGGGCCAACCCGCCCCTGGATCCCCCAGGACCCTATGGTGGCCTCAGCCACAAACACCATCGCCCATCCTGTCTCCTCTGAAAGCAGAGGAGTACGGAGAGCGATGTGTTCCCGCCACGTTGGGTATTCGCCGACGATCAATGCCAACCCCATGAAGGGGAAGCCATTGACCGCCGCCCAGGGTGTACCGGCCGCTCCGGTTCCGTTCCCCCCGGACTGCAGCGGGATCGGAGTCGGAACGACACTCGAGGAGGTTACCCAACACACACCCCCCAGTATCAGTGTATACCTAGTTTGTATGTTCTCACGTGGTCGAGGTATTTTTCGACAAAGTTACATATTTCCAAAATATATAATATGCTTGGCAATGTAAATATTTTTAGGTTCTGGAAATGGGGCTATCTGGAAATATATTTACTAAAATTCGTATTAGTTTTTTTTTTGTTGAGTAAATATAGTATCTTTACTATTTCCCCACAAAATGACGCCATAGGTCTGTCGAGAATATGCATAGGCAAAGTAGTTAACCAGAGCTGTCCCCAAATCAGTAATCTTCTTGACTTCACTTAGAGCGTAGGAGAATTTTGATATTTTGACTCTTACCTTTTTGACTTGCGATTTCCAGGTTATGTTGGTGTCTAATTTTAGACCAAGTAGATTGTACCCTTTAACCACCTCCATCTTAATATTATCAAAATTGAAATCTATAGCAATTGGCACCTTTTGATGAGGGTGGAAGGGCATTATTTTTGTCTTGCATAATTTATTTCTAAATTATGCTCAGCCCCGCTTCTTCATAATTGAATTTAATTTCTCATCTAGGTTTATGTTATTTTCACACATGACGAGTAAAGAGATATCATCCGCTAATAATACACAATAATCTTAATAATAAAAATTTCGCACTAATAAGAAAGAGTGTTTATTAACTGTTTGAGCTCACGAACCGTGAAATATAATAGAAAACTAATACCTACTCATATTCGGTAAAACAAGCACAGACTCTAGAGAAATCTTTTTTTTCTTGTTTATTTTTCATATTTTGCTATGAAAGAACATAGTGAAGAGACGACCCGTGACATAAATCCATTACATGGTCGGAGTCAGTTGTTATCCTTTTAATAATATTTGATTTGTTATAAATATTTATAATAGCATTAGTGTCCCGCCGCTCATGGAGGATTTCCTCCCTAACATGACATGTCGGGCTTGATGTGTTCATTCCGTGCGAGTGCTGATCCAGGCATATAGGAGTCACGGTGAAAATATGGATCGTGGGTGGGAGTAACTCTCACTTGACTGGTCTAATAGATTTGTAAGGCATATTTTTACTCAGATACTAACAACTCGCCCTCGCTTCTCTTCGGTTTATATGACTTTTATTTGTAAATTAAATCACATAATATTAGCCTATCACCATTAGCAATCATGTTCCTTTTTTTTTTTTTTCGTGCGGAAATCCCTTCGGATACCGCCCCCGCTGGAGAGCGGGGGGTCTCCAGCGGGGGCGGTTATGTCGGGCTTGAACCGACTAAAACCGCACGCCGTCTCGGGTCTTAAGGCGCCGGGGTGTAAGGTTACCCATAGAGCATTTCCCTCGCACCCCGACCGACCCTGGGCCATCTCCGGTTTCGAGATGGCCCCCTTACTTGCTCTCCACTATGCCATCTGCTAGTCAGAGGGACACGTGGAAAGCTTCCGAACAGCCCTCAACAGGGCCGTCCTCGCCTCGGTCGGAGTTGGCCGTAGGCGGCAGCGTCTCTCCCACCCTAGGAGAGAGGCGCTGCCGTCTCCGTTGCCCAGGGTGCACCGCGTGGAGGTCCCCAACCAAGCACCCCAGCAATCATGTACCTTTTTTATTTAAATAATTTTTCCAATTAGTATAATCCTCAACTATAAACATACTCACAAAATAATTGGGTCTCTCTCTTAGTAAATTAAGAGAAAATTTATTTAGATTATTCAGATATAGAACGAGAATGGGTTGATTTTTGCGTGTGCACTTTTAGTTTGTCTATATAGTTTAATATAAAACGAGCGCGACGAGTCCGCAGTAGAAGGTGAACTAGTTTATTTTCGCTTTGTGACTGTGACCCTTGCCTTTAAGTGTATTTATTTCAATCTCTGCTTATGATACAGTTTTGAAATGAAAAATGTCTAGTTGTGATTTACAACGGATTTTTGTAGCATTTACATGTTTGGATTTAAGATCTTGGAGCCGGAGAGTTGTGGTGTGGATTATGTATATATAGAACGAATGACAAATGAAGTAAATGACGAATTTAAAGGTCGCATTTGAAAAAAATAACAGGTCAAACGCACTCGCAATATTAGTAATAATGGGATAATATTTTGTATATTTTTAAATGTATTTTTATGTACAAATATAGATCAATTATATGGTATATTTAAGAATAAAGGAAAAATTAATACACTGTATTATCACGTAATATCAGTTGTATGAATGGTATCATTCCCACACATGTAGTAAAACGAGATGTGAGTCTGTTTTTTTTTTCATGTTTCTCTAGATTGTTCTTACTAGTTCAGCCTTAATTCGTTCAATTGACATATGATAGGCACTATAAATGAAACATCGAATATATAAACATTTAACCTGCGGTTTCTGAATTCGATAGAAGATATTTTATAGGGTACAAGCATGTATATGTCGTACACCGCACTTCATACCAGACAATACAATGGAATTGCAATTGTAGGTATTTGTGCCTACTAGAAACCAGATATTAATTTTGATATATGTGACTAAAATAATGTTGAGCGTTTCATTTGCCTTGATTATTTTCCAGTATAACAGGTCTCTCTGTTAACGGATATACGGATAACGTTTTTAGTAAAAAGTAGACAGCAGACTAGTGTCAAAATAAGACAGTTTTAGAATAGGCTCTGACGCTTCAGTCAAGAAGTCCAATATAAAAAATCCGTTCCCGCAGGGGGAACGTACAGGTAGATTTCGTGAAGCAATTAATATTATTTTATATAGAGATCTATGGACTTTAAACAGTTTAATTTTTTTTTCTCGGAAACGGTAACTTTTAGCGAAAAACTTTTCCGACATTAATTTTAGACTTAAAAATGGCCTATCGATTAAAAATGTTTCCGACAGCAAGAATGTTCACCGGCTAGAAGTTATGATTTTTTTCCCGAAAAATTTTGGTTTTTCTCCCCTCCACTTTTAGTTAAAGTTTTAATCTTATAGGTTTATATTAAAAGTTGTTGGTATTCATTAAACGTAGCGAGCCGAAGGCGAGCGAAGCGTCTTTCTCCACAAATCGGGTTTTCGCGTGAAACCATACTCCTCCTAGACGGCTCGACCGATTTTGACCAAACTTGGCACGGTTATCAAGCTCAGTTTGCTGAGTGTCTCTATGGGTCGAAAGTTGATGTCCGACGTACCATCGAGGAATAATCACGGAAAAACCAAATCAATGGAAAAAGTCGACCGGTCACGTTGACCTATTGTTGAATAGGCAAATCTCGCTACGCTTAAGTTTGGGTTGATTGCGAAGCTGGTAACCGTCCTAGTGTATACTATGGGATAAAATTAGAACGGTTCGAATATCTTTCATGGAACGTGAAATTGTGAGGAAAAACTGATTTCACAAAAAGTGCGGCCCTACCGTCCCCTGAGGCCGGATTCCACCAATTCACGAACTTAAACTAAGTTTACACCCAAGCAATTATTGACCGCAGTTTGAAAGCGATCGGGGCAAAAATGAGACCGTGAGAGTGCCGCAAATTTTGGGAAGTGGAACCATACATATATATATATATATATATATATATATATATATATATATATATATATATATAGTCTGAGGAAGGGTGACCATTATTAACACATTGTTAAAAATTTTAAATTTTAGGTAGATTTCGATGAAATCGATCTACCTATTGGTTTCTTGACTACTGTCGAATTTTTAAAAAATTTCTTCATAGGAGGTCTAGTTATGACCCCCTGAGTCCGAAATGACCACTGGTCAAAAAGTTTATATAGGTATATATATATATATATATATATATATATATATATACCTATATAAACTTTTTGACCAGTGGTCATTTATATATATATATATACCTATATAAACTTTTTGACCAGTGGTCATTTCGGACTCAGGGGGTCATAACTAGACCTCCTATGAAGAAATTTTTTAAAAATTCGACAGTAGTCAAGAAACCAATAGGTAGATCGATTTCATCGAAATCTACCTAAAATTTAAAATTTTTAACAATGTGTTAATAATGGTCACCCTTCCTCAGACTGACTAGGCTAGTATTGCTTAATTGCAATGTGTTAACCTGCTCGGTTATCACTTAGCCGCGAGCCCTCGAGCTTTCAAGTACATGATATAATTTTATAGATTCTTGCGATTAAGATAAAAATTATACGTCAAAGTTCGTTTTCTTCTTTACTATCTGGTGAAACACTCTGATCGTCGAGATCAATCTAAAAGCACCTCAAATAGAATTAGCACTCCATTTGAGACCCTTGCCTTGAACCATGATGATGTATTTAGCTAAAACAGTTAAGTGAAAAAAAATAGATATTACATTAATAAATCAATTTTATTTACAACTTTTTTAACGTCGTAACTGAAACCTTCAGCTTATAAGAAGGCAAATAATAGCAGCCTAGGTCACTGAATGTTTGTGGACAATATTTCGACCAATGCAAAGAATAAATTTACATGATTTTTAACTGTGTCAGATCTTTTGTATTTTTGTCGGTAATATTACCCATATTAAAATGCTTTAAATGTTCATGTAAAAGAATAATTTCTCTTGAAGATAAAAACATAAAAAACACATTTTGGACATTACAGCAAGTAATGTCCAAAATACACTTTCAATCGCTGTCCTGTAAAGCAGTGATTTTGCAGAATTATCATAATTCGATTGATAGGCGATTTACTCTTTTTGAAACTTAAAAAAAGCTTCAAACTGTATTTCTTTCAGTTCTGCATTCAAATGTAATGGTTTTAAATTATGATGGCTAAATCAACTAGAATAATAATACCTAATAATTAAAAAATATTAATTCATATACCGTTATTCAGTAACTATATCGACTTGTCGGTGAGGTCCCATACCAAAGATAATCTAATAATTGCCCATACGCCCAACATGTTAAATCTATACTTTTTAATCTATACCGACCTATCACAAACGAAATAGGCACATAAATAAATAAGACAAGTACAGAAATAAATATTCTTAAAAAAGCTAAAAATACGTGTCTACTTTCAACGGCTGCCATTTTTTTTATAAAGTACAAATAATTCTGACACCAACGATATTTGACATTTCAGGTGAATTAAATAACTAAGAATTTACCTAATAAGGAGTCAAGTTTAAAATGAAGAATTTGCGAATAGTTTACTGAATTTAGAGAGTGGAGAGAGTGGACTTGTGTATTGAGCATACAGTTGAACACAACACAGCACTAACATTCCCATAAGGAAAAGATAAACTGGATTGAGGGAAAAATGTAGCGTTACTGTTGGAAAACTGCTGTCCCCATACATTGACAAAGGTGGCGGTCAGTTTACCATATTAATATTAATTCCGTTTCTAATAAATGGAGCATATAAAATAATCTTTGATAAATTTAAGAAAAAATGAAACAATCCATAAATACTTTTTTAATTCATATTTTTTATCATTCATAAGATAAAATAATCGACTATAAACATCGCGTCGATACGAGCGAGAATCCTTACTTTGTACCCACAGATAACTTGTTCAAATCGGTTTGTCTCCTTAGGTAAGTGCTATTTCCCCCGCGTGGTCTTCGGCCCTGGCCCCCCGCGCCTTATACGTGACATGTCACGCACACATAGCTGTGCGTGTAGGTGTTTCCGCGCAACGACTTGGTTTGAAGAATTCATTCTGCACGTAAGTACTATATATATTAGGTGATATACCTATATCACAGAATATATATAGTACTTAATTACTAAGCTACCAACGATAGAATTGATTTAGCCATTGTTGATGGGTAGTTGTAAAAATGAGGTTATAGAATTTTTTCCGAATATTGCTCTAATTATTGCATAACTTTCAGTTCTGTATCATCGTCAAGTTCATGTAGGTTTTGAAATAAAACTATTTTAAACGGATTCTATCGCGATTTATTTTGATGTTATTTTATATTTGAGTCTCCTCGTGACCATGACTGCTGAAAAACAACCGAAACGTCGGGATCAATGTAAAATATAAAATAACATCAAAATAAATCGCGATAGAATCCGTTAAAAATAGTTTTATTTCATCTAAGAAACTTGGAGTGCTCAACAGGGCGAAGCAGTACTTCACTGCGGAGCAAAGACTTCTTCTTTATAAGTCGCAAGTCCGGCCCCAGATGGAGTAGTGCTGTCACCTTTTCGCCGGAGCACCTAGATAACTTGACCCGTTCGACTCGGTGCAAAGACGGGCGCTGAGGATCGTCGACAATCCCATACTTACAGGCAGTGTAGAACCTATTAACTTCAGGAGAGATTTCGCCTCCCTGTGCGTTTTCTACCGCCTTTATAATGGGTTGTGTTCAGAGGAATTATATGAAATGATGCCCACGACCACATTCTATCATCGCACCGCTCGCCACAGACAGGGATTTCATCCTCACACGTTGCGACCAGAAACGGTGCGTACAGTTAGGTATGAAAGGCACTTTATTCCGCGCACCCTCAGGCTGTGGAATGATCTCCCTGCTATGGTTTTCCCAAGCGACTACAATATGGGGTTCTTCAAGAAGGGCATTAGAAGATTTTTGCATGGTCGGCAGCGCGAGTGTTGCGCACGCTTCCCATCAGGTGTAAAAAAAAAAAAAATTGGGTAAAATGTAATAACGCAGTTAATTACGACTTAATCTCGGTTTCTATCGTCAGTGAAATCCATTCTAAGAAATATTATAGTAACACCCACACACATAAGTAGGTACATGTCTTCTTTAGTCGGTGCAAGCCCGACATAACCGCCCCCGCTGGCCGGCGGGGGGGTATCCGAAGGGATTTCCGCACGATAAAAAAAAAAAAAAAAAAAAAGGCACATGTCTTCTAGCTAAAAAATTAAACACAGGAAGAAATAAAGAACCAGATTCATAGACCGCACTAACATTTATTAGGTAATATTACAAAATTAACGAAAGTGTATCGTTTGAATTTTTAGTAAAGAATAGAACATAATGGTAAAGTAAGTACTATATACGTTAGTGCGATTTAAGGAACGCAAACCAAACGCAATTTGATTTTACACATATGAGTGAAATATTTCGCATTCATTTCGAAATATTTCCCATTTAGCTAATGAAGCAAAAAATGATTGAAACTTTGTAGTACATTTTTCAGCTACTCCTTTTTTAATTATACATTTCAATTATAAGTACACAAATTGGCAGATGAACAAACAATGAACGAAAAAATGTTGAAAGTTCTAAAATCCTCTTTAAAATGTTTTTACGTATTGGTACGTATCTAATTTGTGTAAAAAGACATGATTATCAGATTGCCAGACTTGAGACTGTTTCTCTTTTTAATTTGACTAAATAGCGTAATAGCCAATGAGAAAGTTAACAGGACCGTCTATCTATAGCAGAGCTAAATCTAAACTTTATAACCGCAACAGGTTATATTCATGGTTCAAGCTAAAAACAACTGTTCAGAATATCGAGTGGACTTTAAATCGCAGCCCAAGGTTCTGCGAGTGGCGAGTGTTCACAGAGAGAGCGAGTGAAGGTCCATTGTTCGACACCGAAAGGTCCATTTAATACAAGTTGTTTTAGTTAGAGTATATCTCGCATAGTTATGAAACATAATCTTGTGATGAAATACAAAATAATGTACTTGCATTTGAAACAACTCAATACTTTTAATTTATTCTTTTTGCGGACTCCATTAAAGCATACGCTTGGTGGAGATTCGGACCAAAAACTTCCGTTGCGGTAAATCTGTTATTAAATATTGCAACCACCTTGAAGTTTCCGTGGCAGATTTATCAGTCAACTGCCAACGCGATCTTACGCCGACGGAAGATTGGTGGGCGGAGGACGGAACAGACAAAAAGAGCAGCAGCAAGCAGTCCGTGACTGAGCGACAGATTTTCCGCATAGTGTCCCTTTTTTATAGGAATTTATAGGTAAACACATGTGCTGGCATTCCGATGCGGAAGATTTATGACGTGACTATGTTATTATAATTAATGCATACTGGGCGATGTGCATCGTCACTTACCAACAGGTGAGACAGTGGTCAAACGAGCGTATTACCAATGAAAAATACTGTTAAAATGCGCTCAAAAGTTCCGATAATGACTTCTTCATAATAAGGCGACTTCCGTGCTGGTTTTCTAAGAGTGAATCTAGTTCTAGCAAATAATTGAATCTACTTAACAGTTTCTTTGAATTTTTTCGAATACTTTGAACTTTTTGTCATTACATATCCTTTGATGTTACATATCATAACAACAAATCCTCCAAGTATATCACTATTTATTAAATTTAGTTATCTGATATTGTTAGTAATATACACCGACCGATGTTTGGATTTCTTCCAACGCACCTTATCAAATACGTATAAAAACATTATTTGAGAGAATCTTATAAATAAACATCTAAGCTCATAAAGGAAAACAATTACTAGATCAATTACACACTCGTATTTTCCCCACTTCGAATGCGGGATAAACAATTCTTGCGTTCTCTAGTATTTTTCCTCTTACATGTACCTAATGATTGACAAGCGTGTAGCAATTTATCGACTAAGTGAATTTCACCATTAATAGGAAATGAGATAAATTAAAGCTTAACTGCGTGATAACGTTTCATGAAATGAATTTCATTAAGGGTGGATTAATATCATTACCTACTTAGTGCATAAGGAAACGTCTGTAATTATTATTTTTGAGAATATAACTATTATTTTTTATTATAATCGACGACGATAAAACGTGAGAACCCAGTTTGTTGAGCCCATTAGCTGAACGTCGGTAATTGTAGCCAGTCCTACGATCGAGAAGTCCCGAGTTCGAATTCTGGCCATTACACTACCGACGTGAACTCACTTCTATTAACACAAGTAACGTAGCTTAACTAGAGTGGTTACGGGGAATACTTGTAATTTCGGTTAATAATATAGATCAGGTCATTCTTTTGATAGTATCTTCTAAGGGTGCCGTAGCTCAAAATGTAAAAAATTGGAACCCTTATAGGATCACTTCATTGTCCGTCTGTCTGCCTGTTCGTAGTTTCTTTTTATTCACGGTATTCGGTACCTAAATTTTATGGAAACTTGAATGAATTATGCAGTTATGACGTCACATTTCTTATATCATCGAAAAATCTGTTGATTAAGCAGTTACTTATTAGAGGATAGCTGCAATGCTTAAAAATAAATAATATGAATTATTCATAGCGGTCATGTTATTTTATGTTACGGTTAATTTTGCCGATCTTTTACTATTATTTTTTATAATTTACATTTAATATTTTACTATAGCTATAGGCATGTACCCAATTATTATATATTATAAGTATATAACGAACCGCAATCAATACCAACCTAGGGGGGCGCTAGTCACCTCGCCGCCCGGGCCTGCGTCGACTGGGGTGACAGGCGGCCTGATGTAAATGTACCTGGCACACAATGAATAGCAGTAGGTAATTAAAAACCTATCTGATCTCTAATCTGAGGTATCTCTCAGCCAGGCGTGGGGGTAACAGATGAGGCTGCCTGTCACTCTAGCAGAAGCAGGCTAAGATAGCGAAATATCGCGCCTCACCTCCCCTCCTCTCCCCCACCTCCAGGGCAAGATGGGGACACCGTGGTTCACATACCCAAGAGGTTCATCTCAAAGCCACTCGACATCGGGTATTTCCTCGGTGTAATGGCGCGTGAGTGGGGCTCTGTGGTCTTCATCGCTGTGTCCCGTCGGTTTAGTCATCCGTGATGCATACTGTTCATAGAACTTCTCGACCTCTTCGAGAATCTCGAACCTTGAGATGATGGTTCTGCCATCCTCAGCTTTAAGTTTCATCAGATGGGGCCTTCCCAACTGCTGAGCGAACACTTTGGACCCTCTATTTCCCTCAATCGCATCGTGAATGATACGAGTGTTGAAGCATCGGAGGTCACTTCGTATCAGGTTTTTGTTTTTTTGGTTTAAGGCTCTCCTACCTGACGTAAACGACTGTGTTGAGGGCCCATCACGCCTCCTCCTCATAAGTTCGAGAGTCTCGGGAGAGAGTTTGGGCTCTAGCTGTTTGCGTTTTCCGGGAAAAACTTTCGAGACACTTCCTGCAGAGTTTTGACCACTGTGTCGGTTTTCTTATCAATGCTGCTAAAGGTTTCCAGCATTGCAAAACGATTTTGAAGTTCCAGTTGAAACTTTTCGGACCCTAGAGCTACTTGGAGCGCGTAGGTCGGAGAGTAGATCGTATCATTCGGAATCTTTCAGCCTTAAGGTTGATATTTAGAGAGCCTCTGACAAGTCTGTCATCAATCCCGGTGTTGAACCTGTTAATCACAGATACATCTCTAAATATGTGCTTACTGTCCGTAATGAAAAAATCTATCTCGTTCCTTACCACGGAATCCCGGCTTTGCCAAGTCCACTTCCTATGGGGCTACTTCTAAAAGAAAGTATTCATTAAGAAGAGCCCCTGGGATTCGAGATAGTTGACTAGCATTTACCCCCTGTGATTTCTGCGCCCCACTCCATAGGATCCGATTCGCGTTTCGCCGCGTTCACTTTGGCATTGAAGTCCTCCATAACAACGTTGTATGATCTATTATTCGAAGTTAAAAAAATAAGTTCTAACAAATCATACACGTCCTTAATAATATAATCACTTTTAATATTGAAACATAAACAGCAATGTCCACAAAACTTTAACCGGTTATGACGATAACCTTAACATTTGGGTTTCACTCGACAAAAAGTACAACAAAAAATAGTGATTAATTTTATCAAGTCCAGTGATGTTGCGACATCGAATTGCGAAAGGCTGCGCCGGTAAAGGCGTCACGATCAGCGCGCGATTTGCTCAAGTTACGTCTGAGTAAAGCACGATCCGTGCAATTTTTATCTAACACAAGATGTAATTGAATGCTCTACATAAAAATGTTCATTTGTCTAAAACGTTTATTTGTTGAGTCAAACTTTAATTTGCTTCGTATTGATGGAACTAAAGAAATACACTTGCACTATCACCCTAATCATCACTTACCATCAGGTGTGATGAAAGCTAAGAACCGCTTCATTGCGGTTTAAAAAGAGTAGGAATTACTCAAATATTGTTGAGCGATAATTCCTTACCACTAAATTTTCAATCAATTCAATCTATTCAATTACATTTATTGTACCTTACCTTGGGGTTACATATAAATTTTGCCGATATCTGATGATAAGATCGTTTAGAAAATCATCAAGCTCTTTTTGCAAAGGCGAAATAGGTTTCAGAAGCCTAGGTCTTGCAAAATATATATGTAATTTTAGACTAAAATCAAACGAAAACTCGAGATCGTAATCAGTATAATACATGTTTGATCAGTAATAAATACTTAATTATAACTTTATTTTTTAGAAGGATAAAGAGAAAAGATGAGGCCCCTTAAAGCGCCGTTTAACCTTGCTTCCACTAAACTAATCTCGGTGAATATGTTTACCACAACGAGCGCAATCTTGACATTTTTAAATTGAAAATAAGATTGAAAATTGCCTTTCACAGCAGAAAGTAACAAAATTGCAATAACAGCTAATGGAAACTCCATTTATAATAAAATAAAATCCAGGTTGCCGCTGCACCTGCGTGACATTTATGTGCGAATTTTTCTTTGTTGGTTGTGGTCTCGGAGGACATATTCATTTAAATTTTGGAGGAAATTGTTCGACTCCTAAGGTTTAAAAAGAGGTCAATGACTTTTAATTTAGGTACTTTGTATAGCGTAGTGTTTTCCTCTCGGGGTAAGGGGATCAGACGGCAATAGACACACAATAGACAATCCAAATCATGTAAAGGAGTGAAAGAGTAAAACGCGGGCTACAACAAATGGAATTTTATATACTATAGTATTTTTCCTTTGCCTCTTATAAAACGATGATCACAATCATAATATCACATTATACCTATTTCGTTAGTCTCTCTTAAGAACTGTGATTCAACTACTTACGTGTACTGAATTACGTTCTCTCAACAATAAAAATCGCTGAGTTTTAATATTATCTACCGTTAGAGCCGCGGTAGCCTAGTGGTATGGGTAATGGACTGCTGAGACGAGGTCTCGGGTTCGATCCCAGGTTTTACCATGGCACACACCAATGACTTTTCGATGCTTTTCGAAGTTATGTGTGTATTTATCGCAGGCTTATAAGTGCCCGGTTAATGGCAATAGGCTCGCCACCAATTACATTGGGACCTAAACATGAACTGGCGAAATGTGGGAGCTAGCACCTCTGCCTACCCCTTCGGGGATATAGGCGTGAGTTTATGTTATGTTATGTTCATATAAAAACCGTACATATAGGTAGATACCATCAATATAAATTAAATTTCTATGTTAACTTAATCCACCTACCTCCGACCACCTGACGTCTCACCAAGGAATTCCGGTTTCAAGCGAAAATTATAATTAGAAGTAAACATGTTATACTTGGCAACCTGTTTTAGTCGTCACCATGCCGATACCCAAGGAGCCTCATTTAGTTTATAATTTTTAAATTGTTTAAAAGTTATGATGGGTATATATATGATAGGTACATAATTCTGTCTGAAGTATTTAAACTGAACTACAATTGGCAACTTTCAATACGCCAAGTCGTTGAACGTGGAGTGATTCTTGTTCAATTAACTTTCGGCCTAGTCATTTGATTTAATGAACGGCCTAGGCGTCCATATAACGAGCAATATATTTCGCAGCCAACTGGTCAAATATGACCAGTTGGCTGCGAAATAAGTATAATGTTTGTTTGATTTAATTATTGCAGCTCGCACAATTTAAGCCAAAGTCGATGGCGATTGATTTAATATTCTGCCGCGTTGTATATTATATAATATTCTTTTTTATTCCGTGATAATGATTAAAGTCTTTTCAATAGTCTATTTTGGTAAATATTCACTTTTAGCCAGTTATTCTAGTAAAGTATCTTGTTACCACTATTTGTTGTTCATAATATCTGACGGGTAAAAACAAAGCACATGTTATGATAACAAATAAAATATTTAATTAATTGCACGTAGACGATGTTCCGCCAACACTAAATTCCGCATTTTTGTTTCAGGTACAACATCTTTATTGCTATAGCGACAGGGTATATAATCCTCGGGCAGTAAGTCATATTTCAACTTGAACTTGAAAATAATTGTTACATAAACATATTAATAATGGTGTTCTGTAGGCGGGAGACACAAATATGAGTATTGTGTTAGGTACATTCTTATTTGAATAGTTGAATGAAGCGCTTTAGTGCGCATGCATACAATATATGTTTGGTTACTATTAAACGAAATTCAAAATAATAATTGAAGTGCATTTGTAATCATTAGCATATAATTTATTAAGTATGGTCCTTATTTATTTCAACATCAACATAAGCAGTAGAGCAGTTATGCACTACGGAGCTCTAATGAAACAAAGCTTTGAAATGCTACATTTTTATTATTGAATTCCTGACATTTTGATTGTACCGATCGATGGCGCTGATAGAGATTTATTAATAGTTTACGTATTCGAACGAATTTACAAACTTAGATCTATGAATAGTATGAAAAGAACATGCGATTGATAAGATGCTATACGAAAACGGTCAGGGTCAGTCGGGGTGCGAGGGATATGCTCTATGGGCAACCTTACACCCCGGCGTCTGAAGACCCGAGATGGCGTGCGGTTTTAGTCGGTTCAAGCCCGACATAACCGCCCCCGCCGGCCAGCGGGGGCGGGGTATCCGAAGGAATTTCCGCACAAAAAAAAAAGGTACGAATACGGTGGGGATGACTATTGAGGCCGCCTGTCACCCCAGCAGAAGCAGGCCGGGACGGCGGGGCGACTAGCGTCCCTCCCCCAAACTGGGGCAAGACGGGGACACCGTGATTCCCAAACCCGAGGGGAGCATATCGAAACCGGAGATGGCCCAGGGTCAGCCGGGTGCGAGGGATATGCTCTAGGGCAACCTTACACCCCGGCGTCTTAAGACCCTAGACGACGTGCGGCTTTAGTCGGTTCAAGCCCGACATAATCGCCCCCGCTGGCCGGCGGGGGGGTATCCGAAAGGATTTCCACACGAAAAAAAAAGAAAAGGTACGAAAACGGTATCTAAGAATAGATATAAAGTCAAATTTTAAAGGTATTTCTTGGAACAAAGTGGTTTCGTTGTGAACTGGAACGGCAGGTTTCTCATTTATTTACCGTTTTGACGACGCGACGTTGGTTCATAGAATCACGCGCCGCCGCCCACGCGGGTAGGAACAACTCGGATATCCTCTAAGGCCTCGCGGTCAAAGTAGGTAAGTATACTTCCTCGACTCTAATCAAATTTGGACGTTTCCTTACAAAAATCTCCACAACATAACAACAAATATTTCATGTTTGCCCTCCGCTAATACAAAACAACATCATATAGAACACAAATCTATTTCACGTAATTACGTTTTAAAAGGAAACAATTTTAATTGTGTACTTAAATTAATCTGTAAGATCGTTTGTGTTCCATACCTGAGCTAATAAGAGGCTTAACGTGAATTTCACCGATGAGTTTCATTCAGCAAAACGCGGAAACTCGAATTATTTAAACGGATTTACATAGATAAATCCGGTTTTATTCATCATCATGGCGTTAGTCCCAGTTGCATCCATACTTGGGATCCGATCTCCTGCTTATGGGTATCTCTTGATTTCGCTTATCTTGACTATTACGGGAGCTACCTACTGCCGTCTGACCCCACAATTTGCACCAATCTGCAGAGGAAAGCCTGCTCCTGAGCCTCGTTCGTCAATCGGCAGGTGTGCTGGCTAGCACGTACCTATTCTTTCATCTTGGTCGGCACCATACATTCGAAATCCAATCGTATTGTTACATTTTATTGCAATAGAAATAAGTATTTTATACAAAATACTCCAAGTATAAATTCGTATTCACTCATTTCCATATTTATATGTAGGTACCTTCCTTTATGGTAGGTTTATTTATTTAGGGTTTTATAATATAATAGCCTTGTAAACAACGTCGGTCGTACCTACAAAAACAATATTTATACAAAGAACCAAATGTCCTTCCATTTTTAGTTCTATCGTCAAAACAGAATGTCTTTTCAGACTTGGTAACCAACCGTGGGAGAATTATCAAGGTTGAATATGTTAACAAGAAATTGGTAGCAACTTGTTCATAGTTACGTGTAACTTAATCGTTTGTTATAACTTATAAGCCTCTCAGAATGCAAACATCTGTAAAAGACCTGGGGCCCGATTCACTAAGATTACATTTTAAAAACGGGTGATATAAAAAATTCAAGTTCTTAAAATATTAAATTTTAATTGAAAACGAATCAAACTATGAGTGCTTCTAATAATTTAGGGTATTAGAATCCAACCGAATTAATTAATATTAATCACCTAACGAAACTATCATTAGGTTTTTGGAAACGTGGCATTACTGAATCGGGCCCCTGCATGGGAATAATACGTCTTCTTTTCTTTTAAAATCATTTAAAGCGGCGATAGCCCGGTGGCGTACGTAACGGACTGCTGAGACGAGGTCTCGAGTTCGATCGAAGGGGTAGGCAGAGGTGTTCGGGGATACAGGCGTGAAGTTATGTTATGTTATGTTAAACAAAGATGATTGAAGATTGATGAAAGGTTATTGTCTAAATCTTTTGTCGGTGTATAGGGGCATCACCTCCCCTACCTGCATACTAGTACATTCTGCTGATTGACAGACGAGGTTCTGGGGCAGGATTTCCTCTCGGGGTTGGAGGGTCAGAAGGGAGTGCCGTAAAAGATAAGATAAGCGAAATCAAGATAAAGAGTAGACTCTATGCTGTACACTTACTTGAAATAAATGATTTATTATTATTTATTATCTATAAACTACTTCACATCTCCCCCCAGGTATAAGAGAGCCGGCCAGATAGCCCCGGCGAGGTGGGCAACAGTCGGCCGGTGCGTTAGGGCTATTGGCAGAGGTACAACCGGACTATTCGGGCATTATCGAGCAAGACCACTTTCTGCATCTTGACCGCCACCGACTTCCCACTGATCCCGAACCTCTGAGGATGGCCTCAGAGGCTCTTTGGGATCAAATCATTCGCAAAAAAATGAACTATTATACATTCCTTTTTATTGAAGATAACCTTTCGACATTTTGAATGAGTCGGTATTAATTTAATTTGTCATTGTTTTTTTTTTGGCGGGCTTTCCGAATTCCGAATTTTGCGGTTTCAGGTCGTTTCATGGTAAGGTTTAGGCCGAATGAACTTTCATGTGCCGTCTTCGGGCTCGATTGCGGGATAAGTGCGGTTCATGGTTCCGACGACTACCCGCAATTTCAGTCCGCAATTGCGGATGTACGTTTCATGGTAGACCTGCTGAAGTCTCGTAGGTGAGCCCAAGTCAGGAGAGGATTTCCTTTTGGGTTTTTTACTAATAGCTAGGAAACGGTGCATCCTACGGAAAAAAATCAAATTATTTAATGGAAGCTCATAAATTTATCTACAACTTTTATCACTGAACTTTCTCCGAATTCCTAACTGTTTTCGAGATGCACGCCCCGAAAAGTGAAAATAAAACGTATTCTTGATGGGCCACTTTAAGAGACAATTAGCTAAAGTATCCATAAGTCATTTCATTAAAAATACTAACTGGGCCCCGGCCAGCGGGAGCGGTTATGTCGAGCTTGAACCGACTAAAACCGCACGCCATCTCGGGTATTAACACGCCGGGGTGTAAGGTTGCCCATAGAGCATATCCCTCGCACCACGACTGACCCTGGGCCATCTCCGGTTTCGCGATGGCCCCCTTTTTTTACGTGTGGAAACCCCCACGGCATTCACCCCATCGGGCCAACGATGGGGTGGGTGTGTCGGAATCGGACCGCCTAAAACCACACGGTGTCCTCCTCAAGTATCTATTGCCGGGCACCCCGGGTAAGCTCTCGAAAGGATAACCCCAGGATTACCGGCGGACCTTGGCCGCCACCGCGGCCTCGCCTGGTGGGGTCGGATTTTATCACGCGTCGGTGAGTTGGCAGGCATGTGTAGGACACACATGACACGCCTCCGCCACGGCCTGCTTCTGTAAGGACAGCGAGTCGGCCAGCTGCCGTCCTCAGGCCCCGATCATGGAGGTCGGTAGTCCCGGGCATAGACGAGTCTGCGGCGTCCTCGCCGCAGACTGCGGAACTCGGGGGGCAGGGTTCTCTCCCGCTCCCTCTCCGCCGTCTCTTTCGCGCGCATCACTTGCTCGCAGAAAGAGGCGGCGGCGTGCCACTTGCTCCCGTCGGAGACCACGGCCCTCACCATGGTCTTCAACGAGAGAACGTCCACGCACAACGTGTGGAGCGCCGTGTCTTCGCCAGGATCCACGGGTATTTAACCCACACATAACCGTAATTTATTGTTGACATTTATGATTACTGATGCCTGTATTCTTCCTCGATAAGTGGGCTATCCAACACAAAAAGAATTTTCAATTCAAACCATTCGTTCCTGAGATTATCACTTTTGACCAACCAAACAAATAAACTCTTCACCTTCATATAGTAAACAAGTTGAATTCCTGAGACGAGCTCAGCCGAATACAAGGGATTTTCGATTATGCGTTTTTTTTTTTTGCGATTTTTTGCGATTTTTTCTTTATCTTGCAATGGTTCACCCCAGCACGAATCTATTACCGAAAACAGCAACTCGATAGCTCATCTCCTTCATACCCAAAACCGTGACAGAAAATTGGCAACGACGACATCGACGACGACAACTCGATAGCAATAGGGCTTTTCTAAAGAAAATCCCTAAAAATATATATATATTATGTTGTTATTATTATAATAAAACAATTGACAGTCACACTAAATAAATTGTTTTCTACAGCCATTATTGTTTAGTGTGACTGCCAATGTATTTAAAACTTGACAAATTATATACTAAAACCTTCCTCGAGAACCGCTCTATCTATTGGTAAAACAGCATAAAAATCAGTGCAGTAGTTTTTCAATTTATCGCGAACAGACACGCGGCGGAGGACTTTGTTTTATAATACGTAGTAATTCCGTCTTAAAGACCTTCGATTTGAGGCATTGCATCAAAGTATAATATGAGAAAAGTCAGTAAAAATTTCATAATACCTATCATTATTTTTTAGGGATTTTCTTTAGAAAAGCCCTATTGCTATCGAGTTGTCGTCGACGTCGTCGACGTCGTCGTTGCCAATTTTCTGTCACGGTTTTGGGTATGAAGGAGATGAGCTATCGAGTTGCTGTTTTCGGTAATAGATTCGTGCTGGGGTGAACCATTGCAAGATAAAGAAAAATCGCAAAAAATCGCAAAAAAAAAAAACGCAAAATCGAAAATTCCTTGTATTCGGCTGAGCTCGTCTTAGGAATTCAACTTGTTACTATTCATTGTAGATTTGTTCAATATTGCCGTATATGAAATCAACCAGCTCATTTCTCGTTATTTGCATTTAATTTTCACTCTATAAAAATACTTCATGAGCATACTATTTGCGTTTCATTTTCAGAATTTACATCGAATATTGTTAAAAGTAATTATGAAATGTTACCGAAAATTGATTTTGGATAATAACAAATGAAGATGCCATGCAAAATGTAATTACGTGTTTGTAATTATTTGGGCACGTATTTGTTTAACTGAACGACAAATTTTGAAATACTCGTTACGGAATATAATTAAAGCCATTAAATTTGTTTTAAAACGAATTGTTAAAATGTTGAGTTTACATACATGTTAACTCAAGTTGTGAGCGTGTAGTTAGTCTCTCAACTAAACAGATTCGTAAATTAACAATTACATCAAGCTAGCTGTTGCCCGTGGCTCCGCCCACGTGGAATTCTGATCCCGCTCCCGTATCTCATGGGAACCTATTTCCGGGATAAAAAGTAGCCTTTGTATTATTCCGGAGTATAATATAGATTATAGTCTAAATTACCAAATTTGACTCGGATCCGTTCAGCCGTTTTTGCGTGAAAGAGTAACAAACATCCATACATCCTCACACTTTGTGTTTATAATGTAAGTAGGAGTATATTTCCAATTATTTTCTTTCGGTTAATGATTTGCATAATGAGTTCCGCCTTGTTATCAAACTGGTTTCGGTCTATTTAGGGCATTCGAGTTTTTTGATTCTTTAATTAATAATTTTATTGTGTAGTGTGAGTGAATTTTTTTTTTAACGACATACATTCTAGCGCCTAAAATCCGCCATTTTGTAATTTTTTTATTTTGATCCCAGTGTCACGACGACACGACACCTCTCAAGCTAATTCCATTCAGTCAGGCCGCAGAGCGTACCAAATAATTATACATACTCGAAAAACATAACCCTCCTTCTAGCGCAGTCGGGAAAAACGTTACAGAAACGAAATCAAGTTTTATTATTTTCGGGCATAGAACCTTCTAGGCTTCTGACACAATTAGTTCTGGGCCGCAGCTGTACGATAGAAGGTCTTTGTGCAACAAGTGTAGATAGTTATGCAGTGGGTACCTTCTTTTTTTTTTTTTTTTATCGTGCGGAAATCCCTTCGGATACCCCCCCGCCGGCCAGCGGGGGCGGTTATGTCGGGCTTGCACCGACTAAAACCGCACGCCGTCTCGGGTCTTCAGACGCCGGGGTGTAAGGTTAGCCATAGAGCATATCCCTCGCACCCCGGCTGACCCTGGGCCATCTCACCACTAACAGCATCGCTCATCCTGTCTCCTCTGAAAGCAGAGGAGTACGGAGAGCGATGTGTTCCCGCCACGTTGGGTATTGGCCGACGATCAATGCCAACCCTATCAAGGGGTGAAGGGGAAGCCATTGACCGCCGCTCAGGGTGTACCGGCCGCTCCGATTCCGTTCCCCCCAGACTGCAGCGGGATCGGAATCGGAGCGACACTCGAGGAGGTTACCCAACACATACCCCTATGCAGTGGGTACCTATAGGTTGTTTTTTCTTTGAAATACCGATTTTCATGATCTTTGATTTCAGCCTTTTTGAGTGTATACCGCTCATCACTAACACGACTTTGTTTTATTAAACACTAGCTGACCCGGCAGACTTCGTACTGCCTCAATCGATGACAAACCTTTTAAACCTTCTCTGGACCTCCACAAATAATTCAAGACCAAAATTAGCCAAATCGGTCCAGCCGTTCCCGAGTTTTAGCGAGACTAACGAACAGCAATTCATTTTTATATATAAAGAACAAGATTACAAAGTGTGATAAATTATAAAAATGTTTCACTCAGGCACTGAGGAATAAAGTGTTCCGATGTTCAATTTTATTACGAAACTGAGTATTTTACTGAACCTACTCCGATCGATTTTTGTGCTGTATTTAAATATCCTAATTATGTTCTATATCTATGCCATTTATTTTATTCTAGTACAATGGCTGTAAACTTTCCACTATTCCCTTCAAATATATAACCAAGCTTTATATGACATCTCACAACTCACAACACCGTCTTATAAAACCTTTCGGAATCGGAATATTATTCACAACATCTTCTTTATAATTGGGTACCGAATGTTACCACACACCACATAATATCAAAATCTAACATTATGTAACTTGCAGCAAATGTTTCCCCTATTACTCTTTTTTCCCCATTTCTCACGAACAAACAGTACAAAAGCATCTTAATATGCTAATTAAACGCAATATTAAGCGAGAGATAGAACCTACTTCCTCAAAGTGAAAAATGCGCGCTGGGGAAAACTTGACTTACATTATGTAGGTATTTAGTTAGATGATTTTGTTGGATTTTTATTATTAATTGTATTATGTACATACTAGAGAGGACGCTTTTCACGCAGCCTGATCTCAAAATCTTGTTCGCACGGTTAGACGGTCGCCATATTACAAGGAGATTACGGAACAAATATTGTGTAACCCGCTAACAGTTGTTTGAATCTCTTCGTGTATGTCTTAAGTTTATACGGTTTCTCACGGTGCTATGCGATTTTCCTTAAAGCAGAATGGTCTTTTGAAAATCACGAATAATATCGAGAGAAATTAAAATTGTTATTTTCAGCGACTCCGTTAATGTCCAATTCTTTTAAATATTTAAATTTTAGTGGGCAATTATGCAATTGCAAACTAGATATTCGGTTACGAGAGAGCCTACTTCATATTGCTTTTTTATGTACAAAACTTTGTGCTATCGTGTTTTACTTCTCTGTGAATCTAGATAATATAGTCTATAACATATATTTAAAAATACGTAAAATTTGAGTTCATAGCATACCGAGACATAAATATATATAAGAAAATTCCTACATATCCCTACATATTTCATCAACAGAGAGTAGAGCAGAATGGTCTTTTGAAAATCACGAATAATATCGAGAGAAAGTAATATTGTTATTTTCAGCGACTCCGTTAATCAGAGTCCAATTCTTTTAAATATTTAAATTTTAATGGGCATTTTCACTGGTGGTAGAAATTTGATGACACAAATTTGTCACAAAATTCGGCCGGGTACGGAGATGGCCCAGGGTCAGTCGGGGTGCGAGGGATATGCTCTATGGGCAACCTTACACCCCGGTGTCTGTAGACCCGAGACGGCGTGCGGTTTTAGTCGGTTCAAGCCCGACATAACCGCCCCCGCTGGCACGCGGAGGGGTATCCGAAGGTATTTCCGCACGATAAAAAAAAAAAAGGTACCACCGTGCACGATTACGAAAAACCCTCCATAGTAATCCAATTTTGGTTTGATTGCGTTCAGGGGCCAGCAAGTGCATAGCCGGGCAGGGGGATTGTGGTCGCAGCACTAGTGGAACCGGTGGGTGTCACGCGGCGCTGCGACGACAATCCTCTTCTGATGAGTATGAAAAAAAGAGCAATGGGAACTAGGAGGCTTAGTAAGAAAATGGAAGGAAATGCAGCGAACTGTTCAGTATTTGAGTGTGGTAAGTTCTTCCTCGAATAAGCTGTACTGTCTAAGTAGATACAATACCCGGCGCTTGGGTTAGCACGTCGTCGGGGATAAGAGTGAGAGATCGGCTGAGATCGCCTTGCTTCGGTATTGTAAAGCGTTCTCTCTGTCGCACATCAGCCTGACAGTGTCATTATAAGGGTACCAAACTGTCAGTCCGATGTTCGACAGAAGGAACGATCTACAAAACAGAAGCAAACCTATCTTAGCCGGACTCTCACGCTTCTTCCCGAAGTGACGTGCCAACCCAAACGCCGAGTAGTGTAACAACATCGTTCGTTACCACATGACATCAATTTCTACTGGGGTTTTAAAGTAATGTGATGATGCGTAGCAAAAATCATCACTGCTAATTACTTTACTATGTTGGTCTGTAACCATTATCAGAATATATAAATAGAGGCTTTAACGACAATTATACATGAGTCATTAATTAAAACAAAGTATGTTTTATGCCAGACATGCTGATTAACTTTGCAGATATTCGCATCCAGCATGCTTGGTCTTCTGTTGTTTAGAGTTACATGAAAACTAAAGGGATAATGGTGTTGGATAGACTATTGCGAATAGTATTGCATGTGATAGCAGTCTAAATTATAGAAGAGTGTACCTATGTGAATGTTGTACTACATAATCAGTCATTACAGAAAAATCTTTATATGAAACTGTGATGTGTGTCTAAAGTATCTCTGTAAGAACTCCAAAATGATTGGTAGCAATCACTCTTCAATAGACGATTCAAAAGACAGCAGGAAACACCAATAAGACTTGATCCTGTATTTATGAAATACATCTATATATATATATCAAACAAAATAGTGTTAGTGATACCGCTTATAAATCGAGAACTTAGATTTTTAGGGTTCCGTTGCCAAATGGCAAAAAACGAAACCCTTATAGATTCGTCATGTCTGTCTGTCTGTCCGTCCGTATGTCACAGCTACTATTTTCCGAAATTATAAGAACTATGCTATTGAAATTTGGTAAGTAGATGTATTCTGTGAACCGCATTAAGATTTTCACACAAAAATAGAAAAAAAACAATAAATTTTGGGGTTCCCCATACTTAGAACTGGAACTCAAAAAAATGTTTCTCAAAAAAACTGCTACGGCACCCGTCATGGGCGAGTCCGACTTGCAATTGGCCGCTTTTTTTTAGATTTGTCTCCACCTATACTATGCCATTTTGTGGTTTTCTTTTTTTGCGAAAATCGCCACGGTTTCCCCACCGCCGGCTAGTAGGGGTAGTGATTTTGGACTCGAACTGACCACAACGGAACGCCGTCTCGGGTCTCTAATGCCGGGGTGTAAGGTAGCCAATTATGGCAATGCCCTCGCACCCCAGCTGACCCTACACCAGGGTCAGCCGGCTTTGAGTTGGCCCCCTCGGGATACGGTGTCTATACTAGCAATTAGGATAATTAAAAATATGAGTTATTCACAAAATAAATTCAGCTGATTAAACTGATATAACTTCATCCAAAAAACTCATAAATAAAATGCCCGCGGCTCCGCCCGCGTGAATGTCAGTTATTGCGACTTTTGATAATATGGATACCTATTCAAATTTTTAGTATTACCATAACCTGATTCTAAGGCAGAACGAAGTTTAGCGGGTCAGCTAGTAATAAGACACCTGATTATGCGTTCCATTAATATATTTTTCCTTCTTTAGCTACACCTAAACCAATAACGACTCTTTTGTAATGTTGTGAAATTTAGTTCTCTCCAAAGATACATTTGGCTATTGTTAGCGCTCGCAGGCTATTATGTGACTAACTATTACGCACGTGAGCTGCGATTGCTCTGATTGAGGCTTGTAATCATGCGGTTAAATGTCATTCGATTGCCTTTACCATAAAGAGATAAACGAAAGCGACACGCTCACTGGTACTGCGCAGTGAGAGTTTGCCATGAGGTAAATAGTCGCTGGTTTCAAATAATTGCATCTCACAAAATAGGCAATATCAGTTGTCCTTCTCAATTATTTTATCTGAAATTACAAACAAAATAACAAAACGCACCAAAATTATCGAGATTATACAAATAATACAGTCCTTCGGTGTTTAACTAAGGGTTTACCAAGAAAACTTGCCAGGATTAAAAAAAAATTGAAAACTTGCAGTCCATTTAACAATGAAATAGTATTCTTTTTTATTGTAAAATGATTAACTGAACTCATTTTCTAACCCGAATGGGGTAGAGTAAGAGGCGAGGAATTTTTTTCTCGGGGAACAGACAATAGGCCTAATCGACACGCAATGCCTTATTACTTACTAAATCTAGCGCATTTTCTTTCGCTTTGCTAATCTTGAGATATTTCTACCACGTCCATTTTTCATAATCCGCTTTTTTGTCAATTTGACACGATTGCTCGGAACAGCCGTTCATCGCTATCTTGAAATTAAGCTTGGGAATTATAAAGAAAGAAAGAAATTATTGATTCCCATTCGGATACACGTATATAGCACCAATCACATAGGAAACAAAAACAGAGAAAACTAAAAATAAAAAAAAAAATACTAAACATTCACGAGGAATGAATAAATTATTGATTCAAATTTAATGTGCAAACTAACACTAGATATAAGTTCGTACTAACACAATGGATCATTTTTGTAATCTGAAAAATTAATTATTATTATTATTATTATATAAAAACAACAGAATTAATTTCAAAAAAGTGACACAGATAACACAAATAATAATAAACAGAAACAAAAACACTAAGTGTAGAAATAAATTGTGTGCCGATATACGCCATACCCGCACAGAATTGGGCTGCCTCTCAGCTTGATGCTGTCATGCAAATAACATTTCAGAAGCACCGACAAGGGCACGATGTCGCCTATACCAACAACTGTGTTAAGTACTGATAAAAATTATGTTGACACATGGTCGGGATCCGGCAACATTTATTAACATAAATAAAATAATAAAAGCTTATAACATATTATATACATATTATAAAATAATAAAAGCCTAAATATAGGTCAATTTCTCTAATTTAATAAATAATTTAATCTAAAATTTCTATTATTTACTAAATAATAGAAATTTTAGATTTTACATACAGACAATTAAATTATGTTAAATTAATTTCAAAAATAATACTTAAAGTTTGTAACAAGTACCTATAATAATTTCTTTTTTTAAATCAGGATACGATAGGTATAATTAATAAAATAAACATATTAAAATGAAAGACCTGCTGTCTTTACATTTGGTTCATACGGGGTTCTATTAACATTTTTGGGCCCAAATTCACCTCAATGCTAGCTGTTACACCTGCTGATCAACTTTCGAGACTCTGCATAGGTTTTCCTTTCGAAGTTGGGGGTCGGACAGTAATAGCCCCAGAAAACGCCAAATAAGGAAAAAAGGTATAAAAGTCACGTTAGTCATGCTATTAAAGTAGTTGCCGTTTCCGAGGTGGGTAAAAAGTATTAAGCGTCCAAATTTCCTGATGACCCCGAGGCGGGCTGCAAAGCGCGCCACTAAAAGAGCTGTAGATTCTGCTAGATCCAGGCAAGACCACATACAACAGATCTATGACATGTTGGAATCATCTGAGGGGCGGAAGCTCATCTATAAGATGGCATGTTTCAGGGTCAAAGTACACTCCTACACTAGTACAGTACTCCTGCTGTAGAATTTAAAATACTGTGTTAAAATCACAGTATTAGTTGTTGCTCGTGGTTATAAATTTCAAATTCCGATTTCAACATTTATAAGCACTCAAACAACTTATACTGTGATTTGCTTTTGTTTATACTGTATTAGTTTTAAAATACAAAATGCAATTAAAAAAAACTCCCTACAATTGAACATAACCTTTTTTAAACTAAAATCAACATAAATCAAGATTGGCCTTCTGTTTTTTTTTTTTGATAGTTCTGAAAAGCCGAAAATAAAAACTTACAGGGCAGTTATGGAATTTTATTTAGATAAATTATAGTGGGTATTGTTTTTATATTAAAAAAATTAAGATTTTTTGTTAACAATTGTTGTTCTGTAAAGCGAAAACGGCATGGAAGGGGTATCAAACTAATAAATATCTACCCTACCTTATTCTAAACAATTGTTTAGAATAAGGTAGGGTAGATATTTATTAGTCTGATTCACTGCCGACTGTTCACAAAGCTGAAATTTTATTTAACAAAAGCCAGAAACGTCATCGCCAATCCTACTTTCTTTTTTTAGCGTGTGGAAACCCCCACGGGCTTCACCCCATCGGTGCCGACGATGGGGTGGGCGTGTCGGAATCGGACCGGCTAAAACCACACGGTGTCCTTCCCAAGTGTCCATTGCCGGGCAGCCCTCGAAACACCAATCCTACTAATACTCGTATTATAAACGTGAAAGTTTGTTGCTCTTTCACACAAAAACGGCTGAACGGATCTGGCTGAAATATGGTACAGCGATAGACTATAGTCCAGAATAACACATAGGCTACTTTTCATCCCGGGAATAGTCTCAAATGGGTAGCGGGTACGGATTTCATATTTTTATTTTCATATTTTTTCTCATGAATCACTTTAATTTAATATCAATATGTGAAAACGAGCAATAGTTGTATTCATTATAAAATTATATATATCTATTAGTAAGTATGTATGCATAGATACTTTACAGAAATTACTTATGATTTCTATTAATTTGTAGTTCATAAACACTGATATCAGGCACTGACCAAGATGAATAAATACTGATTCCATTAAAAATATTTGAGTTGAAAACGATAGGTCATGTCGAAAAATAGACGATATTTGTTTTTTATAAGTAGGAAGTAGCTATTAAAAATGCCATGCAAAGCAGTTTACTGGTATTAACACAATTCACAATATGCTGTATTTGATACGGTCGACCAAAGTGTTGAAGGCCTCATCTACTGTCCTTTTCCCGTTCTCCTTTTTTTTTATGTTTGGGATACGTCAACTTGACTTCACCTCGCCTGATGGTAAGCTGAAGGTAAAGTCTCGTGAATGAGGGTCACCATTACATACACGTACCATGTTAATAATGGTGGCACTCAGCTTGACGGCCTCATCAGAAGAGGATTGTCGTCGCAGCACCGCGTGACACCCACCGGTCCCACTAGTGCTGCGACCACAATCCCCCTGTCTGATTCCTCGTATTCCTTTGCCATCAAACGGGTCGGTTAATTCGCTACCTAACTAAGTAGTTAAACAATCATAGTAGTCTCTCGTCTGGCCTGTGTCTTACTTGTATTCCAATTTCTTTTTGTTGTCCAATTGTAAAACCGAGGCTCCGTTATTTTGTTATTTAAGTCCGCAGAAAACAGCTTATTACCTAGTTTGTTCTCGCTATTCCTTTGTTGCGAGAAGGACAATGACCTCGTTTTATAGTTCTCATGCCTTGCAAAGTACCAAGTACTGAGAATAATTAAAGTCACAGTCAATTGGTATAATTAATACATCTTTAACAGACATATAATCACGCCTATTTCGTTTTAGGATAGGTAGAGACAACATGTTGCTACGATCCTGGCATACGCCTTTCACTTTTTCTACTTTAAAAATCATTTTCATCTCTCCTGTTAGGAAAGTTGAATTTACATGGGTAGAGAGCCGGGTGAAAAGTAGCTTATTTCATCCCTAGGGCAGAAGGTAATTTTTTAAAAATTTTAAGTTTTGCCATGGAGTCCATGATAATTTAATTACGTCTTAATATCATGACGCTTTTTTCACATGACCGCCTAAATGCACATCTCGTGACCAACTCGATTACATGTAACCAATAGATTCGATTTTCAAAACTTTTCTTATGTTGGTAGTATGTATCGGAGTGTGTTCTGTTCATACCAATATTCTAGCAGCTAAGAACGATAATAAACTAATAAATGTGCCGTATGCTTGTCTGACACCTAAGTTGTACAAAAAACCATCCTACACGACACCATATAAACCGACCACCTCTTATCATTTGCAAATTATTATATCTTTATTATAAATCTATCGTGATTTTGTAGTTAACGCAGTTAGAAGAGGATAATGCATAAAAGTCTTGATAACTAAGGTCAACAACCTTTGATCAATATCAGTGCAGATTTCGATTGTAGTTAGTTAGCCGTTTTTAAAAGCCTGGAAACTGCTTTAACAAGACATTATAATACTAACAGTTTATAATAATCCTAATAACATTATAAATTCTCCTAATACTTTTAATGTGAAAGTTTATGAAGATTGATGTAATTTAGTGAGTGTGGATGTTTGTATTCACACCAGAACGTCAGAATGCATGCATTATCGTACATTGTATATATTAGTCTATGCAAGGCATGAAACTGAAATATTTATGTAAATACAGTCGACTCTGCTGTACAGCATTGGAGGGAGTATATTACTAGTAATATTATTTAAAAAGAATATCTATAGGTAAGTATTTACAATTGAGTTATATCCTACATAGCTACTTTCTTCCTCCGCAGATCGCTTGAATATTTTACAAGAATAGAATTTAGCTACTGCTACAGCTGCTACTAACCAGGTTTAGTAGCAATAAAACTATTAATATAGTGCATAGGCGATTAGTAAGATCTAGATCGTGAAAATACACCTGCACCACCGCTGAATTCGTCTACGTATATAACAAAGATCTATCTATATCTGAATATTTTCCGTGTTTTTGTTTCTTAAGCTTCCGCGATAGGTACGTACAGAGATTGAAGCCCAGTACGGAAATCCTTTGCAAGATATCTAACAAGGATCTAAATATGAATATTATTAAAGATACACCGTACTTACTTATAATGTTGAATCTGCATATAGTTACGTTTAATTAATATCATGAGTCAAGAAGAGAACATAAAACATTTAAAAAAGAATTTCGAGGACTTATTTTATCTGTGAAATCGGTAAAGCATGATGTGCGGGCCAACAACGTTTAGCAGAATGCTAGCACCAAGCTTGCAACACCAGCTTATAACCGTCACTTTTTTTGTGGCTGTCATACATATGACAGTACAAAAAGGTGCGCTATGTCTATACAGAAAGGTGTCATAATTCATTTTCTCATTTATCTGGTTTCTGCGTCCCGTTTCCACATTCGAAATTCAAAGTTCATTTCCGCCTATCCAGGAACATATTATTACCTCTATGCTAGTAGTATGCCTACGTCATCGAGATAGACATACTCGTAGGATTTATTAATTACTCTGTGACCTAAATTGAAGTCATTGTTCACTGCTCTAAATAAATTTGACCTTAAAACCTTATTTAATTTAAGGCCAAAAACGCATCCGGATTCGATTAATTTTTTAGTAATAATTAATATATATAGAATTATAGTTAGAATGCGGAATACGTTAATATGCACAATAACTAGTTAATCTGCGAATTACTCGTTAAAGTGTGAAATTCCACTTAAGTAGTAGATATCTCCACTTTACCCAGTTAATCTGCATATTAACGGATGGTACATCGTTAAATCACGGAAGACAATGAGCGAAACATTTTTAGATAGGTTAGGTTAGGAATAGTTTTTTTCAATTCTATGAATTAGAGATGTCAACGGAACTCCGCTTCGCTGGCCTCCTATTTATTCGTGCATTATCTCGCGTAACCTAACCTATATCTATCCCTGTCAGCGTAGTATGCGTTTAGCAAATTAAATAAATAATTACAATGAATTCGGATTCAAACAAAGAACCTGTTTATTAACTTCATTCTTTTAACTTTAGACGTATCAAAACTTGTTCAGTGGTTTTTTTACGTGAAGAAACCTCCTCGGGCTTCACCTCATCAGTGCTAACGATGGGATTGGCGTGTCGGAATCGAACCGACTAAAACCACACGGTGTCCTCCCCAAGTGTCCATTGCCGGGCACCCCGGGTAATCAAACTTGCAATACACTCCTCGTAATGTTTGTAATTCTCTGAAACGCCGTGAAATGACCAATATTTCTCTCATTGTGATATAAAAGGAAATTGAATTGTTAACTTTATAGGCCGCAAACATGTTGCAAAATCAAAATACACATTCGACAGGATGTGTACCGATCGAGTGCCCCACATGTACGTTCTAGAACTAATTAGGCCACGTTAGTAGAAACCCCGGGATTTTCAGGCACAGGAAGTAATGAATAGAAGTATTGATGCAGTAAGTAATGTAATTGATTTAATATCAAATGAGACTTAACAAGACAGTCAAGGATATATTTTCACTTGATCGTATAAGAGAAATTCTTGAATATCTAATCTCTAATAATCTCTCTGATCTCCTAGAAATGGTAGAGTCAAGCAACAGTCATTTTGGCCGTTGCATGAATGGGCCGACTCGACCGGGGAAGCACCACCCTCTCACAGAATATCGACGCCAAGTAACAGTATTTGAACTGTTGCGTTCCGTTTGGTCAGTGAGAGTGCCGGAGCCCAAACTCCGTTCCCATCCCCCCCCCCAAACTCCTTTCCCACCCCCACTCCCCCAAACTCCTTTCCCATCCCCTCCATAACTCCTTTCCCATCACCTTTCCTTTACAGGGTCGGCAGCGCGAGTGTGACGCCATTGGTGTTGCACACGTCCAAAGGCCGCGGTAACCGCTTCTCATCAGGTGGGCCGTGTGCTTGTCTGCCAAACTAAAAACCTAAAACTTGATTTAACTTTTTTATTGGGAATAACGAGAGCCGCGTTTGATTACTATCTCAGCTTTTGATAAGTGATAATGTGGTCGAAGGTGAACTTGAAGACTTCCAAGTTATTGCTTTTCGGAAATACGGACTCAGGCAATGCATTCCTCTCTTTAGCAGTACGTATAATGAAAGTATTGCCAAAACGGTTGTGCGTATGTGTGGTGCTCCACTCATACGCACAAACATGTATCGGAGGCGCGTCGCCGTCGATGATGAAAGAGGCTTGGAGGAATTCGATTATGCAACTCCACAGCACACTCCCCGAAGTTCATTCGATAAAAAATCGTAAGATGTTCCAGGCTCCGCAGCCTAATCTCAACTGGCGATGCTTGAGACTAGACTTCACAGGTTTATTAGTTTCATGGCCAGGTTTTCAATCGATTTAATGGCTTCAAGTTGTTATTAAGCTGAGTCGTCATAGAGGTGCGAGGAGCACTCCAAACCCAATCGAACTTATATATGCTTTATATAGGTTGAGTACTTCTTTGCAGACTTTGCAGTACTTTGTTTAATGCCAGTAGAGGAAGCTCGTATAGTATGTCACGACATAACCACCCCCGCTAGCCGGCGGGGTGGTATCCGAAGGGATATCCGCACGTAAAAAAAAAAATGGCAGAAGCACTTGGCGGGTTGAAGTATTTGCCTACGTTTTTTTTTTTTTTTTTTATTATCGTGTGGAAATCCCTTCGGATACCCCCCGCCGGCCAGCGGGGGCGGTTATGTCGGGCTTGCACCGACTAAAACCGCACGCCGTCTCGGATCCTCAGATGCCGGGGTGTAAGGTTACCCATAGAGCATATCCCTCGCACCCCGGCTGACCCTGGGCCATCTCACCACTAACAGCATCGCTCATCCTGTCTCCTCTGAAAGCAGAGGAGTACGGAGAGCGATGTGTTCCCGCCACGTTGGGTATTGGCCGACGATCAATGCCAACCCTATGAAGGGGTGAAGGGGAAGCCATTGACCGCCGCCCAGGGTGTACCGGCCCCTCCGATTCCGTTCCCCCCGGACTGCAGCGGGATCGGAATCGGAGCGACACTCGAGGAGGTTACCCAACACACACCCCAGTATTTGCCTACCTCGGAGGTAAATAGGCGTCAGTATATTCTTGTATGTGTGTACTTTTTTTGCCCAATTTGCTAAGATCGGCGAACGTGACCGATCGAAATCTGAAATGTTTGGGTCATAGTTGGTTGGTACGGTTGTTTGATACTAAGTTATCGTCATCCTCACAACTTTTTCTCAGTTGCATCTAAAGTTTTCACTTTAGAGTCCGGGTTCGCTTATTGTCTTTGATTGGTATGTCGGCTTTTATAATATCTCCATTATACATACGCAACAAATTTACAATTTTATCATAGTAATATGTGCCAATTTATTTAAAATTGTTAGTGGCAATTTATTTAAAATTGTTAGTAACACGGGTCTGTTTCAATTAATAAAATAATAACCTCCATATATGATAGGATATGGTAGAGCTACCTATTCTATTTAAATGGCAAACGCCGAAACATACAGTTGTTATATTAGGTCCACTTCGATCGACTGACTTGGTTATTGAGTCTGTAATAAGCGTATTTAAGACTAGCCGCCCGGGGACCCAGCTTCGCCCGGGATTAAATTCGTATAATATGACCTACATGCCGATTGCTGCGCCACCTTTCGGGTCCAATGGTAAATATACCTTTCAAATTTGAATTCGTGCTTCCTAATATTCGAAAGATTCGAAATATTCGTCCATCACTTATTTCACCCCCTTGGTAGCAAAATTTATAAAACGCTGATATACTATGTTTATTTATTTCTAACCAAAAGCAGTTGTATGAAATTTCGTGCTTCTAACTTTGAAAATGACAGACTTTCATACAAACGTTCATCCCTTATTTCTTAGTGGATGCCTACAGCATAAAAGGCATCTACTGCCAAAGTTTCAAGTTTGTAGGTCCAGCGGTTTAGGCTCTGCGTTGATGCATCAGTCTGTCAGTCAGTCAGTCGGGACAAGTAATTATACATGTATAGATATGCTAGTTTAATTCTTCATCCTACAAATAAGTATACTAAAACCGTTGGGCGCAGGTATAGGACCTGCGGGTCGACACCAACGTGATCTACTAGTGAGTGCAAAATAAAAATGAAAAGACTAGACTATTCTCTTTCGTCTATTACCCACTGTAATATATTAAGTATTTAATTACTACTAAATTGTAGTAATGATTTTATTTATGTAATAATAACAAAATGGTGCATAGTTATAATCGTATTGAAGTGTAGCTCGATGCAGTCAACATAATATATCAGTACGTAGTGTCCATAGACTTACAAGACTTTTAGAAATGGTACACTGTGCAGATTTGTGCAGATTTTGTATTCAAAGTTTAGCTTCAACAAGCATCGTTCGCTTAGCGATTGAGGAGTCGATCTTACGTACCGGATTCGAATCCTCTCCTTTGCACTACCGACGCGACATGAACCTACTCCTAACACAAGCAATTTAGCTTAACGGTAATACTAGCAACTTCGGTTGCAAGTACTATTTAAAATAAACTACGAATTTTAGGTCATTTAACTAATGCCACTGAGTGATATCCATAGTTATAAAATTAAAGTAGCTGTTCTATGTTTGCATACTATAGCTAGTTAGAACCTAGCAGATTTCATAGCACTAAAATCTGATTTTGATGAACTTGTTGAGTTTCATTTCGGCACTTTCTTTGCGTGTTTCTATATAGACCGTCGACGACGCAACAAGTTGCTCCATTAAAATTGTCTTGTCGGGTAATAGTGGGTGAGTTCGTCTTTCCTGTGTGCAACGGTTAAATATTATACCCATCATAGATAAAGCGTTCCCTGGTCATCAACATCACCATCACCAACGTGGGATAAATGTTGATGGAAGTGAGTACTGTCAGGGCTATAGGTGAATTTTTAACAGAAATCGTATAATTTTTATATAGAAGTATTTTCTAAATATTTGCTTGTTTTGATGAAAGTTTTTCTTTTCATTTTTAAATTGACATTTTCTACTCAAATAATAAGTGAGCAGACGGTCTACTGCTGACTGACCTGAACTCTACAGTATTCGTTATGTGAACTTAACTTAGCGGTTAGATTTTATATGTGAATAACGTAAGTTGCACAACTTTTATCAGTACCTTATAAGGAACTTTTTCGTAACAAATTCGTATAAAATTAAGTATAAACCCCAGCGTGCCTACGAGGCAACGTATAAAATAACTGGGCTTCAATCGCTACTGTTTCTTTGTGTGTGACAATGAACACGCATTTATGCCTACGCGCATATCTCAGTGGTCTCTAAAATGCCGCTTAGTAGTTATGCTAATTATATTTTTTGTTAATTTATCTAATAGTTAATGATGATAGAAGTTACATTAGTTTATTTAGAGACTAATTCCATGCTATACTATCACTCTTTTGCTACTCCAGTTGACACAGGAAGAAAAAGGTTTTTAATTTTTTGTATTTTTTGCTTTACACTTGACCCACTTTTACCCAACTTTTACAAAAAGCAAAATAAGTAGGTTTAAAATGTTCTCACTGTGTCGTTTCGTTTAGTATGTATCTCTATCTCTAGTATTGTACGCGGTGGAAACGTTGTTAGGTTAATTTGATTTTTAGCGTCTTTACAATAGGACCGTATACAATGTAGTACTGTAGACTAGAGGTAACACATATTATTCATTGACGTAACACCTTCTATTAAAAGCATCATAATTTTACACGTGAATGACAATAGATGTATTTTCTAAACTATGTGCTCGTCGTACTGTAAAATGCAATCTAGGCTGCACTAATGCAATAATAGAGCTTGCCTAGGGTGCGAGTGTGTGCCCTACACACGCCTGCCAACTCACCGAAGCGGGATAAAACCCGACCCCACCAGGCGAGGCCGCGGTGGCGGCCAAAGTCCGCCGGCAACCCTGGGGTTATCCTTTCGAGGGCTTACCCGGGGTGCCCGGCAACGGACACTTGGGGAGGACACCGTGCGGTTTTAGTCGAGACACGACATAACCACCCCCGCTGGCCGGCGGGGGGGTATCCGAAGGGATTTCCGCACGTTAAAAAAAAAAATAAAAAAAAAAAAAAAAAAAGGGTGCGAGCTAATATACCTATATCTCGTCCGTTTTCAAACTTAATTAAAGGATATGAAACTTAGAACTTTATTGAATTTTGTTGCGCTGCTACCTACCTACCTAAACTATAATCGGCTGCATGAGAGGTCCATCTCAAACGGGCCGCCCATTGTACATTCAACTGTATTCTACTTACTAGCTGATCCCCGCGGTTCCGGGTCGAGTCCGAGGTCGGTTATTGTTTTTTAGTCATATCGCCGGTTCTACTTAACCAATTGCAATCGAACATCAGGTTTTATTGTTTATACGGGACTTAATCGCGTTAATAAATATATAAGTCCCGTATAAACAATAATTATGTGTGAAAATCGTGTAAGTTTAAATCAATATATCAGGTTTTATATCGGACCAAGACCTTTCTAACAAAAAAAGAGCTATCACAGTGCTAGTAAACTTCTGCTATAGTTACCGTAGGTACTCTTATAGTGTTGCAAACCGAAATCTTAAAAATATGAGCTCATTACCAACCTTCAATAACTTCGTGTCACACTATTTCTAGTTCAGGTTGTTACTTACATATTCTTTCAATGATAAAATAAACATTTTAGGCTTCTACAAAGTATGGGGAACTTAACGTAGTGTATGTGGGCGATTGAGTACATTGCACTCTAATCACGAAAATCCTTGATTCACCAAAAAAGGTGCGAAAATCTCCCCGGATACCCATAAACTGCACACCTTCTTTCGACTTCAGGGTGTAAGGTGGCCCATAAGGCATTTCTAGTTTTGAGCTGCCCCCCTCGGATTTGTGAACCATGGTGTCCCCGTCTCGCCCCCGGAAAGAGGAGGGGCGCGCAACGTGCCACCACCCCGGCCTCCTTCTGTTAGGGTGACTGACGGCTCTACCTGTCACTCCCAGGCCTGCGCTCATGGAAGACGAAAGTCGTTCAGCGACCTCCAACCCCCTCCAACCTCCTTCTCGAGAATTATGTGCTCGCAGAAGGAGGCGGTGGTTTCCCACTCGCTCGCACTCCGCACCATCGCTGTGAGCAAGACGCCGAGCGACCAAGAGGACTCCTACTATGAGGGCTGCCACGAGGTCCCATCTCGGCACCTCTCACTTCGGGCATTCCGCCAGTGTGCAGCCCCGAGTCCTCGCTTGCATCACAGTGATGACACTAAGGCGTTGGCTCCTTCCTGAACCGCCACTGGTGGATCCCGAAGCACCCCTTCCCAGAGATCACCGGTGGCAGGCGGAACGAGGGGCTCCCGTGTCTCCTTTCTAGCCAGTCCTCCATGATGGGAGACATACCTAACCCTAGGAGTGTTTTTGCATCAAGTAGCGCTTGAATAGCTCTTGATGGCTCTAGCTGAACTGGCCCACTTAGTAAACAAAGAAATAAATCAATTGTTGTCTTTCAGTTATCGCGAACCATTTGAACAGAAAGATTTTGAAACTGTGACTAATAAAGTTGCTTTGTGACTTCAACTTTAATAAAGACATACCGTTGTCATCTCGCCCGACAGGGCCGTCTAACGTATTTATAAATGATTCGCACATACGCCCACTACTATATTGTGACATGTCTTAAAAAGCTATTCTTTTGAAAGGTTTATTCCCCTAACCTCACATATGTCCGAGTCTTTATTCTTAAGTTTTAAGATAAGTTCAAATACTACTATAATAGCAGTTAAATGATTCTTAATGTTACCAAGGCTCTGCAGTCAATCACGACGACACAATATTGTTTTTTAAAGCATCGATAGGCATCTCATCAGCTTCGGTATGAAAAGGAATATCTACCGATAAAATGGCTAGGCGGGTTTTAATTAAACGACTCGGTTACTGCGATTATTTTTCATTTATGTGAGATATGAAGCAGATGCGGATAGCCGATGCGGATAGCAATCGTGACGTCACATTTATTCCACCGAGGAATACTTATCAAACATTTGCCATTTGATCTGAAAAGAATAATATTTCATTAAATTCGCTAGCGGTCGCGCGTAATAAAGCCCTAATAATGTCGGAACCAATTTATAAGCACCGTAGTTTAAATTAATTTACCCTAGGTATTGAAACCATCTAAAGTGATTGTAAATATGGAAAAAGTCAAAACAATAAGCGAGCTCTGTTATTCATTAGGTACTTATTTCGATTCTAAAGCATAAAAATGATATAAGTTAATGTTCTTTCATTTACAAACTTTTAAGGGCAATTCTATTGGAAACCACCTACAAAGCAACGTCCAGGTTAACGTTCAATAAGAGGTTAGCTGAAAATTGCTAAACAAGAAATTATATTTCCAGATGAAACTACAGAAGCTTTTAAGTTAAAAGACTTCTTTATTTCTTTCAATAAACAAAACGTATTTAGAACAATAAGGATATTTTGACTACGTGATGAGAGTAAGTTCACCAATCTTCACAAACAAAATGCAAAGTTCAAATCTTTTTCAAATTGCGAAAACTTTTTTTTAATATTCTGAGAAGTCCATGTGCCCGACAGTGGACTATGAGACTACACATGTTTAGTCGTGACCAATGCATTTTTTGTGTGTTCGCACATTCTGAATTGTGTGCGGCATTGAAATATTTGTCTATCAACTCGTGCCTTTGTTATAACTTTGGTCAGACAGTTGTCGTCTTTGACAGCATTAAGAGCCTAATCAATCAGGTCAGAACACTTCCTGCCACGCGGTATCTTCGTACAGCGAATCAACCATAAGTGTCACCATATTTGTATGAATTGGTACTTATACATATTCCGGCCCTGACCCTGTGAACTGGGAACGAAATTACTTTAACTGACTAATTTTACTGAATATATAATAATATATATATATATATAATAATATATATATATATATATATATATATATATATATATATATATATATATATATATATATATATAATATAATAAATGAATAATCGATATTACAAAGGAAACCACCACTTCTGCGATGTGACCGTTTCCGCCCTCTTCCAAAGTATTTTTTTTAATAGCTAAGTCTAACATGTGGATTTTTTAGAAATTAGCATCTCTATCCATTGAGTAATATAAGTAAAAGTAAAATATGTACTATACGCTAGTAATAATAATTCAATGTTATTATATCTTGCGGCGTTATGCCTTACTTGCCTTATTAGATAGTCTACCATGTGGCTTACTTTTAAATTAGCATCGATATCCGTTGAGTTATAATGTACTATACGCTAGTAATATAAGGGCTTTATTTGAAATTAACATAGCTATCCGTTCAGTTATAATGTACTGTACGCTAGTAATATAAGTTCAATGTCACTATCCCTTTCGGCGTTATGCCTTACTTACCATATTAGATAGTCCACCATGTGCCTTTTTAGAAATTAGCATCGCTATCCATTGAGTTATAATGTACTATACGATAGTAATATTACTCGCAGTTCATTGTTGCTATCCCATTCGGCGTTATGCCTTACTTACTAGACTAGATAGTATAACATGTGGATTTTTAGAAAATAGCATGACTTTCCTTTGAGCTATAATGTCCCTACTAAACGCTAGTAATATTAGTTCAATGTCGCTATCGCTTTCTGCATTATACCTTACTTATATACCATATTGGATAAATAGTAATTTATTTAAAGCTTTTAGCTTTATGTATAGGGTTCAGAATAATAAATATGCCAACCAATTAATAAAAATATCATTTGAAATCACTGAGTTAATATTAACTCAGTTTTGGAATGGTTCGTAACAAAAAATAGTTAACGATTTATGAAGTAGCCACTTATCAGTTTAGTTCAATCGCTGTAAAGTAAACATATTATAAAGTCTGGCTTTTTCTTGCCAAAAGGCAATTACTATTATTTACTATTACTTAACTTTAGGCACCTTTAATGTATATTAGCATTATAATACATTAAAGCTGCCTAAAGTTAAATAATACTATTATATTTCTTGACTTTTACTGAATTTAAATTTACCGGTTTAAGGTCTCATAAGGTGAATACTAAGGTCTATACTATACTTTAATTAGGATAGTGGAAAAATGCCCAGGAAGCACAACGGTCGATATAGTTGCAACTTTCAATGAAGAGGTGGATTCTAAGAGATGTAGAATACTAGTAAAAAGTGACCGACGATATTATTTATTCAAAAATATTATACAAATACACTAACGTTCTCACACTTACTTCATTATAGTTTTTTTAGTTTTTTTTTTACATAGGTATTCTAATAAATGTGATCACTAATACTAAAATTAACTGACGATGATGTTGGATTGTAATATAACAATGGAGAAATTCTGTGTTCTAATATCACTCACCCATTACACTACCAGTGAAAACCCAGTTCAAACAACACGCATTTAGTTAAAAGAATTAACAGAAGTACTAATAACATACACAAGTGGGATTAATGTGTATAAACAGAAAATGATAGGAAGTTTTTTATTCGATAATATTAGAAAAAAGATTTATTAGGTAATAAAAATCCGTTAACAATAAAATCTTTTAATTTAATACGCAACTCGTAAATAAGTCAATTAAGCTTACTACTTAAAGTAAAGACTTGAAAATGTAAACAATTACATATTCGTGAACTACTGTTCATTAAACACTTCGTATTCTATTTCATTCAGAAGCTCAGGAAATGGACTGATTTTGCGCTCTAGTAACGCCACCGTCGTCGTCGCGACGTCTACCGATAACATGTCATTAGGTCTGTAGTACTCCAATACTTTACTTCAGTGTTTGTAGCGCAAGGTGTATTGATTGCAGCAGAACCTTATATTTTTACGTCACCATAAAACTTTACATGGCTTTGTGCTTTTAATGCTATGTCCCCGCAGACGCTACAAACGACTTTGTAACTTAAATTTAATGCAATCAATCCCCTTCGCAAAATATTAAGGTTTATGAAATAGTATTATGTGAAGTACTGTAAATCTTTAATCGGTATTTGAATGATTTAGGCTATGTGTGTCTTACATATATGTTCCCACAATGAGTACATACCTAAAAACTAACCTGAAAATAAAATTATCCGTTAAATAATAAAATAAATGCTTTAAAATACTAGATTTTTTCTCGTGTTATCGTTTCCTTTCGTAAAGTATTCGTTTCCCTTCCAAATAATGGGTACTTGGAAGGCTAAGTGATACAAAAAACCACGAAAAGAAAAAGTATTCACAGCAAACAATTTACCTCTATATTTTACATCATTGGCTAATTAGTTCTAGTTATGACTAATAATTGTTATAAGAATAAAATGAATATAAACAGTAAAATATATTTCTTGAAGCTTACAAATTAATAATCGCACATCACATCGCTTGTCATTAGTGGAAGAACCACTTCAGAATGGAGATATTCCCTACTCTCTAAGAATCTGAATTCATACTGAAAACTACAGTACATGCATACTATCTGTTCAGAAACAAATAAAGTAACCGTACGGAGTTCTTTGGAAGTAAATGCACGTTTTGTTCTGTGTTTTAATACTAAAAACATTGCTATTGAGGGTTCTAGAAGCTCATATTACAGATGGACGAAATTTTAAAGGACTTTGGTGCTTGGGGCCTGAATGCCTATGTTATTCTTAAGAATAAGCGTCACTTTACTCAATATTGTATCTATTGTAAGCCTGGAACTGTAAGTTCCATATTGTTATGTAATTTGTTCGTGACGAAAGATATTTTCGACACACTGAAACAAAAGGCTCGTTGTCGACAATGTTTGCTATACGTAAGGAATGTAAAATAGATACATTTGAATAGTGTATAAGTCTATAGCTAATTATGCCCAACACGTGTGAACACCCGTCACGGTTGTCAAATTTGGCGTATCGGATTGTAGCCAAATTTATGATTTTAGGACGGCGTGCGGTTTTAGTCGGTTCAAGCCCGACATAACCGCCCCCGCTGGCACGCGGGGGGGTATCCGAAGGGATTTCCGCACGAGAAAAAAAAAAAAAAAAAAGGTAGTAATTATAAAGGAGACTTCTAATGTTTTGTTTTTACTTCGTAGATTTTGTTTGTCGTAATATACTAAAAATAAATTTTAAAAAATTATAACGAAATTCTATGCACCTTAAAATAATAATGAATTCCATAAAATAATTCAATCCATAAACATTATTTAATTAGAAGTTATCACGTTACACCTTTAAAATGCTCTATTGAAAAAAAAACATTAGCGTAGTTAACGTAGTTTTGGGTCGAATTACTAAACGGAATCTTTACGAATTTTGTACATAAAGCCAGCTGCTTTTGTGATGGTAAAGTATCGGTTAATTTAACCATAAATTTAGGTTCCGCCCGTGTGGTTGTCGGTTACCGCGACCATACGAATTTTCAACGCCACACAGGTCAATATTCAAAAACACTTTATGTCATATTTATTTATTATCAAGTGCCTATAATAATACTAAGTTTCATGGTGTTATCTTCGAAAATGACGAACTTTCATAGAAAATTATTTCATCCCCCAACTGAACTCCTTCAGGCCTTTTTTTCACGATAATATCTCGTTACCCAAGCTCTAGTCTATCTTTGTAACAAAATTAATGAAAATCGGTTCAGTGGAAGCGTAACAGACAGACAAAGTTTATAATATTAGTATGGATGTATGATAATTACAAATACATATCAATTTTATAACTTCAAGGAACCAAAAGTCAAAACATATTAAAGCGATTGCAGTATAGGTTATATGAAGGCCTATCGTGTCGATCAGGTTGCACTAGCATGTTAGTATTTCTCCAAGTTTTAAACTTTCGCATTCTATGATATTGCTGCTCTTGGAGAATAAACTGGTAACATGCTATTACATGCGATTACATGCTATTACATGCTATTACATTAATCCATATTTGAAGTCTAGGGTGCCCAATTTTTTTCGTGTTATTATGCAATCTTAATCGTCATTTTTTCAAGCAAACAAGGTTTCTTGAAAAAAAAAGAAAAAACAGTTTTACCATTAAAGATACGACACAATCTTTTGCAAAAATATTCTCGCAAATAAATATGCAACCCGGGAATGCATATGAATATAAACATGTATTGTCCTTTTCTTCTCGTGAAATCCGCTTAGGTTGCGCGACAAACATATCCTTAGTACGATATTGTCGGAAGTTTACGCGAATGTAATACATTGAAATAAAACTATTTTTAGCGGATTCTATCGCGATTTATTATATTTATTTTATTATTTACATTGAACCCGACGTTTCTGTTGGTTTTCAGCCGCTTTGGCCACGGGCGTAATAACATCAAATAAATCACTATAGAATCCGTTAATAGTAGTTTATGCAACTGTCATATAAGAAGGGGTATTAAAACACGAGAGTCTGTTTATCGCGATAATAGGTTGACTCGAGTGTTTTAATACCTAAGTTATATACAGTTTCATACACTACTTTATCTTCACTCATAGGAAAAATTGAAATTAAACAAAGTAGGTAGTGCGCTATTTTTTTCACAGTTCGAACTGCGCATGCGTGCGCCTTTTTTTTCATATTCAGCCTAAAACCTTAGACTAGTTTAATTAATAAAAAAAGATAGCGATACTATAATGAGTTTTATGATACAGTTGGCGGTACTATAATAAGTTTTATTTTTCATTTTATGTTGTTGTGTTGTGTAAACATGCGTTTATAAAGTGCGTATGTATAGAATCGTCTTTGAATTCGTAATTCGAATTTTTCGATTTGAGTGTAGATAAAAATAGTTTTATTTCAATACCCTTCCTAAGTAATACTAATAATGACTGAGGGTATATGGGGCCCCACCAAGGCCCCTGAAGCCAAGCAAACCTCATCTGCAAGCTGATACACCTACTAATTGACAGATAAAGCTCTGGCGTAGGCTTGTCGCTCTGGGTTTTAAGGTCAAACCGCAGTCACTTCCTTAAAAGCCGCAAGCGGTCTTCTGTCTATGAGGCGGTAGCCTCAGATGCAACCGGGAACACTTACCGAAATAATTGAATTACCAGAAGTAATGACCGTGACTCAAGTAATTACATCAAGCAGTTAACACATTGTTAGAGAAGACCAAAACTCACAAAGAGGGACAACTGAGGAAGGATTAAATATGGCCGCATAAAATGTCTCACCAAAATAGTAAAACTTCACCCCGCATGCAGTTAATCCCTACGATGGAGTCCCATTACACAAGCAAAGATTAAGCCAGACTACATCTTTTAGAACTGCTCAATATATCTAACATCAAGCTTCAGACTGCCGTGCTCAAACCTTCCACGTTTTGACACGACACGCCGCACTAATCTGAACCTGCTCGCGTCCACCAATGCGATATCATCAGCATACATGAAAAACCATTGAGGCTGCTGATATTAGTTTCTGATGCTGTCCGACAAATCATCTAACACCAAGCTGAACAGAAACGGACTAAGGACGGATTCTTGTATTTGTAGGCATGAATATGTCTATTTGCATTGATAGGGAGGGTTTCTATGTATCATATGTATGTAACGGAAATGTATCTAAGTAAGTTTATCCGCATTCTGGCACCCATAACACAAGCTAGTTAAGCTATGCTTACATTGGGTGTAGATAGCGCTGTGTAGAATGTCGAAGAATATTTGTTATATTTATTTATTAGTCCTGGATTTCGCGAGATACGCTGGGTGCACCTGTTTGTGTTGCTTGATCAGTGGCTTGTACATGTATAAGCGCCTTTCTGTCACCGTCTTCCTTCCTTTCTGTTCCGCGTATAAGAAATGCCTGAATCATGTCCTACCACTTCTGAACAGTTTCGTTTTTTTGTAAAACAGTAATGCAAGACTCTACTAAGTTGTAAACTCTACTACTCTACTAAATGTTAAGTGTTGTTTAGTAATTTAAAACCACATTAGAATTTGAGTAACTTTTTAATTTCAAAAAATCTTTAGTTTAGATTACCTGCGTATGACATCTCTTAAAACATTATAAATGGTTTGCATGACCATTGTAACGATTGTGTGGGTGGATATTCGTAGGTTTTCGGATACCCCCCGCCGGCCAGCGGGGGTGGTTATGTCGGGCTTAAACCGACTAAAACCACACGCCATCCCGGTCTTAAGACCGGGACGGCGTGTAGTTTATGGGTATAAGGTTGCCCATTGAGCATATCCCTCACACCCCGACTGAAACTGGGCCATCTCCGGTTTCGAGATGGCCCCCTCGGGTTTGGGAACCACTGTGTCCCCGTCTTGCCCCGATTTGGGGGAGGAGCACTAGTCGCCCCGCCGTCCCGACCTGCTTCTGCTGGTGTGACAGGTGGCCTCACCTGTCATATTTTAATAAATGATTTAAACAGACTTCGGACACAGCAATGAAAACCGGTCTAGGTGGCGATTCTTAGATGCGGCGGATCTGCGGCGTGAACGTGAAGCTGCTACATAAACTATGACACATCAACTAACGTGAGCTGCATGCCCATAAAAAAATGTGCACAAGAGGAACTCATGAGTACCTCTGAAACCCTGGTGGCTGCATACTGGGATAACTACATTTGACAGATGATATTTAATCGGAAAGACAGAAGAATAATGCTTTATATGAACCAAAATTATACGTGACTGAATTAAATTTAAAGTTTGTAAAGAAGCTGATAGCAATAATTTCAGTATTTCAGAATCCATAATAAAAGCTACACTTTGTCAGTACTAGTATCTATTCTGTGATTGGGGGCTATTTTAATAGTTATCTTTGTTTTTCGTTTTGTTGCAGTAGAAACTTTCCATGAAAATAGCAACTACAGTGTTGTCTAGTTTATCATTATAAATTTTACATTATATTTTATTGCAAATATTCACAATTATTATATTTCCTAAGTTTTAATCTAAATTTTGATGTATGTTGCCAAATGACACGCAATCAAATTAAATGTTTAAATATTATTAAATTTTGTAAAGCATGAGGTGACGATATAATAAAAATTTTCATGTAGTTATTTTAATTAGAATGTAATATAACTTAAATAATAATGACCTCTGATTGTGTAAGTTGTGATTATTTACAAGTGCAGCAATTAACTTTTGTAAATGTGGTGGACGTAATGTAAGAATCTGGTCACGGAACAAAAAAATAAGGAATATGTATCGCAACAAATCTAAATTAATTAATGTAAATGCGAGCTATGTGTTACTCTATCTGATGAAAGTTGTCACTGATATATTCATTTAAATTTTTTACTTTCGTTATTTTGAAATTTAACCACTTTCTGATTTACATAATGGCTTCCAGACCACACAACTATGTTTATTCAGTGACGGTCAGTACTGTCGTAAAACTAATAACCAATGGGCACAAAAACTTATGCCTGGGCCTGACCCTATAAATCAGTCGGCGCGCGATCTTTAGCGACATCTGTTAGACAGGCGTTTTCGAATAAGTGAACCATTCACTGAGATTTGACGGGATAGTCCCGATTTTAATTGCATTTTAACAGACAAAAATATTTAAAAATAATTTGCTATCTTGTAATGTAATTATTACCTATTATTATATAACAATATACAGATAAGAGTGATTAGGTCAGAAGTTATACTTACCTACAAGTACCATTATAACAAGAGCTTAACAAATTATAATGACTAGAAAGAAGACAAGTTTCTATTATCCGACGAACAAACTAATGTTGACAGATGTAGCTTTTCCAGAGAGTGATGATAATTAAAACACCGATAAAGATAATAATATTATATCGGTTCAGATTTCGACGAAGTCTGAATAACGACATCTGTTAGCGTGTCTCAACTTCAGACACAGACACGTTCACAGACGTCGTAAACAAAGTACATTTTTATAGACAGTATCAGTTTATATAGAATAAAATATGTTGCATGCAAAAAAAAAAAAAAAAAAAAAGGTAATTATTTGTTAAGACTTCGTAATGATGAGGTTATAATCTATGTAATAATGTGATAACATATTTAGGATTGATCTAGGGAGTACAGTCGATGTCGATGGTAGACCAAAAGTTGCTCTTCTTCTTTATAAGATAAACACATTGTTGCATCTCTGGTGTGGCCCTCGATGTGAATTGCTTTATTTTTTTGTCGGTGTTTAGCTAAATTAGGAAAATCTAAGTAGACATATAGCATGGTTACCCGAATGAGCAGGAGTTGATAAATGGAACTGTTGAATGTCAATGACGAATTATGTTGTTTCCGTTAATAGTCCATTGAAATGTTACATGAGCTTTACATTTTTAGAGGACGCAATTTTATTCTTGGGACATGTGTGGGGTGTGTGGGGTTCAATAGAAGATTAACCCCAAGTTTGTGGTATTCCGCGCTTGTCCCCCGGCCGCCGTCTTGGAAAAAGGGGTGCAAACATCTTTTTCGCGATATCTCGGAAACTATGCGTCGTATAGTAATATACTATATATAATACTCGGAGACTGTGAAAACGAGCTGCATCTTGTGTTGGAGGCAGAGATGACAAACTAAATGAATTTTTAGTCACTGTCTTTGCAAATCGTTTGTATCGCATGCCGTCTAGTGACTCGCCTTTATTACCGTCGTATAAAGCTACGAAAAAACGTTCGCCAAAAAGAGTAAGCAAAGATGGATCGACTTTCTCACTCAGGAATAGCGCGGTACCACCAGCTAATTCGGGATGTTTCTCCATAATTTTAAGATTTTTTATAGAAATTTTTTCACTTTTTTGCTTATAACTTCTTTATTTTTAAATTTAGGGCAAAAAGTTATGTGGAACATATTTGTAGGCAAAGCGATTTACTACAAATTATGTCTTCACGAATTTATTTGTAGGACACAGTTCCGAGATATCGCGAAAAAGGTGTTTGCACCCCTTTTTCCAAGATGGCGGCCGGGGGACAAGCGCGGCAACCCCACAAACTTGGGGTTAAGCTTCTATTGACCATATGTCCCAAAAATAAAATTACGTCCTCTAAAAATGCAATATTAGGTCCTTAAATTGTAACATTTCAATGGACTATAAATACTTACATCAGTTGATGTATTATTTTATTACGTGACGTTTGTAAAGTACATTAGAAGCATTGTGATAGAAACAATAGCCAGAAATTGGTAACTAAAACGTGCTCCACATTCTTCGGGTCAGGAATTAATTGAAAACGACTTAAAGGAATTGAATTATTAAAAAAATCTCTTTTAATTTTTAGCTTCCTACTATTTTTTGAATACTCAATTAACATAGATTGCAAATTTTACTTGTTTGTTTTTTGAACCTCAAGAAACTCTGTTCCACTTCACCAAATTTCAAGATTTTTTTTTGTATTTTTGTTCCTCTCTTGGCATTCATATTTATGTTCAACATGTTGTTAAACAGATACAGCCACTTAAGTAGAACCTTGTTGTCCACAATTCCACATGTTGTTTTGAAGTGACTCACTGCATTTTAAAACAATTTCCATTCACAATGGTTTTTGAATCAAGATGATAAACTACAATATATACTGAAGTATTTTAAACGCACATTTCTTTTTATGGATGATAGGCTCACGTTTGACCTCTATCTCACCTGATCGTAAGTGACGATGTGGTCTACGATGGATCACGTTTGCCTAGAAGGAACCTATTCAAAGACAAAGTCTTTATTTTTCAAAATAGTGCAACGTAATTACATCTTTTTGACGTCAAAACTGCTTAATACTAAATTTACCACCGCTTCCTAGGCGCTAGTGGAGAAGAAACTCCACTGCGGCATTTTCGAGACGTCAGCTTATAATAGTGATTTCTTAAGACTAAATATGGACGAATGTACATTTTTGTCTCGTGTCAAAATAAATAAAGGTATATAAAAAAAATGTTAAAATAAAATTTGACTCAAGTTCAACGTTCAAATAATTGAAAAAAGTTAAAATATGGCAAAAAAGGTCGCGTGCCTACTACATTATGCTGTAGTCATAACATTTTAGCATTTTAGGAGGAGCCTGCACCATGCTCAAACCAGACATTTTTGTCTTTAAGGTAATCATCTGTCCTATAGTATGCTTTTTTCACTCGAGACTTGAAGACATTATCATCAGTGACCTTAACAACGAATAAAAAAAAGATGAGATGAACAAGGCTACACGTGATGCATGAGCTGGATGAAACTCAAACTACGAATTCTCCCCTTCTGATGATTGTCCTCGGCATGTCCTAAATATAAAAAGAAAAAAGACAAATATATCTCGAGTATCGTAACATTCGAATAAAGTTTGTCGATTTTCTTTCCACAATCTTTAATATAACATCACGATACATTTAGTTCTTAAATTCTATTCATATATAGACCTAGCATCGCCGCGCGGTTTCTCCCTTTTCCTAAGTTTCATATTCCACCCCGTTTCATGTGTTTCTCAATGATAATGTAGCATTCTAATGTTGATAGAATTTTTGAAATCGGGCCTGTAGTTTCAGAGTTAATCGACTACAAACAAATAAATATTTCCTCTTAAAAGTATTGAATTTAGTATTAGTATATATGAACTAAAATTGATTATATGGATACGTCTTGACTTTGAATGGTAGTAACGGTAATCTTAGGTTCATTTGAGAACTAAACTATCCTCATCAGATAAGGACATAGTCTCTATAAAGCGACAACAAGATTAAATATAAATTGAATACAATCGCAAATCATATGATTAACTTCAAATTCTGAGCCGCCAAGGTTGTAAAAAATGATAGGCCATTGTTACTTGTTCCCATAACCACAACACTATTGCTACTCGTATAATTACTTCGTTATTATAATTAGCAGGATATAATTTTATTGTTATTTTTCCGTTAAGTGTGAAATAATAGACTTTAAACGATTATTAATTTGTTACTTTGTTACGTAAGTTTGTACAGACCGAATGCAGGCCATCAGTTACTCGAAGTTATCGAGCGCTTTTCCTTCAGAGTTGTGAGCTATACTCGTATATATAATTTGGCAAAGATATATCATTCTAGGCTGTAATAGAATTATACTAAACTTAGTAATGTGTATCGCTGAAATAGCTGCACAGTAGGCAACAGCTAGTTTAATATCATTTTTTATGAGATAATAAAATGAATATTAATCTAGATGACGTAATAAGACACTCTTCTCGACAATCTTTGAGTCTTCCCCTTCCCCCTATTGATGGCAAACGAATGAGTAACACCTCCTTCCCTCACCTCAAGTGTGTTTGCTACCTTAAAAATATATTACCCACGAGCTGTTGTCCGCGTCCCGCAAGTCAAGGATATCTATTCCAGGGATAAAAAGCCTGGGTTCATGACCATAATCTACCCTGTACCGAATTTTAGCCAGAACCATTCAGCCGTTTGAGCGTTATTGAGTAAAAAACATCCAATCATGTTTATAAACTTGCATAATTTTATAATATGTATCAGTATTCACATTTACGATATTCCCACTTCTAATACTGGTTACACACGTAGATAACGAACGCAAACGAATGGGATTCATCGATAATTACCGCACGCTTTCCAGCGTAAGTATGGTATATTGGGTATGTATGGTGAATATAATAGGTATGGCTTTCGACGCTGCAGGAGCCATCTACCGTAGCTACGTACGTTACCATGTAGCTCAGCTGGTCAGAGTATTCCCCTGTAAGGGACTGGTCGCGGTTTCAAGTCCCGTCCTGGCTGTTTACTTTTTCTGAGGTAAATCTATAGGAAAAGTTAGCATACCAATTGTTTCAAAATTTCGATAAATAAAGTGGTGCAGTAATCTAAAAACAATCTTTAAAAATCATTGTTACTTCATTCATTGTTTTCGTAGTTCATAAGGATTACGGTAAATGGCTACAGAGCTGTGTCCCAAGCCGTAATGTATTGGAGAATTTTGAATATCTAGGAAATGCCCAGGTAGCTCAGTTGGTAAGCCTGTAAAGGACCCCTCGGATAATGGATTCACCCTAACCATTATGTAGATGTAGATCACAAAGTCATTATTTCGAAAAATAAAAATAAATAAATTAGTAACTTTCATCAGATACCACATTTGAATTTACTAATTTACCATTGCGAATACATATTTTATATTACTTTATTCCGCAAGCAACTTTATAAATTACACACACTTATACATTCACAATAAAATTGCTACACTTGTAAATGTTGTGACTGTAATATATTATGGGTTAATATGTTTACGAATATCACTTTTGTAATTCAAGCGTAATTAAAGTTTAATTAACTATATTAAATTAATATTTTAACATCGTTATATGCTTTTCATGTATTGTTCTTAATTAATTAGTACTAAATATAGAATCATATTTTAAGTATTTGCTTAAAATATGATTCTGATTGATATGCTTTCATATATTGTTCTTAATTAATTAGTACTAAATATAGAACCATATTTTAAGTATCTACTTATGGAATAACTGATTGTATTCAGGTACATACAAACTGACATAAGTCGGCATAAATTGAAGGATTACACTTTTAATTAACGAAAACATGCCATTAAAAGTTAAGAATTCGTGATTGATGTTTACAATGTAATGTAAAATACAAACACTTTTGAAGCCTGCCAAGTCAACTAATGATACGATCTGCCTCTGAAATTAATAAGCTACCTGTTGATATACACCCCAAAGGGACTCCCGCGAGCGTTTTGGGGTGTGAGGAAGGCCTTGACTAACACATTCGCAGTTTCAGTATGGTGGGAAAGACTCTCGAGTCTCTTCGACCAATGAAATAGCAGAAAAATCTGTCACGTGACCAAGACAATTAATTTATATTTCAAAGGGACTTAAACGCCAGTCCCCTACCCGTCAAACCCTAACCTAGTCTACCATGTTGTGCTTGAGGGCTTTTGCGTTTATAGGAGCACTTATGGAGTTGCAGATCTGTGAATAACACAATATACGATGCAATATAAACAGACGACCACTTGTCACTGAGCTCGACCAGGTCGTGACCCGCATTTCCCAATGGGGATCTGAGAACGTGGTCGAGTTCAATACCAAGAAAACACAAGCGTGCGCATTTACAGCTAAAGTATACGCCTTCCTTCCTCTCCCAACTCTTCAGAACACACCGCTACCACTGCAAGACCACATTAACATGCTCGGAATGGACGTTCGCTGCAAACTGAATAATAACAACTACATCGAGAGCGTCATCAAAAAAGCTTCACGAAAACTCGGAGTTCTGAACAGGGTGAGATGGTTTTTCACGCCGGAGTAGCGGTGTCTTTTGTACAAGACTCAAATTCGCCCCTGCGTGGAATACTGCTCTCATCTCTGGGATGGCTCCGCAAAGTACTTTAAGTAGCAGCGGCGTGCCATCCGTACTATTGGGAGTCCTGAGATTACCAATAGCCTAGAACCTCTGCAGCTGCGTAGAGACATTGCCTCTCTGGCTGTATTTTACCGCCTCTACCACGGCGAGTGTTCTGAGGAGCTCTTTCAACTGATCCCACCTCCATTTCGATCCAGAACGATACGTGCTGGACTGCGATGCCATCCGCACTAGGTGGAAACCATACAGTCCCGAACTCAGCGGTTAGGTGCTTCCTTTCTTTGTCGCACGATAAAGAGCTGGAATGCTCTGCCCGCGCACGTGTTTCCTTCTTCTAACAATCCCGGGTTCTTCAAGCGGGGCGTGAAAAAGCATCTTTTGAGGCCGTCAAGGTAGGGGGCTACCATTTTAGGATCGTCAGCATCTGGGATGGTGGCCCATATCTTCTGGACTTCACCCTAGCTTCTCACCATCCAGCGGTGTGTGTATCATCTATCGGAATACATTATGTACATTGATGTATCGTAGGTGAACACATAAAAATAAGAACACTTGAATAATCACAAAGGATTTTTTGCAGCAAAAATACTTGTGAGGTGTTATTTTGCAAGTTAATTAGTGGCCATTATACCATTGTTAATTGTAACCGTTGGCTAGGGTGGACGACCTAGCCATAGCTATGATTCAGCTCATTATAGAAAACTGCTTGTCATACCATATTCATAGCGTTATAAGAGCTATGTAAATTGTAGATGTCCAAGGATCCCATTCAATATCGGTGTACTCGGTGATTTACTTAGCGCGTTATTTATAAATTTATTGATCATGACCCAGAAACAGAAGTAGCATAAAGATGTACAATGTCATATATGTAATCATATATCAGTCATATACATAAAATATAAAAATAATCCAAGTTAAATAGTCGGTGAAGAAACCACTATTTTTGGTGTGTGGTGAATCGAATGAACTAGAACCACAATATTCCGATATAAGAATCTATTGCTGGAGGACACGTATATAAACTAGGAAGAAAGAAAGTCGCCAGGAAACCTGGTAGACATCGGCCACCTGTCATGCGAGAGGTAGTTTTGTCGTGGAGTACATGGATCTTTACTAACTTTAAGGGCTGACAAAGGTCGCGTCACCTGTCTAGAGTAACTGTCAGCTCTTCCTTCAGGGTGCGGTCTTCACGCAATTCCCATTACGTGAAGACCGCATCTCACTTTACCACGAAACCTTTCTGCCCCCGTTCGCTTTAACTCGCTTCTTTGGCGTACATTATAAAGAAGACTTTCGTTCACAACAGCTGCGAATACCTTAATCTAAATAGATAAAGCTGCAATGCGTGTATATCTGTCTGTGTCCAAACTCCAGCAAAAGTGTTTCCAATTAGTAGGTACAAGTCGATAGCTCTTGCCGAGATGATATAGACGAGGGGCTGTGTTTGCTTCTAGGGCAGGAGCTGCTAAGTTTTGATCTTAATGAATACATTTAAAAATGAATAGACCAGTATTGAAACTGAAATGAAACATCTATTATCTACTGTTACTTGTACTTATTTTTACATATGTACTTTATTATTTACCAAAGAAACATCTTACTTTGTTTTTCTTCTCCTTCTACAAAACGAAAACAAAACAATTATAAATGTTCTTCGTTGAAATTTACTTTAAAAACTCTTCCTATCTTTTGATCGTCTGTTTACATTCGAAGAACAAACGTGCAAACACCGTTTTGAATTTTAATTTATCAGCTAAAATAAACTGAACTGTGCCAAACGAATGCTTCATAATCCCCACTAAGTGACGGAGCGGTCCATGTACCTTGAAATTTATTTTTTTAAAAGTTTTCCTGAGTGTCGTATTATTGTCATAACAGGCAGTTCTTCGCTGTTTGCGCATTTAGCAAAAAATAAATAAATAAATTTTTAGTTAATAAAACAAGTTGGGGCTTTTTTTTATATACTACTCAAGTGGCAGACAAGCTCACGGCCCACCTGATGGGAACTATGGGAAGCGGTTACTGCGGCCTATGGACGTGTGCAACACCAGAGGCGTAACACTCGCGTTGCCGACCCTGTAAAATCATTCTAATGCTTGGGAAACTGCAGGAAGATCATTCCACAGCCTGAGGGTGCGCGGAATAAAGTGCCTTTCATACCTAACTGTACACACCGTTTCCGGTCTCGATGTGCAAGGATGAATTCCCTGTCTGTGGCGAGCAGTGCGATGATAGAAAGCGGCCGTGGGTATCATATGAAACAATTCTTCTGAATACAAAAAATAATTAAATGCATTTCTGTAACTCTTAGTTTTATTCCAGAAAGTTATTGTTAAACTTAGTAGAATTAGTATGTACAGTCTGTTCGTACTAGAGTAGGTACATCGGCTCATAATGACAGACGTAAAAATACTATAAATGTACTTTATTAGGCTTGTTATTAGAGCGTTAACCTCTTTCTATTCTCACCTGCAACACGTACCGCAATATCGTATCGGCTGTTAGATTGCGACAACGAACAATTGATGAGCAAAAGTATCTACAACATATTCTATTTTTTATAACCTATACACAATAAAACAGTCAACTATTCGATTCAAACGAAGTCAAGCCGGTGCATTTATATAAATGGATATGAAATGTAAGATGATTTTGACACCTAATTTCATTTGTGGCACCAGATTTTGGGACAAGGGGACACATGGAATCGTGAAAACTATAAACGATGCCTAGTCCGCCGGTAACCCTGGGGTTATCCTTTCGAGGGCTTACTCAGGGTGCCCGGCAATGGACACTTGGGGAGGACACCGGTCCGATTCCGACACACCCACCCCATCGTCGGCACTGATGGGGTGATGCCCGTGGGGGTTACCACACGCTAAAAAAAGCATCATTAGCGAAATTCGATGAGACGATTAGTGTTATGGGGTCTATTGCATTGAAAGTTGTTAAGAATAATTGATAAAATGTGTTATATAAATTGTATTTGTGTATTTTAATTGTAAAACATTTATATCTTTTTCATTTTTTGTGTACAATAAAGAATTAAGAATTAAAATGTTGTATATAAAGCTTAATTTGACGTGTATATTACTTTTGAATAAAATGACCGGTCAAAATGGAAGTCAATGGGGGAGGCCTATGTTCAGCAGTGGACTTCCTACGGCTGATATGGTGATGATGATGATGATGATAAAATGAGTGTATATATATATCTATTTATAGTAGATATATATATAGTCTATAATAATTATTTCTAGTAAGAAGTATAGATATTTGTTTGTGGATCTCATGTGCTACAATACAGTTTTCTCACAAATGAGCTATTTAATGCAAAAATAATTTATTTATTAAGATATAATAATATTTTACGATATCATCAAAATAAAGACATTCTCTAACTTGCAGTCCAGTGATGATGTATGTACCCAGAAACCTACCAACATTGCCACGTTGAGTAACGATATTGTGAATATATAGCAGTGGCATCAATCAAGGCGGCATCAATTGCTTTGTAAGCAGGTAATAAACTAAGTAAGTGCTTAATATGACCCCAGGTGGATACTGCTGTCACCTTTTTGCCGGAGCACCTACATACTAACTTGACCCGTTCGACTCGCTGCAAAGACGTTCGCTGAGGATTGTCGGTAATCCCATAGTTACAAGCACGGTGCGTACAGTGAGGTATGAAAGGCACTTTATTCCGCGCACCCTCAGACTGTGGAATGATTTCCCTACTGTGGTTTTCCCAAGCGGCTACAATATGGTGTTCTTCAAGAAAGGCTTTAAAGGGTCGGCAGCGCAAGTGTGACGCCCTTGGTGTTGCACATGTCCATGGGCCGCGGTAACCGCTTCCCATCAAGTGGGCCGTGTGCTTGTCTGACACCTGAGAGGTATAAAAAATATATATATGTCCAAATTAAGATTTCGCATGGTTTGTAAGAGCATCAGTGATTTTAATTCTTTCCTGTTATTCCTTTCTTTTTTTCCTTCCCTTTAAAACAATTTCTAACTCTCTTCAATTCACGTGTGACACCACTGGTGTTCATTTACTGTGGGAATTGATGCTCATGAGTTCAGGTGGATTCTTAAAATCCTTTGATATTGCTTACCTCGACCATAGAAGAAACCTACTGTCCTAATTTCGCAGTTCTATATAGCTTCGGTAGTTTCAGCTCTATTTACCCCACTGCGCCAGAAGGAGGGTTATGTTTTTCGAGAGTATATATGTATGTTTTTATGTATAATTGTTTGGCACGCTCTGCAGCCTGAACGACTTGATGGATTTTAGCTTGAGAGGTGTCGTTAGATTCGTATTTACTGTGAGAGTGACACTAGGTATATCAAAATAATAAAAAAAACGAAATGGTGGGTTTTTGGCGCTAAAATGTATGATATTCAAAAAATATTTTCACTCAAACTTATCGAGTAGGGTATCAAAATGAAGAACTTTAAAAGGGGATTTCAAAAATATATATATCATAACTAAAAAGTATATAATAAAATTATTAATTAAAAAATTAAAGAACCCGACTGCCCTAAAAAGACCGAAACAAGTTTGATAGCAGGCGGGACCCAAATGCAAATCATAAACCGAAAGAAAATTATTGGGTCCCGCCTGCTATCAAACTTGTTTCGGTCTATTTAGGGCAGTCGGATTATTTGATTTTTTAATAAATATTTTTTTAATAAGTATTCCATACGAAAAACGCCTTCGTTTTTATAATACTTGTATAGAAGTAATAACTTAGTGCGAGTTGTAGTTTAGACAGCTGAAGGTAAAATACCTTGATCTACTCTCTGCTGCTAAATTAACGCAGCCGCAGTCGCTGACAAAAGCTATATGCAACATTGATAACCGCTTACTATTAGGTATCTGCATCACGGCATCAGATGACTAAAATAAGTCTTATTAGTACGCTCACCTACTTGACCGCAACAACATGCACCGCATTGATACGCATATCTATGTTAAGAGAATGAAGTTTAGATACTTCATTTACACAAAATAGTGAATTCTTATTCATCATGCGGCGTCCGTGCAGGCTATTGGCCGAAATACCAGATAACGGTGCGATTGTTCTAGTCACAAATACCTATACGTGGACGTGCGTGCTACTCAAGTAAACATTACTCGTGTGGTGTGTGCCTTGGTGCCCTACTTAAGATTGTGGCGTAAGTTAAAAGTGGTCGCAATATAGGCTCATTTCATGGATTATTGAATCGTAAACCGTATAATTCCCCGATTGAATATTGGCTGTCTCTTCTATTTTTGAGCAATTGGTTATAATCGAAAATCTTAGATATGTACCTTGTAATTAAAATTTATATGGTCATCATTAGATAAAGAAACAAACTATTGGTGCCTTGAAATTCATCGTAGCATCACTTTCTGGTTCTTTCACGAGATTTGAACAAGTCGCTAAAAAGGAGACGAAATGATTAGGAGAAATTAACCTACTAGCTATTTTTTCAATATGCGATTACCACTGTTATTTAGCATCAATACTTAAACCTAAAAAGACAGTCGATTCCATAAGGTTCAACAACTGAAAATTAAATTTTAAATTAGTTTTCGCCTGTACGTAACGTACGTAAGATGAATTTAATTCATTTGGTTCTTTTTTCATTAAGCCAAATATTGGTTATTTACCTCAAAATATATTGTAAAAGTGATTATATTAATTGGAAAACTATAGGAACTTGTTTAAAACATAAAATGGCAAGCTTTCATTAAATTATTTTGAAGAAAAAATATTTAGTTGCAGATACGAACAAAAAACCGGTTTGTCCGATTTTTCTCGAAAACTCTTAACAAAAGTTAACCGTAAGTAACCGTAAGTCTAGTTACGCGGCAAATCGTGAAATATGATTTTTCACCCTTAAAAATGCACCCCATTTAACTCCCGTATTTCAAATTTAACTTAATTTATTTTGTCCTGTTGTTTTCACTATATTTCCTTTTATTTCCAAAAGGTCTCATGCTGTTATTAACTATTTCCCTCCAAAAAGCCCTCTGCACTGAACTAAAAGTACTAATCAATATTTGCATTCCGATGTTTTTGTTTCTACAAAGTAAAACATAAATAAAGAACACATTAGTAGTATTCCAACATCAAAAGAAGAAATCGAACTCCCAAAATAATACTATTACGTACTATAAGTCTTGCAATTTTCATTTATTTTTGTAGTTTAGTTTTTGCAAATACTATTAACATAATTGTTCCTTAAAATTAAAACAAGTGCGAATCGGACTCGCGCACTGAGGGTTCTGTACAAAACTGTATTCAAGGGTGGAAACGGAACCCTATTGTTAAGACTCCGTCCGTTTGTCACCAGGATGTATCTCATGAACCGTGACAGCTAGGCAGTTGAAATTTTCACGGGCTTACCCGGGGTGCCCGGCAGGCAAGCCCGTGAAAATTTGGGACAGACACTTGAGGAGGACACCGTGCGGTTTTAGTCGATACACGACATATCCAACCCCGCTGGCCGGCGCGGGGGTATCCGAGGGGATTTCCGCACGAAAAAAAAAAAGGTACCCGAGGGGATATCCGCACAAAAAAAAACTGTACGGAACTCTGAAAATAAAAAGTATTAATTTTCGTGAAAGGTAATTTTGGTTAGATTCTTATTTGAAAAGTAAAGAGTAAAGCTTAAATTCCTATGCATATTTTGTCTTACTCTACTTACATAATTTTATTTTATTTTAACATCATGAAAAGCTAGTAGTACCTTTTTTTTTTCGTGCGGTAATCCCTTCGGATACTCCCCCGCCGGCCAGTGGGGGCGGTTATGTCGGGCTTGAACCGACTAAAACCGCACGCCGTCTCGGGGTGTAAGGTTGCCTATAGAGCATATTCCTCGTACCCCGAAAGCTAGTAATACCTACCGATAGTCATAGAAATATACACATCGCTATAATTCTTAAAATATAACTTGATCTCTGTGACAGTTATTACTAGTGCCGTAACGCTTACGACGTAGTCCTTTTTTTTACGTTAAAACTCTTTATTTTTAAATAGTGATTTTACATTGTAATTGACTGTTTTATGAATAAATTTGTTAATTTTAATAACAATAAGGAGTACATAGAATCACCATTTACTCTGAGACAGTAAATATTGTAAGTGGTTTTTAACACCAAATTACCTCAATTAACGTATCTAACTTGTGTTGTAATTGTAAAATAGTGTTAAAAGTTTTATATGGGTATTGTATAGGTGTAATTCTATTATAAATATTTTATTAGGGATTGGTTATCGATTGTCACATTCTCAGTGCAGTATGACCTTGTACGAGGCGACCTATTATTTTAAACGCTTTTAAAGGTATTTTAGAAGTTACGAAGTACATTAGTGGTAAATTTTCATATCTTATAATGTACTGCACTTCAATTGAGGTAAAACTGATAATAGGAATAATATAGGTAACACAAGCATAAGGAATGAAAATATAGGTAACACAAAATAGAATTATAAACATGACGTTTGTTCAAAATACTTCGTAGCCATCTGTCACAGAGATCAAGCTTTATTTTAAAGACAATAAAAGAAGCTCAGTTAAATGTTGTCACAAATAGACAAGGTAATTTTCTTTTTAGTAAGTTGTAATTTAGTTTAGTTTAGTGTAGTGTAGTAGTAACTTTTGTAATTTAGTTGGAGCATACTTATTGTAAGTAAGACTCAGTTAATGTAAATCGCCGTCGTCTTCAAATTGCATCTTAGTTAGTTACTAAGCGGCAGTATGCCAGTAAACCACACCTCGGCACAGAAATGTAATGCAGAGGTCGGCGTACTAGTACTGAGATTACTTGTTCCGTACCTGCCGTTCGTTGCATACATTGAACCTGGTCACAATATCCGGCAGTGCGCTACTACATGTGTCGATATGATACAACTGGTTGCATGTACACTGAATTCTTTCTGAAGACGAATTGAAGTCACCATGAAGAAATTTATATAACACCGAACGAGTTTACAGATTACACCTTTTACCGTCTGCTGACTTGAAGTCTACCGGGTTATAGCTTTCGAAAACACAGCTTTAAGCAGGGAGTTCCACTTCTTAGATGTACGTACAATTAATAATATTCAAACTTATGTAACAATCGTTTGATTATTATCTTATTATTATCTTATTCACGAATTGAAATAACTAGGTAAAACGTGGGACACTCAGAAAGTTTTGCGAAAATAAAAAAAGCGTTCTATAGGTAAATATTTTTTTATTAAATCTTTTCAAAGTACTCTCCACCAGCCTCTATACAAAGTTTCATGTGTTTGAACCAGTTTTCAAAACACTTTTTCCAATCCGCCGCAGATACCTCGTTTACAGCCTGCTCACACGTTGACAGCGCATCTTCCGGCGACGAAAATTGTATCCCTTTGAGCAGATTTTTTATTTTCGGGAATAAAAAGAAGTCGCACGGTGCAAGGTCAGGGCTGTAAGGAGGGTGACCTAGGAGTTTAACCGGAGTGCTGTCCAGGAAGTCCCTCGTTTTAAGCGCGGTGTGTGCGGGCGCGTTGTCATGGTGGAGTAGTATCCCGCGGAGCCCTGTGTTTGGTCGCTTGTAGCTCACTACAGAGAAAACTTCTGCCGAGCATTTGGTAGTGTACCATTCAGCGTTGATGCTTCTTTGATTTCGTAAAGGGATTGATAACAAGTAGCCAGACAAATTGAAAAAACTCGCGATCAAAATCTTCCCTCCGCTTCTAGATCACTTCACTTTGGTAGGTGTTGATTCGTTTTGAAACACCCAAACCGTCGACTGGCGTTTTGTTTCTGGATCATACTGATAAATCCACGACTCATCACCTGTAATGATGTCATAAACACGCCGAGACGCGCCTGCTTCAAACTTGTTTATCATATCACGACACCATTCCACCCGGGCCTGCTTCTGAGCATCGGTGAGATTGTGCGGCACCCAGCGTGAAACTATCCTTCTCACACGAAGATGCACGTGTAGAATCTCGTGAAGGCTTCCCGATCCAATCTGAAGAATGTGCTGAATCTCTTGATATGTGACTCGTCTATTATCTTGGAATAAATTTTTCACTGCTAGCACGTTTTCTTCCGTAACAGCCATCAAAGGGCGACCACTTCTTTCTTCATCCTCCAAAGTCAGTCGACCGCGCTTAAATTCGTTATACCAACGATACACGGTCGCCTTGGAAGGGCCTTCATCCATGAATGCCATTTGAAGTCTATCGTACGATTCGTCTGGTTTTAGGCGACACTTGAAATCGTAGAAAATCATAGCGCGAAAATGTTCCCGACGCAGATCCATTTTTCAAGGAGACATCTTGCAAAAAATGCAGAGAGAAATTTTCAAATTGGAACGTACTTATTTTTACTCATAAATAATCATATTTTAGAAATAGATTATAACTGACCAGTCTCTCATATATAAAAACTTTTTTTCGCAATACTTTCTGAGTGGCCTGGTATATTACTAGTAGGCTATAGGTATTTGTTTCAAGATCGCTCGGCAGCATGATTGCGGCAATGGTGCGGAGCGCGAGCGCGTGGGCCGCCGCCACCTCCTTCTGCTAGTATGTGATGCTCGCGAAGGAGATGGCGGAGCGCGCCCGGGAGAGGCTCAGAACTCTCCCGGCCCGTCGAGCCCGCAACATGCTCGCCGCGCGTCGCAGGCGACTCAGGCGCCGGAGGTCGCTCAACGACCTCCGTCCTCCATGAGCGCAGGCCTGGGGGTGGCAGGTGAGGCCGCCTGTCACCCCAGCAGAAGCAGGCCGGGACGGTGGGGCGACTAGCGCCCCTCCCCCAAACCGGGGCAAGACGGGGACACCGTGGTTCCCAAACCCGAGGGGGCCATCTCGAAACCGGAGATGGCCCAGGGTCAGTCGGGGTGCGAGGAATATGCTCTATGGGCAACCTTACACCCCGGCGTCTGCAGACCCGAGACGGCGTGCGGTTTTAGTCGGTTCAAGCCCGACATAACCGCCCCCGCTGGCCGGCGGGGGGGTATCCGAGGGGATTTCCGCACGAAAAAAAAAAAAAAAAAAAGTATTTGTTTCATCAAGAACTCAAGAACACGGTTTACCTATGCTAGAATAGATGTGGTTCGGCGTTGACTCGCCCACGCAGGGCACTCCACCAACGTGTGGAGCGCCGTGTCTTCGCCAGGATCCTCGCAGTGCTAGCACTGCGGCGTTGTCTCCCGGTGGATGCGCCATAGATACTTACCGAAGCACCCGTGTCCGGTAAATATCTGGCACATCCGGTAGGAGAGGTCACCGTGTTCCAATTATTGATTCATAATTACACAGACTATTCGACACATCTTATACCACTTCGTTCAACACAGGAATTAAACCTAGGATCTCATGCATATTATCGCACTTACTATCGTTGCGCCACTCAGGTAATTTTTGTGGCTCATAATCTCTCTGTTTGTGTTTCTAAAAAAATTATCAGTCAGTACTTACACTTCAGACAGATTAAATAACCAATGAGCCCTTTAGTAGCTGAGTTCTTAGAAGCGCACAAATTCGAAAACGAATTGAATGAATGTTTAATCATTCCTTTCATTAGGTGAAAGTGGGGCCCAGCGCATAAATCGATTTAATTCGTGTTTTAACTATGGCGGTTAACAAGCACAAGTCCTCTTGATAGAATACGGTAACCGTAGTTACGAAAGCTTAGGTACAGTAGCGGTCGTCACTTGAGTAGCTGAGAGAGAGGTTAAAGTGGACAATGTCAAAAAGACACGGGTGTTAACTAAAGTCCTGCCTCCGTAGTAAGGCTGCCAGCTTAATTACATAGTTTTGCAGCATCTCCGGTGATCAAGATCTCCTCAGCTTCTTACACAGAACCTGTACCGTTTCATTTTTAGGTAGATTTCGATGCCCCGAGGGGGCCATCTCGAAACCGGAGATGGCCCAGGGTCAGTCGGGGTGCGAGGGATATGCTCTATGGGCAACCTTACACCCCGGCGTCTGCAGACCCGAGACGGCGTGCGGTTTTAGTCGGTTCAAACCCAACATAACCGCCCCCGCTGGCCGGCGGGGGGGTATCCGAGGGGATTTCCGCACGAAAAAAGAAAAAAAAAAAAAAAGGTAGATTTCGATGAAATCGATCTACCTATTGGTTTCTTAACTACTGTCGAATTTTAAAAAATATTCTTCATAGGAGGTCTAGTTATGACCCCCTAAATCCGAAATGACCACTGGTCAAAAAGTTTATATGTATATATATATGTATGTATGGTTCCACTTCCCAAAATTTCACGTTCCATGAAAGATATTCGAACCTTTCTAATTTTATCCCATAGTAAACATGAATACCAACAAATTTTAATTATAAACCTATAAGATTAAAACTTTAACTAAAAGTGGAGGGGGGAAAAACCAAAATTTTTCGGGGAAAAAATCATAACTTCTAACCGGTGAACATTCTTGCTGTCGAAACATTTTTAATCGATAGGCCATTTTTAAGTCTAAAATAAATGTTTGAAAAGGTTTTTCGCTAAAATTTACCGTTTTCGAGAAAAAAATATAAACTGTTTAAAGTCCGTAGTTCTCTATATAAAATAATATTAATTGCTTCACGAAATCTACCTGTGCGTTCCCCCTGCAGAAACGGATTTTTTTAAATTTATTTCACTTTATAATTAATTTACAGCTTAGTAATAAGACATTCGTTGCCAAACTGCAAAGCAGTTTGTCGGTATTTATTTACCCATATTATGGTCATGGTGCAGAATCACCTTTTCGACGTTTTTATATGGTGTTGTCTCTCAGAAAGTAAATACGTCATTTTTAACCGACTTCGGACTTTCATCATCATTTCAATCATCGGACATTAGAACCGGACAGATTTTTCGTTCTGTATGGTGAGCAAAAAGATCGTTGCAAGTGGAAACATGTGGTCTCGACCAACCACTTTGGGAAAGAGACGTGTCTGTATGTATGTTACGCAATATCTAGAGAGTCATCAATGGTCCCCTATCAAATTAAAAATTCAAGTCGGTCGTAACGGTTTTAGGGTTAACCCAAAGGGTAAAACGGGACCCTATTACTAAAACTACACTGTCTGTCTGTCTATCTGTCCGTCTGTCACCAGGCTGTATCTCATGTACATGAACCGTGATGTCAGACAGTTGATATTTTCACAGATGATTATATTTCTGTTGCCGTTATAAAAACAAATACTAATAAACTGAATAAAATGAATATTCAAGGGGGAAGATCAACATTCAACAAACGTGATTCTTTTGCTGTTATTCCCCATACTTAGAACGGAATCTTGAATTTTTTTTTCATCAAACCCATACGTGTTTCTATCTATGAATAGGTCTTCAAAAATGATATTGAGGTTTCTTATAGGTACTATGTTGGACGATACTACTTTCCGCCTTGCCACTTGCCTTCGCCTGGGAGCGCCGTGTGTTTCTCCCCATCGTTGCCTCTGCGGTGAAGCTGTCAACAGCCTTGGGCACCATGGCCTTTCATGCGGCAGAAGCGCTGGGCGTATATCACGACACGCCTGCATCAACGACATTATCCGCCGTGCTCTTGCCTCTGCTGGCGTGCCAGCCATTCGTGAACCTAATGGGCTGGCGCGTGAGGATGGCAGGAGACCGGATGGTATGTCGTTGCTGCCTTGGAAGATGGGTAGGCCTTTGGTGTGGGATGCAACATGCGTCGACACCCTTGCGCCTTCACATCTTTCAGGCACAGCGGGCTGTGCCGGTGCTGCTGCTGCATCTGCGGAAAACCTCAAACGGCGCAAATAATGTAATTTAACAGGTGATTATATTTTTGAGCCGTTTGGGGTTGAAACGTTGGGGACATGGGGCCCAAGTGCCCGCTTCGTGTACAAAGATTTAACAAAGCGGCTGATCGACGCTACGCGTGACCAGAGGGCTGTGTTATGTAACCATACTCTATCCCATATTCTATATTCTATTGTGTTATTATATCGAACTTTGTACTATTCCTAATATTGTTAGCTAAGATTGTAAATTACCTTTAATGTATTATTTAGTTAAGATTGTTAATGTCCCTAATGTATCCCCCTCCCTGACTCGACCCTATATATACCCAAATCCGAGCTCACTCGTCCAATTCCATTCCGAACTTCCGCAACGTCTCTTTCAAGTTCACTATTTCTAAATTGTTATTTCTAAGTCTATTATAATTTTAAGTGATATTAAACAATAGTTTTTAAAAAGACTTGTTTTACCACCGCCACATAACAAATTTGGCGCAGTCGGTAGGATCTCGCGAATACGCGGTTAAGACGAAGTAAACGCGCGTCAAAATCTTCATCGTCGGGACAGCATCGCCCAGCAGACAAAGAAGAAAACGACGTGTTGGTAGCCACAGGCTTTCAAAAACTTCGCCGAACCATGCGAGTCCAGTTAACTATGTTATTGTGGTAAGTGGCATAACTTGTTTTGCTCTACTATTCCCTTATATATTAAATCTAATTGTATATTCCAAAATCCAATTTCCTAAGATTCTATTTCAATTTAATATTTAATTTTATTTTAATATTTCCTAAATTCTATCAAATGACAAAAGAAATTAAAAACGAAGCTACTGATTTATATTCAAACCTATCTTCTTTCTTTGCTACTTCGTATTACAACCAAACTAATAATACCATGTCTCTCGATATCACAACTCTTCTGAAATTAATCCCATCTTTTGATACAAATAACAATGATCAAATTTATAGATTCGTACGATCATGTGACTCAGCTTTTCAATTGGCTACTACGGACCAGAGGCCAGTACTCTTAGTTTATGCTCTAAATAATATCATTGGTTCCGGTGCATCAGACGTGCACTGCAAACAATACGACTCTTGGGATAGTTTACGCAGCTTCTTGATTGATAGATTCTCGAACATCAAAACAATAGCTCATCTAAATTTAGAATTGCAATCGTTGTTTCAAAAGCCTAACGAGAAAATCACAGAATACTTTCATAGGGTTGATATATGTAGGAGCAAAATCATTGAAAAACTAAATGCCGATATATCTGATGGAACATTATCAGGCCGACTAGCGACAACCGAGGAAACAGCACTAAACGTTTTTGTGAACGGGCTTAGTTCTGATATTGGAACAATGCTCCGAACCAAAGGGTTTACCACCCTAAACGAAGCCGGTCGTTTCGCAACACAGGAGGATAAGATCCGTGCAATGAACAATGCACGGCAGTCGTTATTCCGACTGACAGCCTCACGACCCATAAATCAGTATACAACAAGAATAACACCACCACGAAGTAATAATTTAAACAACAACAATAGATTTGAACCGTCTAGTCAATTTCGTCCAACCAACACATCCCCCAACTTAAATCTTAAGGTATGCAACTATTGTAAAAACCCGGGCCATTTGATAGCGGAATGTCGAAAACGGGCATACAATAATAGTATAAAAAACAATCAATCTCCAGCTCTTCCGGCACCTCCAGCAAGAGTTAATAATTTAAACTCCTGGGCGACCAACGAATCGAGCAATTCATTGGAAATCGCCCCAGTTCCTTGCTCACCCACTATAAATCAGGCATTGACCGAGGACCTCGACAGTCTTCAACTTTAAATCATACTAACTCTCGAACAAAGTCTGTACGATGTCATCAAACTGGTTATGATAAACAGTTTAGGGATGCATCTGTGCAAACTAATTCAATCTCCACTGAATAAATGGATAGCGAACCAAACAAACAGGGTATCCAGCCCCAAGCTCTTGGTTTCTCTAGTTCATCAAACCCTACCAAATCTAATAATGTATATTCAAACTCTACTATATCAAATCCTAACCCTACTATATCAAATCCTAACTCTACTATATCAAATCCTAACCCTACTAAATCAAATCCTCAATATACTACTTCAAACTCTACTAAATCGATTACTAAATCATATTCTAAATCTACAAAATCAAATACTAAATCAGGTTCCAAATCAAATGCTAAATCAAATACTAAATCAGGTTCTAAATCAAATGCTAAATCAAGAACTAAATCTTCAAAATCAAAACCCATTGAATCATTTACAATTTCATCCTTGAACGACGTCCCGTCTGAAAACCTTTTACACTGCACTTTCCACATCGAAGGAAAACCTGTAACTCTATTAGTCGATACGGGAGCAGGAATTTCTGTTATTAAAGAGGACAAGATAGGATCTTCTCCTTTAAATAAATCAAATGTCGTGTCCATTGTAGGTATCTCAAGCACACAATCTTCTACTCTCACTTCAGGTACTACCGAAATATCATTAGATGACTTACCTAAATTTAAATTCCATGTAGCTAACCTAAACATTAAAGCCGACGGCATATTAGGTAACGACTTTATGACAAAATTTAATTGTCACCTTTATGTCCAATCTAAAACAATGAGACTACGTGACAAAACTTACAAACTTAATTTCCTTAACGAAAGTCCTAATCAAAGCCCATCTCCCGATAAACAAGTACTTAGTAGCCGCTCCGAAACAGTCATTAGGTGTAATGCAAACAACATTAATTCCGGGATCGCATTAGTTGAAAAACAAACATTAGCTAATGGTGTTGTCATTCCCTACGCTTTAGTTAATGTCAAAAATAACTCATTTGTAATCACTTGTATTAACACAAATAAATCAGATAAAGTTATCAACGTTCCAAGTCTTGACCTTAGTCCCTTCGATCCTAATGAACAAATAAACAATGCTAACGAGTGTTGTATAAATAACTTTAATTACACATCCGAAACAGATAGACAAAACAAAGTCCTTTCATCAATAAGACGAGAACATTTAAACAGCGAAGAATCAACATCGTTAGATAAAATTATTTCCGAATACTCAGATATATTTTTCCTTGAAGGTGACGCTTTAACATTCAGCAATCATACTAAACATAAAATAACTACTACAACCGATACTCCCATTCATACAAAGACATACCGATTTCCACAAATCCATGAAAATGAAGTCAAAACCCAAGTTCAAAAAATGCTAGATCAGGATATAATTAGACCAAGCTCTTCTCCATGGAGTAGTCCCATTTGGGTTGTACCCAAGAAACTTGACGCCTCAGGCAAACGTAAATGGCGTCTAGTCATCGACTATCGTAAACTAAATGAAGTAACCATAGGTGATAGCTATCCTCTTCCAAATTCTAAATTAGGACAACCACAGTATTTCACGACTCTCGATCTTGCCTCTGGATTCCATCAACTCGAAGTAGACCCTAATGATATACCTAAAACCGCCTTCAGTACTCCTTATGGCCATTATGAATATAAAAGAATGCCTTTTGGTCTTAAAAATGCACCAGCTACCTTCCAACGGGTCATGGATTCTGTTTTGTGTGGACTCCAAGGTGAAAGATGCTTTGTATATCTTGATGACATAGTAGTTTTTGCATCAAGTCTCCAAGAACATGAACAAAAACTTCATGAAGTGTTCTCACGACTACGAAAATACAATCTCAAGGTCCAACCTGACAAATGTGAGTTTCTCAGACGTGAAGTAGCCTACCTAGGACACATAATCTCAAATGAAGGTGTCAAACCAAATCCCGACAAAGTAAACGCTGTAAAAGAATTTCCTATTCCTAAATCCTGTAAAGATATAAAAGCCTTCCTTGGCCTAACTGGTTATTACCGTCGCTTTATATCAAGTTTTAGTAAAATAACCAAACCTCTAACCAGTTTACTTAAAAAGGATGTACCGTTTATTTGGGGTCAATCTCAACAAATTGCATTTGATGAATGTAAACACCTTCTTACTAATCCTCCTATTCTACAATATCCAGACTTCACTAAAGAATTTGTTCTCACAACCGATGCCTCAATTCACGCCATAGGCGCTGTTCTCTCTCAAGGCGAAATAGGTAAAGACCTACCTATTGCATATGCATCTCGAACTCTCAATAAGGCAGAATCAAATTATTCAACAATTGAACGCGAACTACTAGCTATAGTCTGGGCCGTAAAACACTTTCGACCGTACTTATTCGGTAGAAAGTTTAAAATTGTTACGGACCACAAACCTCTTACATGGTTATTCTCAATAAAAGATCCAGGCAGTCGTTTGGTCAGATGGCGTTTAAAACTCGAAGAATTCGAGTATGAAGTTATTTATAAAGCGGGTAAAAATAACACGAACGCCGACGCACTCTCACGACCTTCAATTCACAATACAAACGTTGTAGATCTTAGATTAGATTAGATTTAGAATTCTGAAAATTACTTACAACTTAATTATCAACATTTCTCAGAATATTCCCAATATAACTTTGATACTCCAAACTTCCAAATCTCCCCAGATCGCCTCTTAGACGACCGTCATAAAAATATTTTTATCCCCATCTCGTGCGAACTCTCAGATAAGAACGACCTCTTCAACGAAGCAATCGCTAAATGTTCCCAAGTGGAACCGTACATACATAAGCAGCGTGCACTTTACGACACTGATTTATTAATATCCGGCAAAAACCAAAATATCATATTTGGCTCTTCAAGGCCCACTCATTTCGACCCTTGGGACGCTGAAAGTTATTTCAAAACACTCCTAAATTGTTTACAGAATAACATTCTCGAAACACTTTACATTCCAGATCTCAAAAACGATACCACTTGTAAACTCAAAGGCAACGAACAATTTCATATTACAGCTTATCTTGCTGACACATATGACTGTAAAATAATAATCTGTGAAAATAGAGTTAAGACACCAAATCCCGAAGAAATCCCTCAAATACTAAAATCATACCATGACGATCCTTTATCAGGCCATCGAGGTATTGTAGAAACTAATCGTAAAATTAGAAACGAGTATTTCTGGAAAGGTATGAGTGATGCAATCAAAGAATATATAGATAATTGTCAAATTTGCCAACGTAATAAAATCCAAAGGAAAAGTTATAAAGCACCAATGGTTATTACATCTTCTTCCACTGAACCATTTGAACGTGTAACAATCGATTTAGTCTCATACTCAGATACTACCACTGAATCAAATAAATATATTATAACACTACAAGACGACTTAACTCGCTTCGTACCCCATACCTGACAAACAAGCTACTACCATAGCTAAGAACCTTTTGATCTTCTGCCAACATTATGGTGTTCCAAAAAGATTCCACTCCGATCAAGGTACAGAATTCGTAAATAATATCATAAAACAACTAATGAAACTTTTAGGTTCCAATCATACACTCAGTACAGCCTACCATCCTCAGACGAATGGCTCCTTGGAACGCTTTCATGCAACACTTCGTGATCACATTAGAATGTATCACAAACGAAACCACTCTAATTGGGACCAGATCATACCATTTGTCGTAATGTGTCATAACACATCTGTTAATCAATCTACAGGCTTTACACCTCACGAATTACTCTTTGGTTATAAACCCAGATCATTATATTCCCTGAAAGAACATAATGATTACACAACACATGACTATTTACGAGACTTAAACGAGAGACTTAAAGTTTCACGCGACATAGCTCATCGCAACTTAGGGCATATGAAAGAAAAAGCGAAAGAACGCTACGACAGTAATATTAAGAATATAGCTAAATTTAATGTAGGAGATAAGATAATGCTCAAGGTTCCTAATCCCAATAACTTAGACAGTAAATGGGAAGGTCCTTATAGTATAATTAGAATAGGATTCAATGAGAATTATATGATTCAGAAGTCTGGGAAAAATCTATTAGTGCATGCCAACCGCTTAAGGCCAGTGCATGACTCTCTTTCATAAATTATCCTGTAGATTAGTTTAAATTAAGTCTCTATTTTTTATCCTTGAATAAATTTTAGTTTTAATTCCATTTCAAACTTTAACGAATAACCCCAATTAAATTAATTAAATTATTTTTACACCATTCTCTACAAAATTTACATTTATTTTAGAAATCTAATCTATCAAAATCTATCATTTATCTTACAAATCTTACAAATCGGATAGTAATTGACAAATTCGTTATTTCAGGTACTCCACAACATTTGTTGATGGCAATACCGAAATTCTCCCACTTCCTTCAAATTCTGGCTTATATTTTGAAAACGATAGCAACATACTAATCTCGGATGATTCATGGAAACTCGTCATCTATCGTGACCTAAAATCTTTATTTTATTCCCGAAGCTCTCTTAAACGACTCGTTCATAATTTCCAAACCCTTGTATTACGTTATCCTAACTTGCCAAGCGTAATAACTACTAGTTCATATATTAAAGTTAACTTAGATAAAATAGATACTAGACTAGAAGAACTCAGTCTCTATACCGGCACTAAAAGAACCAAACGCGAACTTTTAGATGGCCTTGGCTCGATTTTAAAATGGCTCATCGGTACGCCCGATGCAAATGACGCCCGACACTATGACGAATGCATTCAACTTCTTGAAAAACAACAAATTTCTACTAACGAAATCCTGAAACAACAATTACAAATAATTTCATCCACTATTATAAACTTCAATGAAACCGTTTTAAAAATATCGTATGACGAACAACAGATCAACGAAAATCTCGCGAAAATTAGTAATTATTTTAATTCCACTAATAAAATCTTGTTCAACCTGACTATTTCTGAAGAAATTTCAACAGTAGCCATACAAATTCTTGAAGCCGTAACCTCTCTAGAAAGAGATATAGATGATATTATAAGTAGCATTCTTTTCATAAAATCAGGTGCAATTCACCCCTCCATAATCTCGTCAACTCGCCTATACGAAGAGTTACTATCTACTAGTCCGGCCAGATCTAATAGAAATCTTGTATCTTCAATAACTCTCAACAACATTCATCAAATCCTCGAATCTGCCTCTATCACTTCATATATATATATGAACAAACTTATTTATGTATTAGAATTCCCTTTAGTTAGACATGACATATTCACCTTATACCATTTATATTCAATTCCAATACCTCATCCTGACTCCTCCTTATACTCTACTATCCTTCCGGAGCAAACATATATTGCCACTAGTACTAGACAACAGTACGTGATTACGAACTCGCTGGACAGCTGCAAGACATTCGCACCCAACACCGCAGTCTGTAAGCTCATCGTGTACAACGTCAACTCAAGACCAATATGTGAAATGTCAATTCTAAGTACTACTTCAAGAAACGTACCAGAAAACTGCGAAGTCGCAACATTTTCCGCTCACATCGATACATTTCAGAAACTCAAGTCGAATAAATGGATCTTCATCCTAAGCAGAAACACTCCATATGCATTAGAATGCAGTGATAAGACTACTCACGGTGCAATATCTGGTACAGGGATTATTTCGCTACAACGGGGCTGTAAACTGTACACAGCCCTAGCGACACTATCAGCAGAAGAAAGCAAGACTTTAAATATCAGCCATCCTATCATAACTGTGGACTTGGAAACATTATGTATTCAAGACCATATCGATATTGAGAAGTCACCAGAACTTATACCAATAAAAATTAACAATATTCCTCTGGATTCTTTGAAAACAATAAAAGAAGAGATCAAAATCCATAGTGAGAAACTAAACGAAAATGAAAGCTTTATCGACAGAAAAATCTCAAAATTTTCCTATTTAACTTTTCTTATTGGGTTCTTATTACTAATTCTTATGTGTCTCAAATGCTGCAATTTGAATCCACTCAATATCTTCTGTAAGAAGCCTCCACATCGTAACGACGGATGTATCCAGATTTTTAACAATTGCTTCGATCGATCACAACGGCGACAACATATACAATTACCAATGGTGTCATTAAATACAACTACGGCAACATCCTGCGCGATATCAGAAGACGAAGAAGGCGAAGACATCGCCCTTCCAACTGCAACCTCTCAAAAATTGGGCAACACCGCCCAATCTTTGTTTTAAGGGGGGAGATGTTATGTAACCATATTCTATCCCATATTCTATATTCTATTGTGTTATTATATCGAACTTTGTACTATTCCTAATATTGTTAGCTAAGATTGTAAATTACCTTTAATGTATTATTTAGTTAAGATTGTTAATGTCCCTAATGTATCCCCCTCCCTGACTCGACCCTATATATACCCAAATCCGAGCTCACTCGTCCAATTCCATTCCGAACTTCCGCAACGTCTCTTTCAAGTTCACTATTTCTAAATTGTTATTTCTAAGTCTATTATAATTTTAAGTGATATTAAACAATAGTTTTTAAAAAGACTTGTTTTACCACCGCCACATAACAGCTGGTTATTATCTTGCACAGAGAATAAGCATTGCCATTCAACGTGGCAATGCTGCCAGCCTTCTGGGAACGTTTCCGGTCGGTGACGATGTAGAGGAATTTCACGACGCATTATGCATGTAAATATTTTATTTATTTAATTTAGTTTATTTTAGTAATAATACTGTGTAGTGTTAATTTAATTTAGTATTATTTTGGATATGTATCTCTTGATTATATATGATTTCATTTTTTTTCTAAACCGAATAGTTTGCGCGAGAGACACTTCAAAAGTGGTAAAAGGTGTATGTCCCCCCCCCCCCCCCACTGTAACTTCTACAATAAAACAATAGTAAAACTAAAAAATAATAATTATATGATGTACATTACCATGTAAACTTCCACCGAAAATTACCATGTAAACTTCCACCGAAAATTAGTTTGAACGAGATCTAATAAGTAGTGTCTTTTTAATACGTCATAAATCGTAAACCGCAATTTACCTTTTATTCAATCAACTCAAATATAAATATTAAATAAAAGCAATATTATGTTACTTGCTGCGCCCTTCATGGGTGAGTCAGACTCACACATGGCCGGTTTTTTTTTAAATGAATTATTTTGCTACTCTAGTACTTCGCCAATGAGATCATAAAAATATCAATCATTTAAACTTCTGTCCACTACTGGAAATAATAAAAATACAAGCAAAATATAATTGAGAGCCATGCCAGGCCAGTCATCATACACAGAGCTTGTTAGAGTTGATGCGAAATTTCACAAATTACTTGTAAACACGAAAATTGCAATTCAATTTTTAGTAACAAAAGGTAGTTAACCTTTAAATATTAACGCAATTAGACCCGTTGCCTGCCACCGTCTTTCTATCATCATTATCATCATCAACCTATGCTAGTCCACTGCTGGACATAGGTCTCCCGTAATGAGCGCCATAGCGCCCTGTCTTCAGCTTGACGCATCCAGCATACAATACCAGTACTTTGAAATTGGAATACACAATTTATATTTTGCAATAAAAATGTAGGACTTATGCATACACTTCACACAACTCACAGGGTGTTTCTATGTATAATATGTATGTACTTACAAAAAAAAGTATATAAGTAAGTTTATCCGCATTCTGGAACCCATAACATAAGTGAGTTAAACTTGCTTACTTTGGGTCTAAAAAGCACTGTGTAAAATTTGTAGAATATTTATTTATTAACGGTATATAGGTACCCACAGTATTGGGGTGTGTGTTGGGTAACCTCCTCGAGTGTCGCTCCGATTCCGATCCCGCTGCAGTCCGGGGGGAACGGAATCGGAGCGGCCGGTACACCCTGGGCGGCGGTCAATGGCTTCCCCTTCACCCCTTCATAGGGTTGGCATTGATCGTCGGCCAATACCCAACGTGGCGGGAACACATCGCTCTCCGTACTCCTCTGCTTTCAGAGGAGACAGGATGAGCGATGCTGTTAGTGGTGAGATGGCCCAGGGTCAGCCGGGGTGCGAGGGATATGCTCTATGGGTAACCTTACACCCCGGCGTCTGAAGACCCGAGACGGCGTGCGGTTTTAGTCGGTGCAAGCCCGACATAACCGCCCCCGCTGGCCGGCGGGGGGGTATCCGAAGGGATTTCCGCACGATAAAAAAAAAAAAAAAAAAGGTACCCACAGTATTCGTTGTGGAACATCCGGGTGAGGACAGGCTGTGCCAGTTTCGATCAGCTTTTGTGCTTGTTCGCTAAGTTTACAGATAATCTTCAAGTGGGTAGAGGTATCAGACAATAATGACAACTCTAATAAAAGCTTGTTAGTGAGAAACATCTTATGCTATGGGTCAGACCAGTAGCGACAACACGCGCTTCTAACTCTGAGACTCCCTTAAACTCTCTTGACTCTTCCAACTCAATTTAGCGATATCAATTCAAACGTTATGATATTAAATTAGAGATAAAATTTATAATTAAATTTACAATATTAGATATCTTTTAAACTGTGTTTCTTAAGGACTCGTACTACTTAAGAAACACATTCGTCTGTCTACTTCTTTGTTTCGCAAACAGGCACGATTAGCCATCTTAAATTCACTCAATAATGCGTTAACCAATGTTTGATACGAGTATTTGTAACAGCGCAATTTGTTGACAGTTATGATGTACAATTGTACAAATAATTGTAAATAAATCAATAATCATAATCATCATTTATTTATATTTATATTAACATGATAATTTTAAATACACCTTTTTTGAACAATTAAAATTAAATTAAAAAAGATTAAAAAAGATGGACTGAAAGTTTACATATCACAGAATTCCGCTCCTTCGATGTCTACTGGTAGCGTCTCCAGAAAGCTGCCGGCATTATACGGCGTTGAATGGCAACGTCAATTTTCTGAACTAGGTAATGAACAACCATAGTCACGGGAAGTCGATCAGTCGCTTGGCAATTTCCTAAATCTCACTTTTTGGTATTAAATTGATATAACTATATTTTTAGTTAAACTTAATAAGCCATCCATCAAGCCTGCGGCTACCTTATTACTTTTGAATACTTCATTTTTATAAAACTAGCTGCTGTAAGGGTATATGGGGCCCTACCAAGACCCCCGGGACCCAGCCAACCTCACCTCACTGATTGACGGACGAGGCTCTGGCGTAGGCTTCCCTCTTGGGGTTGGGAAGACGAATTGCCGATATTCCAGCATGGATTGCGGATGTGCTATAACAGTGTCGAAATACAAAATATGGTATATACCCTGCTTATAGCTTCTATTAATTATAAACCTGCGATAAATACACACATAACTTCGAAAAGCATCGAAAAGTCATTGGTGTTTCATATTTTAATTGGCAAATGATAATGACATACAAAGTAACAAACCTTTTTCACAAATTATTCATCAAATTTCAGTGGTTATCTAATGATAGCCGCTGAAATTTTATGAATAATTCGTGAAAAAGGTTTGTTACTATGAAACAATTTTATAGAGATATTGTCTTTCAATATACCATACACAACCTACCACCATACACAACATCACAACCATACACAACATACCAAAATACTGTGGGATAAGCTGATATAGTCTACTGGTATGGGTAAAGGACTGCTGAGACGAGGTCTCGGGTTCGATCCCAGGTTTTACCATGGCACACACCAATGACTTTTCGATGCTTTTCGAAGTTATGTGTGTATTTATCGCAGGTTTATAAGTGCCCGGTTAATGGCAATAGGCTCGCCACCTATTATATTGGGACCTAAACATAAACTGGCGAAATGTGGGTGCTAGCACCTCTGCCTACCCCTTCGGGGATATAGGCGTGAGTTTATGTTATGTTATGTTAAATATGCTAGGTGCTAATTATGCAGATGAGGCAAGAAGCAAAAGGCATAGCGCGTAAAGCATACACAAACGTACGTATCGAAGCAATTTTGCTATGCGATCGCGCTTGCCTCATGTTCGTCTCTAACTGGCCTTCATTGTATTATTCACACCTTATACAGAAAAAGTTTCAATTGATGAAAGCTAACAACTTATTCATCTGACATCTTGACAGTAGTATCTGTTTCCAATACGCTTCGTAGAATACGTTCAATTGATTACACATCTGAAATAGTATTCTGCTAGTAGACAGCTGACACAACTTTATAGTTCTGATTTTATAAAATGATTGTAAATTATTAGAAGGAGAGAAAACAGTCAAATTATTCACGAGCTTTTAGAAGAACACACAAGTTGGTAACACTTTTTTCAACGGTTTCTCAGAGCTAAAGCACTTGTGACTTATTTATTGGGGTTAAAGAGGAATCTTCAAAATTCCAATTCGGCTACATTACCTACGTTCCCGATTGACGAAAGTAACATCAAGTTCTAAAACGCACATAAGATATTTAGCAAAGCAATTAGGTTTAAGTAAAATAGAATTCTTTCCATTCCTATAACTAAACTGATCCAGCAAAAAATCATTGAAATTATTCATGTATTTTAGGAGAATTGGTACAGTTACAAGAATATTGAATTTGCAATATAACATTATGTTATATAGTTACAATATTCATAATTTACCCTTAACTTTAAACTCGTTGACTCGTAAACCTTAAACTCGTATTTGATTAAACGAGCTCAAATATTGATACTTGAACGAATTATAATTTTGAAGTTTGTGTTAGTACATTTGAGCATTCAAATATCTTATGTAAGTGCTAAATCATTATTGGCACAGAATAGATAATAGTACTGGCTACATTAAGTAGGTATGGTATATGCCCAGAATACTATCACATCTATTTTTAAAAAAATTATTTGGTTTTAGTTATCATGAAAACTGCTGATGGTACGATGCAATTCATAGAAAGCAAATACAACTTGTAACAAATGTATAACCATAGAAAATTGTTTCCCTTCTTTGAGTATTTTACGCTTTAGTCGGTTCAAGCCCGACATAACCGCCCCCGCTGGCCGGCGGGGGGGTATCCGAGGGGATTTCCGCACGAAAAAAAAAAAAAAAAGGTATTGACTGAAAAAAAAAAAAAAAAGGTACTGACTTTGTATTTCCATGTTAGGCAGAGGTATCAACCTGCCATTTTATTCTGTCCTGACAGATCTCATGAAATACCTTTATTGTCATAAAACCTTTCATGCAAGCCCATTGGTTTCAGGTGCTTTTGACTTGCTCTAACTGTCTCAGTATTTTAAATTCGTGAATATGATGTATGTAAAACGATGTCTGTCTGGCATAGGGATTCATTCTAATTGCAGAAAATTCTTTTCAAATATTTATGTACCACTCAGTACCGAACAACGCGAATTTTTTGCCTCACTGATTAAATTCTAATGTAAAAAGCCAGTCTCAGGACTCAATACAAATAGATTAGTTTTTATTCAATAGAGGTACCGTAGAACTTCTAGAGCAAATGCTAGAAGCCCGATATCTTTAAACTTAGTTCGCGCTTAATGTTCTCGTTTTTCCATTTACGCTATTTCCGCGTTTTATATTTAAAACCGCGGTAGCCTAGTGGTATGGGTAAAGGACTGCTGAGACGAGGTCTCGGGTTCGATCCCAGGTATTCCTATAGCACACACCAATGACTTTTCGATTCTTTTCGAAGCTATGTGTGTATTTATCGCAGGTTTATAAGTGCCCGGTTAATGGCAATAGGCTCGCCACCTATTACATTGGGACCTAAAAAACATAAACTGGCGAAACGTGGGTGCTAGCACCTCTGCCTACCCCTTCGGGGATATAGGCGTGAGTTTATGTTATGTTACGTTATGTTTATGCTATTTCTACCGAACATACCATAATGGGATGGCCATTTGTAAAATTAACCTCATACTAAATATATAATGTTCGAAAATAGTAACTTCAAGACGGGCGCTGTAGAGTCATTGATGCCATAATGATAGGTTGGACTCGTGCTAGTGCAAACTGCCGACCCCCTTACCACCCAATCCGTCACGGAACGTACGTGACTGAAGCGATACGTTTATATACCGAATACTGAGGTTACAACTCAAAAGACAGAGGCGGTCTGAAGGCATGTGACGTGCTACACCGCCTTCATCAGCGTTCGACACAGGCAGTAACAAGGTTTACTTTATTGAAAAAATCGAGTTTAATTAATAACAAGTATGTCCTCTTACACTTATATTTTTGCTAGTATTAATCGACGTATACCTATATCAAATCATTTTACTATTCTACGTTTAAAAATAAGACATAACACTTAGGAACATCGTAACGTACTTCTCTATCATTTATTGTTTGTATAACGTAGGTACACAACTATGATTGTCTGTAGACGGAACACTCCATCGAGTAATTCAGTTTACAGTCCATCGATACGCTATTATACAGTGTGCTTATAACCTTAAAAGTATCTTTTTTCTGTAGTGTTCACTTACATTATTAGTTCACTGAGAACTAATCATATTCTCCTTCCTAATAGTAGATCAAATTTGATGGTTTTTAAGTCGTTATTTCTACTATCTTAGGTATTTTAATGGATGGACTAACAAATGTGCCGTAGAATATTGGCTGTTTGTATCCAATTACAATATGACGCGATTGAAATGGAGAATATCGAGCAGGCAGTTCGCAATGCTACAGGTAGAGCTTCTAATAGCCCTGATTGGCATCAGTCCAACCTACGATGACGTTGCAATTCGATGCATATGTTTGGTAAACAAAAGGTTGCAATGTTTAAATATTCTCACGATTCAATCTTAATTAGGGTACGTACCCGTGGAACAGCTAGTAGATCACCTAGGTTTTCAACCGGAACTTTTGTGCCCGTAGTTCACCTAAATGGTATTCCAACGATAACTAGAACAAAATTTTGTACCCATGGTTCTTAAATGTGAAAGTTGGTAGTATGTTTGGATTTTCGATTTGTTTGATATTTTGACACACATACTAGTAGGATTCAAATCGAATCTACTCCCAATATCTTTATTAATTGACGGCCTCTATTGCGTAGCGGTAGTGTATTCGACTGCTACGTCGGAGGTCGCGGGTTCGATTCCCACTCAGTGCAAATATTTTTATGCATGAATATGTCTATTTGCATTGGTCTGGGTGTTTCTATGTATAATACGTATATATTTACACAAACAAAAGTATATAAGTATGTTTATCCGCATTTTGGAACCCACAACAAAGCTAGTAAAACTATACTTACTTTGGGTGTAGAAAGCGCTGTGTAAAATGTCGCGGAATATTTTATTTTATTTTATTTATTTATTCATGTAGGAAATGTAGGTCACAAAGCAACACTGAACATCAAGATTATTGATTCTGTATTAAAAGTTAGATCAAGGCAATATTTAAAGCCAGTGATAAAAGTATCTGGCAATAAGAATTCACGGCCGCTCTTTTCTAATCGTCAGTAATTACAGCGATTTTGTTTGCAAACTGTAACAGATAACACAATACCTAATTATTCGCCCAGTACTTAAGTGTAATTCTTAATTTCTTTTAAGACCCAATTCTAAAGAAGAGTTAGAAGAAGTTTGTTTAATACACAAACCATAACTTTGAAGTTAAAATGTATTAGACACCAGCTGTACTCGCGACTTAGTGCACGTGGACTCGTATCTGGGCGTAATTGATTTTTTTTTTCAACGTGAAAGTGATCTAAGTTACGCCTTGTAACCAGCCCAACTAGGCCCAGTCACCTGAATATTTACGCGAAACAAACATACAGAAAGTCAGACAAAAATTTTAAATATTGTTTTTTGGACAAAAGTATCGTAGGTAAATAAGCTCATATACAATTCTTAAAAAACCGTAATTTTAACGTTATAATCAGTCACTTCAATTGTATTTACTTGTATAATATAAATAAATATAAATATTCTATGGCATTCTACACAGCTCTATCTAGAACTAAAGTAAGCTTAACTTATGCATTTTTTTAAATACACATTATACATAAAACAGCCAGACCAATGCAAATATACATATTCATGCGTATAAATATTTGCACTAAGCGGGAATCGAACCTGCGCCCCCTGAATGACGTAGCGGTCGAACGCACTATCGCTACACCACAGAGGCCGATAGATACCTACATTTCTCTGTAGCTTGGTTTGGCTACACATTGTATTGACACACAACAAGGAAGCCATCACCGTACAATTTGTAACGTCTTTCGTAACGTATCCATTAGTTTGCACGATCATCGGATTTTGGTCACTGTTAGGATTTTCAGCACGCGCCGTTGTGTAATCTGCTCACTTGAAATTATTGTTATCTAATCGCTGATACTTCAGACGAATACTGACTCAAATCGTTTTGGTCTAAGCAGTTTCTGAAGTATCTGACATCTTTTTTTTTGTTTTTTTTTTACGTGTGTAAGCCCCCACGAGTACCACCTCCCCGAGGCTAGCAGTGGAGTGAAAAATCTGACATCTGAATATATTATACAAAAGTTCATAAAGGTAAGCCAAATGCCATCGTTTGGTCTCCAACCCTCCAATATAGGCTTGGTTGACATCATAATCTTAGTGGCTTAGTTGCTTACTAGACTATCATCTTGGAGCCCGGAGTCCGCTTCCTCCTCTCCTATTTTGGCTAGTATATTAGTAGTTCGTGAGGCCTATTATATCGATATGATTAATAATTATTTTTTGTTTATTTATTTAACAGAAAAAAATATCTTTATATTAGTACAGTAGTAGTGTCACAAAAACCAGAAAGATTTTGTATTTTTATATACTCGAGTTTAAAACACATAAAAGTACAACCTATGTACGGTAGGTAAGTAATAAATAGTCCAATGTACCGTCGATATTTTCGTCAAATTTATACTTTTCAACATAAACAATTAATAATATTCATTTTATTTAATAAAAATACTAGTAATCGAATTTACTAGTATTCCCACTAATCTCTTCAGCTAAGCTTAATAGCTTTTACTAGGAACGGGTTCACGTCGGTAGTGTAATGGCCAGGATTCGAACCCGAAACCTCTCAATCGTGTGCCTGACTCCTTAAACACCAAGCTACCGACGCTTTTTGTAACACATACTATATTTAGGCTCTCTGTAGTTTTTCAACTACGCCCAATTTCACAATCCTCCTGCGTAAATATTTTTCAAAAGGGATATCTGTTTGAAACACACTAATTGACTATACAATTTATTCGTATGTCTAAAAATGTTGCAACTTTTTCAAGATAGGACTGAAAGAGTTTATATTTACGAATGTAGAATTATTACGTGCACTATTTGGTCTGGTATGTTATAAGTACTTGCGACGCCAATTTCCTGGGCGTCGTCGTCGCGTCGCGTCACCGTTTGTCGTAAATACTGGGTAGGTATAGGTATTCTCAAAGTTAATATTCAGAAGTCAAACATTGTGATCTGGCTGTTGCAATAGATACTTGCATTTTTTCATTTTATAAAAACAACATAATTAAATATTATCGTCTACCATGACTCCACTGACAGTGACGGATCGGTATTTACCTGAAAGATTTATATGGCCTCCTACATAAAAATAACAGCGTACCTTGGCCCTGAAGATGCTACAGTATGAAGCCGGTCATATCATTGTTGAATTTTAATAAGCTAAGTGAAATCGTTTATTTTTATTATACAATCTCCTCTGTTTACGCAAAATTTTGCCCTTATTTCCTTATCTAACTTCTAAAGTCTTATGTTTATCAAATCATACGATTTTTTTTTTTATATATTTAAGACACGTCAATTTGACTTAGCCTCGCCTGATGGTAAGCTGAAGGTAAAGTCTTAGGAAAGCGGGTCACCATTACATACACGTACCATGTTAACAATGGTGGCACTCAGCTTGACGGCCTCATCAGAAGAGGATTGTCGTCGCAGCACCGCGTGACACCCACTGGTCCCACTAGTGCTGCGACCACAATCCCCTGCCCGGGGCCCCTGCCCCCTGCCACAATCATATCAAATTGGAATTTAATAATCAAAAATGTAAGGAAAATTATATATATCTATCCATCTGCTGCTAGGTACAGTAGAGTAGATAAACGGGATCTGATATATTAGTGTGATTGGTATTATTATTCTGTTGAATTCCCGAACCCTAATACCTACCTCTCTGCGGCCTGTTGAAAGGTTACACATCGTTCGTTTTTTTTATTTAAGAGTCTGACTACAAAATTTCAAGTCTAAAGAGAATGTTTTTTCCACTGCTCACATACAAACTTTCAACTCTTATATATATATACTTAGAGGTTGAATTTTCGAAAATCCTTTTTTAGTGATTCTCTTGCCTAACTACTGCTTCAATCTTTTAGTTTTAATACGATGGTACGTCAAATGAAAGGTATTATTATATAATACCAGTCTACAAATGAGAAAATGTAAAGAGTCCAATTAAGTCGGCTCGACTAATTAAAGTCGTTTTTGGTACTTAGAGTCATGATGTTCAAAGCACTAATAGGGCGGCTCCAGCTCCATTCCCTCACTTAAAACTAACTTCAAGTACGTAGCTGTTTGTTGCATTCTCACCCCCTTTACATACTTTTCTGCCCCCTTGGCAGAGCCTAGGTGCATTTCAGTAGTATACATCCTGTGTTGTATGATGATGAAGGAAGCTTTTTGAATATTAATAAAAATATTGCAAGCAGATTACCATGACACTAGGTATTATATTTCAGGAATTAATAAACACAAAGACGTATGTTTTGTTAAAAAATGTGTGTAATATATGTTTTGTAAACCATTCTTGCGCATGATATCATTGTAAATGAGACACCGTTGGGTTTTGAGGACCACTTGTATAGATACTCTTATATCGTATGGTATATTAGTACACTTGTACTAATAACAATTCTATGGGTATCACAACTCGGAGCAATGCCGCATGACAGTTTTAGAGTACCACAAGTGCTCTTGTATCCCGTAGTATACTAGGATAACAATTCTATTGAAATACAGGGAAATTCATTGTTTATGTTTCGTAACGAAAGATTATATGTACAGCCTTTTTTGCCTGTTCAATTATATCAATGTAAATGAAGGGAATTATTTGAACTCATATACTTATGATATACACATACATACACCAAGTATATTAGTGACAGGCTAGTTAGGGTTGACATCGAAGAACATACATTGCTCAAATTGGTGATGTTTTGCATAAAGAGCAGGTCATTAGAGGAAGCTCGTGAAGTGTGTCACTTAGCAAATGACAGACTACAGAGAAATTTACCAATAACCCGATTGCAGAGCCATTCAAAATGACGGACTTTCATCCCTTTTTACATAAACTCGCGCCTTTATCCCCGAAGGGGTAGGCAGAGGTGCTAGCACCCACACCCTTTTTGGTTCCCTCAATAGCAAAATATTGAAAAACGCTGATACTGAAGCAGCTTATATGAAATTTCGTGCTTCTTACTTAGAAAATGACGAACTTTCCATATACCCGTTCATCGCCTATTTTACTCCCTTGGTAGTAAAATTTTGAAAAACGCGGATACACGTGTTCTATTATTTCGGAAATGACGTTCTTACATGTAATTTCATGCTTCTATCTTCAAAGGTGAGCAACTTCCCATAATTACTTGCAATCGCTATTTCACCCTCTTAGGGGTAGAATTTTGAGAAACGTTGATATAACATAACATAACATAACTTCACGCCTGTATCCCCGAAGGGGTAGGCAGAGGTGTATTACACACTCACGATTCGCCAGTTATGTTAAGGTCCCAATGTAATAGGGGGCGAGCCTATTGCCATCTACCGGGCACATTATTAAGCGAGCGATAATTAACATTTATACACACATAACTACGAAAAGTCAGAGGCATGTGCCCGGGGCGACTGGGGATCGAACTCGAGACCTCGTCTCAGCAGTCCGTTACGTTCGCCACTGGGCTATCGCCGCGTTGATATATGTGTTAAGAATACTTGAAATTTCAAGCTTCTAACTTTAAAAATGACGAACTTCCATCCAAATATTCATCCCTTATTTTACCACCTCAGATGTAAAATTTTCAACGATCCTTTCTTAATGGCTCGCCCCCTATTACATTGGGACCTTAACATAACTGGCGAATCGTGGGTGTGTAATACACCTCTGCCTACCCCTTCGGGGATACAGGCGTGAAGTTATGTTATGTTATGTTCTTTGGGGTGTATGTTGGGTAACCTCCTCGAGTGTCGCTCCGATTCCGATCCCGCTGCAGTCCGGGGGGAACGGAATCGGAGCGGCCGGTACACCCTGGTCGGCGGTCAATGGCTTCCCCTTCATGGGGTTGGCATTGATCGTCGGCCAATACCCAACGTGGCGGGAACACATCGCTCTCCGTACTCCTCTGCTTTCAGAGGAGACAGGATGAGCGATGCTGTTAGTGGTGGAGGCCACCGTAGGGTCCTGGGGGATCCAGGGGCGGGTTGGCCCACTGCTAACGCAGGGGCCGACGGACACTTGTGCCGCCGCCGGTGAGAGAGGACTAGCCATCCTCTCGCGTTCCGTAATCGGCAGGTGATCAGCAACGACCTGACTGGTGGCTCCAGAAGGGTACGCTGTGAACTTGCCGACCGGAGGGCTTGCCTTTATTGGCCGGCCCACGACAAGGAAAAGTATATAACACCCGACAGCGAAGTCGTCAAAACCTATGGATACCAGCCGACCTCCATAGTATATAGGCTTATTCAGGTGCAGGGGGCTCCGCCTGGACGGACCATCTTTCCCCCATACTCGTGGGATATATTATGAGCAATGTAAACTCCTTAAAAACAAAAACGGACGGAAATACCAACAACGAACTTGGCGCTAACAACGGTTCTCGGAATGATGCAGTGGAGGTGGCTGGGGGTGAAGAGGAGGTGAGGCGGCGGCCTCACTCGCGGTCGGTTGGGGCCGTCTTCACCAGACCCGCTACTCCGCTACCGGTAGGCGGGGACACGGACGCGGACATTGCGTCTGCGGCGTCGACGGCGGGTACTGACAATGAGTCAGTATCCAGCCGTATGGAGACCGAGGAGGGTCTCCGACGTAAGCGGCCTCGCCCGGGTGGACCGTCCCTTGACCGGAGCAGAACCTCCGGGCAACGGACGGTCTCCTCGAGCGAGGACGATCGGCCGGCCAAAATACTGGCCACCGCGGCGGTTAGAATGCCGAAGCAGCCGGTGCACGTCCCTCCACTACCCAGTGGCAGGGACCAAGGCGTCCCCGCGGCGAGGGAACTCCTCGCAGCACTTGCCCGCATAACGGACTCCATTAAAGGGTCCAAAAATGTGTCGGGCAAGAAGAAGACGGTGGCGGAAAACGTCGCCGTCGCCAGGACAGCGCTGGAGGAGCTCCTTGGTAGGAGCGTCTCCGAGGAGGAGGTGAAGCTCAGAGCCCGGGTCACAAGCCTGGAAACTGAGCTGGCCAACTCCTTGGAGCAACAGCGGGTCCTCCGGGAGGAGGTCAGGGAACTGACCCAGATGGTCAGGGGATCCCCGGAGGCCCAGAAGGCCCCAAGAGCCCAGGAGGTGGCGGACCACCCGAGGGCTCTTGCGCCGCCAGGGGGGGCGCCTACGTCGACGTCGGCGCCAAATTCGGCACCAAAGCCGGCGCCAAAGTCGGCACCTAAGCCGGCGCCAAAATCAGCGCCTAGGCCGGCGCCCAATCCGCCGCCAGAGCCTAGTGTGGTGCAGCTCTTGGCGGCTATCGAGAGGCGGCTTGGTGTTCTGGAGGACCGGGCTTACCGTCCCCCACTGGCACGGCCTGCGTCTTTCGCAGCTGCTGCCGGTGGTAAGCCCGGCCCCGTCACCCCAGTGGCCCCAACGCCACAAGGGAAGGGGAAAAAGCGCGGCACCCCCACCCCCGCCATACCCGCCACTCCCGCTGCACCCGAGCGACCCTCCAGAGGGGAAGAATGGGTGGTAGCGGGAGCCGCCAAAAAGGCGAAAAAAGCCGCCAAAAAGGCGGCTAAGAAGGCGGCAAAAGCTGCTGCGGCGAAGGCGCCGAAGAGGCTCCGCGCCCCACGGTCCACTGCCGTCGTCCTGACGGTGACGACGGAGGGTGTGGAGAAGGGCGTGGGGTACGCCCAGGTCCTGAGGCAGGTTAAAGCCTCAGTGGACCTCAAGGCCCTCGAGATAGAGGGGGGGCTCCGGTGCAAAACAACTCGCACCGGAGCTCGCCTCCTCGAGGTCTCCGGTGCCACCAGCGGCCCCAAAGCCGACGCCCTAGCGGCCAAGCTGAGGGAGTCGCTGGATACCGAAGCCGTCCGCGTCACCAGACCCAACAAATGCGCAGGTTTGCGCATTTCGGGTCTGGATGACGCGGCCACGACGGAGGAAGTCATCTCCGCCGTCGTGGAGGCGGGCGGCTGCCCCCGTGATCAGGTGAGAGCTGGAGAAATCCGCTTCAGCTCCACCGGTCACGGCACGGCAGTCGTCAACTGCCCCGTCGCAGCGGCGCAGAAAATTGCGGACGAACGGAGCCTCCTCGTTGGGGGCTTCCTAAAGGCGCGGGTGCAACTCCTGCAGCCCCGCGAGACCAGGTGCTTCAGGTGCCTGGCCGTGGGGCATGTGGGAGTGCAGTGCACAGCGGGAGACACCGTGGGGGATCGGTGCTTCCGCTGCAGTCAGCCCGGGCACAAGGCCAGTGCTTGTGATGCTCCGCCGCGCTGCTACAAATGCGTAGCGGAGGGCAAAGCGGCGGAGCACCGGGCGGACAGCAGAACCTGCGCCGCCTCGAGGCCAAAGCCCCGTTCGTCCGCAACGGGTAGCGGGGGTGCCGCTCAAGAGCGGCCACATTCGCGGCGGGATGCGGAGATAGACGTCCATTAATGGACACACCAATCCGCATCCTGCAGGCGAACATAAACCACTGCACCGGTGCTCAGGATCTTCTGTACCAGAGCATCGTGGAGTGGTCTATTAATGTGGTCGTGGTCGCTGAGCCGTACTGGGTCCACCCCGGAAGCCCGGTGGACCTGGACGGCGTAGCGACCGTCTTCGGGGGGTCCGCCGCGGACACCTCGCGCCTTGCACTCGGCTTGGCTGTCGTGGCCGTCTACTTCTAGCCAAGCCTTGACCAGTACGAGCTTGAGCTAAGGCTCGCTGAACTGGACATTGTTCTCGCTGCGTGCCGTCCTCGTCCTGTCTTGGTCCTGGGAGACTTCAACTCCTGGTCTCAGGCCTGGGGCTCCCGGGAAACCAATGACAAGGGGCGAGTACTGGAGGACTGGGCCAACACCCGTGGTCTAGAGGTCCTCAACCGGGGGAGTGTCGCCACCTGGGAGCGGCGGGGGCTCAGTTCGGTCGTGGATGTCGCATTCGCGACCCCTGCTCTTGCCCGCCGCGTCCAGGGTTGGCGCGTGGTGGAGGAGGAGGAGACGGATTCCGACCATAAATATATTCGGTTCAACGTCTCCCCTCCAACTAACCTGCCGCCGACCATCGCGAATCCCCCGGATCCACGTTGGGCGCTCAGACGCCTGGATCGGGAGGCTCTCCTGGAGGCATCAATAGTGCAGGCCTGGATTCCGTCACTGGCCAGGCCTGCCGATGTCGACGCAGAGGCGGAATGGTTCAGGAGAGCCATGTCGCATATCTGCGATGCGGCGATGCCTAGGGTTAAGCCCGGCCCGGCAAAGAAACAGGTGTACTGGTGGTCAGCGGAGATCGCATAGCTGCGAGCAGCGTGCGTGACCGCTCGCCGCCAGTACACCAGGTTTCGCCGGAGGCGTCGCCGCCCAGACGATGCGGCAGCCCGAGAGGCGGAGCTGTATGAGGCGTACAAGGGGGCCAAGAGGACCCTCCAGGAAGCCATAAAGCAGGCCAAACGGCGGGCCCGCGAAGAGCTGCTGGAGTCTCTGGAGCAGAACCCATGGGAGCGTCCTTACCTTGCGGTCAGGGGCAAAATCCGCCCAAGGGCGCCCCTACTGACCCAGAGCCTCCAGCCGGAGCGGCTGGAGGGGATACTGGGCTCCTTGTTCCCAGCGAGAGCGGAGGAGCATGTCCCTCCGCGTATGGCTCCGCCTCAGGCGCCTGACGCTGATAATAGCGAGAACGATGTGCCCGAAGTCAGGGAGAGTGAACTGGGGGTAGCAGTGCTCCGGCTTAAAGCCCGGAAATGCACTGCCCCCGGACCCGACGGCATTCCAGGCCGACCATGGGTCCTGGCTCTGGAGGAACTAGGGCCTCGACTTGTGGTGCTCTTTAGCGCATGCCTCGAAAGGGGCCAGTTTCCAAAGGCTTGGAAGACGGGGAAACTGGTCCTTATCCGGAAGGCGGGGCGGCCGGCGGACCAGCCATCCGGTTACCGGCCGATCGTGTTGCTCGACGAGGTGTGCAAGCTCTTTGAGCGGATTATTGCAGAGCGCCTCATCGAGCATCTCACGAACGTGGGGCCAGATCTGGCGGACAACCAGTTCGGTTTCCGCCGGGGGCGCTCCACCGTGGAAGCGATCGTGCGCGTTAGGCGCCTGGCGGAGGAAGTAGTCTCGCGGGGTGGGGTGGTGGTGGCGGTGTCTCTCGACATCGCCAACGCCTTCAACACCCTACCCTGGAGCTGCGTTAGGGAGGCGCTCGCGTATCACGGAGTGCCTATTTACCTCCGCCGCATTGTCGAGGCATACCTATCCGAGAGGGCCATAGTTTACCCGAGCTGGCTAGGGCCAGGGCGGCGAGAAGTGTCGTGCGGTGTTCCGCAGGGGTCGGTCCTAGGGCCACTCCTGTGGAACATCGGATACGACTGGGTGCTGCGCGGTTCGTTGCTCGAGGGTGTCAGCATAACGTGTTATGCTGACGACACCCTCTTTATGGCGCGGGGAGCAACGCACCGCAGCGCGGCACTAAAGGCCACGGCAGGGGTTGCTCAAGTCGTGGGTCGAATACGGCGGCTGGGACTCGAGGTGGCTCTCCACAAATCCGAGGCTATGTGTTTCCACGGGCCTCGGAGGGGGCCACCTGCGGGAACCAGCATAACCGTAGGGGGCGTAAGCATCGGCATCGAGCCCACGATGAAGTACCTTGGGCTCGTACTCGATAGCCGATGGGACTTCGGACCTCATCTCCGAAGTCTGGTTCCGAAACTGAGGGGGGCTGCGGCCGCGCTATCGCGGCTGATGCCCAACGTTAAGGGACCCAACGCCCCCACTAGGAGACTGTACCTGGGGATCGTGCGAAGCATGGCCCTGTACGGGGCCCCAGTATGGGCGGAGACTCTGGCGGCCCGCAACGTGGCTGTATTAAACAGCCCGTTAAAAGCGATGGCCGTCAGAGTCATCAGGGGGTATCGCACGATCTCCGTCGAGGCGGCATGTCTCCTAGCCGGGACCCCTCCATGGGACCTGGAAGCGAGAGCCCTTGCGCTGCTGTACCAGTGGCGCAAGGAGGCGCTGGAGCGGGGACATAGGCCGGAGCCCCGAGAAATCAGGGCTCAGCGGTCCCTGCTCCGCCAGGAACTCATGGAGACATGGAGGGTACGACTTGAGCACCCAAGGGGGGGGGAATCCACCATTGCGGCGGTGAGACCGATCATGAAGGAGTGGTTGGAGAGGGAACATGGGGACCTCTCCTACCGGATGTGCCAGATGGTTACCGGACACGGGTGCTTCGGTAAGTATCTGTGGCGCATCCACCGGGAGACAACGCCGCAGTGCCAGCACTGCGAGGATCCTGGCGAAGACACGGCGCTCCACACGTTGGTGGAGTGCCCTGCGTGGGCGAGTCAACGCCGGGATCTCGTTGCGGTCCTGGGCGTGGACGTTCTCTCGTTGGAGACCATGGTGAGGGCCGTGGTCTCCGACGGGAGCAAGTGGCACGCCGCCGCCTCTTTCTGCGAGCAGGTAATGCGCGCGAAAGAGACGGCGGAGAGGGAGCGGGAGAGAACCCTGCCCCCCGAGTTTCGCAGTCTGCGGCGAGGACGCCGCAGACTCATCTACGCCCGGGACTACCGACCTCCATGATCGGGGCCTGAGGACGGCAGTTGGCCGACTCGCCGTCCTTACAGAAGCAGGCCGTGGCGGAGGCGTGTCGTGTGTGCCCTACACACGCCTGCCAACTCACCGAAGCGGGATAAAACCCGACCCCACCAGGCGAGACCGCGGTGGCGGCCAAAGTCCGCCGGCAACCCTGGGGTTATCCTTTCGAGGGCTTACCCGGGGTGCCCGGCAACGGACACTTGGGGAGGACACCGTGCGGTTTTAGTCGCGACACGACATAACCACCCCCGCTGGCCGGCGGGGGGGGGTATCCGAAGGGATTTCCGCACGTTAAAAAAAAAAAAAAAAAAATGTTATGTTCTTAGTGGATGCCTACAACATAAAAAGCATCTACTGCCGATATTTCTAGTTTGGAGGTCCAGCGGTTAGGCTCTGCGTTATGGAATCAGTCAGTCTGTCAGTTAGTCGCGACAAGTTAGTATACATACATATATGTATAGATTGAAATAAAAATATGTTTACGTATTCTATCGCGGTTTATTTGATGTTCGTTTATTATTTATACTTAACTCGACGTTTGTTTCAATGTGTGATATTCACGTAAACTTCCGACAATATCATATTATCTAAATATATAAAAATGAATCCCTATTTTTGGTTGTTTTTTTTTCTATTCCTCAGGAGGCAGACAAGCACACAGCCCACTTGATGGGAAGCGGTTACCAAGCGTAACTGCGGGACCGATTTCGCACGCAATTATTCTATTTGTTGTGTTTGTTATCAGGTGAAGGTTCTTATGAAAGAAATAGATAAATTTATGCCAAATTTTGAAAATTTTAGAGATTTTACGACCAAAGTAACTTTTATAATGTAACCTTATGGCGATTGACATACCTTTCAGTCGTTTGCTATTGGCGTGATTGACATATTAATAATTTTATAAACATTTATTATATTTTGATACTCTTTGAGAAAACCGTACGACGTTGCCGTTAATTTGAAATGCCTAGATTAATATAATTTTATAAACATTTACTATATTTTACTTGACATTGGCGAAATTGCGGTGATTCTGCAGAAGCCATTAACTAAAAGAAGAAGACATATTGACAGACATATTGACAGAGGCATCGGATGAAATTATACTGATAAAATAAATAATTTATTACGTCGTGCACATTTCACAGGTAAATTTATAAAGTTAAGGCAGGACAGTGTCTTGCAGGTCAGCTAGTAAGTATAATTTCAAACCACTGCTACTAGTATGGATATCGGTTTGTCAGGTTACTTAATTATAGAGTTAATAACTATATATAGACTAACTGATTTATAGAGTTTAGCAAACGCAATATGCTTATAGCTGTTCTCACTTCTAGAGTTTTTGTTTTATACTTTCTAAGTCTTCCGTAAAAGCGGTACCTACTTCTTTACCTTTTTATAGTTCCGACTTTTTTTTGTTTAAATTACGCACTATGTTGCTAACATTTCATGGTCGACGATAATAGAATGGCCGTATGGGACCGAAAAATAGGCCAAAATAACCGATCAGGGATATTTGTCCTTTCTTGACAGCAGTAAAAACATAACATAAACATGTTTATACTAATATATAAAAATATAATATATAAAATAAACAACATTTAGTAGGTAAGTAAAACTAAAAGATAAGTTAAAATCGGGGGCGACCTTTACAAATTTATATGATTTTTCCAGAAACGGAAATCCGTTGTAAAAATTGCTCAAATAGATTATTCGAAAAAGGTCGAAACGATAACTAGATATTTTTAACCGCTACGTAAAACCAATTACGCCGATTATTTTATTTGAAAATTTTCAAACTCAAATTTTTATTCTTCTTTTTAAACCTCTTTTAACTGGTATACTAATAACAATGATATTCTTGCTAGAACGCGCGGGCTTGATAGGCAGTTACAAATATGTAGTGCTATAAGGTATATGGATCCCTTAAGACCTTCGGGGCCCAAGGCACCAACAACCCGGTACATGGACAAACGAGGCTTGGGACCAGGCTGTTCTCTTGGAGTTTTTAGGGTCAGACAGCAGTCCCTCTCGTAAGAGACAAGCATTCCAATTCAAAAGTGCAAGCTTTGAATGCCACCGGGATTAGCGCATGGCTGAAGAAGCAGACCAAGCTTACCTACTACCCCTCATCAACACCATCAATTTCAAACTTCTTCCGTAACCATTTTTAGGGATTTTCTTTAGAAAAACCCTATTGCTATCGAGTTGTCGTCGACGACGTCGTTGCCAATTTTCTGTCACGGTTTTGGGTATGAAGGAGATGAGCTATCGAGTTGCTGTTTTCGGTAATAGATTCGTGCTGGGTGAACCATTGCAAGATAAAAAAAAAACGCAAAAAAAAAAAAATCGCAAAATCGAAAATCCCTTGTACGTGTATTCGGCTGAGCTCGTCTCAGGAATTCAAATTGTTTAAATATTATTCATTCATATCATTCCATGCATCCGTCTGTATATTTGCATCTCTGTTGTGTTCAGTTTTGTTTACTCTGTGTTCAATCGTCTTGTAAATTTACCTCATTACCTACTCTAAAGGGCTTTCACTGATCTTATTAAGTTTTCCTAATACCTTCCACCTTTTCATCCTTCGTGCATTAAGTCGATTCCTGAAGTAACGATCAATCTCATTTTTTTTAATATTCGTATTCTGTAATATTTTTCTAGATTCAAATTTACTTTGTTTTACAGCATTCATTCGATTTCTAACGTCGCGCGCCGGAACAAATCTCGCTATTTCAATATTCATATCCTGACATCTTGTTCTAGAATCTGTGGTTAAACTGTACTAAGATTGCTCGTGGCTGTCTGTTTTATATTAGCATTTCTCAATGATTACTGCGTTTCTTGGATGCACGCAACGTGGACATTGGTCTATCTTTTATATGTATAATGAAACTGTACTCACTTAAAGATGGCAATAGGCTCGCCCCCTATTACATTGGGACCTTAACATAACTGGCGAATCGTGGGTGTGTAATACACCTCTGCCTACCCCTTCGGGGATACAGGCGTGAAGTTATGTTATGTTATGAAGTTATGTTACTCACTTAAAAAGAGTTAGAATATTTTGCACACCAATGTACTACTTACATCAATATACCAAACAGTGTACAATTGTATTCGTAACTGACCCGTATTACTGCAATTGAAATAAGTGATCGTGAATTTTTCTTACCGTCTTCGTAACTAGCAGTCAAGGTCAGCATAAATTTGCTGCCAAGTTTTATAAGTGTTACTTTAGTTCGATAATAGTCTTACTACCAGTAGTTATACTGGCAACAGATATAAAGCATCAAAAAATCCTACCAAGGTATATAGAAGTAAACCAAAACAATCTACAATCGACTACTTTTAAAATATATAGGTAGCGTATATTGTTGCATAATCAAATTAAACTAGGAATTCAGTGCAGGGTGCGACTGAAATAAATTGAGCTGAGCGAGCAGGACTCTTACTTGAAAAATAAGGCATCTTACTACGGTCGCGCGCACGCACGCGCACGCGCGCGCGGCCGCGCGCTCGTGAAACTGTTTTTCGATGATTATTCCTCAATGGTACATTGTATTTGAACAGTTGAACAGGTGCCCCTCTAAACATTCAGCGGTGTCTACACTATCACCACGGCAAATTTGGTCAAGTTCGGTATTGTGGTTCCGGAGGAGTACAGTCTCGACCAAACGGCTTAACCACGTATAAGAGCTTCGCTTCGCTCAGCTCAATAAATTTAATGTGTATGTAAATGTCATTTCTTTATTTTGGCATCTATCGACATTTGGTAGCATCAATTTTATTCACGCATTTATTCGTAAACGCTCGGTTTACTAACCACAGAAGAAATTGTTCCGGTAAACAGCAAAAAGATGCATCACGGTTAAACCTAAGATAAATAAATACCGGTCAGTTACAAAACTGACGGTTTAACGACTATCGGTGAACACAGCCTTTTACAAAATTTAAAACCCGTTAATAACACTATCGTTAATCACACTTACCTTCAAGTATTATTCTATCTATCGATTAGCATTCGTTATCGGAAGACATTGTCGAAATTGCTTCTGTACGAAAAGAATGAAAACAAAAGAAATATTTCATTAAATTCATAACACGTTAGTTAGCAACACAACAACATTCTCAAAAGAAAAGTGACATCATGCCATAAAAACATTAGACGAAATTGCATAATAATCCATTATTCATAGAACATAAACTTTGACTTTCGCTTCTTGATATAGAAGCAACAGTTGAACGTGAGTTTGTATCGCTAAGACAGTAACTGTTATATTAAACTGATGAACCTATGTCAATGAGGGCGCCGAGCAGCGCGCCGCCGCGGCCGCGCCGAGCCGCGCCGCACCCATGCGGATCGGAACACACACTCAACAAGTTTTCAACAGGGTTTTGTTTTCACGTACGTAGTGAAAGTAAATAAATAATGTTAGCGTATATGTGAATATTTTATTATGCATTTACTCAATATTTATGAACGAAGTGAATATGATAAAACGGGGCGAATAGGGATCAAGGGGTGGATAAAAGGGTCACCATAAATTTAGCAACTTATTTTCTTTTAAGTTGAACTGTAGATTGAAAGTTGAATAAAAGTATCTGGTTAGATACTTGAAATTTGGTATGACCGGCTAGTGCCACACAACTATAAAACATTTTTTTTCTACGTGGCAAATGCTGTTACGCACGGTATCTCCGGCTACGGGGGATAGCCGGAGACTATGTGTGAGACTCCCCCATCCGGTACTGGATGGGCATATCCATTGAACCCCACGGTGCGCCATACTCTACGGCTAGAATTATACTTCTATCCCTACCACCCATGGATGATAATGGTGATGACATAGCTAAATCAGCTTGCTAGAATCCCAATTATAATACTTAATTCTTATTAACATTTTTTCCTACTACATCAAGGTTCTGAACATTGCATCTTTAGTTTAAACTTAGGTATCATAAGTTTGCTTCAACCATCGCATCAGCAATCACCAATCATTGCCACAAATCCGTAGGATAACATAGATTCACGCATGCTAATAAAAAAAAACATTAAATAATATGAATGGAAGTCTCATAAATTGTTTTGTTCTGCAATCAGGCGATCTTCTATAAATTACCTTGGTAGAATTGAATAGATTCAATGTTTTAGTTTGTAATACTTAGAAATATGAAGACATCAGTGATGCAAGTTAGATACATGCGTTAGGTTATGAATCTAAATTGAGGAGTCCCTTCTTTGTTTAATTTTTTTTCGTGCGGAAATTCCCTCAGATATCCCCCGCAAGCCAGCAGGGGAGATAATGTTGGGCTTGAACCGACTAAAACAGCACACCGTCTCGGGTCTTCAGACCGGTGTGTAAGGTTGCAGATAAGGCATTTCTGCCTGACTATTATTTCCGACTGACCCTGGGCCATCTCCGATTTCGAGATGGCCCCCGGGAATTGAGGAGTACCTAAGTTACTATTTGTATATTACCTAAGAGTGTCCGTATAGAATAGCGAGAGTAGACTCTGCTAAGAAACCACAAACCGAAAAACACTTCCTAAAAGAGAATGTTGTTACAAGAATTTAAAAGGGTATGCTAAGGTGGTTTGGACATTTAGAACGGATGAGTACTGAGCGAATAACACACCAAGTATATAATATAAAAAAAACACCACTAGCGACCAGCGTCACGTGACGCGACGAGCACACGTGACGCTGGTCGCGACTAAGGTATTTCCCACACAGACGCTTGGAGAATACTGCGAGGAGGACTGCACGCCTACCACGTGCGTCACGGGCTCGTCGCGTCACGTGACTCTGGTCGCTGGTGGTGTTTCTTTTTTCTTTTTTATGTTTTTTTTTATATATTTTTTTTTTATTTACCCAATTTTTTTTTGTTTCAAATACATATTATACACATTTAAATACCAAGTCATCTCACCAAATTCAGAGACCTAATTTTGTGACACCTTATATAAGGCAAATGTATATGGCCAGACAAGCCGGGGTTGACCTCGCAGAACATACACTGATCAAATTAATGAGGTATTGAAAAAAGGGCAGGTTAAAAGCATTCGAAACCGCGTGTTTGCATGAAAGGTTTGATGACAGTAGAAGAAGCTCGTGAAGTATGTAAGGACAGAAGCAGATGGCGGGCTGTTTTATTTCCCTAACACACACACAGGGAAAAGGTGTGTATATATATATATATATATATATATATATATATATATATGTATGTATGTATTTAATTTGTATCAATACGACGTTAAAAGCGTAAAAGAATATTGCCTAACAATACGAAGACATGAATTAATATTCGTATTCGATAGCGCTATCGGAATCAAATCATTTCAATTAACTGGAACAAGAACACCAATGTAACAAGCTTAAATTTATGTCATCGGTGTTACTTAACATTTATCGCATGCGTAGTTTATCACTTCCGAGTTTCTTTGCGTGACATCAGTGCATGACGCCAAGCACTGCTGAGTGTAACTTCATGACTCTTCCTGTGACTGTAACGTATCCTAACTTATATTCAGTTTAAAATTTAAGTCTTAATCTTTTCAGTTAAAATTATGCTACGACAGGAGGCGCGGGTTCGATTCGCGCTCAGTGCAAATATTTGTATGCATGAATATGTCTATTTGCATTGGTCTGGGTGTTTGTATTTATAATATGTATGTATTTACAAAAAAAAAAGTATATAAGTATATTTATTCGCATTCTGGATCCCATAACACAAGCTAGTTAAACTATGCTTACTTTGGGACTAGAAAGCGCTGTGTAGAATGTCGTTAGAATATTTACTATTATTATTTATTTTATATGATTTTTGTAACAGCCAACTCAATGACGTAGTCGGGCCGGCATGGCTACATTAAATTACGAAGTCCTATTAATTTAATTAGAAAAAATCGACGGAAGTTGATAGAGGGAATGAATCCGACTACGGTAAAGCCCAAAGGAAGGGTTATGATTTTTGAAGGCTCTTCGATTCGTCCAACGTAGTGCCAAATAACTATTACATACATTTGTTACGATTTACATAATGTACAAAATTACCCATACCCATATGGCCAAATTTTTAGTTCCACGTGTGGTTTCTCTTTTATTAAGGAACTGACAGGAGTATACATACATTACCCGCCGTTATGTAGAGTCCCAGGGTATAATATACCAACCAAACAGCAACACATAACAGACCACCGCCCAATACTACTCTTCATTAACAACTCTGAAATTGCTAAAAGGAATATTATACACAAAAAAATAGTTATAGACTATAAAACAATACAAAAGTCACTCAACAAAGAGTCGTGGGACTGTCTTTATCAAGCAACTGATGTCAATATTGCATCTGAAATATTAACGACCAGCCTGATGAACATAATAAGTAATAATACCAGCACTGTACGCAATTCCAACAGATATAGACCACTTAAGCCGTGGATAACGAAAGATGTGGTAAAATGCATAAGGAAAAGAGATAAGTTACATAAAGCCACTGCAAAGGCACCAAACAATATTCATCTCAAAAATATCTACCACACATATAGAAATACATGCAACTTTATTATAAAATCTTTGAAGAGGCAATATTATCAAGACAAACTAAATCGAAGCAAAGGGAACATTAAGAATACTTGGAAAATTATAAAAGAATTTTGTGACATGAATAAAAATTGCGAACCGTCTGTAGATCTATTAAATATTGAAACTTCTCCAACAGAGTCTCTTGATAAGGTGAATAATTACTTCACTGATGTTGGAGGCATATTATCAAATAAAATGTTGTGTAGGATGAATACATCCGAACAGAAACTGTCACGCGAAGCCACTGTGGATACCTCACCACTAAACTCCATATCGTTCATGCCAACAGATCCCCATGAAATTAGGAACATAATTCTAGGACTTAGATCACATAGTGCACCAGGGTTAGATAAAATTACGGCGGAAATACTAAAACAAAATGCTATGAGTCTTGCCCCACCCATTGCATTTATGTGCAACCTAAGTCTCGTTACTGGCTCATTCCCCGCTATATTTAAGAGAGCTGTTGTTTCTCCAATTTTTAAATCTGGCAGCAAAAATGAGCCAAATAACTACCGACCTATCTCTCTTCTATCAACTTTATCTAAAATACTAGAAAAAATAGTGAATAAGAGAGTTATGAAATATCTAGAGCAAAACCGACTCCTCAGTGATTTTCAATTTGGCTTCAGAGCAACAAAATCGACTGAAGACGCCGTCTTGACACTAACCTCAACGATAGTATCATATCTGGATAAAGGAGAGAAGTGCCTGGGGGTCTTCTTAGACCTCCAAAAAGCTTTTGATACAGTTTCTATTCCAATCCTAATAACTCGGTTGGAAAACGTTGGTATAAGGGGGTTGGCTCTGGACTGGTTCACCGACTATTTGACTAATAGGTATCAACGCGTTAGAGTAGGCGAATATGAAAGTGCTGATTCTAGATGCAGATATGGCGTCCCCCAGGGATCCACACTCGGACCTACCTTATTTCTAATTTATATTAATGAGCTGTGCAAGGTGGCCGACCTACCATACCTAGACCTCCTTATGTTTGCTGATGATACAGTGCTGATCTTTCATGGTCAGGACTGGAACATGGCATTTGACTTGGCTGAGGCTGGTTTAGCAAAGGTGACTTCCTGGTTGGAGAATAGCCTTCTCTCCTTAAACGCAAACAAGTCAAATTATGTTTGTTTTAGTAAAACATCTGTGGGGCAGCCTGCTGCATCGCATATTCTCAAAATACATACCTTCCCGTGTAATAGAAGAAATATACACACGAACTGCGAGTGTGCGGTGCTTTCTCGAGTAACGTCTATTAAGTACTTGGGTGTTATGTTAGATAATAAGCTTTCCTGGACTATGCATCTCATGACGATAACAGCTAGAGTTAGAAAACTAGTTTACATCTTTAAAAACTTGCGCACCGTGGCCACTGGTATACTATTGATACAAACTTACCAGGTATTGTGCGAATGCATTATCAGATATTGCATCTGTACATGGGGCGGGGCAGCTAAAACTCATTTGATCGAGGTAGAACGAGCGCAGCGTATGGTACTTAAAGTTCTGTCATACTTACCGTATCGGCACCCCACTTGTTTAGTGTACGATCTGACGGGTGTATTGTCTGTGAGAAAGATATTTGTGAAGGAAATGCTACGAAGATATCACAAACGAGCTGTTCCTCTATTACCTAGTATGCAAAAGCGTGGAGAACGATGCCCTGTGCCTCGTACTAAATCTACATTTGCCCAAAGGCACTACAACTTTTTAGCTCCTCACACGTATAATAAATGTGATAAGGTTCATAAAGTACGTAAATTAAATAATAAAAAATTTAAAAGTATTGTATCTGAATGGCTAAAATCCATGGACTATGACTCTGTAGAGAATCTGGTAACACCGACACAGCTATAGTTCACACACACACACACACACACACACACGCATACACATACCACACACACACACACACACACATACACATACACACGCATGTAAGCATGATTAGCTATAATTGTAAGCTTAAAATTTTAGTATACATATTAATTATATAAATGAATTAAATAAAATTTAGGTATATTATAAATATTGTTAGTTACATAGAATATTCAATCTGAATCAATCTGGATGTAAAACTATTGTCACTTTAGTAGTGGGGAAGGCACTGACACCTGCAACACAGTTTTTACTAGCGCAGGCGTGAGGGACTCCCATAATGTAATGAATTTAATTTATGTCAATAAAGAATATTATTATTATTATTATTATTATAATTTATTTATTTATTTCAATGCTAAAAATATAAATTATTTGAAACGATGCACTGTCGAACAAAAAGGTTTAACCACGTAAAATAAATTTTATAATAGCAGTTTTATTTACTATATGAAAATTGTCATGCAATTTGAGGCTGTTTTGATTGGAAATGACTTGAGATTCGTATTCAGCGAGCCTGAAAACCCCCGCCAGCCATTAGAAAAAAAAACTATTTTGATCAGAAGTGTAATTATACAGTTTCATTTCATTACATTTTATGCACATATACATCTATGTTATATGTTTATGTTATGTAAATAAATATATGTTATCTGAATCTCGGAAATGGCTCCAACCATTTTCATGAAAATTAACATACAGAGGGTATCAGGGACGATAAATCGATCTAGCTAGGTTTCATTTCTAGAAAACGTTAAAAAAAAAACGAGCTCGTAGTGTCTATGATAGACACTATGATTTGATCATCAACAAAGCAATATGTCTTTTTCATAAAATTATAAAACTGTAGGTGCCTATTCAGATTCAATTTAAAGGTCTGAACATATTCTCTTTATTTTCCAGTGTTCATATCTTGTAGGTTCAAGACCTCCTACTTACCCTTAGTACAGTACTGTAAAGCGTTCTGAATTATTCTGAGTAAATAATTTATATATATTATATATATGCGCTTTATATATATACTCGTATATTATATATATATGTTTGAAATCACCCTTTTTAGCCTTCATTTTGATACCCTACTCGATATATTTGAGTGATTTTTTTAAAACATTAATTTTAGCGGCAAAGCCCTGCCATTTTGTTTTTTAGGGATTTTCTTTAGAAAAGCCCTATTGCTATCGAGTCGTCGTTGCCAATTTTCTGTCACGGTTTTGGGTATGAAGGAGATGAGCTATCGAGTTGCTGTTTTCGGTAATAGATTCGTGCTGGGGTGAACCATTGCAAGATAAAGAAAAAATCGCAAAAAAATAAATAACGCAAAATCGAATATCCCTTGTATTCGGCTGAGCTCTTCTCAGGAATTCAACTTGTTTATATATATATATAGCACTCTCACAGTAAATCTAACGCCAACTCTCAAGCTAAAATCCATGGAGCCGTTCAGGCTGCTGACCGTGCCAAACAATTATACATACATACATACTCACTGAAAATTATTCTAAATAAAACTAACGAACAATTCCAATTTTCCACCATTTATTTTTTGGAATTTTTTCTTCATTTGTGCTTTAAAAGCAAGTGCTTACAGCAAAAGTAAACGGAAAATCCAAAATATAAAATAAATTGAAAATTAAGGTAAATTTTGGTACTTACAAGTTGATGCGAAAATCGGAATTTGCCCATATCTTTTTATCGAATTGACCTATAATAGAGTCTATAGACCTCAGTGTTTTGAAATTTTAACTTGCTAGGTCCACTCGTTCCTGAGAAAAGGTGACACAGACTAGACAGAGAGACGGATAAGAGGGTGATCTTATAAGGGTTCCTTTTTAGGAATTTTCTTTAGAAAAGCCCTATTGCTAAGGAGTTGTCGTCGACGTCGTCGTCGACGTCGTCGTCGTTGCCAATTTTCTGTCACGGTTTTGGGTATGAAGGAGATGAGCTATCGAGTTGCTGTTACTTCGGGCCACCAACCAGGTGGACACCGAAGTCTTAAAATCACGCATAAAATCAAAATCTTACACCCACTTATTATCACTTTTCTCGACGTTTCACATGATTCTAAGTCTAATTAAGCAAAAAAAATTTTTGTGTCGGTCTGTCTGTTGGTCTGGATGTCTGGATGTCTGTTTACGCAATAACTCAAGAACCACTTATCCGATTTAAAAAATTCTTTCGCCAATCATCTTGTTTGGTTAATAGGAAGAACTGATTAGATTTTGGGGTTTGTACGTTCAAGGTTTCCCAACGTGGCGGGAACACATCGCTCTCCGTACTCCTCTGCTTTCAGAGGAGACAGGATGAGCGATGCTGTTAGTGGTGAGATGGCCCAGGGTCAGCCGGGGTGCGAGGGATATGCTCTATGGGTAACCTTACACCTCGGCGTCTGAAGACCCGAGACGGCGTGCGGTTTTAGTCGGGGGTACCTACCATACAAATTGTCCCTAAAAATCTTTTACAAGTGAGTTTCTTTCGAGTTCAGAGATCAGAGTAACGCGTATTTGACTTTGACATTTGAGTGACAATGACAATACGTTTATTGTATATTTACATAAAACAACCAGACTCTGAAAGAAACTGAAATATAAACGCGTCGAATAATATGCATAAAGCCTAAGGTCTGTAATTTTGAATAAAAATACTGCAACAAAAATATCTAAGTTAGGCCCGAAGTTTGACAATCACTGTGTGATTTTCGTCCCACTAGATTTTCGGTAATAGATTCGTGCTGGGGTGAACCATTGCAAGATAAAAAAATATCGCAACAAGAAAAAAAACGCAGAATCGAAAATCCCATGTATTCGGCTGAGCTCGTCTCAGGAATTCAACTTGTTTACCTTTTGTAAATGTAGGTAACATAATTTTAACGCAAAACCAACTACGTTTCCCGTTTCTAGATGCACAGTCGTGCAATTTAATAGACTACTTCGCTGGAAAACTAGCACTTTCTAGCTCAAAGTGCCAATACTTGCCTTCCATAACAATATTATGTTCTTGTCCCAATAGTTGGGTAGCTTTGTAGTACGAATGGCTTTTTAATATAAATTTTCTAGACGGCTTCTATAACAAGATATTATTTACAGTCACCTACTTACAGTGCATTGCACTTAACTTACTGGGAAACGAACTTAATGGAAAAAGAAAATATTGACTTTTATTCCATAGTTTTAGTGTACAGTGGTCCTGAAAAGGTATTGAACACAAGCAATTTTTACATTGAAATACATTTTTAGGGATTTTCTTTAGAAAAGCCCTATTGCTATCGAGTTGTCGTCGTCTGAAGGAGATGAGCTATCGAGTTGCTGTTTTCGATAATAGATTCGTGCTGGGGTGAACCATTGCAAGATAAAGAAAAAATCGCAAAATCGAAAATCCCTTGTATTCGGCTGAGCTTGTCTCAGGAATTCAACTTGTTTCATTACTCATACTCTGAAAGTAGGTCTGATGTTGCCTGAGGAGCGGGATGAAAGTAATAGTTTTCATCCCTAGGGAGAATCGCTTTCAACTGACAGCTGTCAAATTATTACAAAAAAAACTAATTCTATTTCACATTTTTAATGTACCAACTTTCTATACAGCCACTCAATTACAGCGCGATGTAAAATAGAAATAAAATAAAGTTAAGTATTGATTAAAGAATATATATTTTTAAATTACTTTAGTTTCAACAATTTCCTTAAAATAACATAGATTTGGGCAAAATATTTACCATTTTTTCAATGATGAAAATGAAAAATAATGGCTGAATAGCTGACCGGCCACAGAAAAAAAACCAAACCAAATAGGCGGAAAAGCAGCAATTCGATCTACATTTGTTTTTCGATTTGAAGGTTTTACTCATTTTAACTCATTTTTCTTTAGCTAATTCATGTTTTTATTTTTATTTTCCTTGTATTCGTAATGAAAAGCATAGTGTTTACCTCGGGTTAAAGACTTATTTAGTCCCTCGAACTATTGGCACCCTCACTTTGTTCGGGCGCCAAACCTCGTCTCGGGACTAAATAAGTTACTTTCACCCCTAGGGTAACAATGTACTATTGTAATCTTCAGAGGTTTAATATATTTCATGTTTCGTTTATTATTTTACTAGCGACCCGCCCCGGCTTCGCACGGGTGCAATGGATGTTATTATACATATAAACCTTCCTCTTCAATCACTCTATCTATTAAAACAAACCGCACAAAATCCGTTGCGCAGTTTTAAAGATTTAAGCATACCTACATATATCCCTATATAGGGACAGAGAAAGCGACCTTGTTTTATACTATGTAGTGATGAAAGATTTTAAAGTTAAGATCATTAGCAGCTTGGAATGTATTAAGCTACTTCGGAGGGCGGTCGCACAGTCAAAAACACAAGGAGCAATTCAGCTATTATTATTATCCAAAAGAGTATAAATAAGCAAAAAGACGCCATAGCTAGTTGCTCTTCATACTTCCATAATGAGGAGTTCTTTCCAAATAACTACAACATTATTTTTGTTAACAGGTGACCGGCGCTGCGGGCATCCTGCTGTTCCTCCAAATGCCAGGGTATCTTTACCCAAAGGCGAAATAGAAGCTGGCACGATTGCATTGTATGAGTGTGATGAAGGATACGAGCTGTTCGGTGCGCACCAAAGGGAATGTACGCTGAGAGGCGACTGGACTGCTGAGCCACCATTCTGTGGTAAGAATGATATTGTTATCCATTTTTTATTAAAAAACTCAACACTAAGGATGGGTTGTCAGCACTTGAATCCGTGATAATATTCCCACAGACGATGTCACATACGATTTTTTTACGCAACATTCAATTATTCCGATTTCGGTCGGCAATGCCAACTTGCCTTCGACACCTACTTTTAATTATTTTACACGCAAATTCCTGATATGCGAACTTTTTATGTAATACTAAATCTGAGTTTCTTTATGCCTACTTTTCTATGATGATATTGCAAGTAAGTAGTTCATAAGTAACACATACTAAGTACACTTACACTCACGTCAACTATCTGTACAACGGAAAAAATCATCAAAATAGGTTAAACCAGTCGAAAGTGGCGGCCCGCAACGTGGCTGTTCTAAACAGCCCGTTAAAAGCGATGGCCGTCAGAGTCATCAGGGGGTATCGCACGATCTCCGTCGAGGTGGCATGTCTCCTAGCTGGAACCCCTCCATGGGACCTGGAAGCGAGAGCCCTGGCTTTGTTGTACCAATGGCGCAAGGAGGCGCTGGAGCGGGGCCATAGGCCGGAGCCCCGAGAAATCAGGGCTCAGCGGTCCCAGCTCCGCCGGGAACTCATGGAGACATAGAGGGTGCGCCTTGAGCATCCAAGGTGGGGGGAATCCACCATTGCGGCGGTGAGGCCGATCATGAAGGAGTGGTTGGAGAGGTAACAAACACGGGTAACTCGCACTGAGAACTCCTGAGTCGTTTAACACTCGACGCTGGTAGCGAAATAGCCACTGGAACTACTGAGCGATCCTCTTCATCGTGTTCACGATTTGCATCTTATTATATCATAAATTTCTAATATACCTTCTAGAGACGTTGTTCACAACACAATTCGTGCTAGAATTTTAGTTAGAATTCGTTGCAGCACTTGCAGCTGAAGTAGTAAATAAGTCAACTAATCCAAAAATTCAAACATGTAGCTTTAAGTACATCACTAAGATGTAGATTTGTCATAGACCAAAAAGTTAAGTTAAAAAGGATACCAAGTTTGTTCAATGTACAGCTAAATCACAATTTAATCCTACTAATATTATACATTCGAAAAATTGTACCAATGTATGAATATATTTTATTCTTTCACGTAAAAAAGGCACTTATTCCTAGAATGGGTTCGTATGGGACGCGGGAACGGGATCAGAATTAAACGCGGGTGGAACTGCGGGCAACTCCTAGTATTTTCATAATTTCATGTACCGAGTAAACCAGTTAAATACTCATTTCTATTAGAACACGTGTCGTTACTAAACTAATAGGTTCAAAGAGCCGGTTGCGAGCAACATTGATTCAATTACCTACGGTCACATTTCAGCCTCTCTGCGTCCACGTCGCTCGCCTGTAGCGCTAGAGCTAGCGGAGTCTTCAATAATCGTTTGTCGGCAATTTGTCGGTGCTAATGAATATTACTTCGTCAACGCCTGCACTCGCCACTGGCGAATTTTAAACGAAACATATTCAAACCCTATCCTATACTTTTTCTTACTCTTACTCTTTCTCTTTTTTTTGACTGATTGCTGCGTGTGTTCGTAGAATATCCAATAATGAAATAATGAAAATTTCGTCAAGGAGTCAAGGAGTCGAAAAGACTGTTTCCTTTTTAATTATACAGTAATAAAATTCATTCGTGAGAACTCATTCTATCCTTGTCCTAAGTATTTGAAGCCAGTGCCACTTGGTCATAATATCCTGACAGACGCCATCTAATCATTAACTTCTATATCTTCATATCCTCTTTCGCATAATCCATCTTTCTTTTGTTAGTGCTACTTTTTTATAAATAAATAACACAAAATCAATAAATATTTATTTTTTTATATTATTATACAAAGTACCTAATCATTAACTATCTTGTATTATGGGTTCTGAAATGCAGATATACTAAACATACTTAGATACATTTTTTTTTGTAAATACATACATAGGTATTAGGTATACATAGTAACCTCCCGGCGTCTGAAGACCCGAGACGGCGTGCGGTTTTAGTCGGTGCAAGCCCGACATAACCGCTTCCGGGCTGTTTATATAATAAATTAATAGCTGAATAAATAGATTCTATTCATTCAGTTGATGTGTTGGTCTTGGCTAAAATTAACTCATGCCAATTGGTGACACCTATACAGAAGTGCTGGCACACACAGCAATGATAAACTTATACACATTACAGCTTAAAGATTATAGCACCTGTAGTTCCTTTATTATAGTGGTAGGCAGAGACAATATCTTTCCACTTGTTCGATCCTGACAGAGTGCAAGGTGTATCCTTGCACTTTTACTTTCATAATTATCTTCATATAAATTTATATTGTTGACTAATATCATAAATCAATAAACTTAAGGTTCTAAAGCATGTATATCTTCTATAGGTACAAACGTCGCCTTCAGAAAGCCAGCGAACCAGTCCACAACAGTTAGGGGAGGGGCAGCAGCCAACGGCAACGATGGTGAGAAAACCACGGATCATGACGGCAAGAGATGTACTGAAACGCAGAGGGAGGCCTCCCCGTGGTGGCAGGTGGATTTACTCAGGCATTATACTGTAAAGGTCGTGAGGGTCACTACTAGAGGATGCTGCGGTAAGCATTGTGGACAATTTTTGCATATTTTATTATAATATAAATTATACTAATACAGCCTTAAACCTCGATGGTATGTAAACTAGTGTCGCCAAACTCTACGACTAATCGCGTTACACAAACAATGACGTGACTCCCGAGTGGAAAGTTTGAGCATGATTGAGTAACAAACATATAAATATAATAAATAGGTATAGTAGACATGTTATTTCAAGACAACATACTAAAACTATTCTCTAAAGAATTGGTTAAGAAATGATCCCAATGTATCCAATCCAAAAATGTAAGTCTTACCCAACATTAATCGGTACCTAATTTACTTGGAAGTGAAAGTTAATATTGTGACATACTGTAAATAGCAACCGATATCAATATATATCTCAAATTAAGAACGTTAATTGCTTATAACAAAGAATATTATTACCTACTTCTATGTGAAGTATAAAGACAATCATAACAATGTCTGTGTTTCGTAATACACGCATATATTATGATTATTTAATAATTGCGCAGCAACTTTTTTTTTTTCAATTTGTTTCACTACCATAGACAATCTCTGTTTCCTGAAATGCTCTTAGTTCATCTTTTCATACATAAGTACATCTATGTAATTACAGCCCCATGATAACCAGAATAATGCATGAAATATTTCACGCAATTTTACCACTGGTCTCTTTCTAAACTAATTCCTACCATTTTAAGGGCACTTACTAGGTATAATTGCCTTCTCTCTAAAACAGATTTATAGCGCTCAATTTAATTTTTCAAGGTCAAAGTCTGTATTGGAAAGGGTTTGGGGCACTTCAGTTTTTTTTAAATCATCCACGTTCTATAAATTAATTAACGTTTTTTTTTCGATAGCGAGGGTAAACATTGGAAATTTGCGTGAGACCTTTCTTCTATTCATAGTCGCAATGGAAAATGAGTGGTCACGGCCATTTTTATATTGTTTATCACATAATGAATTGCTAAAAACAAATCCGATTTACTTATGTCGTTTTTAAAAATAAACTTTTTCATGTTTACCTGCCTACTGTCAAAAGAAAAACGCTTCTTTATAAAATTACGTTCTCTGTCTCGGTTCGTTATAATTGAAGATTAATATTATAGAATTTCGATTCGTTTCTGGGACTTCGCCGGCCGCTACCGCGGCACGCTCGCTTCGCTCGCTCGGCTCGTGCGTTGTGTGGTCACAATTCTAACCTAACCTAAACCAAGATTTGTTTGTCGCTGCGGTGTCATTCGCCCTGGTGGAATTCGCTTCAATGACTTTTCGCTCCAGCGTACCACGCTAAAAGTTTTTCGCCACAATGACCTATCGCTGCAACGTCATTCGAAACTACGTACGGGACCCATAACTAACAGAGAAGTATGGCCACGTTAGATACATCCAAATATTATCCACTTAAACTGCACTCCTTCCCAGGAGCCGACATAGCAGACATTATTCTTTAAAATATTTTTTAAACATTTCCTTTCCTTCAGGTCACCAACCACTTCAAGACCTCGAAATCAGGGTTGGCAATAGCAGCACGGATCTGCAACGCAACCGACTTTGTGCATGGTTTCCTGGCACCATCGGTGAGTACAGAGAAATAGCATTTAGTCTGAACAGCTACACGCATAATTTTCATTATAGGCGAAGTGTAACAGTCGTAAAAAATTATACTTATTGTACTTAAACGACTAATCAATTCAAATGATTACAAAAAACAATTAATTCTATAGCAGCTACCTTTGATTAAATATTTTCTATGTAGCATTTCTGGGACGAATTACCGCCTTGCAAAACGGTTATTTGTATGTTTTCATGAACCTTGAATATGAATAAGTTCTAAACATTCAACCCAAACGTAAACAATATAACATCCGCTGAAAGCCCTTTTTGTGTGTATAAGAAATGTTGAAGCAATGATGTTCCAGTTAATCCGAAGATACAAACAAAAACATGGTGTATTGATTAATTTTAATATTGGTTAATTGTTTAATAAAGAGCTGTAAGATGCCATTAAGCAATGAAGATTAGAAACTGCCCAGTACTTCGATTACGAGTGGATAAAGTGTTAATCTAGGTTATAAATTAACTTCGTGCCAAATATTATCTAAATTCGTTAAGCCATTTTTGCGTGATTGATTGAGCATTCAAACTACAGATTCAAACACACAAACTTTCACATATAATTATTAGTATATCTATAAAATTTTATTTAATTAAGGAACAGATGGACGTAAACATGTCGAATTTCGAACCGTAACTTATTTCACAATTGTATAACGCAGACGGGTTATGAAGCGCTTCTTACTCCATTGCTCTGCCCTTATTTCGGGACAATAAAAATAGAGTACCCACGCTATGCAATGTTTACGGGATCACACTTCATAGAGAAATTCGGTCATGGTAAAGTGTTTTAGGCCAAGAGCTAGTGTAAATGGCGTTACAAAATCATTATAGTAAGTGAAGCGATACTGTGGCTGGTCGAATGATGAAGGTAGACGTTTCATCTGTAGTTATTGTCTCGACAGATAATAGCTTGTAGGAATGTTTAAGATGCTTGGTTTCTGTATGGAGAATAGTATACAATTGCGTTCATCATGACATACACATACTTAAAACATACTTTAAACTGCCTGACGTTTTAACCAACTTGTACTGGCACAGTGGTCCCAGTAAAACCTATTTTAAATGTCTAATAGTTCAAATATGGATGCTTAGGCCATTTGGTAATCGCCGGTATTCAATCAAGTGGCTAATAAATAACTAGGCAAGTCTTTGAGCGAAACGATTAACGAGTGGATGATGGGTTATTTGGTTGCTTTTTATCTCATGACTTATAGCGATGTCAACGGACCCTCGCTTCAGGGGCTACTATTTCTTCGTGCTTTATTACAAATAACACGAACGGTGTAGCGGAAATCTCTGCTGCTGATATGTACAAGACTTCCACCATAAAGAGAACCGCAGTCAATCAACTATCCCTGTATTATATTCCGCCTTTAGAACTTGATGTGTGGCACCTCTATTATTTGGAAAGTTTATAAGCATACATTTACCACCGCGTAAATCGTGTACTTATTTTTCACCTTAATTGTAAAAAAAAACCGTGGTCTGCGTGGTAACTGTTTGCACATCAATAATGTTGCATTTGTATATCAATATTATTGACAGTTGAATGAAAATTTGTCGTAGACTTAAGGCTCGCAATTTATATTGCCTGTTTTCACGTACCCATACTGTTTTCTATTGCAAAAGTAGTCTTCGAATCAATTATTAGCTTCATCTATTCGAGGTATTCATTAATTTGTCTATAAATCACAAAAATAACAATTTAAATTTTATCTCTCTCTCACTGAGGCACAGCAATTACGTTCTTAAGCTATTACAAATGCATATATAATCGGTGGTAAACACTCTGAATAGTCGGCAGAGGAGCTATCAATCAGATGAAAGTGGAAATCGTGTCGGTCGCAAACTCTCTAGCCTGGGAACCGGTGTGGAAGCAGGTCACCAGACTCAGCGGTATATACTCGTGTCATTCATGTGCTTTTAGAATTGTTTTCAACTGTTTTGAGTGTAATATTTATGTATAAACTACAAAAGCTTTGGATTCATAATCCTAACGAAAAATATAATTTGCTAAAAACATACAAAACGACTGATAATTAAAAAAAACTATTTAATATCAAATAGAACCATTACCCAAATATGAAAGGACTTCCGACTCACTAAAACTTAAGGATTGAAAACCTAACCTCACCTAAAAAATTAAAAAATTAAACTATATCTGATTTTTTCTGAATATACTGGGATTGAATACGCCTCTGCCTAACCCACCGGGGAAAAAATCGTGCGATTGTATGTATGTATGTACTTCTACCACAAAAAGATAATTGTACTTCAATATCGCAGTAATCAGCAGATGCGCCCCTCTTTCTTAGGATGGCAGTTAATCCCATGATTTCTAATAATACTGACGCTCATAAAAACCAAATTCATAATTAAATATGACAAAACTCACATTATTGCGAAGTCTGGCCATTAAATGTGTTTCTTAAAACGATCAGAGTTCGTATATTTACGTACATTCTTTGAGCGGAGGATAAAGCAATAAAAGTGACCTGTTGCTGATGTAAAAGAATTCTCATTGGCGTTTGCCAGCCATGACGATCGCTACCACGGTATTCAGTACTTTTCTGTTATTCTATACATTTGCATTCAGGGAGTTGAGTGATCTTTTCCCAACATACCACATACCTACTTTAAAATAATAATTACACTAATTAAAAATCTTCCTATGTAGAACCACTAATAGCGCCACGCAAAAAAGCCCACGGCCATTCCTTTTCCCAAAGTCATATGCAGTATGTTTTCACAAACTAGAAATTCAAATACCTACTTACTTATGTAATACAAACGACGTTATCAAAAAAACATGAATTAGTAGGCAAAGCTACATCTAATATCTACTAAATAGGAATTAGGCAGAAATAGGAAAAACGTTTTTATTCATAAAGTATTCTGGCATATTAATTGCTACTTTACCTTAACCTTGAACATAAAGTAACCACGGTACAGTGAACTGTTTTATGAATTTCATCCTCATATTTATTGGCAATTAATTCAAACAATCTGGACGAATATGCGCTAATGTCCAATATTTTCTAAAATTAAAATTAGAGGTCAGATTTAGGTATGATTATCCGTTAACTGAGAGATTATTTCGTAATGATGATATTAAAAGGTGCATTTTTCAATGGACAGCTGATATAATGAAAGATAATAATACGCGCTCGCAATAGTTCTTGGACTAATTAGCCAGCATGTGTGACGTACGATTGAGCTCTTATTAGATGTAACCGCGGATGCAGAAGCGACAGCGATACTGAAAACAAAATACTTCGTACTTAGTAGGGATGAAATAAGCCGGATGGATATACTTAGAAGTTATATTTTCCCACAGGTGCAAGGGATTGCACACGTGATTTTTGAAAAGGGATATTTATCTACGTCCCTAAGTAAAAAGGCTTCGACATACAGACAGATAGGCAGAAAACGAAGTGATCCTATAAGGGTTTTTATCCCTATTAGGTATATACTCAAAAAATGAAGTAAAATTCATAACAGCTGAATGTATTTTATTGGGGCCTGAGGACGACAGTCGGGTGACTCGCCGTCCTTACAGAAGCAGACCAACACGGAAACGGGATCCACTCTAACCCGAAACTTCGAGGTGTTTCCCGGGGTACCGGCAATGGACACTTGGTGAGGATACCCTGTGGTTTTAGTCGGTCCGATTCCGACACACCCACTTCATCTTTAGCACCGATGGGGTGTAGTCCGTGGGGTTTCCACATTAAAAAGAAAAAAAGCACCCGTTAAATTATCGCCCGGTAATAATATTATGCTCAGTGCAGCAGTATCCAATTAAATCGCGCGTCGCGATGACTATAAGTGTGCTTTTGCTTGTTAGTCACAAGCTGGTAAGGTTACGTTGCATTACTGTAACCAAAATCTATAACCCAACATCTTTTCGCCTATTAATATTTCAACTATATTTAACCTAAATTATAAAACGACTAAACGCTACCACACCACACTATACAAGCAGTAACAACCATCATTTGAATAATTATATAAAATTATAAACTTTGTTATTCATTATACATTACATAAAGAAAGAAATTTCTCACTTGAATGCGTATTGTTTTTTTACTTTTAATATTAACGATATAAATAGCGTGTTTAGAACAATTATATAACGAAGCTGGCCGAATTCTAACTACTGGGAATGTTTTGTAAAAGCGTGAGTAAATTACTATATTGCGTAATTCAATGTGGAAAGTTTGGGACCCATTTGTCAGTATTTACTTTTTTCGCGCGTGAACTGGTTGGTTGATTTGGACAAAGACATTTAATTACAATACTTTATTTGGTAGACACACTGATGAAAACTAATGGGTTTGCTTTAATACAACTTAATTAATGGTTTACTTGAAACTAATTTATTCACACTGTGCTTACGTTTTGACAGTACTATTCAATATACCTACGTTGACAAATTTCAAAAACTCTACCAGATTTCTAGAAAGAGCTGCGGCATAGCGAGGTTTGCCGTGCGAATATTGGGCTCAGTGGCTATTAACAGAATGGTAAATCCGCGAGCCAATAATAATCGTTCAGCTTCGTCTCCTAGGGGTGTTTGTGAAATCGGTAACTCGTAATACGACCACTACCTAAAGGAAACCGGGGAAATCCCTTTGTACGTTAGGTCCATCGCAGATAAGAATAAAAATATATTTAAATTACTACTCAAAATACAAATGCATAAAAAAATCATTGATATCCCAGTGTTTGACCATTATCTACCCTGCTGTTGACATTTCTATGAAGTGTATATATATGGTTCTATTAATTCATATTATTGGTGTGTTGTGTGTGATAATAATAAAAAAAAATAGTGGTGATTAGGCATACCTCGACACGAAACTTACTGCTAAAAATATGCTGTCTCTGTTGGCTCTCAGGATACCCCCGCTATGTACCTATGAGATAGCATTCCATTTAGAATTTTTTGTACCTGTGATATTTATTTATTCACTAGCTGTGCCCGCGTCTTTGTCCGCGTGGACTTCGATCGTCATTTTACCTTTAATGCGCAGAACCCTCATACTTTTTAGTACATTATTTTTATCATAGTACCGTGCCTACTTTCATATGCATCAGTAAAAAGCTGTTATTTTGATACTACAACCAGACACTTCAATTTTATTTAGTTGTATAGATATAGATTTAGTTTTTTGATTACTATCTATGCTGTGATTTTAGACCGGACTGCGCCAAATTGGCTAATGCTTTACGCTTGTATGTACGTAGTTTTTTCTTCCCTTTATATATTTTATATATGTATTATATATGTCTAAGGACAGATTCTCTAAACGAGAAAAGAGATCACGGATTCTCAAAAAGGCAGAAATGGTACAGTTGCACAAACTCTCACAATACAGGAATAATGAACATTATTTTATTTTCAATTGTTCAATGATTTCATAAAAATAAATGTTCATCCCCTCTATACGCCTAATGGCTTTACAGGCATGTATGCTTAAAACTAAAAAAGAAAAATGAATACCTAATTAAAAAATAAGACGAAATAAACACGTGCACCGTGCAAATACATAATCCTGTAACTATAGAGTCACGATCACAATGTCATTTCTATCGTAGGTATTTTATTTGAATATCAAAATATTGTTTTATATTTCTTGAAAGTATAGAGTGAGTCATTGGTTTCAATAAACTAGGTCTCCAATACATTCTGTTGTTGCAAAAATTGAGCGAAGCTCCCCGACAGATGGCAATGACAATGGCTTGAACAGCTTAGTCGCAATTTCACCAGGACTTCTTCTAACGGTGATAATTCCTCAATGGCTAGTCCGATTTTCGTTTTTCTTTTTTGTTGTGTCTATATGAACAAATTACTTAATTTAATACCAATCGCGTGAATAAGGCTTGTTTGTTAATTGAGAAATCAGATATTCATTTTTTTTCCGGTGATTATTCCTCCGTGGTACTTTTGAATCTTGATCTTCCTAGCCTATAACCTCCACACTCATATGATGCATATATATGCCAAATTTGATCTAAATCGGTTAAGTGGTTTAAGAGGAGTAAGTCTCGTATTTTAATATTATCTTGTAATTGACTTAAGTGTTTTTACTGCCGTGGACTTAAGTGTTTGTGGCCGCCGTGTCTAGAAATTACAGTGGGAACACATAAAGTAGAAATAGCTAGTAGGTTAAGTTCTGCTTCCTACGCTGTAAAAAAGATTAGGACTTTAACAGACTTAGATACGGCTAGAATAGTTTATTTCAGTTAATTCAGACTGCCGCAGATTTATATACAATCTTTGTATTGCAAAAGCGCTGCCCGCTTGCTGCGGGCAATTTATAATTTGGGCCCAAGAGTCACTCTCCTTTTTTTTTTTTAGAAAATTTTCAAAGAAATAAACATTCTGACCGATTCAATATATTTTCGGACATCTTTTGTATTTTCGAAAAAATATTAATAACTAGCTGACCCGGCAGACTTCGTACTGCCTCAATCGATAACAACTTTCATATTTATTCACCTTTTAAACCTTTTCTGGACCTCCACAAATAATTCAAGACCAAAATTAGCCAAGTTGGTCCAGCCGTTCTCGAGTTTTAGCGAGACTAACGAACAGCAATTCATTTTTATATATAAAGATTTGTTTGAGACTTTGTGATATACGTAATATAAATACTAAACATGAAAACAATCTTGTAGTTTGCGAAAGTCGGTTGAACATGATCAGCAATTCCTTCCAGGGTAACTGTATACGCTTCTACAAAAAGCTCCCCTATGAAATAAAGGATCTATCTCTTCATAAATTTAAAAGGCAAGTTAACCCTGAACTTTGCCAAAGAGGCTATAATAAAATTCAAGATTATTTAGACAACAAACAAGCTTGGATATGAACTGTTTGCTCTCAGTGAAAGAGCTATTTGCTCTGAGTGAGATGCTCCTCAAACAAAATATTGTAGTTAGATTAATGTTTATATATAGACCAAAAAAAAAAACAGCCCGCTGAGTTTCTTGCCGGAATCTTCTCAGGACAGGTGGTTTCGACCCAGTAGTCCATTTGCTAAACATTAGTCAAATTTTTTTTGACGTTTAGTTAGTCCCATTTTAATGGTCTATACAGATTAAATGAATTTTGACTTAGACTTTGACTTATAGCACTTATACGAATATTTAAGTATTTAAGTAAGTATAACTCATTTCAATGCAAGTTTCAATAGTGGTTAGATATTACACATTGCTTACATTATATAATTTACCTTGAAGTGAGTAGGTACTACCACTTAGTCCCCCGGCGCCACCAGTGGCCCCAAGGCCCCGACGCCGCCAGTGGCCCCAAGGCCCCGGCGCCGCCAGTGGCCCCAAGGCTGACGCCCTAGAGCCCTGAGGGAGTCGCTGGATGCAGCCGACGTTCGGGTGTCCAGGCCCATTAAATGTCTGCACAAGTGCGCATCACGGGCCTGGATGACTCTATCACGGCTGAGGAGCTTAGGCTCGCCGTGGCGGAGGCCGGGGACTGCTCCCCGGACACAGTAAAGGCCGAAGCTTCGGCCGCGGTGGTCAGGGCAGCAGTTGTCGGTTGCCCTATCGCGGCGGCCCGAAAGGTCGCTGACGGGCGCAGCCTCCTGGTAGGAGGCTTTCTGAGGGCGCAGGCACGGCTCCTGCAGGCCCGACCGTCTAGGTGCTTAAGGTACCTATCGGTGGGCCATGTGGGGGTGCACTGCACGGCGGAAGTTACGGCGGGTGACCGTTGCTTCCGCTGTGGCCAGCCCGGTCATAAGGCCGGCACGTGTGGCACCCCGCTGCACTGTTTTAGGTGTGCAGCGTTAGGCAAGCCGGCTGACCACAGGGTTGGAAGCAAGGCCTGCGCCGGAGGGGAGGCCGGCCTTCCGCCTCCAGTTCACAGCGGGATGCGGAGATGGGGGTTCCATAATGGATCCTCAACTCCGCATCCTGCAGGTGAACGTTGGCCACGGTGCCCATGCTCAGGACCTTCTGCTCCAGAGCATAGCACAGTGGGCCATAAATGTCGCCGCTGTCGCCGATCCTTACACCCACCGGTTCCTCGGGCCTGCCTGGGAAACTGCGCTGGATGGGTCGGTGGCACTGGTGCACAACCCTGCCGCCGGCAGCCCCCCTCTTGCCATCGTTGCAAGGGGACCCGGCTGCGTGGCGGCGGCGGTTGGCGATATAGCGGTCGTGGCTGCTTATATCACGCCGAGCCGAGACCAAGCTGCATTTGAACAATGGCTCCATCAGCTGGCCGTCGCCGTCGTCGTCAATGCCTGCCAGCCCCGTCCGGTCCTTGTGCTCGGGGACTTCAACGCCTGGTCGTTGGCCTGGGGTTCCCGACACGATAGGGGCACGACGGTGCATAGAGGCAGGGTACTGGTGGACTGGGCCGAACGACTCGGCCTAGTCCTCCTAAATCGGGGAGCCGTGGACACGTTCGTGACCTCGAGGGCTAGCTCCATCGTGGACCTATCGTTCGCGAGCCCCTCGTTGGCGCGATGTGTTCAGGGCTGGCGCGTCGTTTTGGGGGAGGACACAAGTTCGGATCACCGATACATTCGGTTTGACGTGTCCCCTCCCTGCGAGCGACGCGCCGGCTGCACTGGCTCCACCCGAGCCTCGTTGGGCGCTTAAGCGACTTGATCGGGAGCTCCTCCTGGAAGCCGCCATCGTACAGGCCTGGGCCCCTGCGCCGGACAGGCCTGTCAACGTAGACGATGAGGCGGAGTGGTTCCGGGAGGCCATGACCCGTGTCTGCGATGCGGCAGGTCCACTGGTGGTCGTCGGATATAGCGAGGCTCAGACGGGCCTGCGTGATCACGCACCGCCGGTGGGCCCGGTTCCGTAGGAGGCGTCGCCGCCTCGCAGATGCGGAGGCCCGAGAGGCGGAGTTCTACGAGGGATACAGGGAGACCAGAGGTGCCCTCCGAGCAGAGATAAGGCGGGCCAAAAAGGCAGCCCGCTGCGAACTGCTGGAGACGCTGGAGCGAGACCCTTGGGGTCGGCCCTACCTAATGGTAAGGGGAAAACTGGGCCCAAGGCCCCGCCGTTGACCCAGTGTCTCCAGCTGGAGCTGCTCGAAGGAGTTGTTAGCTCCCTGTTCCCAGCGAGGGCGGTGGAACATGTTCCACCGCAGATGACTCCGCCTCGGTCGCCAATGGTGCCCGACGTGGATGACGACGACGTGCCCGAGGTCACTCGGGTAGAACTAGAGCTGGCGGTGAGAAGGCTGAGAGCCGAACGCACCGCCCCGGGACCCGACGGCATTCCAGGTCGAGAGTGGGTCCTAGCTCTAGTCGACGACGCTCTCGAGCCCCGACTGAGAGGGCTTCTCAGCGCATGTTTGGAGCGGGGCTAGTTTCCGAAATTGTGGAAGAAAGGGAAACTGGTCCTCATCCAAAAGGAGAGGCGCCCGGCGGACTCTCCGTCCGCCATAGTGTTGCTCGATGAGGTGTGCAAGCTCTTTGAAAGAGTAATTGCGAAGCGCCGCGTCAAGTACCTCTCAAGAGTTGGGCCGGACCTGGCGGGTGGCCAATATGGCTTCCGCCAGAGGCGCTCCACCGTGGATGTCATCATGCGCGTGAGGGCTCTGGCGGAGGATGCAGTAGCCCGGGGTGAGGTGATGTTGGCGGTGTCCCTGGACATCGCCAACGCGTTCAACACCTTGCCATGGAGTTGCATTAGGGAGACGCTCGTGTATCACGAAGTGCCTCTCTACCTCCGTCGCATAGTCGGGGCGTATTCGATGGAGAGAGCCGTCTTCTACCCAACCGTAACCGGTCTCGGCCAGCGTGAGATATCGTGCGGTGTTACGCAGGGATCGGTCCTGGGGCCGCTCCTGTGGAACATCGGATACGACTGGGTGCTCCGCGGTGAGCTCGCAGGAGGTGCCGCCATCACGTGCTACGCGGACGACACGCTCGTGACGGCGTGCGGAGCGACGTACCGCGAAGCGACCCTGAAGGCCACGACCGCGGTTGCCCAAGTCGTGGAGCGGATCCGGAGGCTGGGTCTCGAGGTGGCTCTGCATAAAACCGAGGCCCTGTTCTTTCATGGGCCTCGGAGCAAGCCACCTGAGGGATCCAGTCTCATCGTGGGAGGTAATCGCATCGGCATCAAGCCCCAAATGAAATATTTGGGGCTCGTGCTCGACGGCCGATGGGACTTCGGAGAGTACATCCGAAGTCTGGCCCCCAAACTGAAGGGCACAGCTCTCGCTCTGGCGCGGCTGCTGCCCAACATAAGGGGGCCCGATGACTACTGCAGGAGACTCTACGCGGAGATCGTGCGGTCCATGGCCCTGTATGGGTGCCCAATATGGACGGAGGCCCTGAAGGCCGGAAGTGTGCGGATGCTGCGCGCTCCGCAGCGGGTGATGGCCAACAGGGTCATCCGCGGGTACCACACGATCTCCTTCAAGGCGGCGAGTCTCCTTGCCGGAACATCGCCATGGGACCTGGAGGCGAGAGCCCTTTCGCAACTGTACCAGTGGCGAAAGGAGGCGCGGGAGCAGGGACGGAACCCGGAGCCTCGAGAAATCGAGGCCGTGCAGTCCCAGCTCCGCCAGGCCATCGTGGTGGAGTGGAAGGAACGACTTGGGCGACCAAGCGCAGGGCACGCCGCAATAGCAGTGGTAAGGCCCATCCTGGAGAATTGGCTATAGAGGCGACATGGAAGCCTCTCGTGCCGACTGACGCAGGTGGTCTCTGGGAAGGGGTACTTCGGGGACCACCTGCATCGGATCAGGAAGGAGCCAACGCCTGAGTGTCATCACTGCGACGCGAGCGAGGACTCAGGGCTGCACACGCTGGCAGACTGCCCGGCGTGGGAGGCGCCGAGGCGTGACCTCGTGGCAGCCATCGGGGTGGATGATTGCGGCAATGGTGCGGAGCGCGACCGCGTGGGCCGCCACCACCTCCTTCTGCGAGCATGTAATGCTCGAGAAGAAGATGGCGGATCGCGCCCGGGAGAGGTTTAGAACTCTCCCGGCCCGCCAAGCCCGCAACATGCTCGCCGCGCGTCGCAGGCGACTTAGGCGCTGGAGGTCGTCCTCCATGAGCGCAGGCCTGGGGGTGGCAGGTGAAGCCGCTTGTCACCCCAGCAGAAGCAGACCGGGACGGTGGGGCGACTAGCGCCCCTCTCCCAAACCGGGGCAAGACGGGGACACCGTGGTTCCCAAACCCGAAGGGGTCATCTCGAAACCGGAGATGGCCCAGGGTCAGTCGGGGTGCGAGGGATATGCTCTATGGGCAACCTTACACCCCGGCGTCTGTAGACCCAAGATGGCGTATGGTTTTAGTCGGTTCAAGCCCGACACAACTGCCCCCGCTGACCGGCGGGGGGTATCCGAGGGGATTTCCGGACGAAAAACTAAAAAAAAAGGTACTACCACTTACTAATAGTTCAATATTTTTTTAATTTGGTAAATCAAACTAAATACTTCGTTTGCAATTCACTTTCGGTATACATTTTTATTATATTGTTAAATTATATAAATATAATATACGTTGTATAGGTATCCTTTATATAGTGTACACAGTAAATAATTTCTATTGTGAAAGGAGGCAATACATTTTTTTAACTACCTTTGCCGCCATTTTTTCATTCTACTTATATTCTTGAACATTTTCTATGCGAAGCCCAATCTTTAAACCCAAAAGTCAAATTAAATATTTTGTATTCGAAGCCCAATCTCTAAGTAAACAATTTAATTAAATCGTGAAAAAGCATTTCAATTTCGGCCAGTTACCTAATTTGTGTCTAGAAGTTGAAATTTTCCCAAGTAGCAGAGTATGTAATCAGCTACTGAATTCCGAGAAATGAAGAAAGAACAGAAAATAATTTACAGAATTATTATTATTTACAATTATTTCTACGCTCACAATCAGCATGCAACAGTAACAAGAAACAAATATCGTTGATTACAAAAAGTAAAAGACTGCTTAATAAACCTGTTCACATTCAACACTAAAAGGCAATATATTAATTCAAAAATACTATTTATTACTAATGAATTGTAAAAGATCGGTACAAGCGGCCCAAACAACAGGTGTAGATAGATATCCATTTCTGCATTTACAACAATGAGTTAAACACATATCCTGAGTAAAATAGCAATGTAAAAGCATACTTAGATGTAATCGCGAAAGTGTCTTAGACTTTCTAAACCATAGTGTGGTTTCTAATAAAGAAGATTCCCACAGTCAATAAACGTTTGCGATTATAAGTTACGACCGGGTGTCAGGCACACCGTAACGTAACTAATTGTCGGGTAATTATAAACCTCAACTCGAAGGCATTACAATTATTGTGTGATTGCTTGATTTTTTTACCTCTACGTGTTTGATGTTAGTAAGATTTTTATAAAAAACTATGTATTTTATCTTTTTTTTTTTCTGTTTCTGAATATCATAACACAAATGACTTGTCAAAGAATGATTAAGGAGAATAGTGTTGTCACCTGAAGTATCTAATTTAAGGTACAAAATACATGTTAGTGGTCCACAAGGCTTAATCAGTAGTCACAGTAAATTAGTTATTGTTTTTTTAGTTACTGTCTAGGCCTCCTAGCTAATTAAAGTAAGAGTTCGGGTACGACGTAGTACACGAGAGACAAAAGAATATGGTATGTCAGTGGTCACCTAAACTATAAAGTTTTGAAGCAATCTTGACACGAGCTGTTAATAATAACAGCTCGTGTCAAGATTGCTTCATCTAACTTGTTCAAAAGCAATCTCGTGCTGGTAAACCTGTGATGACTATCTACGTAATATAACTTTACATTCTACGTATACAGAGTCCTTTAGATACCTGTGTTTATTATATATTTGGTAAGCCTAAATCATTATAAATCAGTTCACGCTATAGTAAAATACTTAGTGACACAGATAATTTACATTTATAGTCGTTGGAGCCGAATATTTTTAAATATATATCAATAATAGATACAATCTAATATTTTGTAGATATTGCAGTGATAATAAGTGTGTCTCTTTGAGGCCCAATCAAACCTAGTCTCAGTCTAGCGTTGTCTCGGTTGCCTCCAAAATTTAAACTTATGGGCCCGGAGTCCGCTTACTTACTTTTTATTTAAAGTATTGGCTATTACGGTTCCATTGCCGTCTGATCCAACCTCAGAAGTGAAGGCTGTGATAGAGCCTCATCCGTTAATTAGCAGGTGTACCAGCTTTACCTAATTAAATGGGTAATTAATAAGTACAACAGAATAGATATAGTAGTACTGTCATAGAAGTGCATTTTCGATTGCAATTAAACCAGTCCAAAGTCGGCGGCGGCTCTTGATAGAAAATGGTTTCTGACAATATTGACTCTATCCGTCTTGACCAAACACAGCTGACCTAATAAAGCCTTTATTAAGCAAGTTTGAAGTCTAGTCAAATATTCGCCATGAAGTATCGATCAAAATAAATTCAAAGATAATTGTCAAAACGCATATAAGTGTAATGGGCGCCCATGGCGTGTCTCTAATCCTTTGTAAAGTGTCTGTACAAGTTGGTATGCGGACAAATCGTGCGTTATAATCATTGGCACTTGTCTCATAGATAAATAAATAACTGCATGCAATATTTAATGCGAAAATTATGAACTTATTATATAAATTACGATATTATGAATCAGCGGCTCTGCCTGCGATCCACAGGAACCGAACACTAGCATTGCCGCATATCCATTCGGTTTTCTACCTCAGACGGTAACAAATACCACTTAGGTTTGAATAGTTCGTTATCATTATATACAATGAAATAGCTCATTTAGGTCTATAGCAAAAACTATATTTGGCTTCTTCTGAACAGTACGTGTTAAAAGTAATATACGTACATATTGTAGGTACTGTTCTAAGAATGTATCCACTACCACCCTATAGGTACAATAACGACAGTAAGTACTGGTAGTTCTTACGATTAAGGAAACAACAATAAAAATGTTCATGAAATCGTATGAAATGACATTGTTATTAATGAATTGGTTGATGTGTAGGAATTATGGGCGTTACGCCCCTGATGATGAAAGTGGTTTTTAATTCAATTTTAAGTATTATAAGTACAATTTCAGTAATTCGTCATTAGAAAAAGAAGCTTCTTTATTCGTTCACGTATGTATTACCTACTCGGAAATATAACCATAAGACCACGAAATTACAACTGACTTTTTGATAATTTTGTATCGAAAATATTTTATGTTTCACAAAGTTTGAGCCATCGTTAATAAAACACCTTCGGCACCAATTTGTTGCGAAAAATCAAATCTAAATATACTCGAGTGCCACTATTGCTTGCTGCTTAATTATCTCGAGGCGCTCTCTTAAGTAACTTATCGAAAAAGCTCATAAAGTTAGTATAGATGAGTGGGTTAGCCACGCAAACATTAGAGCACAAGTCACCCGTGTGCATTAAGAGGTCCATCATCATCAACCTATTCTAGTCCACTGCTGGACATAGATCTCCCCTAATGAGCGCCATAGCGCCCTGTCTTCAGCTTGCCGCATCCAGCATCTGCCCGCAGTCTTTCGCAGATCGTCATCCCACCTGGCCGGAGGGCGTCCTACACTACGTTTGCCGAGTCGCGGTCTCCACTCAAGAACACGTTTACCCCAGCGGTTGTCGGTTCTTCGCGAGATATGGCCGGCCCACTGCCACTTCAGCTTGCTTATTCTTTGAGCTATGTCGATAACCTTGGTTCTCTGTCGGATGTATTCGTTACGAATCCTATCCTTCAGAGAAACTCCGAGCATAGCTCTTTCCATAGCTCGCTGAGCGACTTTGAACTGGTGGACCAGCCCTACCGTGAGTGTCCACGTCTCAGCTCCGTAGCTCCGTAACTTTCGTTTTCAAACACTGCGGTATGGATGACAAGAAAACCCGACGTAGTTTCCCAAACGCTGCCCAGCCTAGCTGGATCCTCCTCTTGGCCTCCTTCTCAAAATTGTTTTTACCCAACTGCACAATCTGCCCGAGGTAAGTGTACTCAGAAACAATTTCAAGAAGGTGGCCATCCACGACGACCGGTCCTGGATCAATGTGGCCATTGATCAAGACTTTGGTTTTATCCAAATTCATGCCAAGACGGATGCGTCGCGAGGCTGAAGCTAGGCCGTCCAGCATCTGGGTTAGCTCCTCTAGCGACTCCGCCATTAAGACTATGTCATCAGCGAATCGCAGGTGTGAGATGTAGTCGCCGTTTATATTTATGCCCTTACCTTTCCAGTCCAGCGTCTTAAACATATCTTCCAATGCGCTCGTGAACAGCTTCGGGGATATGACATCCCCCTGTCTCACTCCTCTGCGCAATTGGATGGGTTTAGACTGCTGACCCTGTACTTGGACACTCATAGTGGCGGCTTCTTAAAGGCATCTCAGCACCTCGACATGATGATAGTCTACTTGACATCGCTGTAAGGATTCCAGAACAGCCCAAGTTTCGACGGAGTCAAATGCCTTTTCATAGTCCACAAAAGCGAGACACAGGGGCTGATTATACTCTTCGGACTTCTGTATAATCTGCCTCACTATGTGAATGTGGTCTATGGTGCCATATCCTCCGCGGAACCCAGCCTGTTCCGGTGGCTGGAACTCGTCGAGTCTCCTGGCGAGACGATTCGTGACCACTCGTGAAAATAGCTTATAGACGTGGCTCAGGAGTGTGATGGGTCTGTAGTTTTTAAGGAGGGTCTTATCACTCTTCTTAAACAAGAGAACAACCAAACTCCCGCTCCACGCCTTAGGAGTTCTCCCACTGTGAAGGACGGCGTTAAATAGCTTCTGTAGCTCCTGTATGACAGGAGCTCCTACTGCCTTCAGAAGCTCTGAAGTAATTCCATCCTCACCGGGGGCTTTTCCATTTTTAAGCTGCTTCAGAGCTAACACGATCTCGTCTTGACTGATATCAGGCAGTTCGTCGGTATAGTGGCGTGTCAGGGTGGCTCTGGAATCATGGTCGTCTCGTCGAGGACGGGGAGCATGTGCAGTATACAGACGGCCATAGAAATCCTCTATTTCGGCGGAGATCTCCGGCTTCGACAAGACGGTCCTCCCGTCATGCGTTATGAGCTTCGTCAGATGGCTCCTTCCAAGCTGCTGAGTGAATACTTTGGACCCTCGGTTTCGCTCTATCGCCTCTTCAATGAGGCGTGTGTTGGAGCTCCGAAGGTCGCGCCGTACCATCTTCGCAATTTCCTTGTTTAGGGATGACCTGTCTGACGAAGTCGCTTGGGTGGTTTCCCGTCTTCTTGCCATCAGCCCCAGAGTCTCATCCGAGAGTTTGGACTTCCTGCCAGTGCGCTGTTTTTTGCAGAACTTGATGCCCTCGTCTGTCAGCGTTTCGACCAGATTGTGTAGGGTCTCGTCAGCGTCATCAGTGGGTTCCAAGGCAACAAATCTTTCCCCGAGAAGCTGCTGGAACTTCTCGGTGCCCGCCATGATTTGGGTTGGGTTAGGTCGGAGCGTGGACATCATCAGACGGTTTCTTTCAAGCTTGAGGTTGATATTCAGAGAGCCTCGGAGCAGTCGGTGATCAGATCCGGTATTAAACCTGTTGATCACTGAGACATCTCTGAATATGTGCTTGCTATCCGTCATGATGAAGTCGATCTCATTTTTTGTCACAGCGTCGGGGCTTTGCCATGTCCACTTCCTTTGAGTCTGTTTCTTAAAGAAGGAATTCATTAAGAATAGTCCCTCTTTCTCAAGGAAGTTGACAAACATTTGTCCCCTGTGATTCCTAACTCCATAACCATGCGGGCCTATACGGGATTCGTACCCAGACTGGGTGCCCACCTTGCCGTTAAAGTCCCCCATAACAACGTTGAAGTGAGCCTTAGTGGTGTTGTGCAAGGCTTTGGATATGTCTTCATACATATCCTCCACTTCATCATCCGAGTGTGCCGAGGTCGGTGCGTATACCTGAATAACCTTCATGCTATACCGCTTGGATAGCCGAAGGATCAGGTACGCTACCCTGTTCGACACGCTGGAAATTTCTTGAACGTTGTTAGAGAGGGCCCTATTGACGAGGAAACCTACGCCACCCTGGGATGTTTTATCACCCTCGCGAAAGTAGAGAAGATGGCCCGAGTCAAGGGTTACGGTGTCCTCTCCCTCTCTACGGACTTCGCATAACCCGAGAACATGCCATTTAATGTTCTCTAACTCCACTTCCAACTGCGCTAGACGATGGTCAAGCCTCAGAGTGCGTCTGTTATACGTAGCCAGGGTCAGTTTGTGAAGGGTTTGGTAGCCTATTGTAGCCCGGGGATTCTTAGCACCCCCTGCCCCGCCGTTACCATGGCCGCTACCATGACCAGGGATAGCGAGGCGGCCGGGAACTGGGGGCCATCTTTTGGCTGTTTCCTTCATTTGGGGGTAGTGCCCATAATCCCCATGCTGGGCAGGCGGGTTGGGGATCGCGGTTTGTTGAAGGGGTTGTTCTGCGGGGGTGCTGCTTCCCGCCCCCGGATGTCCCTTAGTCGCCTCTTACGACACCCACGGGAAGACTTGGATTGGTGCTATTCTCGGCCGGCACCACACAGCCAACATTAAGGACATTAAGAGGTCCAATATACAACAATATAAACACACTTTAGACTGCCATCAGTGTCTACGTTCTAGTCATTTATTTATATAAATATTTTTGTGGTATTCCACACGGTGTGTATACCCCCCCCCCCTCCCCATACATCTGCCCGAGTGCCTCTTGTATGTCACACGTTATTTGCCAGCGGATATGATAAAAACAATCGTAGTTCCAATTGTAAAAAACAAAACAAGTGACATATCGGAAAAGCGTTTGATAGTTCGTAAATAACTGTCAAATAACATCAGATTACAGGATGCTCAACATGGTTTTAGAGGGGGCCTACCAACTGAAACTGCAAATTTATGTTTAAAAAAACTGTAGCACATTATACAATAGAACACCTGTGTTTGCATGTTTCTTAGATATATGTACAAGGCTTTCGAAATAGTCTCATATGTTATAAGTTATGGTCTAAACTTTGTGATGCTAATATCCCTACCGAGTTAATTTACATTTTTTTTTCAAATATTCGTATAAACATCAAGTAAACTGTGTAAAATGGGCAAATACTTATTCTGATGAATATGTCATGGAATGTGGTGTTACATAGGGTGGGTTATCCTCACCCATCTTGTTTAATATTTATATAAATAGCCTGATTGCCGAGCTCTTCAGTGTGCATGCCGGCTTTTATATGGATGGAGTAGCATTTAATAATATAAGCTACGCCAATGACATTGCACTGCTGAGGCCGTCAATGGCGGGACTTAAGAAATTGATCAACATATGTGAACGTTACGCTGAGGAGCACGGCTTAGAGTACAACTCAAAAAAAAGTCAATTGATGGTTTTTACAGGGGGTACAATGGTCTAGTGTAACTTTGTGTGGTGATTCCCTGAGTCGTGTCAATCAGTTCAAATACTTAGGACATGAGTTACCTCAAGACACTATGAAGGACTATCTAGATATAGAGAGGGAACGAAGAGCTTTGGCAGTCAGATGTAACATGGTGGTTCAAAGGTTTGCACGCTGTACTGGTCTGGTTAAAATAGCATTGTTTAAATCTTACTGTCAAACATTTTACACGTGTAGCCTTCGTGCCAAGTGCACTCAGAGGGCCGTCAATACTTTTCGCATTCAGTACAACAATGCGTTCAGGACGCAGCTGGGGTTGTCGCGCTTCTGTAGCACGTCCGGCATGTTCGCGGACGCACGCACCGACGGTTTCGCGGGGATCAGACGCAAACGTGCTGTGTCTTTGCTGCAAAGAGTGCGCGCCAGCACCAACAGCCTCCTGAACGTTATTGCTAATAAACTAGATTGTCCTATTATAATAACCTGAGCCATTGACATGTGCACTAACATAGCTATAAGTTACTTATTCTTACTAACAAAATATGGATTAATTCTGATATTATTATTCCCTTTATTACATTTAAAATACATATAAATTATATTTGTTTAACCCCAAACAATTTTTTTATTTGAACATGGTAGGACCTTTAGTTTTCTTTTTAATCGTGGAAAAATGTACCAAAAACGAATACTTGTAAAATGAAAACTTGAGGTCGAACAAAAAAGAACTCCATTTAAAAAAATGTTTGTTAAAAAAACTAATTAAAGAGCTGCAGTGGACTTTTTTTTAGATCTCCGGTAAATTGTGTAATCTGTGTTTTTTGCGCCAAATTTTGAAAGTCTATAAACTCACGTTTTAATTAATAGGAAGAGTTGAAACCTGGATATAGCTTATATAGATCTTAAAGTTTGTAGGTTTTAATAAAATCGATTCAGAAGTTTTAGCGTAACGCAGGCAAAAGTAAAGAATATTTACTTTTTTAAAACGGGCACAAAAAGTTTCAGAGTAACCTACGATGATAATTCAAACAGTTTCCTATTTGTGCAGAGATTATCTACAACTTGTATTGTCGTTATCAAAGACCAATCGCAAGTACTGAAAAAGTTGAAATATAAATAAGCAAAAAGGGACCATTTTGTTGTTTTTTGTTTTGAGTTCTTTGGGGTTTCAGGAATAGGAATCCGGTCATAGTTGCCGATCGTCGTATTTTGCAAAATGAATTCGTGTAGCACCCGACCTATTAGACCAATTGTACTTTTTCTTTAATTTTTCTTTGCATATTATTTAGAGCTACACTTACTAATCAACACTTTCAAATTAGACAGTAACCGGGTGGTGCAATCATTTTAACTTATTTCACATCTTGAAACAGGGTTATGCTTGAGGTCTTAATATTGAACGAGGTTTCAGTTAATTGCCCTTGCTGAATAATTTATCGCGTGTGATTTAATACACTTCTTTTTATTTCAGAGGAGGGTATTACGAGGACATTCACGTGTGCTCGTCCCCTGGTGGGTCAGCACGTGTTTCTGCAGCTTGTCGGAGTCGAAGGTTCGTTATCACTCTGCGAGGTGGAAGTCTTCACCACTGAAGGTAAGGAAAACTATTTACAGTTAAATACAACTAGTATAAAGCGTCCAGCACACAATGGCCCATGATGGACCGCGGTATGCCATCGTCATTGTGTACAGGGAGCAAATTTAAACTAGGACCGTTACCAGCTTCGCAATCAACCCAAACTTAAGCGTAGCTAGATTTGCCTATCCAACAATAGGTCAACGTGACCGGTCGACTTTTTCCATTGATTTGGTTTTTCGGTGATTATTCCTCGATGGTAAGACCGATCTGGACATTCCCCTTACGACACTCAGTAATGTCTACTTGATCACCATGGCAAATTTGGTCGAGATCGGTCAAACGGTCTCGGAGGAGTATCATTTGTTTGAAATGCAACTTTGAAACCAAAGACGCTTCGCTCGCTTTCGGCTCGCTACGCTTAAAAAAAGGTAGATATATTACGCGCGTTTAATATCTTCAATAGTAAAAGCGAACAAACTGAGAAAATGACCGATAACCTTTTTAATTCTGAAGCTTCACTCATTAGCCTCCAAATCTAAAATTATGCTACCTTCATCCCAAAATCGAACCAAAAAAATATTAAGATGTATGTATTTTGCTACACCATGAGGCTCCCTGCCTCAATTATATTTAGTATTATTTTCTTTCTATTATACAAACCTTATGTAGCTAGGGGTAATTAATTTAAGTGGTCCCAACGCCTAGAGTCGTTGTAAAATCGTTACTAGCGAAACTGGTAACTAATATAATAATGTGCCAAGTCGTCCTTCACCCGATCACGTCCCGATCACTAATAAAATTATTTTGGCAGTGATTTCCCGTAAGTTGAAAAGACGTATTCGTACCGGATTCATCTAAGGTCCTTTTTGCACGTTATTGAAATCGGTTAAAGTACAAAATTATGTGACTTTGTACATGATTGCATTTTCTGATAGGTACATAACATGTTCGGGGTGCGAGGGAAATGCCTTATGGGCAACCTTACACACCCCATCTGAAGACCCGAGATGGTGTGCGGTTTTAGTCGGTTGAAGCCCAACCTAACCGCCAAGGGTATCCAAGGGGATTTCCGCAAGAAGAAAAAAGTTACATTACCTTACATTACATATTATGTGATTAAAGTCTAAACCCAAACTAGGCCCAGAATTCAAATAGGTACAGCAGGTCTGTGATACTTTGGCATAAGTTTGTGCCCATATTTGTATACGATAATGAGATCCTAGATATATGTCCGGATCTGGTTGGAATTTTATTCCATTTTTACAAGCCTTTATTTAACTTGCTCTGTTAGTTTGTTAGTATGGGTCAATTTTAGAAGCCCAATTAGGACCATTACCTGACTTGAGGTTGTACTCAAATTTGGTATTATATGCGTATATTCGGTGATAATGCGATAATATGGTAGATACTACTCGTATGAAGCTACTAGGAACACCTGGACTAAACAAGATAAACCCATCATATGCCTGGTTATGTATGTTTGTAAATGTTTCTTAAATTAATAAAATATTCTGTTAGGCAAAATAGTAGCAGTACGGAGCCTAGAAATAAGGCCGGTAGACGGCAGTTCCCTATTACGTGGTATCACAGAAAAACGAGTTTACTTATACACTTACAAACATGAGTAATATCTGTTAGAGCAATATGTAGCTTCGTGTGGACCTACATATTGCTCTAACAGATATTACGAGTAGTGTATAAAAACTCACATGTCATGCCACTAATGCCACCTATTTCAAAAACCTTCGCGGTTTTCTTTTTAAAACAAAATTTAAAAAGACAATAATTTGACAGTTGACAATTATGGAATTTTGCTGTGCGGACTGTGTATTATCTTTGTCATAACCATATAAGCATATACATATACAAGTAAACGCATTCAAGTTCAATACAATGGCGAATAACATCTGGGCGGCTTTGAACCGTAGTGTCTTCAGGCGCACGTCGACCTACGCCGTATTGGTTGGCTTAGGAACATTTGTGTTTGAGCCTGCGTTTGAGAGCATCACAGAAGGCATCTTCAAGACAATAAACAAAGGGAAGCTCTGGGACGACATCAAGGACAACTATGCAAAATAATAAAGTACTTTGATTACTTCCCTCGATTATTAACAATGTTTTTCTTTGTCTTAATAACATTCATAATGACAGGTTATAATGAACTGCGTCTCTAATATTCTACAAGATTGCTTTTAGAATGTAAATATTTCATTAAAGTTCATTTATACTGTCTATTTCTTTTTCTTCATCACTGTGGGGATGCCTCATGTACCTAGCCAGCGCTTTCTAGCGCAATGACAATATGCAACATCCTATCATGGTTTTACTGCAAAGTATGCCGAAGATCGTGCGAAGTGGAGGAGTAACAGCAGGAAAGTGGACCCCAGGCTCCTGACGTGAAGGCTTTGAATGCAAACGGGGCACCGCTGAGATGATGATAATACCATCCCAACATCATCCGTGGGCCATGATCCGCCAAGCGCGGACACATTGCCTGGTCGGAGGAACCTCCCTTCGTTTCTCGTATCGTAAACCTATGGCCTAACCAAAATATATATAGACGTTAGTAAGCAACGCGAGGATTTCATTGACAATATGCCAATTTGGACGTGAATTTAATTATGAGCAGTATAGTTGGCATTAGTTCGTCGTCCATCACTTTAGTACACTTTACACTTTATCGCTTAATGACCCTTGTGGTACACCCCGCTGTCCAAATCTAACAAATGCCCTTTTTTTTAGCTGTTCCCTTGATGGTATGGTACATGTGATTTTAGACAGTTCTTTTCCTCATTCTGCCTGTTGCCGTAGCATTTTAATCGGCCTACCACTGTCAAAATCGATGTAATGGAATTTGTCTCGGTACAATTCGCATATAGCAGAAGCTATATAGGAAATCAAAATATGTATTTAATTCCTATCATAGTTTTTTTTAAATCTATATTTATTTAGGAGCTTTTGGCTTAAAAAAGCTATGCCATCGTACCCTGAGGTCACAATAATCAGATTACAAATGACTTCAATTTACCCAAAGAAGATGTGCACTACGCTATCAAAATCTCATATGTCATTTTTAGAACGGCAGCTTGAAAAGTACTTTGTCCTTTGTTGGTGGAGTAAAGCTTAATTCCTATGCATATTTTGTCTTACTCTACTTACATCATTTTATTTTATTTTAACATCATGAAAAGCTAGTAGAACGTTTTTCTTTTTTTTTTCGTACGGAAATCCCTTCGGATACCCCTCCCCCCGCCGAGCAGCGGGGGTGGTTATGTTGGGCTTGAACCGACTAAAACCGCACGCCGTCTCGGATCTTCAGATCAGGGTGTAAGGTTGCCCATAGACAATATCCCTCGCACCCCGACTGACCCTGGGCCATCTCCGGTTTCGAGATTGCCCCCTCGATAACGCATTTGATACCTATCTGTGTAGTAATAGCATAGATAATCTGTGCTAATAGAGCGCCTTTCTTAATGTCTGTGTGACAGCTCCAAAAAGTTGAGCGTTGTGCGTGGTCGATTTGAATCGTAGACGAAGTTTCGGTGAATGGAGACTTGACATTGGCATCTTTGCCTTTAATAATTTTATTAACATTTATTATATTTTACTAGAGTTTCGCTAAATTGCGGTGATTCTACTGCAGAAGCCATTAACTAAAAGAAGAAGAAGAAGTGGTCGATTTGTGGGATTTCCCAATAACTTTGTTTCGTAGAGCCAGTCTAGTAGTAGCTTTTTTTTTCGTGCGGAAATCCCTTCGGATACATAGGAGTGATTGCGTGCTCCAATACCTAGTATTGATACTGGTTAAGTTACCGAATACTTTCAATAATAAATAGACCACACACATGTATCACTATCACACAGATCTGTGTGAATATCCGCAATCTACTATCTACTGCCTAATTAGGAATACAATCTATTATCTAATATTCCAAGGATTATTGTTCAATTTCCTTTATTAAGTTTGAAATACATATAAGTTATATTTTTAAATACATTCTATTTAAACAAAAAAAACAAATATATTTAAACATATAAAAAATAGTGACCCACCGGCATCGGGTACAGGGACCAAGCTACCGGTGGGCTCCAGAGAGAGGAATTCACAATACGTGCCGTGTCGAGGATCACTGCCTTCTGCATCAAGCCTTTGACCCAACTGCCTAACGCGAACCTCTTGAGATGTTGATCGAGGCTCTTGGCAATCAGTCCGTGAACCGATACAGCTATTGTTCAATTTATTATTATAGTAAGAAAAGATAAATAATAATATCATCAGCGTTAATAAAAAATTCTTGACCAATAAAAACCACCTTGAATTCAATGTAGGTAAGAAGGTACTTCAGAGCATAGAAATTGTGTACGAATTCTTTACCATGCGTAGAAAATGAAATGAAATGTAAACAAAGCCTCCGTAGTATAATTTTCCACCGATACTAATGATGCCTCCTGGTTGTATCGGCATTTTCCATGATATTAATGCGTTCTATTTCAACACCGGTAATGAAGCACCCGTATCAATTAACTATCTATATTTAATATCATGTCTGGCTACTGCCCACTGGCTATTCACATGCCAAAACAATATTATTTTTCTCTATATTGATTATGTGAAGGTGCTATGACCATTTTTTAGGGTTCCGTAGTCAAGGGATCCCCATATAGTTTCCGTATGTGCGTCCGTCTGTCCGCAGCGTAGCTCTAAGACGCTTAGTTCTAGCAATATTAGTCACGCTGAATAAGTGGTATAATAAAATCTTGACAAAACAAGTTGAATTCCTGATTGCGATTTTTTCTTTATCTTGCAATGGTTCACCCCAGCACGAATCTATTACCGAAAACAGCAACTCGATAGCTCATCTCCTTCATACCCAAAACCGTGACAGAAAATTGGCAACGACGACGTCGACGACGACAACTCGATAGCAATAGGGCTTTTCTAAAGAAAATCCCTAAAAAAGCCCGTAAAGTTAGGATGTTGCCGTCTCTCGTCTAGCCCATGTTGTAGCGTATCCTCTTAAAGTTCCTTAACAATATTACGGGACTGAGAATTTTTCTTTAATTGAAAAATTAGAGATGTGAAGGCTTACTTTTCGGTCATCGCCTACATCGCACGTGGTCGCACTTGGCCGGTTTTTAGGGATTTTCTTTAGAAAAGCCCTATTGCTATCGAGTTGTCGTCGTCGTCGACGTCGTCGTTGCCAATTTTCTGTCACGGTTTTGGGTATGAAGGAGATGAGCTATCGAGTTGCTGTTTTCGGTAATAGATTCATGCTGGGGTGAACCATTGCAAGATAAAGAAAAAATCGCAAAAATCGCAAAAAAAAAAAACGCAAAATCGAAAATCCCTTGTATTCGGCTGAGCTCGTCTCAGGAATTCAACTTGTTTTTTAGTGTTAGATTAACACGTTCGCTTTTGTTTATTAATACGAATATAGTCGTGCCGAAATACCTTTCGCCCTTTCATGACCACGGCTACATCCCAAAAATAGTGACCTGGCAGGCACATGGCCTAATAGAACTTATTCATGACTTAATTATACGAATACTAGCTGTTGCCCGCGGCTCCGCCCGAGTGGAATTCTGAAACCGTTCCCGCTACCCATGGGAACCTAGTCCCGGGATGAAAAGTAACCTATGTGTTATTCCGGACTATACTCTATCACTGTACCAAATTTCAGCCAGATCCGTTCAGAAATTTTTGCGTGAAAGAGCAACAAACATACATACATACATACCTACATAGTCAAAAACTTTCGCGGTTATAATATTAGTTGGATTGTACCTCTACAAAGACTAGGTCGATCATTTGCTTTAGTAGTTTAATGTAAATGGTCATGTACCGTTTTAAATAAATAAATATCTTTAAATTGACCTGAGACCGTCTTGTACCGATTCTTCATCTACATATTACTAATCTTATAAATTGTGCTCAATCGGTTATTGGCTATATATCAAGAATTATTTGATGACCTAGTTTTATCATATTGACATTTTTTTTCATCCTTCTAGAATTCTCAAATGACCGGTGCGCGCCGCCCGGTGCACCCGCAGACATCGAGCTAGCCGCTTTCTCCAGAAACTGCTATGAATACAACGTAGCCAAAGGTGCATCCTTCGAAGATGCTAGAAAACAATGCCAGTCACATGGGGGCGATCTCATACACGGTTTTCAGGTAACGTAAACACGAGTGCTTACCCCATATTGAAAATATGTATACATATAGTTACTCTCCCTTAGGGGTAGGTAGAGGCAACAGCCCCCGATGGCCCCGATTTGCTGCCGTCCTTACACACTTCGCGATCTTCCTTCGTAATGGACACGAACATGTTGAAGTGTGTACTGCAAATCTAATCATTTGGAAGGTTACCAACCCACTACGTCTCATCATCATAACAGATATCTGCAATTAATTCATTCAAGAACATAGATATCGAGTAACATTGAGACTTTAACCTCTGACTATAGACATCTAAGCCGAGAACCTCAGAGAATCTAAGCCTTTAGAGATAATTGTATAACCTCTGACCTTCAGGCCTCGGTCACGAAGCGGTAACGTTGTACCCGGTCTCGAAGGCAGCGGGAAGAACGAGCGGCGCTAAAGCAGCGTAGTGTTGTGTTACAAGAAATTAGTATCTTTGTTCGCGAACGAAATGTTTAAACAGCTATGACAGCATCTTTTTGATTTGAATTACTTCCTAAATTTTGTATTATTGTGGGCCAAAGAAGTAAATTCCTACGCAATGCAGACGCACGGGCATCGCTAGATCGGCACGCCAGGCCAGTTCCATATAAATTCAGGTATTCTATATAATATTTGATGAAGAGAAAGATATAATTCACGTTAATAATATTTTGTATTTATGTATATTAACTGTATATTTTTCGTAATATTTATGGTAGGATTCATGTGAAAAATATCCTTCTAATATCATTAATATGAAGATGTTTTTAGGTTTGGATGTTTGTTACTCAACCACGCTATAACAGCTGAACGGATCTAGCTGAAATTAGTACGGGGACAGCTTATAGTCTGGAATAACACATAGGCTACCCTTTTTATCCCTGGAATAGAGTCCCATGGGAAGCGATAACTGGAACAGAATTCTACGCTGGCGAAACAGTGGCAACAGTTAATATATAATATTTTTCACATGAACCCTACTGCAAATATAAAAAGATACATATTTATATGAATAAATATTAGTTAGTTAAATAGTAGTTATTAGTTAACTAAATAATCAATAACGAACTCAATGGTCTAGCGATGATAAGATCGTCTTTAGACATTACTTCAAATGTGTGGTCAGGCTGCTGGATAAATGACTGGAATACTACTTTCATGATTCACCACATTATCAACTTGCACCGAAGATAAAACCACTTTTTTTTTTGCGTGTGGAAACCCCCACGGGCATCACCCCATCGGTGCCGACTATGTAAAAATATGGGCGTGTAAAAATATTATTCAGCCACTTTCCATTTCTACCACGAACCTATTTTTTAGTTTGCCACTATTTCGTAAATACTGGCAGGAAATTACGACTCAAGTTTTCATAAACTTGCTCCAAAACACTGTGGATCTATTAGTTATGAATCTTCGAGGCATTTATGTATCTCACGCTTACTTGATATTATGATTTATATATTATGAACAGGCAAAAGTGAAGCTATCAATCACTGTAATAACATGGTTATCGTAAAAAAATACTATGTAAATATAGTCAAAACTATAATTCAATGTTATTTATACGTACATTGCATGATATGATAAAGTGTTAATTACCCCTCATTAGCAAATCTTCTTAATATTATTAACTTTTCCTAAATAAAAAGCGTCGTTAGTTAACAACCTGGCAGTTCTAAGACCGCAGGTTACTGCAGCTAAATCCGGTGTATTGTTAATCTATAGGGTCTAATTAATCTCCTGAATATGAAACTTATAACGGAGATTAATTATAATCTGATAATTGAAAACAAATGGTTCTAAATGACCCTCCTCGCCAAAAATGTATTAGCGAGTATTTACTCATTTTATCTTAAAATATTATTATGTATTTCCAAACTAGACATACTATACCTATAAAAAGTATAGTTAGTACATAATAAAAGTTGAATAATAAAGTATTTTGGTTCTATTCATACTTCAAACACGACACACAATATGACTTTTTTGCACGAAATTTATTAGTTTTCGATCATCCTACTTTGACATCATATAATTAAATACGTATATTAATTCATTAGTATTTTAATAGGAGTTGTTTCTATTAAGAGTCTAGTATGTGTGTAGCAAATTATAGACGTTTTAAACTAAGTAAAAAAGGACCTTTCCGCCCCTGAACCATCGTGCGGCGTCGCTGCCGCTGACTTCGTGACCGAGGCCTAACCGTCAGTACAGAAATGCACTATCTAGTAGGCATGTGTATGTGGTTACTGTAATTAATTAACATGGTTACAGTATTGATATTGCGTACACGTGCATGAATTTGTACATTGAAACTTGTCCTTCAAATTATTCAATGCCACTATTTGATTGTACGTGTTTCGGTTGACATATTCTGCTATCAGATTCCTGTAACTCCATTATAGTGTGTGTTATCAATCGGCAAATTGTATCATGTGCATCAAAATATAATGGCTGTGTAATCAGATAATTGCGGGCTACTGATTCGTATTGTTTGATCAGTGATATTTGTTTGTGCGACAAGGTTAAGGTTAGAGTGAAATTAATCTATGTATATTATTTCGTTAATGACGTGTTATTTCATTTTCATACGTTCTTGCTTTAAAGTCTAGCATTTAAATGTATTACAATTAACCAACGTGCAAGTGGCATCTCTGAATATCATATTGATCAGGCTATTACCCCAAGTCTTTCAAGCGTATATGATCTAAAATCTAAGCACTTCGCATGGAAATATATTTACCAAAAATGTATTAACTATATAGGCTGGTTATCAAACAAGCATACGAGGCTCTTAAGTCTAAGAACGTTTGCAGCATAATTCCAGATTCAAAATAGGTAATGAAGAGATAGCGGATTTATACCTTCTGCCAGCCGGAGCTCACTCTAAAAGAAGCATTTGAGCACTTTGGTTGAATTCCACCAGTAATTGCATTCTAGTTAAGCTTTATCTAAGTACTGGGTTCTCACGTTTTCACGTGTCCAGCCAACACAAGATTTTCTTGTAATTTCCCTGGGTTAACATGTTACTCGCTGTCACTGATATAATTTTGTACTTTTACCTGTATAAGTTACGGGGGTATCGAACGGTTTCCTTCGAAGCAGGGAGTCTCCTAGCCGGAACTTCACCATGTTATATATATGTTAGATAAATTGCTTTTAGAAAACGTGAAAACTCAGTTAAAGAGATTTTCACTGATGAAATTCATCCTAAGTAATAAGTGCGGTGGCATTAATAGTAAATACGTAGAACTGATTACTTGATATTCGGTGTGATAGCTTGTATTGTGTAGTAAGTGTACGCGTGAGACGTTAACGGTAATCTCCGTTATTTTGGACATTAACCATTTTTGGTTACGTTTCATTGCGCTTGGTAACACGGGGCCTTCGTGTAACGAATCTACTGATTGAGCGTCATTTCTTTAGAAAATTATGATGAAGTAAAGACTACTATATACAGGGTGTCTATAAAAGAACTCCGGGGTTTTGAGGCAAAATATTTTAATGAAATAAGAACATACATACATGTTTTATACATGACTGAAAAGCTTACATTTACAAGTTTTTTTTAACACTTAGTAAAGTTCTATATGAGCCCTGTTAGTGGCACGGCAAACGTCTAAACGGTATTCTACCTCTTCCCATGTCCTGGCGAGCATGTCTGGGGGGACGGTTCTCCAGGCTGCGTCTTGTCAACGATTTCTTAGGGCTTCGAAGGCATGAAGCTCGGATTCTGTCCACTTTCTCTTGGGACACACTCGGCCTACCCTTTTTTTTTGCTTCAAAACACTTCCTGTTTCCTCAAATGCACTGAACCATTGACGAATGGTTTTGTCAGAAGGCGGGTTAACACCATAGTTACGTCGCAAGTTTCTTTGTACGGTAACTACAGACTTCGTTTCTATGAGCCAAATAACACATTGAGCCTTTTGTTGCGGAGTCGCCATCATTTCAAATTTCGCGACGTCATTTCAAGGTCAACGCCCTGCAGCGCCGCCTACAGTTGATACAAACATTCCCAATTGGTATGAGTAAAACTTTTTGAGCTACTCTTTTCAGAGAAATCGACTAAATTTTGCTATCTTTTATAGTTAGTGAGATATTAATTTTTAAAACCCCGGAGTTCTTTTATAGACACCCGGTATTATCGAATTGCTTAATCTATATATATCCCTGGTTCCTAAACGATTTAATTTCTCATAATACTTTCACAAATTCATACATTGCACACATCACATAAAAGTATGTCCAAGTCTATAACCTACACTAAGCACTGTCTGTCTGGATTGGACTCCCGTTTGGTGCAACCGTCTCTTTCTCTCTTCATTCGAGCGCCATTCCAAGTTGTATCCAAATTTTGCCTTTTGGAGCCCGGAGTCCAGTCTCCTATTCCTAGCCATAATTTGGTTTGGAATGACTGCCGCAGAACCTCGTCTATCAATTATCAGGTTTACCGGCTGGCATACACCTTGTACCTTTTTTTTTTTTTTTTATCGTGCGGAAATCCCTTCGGATACCCCCCCGCGTGCCAGCGGGGGCGGTTATGTCGGGCTTGAACCGACTAAAACCGCACGCCGTCTCGGGTCTACAGACGCCGGGGTGTAAGGTTGCCCATAGAGCATATCCCTCGCACCCCGACTGACCCTGGGCCATCTCCGGTTTCGAGATGGCCCCCTCGGGTTTGGGAACCACGGTGTCCCCGTCTTGCCCCGGTTTGGGGGAGGGGCGCTAGTCGCCCCACCGTCCCAGCCTGCTTCTGCTGGGGTGACAGGTGGCCTCACCCGCCACCCCCAGGCCTGCGCTCATGGAGGACGGAGGTCGTTAAGCGACCTCCGGCGCCTGAGTTGCCTGCGACGCGCGGCGAGCAAGTTGCGGGCTCGGCGGACCGGGAGGGTTCTAAGTCTCTCCCGGGCGCGCTCCGCACCATTGCCGCAATCATGCTGCCGAGCGAGAGGACTCCCACCCCGATGGCTGCCACGAGGTCACGCCTCGGCGCCTCCCACGCCGGGCAGTCCGCCAGCGTGTGCAGCCCTGAGTCCTCGCTCGCGTCGCAGTGATGACACTCAGGCGTTGGCTCCTTCCTGATCCGATGCAGGTGGTCCCCGAAGCACCCCTTCCCGGAGATCACCTGCGTCAGTCGGTACGAGAGGCTTCCGTGTCGCCTCTCCAGCCAATCCTCCATGATGGGCCTTACCGCCGCTATTGCGGCGTGCCCTGCGCTTGGTCGCCCAAGTCGTTCCTTCCACTCCACCACGATGGCCTGGCGGAGCTGGGACTGCACGGCCTCGATTTCTCGAGGCTCGGGGTTCTATCCCTGCTCCCGCGCCTCCTTTCGCCACTGGTACAGTTGCGATACACCTTGTACCTGGGTAGTACTTAATGCCATCTATGTATACTAGACTGACTGTATGGAATAAAAAAATTGGTATAGATTTATGACCACCACTGGACCACAACATTGCGCCACTTTTTGTTGCTGCCGTAGCCACATGGTATATTAAATTTGTTTTATATGAGATCATCAGCTGTCATCTTTAAAGCAATGTAATGACACGAAAATTTAAACATAACATAACTTCACGCCTGTATCCCATTTTATCAAATTTGGTAACTTAATGTAATATTAGTTTAAAACCGAGTGATAAAAGTGTGTGGTAAGTTGATAAGCTTTACATTTTTTTGTTTATTGAGATTGACATAAACATACACAGAGACCATAATTAATCAATGGCGAGGAGGCCCGTACCCCTCCCCTTTTCCTGATTTACCCCCGAAATATGACACAGTTTTGGTTCTGAACAGCTTGTTTAGTATACATATAAGTCATTGGTAGTAACTATGTACGTGCTTTATGGGCAACCTTACATCCCATCGTCTGAAGACCCGAGACGGCGTGCGATTTTAGTCGGTTCAAGCCCGACATAACCTCCCCCGCTGGCCAGCAGGGGGTATACGAGGGGATTGCCGCACAAAGAAAAGAATAAAAAATTAAATTGAAATTTTCACGTGCGATCGCTTCAGTTCTCTAAATACATTTTATAAGTTGGTCGACTGTTACTCGTCAACTTGTAAAGCCTTTAGCTGTAATAGTTTTCCTTTAATTTCATCATACATACTACTACTGTGAATTATTTTTTTGTGCAGGGGGGGGGGGACAAATGACTAACAAAAGTTAGCACTAACTTATAAGCTTAATTAACACAATACCATGGCGTATATACAAAACAAACCCGCAATAGTTTGTAAGATGTATCCAATGACACCACACACCCATGACTTCAAGTTTCTGGTGTCATACGTGTAAACGTCTACCCTAAAATAAAAAATATTTTCAACATTTTATTGTAGTACTTTATCGGTTTGACATTAAAAATGGGCTAAAAATAACCATCGTGCTGGTCGATCACAGTGCTGGCACGTCAGGATTGCATTAATTTTGAAAGTGTTTTGTGCTATGTCAGGGGTTTTTACCCGACTACCAAGGAAGGGTTATGTTTTTCGCGTGTAATATTCTTTATTACCTTTTTTTTTTTTTTTTTTTTTTTCGTGCGGAAATCCCTTCGGATACCCCCCCGCGTGCCAGCGGGGGCGGTTATGTCGGGCTTGAACCGACTAAAACCGCACGCCGTCTCGGGTCTACAGACGCCGGGGTGTAAGGTTGCCCATAGAGCATATCCCTCGCACCCCGACTGACCCTGGGCCATCTCCGGTTTCGAGATGGCCCCCTCGGGTTTGGGAACCACGGTGTCCCCGTCTTGCCCCGGTTTGGGGGAGGGGCGCTAGTCGCCCCACCGTCCCGGCCTGCTTCTGCTGGGGTGACAGGTGGCCTCACCCGCCACCCCCAGGCCTGCGCTCATGGAGGACGGAGGTCGTTAAGCGACCTCCGGCGCCTGAGTTGACTGCGACGCGCGGCGAGCAAGTTGCGGGCTCGGCGGACCGGGAGAGTTCTAAGTCTCTCCCGGGCGCGCTCCGCCACCTCCTTCGCGAGCATTACATGCTCGCAGAAGGAGGCGGCGGCGGCCCACGCGCTCGCGCTCCGCACCATTGCCGCAATCATGCTGCCGAGCGAGAGGACTCCCACCCCGATGGCTGCCACGAGGTCACGCTTCGGCGCCTCCCACGCCGGGCAGTCCGCCAGCGTGTGCAGCCCTGAGTCCTCGCTCGCGTCGCAGTGATGACACTCAGGCGTTGGCTCCTTCCTGATCCGATGCAGGTGGTCCCAGAAGCACCCCTTCCCTGAGATCACCTGCGTCAGTCGGTAGGAGAGGCTTCCGTGTCGCCTCTCCAGCCAATCCTCCATGATGGGCCTTACCGAATATTCTTTATTACCTCATATCCTCAAAAAAAAAAAAAAAAAAAAAAAAAAAAAAAAAAAAAAAAAAAAAACGCTGTATGGATTTCGATGAGGTCTCGAATGAAAGGGATTAGTTTTTTGAGTGTCATGGATACCTACATAAAATGTGAACCAAAACTATACTGTGGTCGCTAAAATTTACGTTGTCAAAATAATATTTTCACTTAAACTTATCGAGTAGGGTTTAAAAATGAAAAAAATGAAGAGCTTTTTAAAAACATATGCTACTTATATGTTTTATTGTAATTTGGAATGAGGAATGATAAATTAAAGCGTTTACGGAGCCTTACAACAAGCGAAGGCTCTGTACCTTTTTTTTTTTTTTTTTTTTTTTTTTTTTTTTTTTTTTTTTATCGTGCGGAAATCCCTTCGGATACCCCCGGCCAGCGGGGGCAGTTATGTCGGGCTTGCACCGACTAAAACCGCACGCCGTCTCGGGTCTTCAGACGCCGGGGTGTAAGGTTACCCATAGAGCATATCCCTCGCACCCCGGCTGACCCTGGGCCATCTCACCACTAACAGCATCGCTCATCCTGTCTCCTCTGAAAGCAGAGGAGTACGGAGAGCGATGTGTTCCCGCCTTGTTGGGTATTGGCCGACGATCAATGCCAACCCTATGAAGGGGTGAAGGGGAAGCCATTGACCGCCGCCCAGGGTGTACCGGCCGCTCCGATTCCGTTCCCCCCGGACTGCAGCGGGATCGGAATCGGAGCGACACTCGAGGAGGTTACCCAACACACACCCCAAGGCTCTGTACCTACTTAGTCCAGTTTCAGTTTCAAAACTAAAAAGGCTGGACACATTAATTATTTTCGGTTTATGATTATCAAATGGGTACTGCCTGCTATCAAACTTGTTTCGGTCTTTTTAGCAGCAGTCGGGTTATTCTTTTTTTTTTGTAATGTTTAATTAGTTTTTATTTAAATTATTTTTTGTTTAGTGATTTTAGTGAGAACAGTCGTGACCCAAGATTAAAGTAGATAACATTTAATAATGAAATACGATATTGTTACAGGGTGCAACATCAAGTTTTCTTATTCAAGAGTTAGAAAGAAGAAAGCCTCAGTTGAAAACACAGCTAGTGTGGATTGGTGTGCAGAAGGAACCGGGATTCACTTCTAGAACTTGGAAATGGGTTGATGGTAAGAATTTTAAATACTACCATTACGATTAAACTTAGACCAAAGTTTTTGCATGCGAATTCTGTAACTTCTTACACAATATCCTATGTTTTTCTTAATATGTTGTTATTTAAGGTACATCACAATAATAATTATAATCGAGCCTTGAGGCTACTGAGTAACTAAAATTTAACTTAATTTACTTAAAACTTAGTTAATGCATGATTAATATCCGGAGTTACTAATTTCGTTTAAATCGTAATTTAAGTTTCCTACCTATGTCTTTTTTAATTTTGAGCACTGATTCATTAACCAAAATTTTAACCTAAAATGCTTTTTTTCTAAAATGTTAACAAAAATCGTAGCATCATTTTACTAAGAATGTATCTTGACGGATTATAAAAAACCGTATTTTGATATAAATATGTCTTATCTTAACTTATCGCAATAGTTTGCAGATTTTTAATAACCTTTAAAAGAATAACATATCACTAGACAGTTTTGAGGTTTTTTTATTCAATGTGGTTATGTATTCATAAAATCTGATGCCGGTAAACACCAAATGCACCAAAGTAATCGTTGGTACGAATGAACGCGAATCATGCAGAATGGACTTTACAGCGAGAACTAACCAGTGGAATTCGCCGTCATTATGATACTCCAGTGTTGCAGTTTTAGCGATTAAGTCATAAGATCTAGGGATTCTTATCTTTTAACGTAAGTCTCCAAAGAATAACTAGATATTTTTAGCGATTTTTTATCTGTTGACAGACATTATAAAATTACTTTTAATTATAGAAACCAATTATAACAATAACTTTATTTAAGCAAAAACTTTACCTAATTTGGCACTTAGTAATTAGGTATAGTATTGCTTAATAAGTAGGTTCAAGTCCTATATAATTCTAAAGATTACTATATTTATGAAGCCCTGCCTCCTAAGCTAGGCGAACCTATCTTAGAAGATAGAATCCCTTATCATAATGAGACATGCGTTGATAAGATGCATGCGAAATATTCTGTTTACTGATCAATTCCTGACTCGGATAGTCGTATAAATAAGAGTTATTCATAGAATAGTAAAGAAAGTAGGATAACCATCAACAAAGAAAAATCTAGAGAAAAGCATAAAATGGCGTAGACAAATCTAATAAAGTATAACTTAAAAATTTAAAAGCCCACGACATAGCTAAGACCACTCTTGACTAATTTACCTTTCAAACAAAAAAAAAACTTATCAAAATCGGTAAACGATACCACAGATAGACACCCAAACAGACACGTCAAACTTAAAACACCCCGTCGCTTTTACGTCGGGTGGTTAAAAAAGAGTAGAAAAATAAAGCAAGAGAAATAGTATTTTGAACTGCAGCGATATTCATCACACTAGAAATTGTCTCTATTTCATTAAATAACTTTTTTGTATTACTTTTATTAAATTTAGTTTTTTTAAGTTAAATTGTATTTTATTTTTAATTTAATATGCATGAAATTGATTTAATTTTTTGCCAGTAAATAAAAATCTTCTTTTTCTATTTTAATTCAAATCTGTCTATCTAAAGATATGGTATTTAGTTTGCAAGCAGCGAATACTACGGTGTCACAGTACTGTTATCTATACTGTGACGGAGTACTGGACTGTGTGCGGTAATGATCGAAGAACCCCACGAGTTTGCATCAAGTAATGTATATCAATAAATCAATCAATTAGCCTATTGTAGTCCACTGCTGGAAATAGGCCTCTCCCATTGTACGCCATTACACCCGATCCTCCGCCTTGCGCATTTAGTCTATCCCAGCTACCTTTTTCAGGTCATCCGTCCATCTTGCTGGGGGATGTCCTACCTTCCGTTTACCGATTCGTGGTCTCCACTCTAGGACTCGTTTAATCCACGCAAATTTTAGCATGATATATACCAAATAATCCACTTATTGCCAAATAATAAATCCTCAATGGACGGCTTCTGTGGCGTAGCGGTAGTGCATTCGACTGCTACGACAGGGGGCGCGGGTTCGATTCCCGCTCAGTGCAAATATTTGTATGCATGAATATGTCTATTTGCTGTCTGGGTGTTTCTATGTATAATATGTATGTATTTACAAAAAAAAAGTATATAAGTATGTTTATCCGCATTCTGGAACCCATAACACAAGCTAGTTAAACTATGCTTACTTTGGGTCTAAAAAGCGCTGTGTAGAATGTCGTAGAATATTTATATTTATATTATATTTATATCTGATTACAAGTGGGTCGACAATTAGAAGAAAAATAAATCTTGTAATAAGTTTTGCCGCAATGTATAAAACGACCCACGACCACGACACGTGTCGCTCATTTCAGACGGCGGCGGCGCGGCGGCGTCGCGATTTGCTTGTCGCCGGCACCATGTGGTGCAGCGCCGTTCGGTCGGAGGTTCGCAGCTCATTCTCGAACCGAACTTATGTTGCTAATTATGCAAAATGTTTGGTGAACCCTTATGATATCTACCATATCACAGCGGCGTGACAGTACCAAGGTGGCGTCGTCGTCTTGCCGTATATTTGTAGGACAACTAGGGCAAATTGCCTTATGTTTACCTTTTGTTTATAATATGCAATCAAAAAGATTTTTGAAATTGGAACAGGCTCACTCAGGAATCATCGTGTATTTCCTGGTCTCTCTCTCTCTGTTTATAGCTCGCCTATTTTGCTTTTTGACTCCAGCTTTCAAAGGAGGAAGTCTTATTCACAATATATATTTCCAACTCCTCCAATCTAGTTTTGGTTATTATTATTATCACTTAACTCGTAATGTTGTGCTCAGTGTCTTCATGGTGTCACTCCTAGTATACAGAAGTCACACATCTATGTCTGTTGGTTACCGTAGACCTTCCCATCTGATAATTGTTTGAAAATAAAACAACTTCCGAGTAGTTTCTACAATACGGTTGTGTTTTCTGGTGGTGGATAGGGTTGATTCAAGTCCCTTGTGAGGGGGACCAGCCAGTTGGTACCTCTGATATATCAAGTGCTTATAACTTTATACTATGACAGTAATACAAGGAAGGCAAATAAATGGAGTTGTCTAGCCGTTTACTGTTAACGAATCGTACTCGCTGGCCTTTGCCGTGCCGTCCATACTGGTTCATTCGTTCACCTTTGTTTGTTGTGTACACGGCGCTAGTACCACAAACGCAGTGCTACAAGAAAGTTAAGTGATATTAAATTTGTTGGATCTCTGAAGAAATTTCGCTCATTTAACAGAACAATGGCATTCTTTCAATAAAGCTGTTCATTCTTTTGTCATCACAAGTTTGTTTTCGAATAAACTTACATTCATTCTCATTTTACAATAGTTTTCTACTGAGATAATAAATTTAATTAACGCAACGACTAATCTTGGGAGGCCTCAGTAAAAACTATTAAAAATTCTTTCAATCCCATAAAGCATTTTTGTTTTACCTATATCTCAGACAAAGGAGTTAAGTATTTAATCCCAACTAAAAAAAATTGCTTTGTTAAGGTTTAATTATTTTTAAACTAGGTATATTGCCAATGACGTCATTATTCTGTTGCGTCTGTGACTATGGATGCTTATTGGAATAGTGTGATGTCTCACATATTTATAAGTTGCTACACTATTGCATTAGGCTATCCTGCCTGTATTAGCCGCGCCAAATACATACCAATCAATCAACCAATAACCATATTGTCAAGATTTTTGGGCCGGCCTATAATGAAACTTATAGATAGGTAAGTGTTAAAAATAATCAAGTTTCAGAATGTACTTGAAATTCATTGGTAGCTACTTAATGTTTGGCATGCGTTGCAATGCCTTAAATATTTTCATTGGTTACTATATTTTTATGTTAAGTAGGTACCTTCACGGGCATGTGCTCAACAAATCATCAATGTTTTATCGCAAATGGCACTCGAATGCGATTATTGCGATGGTATAGGAATACATAAGAGACAAACAAAGAAATAACATTTATATTTAGATATAAAGAATAGAATAATGAATTGTGCTATAATTATAATGGTAATGCAGGATTAGGGCAGACGTAATAAGCGTAACATTACAAAAGCGAAAGGCTGTGAACTCTTTTACGCTGATACAGACGAATGAATGGTAGTGAATGTTTCATCGTAAACGACAATCGAATGCGACGGTATAGGAATACATAAGAGACAAACAAAGAAATAACATTTATATTTATTTAGATATAAAGAATAGAATAATGAATTGAGCTATAATAATATGGTAATGAAGGATTAGGACAGACGTAATAAGCGTAACATTACAAAAGCGAAAGGCTGTGAACTCTTTCACGCTGATACAGACGAATGAATGGTAGTGAAATGTAAAATTGAGTAAGCTGATATTCTGGATTAACACACTGGATACTTTTTCATAATGTTATAATATATACATATTAAAGGCTGAGAAATATGAAAATTAGTGATTTATGTAAGACTTGCTTATCCAGATTGTAATGTATCTCTGTGCCAAATTATATCCAGTTGGTCCTTCCATACAAACTATATATAGTTTGTATGTATATATATATATATATATATATATATTATAGTAGTAAGATTGAGTACTAAAGTTGCAATTTTTCAGGTGAGGTAGTGTCCAAGCCGTCATGGGGTAAAGACCAGCCTAACAACTACGGCAACGGTGAGCAGAACTGCGTGGTGTTGGACGGTGGTCGTGCATGGCTCTGGAACGACGTTGGCTGTAACCTGGATTATCTGCACTGGATCTGCCAGTACCGTGAGTGTCATACTAGGTACATATCTGTTTTTTAAATAGCCCGGCGAATTGCACAGCGATGGTAACAAGGTATTTATATTGTATACTATTCTACTATCACATCTCATAGGATGATAGAAATTAGGGTTGCCAACGATCCCGCATTTAACGGGACTTCCCGTAAGTATAGTCAAAGCGAAGCAACCTGACAATTTGACCTTAATCAATCAACCAATCATAAATATATAAAACTCAACGGGTTCGCGTCTTTGGTTGTTCAGTTCTTTTTTTACTTTTTGATTGGCCGGTTAGAACAGGTGCGGGAGCCATTTCTGTCAAGCTATTTGGCTGTGACTATAAATCTCATATAAATTTATTTCCCGCCGAATTTTAAGAAACAAATGAAGGTCCAATTCTGTACGTATTTTCTTAAGTTTAATGATCGTCGAGCTGAAAATAAAAGTGACAACCCTAACGGGCACACTTGTTTATTAGTCAATGCATTATATGAATTTTATTGTGAATTTTCTAACATCCATTAGACGACTCGTTTACTAAGTTAAAACAAAACACATTAGTGAACTAAAAATATGTGTAGACTAGCAAGGGTCGCTTTCAACCTAAGGACACTGATTTGAATCGGTGTTAAACCACCTTAACACTTTAAGGTAAGAATCTCAATCATCATCATCCAAGCGTTAATCCCGGTTGGGTCCAAAGCCTTCAATTTGGAGTCTGGATCCGCTTTTGATTGTCTTGTAGAATAATATAATAATAATCATATATATCCAAAAGAACCCCAAAACAAGGGTTTTATTTTGCTGGCGCCATAGGATCAAAAACGATTTGGATTGGATGAGTCTATGATGACCTCACACGTTTGTATTGCATGTTCCTTGTAATTGGCTATTATAATCATATTAATTAATTCAATGATACAATGATAATAAAAAAATAAATAATTATGAATTTGCGATTGCCTTCTTGCTTGTTTTTTTTTTGTGCGCAATGCGAAGTTACATGCGTATTACATTTTTATAATTATTTTTGTGTAGTTTAGTCATATTATTTTTGCACACAATTATCTATTTAGAACAATGGACAACGACTTAAGCGAAGACAGTAACTAAATGAATGAAAACTGCAAAAACCAACTTTAAGATTACTATGTCGATCCACTACTACATTGGCTTGGGAATGACCTTTGTATGTATACACTGACCAATATCAGTTTGGAATTGCTTTGTGACTTACCAACTACATTAATATGGAAACAATGTATAGTAATACATTGGCAGTAGCCATATTAGGCCCAGTACACACCGGGATTTGGCGAATAAATAAAAGTTTCGACGATCGCATGTTAGTATTTCATCAATCAATACTTCAATAATTGAGCAAATGATTGCTCCGGTCTATAAAGTGGGCACGATTAAATTGCACACTTACTATGTGTATAGCAATTGGCAAAGTAATAATGCAACACGAGATCCAGCGAGCCTCTCAGAAATCTAAGTCCAATGGACAGTGTAGCAATTAACATCATTATATTAATTGTCGGCCTGGCTAAACAGTTCTAGGTGGCTTTTTATTGCAATATCTCTATAAAATCCGTTTCGAAGCAGAGAGAGATAACCTATATTTTTTGTTTGATATGCTGTTACAAACTGAACTCGAACCGAACTAATAAGCACAGCAGTCCAACATACGCGGCAGTAGGTAGTTCCTTAACGGGACTCGATAAAATATAATAGGTATATTATTTCAACAACAACGAAATAGATTCCTACATACATACATACATACATACATACATAAAGTCACGCCTGTTTACCATTGGGGTAAGCAGAGAAAACGTTTTTCCACTTGCTACGAACCTGGCAGGCATACGCCTATCGCTTTTACGTGAGCGCCGGTTGCAATTACTCTTGACCTGGCCTTTCTATAAAAAGTCTTCATAGCAAAAGTGTAATTATTTTATAATTATGACATTAGTTTCGAGACAGAGTTAATAGAAAGGCCAACCTTTTTAACTGTTGAATAATTGTAATGTTACAAAATGAACCAGCGTGTACAAACAATATTTTGAAACATGTAACAAAAATAAATATCTCTCTCTTTTTTAATTAATTACGCGTTCGACCAGCAGCTATTGTGATACTATTTTAATTATTTAATTTGTTTTCATTAAACCTATGACTTTTTTAAGAATTAATAAAATTGGAAATTATAATATGTTTTTTGCGAAATGTATTTTTCACTTGTTCATTATGCAAGTCTGCTGCAAGGCTGCAATTGCAACGCTGAGCTCGTAGATGCATTGTAAATGTACGCTTCAAAGTTATTTGAAAATCATGAATACGTAAGGATTAGTGATTTAAGAAATATCTGGAATATTGCGATATAATACACACTATATTTAGTAGAAGTAGTAGTATTTAAAATTTGTATTTAAACTAATCATTCTCTTCACCAGTTCCTCCGACCTGCGGTAGTCCAGATAAGCTTCTGAACACGACCATTGAAGGAAACAATTATAAGGTCGGAGCGGATATCACGTACCACTGTCCCGAAGGACACATGCTGCTTGGCGACACGACCAGACAGTGTAAGAAGGATGGGTTCTGGTCGGGGCACGCGCCGAGTTGTAAATGTAAGTGACATGCATGTTGATCTCATAGTTCAACTTTCACATTTCGTACATTCACGACTTCTGTAGTGTAACGGTAGAACATTCGACCACTATACGCCGAAGGTACTGTATATATGAATATGTGTATTTGCATTGTTTTCGGTGTTTGTATGTGTAATATTTACAAAAATGCTTACTTTGGGTCTAGATAGCGCTATGTAATGTCTTATTGTGTTATTATTATTTTTCAGACGTCAACTGTGGAGGTCTCATACCCATCCAAGATGCAGAAATAAGGCTAGTCGATAACCGGACAACCTACGGAGCCAAAGCTCTTTACTCCTGCCACGAAAACTACACCTTGGTAGGAGACGCTGAACGTTTATGTGGAGATGAAGGTAGATGGAGCGGAGAAGCTCCAAAGTGTTTGTTTGATTGGTGTCCCGAACCTCCACCAGTCTCCGGAGCCGTCGTGTCTGTTACTGGACATAAGGCCGGATCCTTGGCGACATATAGCTGTCAGAATGGATTTATTTTATTTGGACCACCGGTAAGTGATTTATTATAGTATGTATAGGGTATAATGCACAGTCACTTCACCACAGATTACTAAATAGTTACTACGTAAACTTCACTAAAACCTCATAGACGTTTACACGCACAGACACAAACTTTGGCTTTAATAATATTAAGTGTATGTATAATACCAGCTACAAGCGATGCTTTCGGAGGGCTCGCGAATTTTTCTACCTAGTAATAATTCAGAAGGTAGTTTTTTTTAAAGAGAATAAACTATTCATGCTTGAATTATTGATTGATAACATATCTAGACATGAATATAACCATATATAGTACCACAAAAATTCATAGATTGTGGAATAGTGATAGGGCGCGCTACGTACGCCCTGTTTATATTCAAATAGTAATAAACGGAAATTGAAGTTTATTTATAACTTGATCTTATATGTAACTAGAGAACTCATTCACGTTACGTCATTATCCATTCATTACCGTTGGTCAGAGGACGTTCTTATAAATATTTTTTTGGATTTAGTCAGTAAATACCTTCTTTTTTTTTCGTGCGGAAATCCCTTCGAATACCCCCCCCCCCCCGGCCAGCGAGGGAGGTTATGTCGGGCTTGAACCGACTAAAACCGCACGCCATCTCGGGTCTTCAGACGCTGGGGTATAAGGTTGCCCATAGAGCATATCCCTCGCACCCCGCCTGACCCTAGGCCATCTTCGGTTTCGAAACCCCGGTGTCCCTGTCTTGCCCCGGTTTGGGGGAGGGGCGCTTGTCGCCCCACCGTCGCGGCCTGCTTCTGCTGGGATGACAGGCGGCTTGTCCGCGGGATGTCCTATAATATTATTTATTTAGGTATATGGTGTACGTTTGAGTGGGCTATTCGCAGTTACTACTACCATGTTAAAAGAGTACTCGTTATGATAATAGAAAAGCATGACTCTGTGTACCAACAGGTGAAGGGGTATGCAGCACCAGAACACGTTATTAGGTGGGCCATAGTTTGTAGTAACCTTATTAGGGCCATATTCGAACTGTGCTAGACCGGTTTTCAGGTTTTTAGCTGGCCTGAGTCCCAAGTCTACTTAAAGACTTCCACTTGGTCCATTAAAGTATCATCAAAAAAAAAAAACCTGCCACCCCTAGGCCTGCGCTCATGGAGGACGGAGGTCGTTAAGCAGGCAGTAAATACCTAAAAGATACTGTCTGCCCAAGACTTCAGCGCTCAATCATCATCGTCATCATCTTAGCGTTGATCCCGGTTGCATCCGAAGCTTCGAATCCCAGGGTCGGCTTACTACTTCTTCTCCTTTTGGCTTGGTTTATACAACTTTTATGGAAACGACTGCCAACTGACCTATCAACCCAGAAAGGAAAACCTGCACCAGAGCATCGTCCGTTATTCCGCAGATGTACCGCCTTGCAGGTGAGGTTGGCCCTTATCCCGAAGATCTTGATGGGCCCCCGAAAACAGATTCAAACACCCAGGTTTTAAGATTCAAAACGTTTATTTTCTCAGAACTACTACTCGACGTCTCAGTAACGCAGTGATAACGAGTGCAACTCTTGTAATTGCAAAAAGTTCCGAGTTCGATTCCTGGCCTAGCTTAAGTGTTATTGGCTCATTTCTGTTAGATAACTCTTACATAGCAGCTCAGAGTCAATCAAAAGTACCCAGTTTACTATTCACCTTTAATTATACAATACGATCATTAACATACTTTGGTACAAAGTGGCAAGGGCCGCAAAAGCCCAAATGATGGTGGAATCCAGAAAAATATATGATTGTTAGTGCATATTCTGACTCTACCTCCAGTGTTAAAGGTATTCATCCTACTTCCAGAGTGTAACCTGTACCCTCGGCGGTTCTTGGTCAGGTACTACGCCATCCTGCAAGTACGTGGACTGTGGTACTCCAGCACAAGTGCATAAGGGCTCGTTCAAACTGCTCAACGGCACTACAACATACGAATCAATCGCCCAGTTCTACTGCGAGAATGACTACTGGCTGGCTGGAGCTGAGACCCTCACATGCAATAGAGATGGAAAATGGTCGCATGATATACCATCTTGTGAAAGTAAGTATAATTACATAATTACTTTATTTTTAAGCGGAATACAACCCAGGTATGCTACTTATTGATTTAAGAATTATTAAAATCGGTTCAGTCTTTTTTTTAGTTTATTCAATACAAACAAGCACACAATAAAATCTTTTCTGTTTATTATATTAGTTTAGACAACATTTTCATGCGGCTTATTCTATGCAATACAACTGTGGGCTACTAGTAATACAAGTTCGATTTTGCAGTGATATCATGCGCCGAGCCGGAAGTGCCAGCAGGTGGTTATATGGAGGCCTATGATTACAACGTTCACTCAACCATCGACTTTCATTGTGAGAAGGGACACAAACTCGTCGGTGAAACTAATCTCGTCTGCCAGCAAGATGGCGAGTGGTCTGGCGAATCGCCCAAGTGTGAATGTGAGTATTGAATATGATCAGTATAAGCGATTCGTGTTGTGTAGTCGCGTTGATGTAAATGTGAGAGGCACAAGGTTTATACGCCTTTTGATGTGGCAGCTATTTCAAAAGAACTTTTTATTGGAAGACGAAGTGATGATTGCAGCAAAGCTTAATGTTTATGTTTATCATTAGCCGGTTTGTTGTTAGCGGTCACCGTACAGGTAACCGCTAATAACGTAGATGTCACTCATTAGATGTTATAAAATAGCTCTGGAGATCGTAGGCAGTAGGAACACTACTCTAGGCTCGTAATGTTGTTCAGCTACGATTTTCTGTAGGATGGTGGCAGATAGGGATGTGGCTGGGAGCTGACATCCCGTTAAGTCCAACCTCCGTTGACAACAACAACGAAGGATACAAATTGTTGCAGTAGGTATATTTTTCCAAAATTATTTTATAAGCTTGCATTATTATACTTGCGTATATACTTCTATATCTAGCCTTGGGTATCAGCGAGCCAAAAAATCACTACTGCTTGTTAGGAGGAGAACTGGTCAACTGGGAGAGGTTCACACTGGGGACATGGGCCTTCGGAGAATTTGTCATTTATATGAGATGATAGCTAACCATTTTTGCTTACCTTGCAGATGTAGATTGTGGCAAACTCCCACCATTACCATACGGTGCAGCGGAACTCTTGAACGGCACCACGCATTTGGGCAGTGTGATCCAATACTCGTGTACTACCAACTACAGACTCGTGGGACCTGTGAGAAGGATCTGCACCGCAGAATATCTATGGAGTGATTCACCACCAAGATGCGAAGGTGAGCAGTACTAGTTACCTGATACAGTTACCAATTCTGCCCTTTCAAAATAGATAATACAAAATAAATTATTGTATTGTAAATGTATGTTTATCCGCATTCTAGAACTCATAACACAAGCTAATGAGCTTAATGCTAGCTTTATGAAGCTATGCTTACTTTGGATCTATATAGAGCTGCGTAGGATGTCCTATAATATTATTTATTTAGGTATATGGTGTACGTTTGAGTGGGCTATTCGCAGTTGCCACTACCATGATAAAAGAGTACTCGTTATGATAATAGAAAAGCATGTCTCTGTGTACCAACACGTGAAGCAGCACCAGAACACGTTATTAGGTGGGCCATAGTTTATAGTAACCTTATTAGGGCCATATTCGAACTGTGCTAGACCGGTTTTCAGGTTTTCAGTTGGCCTGAGTCCCAAGTCTACTTAAAGACTTCCACTTGGTCCATTAAAGTATCATCTCCAGGAGACAGATTTTCTAAAAGAATTCAGTGGCATGCTCTGTGCTCTCCAGCTGCATACAAAATCATGATATATCTTCATAATAAAAATAATATTCCAGAAATTCGTTGTGCTGATCCAGTAGTACCCGAGAACAGTATAGTTTCGGTGACGGGCAATGATCGGAATCACGGACGCACGCTGATCAGAACTTCAGTGGCGACAAGTGTAGGCAACAGCTATCGTATCGGAGCTCTAATGAAGTATCGTTGCGAACGAGGATACAAAGTAGTGGGCGAGAGCCTGTCGACGTGCGAGGACAATGGACAGTGGAGCGGAGTCACTCCAAGATGTCAATGTAAGTTGTATTGATGTGTAATATGTACGTATGTACAAAAAAAAGGTACATCTCAAAAGGTGTCAGGCAAGGAGGGTTAGTTTCGCCTAGGCTGTTTAATCTATTCACCGATAGCTGTATGAGTGATATGGAAGAGTGTGAATATGATATAAAAATGGGAGGCCTGCATGGTAAGTGCCTTCTATAGGCTGATGACAATGTTGTACTTGCATCATCGACAGAGCGACATATTTAAAGTGAACGGTATGAAACTAAATGCAAGAAAGACGAAAGTTGTCGTTTTTGAGAGGAACCAACAAATGCATAATGTTATGATTGAAGGTGAATGTGTAGAACAAGTGTTAGAGTTTATATATACTTGAAAAGTTTGTTCACGAGGGATGGAAGATATGGTGGAGATATGAAAAGGAGAGACTAACTGCGGAAAATCGCGTAAACGGTGCGCTATATTCTTTCATGAGTGCTCAGTCAGTGTCAAAAGGCACAACTGGCGGTTCATAAGGGCGTGCTAGTTCCCACAATAATGTATGGAAGTAAAAGTTGGTTATGGCAGAAAAACCATGACAGTACAATGAATGTAGTTGTGATGCGGTTATTGCGAAGTATGTGTGAAGTAAGGTTGGCTTATAGGAAGAGGAATACAGATATACGAGAATGGTGTGGCCTGAAAGGGAATGTTGTGATGAGTATTTAAAAGGGTATGCCAAGGAGGTTTGGGCACTTGGAGCGAATGAGTACTCAACGATTGACACATGTAATGGGCACGTGCATGGGCACATGTAAGTGGGAAGGTAAGCCAGGGTCGACCTCGCAGAACATACGCTGCTGAATTAATGAGGTATTAAAAGGGCCAGGGGTCAAAAGCACTCAAACCGGCGGGCTTTCATGAAAGGGTCATCGGATATAAAAGTTTATACAGTAGGTGCCTGAGTTGAATACACTCGAGACGAAAATTTTACTTACCTAGCTCTACGTTCAACTCGCGCGGGAACTGTACCTGAATCACTATTTCAGCACAGTATTTAATAAAATTGGTAACATTGTGCTCGATTCGCGGTTAACATGCTATAATCGCGTGCAGATATTTTTCAGTGAACCTACATGGTTTTACTGATATTTGTAATATAGAAATGATTTTGATAAATTTAGTATATCCTGGGGCATACAAATCAATCAAAACATAAACCGTCTAAAGGGTGTCACACATAATTGTATTGATAATATTTTTGTATCAATACAAACAATTGGTCCGTATTCATTCAATTTTTAATTTTGAAAGATATTGACTTTCTTTTGTCAATATTTATAGAGCTTGCATATATCCTGTGCACAAACCTATGTCATTTCTATTTAATATGGTTGCTATTCCATCAGTTATCCCCACTAAATTAATCCAGTCCGAAATGTGGTTTTACGCATGATTGACTATGAAATATCGAATGCTGGTAAACCACCACAAAGGTAATTTGCCGTTTGAAACTACGAAAAGGTATTTTCATTGCGATGATTGTCGATAAATGTATCTCTTTCATAGAACGCCAACAAATACCGAGTACTACAACCTTTTAATAACTGTACCTTGAATAATGTAATTGGCGTACAATGAAGTAGGTATTTTGATAGATAAATAAAAGCCATATATATCTCCAGTCAAATGTCTGTAGATGTGGGGCCCCACGAACATCTTCGGAGCCCATGCCAATCTCACCTAAAAGCTAATTGACGGGCGAGGCTCTGGGACAGACGGTGGTCACTCCCGTAAAAGTTAAAATAAACTGGAAATGGAAAAGTGGAGTGTAAGAGAGCGAACCCCAGGCTCCAAAGTGCAAGTTTATTGTGCAAGCGGCATTGGCGCTCGAATTAAGAGCGATGTCATGTCAGGTTTGAATATTGTTGAGCGCAGTCAACTCGAGCTATGAAAATGCATAGTTTTTGGCAGACCGTATGTGTTGCAAACCCCTTAGCAAGAAAATGATTCCTGATTAGTAGTCAGTGAAACTTTGGCGTTGCCGCAACTTATCTTGTAGATGTGAAGCCGTCTATTAATATGTATTTATTGTCTTTGCATTTCCATGATACAGCGTTATTAGCTGTGAATTTGACTGTTCACATTAAACAGTTATGAAGTAAAATATGTCTGTATAGGGTCATGTTAACATCTTTGTGACCCAACCCCATCTCACTTACTAGCTGGTACCTACCTTGTCGATCTACGGACTCGCTGACTTGCCTTTCGGGGCTAGGGGTTTGAATGGAAGTCACTCCCGTTATAGCCAAAGCCAGTCAAATGAAACTGAGCAGATTGGTAACATGGCAACAAAAGCTGGAGAGTGTTGGCCTAAAAATCAGCAGAACTAAAACAGAGTACATGTTTTGCGATTTCGGCGGTCTCTCTAGCCCCACAACTATAGCACTTGATGGCACCCCTATACCAACCTGCTGCGACTTCCGGTATCTCGGTTCACTACTACAAAGTGATGGAGATTTAGATCGAGCCGTAAAGCATCGGATTAACGTAGGTTGGATGAAATGGCGGCAAGTTACGGCAACAACGTGTGACTCACGAATCCACCTTGGCCTTAAGGGGAAAATCTACAAGACTATGATCCGGCCTGCTGTCCTGCATGGATCAGAGAGCTGGCCCGTAAAGGTGACGGATGAAAGACGGCTGCATGCAGCCGAGATGCGAATCCTGAGATGGACGTATTGTGTGACAAGAATGGATAAGATTAGGAATGAGTACATTCGATGAAGTTTAAAAGTAGCGCAAATAACCGAAAAGTTGCGAAGAAATCGCTTGCCCTGGTTCGGACATGTAATGCGTAGGGATGAAAGTAATATCGTAAGGAAGGTATTAAGTATGCAACTGGAGGGTTACAAGGGGAGAGGAAGACCTAAGAGGAGATGGATGGACTGTGTGAAAGAGGATATGGTTAGGAAGGGAGTGAATGTTGAGATGACCGCAAGCAGAGATGAATGGAAAAAGCACACATGTTGCGCCGACCCCAAATAAGTATTGGGATAAGGGCAGGAGGATGATGATGATGATGATGATGACATTTGCCTTAAATTTGTTGAGTTGAAGGGAACCAAGAAGCTTATAGTGAACATTGAATTTGACTTATAGTCAGTAATAATTAAATTCATCTCATTTGCTTATAGATGTGGACTGCGGTACACCAGGTCTTATACCTAATGGTAAAGTGACATTGGCCACCAACGCAACATACTACGGAGCGGCGGCGCTGTACGAATGTGATGAACATTGGCAACTGGATGGCGTGTCCAGGAGGCTGTGCCAGGACAACGGGACCTGGAGCAGTGAATCACCTATTTGCGTAGGTAAGTAAGCAGCATATAAGATATTTGAATTACTAGCTGTTCTAGACTTATGAGGAACTATTTCCGGAATAAAAAGTAGACTATGTGTTATTCTGGACTATAATCTATCCCTGTACCAAATTTCAACCAGATCTGTTCAGCCGTTTCTTCGTGCAAGAGTAAGAAAGATCCATACATCCTCACAAACTTTCGCCTTTATTATATTAACATAACATAACTTTACGACTGAATCCCCGAAGGGGTAGGCAGAGGTGTATTACACACCCACGATTCGCCAGTTATGTTAAGGTTCCAATGTAATAGCGGGCGAGCCTATTGCCATCTACCGGGCACATTATTAATGGAGCGATAATTAACATTTATTATATTAGTAAGATAGTAGGATGCATTGTCATTTTCTTAGCAATTACCTATATAATAAAATAAATAAAACTATATATATATATCCAATGACAACGCACAAATGCAAAATAACTATCACCAACTGGCTATTAGAGATGAGCTATGATCAAACGGAAAACTTCATACAAACACTATCATAATTCGTAAAAAAGCATAAGCTCCCAACTCTCGCAACTTATACCACACAACATCTCAACATACCTTTCACTCAGAATTGTACACATAATCTCTTAATGGTTTTAATATTAACTTGTACCACACTTTTTCTTACCTGCAGAAAACACACACAAACACATTACCTACACAAAGTGCACCTCTTTACTCACACATTTATATTCACAGTCACATTTTACACTTGAGTTTATTTTGTTTATTTTCTGAAAGTACCTACCCACAAAGTTACTAATTTAATTTGTTTATCAGGATTTATAGCACAAATGTACCTTTAACAAAACTGGGGGCCTGGAGATCTGTAATACAGGTTTCGTACCTAGTGCAGACTCCAGCTCTCGCCAAGGAACAAAGTAACACACAAATGTTTGGATTGTAACCGTTGTACCGTGTAAGAGAAATAAATAAACATTATTATTATTATTATTGTTTGCAAAATAAACATTTTTGCAATACTACGTGCTATCATGTGGTACCAAAAATATAGCTGAGGGACAATATACCTCTGCTAATTCTTCAGAGAATTGCGTGAATATATAAATCAATTATAAAACCTACAATCTCACGCTATTGGCATCATGACATTTGCTGCCTTATTAGAAATTTCAGATCTCTTCCAGGCAACTTGAAGTCTCTGACTCGTGAAAGATATTGGTAACAGACTTTCATTTCTGTCTCTATGTCGATCACTACTTTTTTGCTTTTTTCCACAGAGATTACCTGCCCAGACCCATCCATCCAGATTAAGGGTAGTATTGGCTTGTTAGTAGCTACCTCTACCTTGAGTATAGGAGGTGCAGCTCATTATCGATGCGAACGAGGTTACAGTCTGCAAGGAAACCAGACCAGGACATGCATGCCGAAGGGACAGTGGAGCCGTGCCCCGCCAGTTTGTATACGTAAGTATTCTACAACGTCATCGGAGACAACAGAAATCAGCAATTGCATTTCTTGTTTGGAACTATAATGGGGCATTAGTATGCGAGTAGTCGGTGGATTTTAATTGAATAATAAAAGAAAAAACTGACGTAAAGAAGCAGTTACGAAGTCGATCTTACGATCGAAACGTCCCGGGTTGCTTACCTATTTTCAACATGACTACGGTTGATTCACATATGTTCATAACGCATATTGGTTGATTCGACTACTGTTCTATTCACCTAATCTTGATTGAACTAATAACAATTGCACTAACGAACGATGGATATTTTAACTATGTTTGAATGTGTGATTTACCAATATTTATGTATTTCATTTGGGGTGTGTAATATGATTCACCAACAATAGAGGAAATCTGGCGTTAATGGTCAATGTTCTAACCTAACTTAACCTAATCTACCCGTGTCTGCTCCCCTCCAGTCTATTCCACTCTATTCTACTCTAAATTTGAATCACTTGGCCTTGTTAAGTGGGCGGTTCTTCAACTTGATGACCTAATAAATTTACAGTAGGTTTATCGTTTATTAGTTCTATCAACCGTAGTTGTTGTAGGTGAGTTTAGATATTTCGTCCATTAGTCATCTAAAACCATCATCAATTAAAATAAACGGAACTAAATTTTTTGTCAGCAAAATTTATATTTGTCATCAACTACAATTATCTAATTAGTTAATAAATCTGTCGCCACTAAATATTATTTACATTATCAGAAAAAATAAATTTCATTCTCAAATAAATAAAAATCGTCATCAGGAATGATTTTAACAAATAAAATCGTAATTCATTCCATGAATGAACATATTGTTCTCAAAATAAAAGGTGTATTCCTTATATAATAGAACGTCATATCTGTCGCCAAATTCCGTCGTCCATTAGTCATTTAAAACATTTGTGAAACGACCGCAGGTATTTAAAACAGTATGTCATATGACCGTAGTTATTTAGAAAATAGTTAAAACAACCTTACTTATAATGTAAGCGCTGTGTAGAATGTCGCAGAATGTTTTTTTTTTTTTCTTTTTTTAATGATACGTAACCCCAGGTTCGAATCCTAGCCATTACACTACCGACGTGAACCCACTCCGAACACAAGCCATTTAGCTTAGCTGGAGGGGTTAACGGGAATACTAATCAATTCGGTTACTAGTACCTTATTTTTATTTTATTTTTTCGTGCGGAAATCCCTTCGGATACCCCCTCGCGTGCCAGCGGGGGCGGTTATGTCGGGCTTGAACCGAATAAAAAACCGCACGCCGTCTCGGGTCTACAGACACCGGGGTGTGTTACTAGTACCTATTCTATAAAAAAATAACTAATTGTAGCGGCTGATACGTACGCGCGTGTTCTATATACGGTTGGTCGATTGAAAATAATCGATGATGACACACGGACAGACGTACAAGAGAGTGATCTTATAAAGGTTCCTTTTTATCTTTTAAAGTACGGAACCCTAAAAATTAGCTAATAGGAACTATTTCTTTTATGTTTTTGCTCTACCGCTGGATTGACGCTCTCAGCGTCAACCCAGCGGAAGGAAGCAAAAGGATAAACATAACATTCGAGGTATTGATTTGGAGAAAAAAATTCCATCCACAATGTTTACACAGAAATATACGGGCCTGAAAAAAATATGTAGCTAATCGAAAAAATATATAGGCATTTTAGAGGTGAATCTAAAGAGTTGCACTCTTTAGATAATAGAATAGATGGGAAATAGAAGATACTTTCGAGACACGCTTGTGATGTGAAATGATATTGTAATAATTTTGTTAATTACTTTGCCACACTTTCGTCATTGATAGTGCCTTGATATCTACTTGTATTTAACTTACTGAGTAAGTAGGTACACAATGAATACGTTTGTCGCATAGTCAGCTGTGTGTGGTTATGTTTGCGGCACTTGAGACGTTTTTGTGGTAGATTTAGAGCATCGTAACTAATATTGAAAATGCGAAAGTGTGTTGTTGCTCCATCACGCTAGCATCCATCATGGCTGAATGAATTAGGCTGAAATTTGCACATAGAGACCGATATTCTTAGCAATCCATGGATTCTCCGTGCGGGTGCTGGGTCCATCGCGTTGCTGAGTTGGGAACTCGGGACAGTGCCTGGGACTTGCGACCCAAGTGTAGGCTTAGAAGGGGCCCCTTTTGTTGATGTACATCAACACCACCTACGAACCTACTAGTGCCGCTTTAGACATTCGTCCTAGTAATGAGCTTATTGTAGCTCTCGATAGGCCTAGATCTTTAAATAGGTTATGAATAGAAAACGGCCGACGTTTTATCTTGGGAATACTTAATTTCCTGTGAGTCACGCGGACAAAGCCGTGGGCCACAGCTAGTCTTCTATCAATTTAAATGTCCTTAACTCCTAGAAGTGCTCGTTACTGAAGAAGCAAATCTAAATAGTTTGTATCTACTTCAGTAACAACCACATTCGGAAAGGGTAATTGAATTCGTGCTATTTAGTAGGTACCTACTTACATAGCATTGAATTTTTAAGTAATAGTGTATTTTATATTCAAAGTTAAAGAGTTCATTGTTTATTAATAGCCAGATGGTGGAACACCTATCGAAAAGAAATTGATAGTTTGTTAGGGTTCATATTGAAACCATACTTGAAAACCGTTGAAATCAAATTCTATAAAATTTGTTACATACATGAGAGTTTGTAGATACATATCGCTTAAAATAAACGGAACTATATTTTTTGTCAGCAAAATTTATATTTGTCATCAACTACAATCATCTAATTAGTTAATAAATCTGTCCCCACGAAATATTTACATTATCAGAAAAATAAAATTTCATTTTCAAATAAATAAAAATCGACATCAGGAATGATTTTAACAAATAAAATCGTAATTCAATTCATGAATAAACATTTTGTTCTCAAAATATAAGGTTTATTCCATATATAATAGATGGGTAGATCTGTCGCCAAATATCCGCAGATCTATCCGAGTCCGCAGAACTCGGATAGATATAGCTAGGAAGTGTATGACAAAGGTCTCGCAAAGACCGCCGCCATACACTTTGTGTTGGGTTACTTATGATAAATGATAATGCACTAAGGAATAAGATGATTAATCTGATGATACAGTTGTCAGGACTAACCTGTTATAATTAGTACAAACCTATTTATTTGATGCTTGAAAATATATAATAATATACATTGTTTTTATATTGTTTGGCGTCTACATTCGGCGACAGATCTACTGTTTTACGGACAAACCCTATTATTCAGAAAATTCAAAACCAATTTAATTATCGATAACTTAAATCATACCCAAAATAAACTGAATTTAAGATAGAAACCTTTAAAAATAGTTAGCGTAAACCTTTGGCAGTGTCATTGTACTTGTGTGTTATCTGAGAAGTTCCGACGTCTCGGTATATACGTCTCGGGATATTATTCGTGGGTTGTCTCGTGTTGCTGGACTTTAGGACTAGCAGACCCCACCTGCCTGTCCCTGTACTAGTGACAGCATGAGGGTATGTGTATACAGTTGATTTTACCAAGAAGTTAACGTATTCATTTTCGTTTCACAGCCATCGACTGCAAATCCCCTGGCACTATTGAAAACGGTCGCATCATCATATCGAACAGTTCAACATTATTTGGCAGTTCCATCGAATACCACTGCTTGCCTCAGTTCCAGCGCGTCGGTTCCTTCTTGCGTAAGTGTATGGACGATGGCAAATGGTCGGGAGAAGAGCCCAGTTGTGAAATTGTCTCCAATGAGGCCACTGAGAATGGGACATTACCACTGAGTGTTGGAGTGGGATGCGGCGTCGTGTTGTTCTTACTGATGCTGCTTGGAGTTATATATTTGAGGCTGTAAGTACCAAAACTTTATGATACTTGATTTAAGAATTTTTCTTCAGGATTCCCTCACACAATATAGAACCTAATCAATCAGCAAATTCTACTTTACAGTAAGATATTAAAGCAAGCGTGATTTTGAAAACGATTCTAAATAATATATAATACTCCACTATTTAACTGTAAATATATACAACTGAAAGATAATAATAATTACACACACTTCATATCAACGCTAGTTTCTAAATACTTCCTCATTTCACAGCCGAAAAGCTACACCAGTAAAGAATACAGAAAATATAGAAGGCGCTGAAAGGAAAGAAGACCAGAATGCTGCAGTGATGAGCTACGCGACGTTGCACGATACGAATGGACGGCACATCTACGACCACGTGTCCGATAATGTTTACGACTCGCCTTACAGTGAAAGGATCGCAGACAACGTCGCGTATGGCAGACGAAGTGATACTGACTCCGCATATGAACCTGAACCAACTGGCCCGAACGCCGTAGTTACTATCAATGGCGTGGCTGTCCGCTGATCGTGGATTTTGAAATAAGTGGCTCGAAAGACTTTCTAGGTAACCAAATCCGATGCTTAATTGGTGTTCCTCAGTGTAAACGTTACCTGTAAATTGCCCCCTGGTTACCATTGACTCGAGTGTTTAAACGATACGATAGTTTTAGGGTTAGTCACGAATGAACGGTTACACCAACCCCTTACTAGGTATTGTACCAAAGATGTAAATGTGTTGGATTTGCATGAATTTAAGATTACAATTCTCTACATTTAAAATTGTCTTAAGTATATTTCTCTGCAATTATAATAATTTACCTACCTGTTTTGAAGACCAAGATAATATATGTAAGTACGTGTATAAGCTTACCTATAATGGTGATAGGGAGGTGAGCTTATATTATAAATCTGATATTAGTTGAGCATTCATTTATTACTTGATATCACATTTTATTTTACATTTAAGTGTTCAGGTGTTTCACTATGATTTTTTTTCACCAATCGATCGCAATTGATGACTATTGTACCTACTGATGCCAAATTGTAATAGGGTCTACGAAGGACCATGCTTGCTTAGTAATTATCTTATTCTATTTAACACTATATTCTTGCCGAGCCAATTTTGCGCTCCTTTAGGGAATTTCATACGTTAGTTATGTACTAACGTATGAAATTCCCTACAGCTACAGAATTGTAATCTTAAACAATGAATGCTTTTGTTCATAATAATTACAAAAAAATAGGAACGAAAAGTATTAGGTAAGAATAATGTATGTATTTAGACATAAAAGTTTATTTATTATTGCAATAAAACAATTAGATTTGATGCCAAAATTGTTCTGCTAATTGCTTTGTTAACCCATTAAATTAAGGAATAGATTAATTTTATATTGTTCCTTTTGAAAAAATAATCGTCGGAGTATTTAAATTTTTATTAGACTATTCATTTAGTTTCCATGGTGGTTAGTGGTAAGTGACTTATATCTTATTTCTTTCTATTAACAACTCGTTCACTAGGAAATTAATAAACACACAATTTTCAAATCATAATATTCCCAAACTATAAGTGGTCGTCCATTGGGAAGGAATAACTCATATTTCCTGCCGCGAAGGACTAGTGAATTCATTGCCCAAATGTTGAGTGTGTACCTATTAGTACCTATATATCAATTAGCTTATATATTTCTACTTATTGTTTGTACATATTGTTTAAGTTAGTGTTACCTAATTAATACCTAGTTACAACTGCCTGTAAAATATATGTTTATACACCTAGGAAATGTAAATACCTTTTATTTCATGTAACGAAAATTTCTTCACTATATAGTCGTATAATGAACCTGATATTAGTTATAACAGATGTTAGTTAGTACAGTTAGATAACTGTAATTTTTCACTTTTATATACCTAACCTTATACCTTTTACTTATAAAACTAATACAAAACAAGAGTTTCCTTTTTCATTCACTCGAGGCCATGTCCTAAAGAACCAAAACATAAATTAAGTGATATATTTTTAATATTGATCTCAACTCTCAATATTACACACAATTTGGGTCTATCGCCAAATATTATACTTAACCTGCCACTAATAGGCCATGGCCTTCTAATTTTTTCGTACACATTACTCTAAGTATCAATACTTAACGAGATTTTAAAATTATGTGATTAACTGCATAGGTAGGTATGTTAAGTGTTCATCAGATTGACATAAATATTTTTGTTGTAATTATAATTTAGATAGATTCGTTAAATAAATGTTCTGAATGTGATACTGTGTTTCTCAGCCCCCCGAATCTGGAGCATAGATGTTTTTAAGGGTTCCGTACTTCAAAAGGAAAAAACGGAACCCTTATACGAACACTTAAAAAATATTCTGCCTACCCCTGGGGATAAAGGCCGGGGTTGCCCAAGTCGTTAGACGTATTCGGCGGCTGGGTCTCGAGGTGGCCTGACGGCTAGCAACGTCGCAATCCTGTGATCTCCCCTGCGGTTGCTGGCCGTCAAGATCATAAGGGGATACCGCACGGTCTCCTTTGAGGCGGCGGGTCTCCTTGTCGGGACGCCTAAATGGGACCTGTAAGCGAGGGCCCTTGCGGCACTGTACCAATGGCGCAAGGAGGCGCTGGAGCGAGATCTCAGGCCTGCGCCACGAAAAATCGAGGGGCAGCGATCCCAACTCCACCAGGTGCTCATGGAGGAATGGGAAGAACGACTTCGACAACCAAGCGCAGGGAACGCCGTGATAGTGGCAGTAAGACCGGTCATGGAGGAATGGCTGGAGAGGCTTCACGGAAGCCTCTCCTACCGGCTGATGCAGGTGTTCATCGGACATGGCTGTTTCGGTGGGTTCCTATATCTTATACGCCGTGAACCGACGCCTGAGCCACCATTACCGGGGCTACTTCGTGTACACGCCACTTCACTCGAGTGGCTGGAGCAGCGCCGTGTCCTTGAGAAGTGATCTCGCTAATTTTCATTTTTTCCCAAAATTGCCATGAATCCACGTGATATCGCTCATGCAAATAGCTATCATCTGTATAAGAACGTGATAAGACGGACCCCCAAGCCACGTGCCATGCGTGTCATGCGAGGCATGCTGACGTCAGCATTTACCTGCATAAATTTTTACAACGGATTGGAATGCGTGCCTGAAATACGGGACAACCCGTAATATACGGGACATCTTGCGAAGCCAAGGTACCCAACGAAATAGCGGATGACCCAGATGAAAGCCTCAAATGCAACTGGGAATACCGCTAAGACGATGATGAACGGCCAAATGAACTGCCGTAATTGTTCCCATATCTCAGAAGTATGGAAATTTTGAATACCAGAAGCACACCACGTTAGCTGCGTTAGCGCTAGTAATAGCTAAACGGCAGGCACGTTGTTACTGTACAAATATAATAGGTGTTTAAACATTCGTTATTAATACATCTTCCTATTCGGTAACAAATATCAATAGATTAAGGTTTCTGGAACCATGACGTCAGCTAATGATTATCATTCTATCCATGATTCAAAAGTATCTCGAAAGTTAAGCCAGTGGAAACACGAGCCATCAAATTTTGCTATCTGAATCTGACGCATTGTAAGGTTCATGATGATCGAGTAAGCATTGAGTTTATTTGCAACGGATTCGCGTCTTAGCTCATTTTCGATTCTTTGAAACTTTTCAATTTAACTTTACAGTACACTGGGCTTAGAAGACAATTATCATGCCAAGAATCCTACGTGGTGCACTAGTATGGTGGCACAAAGCCCACGTAGGGAGAGGTAAAGTTCAAAGATTGGCAGCCCTTATGACCACCGGCCCGATGACGACTACACCCACGGCCGCGCTCAGGATCCTACTGGGTCTGAACCCCTTAGATTTAGAAGCAAAAAAGTGAACAATTCTTTTTCTATACCACTTATGTGGCAGATAAGCAGATGGGAAGCGGTTACCGTGACCTATGGACGTGTGCAACACGAGGTGCGTCACATTTGCGCTACTGACCTTGTAGCAACCGTCTAATGCCCTTCTTAAAGAACTCCATATTATAGTCTTTAGGACAACCAGGAAAACCACAGCAGGGAGATCATTCCACAGTTTGACCGTGCGCGGAATGAAGTTTCTTTCATATCTTTCTGCGCGTGCCGTTGGCGGCTCAACTGAACAATGTTTTAAACTAAAAAGTCTATGGACTGGCAATACATTGGATGAGGGCCATGCCAGGATCAGTCAAGGCTACGAAGAAAGGCGTTCACTGATATTTTCAAACAAAGATCTGATTAGAGATGAAAGGACCTTTGCAAAAAATATAGGATACACATACAAACAAATACAGGACCGAGAGACGACTGGCAGATGGACACTTATGGCACCACTGTTACACGGACGGCTCCAGAAAGGAAACAACAACGCTCTCTGGCTCTGGAGTGCACATGGAGTGCGATGACGGGACAGAGACAAATAGGTCAATCCCCCTGGGAAAATTTGCAAGTGTCATCCAAGTAGAAATTAATTATGGAATGCGTGGAAATGGTAGGCCACCTGACTACAGGGAAGGTCACCATCTATAGCAATAGCCAGGCAGCGTTGAAGGCACTTGGCAAAGTAGAGACAATATCAGCAGTTGTCAAAGAGTGCAAAAAGTCATTGAAAAGACTGTCCAGAACAGTAGACGTGACGATTGCCTGGGTGCCCGGTCATGAAGCTAACACAGGCAACGAAATAGCGGATGAACTGGCCAGGAAAGAAGTTGATGAAAACCAGGTCGGCCCGGAACCCATGCTACCAGTCGCCTACAAAATAACCAATGGAGTTATCAGCTCAAGTACAGTAGTGAAGACCAACCGAAGATGGAAATCTTCGACAGGCATGAGACAATCGATGATTTGCATTCAAGGCATAGACAAAAGAAGACCGAGCACACTAATGAAACTCTCCAGAGGAAGCATGAGGCTCGTCATAGAAGTGTTAACAGGACACTGCCGACTGAACAGGCACCTGACATTAATAGGCATCAAAAGCTACCTAATATGTCCGGAGTGCATGGATGGCGACGAGACCAGCTGCCAAATGCCCCATGTACTCACTGATAGGATGGGAGACCATGAGGACAGACACACTAGACAAAGAAGACCTGGAGGATCTGAAGGTGGAAACAAGTAAAAGGAAACAGATAGGTTACACGTCCTCCCCTTAAAAGGGATGACCATGGGTAACGGGTGAAATGACTCAGGTAAGGTTTATCATCCGCCCGGTTATTGGCGTCCCCGTTCGAAATAATAATAATGCCTACATGATTTTGTCGGAAGTTCACGCGAATGGTCGCACATTGAAATAAAACTATTTTAAACGGATTCTATCGCGATTTATTTGATGTTATTTTATTATTTACATTGAATCCGACGTTTGAATGTTTTTGTGGCATTTTGTCTTATTATTATTGTGACGTGATATTAACAAACCATATCATTTGTCCTACAGAATAAATATCACAACGTAATTATTTACGGTTAGAGATGTAGATACACAAATCCGATTAGTAAGATTCTACCTCTTAACTACTCAGGCTTGCGTCTTTTCTGGTCAAAACTCCGGGAGCATCGAAACCTAATATAAAGAACTACAGAAAAGTGAGTTACCACAACTACCTATTTGACGTTTCTAGATAAACGAGCCCGAGTATTTGATTGCCGGAATTTAAAGCGATGCCAATCAAAATACCGAGAGCATCAAACCTAATATAACATCAGGTGGACTAAGATCAGAGAAAGTCAACACACTGCGCTCCTTTGTTTTGTGAACGGTCAAATTCAATTCATCGATGCACCGCCTACCACAAACGTACGCCTGGAGCTAAGTTTGCAAAACAATCGCAGTATACTTACTCGTAGATGCTCAAATAGTGATACGATCTGCAATTAAGGCACCACGGGCATGAAAATTTGCCGATAGCCAACATAACTGGATTGTAATCTGTATTGTATGTTGGCTACCTCATCAGCTGATATTCGTAAATGTCTCATATTTTTAATTATCCTAATTGCTAGTATGGACACATTATCCCGAGGGGGCCATCTCAAAGCAGTAGATGGCCCAGAGTCAGCCGGGGTGTGAGGGCATTGCCTTATTTGACCACCTTACACTCCGGCATTAGAGACTCGAGACGGCGTGCGGTTTTGGTCAGTTCGAGTCCGACATAACAACCCCACACACCGGCGCCGGTGGAGTAGCCGAGGGGACTACAACAAAAATAACCAGAAAATGGCACAGTACATGCGGAGACAAATCTAAAAAATATAAGATCATGAAAATTGCACCACCCGTTCTCAAGTTGCGTGTTCAACCGAACAAAGAGACTCCATACCACTGTCAAACACATCATAGCTTTTTTTAAACTTTGTAAGCATGCAACATCCAAATAATAATGCACTAATTTGATAAGAGTCTAATGAAAAGTGTTTATTTTAGTATTTTAACCTTTATATTTTCATTTCGAAAATTCTAACGCCTGGTAAGTACGATCTACGGAATTTTTATATAGATATCCGCCCTAGCTCAAACACAACTTAAAACTGTAAACCGTTGTGAGTTAAACCAATCTTTGCGAGCAAATTCCATCGAGGAAAGTTAAAGTCTTCGTGTATCGTACATCGAATAACCAAAACCACTAGATTATAGGTATAGCATAGGATAACATACATGAATTTCAGAGTGTTTGAACGTCTCTAGCATATCAAAAACACCATTCAGTCGTTTCATCAACCATCAGTTGTTTATATAGCGGGTGATCCGCCGTAGTTGTCGCTCTTGCCACGCTGCGCGTAGCGTGTTCGCTTCCAAGATCTCTCAAAAATTCTTGAAATAAGCATTCTGATTAGTGATTACATTATTCTAATATGGCTCCTAGATAATTTTACAATAAAACCACATTATGGAATTTTTCTAAATCACTTTATTTGAATTAAATTGACAGGACATCAAGAGGACAACGATAGTTTCATAACATTCTTAGTACCTAACTAAATAGTTATTAAAACAATTCATAAATGTCAGGATTTAAGATACCTACCCCAGTTTTATAATATATTAGTAGGACCTACTAGCTGAGGATGTGCTATTTAGTGACATCGAAGAAAGATTCTTCCATGTCACTAAATATTCAATTAATATAGGTAGGTACCTACTATGCGATTCAACTAAGAATATACTTAACAGCCTAGACGCTATTTTGCGGGATACGAATAGTTTGATGTTGGAGGTAATTGTTCGATTAATGGTAAATAAATCCATTTTGTTGTAACATTGCAAATACAACGAACCGGTAGGTACTTAACTAGATGTTAAAAAAGTTTCGTTACCCTTGGTAATATTAGATATAAATCAGAAACATAAAATTGAATAAAAGAAGAAAATTTACGGATTTTTCTGGTGTACAGCACAAGAATTGACATATTTTTTCTATCCTATTCCTATTTATTCTTATTTGTCTCGCATAGTTTGTGCTGCATGAATATTTAGGTATGAAAATGTAGGTTTACGAAAGTTTATTTACAAGCCCGATAATACATACCTATTTATTACAACATTTAACATATAAATTACAATATATTTTAGTCTATATAATAGTAGGAGTGGTACGAGTCCAGATTCTTCCCTAATAAGTGAGAAATGCGTTACAGACAATACCCACATATAATATATTGTTATAAATATTGTAATATTACATTACAAAATGTTATTAGCCTAAAACACCAACAATAAAATAGTTTTCAATTAAAATATAAACATGAATACCTAACGCACCGGGCTCTTTCTACACCATCATCAACCGTAGTTGTACATACAAGTCCAGTTTCTTTTCTAATAATTCAAACTACCTACATATATGCGTAATAATATAAAGAAGAAAGATTGATTGTTTGTTTGTTTGCATTGAATAGGCTCCGAAACTACTGGACCGATTTGAAAAATTCTTTCACCATTAGAATGCTAAATTATCCCTGAGTAACATAGGCTACTTCTTAAACCGATATTCCCAATATTCCCATCAGGACTTATGAGGGTGAAACCGCGCGGCGATACCTTATTAGTTTAAAACATCGATAGGTTTCAATCAGTATGTAATAAATGGGCACTTACCTAAGTAGGTAGTACCTAGCTAGCCGTAATTATATTCAGAGTATAAGGCACCGGACCCTATGTTCGTTATTGTCAACCGTAAAGTACAAATATTTGATACCAATGATAATACGCGATTAGCTGGATAGATAGGCATACCTACATTAAAGTTACTCAGTGATTAGCCAAATACATATAGCACTGCCGTTATCATCTAAGATGCCTGGTCAAACTCTTTTTATTGTTCGTATTACTTTCTCTCGTTGTTTCATTGTCTGTCAACGTTACTGATGTTCATTGTGACGTTTACTTAGATAGGTAATAATTGCTATGTTAATTAAGTACCCTACTTCTTGCACGTTAATCAATTTAAATCTATAGAGCCAATAGAAAGTTTAGAAAATAGTTCTCAGTAAAGATGGCAACATGGCCATTATTCATTACATAAAGAATTGGGTAGGAGTAGGTAGCCGGTTATTGAAACTTTATAAGCATGTTCCTAATTTTAGGCAATGGGGTACTTATTGGCTCTAGAAAGATAACAATAGGTACCTATCAATTTCGTTTTCGTTATTTGTAATTAGATTGAGATTATACGTCGATATATTTTTGAATGAATATGAAAGCATTTACCTACTATAAAATCGATAAAAATATTGTTATTATCTAACATTAGACATTTAACAACTAGATTTCATATTACGACCGTGTCTACTTTTTTATTAAACACTTAAATTTTTTCACGCAGTCATCCTGTAATGTTATAAGGAATACAGGAGTAGATACTTACCCATTATTCAAGAGGGTGTTATGAAGATATCAATAAAGAAAAAAAATAAAAGACGCGTGCTTATAGAACTCAGACAGATTTTCCACCGCACCTACCAGTAGGTACCATAGCGGAATTATGCACAACTAGTTGTGCGATCGGGAATGCCCATCTAACATCCTTCCCTACGGCACAAGTAGTGCCATTTATGTAGTTGTGTGATTTGGCATCTAGCCATAAAGTAGTTTTCTAATAAATATATAAACCTGCACAGCTATTCCTTTAGGCGTGCGTATAACCCGCGAAGCTCAGTTTCAGATACCTACCTACCGTCTGAAAAAAAATACGTTTGAATTTTTATGCAGGAAATCAAAACAGTAAAATGTTAATTAAAGTGTACAGGGGCCTTACATCAACGCGCTTAAAATATATCAGTTTCGGGCAGCGCAGCTGAGACCCCACCCAGACCTAAGTAATATCCAATTTCGGTTAATGTAAAAAGAGCGTGTGCAAATCTGCCGTGACTTCATTCCCTATAGATACATAAGCCAATACCATATTCTTATACACAATAATTATACATATGCATTTTATTTTAAGAACATTTAAATTAATATAATATTTGATTCCGACAAACCCATTTAAAACCGTAGATACAGTAAACAGCGACGGCGGCGGTGCTTCGGTTGGCACGTTGGGAAGCAGAGTGTTCGGCTAAGTTCGGCGTGCTTCGGTTTTGTAAAGCGTTCTCTCTGTAGCACACCAGACTGACAGTTTGATGATAAAATTGTTGGATAGAGAATGAATGTAATTTCGTGTACACTAAAATAAAATGCCTGTGTAGGAGGGAACCAGGTACGCACCAGAGAATCTCCCTGAGACCAGGACCGCCTCATAAGTGATTGAAATGAAGTTTTATTACCTATATTATGGGTAAAATTCAAAACCTGGCAAGAAAAAAAAAACGCTATTTCTCTGTGTACCAAAGCGCCGTTTACTGTAGATGAATTTTGGTTTACGGTAGGTAATGGTTGCTTTTCTCGGAACTACGGAATCAAAATTCTATATAGAAAGAAATAATCGATATTAATATATGTACCTACACTTGTATAACTATCTACATATATATATACTGTCCAAAAATATGTTGTACTTAACAATTAAAAGGAGCGTAGGTAATATTTGTGCTAGGGAAAAGCTTAATTTTCAATTAGTTTGTAGATTTCATATATTACCAGATGACGATCGTTAATTGAGATGCCAGTACAAGTTTTACTGAGTACCTAATTACCTACCTAAACAATTAAAATCACACGGACCTCTTTCCCAATAAGGTAGGCAGAAGCAACATCGTTCCACTTGCTACGAAACTGGCATACGCCTTTCGCTTAGTCTACTTTCGTAATTTTGTTATCATACATGCACGCCGGCGCGCCTACTCTTGATCTGGCCTTTCCTAAAAACGACCCCGATCTGATTAACGTACAGATTTAGTGCCTGTGTACACGACAGGCATATTTGTTTCCTGCGCTCGTGAAGGCCACTGACTACTGCTATTACAGCCTTTTTAACATTTGATAAAATTGATTTCTTTTTCGAGTGCGTGCTTGTGGATAATCGGCCAATATTATATGAATGTTGTTTTTCCATGTATATTATTTCTACGAAACATTTTATTAATAAATTGTTAATTAATAATTATTTAACTGGAAATTAATAATAAATTTACGATGAGAGTAAAATTAACATGAGAGATGCACAGAAAAATTAAAATAACGTATAACAGTCACTGCTACGATCGATACACAAATAAAACCAAGAGAAAATGGCCGAAAACTGTATAGTGAGTAAGACATGAGACCGGCTTCGTTCTCATCCCTACTCCGTGATGTTTGCTGGATGACAACGGTAGATATCTAGCGCGGATAACTGATCGATTGACAGTTGATCGGTTATCGACCGGCGAAGGCGAAAGATCAAATTGAACTGAGAAAAAAATAATTATGGAAGGAAATTACATATTAAAAATAATAAAAATAAAAACTCGCGATGGAAAAATAGGGGTTGATCGTAGAGGGTTGAAAATTTAGGGTTGTATGTATTTTCTAATGCTGTATCATAAAAAATAAGAAACTAAAAATAAATCTAAAATTTAAAAAAAATAAGGGTTGGACTACCCTTAACATTTAGGGGGATGAAAAATAGATGTTGTCTGATTCTCAGATCTACCCAATATGCACACTAAATTTCATGAGAATCAGTCAAGCCGTTTCGGAGGAGATTAACTAAGTACAAACACCGCGACACGAGAATTTTATATATTAGATTGATATGCATACTATCGAATAGGTATGTTGTAAATTTTAATTATAAATTACAATAAATGTTCATTCATAATATACCTACTACTCGTATTAACATGTATTGTGACTATTAGTGTCGATATGTCGGCAAATTGTTTTTGGGTAGTGGTATGAGGATTATGCGAAGTTATCGTGAGTTAATGCTCGCTGAGATATAGAACACTCGCAAATTTAGATAGGCATATTTTCTACCTAGGCTCCTCTGCATAGTAACAGTAACGCGCCCTATCTTCCTTTAACTTTCCTTATACAATCCGTTTCAATGTTATTTGTAAAACAACAATAATAATAGATAGACACGAGTAACTCAGAAATAGCGTCTCACACAAGTGTGCGATAGCGTTCCATACTATGTATAGTCAGCGACAAAATTAGCTTAACAAATTTAATTTAATAATCGCCATAGCTATTGAACCTTTCATAAAATAATAAAACATAAAATATACCTATTAACTTTGTCCTCTAGGGATTATAAAATTACTTATGCGGCTATTATTGATAACCTTACACCCCGGCGTCTGTAGACTCGAGACGGCGTGCGGTTTTAGTCGGTTCAAGCCCGACATAACCGCCCCCGCTGACAGGCGGGGGGGGTATCCGAAGGGATTTCCGCACGAATAAAAAAAGGTACATATGTTCCAATACTTATATAAAGAGGTTTGTAAATATTTTACTGTTAATCAGCTTTTGTCGTTGACTGTAATTAATATTTAAAGAAATTTGACAGAATACTTAGTGTTTTTTTTATATTAGGTCGTTACATATGAAATTGCCGTTTTCTTGAAGAAATTGGAGGAAACCCAATTTTCAATACTAACATTTTTGCATTTTTTTTAGGAATGACAAATATAAATTTTATATTTTTTTTTGTGTACAGTTGTTTTGTGAGACAACAATAAGCTAACAAACAGCAACTTTTATTACATTTTTGAATATGAAATATATATTCATCAAAATGGATAGCATTTAGGAAGTACTGTTTTTGAAGATCGAATTAATTTATCAAGCGGCCAATAAAAACAAAATTTAATACAGAGTTGTAAAATCTTGAAATCAACTTTCACACAAAATATAAATAATGGAAATAGCTATTAAATTACAGGAATAACGAACTCATGAATTTGTAAGAAAATTTCGGCAATTTCATAGGTAAAGACCTATTAGTAATAGTGAATGATGGTTAATAAACAAGCAACATATATTGTGTATTTCTTTTTTCAAACGTTATACTCGTAGCATTTTTTGGTATATTCCCCCTCGAAATATAGCTAGAAATAAGAAATATTGAATATTGAATGAAATAGCTAAATTTGCCCGATCATATGTTTAGAAGATAATATTTTAAAATGAGACTCCATTTAGACGTAAGGTTGGCTTTTTAATTGATAGTAGTTTATGATACTATTGCATAATAAGGATTCTTATAACACGAGTGTTATAAGACCAAGTTATGTACAGTGTCATACACTACTTTGTCTACTCTCATACTATAATACATAAAATAATATTGCAAATAAAACGCTGAATATAACAACAAATTCATTTTTACTTGTAATAATTAAGCGTAGCGAGTCGAAGGCGAGCGAAGCGTCTTTGGTTTCAAAGTTGCATTTTAAACAAATGATACTCCTCCGAGACCGTTTGACCGATCTCGACCAAATTTGCCACGGTAATCAAGTAGACATTACTGAGTGTCGTAAGCGGTCGAATGTCCAGATCGGTCTTACCATCGAGGAATAATCACCGAAAAACCAAATCAATGGAAAAAGTCGACCGGTCACGTTGACCTATTGTTAGATAGGCAAATCTCACTACGCTTAAGTTTGGGTTGATTGCGAAGCTGGTAACCGTCCTAGTTATTGATGTTCTGAATATTACAATTATGAAATTGAATTTGAACCGGACAGGAAGCGTTATTGGAGGTACTCGGACAGGGTATGTTAATGTTGACCTCATTTCTGTTATTTTCAATACTGTTAAGTATTGAATTGGATACAGCGATCTTGCTAGTCATTGAATCATCTATATAGACTTCTGCAACTGTCGTTGACTTCCAAACACCGTGTCGCTTTAGTGCCGTTATATCTCCACCAGCGTCAACTAGCAAGGTCGCAGATGTTCGGCGAAAGCAGTGTCCTGTGTACAATTCGGCGTTGGTAAGTTGAAGATAGCTGGCTTTGCCTAAAGCTCCAAATTTGTTAATGCCAACTCTCTGCGTCGTGCATCTTCCGGCAATATAGTTTTGAAAAAAAAAACTGGCTCTATGTATATTTTGCCTTGTTCATAATATTTCCCAGTAATGGTAAAAGAGCGGTCTATCTTGGTGTTTTAGTTTTACTTATTTTGATCAATAGTGCAGTTTCGAAGACTTCAACATCTTTGAAATGTATGTTGTATAACTCTTGTCGTCTACAAGCACCCATTATACCAAAAATTAGTGCAATCTGTAACAATTCATATACATATTACGGTAAATTAACTCAATATTTATAAAAAAAAATGTACATGGTTAACTGGTAAATAGCTAAAAACGGTACCGACTCGTAGTCACACCACATTATCACACCATCATTTAAGAACTTATTTATCTGCTCTGCTGTAAAAGTCTTGGATTTTTTCCCTTTATATCCTTGTGAGTTTCGATTCAAAAATGCAATCAGCTTGCTATATTTAGTTATTTCAACTTCGTTGTAAATACTGAGTGTACTTTTAATCATGGAGTATTTAACCCACATACTTGACACTTTATATTTTTCAGATAACTCTTGAAAGTACGCTAACAACACATATTCAGAAAATGATGTAGCATTTATAATCATTTTACATTTCATGAACTCGTGGTAACATTTATTATAGTTGCTCCTAGATTACGCCGGTAACAGGTTCATGGTCATGTTTGACGCAGCTTCCAGAACGTCTGGTGGTGTACCATTACCACTATCCTCGCTTTCGGACATGTTTTTACATAAAAACTATTTTTTTTACAAACAAAACCAAACTTTGTTTAATTTAAATGTAAAATGTTGGAGCCAAGGCGCAAACATCGATTGCGCCAGCGTGTTTCTTTTTTTTTCCTTCCGAAACGGCGGCCGGCGCCGGCTGCGGAGGCACTACCTTTTTTTAAAGTAGAGGTTCAACCAGGTTCAACCTTCATGATCCAGCTGGAGGTTGTATAGGTGTATCGTTATGATTAAAAAGTTATTTAATGATATAGGTGTCCATACAAGTACTGTATCGTAATAAAACTTTATTTTAGCCTGTGCGTAATGTTTGTCATAAGAGTTTTGATTTCATTTTTTATAGTATTATAGTAGCAGAGTAGCTAAAAGATCTTTTTTAAATTTGCCATTACCAAATGAATGGAACAACGGGTAGGTATATCATTTCATTACAAGCCTAACCATTAGTGTTAGACTTTAACAAAACTGCGAGGACGGCAGTATTGAATATTGTCATTTATATCTTATCAGTCTAGCTCGGGCGATTGCCACTTTTCTAATCCTAAGTAGATTGAACAAATGTATAGCACGTACACTCCTGAAACTTTACCTGTTTAACAATCAGATCAAGATGTAAATGCGTCGATTACTGTTCTTATACAATGTAAAAGGTATATAAAACATTGATCTTGTAAAAAATGTATATACGTCTATGCAATCTAACATGGTAATGTTTCTAACTTACTGTTCCACTATCGGTCGTAGAATTAGCAATAGTCTCTTAACTTCTCGTCTCCAACATTTCGCAAAATATCACACACACTTAATATTATATATTTTCTCACTATCTAGACCGTGGCACACATAGAATGAAATATTTCGTATTAGTATATTACGTTACTCTTTTTCAAAACTAATAAGTACTTACTTATAATGTTGTAAACATACCATGATACGAAAATGAGAATACAGTTAGCGATCAATAAAAAAAGGAAAAGGAAATGGGGCCTTGTTATAAAATAAAGTAAAATGAAAGACTATACATAACAGGTACTAGTATAAATCAGTAAAAGTAAATATCAGTTATGCGTTAGAACGTCTAGTTTGAAAACTTAAAAATCCTTGTGTTTTGAAATTGCGAGATTTGTATATTTGACTCGAATCCATATAATTTTTTTTACTAAATACATTATATACGATTTATTTGAATTAGTTGTGGCGGGACTTGAACCCGCACTTATACTGTGAGAATTAATAGTACCTACTTACATTCTTATAAAATCCGGAATATTCAATGGCGAACTTTTACTGATTTTTATTTAGACTAAATAAAAAATGAAGGTAACTGGCCTCGGAACGTTGCCAAAGATATTGCAAAAAAGAATAAAAACCAAAACAAAATAATGAAGAACTGTTTATTTTAACTTCCTCTTCAAATAAATAAAACTTTAATGAACAAAAATTTCAGGGTCACTAAACTAAAGAAAATGTAGGTATACAAATTTTATACACATTATAGATTACGAATATCATTTTACGACTTTAACAAAATTATAAAATGTTCATTTAATCACTCCCCACTCTACTTGTAACAAGCTAAGATAAATGTCCTTTTTAATAATAATTAACGTTAATTTTATTATAGCTCGGCAAAAATGAGATACTAAACAGCTACATAACCTTGAAGGGTCTTCCACACATAGTTACGCATTCCAGTCAACGGCGACGTGGGCGACGTGGGCGGCGTCGGTCGCCCTTTCAGCGCCACGCCCGTCGTTGACTCGACAGATATGAAAGCTTCCAAAAACATTATCAATAACTGATAACAGTAGGTACCATATGCTCGTGAGTACAAACAACTGCTGGGAACATGGCAAAGTTTTATGCTGACAAATGTGAGGATCGCGCGATCGATCCGCGCAAGGAAACGCTTTCACCGCTAATGTAGACTAGCATTTTGGCGACCTGCGGTGGCCATAGACCTGAGAAGTGATGACAATGTACTTCTCATAGGCCCACGTCACTTAAATATATTAGAGCCATAAGTTACGTTTAAGGCCTCATTCTACTTGATAAAGTCACAAGCTTTTGTTGTATATTTAAAAAGTCATGGTAGTAAAGCTATCGACCTAGTTAACAACTGTTAGCAACACCGATAGATTCCGCTCAGTTCCCAATAAGAAAAGGTCTTATTTAAAGGTTATTTCATATAAATTATTTACTTCATGGCCCCGATAAATTCATCAGGTTATTAACAGACGAATAAAGTTAACATTATGATTGTCGTACAAAATCGATATGTCACCGGAATTTTGTTGAAACCGTTAGATTGATTTTATAAAATTAGTAAGACTACACTGACGGAACACTGTGAACTGATAAGAGTGTAAAGCCTATATGTTTTCACTAGTACCGTAAAACAGGGTGAATAGAGATAGAGGGGTGTTGAATACTTAGCCAGATATTTGATAAATCTGCTCAATAATGAGCATTGAAATAGTCCATAGTTTCACTTAAAAGAAATAATTGCAAAATTTATCTGACCATTTTATTTCTATTCACCCCGTTTTACTCGGTATATAAATTTACTACACGGTCGTATTTCCATAAATAACTAAATATTACTCATTATTTAGAAGACATTGGCAATCTTTTCATTTGTGTATGCGGTCTTTTTACTTGTGTATAGTTGTTTTACGGTAAATTGAGATTTACTTACTTTTCAAACTTTATTACTGATAGTCCAATTGATAGGCTGCGTTTTCGCTTATTAAATTTTCGTGCAATCGCTCGCGGTTTGACAGCTAACCATTAAATTAAAATATAATGATATGAAATTAACCACGACATATTGCATAATAGTTAAAAATCATTCATAACATTCCGTCAGTTTACAATCTCCCTAGTTTTTATTTCACTTATTTAACGGTCTTCACAATATTACGATAGCAGCTATATCACAAACCAATCGGTCATTAGCCTACAAAAACTATACATTTATATATTAGTCATTCGAGTTCATAGTCACACGAGGTATATATGTCGTGAAGATATTATTGTATAATCTGTAGGTAAACGTCAAAAGTAGAAACATTATGAAGTGCAATATCTAGACGACATATATAACTATTTATAATATATATGTGGGGTGAATTATGCCCTCTACAAAAAATCATGATAAACTAAATCTACTTTACACTTATTTAGGAATATGTCAAAAGATAACGACAAGAAATACACCTCGAGAACTGTGATATCAATGCGTAACTGACAATTTAAATCGCGTTGCTTAAATAAGATCACAAAGTCGAAACTAAGTTAAGTTCTACTAAGAAATTTAACTTGTAAACATGTTTTTCGACAGAAATAGTCCATTATTCAAAAATATACTATGATCGCAAGTACATATCTTCAGTTGATACTATGAGTGGGACGGCACTAAGTACACATAACGCGCTCAGTAAGTACATAATACTAAAAAATGTGTGTTTTGTAACATAAACACAAGTTCGATAAACACACATGGCAAGGCAATGTAAACTAAAGAAAAAATAGATTGAACACCGTATCTAAATAAATACATAAAGCGGATACATATCTTGTTCAGCCCCGCTTGTGACTAGTGAGAGCAAGTGAGATAAATGGCTAACTATGCTGTGGTTGCGATGGAAACACGCAAGGTGAAAAAATAAACGCCCTTTATATTCACTATTAATAAAGTCATAAATATGTCATCTAATAATTATTTTAGCAGATTCCTGTTTTCTTAGCAATTGCATTTTCTTAATGTATTAAAACCATTAAAATATTTATAAGCAATAAAGTGTGTATTGAACTAAACTGTATTGTAAGTTTATTTATATCCTTATATGAAGCAAAACACCAACATTGTAAATACGAATAATTTAAAATTTAAAATTAATAGTTCTGAATGGGTTGAACAGGCATGGATTGCATATAAAAAAGTATAATTATGTTTGTATGACAGTCAGGGTTTTGATTAATTTTGTACTCCAGTCAAAGTAGTCTGTGTGCTTTATTAGATAATACTTGGCTTAATTTAAAAAAAAAAAACATTTTTGACTAAGGCAGAACATAAAATTAAAATGGCGATAAGATCAATAAATCATATCATTATTTTTAAAAACCAGTAAAAGAAATTTCATTTACATTACTAAAATACCACTTCAGATACAAATATAAGTTTCCAGATCAACTATCTATACACATTACAATAATTTGGGACGTACTACATAAATTCTCCCGGAGGAAAAGGGAATATACTTTTGGCATATTTTAAGTGTCGCCAACGTTAACGTTTAATAAATAACACGAAATATATGAATAAAACCTTTGAAATAACAGAGTAAAGAGCTTGACGGGATGTCAATCCTTGTCGTATAAAACTATTGTAGGAAACGCTTGGGCCGCTCACTTAGACAGTTTGCTGATGACCCGGATTAGAGCTCCATTCTCATCTTTCAGTCGCTGGTTTTCTGCTTGGAGCGTTTGCTGGTACTGAAAATTGTACAAAATAACTCTATAATAAATGCTTACAATTCAGACATCGTGTGCTCAAGACGGTCTGTTGTTTGGGTGTTTAATACCCATTCACACAATATAGGCTTATATCTGAAAACAGTTGTAAACCGGCTGTTACGAAGAATAATATTGTTATATAAATCACAAACTTCACATAAACAATGTGTGAAAACTTAAGGTTGTTACAAAGTCTTGCGCAATAGGGACAAAATTACTCACACAATAAATTATAGGAGGCCACATAAACTAACGAAATAAAACCACATGGACATTTAAAAATGCTATCTACACATTTACCTACCCTTAGTTACAGCACGTCGGACTAGGCTACTGTTTAAAACTTATGAATATGGTAGGGGGTCAAACTAGGTACGAAAATTATGAAAAAGGAAATCATTATAAGGAAAAATCACCATTTCGCCACAATGCAACTAAACTAAACAAACATCGTTAAGTCCACGGCTTCAGAATATGACAAACCCAAGGAAACGCATCAAATTAATCAATAAAAAATAAATATCAGTGTGAGGAAGAACGTTTCTAAATGATGTACATTATATGTATGTAACTCAGCATGGACACCTAATTGTAACAAGGCGCCACGGAGCTTCATTTTATGCTGATACTTTTTGAGAAAGGTGGAACCTTAGAGCGTTTAAATCCTAGTGAATGCAATTGGTTACCTTAGCTTACGGGACACGGGAAGTATGACTTTTACGACTCGTAATTTTTAGTTTATGTTTTTAGCTTATTTGGTGTGTGAATTGCAAACTAAAAACAATTACGTAGTTGTTGCGAACTTAAAAGCAGGTAAAATTCACTTGCATATTTTCCGTACACACTGCTTTCAAAACACTATTGTATTTAAACTAATAGTTATTGTTGCTTACAGATTGTATTTCAACTGACAACTGTATAATTGTTAAATTTTTTTAAGTTTTCATCAAATTCGATACAATGTATTTTTAAGCAGTAAACATTACTACCTACTTATAGTACTATAATTGAAGTCGTTCGAGAAGGATTCAATCAGCGCTTGCCCCTCATTAAAACCGTACACTCTTCGTTCTTTACGCTTGCAACCTTATTTCTAAATTCGTCAAAAATATGGAGTTTTCAATTGGCATGATAAATACCGAAAGCTAAACTACATATTTACAAGTGCGCAGCGCTGTGTATGTTAGGGTAATTCCAGTCTTAAAGCTATTTTAGTAACTTGTTGATGTGTGTATGTGCCTACCGCTAGAACTTTCTAGTACAATTTTGATAGCTAACTTTATGACTCAGGAAATGCCTTACTTTGCTCCTAATAAATTATATGCCCAATGCAAATAATGAGTGTTTGGTCTCTGTATTATAGGTACAGGTCATGCAACACACGTCAGCCATTTGCACACATTGTGTTTTATTTGAACCGTATAACATTCCACATTAAAAATGATCGAATTGTAATTCGCCCAATTTAAGAAATACTTTTTGGCGTTTCACCTTTTTGACGTATTGTTATGTAGTTGTTTATTTATTAATCATGAACATTAACTTGAAATTTTAACCAAATATATATGTAATATATAAACTAAACAATTTAATCAGAATTCATATTTTTCACTACGGTAATTCGATTTTATGGTAATACGAATCTTATAGTTTAAATTAAATAGAATAAAATGCGTCTATTATTTTAATACCAAACATAAACCACGTTAAAAACCATTAAGCAAAGAGGTATTATTCTATTTGACATTGAGTTGTAATCACAGTCGTAACGAGAGAAGTCGGTGAATTTAATTGTTTAACATAGAAGAAAGAACTGGCGTAAAACTTAACGTACGTGCGTACGTAAATGCGTCGACTAACAAACTAGTTATAATACAACGAATGAATCATAACCACAGAAATCTGGATACATTCTCTCAATAAATTATCAGAATTTGTTTACAAAAACTTGTATTCAGATAAAACACAATGAATATAGGCGCGTGCATGCAAACACACACAATACAAAACGCAACGACAGCGCGCTGTAGACCGCCATAATACTGGTGAATTGTAAATGCCTGCTTTATTTACGTATTACAACTGTTGGACGTATTGGCAAACATTGCTGAATTGATTTCAAAAGGTAACGTTCACGTTACAATTCATTTGTCAATTGTAAGTAATAAAAAAATCATATTTTATGATTAGAATACAATTTTAGATAATTCTTTAATTTTTTAATTTATAGGTAACAAAAATATTGTACACATACAGTGAATCAGAATAACAGATGAATTTGGCAATATTTTCCTCATTAATCTGGTACAACTTACGTAGTTTGACCTTATGTTATCTTCTACAAATAACCGCTTACCCATTACATATAGCGGTGTCAATAACATATTGTTTATTCTGGCAGCACCAACAAATTGCCGTTCCGGCTGCTGGCCATTATAGGACCCCAATTTTCAAATTCATATCGAAATATTACCCACAATTTGAATTGATAATTCATTTGTTCCCCACAATTGGACACAATCAGTCTAGCACATGTGTACACAGCACGGTAACCCTATATTCGATGTACCACAATTTTGTGTACTCGGCACCGAGATGGCTTGATTTTACCCACCAACATCACACATATCCCTGGCTAACAATGTTAAATGTACAGTGATATGCCAAAATCAAGCAGCGATTTGTAACGCCCTCTATACAGCATTGCAACGCGACAGCTGTTGTTGATGTGCTGTTGCGGTGCCGTGTATACGCGCGCTTACGAATAGTCGCTAAAAGGTCACTCGGTTCTTACACGAGTCGAGAATAAATTATACTATTCAAATGACACTATTATATGAAGTGTAATATTACACGCATTGCTGGGGCATATATTTGAATTACAAACTGCTGGAACAATGTTCCTTGCGACCTGGAATCTCTGGTGCTATACTGTGACTCCTGTATGCTGTTGATTCTGGAGTACACTGACCATGATAGTGTGGTGCTTACATTTTAAGTCAAATCTGCAACATTTGCAAACGTGTCCGTAAGTAACGCAAAGCTAACCCCGAGACAATTCTAGAACTTGTGATGACTGAACTATAATCTTCTGTTGTTATTAGAATTTCTCATGGATTCCCATCCACGAGGACCGCTAACAATGCTAATAACGTGTTCAAATAAAGTTTAATTTCGAAATTTTGGCTGATTGCTATGAATTACAACCTCTGCTGAGTATATATAGGGTAGTAACATTAAGTGTATACAGGCTATTATTTTAACTTATATGAAATCCGAAAAATGGCACAATAAATGTTCTGATTTGTTTCTATGTTCAGGATGGCTGATGGCTTTGTGTCAAAGCCCTAATAAACTAAGAAATAAAATGCATGTTATTAATCTATATCAGCGAGGATTTTCAAATAGATAGTCATATTCATCATGCAACTGACTGAGATTATAACGAAACTGAACTGTATTATTTATTAGCAGAATACTTTCGGTGAATTCATAATTCAGTGTCAATTCAATCACATTTCGGTCTGTGATTGATATAATTGCGAGAATTGCCCATGTGTGCCCTTAGGCAAAAAAAAAATGTTGTGTGATGTTGCCATTGTAATTATTTTTGATATCCACATAGCTCTATTGATTTAACATTGTGCTAAATTGTTATGTTGTGAAAAGTTTAATTTTTATGTAGTTTTATAGGCTGTTATTTGAAGGTATTTTGCAATTTCAGCTTTTTACTTGTTCTAGTTGTCTCGGGATTATACTTGTACACAATATTACCTCAAAAATAATTGCTTAAATGTAATTAATCTTTTTGGATTTCAAAGAGAATCACGGTCCTAAGTATCACGTACATGACGTAAGCGCTTTTATGTATGGCTAGCAAAACGCATACGCAGGCAGGCATATGCATGCTCAACACAATCCATACAGATTCATGATAAAGTGAAGCATCGCTAATGAATTGTTTCTATGATAATGAAGAGCACGCATTTGCTGGCACGCAATACGTTTGCCACTTGCACGCAAAGCACGCGCCGTTTTTTATTATCGTTCACGCAAGTTAGACATGTACCAAAGCATGCTCGCCGTAACACACAGTTAATTGTGAGCGGTGCTCGCGACAAATACGACGTTAATGCCCGCGCTTGCAGATCGTGCTGTCTCGCTCACACGTTGTAGTATTCAAATTGAAGGGCCCATAAAATAAGTAGCACTAACTATGACCTTACGAGTTTATTATACATTTCAAATTGACTTCTTCTGTTTAGTGTAGCAAATAAAATTCTAATTCAAACTAATATATACACAAAAGTTAGATTGGAGTACGTGTATGTACTTTAGGTCTTTTATAAAAATATAGGATTCCAAAATAAATTTCACAAATAGTTATGTATTTTAATTTCAACATGCACCGCCAATTACTGTGTTAAAAAGATGAGTGAATTTAGTAAAAAGTGTATGTATATCAGAATTTATTGTGCATAAATAATTTTTAACGTGTAAGCGAGAGGGACGATCGGTTTTGTACCAGCACACGCCGGGCGGTGTCGCCACTGAGCTGCACGCTCCATTGAGATACACATTTACCTATTTGGCGGCAGAGTTGGTCAATTTGCTCACGACCCGCGTAAGGGCACGATTCTCAGCCCTCAGCCTTTCGTTCTCGGCTTTTAGTTTTTGCAATTGCTATAAAACGAACACCAACATGTCAATTTTATTATTAACTTCTGTTTTTTATTCGGCGGCAGCGGCCATCTTGACGTCCGCCATCTTCGTTTAGAAAACTTATAAGCTATTTGTTATGCTAGATTTAAAGAGCAAAACTAATGATTGCAAATATATATATAACGTGTGTGTACGTGTCAGTAACGTGTATTTTGGAATAATATGGTAATATAATAAATGAATACCTTTAACTCTTCCTCCATTTCTGATAATTTCCTTTCCATGGCTCTCTTTTCTCGTTTCTCGATTTCGGACAATGAATTTTGGTTCTGTGAACAAGGAAAATATAAGTTTACAATCCTCAAGTCAGATAATAGTATTGTATCCCAAATTGGAACAATACGTAAAATCGCACAATGTCGCAATTACGCAAATATAATAAAAGATGCTTTACAAATATTACAAAATGTATACATTATATTCTAGGACATTCAACACTAATCTATGTAGACCTATAGTGAGCATAGCTGAACTAGCTTATAATAGGTTCTAGAATGCGGCTATATGCGATATATTAATGCAAACAATGTATATATATAAAATATAATAGGGTAGAGACGGTTGACGTTAATCTAACATCTGTATGCACATAATTAGTACAGTGACGTCGTAGGTCATTAGTCAACCACCTAAAATTGTCAAACTTATTATATTGGACAACATTAGTTGTAGTTACGGGGATGTTGAATAACGCACTACAAAAATAAGCAGTGTCGATATTTTTTCTTGAGAGAACAGAGATAAGTTTCAGAAGTACCAAAATGTTTTAGCCCGGCTTCGAGGACCAATAAAACATAATATCTAAAGTAGTAATTAATCTGAAAGTAATTGGATTAAGTCCTTGTAGAAGAATCCATATCGGAACAAGAAATATAGGTTGGAACAGGTATGAAAGGTTTAATGACAGCAGAGGAAGCTCGTGAAGTGTGTAGGGCAGAAACAGACGGCGGGCTGTTGTCTCTGCCTACCTCGGAAGGAAAAAGGCGTGTGTATATGTATGTGGGTTGAGAGCAAGCTTTATAGTGATCAAATTAAGATCTTTCACCAATTTCTAAAGTGAGGTCTGGGGTTCTTCTTGTAAGTAGTAGAGAAACACACAACATGAATATCAATTATATTTAACAACAGAGCTTTATGTTATAGTGGTACTTATACGAATATATTGGCGTGCGGTTGAGACAGCATATGCTACGTAAAGTGGTTGCAGTATAATATTATATTTGACCGGTTGTAATTTTGTTCAGTAGCAAAAAATAATATCGCTGCAGCATAACAAAAGATAAATAAAAGCTTTTCAATATTCGCAGAAACAAATCATTAGTAAGTATAAATTTAACTGGTAAATATTATAGTATGGACATTGGACATTGCAACTACTTCAACTTATGTAAAAAGAAACGTCGTCCTGTTTTGCATTATAAGTTACTAACAGTTGTCCGCAGTTCCACCTGCATTAAATACTGATCATGTTCCCGTGACCCACAGGAGTCTATTCGCGGGATAAGAATTCCAAAACGCTATTCCAGACTATACAGGGTGAGGGGCTCCCATTTAAAAAAAAATACGTTGCCCTTGAAATAAGCTTGAAAAAAGGGTTCAAGGTCAAATCAGAGGTCACCGTTGGATAACCACCTGCGGTTTTCCGAATTTTCCTGCGTTTCCATACTTTTTCTTCACGGATTTTGATGATATATACAGGGTATATATCAACAAAATCCGTTCAATTGTTTTGGCGCGATTAGGTAACAAACCATCCACCGAAATTTCTGCATTTATGATAGTAAACATTTTATTTAACTTATTTTAGTACATTTAAACATACAAATCTTTCCTATTGGTGTAGGCAGAGACACCATCTTTCCACTTCCTAGGATCCTGGCATACGTCTATCGTGCCTACTTTCATACTATTTTCATACATGCTTGCCCGATGCCGGTACTTTTGACCTGGTCGCCTTTCCTCAAAACGCCCTCGGATGTGATAGACATACATACACCTAGGTCTACCCTTACCGGGTAGCCCATTCTTCTTCGCCACATAAATCCGTCTTGTCAGTCCGCTTTTGTCCATTCTCTCGACGTGTCCGAACCATCTCGGCATCCCTATCTATATCTTGGTTACTACATCTTCTACCATATCACAACGTTCCCTTATCACGCTGTTCCTCTTTTGGTCCATCAACTTTAATCTGGTTATACTTCTCAAACTCCTCATTTCTACAGCATTCAGACAAGATTAAAAGTATAGCGAAAAATATTCAAAATATTCTCTTCTATTCGTCAAACGATTTTTATTTGTTTTATTAACAGTCTCATTGTTTATCATATACAATTTTTGAAAATAGATCAGATAATATTAATACGCGAAGTTTTTACGCTTTATGCGTCTTTTCCAGTACAAATTCAAGTAAAAAGAGTAAAAGTTTGTATAGGTCGGGAGAGTAGAACGCTGTATTTCATGAAAAGTAAACTAATAAATGCATTATTTTGGAATTTCAAACTTTGGGCAATCGCTAGCTTTATTCAATTCGCTAACGTTAACGCCATCTTGTATAAATCGCAAATGCGTCTAATTAAAATAAAAGCTTCTGTATAGGGGAGGAGGGATTTTGATCCCCAACGATACGTCGGGGTCGCCAGTGCTGGTGGCTGGGGCCGGTCGAGGTCTCAGTCCGAGTTGGTTTGCGCACGAAAAAAGAAGGTACACACGCAAGCTACTTACTATAGGTGCAATCCATTTTCATAGCAGTTCGCCATATGACCATAATAAATCCTACATTGTATTTTCGGATTTTAAGATATATTCAAATACATTTATGCAAGCAGATTTCGATTACAAAAGATTATATCGACATATAGACAAAAATATCAACGTGTTTTAAATTAAATCAACGTCCAATATGCACCTATACCCTTGTAACACACTCAGCTATATGGCAGGATCCGACCAACTCCATTCTTCCGTCCTACGCTTTCGGACTCTATTGATCACAATTTTTGTAGACCCTTCGGAATGCTAGGTTACAGAGTTGGTCGGATGCTGCTATTTCAGTGCGTGTGTTACTGGTTAAAGACTAAATAGACAACAATATACATAAATGTAATAATTAATATTATTATTGTCAACGGGGACGGCGGCGGCCGAAAATGTAATAATAGCTCGAGATATAAAATCAGAAGAAAGTGCCCCGTAGCTATCACTTGCATGTCAATGTACTGTGAAGATGCTCAATATAAATATATTTACTCTCTCTGTTTTCTGCAATATTATACCAATAACGTCACTGTTTAGTGTGACGTCGTTGGTTCTAATATGTGCGAGTTTGGCGAATAATATTTGCCATACTAACGAGGTTTCCCTCTTGATTTGATTTTCCGAGCGTGATAGTCCAACGTAGTACAGTTGATACATAATACAGATTCAATTGAGATAATTCGCTGTAGGCCTTAAATAAACACGTTCTTACCACTTGAGTAAGCCTGGTGATAGTCGCGCGCGCCTCACGCAGCTGTTGCTCGGAGGTCTGTAGGAGGGCGCGCAAGCGGCGTACTTCGCTCGACGACGCCTCATACAGCGCTTTATAGTCCTTATCGTCGGAATCTTCTGTGCGTTCGCTGCCAGACTGGAACCATACAAAAGAATAATTTGAATATGAAATGTAGTGGCTTATTTAAAACAAACAATAGTGCTGTAGAATGCCAGAAATTATTAGTCTCGTAATCAGGATGGGATAAAATACCACCGACCTAATGTAACCTACTAGTACTAGGGTGTTCACGGGTTGGTTTCCTCAAATCGCCGTCAGTAATAAATTGCTCCTATTTTCAAGTATTACAGGAAACATTGCAAAGTATAGGTCTGTACTACACTTCTGCGTAGCGCTTCGGTGTTAAACAGACGTGAATTAATGATGATGGTTTTGATGTTCAGATCATAATTGTGATCTGCAGGGAAAATGGCATAAAATATTATGTAGCGTTTCGCCGTATTTTTGTGCCCTTATAGATTCGATCTGGACAGTCGTAGAATGTCCACATTCTCAAGAATGTCAATAGAGTACTTATTAAACATACTCAGTATATTCGCTATTTATTTATACTACACTAACCTACGATCAGCAAAAGTGTTAGGATACTTCCTGAAGTCGTAAAAAGCTGACAATTTGGTATGCGAGCTAGGATTAGTACACATAAAAATAAACAAATGTGTATATTTCGCCGCCCATTCCTTGAAATAAGGGACTGTAAGTTTCTATAGAACTCTGGGAAATTTTAAAGCTAGGAACATAAAAAATGGTAATGTGCAGAAAATAAAACCTAAAAAACGGTCATGTGCGAGTATGCCTCGCACACTGAGGGTTCTGTATACATCTGGATTGAGGGACAAACTTAAGGTTGCTTTCGGATAACAGAACTTAACCCTAAAAAGCTAAATAAAATGAACATAATAATAAATAATGAAATTTAAACTACGACTAGTATTTAGGTTATAACTTACAAAAAGAAGTGAAATCCCACCAAAAACATTTTCATGTGAAATGAAGCCAAGAAGATTTTAGTATTCTGCGTGAATTCTAGTCTTAAGTTAGTTGTTTACAAATCTTACACCTTAGTCAAAATGTATGGCTTGACAGTTTCGTTACTCAAAGATCTATTGGCCAAACCTACGGCTAGCTATTTAGTGAATCACTTTCTGTTCATAAATCCATAGGAGTGTCTACGTCACTGTTACGAAACGGCACGTTTTGACTAAAGTGTAGGACTTGTAAACATCTTTAGACTAGAATTCACGAAGAACCATATATGCTATGATGAGAGTGCTAGGGTAAGGCGTGTAGAGTAAGAAGCTTGGCTCTCGATAAAATCTTTACAGTGCACGCAATATGGAGATTCGTCTTGGCGTCATTTCACATGAAAATGTTTTGTGTGGGATTTATTATAAGGGAAACGCCGTTTTTGCAATAGCATTGAAATAGGTAACAACTATTGAAGAAAGAAGAATTAAAGAATGACTTTGACAATATATGTCAAGATACTATTTGCTAGGCAGAATTGTCAATGGTTAACCATGCTTTCAAAAAGGCATCCAGAATGTCATTGATAACAACCGCTTTTAATAGTCCCCAGAGAATTACACAATCTCAACTGCATAATATTTGTGTTTGTGTATATATTATTTGTGTATGTTTCAGTGTAAAACCACAACAACTAACTTGCTATAGTTAAACTATGCTTACTTTGGGTTTAGAAAGCGCTGTGTAGCATGTCGTAGACTATTTATTTATTGTCGTTATTGCTCACAATCAGTCTAATATCAAAATTGCAAATTGTCAAAATTGAAAACTCTATACTCTCTTCTTTAATAGACACAACTCCATCGCACGTCTGTTATTGGCAGAATTTGTCGACGACATAGGCACAGTTCACCACACCAACAAAATTGAATTGACATAAATCAGAACTGACAGAACAGGAAAATAAGCATCTATATAATCATGTATATAATAGGAGGTAATCAGGCATTCTACTTATTTTAATAAATCGGGATAAAGGTTAAGATCCTGCAAGCGAATCCTTCAAAAATATTTGCTGAAGGTCGGATACACTTAAATATAACCCTTTACAGCAACATAACAAACATGAGCGTTTGATTGAGATGTATAAAGAGTTGTTATAGAATGCTTATAGGGTAAATTCTTCACTGATACTAAGCATCACACGAAAGTAGCTATAGGCTTATTGTAATGATTTCTTCACTACTGTAGCAGCGTCTTATTCCTTTTTATACGATGATGCCACAACTTTACCATTATGTTTTTAACGCGATCATAGTTCCTGACATTCCTTCCAGTTCATCTGGGATCACAGGCTAATAGCCACTCAGTCAGTGATTAAAGAAATTGATTGACTTTGTTTTGCTAATAATACTCTCAAAGTAACTATGACGTTGGTTATTACCGTGCAAGCGCCATAAGCTATATTCTTAAGGATAAAAATTATACTGAGCAAAATTTATCTGCCAAGTAGCGCCAGTTAAAAAAATCATAGCTATCCAACCATATCCCTGAAGTATTAACCATAGCCAATAATAAAGCTAATCTTAGCCATTTCTTTATGATTTCAAGTTTAGTTGCCATTATACTATTGCAATTGCTGCAGTCTACCCTCAGATCCTTAGTCATTTGAGGTTTAAAAAAGTATTAGTATTGAATTCCAAAAACTTCGTATAGACGCCATTACTCCGAGGATAGGTATTGCAGATTTATGCAAAAATTTTACTGGAATAACATTGCTAGCAAAAGCTACCTTTCTTTGACGTGACACATTTTTTTCTTTTTAATATGATTAGCGTAATTCTCATCATCTAAGTTAAATTCACTAAAGTCAGACGTAAACATTTTCAGTCATACTGTACCAATTTGTAGTTATCCGTAATTGTTAATGTTTTATTATAGCTTAGCACAAGGTGAGTACGTACACAGTATCCATCCGACGCTAAAGAGTTTAGGCTGAGAGAGCGCGAGTTGAGAGCACCCGAAGTTTCCAAGGAGGTGAGGGATCGAGATCGCTCTTTGTCTAAGTTGCCCGCTTTACTGGCACGCGACTTGCGCTCCGGTCGCACAGGTGGGACCTCAGCTGGCATTAATGCTTCCAGTGGTATCTCCACTGGATCCTGTGCCTTCGCCAGTGGCACTGGCTTCGGCTTAAAGTCCTTTTTACTTGCCAATAGTCTCTTGTCCAACTTTTTCAATACTGGTGTCATTAAATTTAACGAACCCAATGACGTGCCACTTAAATAAACGCCCCCATAGCCCGAACTTGTACCCCCATAAATACCAAGATTTGACGACGGCCGTCCTAGGCCAGCACTGTAGGGATTATAGTTTCTATACGCACTAGAACTGTAATTGGAGTAATTGGACGCTGTGTAGGGATTATATTGACTGCCGAGCATTGTGCTCAGCACACTTGGCGAAGAATTGTAATGCGAAGTCAAACTTCGCGGACGCGAGGTATACCTCTCTTGCTTACGACTCATTCTGTGCACATATCACTGGAAGTAAACCTCTAAACGAACCGTGAACGCTACGCGATACGTAAACACACTGACCGTTTCCCTAGTTTTATTTTACGCGGAGAAAATATTGCATGCGCTCAAGTCGCGAGCGTCAGGATCGCGTGTATGTGACGCACTGCGCTGTTGAGACGAGAGGGCGAGATTCAGAGGGACACGTGAAACACGCATCACCTGTAAATATAACAGCGTACCAAGGAAACACGGGCCGGTAGCACACCCGCACCCGTACGTACGCAAGGACGCTACGTAAATAGAGATTACAGCTTACAGCCCTCTATTATTGTCCGCTACGCCTCATCAATCAGTCGACAGTTTACTTCACAATTAGTGAGCCATCGAAGGCGAACCGCCGCCAATTCGCGCCTCCGCCCCGATCGTGCAGGTATACAACACACAAGCTAAAAATAAACCATTTGATCTCCATTTCTTTTTCATCTGATACATTACGCTATACCAAAACATTCCATAAACCTGTATATCACGAGTGCCGAGTGCATTGAATTAGTCATAGTCGTTCTCCAAACCGTACAGCATATACGCATTCAACTAAGTGCTAATTTACAAATCACGCTCTAACTTCTTGTCTACGTGGTATAATCACTGATCTTACTATATACATAAAGAAATTCTATTTTCAAGTTTACGCGACTCTGATTCAGAAAACGTTGACCGAAATATTATCTTGTTGAGAATAGTCTAAAGATATGAGTCAAATTTGAAACCATTCACCTCCAATATTATCAGTAACCGCAATGCTTTCAATATCACTTTCGGTGTTTTACTACTGGCCTAATATTCCTCTATCTTACGAAATCATTTTCTATCTGGAAATGTTCAACACATTCATGACCTGGTTTTATTTCTCAAATGTCTATCTGGCATACCGAAATCGCTTTTCAAAATTTCGAAATTTACAACAAAATGTGTTTGGAAAGCATCCCGTGAATCTCGACCGATAACTTTACATTCGTCCACGTGGGCGATAGACGCTACGTAGCCGACACGATGTCTGTCCTACATAATAGACATTGACAAAGTAGTTATAAATTGTTAGTGAACCATAAAATTTGCGTTTTAGCACTTGGCTAATGACAACGTTATCGGATTGACGGCCTGGCTATCGTTGCGTTCCTGCATGTTGTGGATTAACAGGTCAAGGGTGTGTCTAGTTTAGTAGTGTAGACTAGTTTGAATTTTCGTAGTTACGAGCATCTATTTCTGGGGTAGCTTCCTCTCTTTGCAAAATAAATTAAAATAGAATGCATGTTGAAGAAATGAAAATAAAAGTTCTTAGAAAGAGAGTTTCTACGATTGATATAATGATTAATGTCAGCCATGGAATTAACTTTGGTATTTTACATGTAGTTATGTGTTAAGGCGGTTACATTGTGACCGCGGGGCAGACGTCACTGGCCATGTGTGCAGTGGAATCGGCGTCAAGCACAATACACGCTATAAATAATGAGGTTCCGTAGATTTGCTGTTCCATCGGAGCTATATATTATTGAATATACCATTAACAATCTTGTTCACTTTCTACTTAATATTAAATAACTCGTGTGTGTGGAATGCTTTCGAATTACCTGCTCTAAACTGTTGGGAGTATTTAGTAACATTTCTCAGTTGTCGATTATATAGATCACTAGTAGTTGCCCGCGGCTCCGCCCGCGTGGATTGCTGATCCCGTTCCCGCTTTCCATGAGAAACTATTTCAAGGATAAAAAGTAGCCTTTTTTTTCGTGCGGATATCCCTTCGGATACCCCCCCGCCAGCCAGCGGGGGCGGTTGTCGGGCTTGGACCGACTAAAACCGCACGCCGCCGCCGTCGTCTCGGGTCTTACGACGCCGGGGTCTAAGGTTCCCCATAGAGCTTATCCCTCGCACCCCGACTGATCCTGAGCCATCTCCGGTTTCGAGATGGCCCCCTCGGGTTTGGGAACCACGGTGTCCCCGTCTTGCCCCGGTTTGAGGGAGGGGCGCTAGTCGCCCCACCGTCCCGGCCTGCTTCTGCTGGGGTGGCCCAGGCTTGCACTCATGGAGGACGGAGTTCGTTAAGCGACCTCCGGCGCCTGAGTCGCCTGCGACGCGCGGCGAGCATGTTGCGGGCTCGGCGGGCCGAGAGAGTTCTAAACCTCTCCCGGGCGCGCTCCGCCATCTCCTTCATGTGTTATTCCAGACTATAATATATCCGTGCCAAATTTCAGCCAGATCTGTTCAGCCGTTTTTGCGTGAAAGAGCACTTATAATATACACACATGTAAATAGATAAATAAATGTTGTTTACAAAATTTCTAAACGTAGTAGTTACCGTACCGTTCAACTGATTTATGAGTCAACCGTAAATGAGTTGGAATTATTCCAACATTGTCACGTTTCTCCACGGAAACATGTATATATGTAAGTATTTTGAGATGTAACCATGACATATCAAACGTTTATATGGACCTTGAATGTAGTTTTTTTTACTGGCGCAATTCTGAAAAAAATCTCAATTTTTCAATAGTTTTCCCTTTGATTTAATTAAATGTAACCATGTTTTGTTAAAATTTCCACAAGGACTGGCAGAGATTATCGCTAGGAATAAAGGATAGTGTTCTGTGTCTGTTCGCAATCGTATGTACAATAGGTGAAATAGATAAGCGTGAACGTATTTATTTTTAAATAGTTTTAACTCACATTCACCACAATGAAATCGAAGCTGAGGTATAGCGACAAGTGATTTATATTTAGTTTTCTTTTAAACCCAGAACAAAAATATTGCTTGTTTTTTTTTCTCTTTTTGTCCCGAACATAACTAGTGTTTCAACTAATGTTAAATAAGTAGAATAAAAGACGTAAAGATTTCCTAATTTTCGAAATATCTCCATTATAAAAAATATCACTTAATATAAATAATGCAATTAACGAGCAATTCTTGTATATATATATATGTATGTATGAACATATATATAATCTGAATCACGAAAACGGTTCCGACGATTTTCATGAAATTTACTTCATACAAGGTTTCGGGGGCGATACCTCGTGCGGGGATAGATACCAGACTATGGTTTTTGAAGAAAAACAAATTTATATCCATTTGATTAATGATTATTTACTGCAACAATTATTTGTTTTTATTAACTACTAATCAACATTATATAACCATCTAACATTGTGAAACCACCTATTAATATCCCTTTTACGCATCTTTCCACCAGAACAAAGTACTTGGGCAAATAAATATGTACACATCTTGCAGTCATCAAGTGATCATGACGTTGGGCATGAGTTGCCAAAATGCTTCCGACTTTTCAAAGGAAACCATATTTCACTAACCTTGCACAGGGACACGTATATAAGAAGGTGACACACCATTTAAAGTCATGATGAAGAGACGTAGAAACAACGGAAAACGCGAGAAGCAGTACCCTGCTTGAGTTCGTAGTTTCGCTTGTTTGGAAAAAGTTCACCTAATAGGTGATCCAGGAATTATTAAACATATTGTACCAGTCGGTAAACAAAAAGTCACTAGGGAAAAGGCATTGCCCGTAGTTTGCCTGACAAGTATTTTAGAAATAGGAAATTCTCGTTTTCGTCACTCTCTTTTCTCGTTTTTAGTTTAGTCATAAGATGGATGATCGTTTTAACACGGTGAGACCATTCCGTGCCACGAAGAGCCCGTTTGGCCGTCGGAACTGGTTGCCATACAAACATCTGTAGCATTAATTACGGGTAGTTGGAAATGTACAGAACTTCGATATCGCCATGGGTTGTGGAGGTGAGATGCAGTCGCTTTACGAAAAATATTGATGTTTAGTAGATAGACTGAAAGTCGACCCCGAATGAGTTAAGAAAAAAAAACCGGCCAATTGCGAGTCGGACTCGCACACCGAGGGTTCCGTACAAACCTGTAGGTATATAAGTAAAAGTTCACCCATCACGACAATCGAGTCATAGTTATAGTAGTAGTAACTTTAAAATTTTCAAAAATATTTTTTATTATATGATGTACCTTTTTTTTTTTTTTTTTCGTGCGGAAATCCCCTCGGATACCCCCCCGCCGGCCAGCGGGGGCGGTTATGTCGGGCATGTACCTAACTAAAAATTTACGGTTTTCGCAATTTTTCCTTTATCTGTACTATAAGACGTTACTTCGTACCAAATTTCAAGATTCTAAGTTCACGGGAAGTACCCTGAAGGTTTTGATTCTCGTGCGAGTTGCGGAAATTTGCGGTATAAACAGCTGTATCTTTTGATTGCTTTGGCTTAGAAGTTTGATTTTTTTACAGCTCCAAGGGACAGTAGACTTGAGTATTAGATATAAATTTCAGTTTGATCTCCACGCGTTCCTGAGAAAAACTGTCTTGACAGACGGACGGACGGACGGACGGACAACGAAGTGATCCTATAAGGGTTCCGTTTTATCCTTTTGAGGTACGGAACCCTAAAAAAGGAAGAAAATGCCTTTTTTAGTGTAAATAATAGATGATGTGTCTTAAATACGACTAGGTAAATGCATATTCGTATATCGAAATATGCTGGATATTTCGTTATCACACCCTGAAGAAAATTATATTTCAACTTCGATCTTCCTACATAGTGTCGCTCGAGTACGTAGCCTTTCTATCCACACAGGACTAGAAAATAAAAAAAAACAAGTACACAGTTACAGACATTTCAAGAATAAATAATGAGAAATATACAAAATCTACAAGTTATTCATTGCTAGAATTTGAACTCTCACAAATATCAAATTAATTGAATAGGTGTTATACATTAATTGGATAGTACCAGTCTATAGTACTAGACTAATTGTCTAATTAAGTATTTCATTGGAGCTAGCATTTCACAAAGTCTTTCAGTAAACTAGGATACTACATGTGTTAACTGTTTCGCAGCCTACACTATTCCTCCCTAATACGCTCAATCAGTGGATATATTTTTAATTATGTACCCATGCACAACTACAAGTAGTTATGCCAAAATAGTTGATCCACGGGGACTACGCGAATTATTGTAGATTGTGCAATGAATGAAAGTGTAATAATTAAAAATAGCTCGCAGACGACTGTTTATAAAGCAGACGAGAACTCTTGTTCTACTCATTTGCCACCACATCATGCCGCAATATCTCAAGACAAGCCCGCTCTTCGTCAAATTATTACTCATGGCCTGGGTTAAAAATTAAATGTTAGCTTACTTGATTTAAATATTAGAAATATTCAGTTACTCGGCGACTGCACAGCTTATAAGTAAACATTACCAGTTAGATAGAAGTAACTTCAAGTAAAAGCTTTAATTCTATTTTAGGAATAAAGCTTTTACCGTCGACGTCTAAATGTGGCTCCTTCAGACCCATAGTCTTCTTTGATTACTTAGCAGAATCTGTATCAGTTACTCACGCGGTATAAAGGACGTCTTGAAAAATATAAACACCCGTGTCTGTTCTGCTTCGCTACTAAGGCAAGATCTGACTCATGTGCAAATGCTTCTAATTTTATAATATTAGTAATATTCGGCAACATATATGTAGAGCATGACTCGCTCAATCAAAAGATTGTTAGCTGTGCGTTACTGCATACCCTCTTAGTTTCACCACGAAACTATTTCGAGCCAGTTCTAACCAAAAAGTGCGATTATGTACCCAAAAATTTCGTTAGATAGCAGTCGGACATAGTCACTGCGCATTTCGAATCGATTAACTAATGTACTAGCCTAGAACTAATGTACTAACTAAAAACGTAATGCTGTGTGTGTAGAAATTCGGTCCCGCTTTCAATTCACAGAACGATCTGTATGTCGAAATAACACAGTATTGAAAACGTATTAAATAAGCGGTTACAGTAGCTTATATTTGCTTCGATAGTCATATTCATAGGCATATAGGAACTAGCCCTTAAGTGGTAATGCTCTGGTGCCTGCTCTGGTCGAGCCAGTCTCAAAAATCACCTAAATAATACACGATAAATGGGATTAAAAGTAGCTGTTTGTCTTATGAAACTATTTGGAATTCCGAACTAGAATTCTTCGTAGGTACCATATATTTCTAGCAAGTACTTTGCCATACGGCCATATATTATATGATGACTATGCAATACTACCAAAATCAAGACATCAGGCTCGTGACATTTTAATAATATTATACTCGTATAACGAAATATGGGAAGCGATAATATTTTGCTGCGGTTTAAATTACAGGCAGTTACTAAGCGCGCCCACGCCGTATTTCCAGGTTCGTGCATCAAACTATTATATTTTCCAATATACTACATAACATCTAGATTGTAGGATTATATTGTAAGTAATTTCATATAGCACTAGGGTTGTGAATACATTCAGTTTAAGTGCATTATTTTTAAAGTATATAGCATTTTCTGAAATTGTAGTGTTCTGAGGCACTATATCTTAATATATCAATAGAATACGGTCTTGAATTAGACTGAAAGTCGAATCCAACTGAGTTGGGAATAGGCTCGGAGTATGATGTGTGTTTGAAGAAGCGACCGAGACAATGATGAATCTTTTCTTTAACCATGGCAGCCCTCGGCACAAACAGAAGATTTACCCTCACGGTTTGAAACGAAGAATGGCAAAAGAACTTCTGCAGACGTTTGGTCTTGGAAATGACGTTTGGAAATGACGTGTGGTTTTCCTAATTTACTACTGAAGTTCTTCAAAATCAAAGAGAGAAGAAATGAGAGAACTGCAAATCAAATACATATGGGTGGCAGGTAAGGCCGCCTGTCACCCCACAGCAGAAGCAGGCCGGGACGGTGGGGTGACTAGCGCACCTCCCCCGGAGCAAGACAGGGACACCGTGGTTCCCAAACCCGAGGGGTGGTCTGAAAACCGGAGATGGCCCAGGGGCAGTCGGGGTGCGAGGGATATGCTACATGGACAACCTTACACCCCGGCGTATTAAGACCCAAGACGGCGTGCGGTTTTAGTCGATTCAAGCCCGACATAACCGCCCCCGCTGGCCGGCGGGGGGGTATCCGAAGGGATTTCCGCACGAAAAAAAATTGTACCTAGTCAATAAAAATATAAAATTTGGCTTTTTGAGGGTGTAGCACTCCTAGAGTTGCCAAATGTTCCTGGAATGCAAAGTCCGTATCCGGACTGGAATCGAATGCCACTTTACCATTAAATAAATTACATTCCAAATTCCTGTCTTTATGAGATGGTTTGTTAGAGTCATTTATCGAATGCATACCATTATTTTGACAAATAGACACAACTAAACGTAATCATGGGTAAGCATAAACGTATTATATTACTAAATACCTTTATATAGGCCAACTTTATCATAAAGCTAGTATGTAGATACGCGAATGGACGTATAATAATTTCAGGCATCATAAATATTCTACTATTTGTGGTCTTTCGCTTCAGAGCTCGTTATGAGATCACTAGAAACGGAAATGGACGTCCTAAATATCCCTAAAATATATTTTTAGAATCCATCAATATAACTCATGTGGAGCTGAGTTCATAGCATTTGACGAATACGATGTATGATATAGCAGCCAGAAATACACCGAGCTATTGTTCAGCGACGTCATTACAGCGAGAGTGTTAAAATGACGCTCCCACAGAAATGTGTAATATTTATGTATTTTTTCTACACAAGTAATTCTTACACAAGTATTTTATGTCCTTACTCTTTACCTATATCTATGTTGCGTTCCTAAACGAAGTAAAAAAAAAAAAAAAACGATAATTTGCGTTGACAGATCTACGACTGTCACTTGTTGTCAACTTGTTGAAAGAATTGTCTTGAAAACGTTTGTTGAAATAAGTTTTGTTCGAATAAATATAATCAGTGAATATCATATTTGGCCAGTGTTGGATTAGTTATATTTTGGACTAATTAACGTAATCGGTTGGGAGTTGTTCGACCGAATCATATATTTACTTGAGGAAGGGCTCCATTTGTACCACGCGCTCTGCTGATCTGTCCACACAAACCTTCATACACCCCTACACTTCATAAACACGTAAATACAGACACAGACAGGTAAAAGCGTTGTGTTTCGGGCGCCTTCTAAGTTGGTAAGTGAAACCTATTTTATAAACAATTTGCTCTGTGAACCGCAGACTGCTCACTTCCCCATTGTACCCAGGAGGGCGAACTTCCACTGCGCAATATACCTCCTGGCCCGGAATTGAACATTTTGGTAGCAAGAGCGTGGTTGTGTCGGATTCGAACCGACTAAAACCGCAGTCTCGGGTCTCATAACCTTATTTGTATTGGTTATTAGTTGTAAACAAGTTAATATCAGTTTGGTGTGCTGATTTGGAGTCATTGCTGGGGAACCATTATGACTAATTATTTGGCAATCTCTTGTTAAGGCATTTGATTTAATCTTTAAGCTATATTGAATTATATTGTATTGGTGTTTTGTATCAGTGTTGGATAAAATAAATTGAACTAACATTGTTTAAATAATTCTTTGTTTGGGTAATCTCTTGAATTTTGTTGGAATGTCTCATTTAAGTGCAGCGAAGGAGGCCATAGCCGGTATAACCACACAATTGAGGTGGTTCACGTCGGCGGCGGCCACCACTACTCGACCAGAGCTGGCAGAGACCACTCTTACCAGGTTCGGCGGTATGGAGAACAGGCTTGGGGCTGTAGATGCCCTGTTCACCCGCTTTAGCCACCTGGCTGAGGACCTCGGGTTGGACCAGCTGAGTCAGGCAGCGCGGGACAAGGTTGTTGGCGACTACAACCAGATCCTGGCGTTGGCAGACACGATTTCCCTACGTGCTAGGGAAATATTGAAGAGCCGGGAGTCTGTCCAGGTCAAGCCGGAGACCTCTGTCGCTGGCCCGGGACTTTTGAGCAAGCTGCCCACGCTTGAACTGCCACATTTTGATGGTCGGATGGACCACTGGCTGGGCTTTCAAAATTTATTTGTGAGTCTGGTCGACTCGCGCTCGGACCTTGGACCCGCCCAAAAGTTGGCCTACTTGATGTCCGTCCTCAAGGGAGAGGCCCGAGCCTTGGTGCAGCACTTGCCGGTGACGGATGCGGCTTACCCTACTGCTCTGGAGCTGCTCTCCCGGCGGTACCACAATAAACGGTGTTTGGCTGACGCTCACATTAGCCATATTTTGGGGTTGCCCTTTATTACTGGAGTGTCGACACTGCGTACCGACCTTTTGAACCCATTGGTGGCAGCCACCAATGCCCTCAAGCGACTGGAGCTGCCGGTGGACCATTGGTCCTATTTATTGGTGCACATAGTGCTGCAACGACTGCCTGCAGACTTGAGGTCTCGCTTTGAGCAGAAGTATGGTGGGGATAGTGCCACCCATCTCCCCCGCTTTGATGACCTAGTCAAGTTTTTGGAGGATGAATGTAGGATCCTCGACAACTCTGGCCTTGCCTCGGGGTCACGCCAACCGCCTCCCCGGCCCAGAGACCAGGGACGGACCGGGGCTCGGGGGCCCCTTGAGGGTCGCCCCGCCCCCCGTTTCGCCGGCACCCAGAGTCGTCCCAGTTGTGACTACTGCAGGGTCACGGGACATGGCATCATATCTTGTGCGGCCTTTTTGGACTTGCACGTCAGTGCCCGCCGCCGAATTGCCAAGGCACGCCGACTGTGCTATTCTTGTTTGGGGGCTCATCTTCAACGGGAATGCCCCGACTCCCGCCCTTGTAGAATTTGTAGGGGGTCCCATGTGGACGTTTTGTGCGCTAACGCGAACCGCGCTGGCAGTCCAGCCTCTGATGTGGGTTCGCGCACGGGCGGGGATCGCGGAGACGAGCACCAGGTCCGCTCGCCGGTTCCAAACCGGCAAGGGGCCCGCACTTTCGAGCACCGCTCGCCACCCCCCGCGCCGCGGGACCGCCGCCAGGTCTCCCCACATGAAGGCGACTATGCAGCCGCTGCTCGCCGGCAATGGCCGGACCAGCACCGCCTGCACTCCCCTCCGTTGGCGGAGCGCCCCAGGTTGGAGTCGCGCCCTCCGCCATTCAGGCATCCGGTGGGATATGCCCCTCCAGCCATGGCACGCGGCTCGGGACACCGCGCGGATGAGGAGTTTGCGTCCTATCCTCGTCGGGAGAGATTACAGCCTGGGTGCGGCGATCGGTCGCCGCCCAGAAATTAGGAAGTTGGCGCCTGCCCCACCACTGCAACCTCCCAGATCGACACGGTTTTGTTGCCTACGGCATCGGTTAGGGTCTGGGGACCAACGGGGTCCTCTGTTGTGGTCCGTGCCATTCTGGACACGGGATCCCAGGGTTGCATTTTGTCGTCTTGGTTGGTGGGACAGGTAGGCCTAGACATACGTGGCTATTCAGACACGATTAGGGGAGTTGGCAACGCAGCCGTCACCACTGTTGAGGGACAGACTTGGTTTGGGCTCACTCCAGTGAATTGTTTGGCCCCTAAAATTGCTACCTCGGCCATTGTGATGAAGAATATTTTGGGAAGGCATCCCCAAGTTCAGCTGTCTTCCGAAGTTGTCCGGTTGACGTCAGGCCTGGATTTGGCTGACCCTCGGTTTGATTCCCCTAGCACAGCGCATTTGTTGTTAGGTTCCGACGTACTCGGGAGGATAATTTTGGATGGTAAACAGATCTTGCAGCCGAACGGTTTGGTGGCTGTCTCGACCATTTTTGGCTTTGCAATGATGGGACCGGTGTTGAAGGTCCCCCCTCCACCTGAGCTTGATGTTGCATTGGTGTCCGGCTCCGCTCTCTCTGACGCCGTTCAGAGGTTTTGGGAGGTTGAGGAGCCCCCTCAGGTAGCCCGTTTGAACCCGGAACACCAGGATTGTGAATTGTTCTATCAGAACAACACGGGTCGACTCCGTTCCGGTCGGATTGTTACCAGGTTGCCCTTTGTCGCAGTGCGACCACCTCTCGGTGAATCTAGACCTACGGCCGAGAAGAGATTGTTGGCAATGGAGCGCCGCATGGGCAGGGACCCTGTGTTGAGGCAGAAGTACTTGGATTTCATGCAGGAGTACGCGGATTTGGGACACATGTCGGTGTCAAGGTTGGATTGGCGCTCAGTTGAACATTACTTCCTGCCCCATCATGCGGTCCTCAAGCCGTCCACTGGCAAGCTGCGCACGGTGTTTGATGGGTCTGCGCGAACTTCTTCGGGTGTCTCATTGAATGATTGCTTACATTCAGGCCCCAAATTGTTAAAGGACCTTTGTGACGTCATCACGTCTTTCCGTCGACATCAGGTTGTCTTTGTGGCCGACATCAAGATGATGTTCCGACAAACGGTCATTCACCAGGATGACAGACGTTATCAGGTAATCCTGTGGCGCGAGAACCCCCAGGACCCCATGATTGTGTACGAGCTCAATACGAATACATACGGCCTTCGTTCTAGCCCCTTTGTTGCCATTCGTTCGCTTTGGGAGCTCGCGGACCGAGAGCGTTTGAAGTTCCCTCGGGCGTCCGCCATCTTGAAAACGGACCTGTACGTCGATGACGTCTGTACTGGGGCTTCCACGGTTGGGGAAGCCATTTTATTGCGTGACGAGTTGATTGGGATCCTGGCTTCCGCAGGATACGAGTTGCGTAAATGGGTGTCCAACTCTCCAGCTCTATTGGAAGGTTTGCCGGAGGATCATAGACAGGACCCGCATTTGTTTGAAGACGTTGACAACCCCGCCATGATGGCCGTCCTCGGTGTTCAGTACAGACCTGTCCAAGACATCTTTACATACGATGTCGACCTAGAGTCGCCCCACACTTGGACTAAACGACTTGTGTTGTCTACTGTCGCAAGGACTTTTGATCCTAATGGTTGGATTTGTCCGGTACTGTTTTGGGCGAAATGCTTTCTCCAGCGCCTCTGGACCGCGGGACTTGGTTGGGACGAGCCGCTTCGGGAAACCCTGTTGAAGGATTGGATCCACTTTGTGTCCACACTCCCTGCGGTCAATGAGGTCGTGTTGCCCCGCGCCATCCTCCCCCCTGGGAGTTACACTGCTACCCTCCACGGGTTTTGTGACGCGTCGTCGCACGGTTACGCAGCCGTTGTTTATCTGCGCACTGTCAGCGCGACAGGCCAGGGGAAGCTCTCGCTGGTCATGGCCAAGAGCAAGGTAGCCCCTCTTCGAACAGCATTGACCATTCCCAAATTGGAGTTGTCAGGGGCAGCTCTTCTTGTGCGTCTATTGAATCACGTTGTTAATACCTTGGGTGAAACTGTGGACATTCGATCCTCTTACGCCTGGACGGACAGTCAAATTGTTTTGTGTTGGTTGAAGACGTCCGTCCACACTTTGGAGGTCTTTGTGGCGAACCGAGTGTCACAGATACAAAATTCTGCAACACCTTTAACTTGGAGGCATGTCCCTGGGGACCTGAACCCCGGCGACGTGGCCTCACGTGGGTGCACGGCCCCTCATTTGATTGATCACCCCCTCTGGTGGGGGCCAAAATGGCTGACTCGGTCCGAGGATGCTTGGCCTCGAATGCCAGTCTTGATGACGGATCCTTTGCCCGGGCTAAGGGTGCTCGCTGTTGAGACGAAGGACCCGCCGTTTGATCCCGACCTTTTGTTGAATCGGTACAGCTCCCTCGATAAACTGTTGAATGTCACATCTTGGATCAGGCGCTTTCGTCACAATTGTAGGAACCGTGGGGACAAACGCCTGTCGCCGGTCCTTTCTCCTCAAGAGCTCCAGGAGTCTCTCCTCCTTTGGGTCCGCTCTGTGCAGGCTGCACACTTTGAGAAGGAGATTGAAATCTTGAAGTCCGGTATGGCTAAGTTGTCGGGAGCTATCAGTAAGCTGAGCCCCTTTTTGGATGATGCGGGTTTCTTGCGTGTTGGAGGACGTTTGAGGCACTCTAGCCTCCCCTACGGAGCTCGTCACCCCCTTTTGTTGCCCAAGGAAGGCCATTTGGTCAAGTTGTTGGTGACTGATCGTCACATTAAGAACTCGCATGCCGGTTGTAATGCGCTGTTGGCCATTCTGCAGCGGGACTTTTGGATTTTGTCGGCCCGTCGTACTATCCGCAGCATTGTCTTTCGTTGCATGCCATGCTACCGGACTAAGGCCCCCACTATGCAGCCCATGATGGGAGACTTGCCGGCTGATCGTGTCAATGAGGCAAGGCCTTTTGCAGGCGTCGGAACGGACTTTGCCGGTCCCTTTTTGGTGAAGACGTCTACTCTTCGTAACAGTAAAATCCTTAAGGCTTATTTGTGTGTGTTTGTCTGCCTGTCAACGAAGGCAGTACACTTGGAGCTAGTAACCTCGCTCTCGACGGAGGCCTTTGTGGCAACTTTGGATAGATTCGTGTCTCGCCGTGGGTTGCCTTCTTTAATTAGATCTGATTGCGGTACCAATTACAGAGGTACAAGTAACTATTTGAAGGAAGTTTACGCCTTCCTTGCGGAGAACCAGGTTGACATAGGCAACAAATTAGCCCGCAAGGGGGTCACTTGGCTGTTTGATCCGCCAGCCTGCCCCCATTGGGGGGGTATTTTTGAAGCCGCGGTGAAAGCGGCCAAGGGACTCTGGCGGAGATTATTGGGAGACACAGTTCTCACCTTTGAGGAATTAGCTACGGTATTTTGCCGCATTGAGGCCGTACTAAACTCGCGTCCATTGTGCCCGCTCTCTTCGGACCCTAATGATTTGGAGGCCCTAACCCCGGGCCATTTTTTGATTGGACAACCACTTGTCGCCCTGCCGGAGCACCCCCTTGTCGATGTGACCCCGCGGTTCCAGTTAGTGCAACAGCTCGCTCAGAGCTTTTGGAAGCGTTGGAGCTTGGAGTACTTGCACATCCTCCAGCAGCGCGTCAAGTGGACGGATAAAACTCATCCTCCCAAGGTCGGAGACCTCGTCCTGATTAAGGATGCCAACCTAATGCCGTTGTATTGGCGCCGGGGGCGCATTCTCAATCTAGTGGCTGGCACCGATGGGGTTCCTCGATTTGCTGAGGTTTTGGTTGACGGATCGGTGATGAGGAGAGCGGTCGCAACCTTATCAAGATTGCCAATTGATTAGCGGACGGGAAGGCCCGTCCGGAGGGGGTAGATGTTGCGTTCCTAAACGAAGTAAAAAAAAAAAAAAAACGATAATTTGCGTTGACAGATCTACGACTGTCACTTGTTGTCAACTTGTTGAAAGAATTGTCTTGAAAACGTTTGTTGAAATAAGTTTTGTTCGAATAAATATAATCAGTGAATATCATATTTGGCCAGTGTTGGATTAGTTATATTTTGGACTAATTAACGTAATCGGTTGGGAGTTGTTCGACCGAATCATATATTTACTTGAGGAAGGGCTCCATTTGTACCACGCGCTCTGCTGATCTGTCCACACAAACCTTCATACACCCCTACACTTCATAAACACGTAAATACAGACACAGACAGGTAAAAGCGTTGTGTTTCGGGCGCCTTCTAAGTTGGTAAGTGAAACCTATTTTATAAACAATTTGCTCTGTGAACCGCAGACTGCTCACTTCCCCATTGTACCCAGGAGGGCGAACTTCCACTGCGCAATATACCTCCTGGCCCGGAATTGAACAATCTATATCTATGTAAATTTAAATAAATAGGAAAAAAAAATGTACAGAGTTATCATCCGTAGGATTTTAGATAGTAATTAGATTTAAAAATTTAAGTTTGATGCAGTTCCTCACTGCTCAACTCCATAGGACCATATAGGCTTCAGTATACATGAGAATAAGAATATTGTTCATATATAACTATAATTTGCGACACATTAGCCAGTACATCTTTGTAAGTTATAGCGCTAGGGCTTGTATTTTATTGAAAATGTGATATTTCCATGGTAGTCTTCTGTCCATGGCTATACCCACATATTGAGATATGTGGGTATAGACATGGACTCTCTAGCTTTGAGGTATTTGTATCTTGTTCAGCTCGATAGGACAGGACAATTTTGCCTAAATATAAAAATCACTTGCATAGATTTGGTTACGGTCGCCTAGAATGCGCCAGTCGGTAAGCCATTCAGATATCTTGTTGAGGCTTCGTTGCAGGATATTGGATGCAATTTCCATTTTCATGAGTAGCTAACATTGCCGTACTTTGGGGAACAAATATCTAAATATATATTATAGTAGTTTTCCTTATAAAGTCATAAAACTTAATCCACTTGCAAATCACCTTTAATCAACACTGACACAACACATTGCAATATTTGAAATAGGCGTCATTCTGGTATCCTGGTAAATGAACAGGTGCCGACTGTTATATGTGTCACGGCGTCACGCGGACTAATGACCTAATAAATAACTATCGCCTACCAATTGCCCGTCGTAATATATGCTGTTTAAATTATTAAACTGAATCAACTGAATAGAGAATAAGAATACTATAATCTTATTTAAACATAAATATAACTATACTGACCGTCGGTCCAATTTCACTTGTCGATGCTTTTCGAAGTTATGTATGTATTTATCGCAGGTTTATAAGTGCCCGGTTAATGGCAATAGGCTCGCCACCTATTACATTGGGACCTAAAAAACATAAACTGGCGAAATGTGGGTGCTAGCACCTCTGCCCACCCCTTCGGGGATATAGGCGTGAGTTTATGTTTATGTTATGTTTTTTAATTAATTAGATTGTTATTAAACTTTCGAAGTTGTCGGCTCATATCTATGTGCCATTTTGTGCCTTATGTGCCTTCTATTAACCGACATTAGAAAAGAGGAGGTTCTATGTTCATCTGCATCTATTTTTATTTTAATAGATCAATCGTACTTGAGAAATTGAAATTGCCCTTATATGTACACAAAAAAATAATAAGAGAATACAAAATGGATATACTAGCTCATCGCGTATACTCTAAATATAATTCCAGAGTCGCGCGCTCGCTGTGACACACGTCTCCTTGCACATATACGGACGCATTACTGCTCAAAAGTGTAAATCAACTTCATTGAATTTTGACATGCGTTTGATACTATCAACTATAATCAGTCATGGGCTAAGTTAGGAAAACAGCAATGTGCCTTCTAGTGGTGTTGGATTTAGTTATTGTTTGTACTGCCGTCTGATGGGATAATTCCGTGTCCGATAACTGCAAGTTATATGGAACCACAGACTTGTCTAACGAAATAGGATGGCTTGCCATCTTCTGTCTGATGTAAGCATTATTACTCGGTAATATTATTATAATAGTATCATTGCGTTGCTCTAGTGCTAAAGTATTATCTGTACACAAATTAACAGGTGTTACTGAATCACTCGACATACGTCATAGAAATCTAATGACCCATTAAAACAAAATCGTACAAATAAATCTTGTAATTAGTAAAGATTAGGCGTTTGCTAGAACAGAGCCAAGCCGCATGTAGACCTTGGTGCTAATACGATATTCGATAATCTAATAAATCTGGTGCTCTAATCAATATTGAAAATTGAAACTGATGCTGAAGATAATAATAAATAGCATAATAAATCTAACATCATAATAAATAGCAAATTGAGAGTAATTTATTTAATTACGGAAAATATAACATACACCTAGTGTTTTTTACTATTAAACGAATTAGATGAAATCATGGTAATAGTTTATTATGGAATAGCCAAACGATACATCGGTGAGGATACTGATGGGATGTTTCATTAATTAAGTTACTTAATGAGCCAAAGCCAACTGGAAACCATTTAATAGTTGCGAGGGGATAATCGTTGTTGTCATAAGAACTTGTGCTACTATAAAGTGACTGCCAATTGCTATCAATATCTCACTCACACACCAAAGCATATGCTAAAGATAATGAGCTCTCCTTAATTTGTTTAAGTCTTAGGTGTAAAATAAAACAATACAATACTTTATTTTGATAAACGGACCGGGCATTAACATTTATTAATTTACGGCCAAAGTAAGTACATAGTTTTACAGTCAAGACTGTCAGAATATGACATTATTTATGATCATACCGGGCAATGACCGGTGGGCGAACAAGATCATTGTGTGTTGAGTTTGAACGTTAGTAATAGATCTGTTGAGTTACTACACTGCGCAGTATTTGTAGCTATTATCCGAAATATACAAATACACATTGAAGAGTAATTTGAATTGCTAATAATATTTAGAATGTCAAAAGTTGTTTTTTACAGACAAATATTGTAAGAACCCGTCGACAAAAAAGTATAAGAATAAAGACTAATTATTTAAGCATCATTATTATTTACTTTGTAGTGATATTCAAATCGGATTTATAAGAAACTAATAACCCGACAAACTTGATTCTAAGGCGGAACGAAGTAAGGTAAGGTTGATTACCTCAAATGATTTTTTTTCGTGAATGTCTCATATCATATTTATAATTATCCTAATTGCTAGTATAGGCACAGTTACTAACACGACTTCGTTTATATATATAGACTTATTATAACATTTAAATATATATTCAAGAGTAGTTTATTATGTGCCGCGTCTTCTATGTTGATACATAGCTTATCTTTTTTTATATATTCATGCCCATATATATATTCTCCATGCGGACGGCAAATTTAGCCAGCTATATTTTTTGATCACTTAATAGGAGGTAAACGCTTAGCTTAAAGCTTAACCGTAGGCTTAATGTTGTTATAATTTTTGGGGCTTATAAAAAGTGCCTATGGTTCATGAATCACAAATGCGTTATTCGAAGCAAAATACTAGTTACACATAACTATTGTTTTAGCGTCTTTATCTCATTTCTCGTATCATCATCTACCTGTCCTCTTCCCAATTATTTGGGGTCGGCGCTATATGTCATCGTCTTCCATACATCCCTGTCAAATGTTATCTCCTCTGTCTCTCAGTATCTCGTTTCTCGTATACTGAGTAGAAATTCTATTCCTAAACAGGCACAGCGTATCTGCTATCCGAAAAGAAGAAACCTAGAGTATAGAAAACAGATTTATGTAGAGGCAGCCTTACTAGACTATACTTATATTAGCGCCACCATTGTTAACATGATACGTGTATGTAATGGTGACCCTCTTTCCTGAGACTTTACCTTCAGCTTACCATCAGGCGAGGTGAAGTCAAATTGACGTGTCCTAAATATTTAAAAAAAAACTCCCAGAGACTGAAAAGTAGTAAAATATTTTGAAAAGATCGAATATTTTAATTGTTAAGTGCCTACATTTAGCTAGTGTGTACAATTAATAATACTATTGCGGTAGAATCATGAAATTTCACATGACTCAATCAAAGTAATTATTCAAATTTCGGCGTAATGGCAAGTCTCGACGAATGGCAGAGATCTGTGCAGTTCAGTTGGAGTTTACAAGTTTGATAGTTGACTTACTATTTGGTAGAAATATTGCTATTTAATGATTGTATATATATATATTCTTATTCTTATAATTTATACTGTTTGAAGATCCGCTTACTTAGTTTGGATACCCACCCTTAATAAACTAAAAAATAAACCGATAATAAATGTTGAAACTCAAATACTTCATAATTATCTATCTCATTATACGATAGTTAAAATTTATAAGGAAGTAACGTAGGATGCATAACGCTCATAAAATTATACAACATGGACGTGAATGACCAAATGAAGCTGTGTTGATGTCTGCGAGACTCGTCATTATGAACATCATATCATTTCTATATCTATTTTGGTAGACTGTGTGGGCTAAATGTGAAAAGTAAACGTGCGGTTTTGTATACATTAAAATCGTAAAGTAAAACAGTTCAAAGATTGTATAGAAATGATTTATCCAGTATTTTCGCGATTGAAAGGAGGTGTAGTTGGCGTGATGCTAGGTTAATAAACAGAAGGGTTCTATAATAGATTGGGTAACAGTGCAAAATGATCCTTCAAGGTTGACTTCAAATAACGTTGTTAGAGGCATATAAACATTTAATAAGAGACAGAAGATAACCACGTAAAGATCATAAAAGTCGTTCGTCTTTCTCGTTTTGATGATTGATTTTTTGTGCTCAGTCGTCGATTAATTGTTGAGCAAAATACGATTTAGCAATTTTTAATAACTTTGCATTATTTTTTTTATACCAGTTACATGGCAGTTACCTTAATTTAATCAAACCTCAGGGTGCTGTTTTTTTTTTCATTGTGACATATATTAATCGTTCAGGGTCAAAATGTCCAATTCTGAAAATGTCCAACGGTGTCAAAATGTCCAAATCCCAAAATGTCCAATTCCCAGAATGTCCCAATTCTCAAAATGTCCAATTCCCAAAAATTTTGGACAATTTTGGGATTTGGACATTTGGTCGAGACTTGCCATTGCGCCGAAATTTGAATAATTACTTTGATTGAGTCATGTGAAATTTCATGATTCTACCGCAATAGTATTATTAATTGAACACACTAGCTAAATGTAGGCACTTAACAATTAAAATATTCGACCTTTTCTTCTTGAGTCTTGCACGGTGGAATAAGTCATTCAAAATATTTTACTACTTTTCAGTCTCTGGGAGTTTTTTTTAAATATTTAGGACACGTCAATTTGACTTCACCTCGCCTGATGGTAAGCTGAAGGTAAAGTCTCAGGAAAGAGGGTCACCATTACATACACGTATCATGTTAACAATGGTGGCGCTCAGCTTGACGGCCTCATCAGAAGAGGATTGTCGTCGCAGCACCGCGTGACACCCATGCACACTATGCACTTGCTGACCCCTGAACGCAATCAAACCGAAATTGGATTACTATGGAGGGCTTTTCGCAATCGTGCACGGTGGAATCTACCCGGCCGAATTTTGTGACAAATTTGTGTCATCAAAATTCTACCACCAGATAATATAAGTATAGTCTAGTAAGGCTGCCTCTACATAAATCTGTTTTCTATACTCTAGGTTTCTTCTTTTCGGATAGCAGATACGCTGTACCTGTTTAGGAATAGAATTTCTACTCAGTATACGAGAAACGAGATACTGAGAGACAGAGGAGATAACATTTGACAGGGATGTATGGAAGACGATGACATATAGCGTCGACCCCAAATAATTGGGAAGAGGACAGGTAGATGATGATACGAGAAATGAGATAAAGACGCTAAAACAATAGTTATGTGTAACTAGTATTTTGCTTCGAATAACGCATTTGTGATTCATGAACCATAGGCACTTTTTATAAGCCCCAGAAATTATTACAACATTAAGCCTACGGTTAAGCTTTAAGCTAAGCGTTTACCTCCTATTAAGTGATAAAAAATATAGCTGGCTAAATTTGCCGTCCGCATGGAGAATATATATATGGGCATGAATATATAAAAAAAGATAAGCTATGTATCTACATGGAAGACGCGGCACATAATAAACTACTCTTGAATATATATTTAAATGTTATAATAAGTCTATATATATATAAACGAAGTCGTGTTAGTGATACCGTTTGTAGCTCTAGAATGGGTGGACCGATTATTATGATTTATGATTTTTTAGTTTTGTCTCTTTCTATACTGTGCCATTTTGTGTTCTTTTTTATGGAAATTTCCACGGTTAAGCCGGTCAGTCGGCGTAGTTATGGCAGACTCGAACCGACCAAAACCGCATGCCGTCTCGGGTCTCTAATGCCGGGGTGTATGGTGGCCTAATAAGGCAATTCCCTCGCACCCCAGCTCATCCTGGGCCATCTGCGGCTTTGAGATGGCCCTCTCGGGATACTGTGCCTATACTAGCAATTAGGATAATTATAAATATGATATGAGACATTCACGAAAAAAAAATCAGTTGAGGTAATCAACCTTACCTTACTTCGTTCCGCCTTAGAATCAAGTTTGTCGGGTTATTAGTTTCTTATAAATCCGATTTGAATATCACTACAAAGTAAATAATAATGATGCTTAAATAATTAGTCTTTATTCTTATACTTTTTTGTCGACGGGTTCTTACAATATTTGTCTGTAAAAACAACTTTTGACATTCTAAATATTATTAGCAATTCAAATTACTCTTCAATGTGTATTTGTATATTTCGGATAATAGCTACAAATACTGCGCAGTGTTGTAACTCAACAGATCTATTACAAACGTTCAAACTCAACACACAATGATCTTGTCCACCCACCGGTCATTGCCCGGTATGATCATAAATAATGTCATATTGTGACAGTCTTGACTGTAAAACTATGTACTTACTTTGGCCGTAAATTAATAAATGTTAATGCCCGGTCCGTTTATCAAAATAAAGTATTGTATTGTTTTATTTTACACCTAAGACTTATACAAATTAAGGAGAGCTCATTATCTTTACCATATGCTTTGGTGTGTGAGTGAGATATTGATAGCAATTGGCAGTCACTTTATAGTAGCACAAGTTCTTATGACAACAACGATTATCCCCTCGCAACTATTAAATGGTTTCCAGTTGGCTTTGGCTCATTAAGTAACTTAATTAATGAAACATCCCATCAGTATCCTCACCGATGTATCGTTTGGCTATTCCATAATAAACTATTACCATGATTTCATCTAATTCCTTTAATAGTAAAAAACACTAGGTGTATGCTATATTTTCTATGTCAAAATGTCCAATTCTCAAAATGTCCAATTCCCAGAATGTCCAATTCTCAAAATGTCCAATTACCAGAATTTTTGGACATTTTGGGATTTGGACATTTTGAGAATTGGACATTTTGACCCTGAAGCATATTAATTTGCACAAATTGGACCCCATATTCTAGGGAAATATCTGTACCGCAGGAAATATAGTACCTAATCACAATAATTTTAGTGTTTCTTTTATGAGTATGATTTCTACTATTAGCATACCTTAACGTTGGTGTTTCGACTACTTTTGGCAGCCTTAGGTTATTGTCACCTCAGTTAGTTACTTAGATATAGTTTGGGAAATAAACTTTTCGTATGTCCAACAAAAAAAGTGAACGTAAACTCTAAAATGAGTTTTAGATCTTTACAATGGTATCAATCCTACGCGCTTATTTATCCTCGCTTCCTTTTAATACCAACAAAGAAAATATCACAAGGTTTATGCACACAGTCTGTAGGGCAGCGTTTGGCGAGCTGAATAAACGTGGCTATACATCGATTTTGAGTAGAGATTAAAACAACTTACCGGTGGAGCTTCGTTATCGGGCTCGCCTTCGCCACCTCCGCCGCGATCATTTACAATATCCTGTTGACAAATAAAGACTTAACAAATATGTCAAATTTTTTCTTAAATTATAAAATAACAAACCATAGTCAATTCTCTAACAGTCTATATCATGTTAGCAAATTAATTCCTGGATTAAAAATCCAACTTCAGTCTAGAACAAATCTTTGAATCACTCGATTTGTATGGTGGTACAACGTTGCAGAACTACGGCTTGCAGCAGCGGTACAACTTATTATATTTATATTAATTATATTTATTTTTATATTACTTAGTATTTTCTATTTTTCTTGTTGTTATCCCCCGGATAGCCGCAAATAAGCCTGACCGTTTGAATATAATGGTATCAAACTGTCATTCCGATGACGACGACAGAGAGAACGCTCTACAAAACTTAAGCAAATTGATCTTAGCCGGACTCTTCTTTCCGATTTGCTAACGCAAACACTGAGTACTAACCTGTTCTTTTCACGATCCATAATTATTATGTAATGTTTTTTTATTGTGTGGACTTAAACTTATAATAAAACAATATAAAAAATTGAGAGATAATTTTTACTTAACTTTATCAACATATAACATTTGTAAATGCATGGTTAATATTCCGTTTTAAATACTAGTTGTGCTAGAGGATTTTAAACCTAAATATGTTGCTTTTGAGCTATAGTAACAGTGAAATCTTGCTAACCCTAATAAAAAATAAAAAAAAAACTAACCAGAAATAAATCATAGAAGCAAAGTTATAAATGTTTACATAACAACACTTACAACAAATAAACTAAAATACATCCATTAAAAACATGTTCGTTGGTTTATATAATTTTAAACTTGTACATTTTTAAACAGAGCCATAAATAAATATACCGTTATTAACGTTGCTGTTGCAAGCCGACATTTCGCTATTGTACATTTATCAAGCAATAAATAGCTCTCGGGAATATTTACGATCGACGATTCATGAGGTATATACATGGGATTATAGTTAATACTCGTATGATGGTAGAATTTTGTAGGTTCTTTAATCAATTTCAGTACATTCTGTGTTTTACCAATTTTATTACTTCGGGCCACCAACCAGCTGGACACCGAAGTCTTAAAATCACGCAAAAAAAAATCGAAATCTTACACCCACTTTTTATCACTTTTCTCGACGTTTCACATGATTCTCTGTTAGTCTGGATGTCTGTTTACGCTATAACTCAAGAACCACTTATCCGATTTAAAAAAATCTTTCGCCAATCATCTTGTTTGGTTAATGGGAAGAACTGATTAGATTTTGGGGTTTGTACGTTCAAGAAACCTACCACACAAGTTGTCCCTAAAAAATATCTAAGTTTGGCCCGAAGTTTGACAATCACTGTGTGATTTCCGCCCCACTAGTTTTATGTAATTTACAATCTAAAAGAAATCCAAAATGATTAAAAAATGACATTCAACGGTGAAAGATTAACATATTTTTATTCTCAAAAAAAAACTAGGTTATTAATGCCAGTTACATAATAATACTGTCTAGAAACGACCAAATGAAGTCAGGGAAGTGTTCTAAATTTTGTCGTATCGTTGTATTGTATGAGAATGGAAGAAAGTTCTTCATTTTTACATTTTTCATTTGATCATTTCAATTCGTTCTACGTCCCCAAGCCGCTCCATCATAACTCCTCCAATTTTTTTTTCGTCAATCCCTCATTTTCATAACTAAGAAGTTACTCTTTCAAGTCAATAAATAGAAAAGAAAATGTTTGAAAATACCTTACTAAATAGTAAACTCAATAAAAATGTTGTCTCCGTATTGGCCAGAGACCAAACCTCATATTTCATGGCGTTGATCCTGTTGCGAAAAATATGGAAAAGGTGGTCTGATAAAAAAACTGCTAACTCACGTCCATATCGACGTGTCCGACGCCTGTTGAGCGTCGCTTCGGCCTGCGTCGGCGTTGTATCACGTTGGCCGCAGCCTGCGTGCTAGCCGGCGACGCATTACTCGACGACTTGCTTTCTGTACTACTCTCGCGATCCTTTTCGTCTTCGACAGCTGGCTCTGTACCACAAAACATACACCTTATATTTTATTCACGTCGGTCATCGGTTATCTTAATGATTAAAATATTGCTCGATCCGTAAAAATTGCCTTTTATTGTGTACCTTTTACTGTACTGTGATTCTTAGAGCTCATGTAAAGGCCTCATGTAAAGATACAACTCAATACAACTTAATTCAAAGTTAATGGCAGATGTTTGGTGGTGATTCCAAAGTAACATTGCCTTTAATAATGTAATTAGACGAAGTAGAGCAGACACAAAGCCTCGTCCGTTAATCAGCAGGTGTACCGGCTACCAGGTACGGTTGGCCTGTGCCACAAAGATCTCCCCTCCATTCATACACACCCATTCAGCCTGACTTGACACTCTTGGAAGACGCTCTTTTCAAATACTGAGAGCAAAAAATTAAAAACCTAAAATACATAATAAAGTTCAAACTTTTTGACTAAAATTTGTGAAAGTGAAATTCTCCATTTCATCGTAGATAATGAACTGTTTTGAGTGGAATACAGTACCGCTAACATTTACTATTAAAATAAGCAATACTCGCGGTTACTCGCTTCGTGGAATACACAAGAAACCTCAATTATATTTAGATTGAAGATACGAGTGGTTAGTTTCAAACTCACCAGTTCTGTTGTCTGTGTTTGAGAGCGCAGCTGTGTTCAAGGTGGAGCCGGTTGGTGTCCGACGGTAGGGGAGCGTCACCGTCGCTTCAGCCGCGGTTGTGGCCGGCCGTGGCAACGCCTTTCCAGCATCTTCTAGTTCAAACTGTACCCAATTTCGTACTAATAAGCAACTGACTGAATATGTGTGACCATAGAGTAAGCACCCTTCAAATCATAGGTCACCAAAATTAACAATATTGCACAGTAGATGGGTGTTGCATGTAGATTTAATTACTTCTGATTCACTAACTTCCTTTTAATATTTTCTGCATCGCAAGGATCGCAGCATTTTAATCAAAGGTATGACTACAAATGCCCTAGTGCCAATTTTTGTCAAAAAATTGACGACATATCGCTTTACGTTTCGTTAAGTATAAATAGACAGTGTGAAATGTCACAAGGGAAAAATGTAAATAAAGTTTGAATATCTCAAAGTGATAATATATATTAAGGTGTTCAATTGTTGGCTTTCAACTATAAAGTACAAACAGCGCTACATCCATGATGAATAAGTTTATAGTAATCAAAAATAGTGCTTGTGGATTCACCAGGAGTAAAAAAATTAAATCATGCATTTTATTCCGACTCCTCATCGTGCGTGGATGCAAAAATACATTGTGAAAGAATAAAGTGTGCGTAAAAGAATCCAATACATTCTATAGTCAATTAAAATAAATTATTGAATTTCGGATTACATGTTGGAACATGGAATTAAAGATGTCAATTATACAGAATGCATTTTTCAAATGGGCGTGAATGGTCAAATCCGAATCTATGCGGAATAGCGAAAAATGATTCGAGCATTTGAGCATTCGACGGGGACGAGTTCGATGAAAACTATAATTGCATCATTGTATTTTTAAATAATCAATACTCCGAGCCAGGAATCAAACCAATTGATTTTAAAAAAACACACCTGTATTATTACACCATTCCATAGTGCCGCTAACAAGGAACGAATTCTGGGAAGTAAATGTAAGGAAAGATCTATTTTTAATAAAATACTTTTTTTATTTTCCTTCCTTTTCTATTACACCTAACTGATTAAAATTGTTCAAGCCCAGCACATGAATGGCGCTCCTTGTTCATCACGGCGTTTACTCAGGTTACAAATCTGGCGATCGAAGCCGTGTTGAGAGTTATAAACCTACAAGTAGAAATGGTCTACAATCCGAACGTACAAATTTATTAAACCATTTAACTTTAATATTATTAAAAAAAAAAATTGACTCATTGTAATGTCGCAAAATGTAGCAGTCACACTACAATACTTTTATGCCTAAAGGAGTACCATAAGGTAAAACAGAAAGAATTGATAGAATAACGATTTATTAAGGCTGCCACAAACGACCAATTGCAACCTGAAGTGTACAATCGCAGGCGTGTACGTCGAAGAGTATCTGGCGATACCACATATACCCAGCGCCATGTAGCGACAACAAGTTGAACTACTTCGATACTACTACGCCTCTACCAATCCTGAATCGCGAAAGTGAAGTTCGCGCGCTTGTATACCATATATACAACATTCCAACGACAACCGTTGGGCCTCGGCCCGCCAGGCGTGGACACCTTGCCTGGTCGGCTGATTCTTCCTTTGTGTTGAAGGAAAATCACACCTCGTTCCTCCACAAGTGCAATAGGAACAATTGGTTGAAACAGCTGATGTTATGATATTATGAGTACTTAACATAATTATATTTATCAGCAGTCTGCGGTAGACCTTTTGTAGAGGAAACACTCTTTCTATCTACAACAATATTTAAAAATCATGTACTAAATCGTACGCAACAGACATGGACAAACAGATATTTAGATGCCAACGCCATAGGTATGGCGTACCATATCATAGCTAATGCTCTTATAGTGCATTTTAAGAACAATCATTATTCACGAATTTGATATTTCAGTAACTAAAATAAAATAAATTGATATAAAATATAAGAAAACGCTCAAATTCGTGAAGGGCCGCTTAACGTAGTTATGTTAACCACATGCAGTAAGCACCTGTTTTCAATAACATGCATAGTAAGCTTAGTCTTTTTTCTAGTTTAACCTTGTCATTTCGGAAATAGATAATAAAAACTGGAGGAATTTACTTTCATTTTTGTTTACAAGAATTTACACGATCATGGTGTAAGGTTCAAAACGATGTACTTAGATCTTACTATACTCTGATCAATGGTAAACTAGAAAAATATTTTTATTTATAGAAAAAAACACATACATGCAGAAATACGAAACAGTCAAACAGATAGATCTATAAACCCATACGAATCATTCCTTCTATATATTGGGATACGAGCAATATTCTAATTCTGATGTTGAGATAACATGAATTCGAATGATTTCTACGATGTTGTACTATATGGTTTCAATGAATCCATTATTGCTAATGACCGCTATCAAATCAATGACAACATGTAAAATAGCCCCAAAATCAGAACTTGACTAGTTCTCGTAGGAAGAATTTTACTTCACACGCATGCGCGCTCCCGCTCAACGAGTGATCGAACGAGATTGTCGATTGATAAATATTACTAAAAATCCCTCAAAATACTCAGTCAAGTAGATTTATCAGATATTGATACTCATGCGATATGTTTTTCCTTAATTTTTGAACGATAAAACCATTTAAGTGTGAATTTAAAAAATGTTATCTTATAAAAAGTTATATAATACTCGTCACCGATCGACAATCTCGTGAGCACAACGCGCAGTAACCACCTTATTAGTGGGATCAAGTCGCAGTCGCCAAGAAGGGCGGCGCTCGCTGTTGGCGGCGATTGTTGCCGTTGCAGTCGCAGTGGCGCACGCCAGCGCTAGGGTAACCGCGATGTCGCTTGCTGGGACCACCGCGCGCGCCTATACATTTCACCCGTTTTATGAATCTTAACTCACATTGAATCAGAACTGTGTATTAATAAATTCCAATTATTTGATTTTATTACAACCCGAACCGACTATTATATTGACAGCAAAAACTTAGCGTATTTACTTTGTACTAACTAATGTTTTATTACGGTTATATGGCGGATGTCAAGCCAATGAAAAAAAAGAAGATATATTTTACATTTTGTGAACTCCAATGTAAATCTTTCTAAGAATAAACAAACAAAAATATGAGACATAATAATTTTGATGTTGATTAGAACAAACTATATCGTTTTTCGTCCAATATAATTTTATTCATCGTAATGTAAGTAATCTATGAGTTCATGAATGTTTATTAAACATGAATATATATTAACACGAGGCGATATGTAGGTATACAACATTAAAGCAAACATTGAACCGATGAGCTTCGGTAATAAGTTATCAACTCGAAAAAATACAACAAACTCAACGTATGTACAAATTTGTTAAAACTAATAAAACTCGAATTGTTTCATGCGCTTTCTCGTATCAAATCGCCTGTAATTTACTTTAGGCTCTATGTTCTAATACTCATTTTAGATGAATCAACTCAATCAAAGCAATAGTCCAAGTCAGTAATGCCGGTATCCGTAAGTCAGTCTAACAGCATCCGACCTTATTGTCAGACCAGATTCTATGGGTATAACTAGAAGACTCTATAGAAGACATATTTTAATGATTTCAACAAAAACTGGTGCTTGCTTTTTGATTATAAATTATTACATTTAGCTATTTGACATAAATATCCTAATAAAACATAACCATAATTATTGTATTGGAGCTGCAACATGAAACTCGCTGAGTACTTTTCACCTGCGTTAACGCGATATCAAGACTTGAAGAAAAAATCACAACCCTGCTAAATCGCAATCGTATTTCATTGTTGATGTTTGAGTATCAAATATTAAAGGACTTCGTTCAGTGTCTGCACTGGATTAAGAGTCTTAAGAAAGTTATGTTCTGGTTTATTATTGTCTCAATTCTATACCCGATTCAACAAGGCTTGGCACAAAGTGTAAACAAACAAATCTGTATATAATATCAAACTTTTATTGTCAAACTGCAATGGAGGATATAATACGTACTATTTTAAAAGCACTCTGCAACACTAAATACCTAGTTACATTTACATTTTTACCTGATGTAATATCAATATAAAACAGAAAATGTTTGATATCTAAAGTTATTTATGGTGTTAACTTTATACGTCATCACTAAAATACAAAATTCAATTATTAGTAAATGTTTGGTTAAATGTCCACCAGTGAACTAGCATAGGTTGATGATGATGATGATAAAAAGTCCGAAATTATAGTCTTATTCTTAATTTTTGTTATATTCAGTATATTATTTTAGAGAGGCACGTTAAATAGAAATGACATTAAATAAATCCTTTTCGTCATTTGTTTACATTTTGAGTCAAAGTTTCGCTGACTACAGTAAAGGTTCGTAGATCTTACATGCTTTAAACAGACAGCTAAAATGATGTCCTTTATTATGTTAATTTTTATCCCTTTACCAATTAGTCACTTTTTAAAGTATTATTCTGATATTAGAAAACAAGTAACCGCTTCTAACCCCTAGTTACTCCGGTCATGTAATATCGATAGGTTAATTCTAAATTTCCATAGAATGAATAATCATATTACTCTGCACAGGTTAAATCAATCTGGTCACAATATTGCTTTAAGGTAAGTACATCAATCTATATTACACATACCGTGCCATTGTCAGAAGGAGTAGCAGGCACGGACTCATCCTTCTTCAAGCTGCCTGGGGAGGGACTTTCTGTAGTGCCATTTCCAGTTTTCTTCTTCACAAGTTGTTCAGCGGACTTGATCTCATCGAGCGTGACGCCCTGAGTGGAGCGCCTTGTTTCACGAACGCGTTTTGCGTGAGCTTTCCTTTGTGTTTCACTCTCTTCATCCCGAACAGGGGGCACAAACGACCTGAAGATATATTACCGACTTAGTTTTATTTTATACAGTTTAAATATAAAGTTTTGCATACATAAGCAGAATAAAATTCTAAAATCGCTAGTTAACTCAGTTAAACATGCAACGCCTATTTTGACATGCTGGTAAAACTAAACGCAAAATAAATTGTCCGAGCACACAACAGTCGAAGCGCAAATAATAACTGACACACAGAAAATTCGATAAGCTTGGACACGAGAATCATACTCTAGTAACTTATTGAAATCTATAGACTAGTCAGTATAGCACAGTATGTAGAACCAATGACCGTAACCCGTTGATCGGAAAAAAAGACGCGGGATTCAATAAATTTAGCCGCTTAATCTTTCATTTACTTTTGTATTGTCTTTGATTTGTGCCTGTTTATTGATGGAAATTTGATTGATTACATATTAAACAAATGCTATCTATTGGTACAGACCAATTGTGTCTTTTCGTATGATAACAGTATCAAACGAAAAGACACAATTTAACGTACTACAAGCCCTAAACAAAGTACCAATACAACAATTACATATTTACAATGTAATTTAATATTATAGCAGCATAAAATTCAATATAAAATGACAGACACAAAAATAAATAACACAAATGCCACTTAAATAAATACTAGATTCCAATCTCATGTTGCTGTCATGCTGAGCGAAGCGACACTCTTATACGTGGCTAAGCCGTTTGGTCGAGACTGTACTCCTCCGGAACCACAATACCGACCTTGACCAAATTTGCCACGGTGATAGTGTAGACACCGTTGAGTGTTTAGAGGGGTCAACTGTTCAAATACAATGTACCATTGAGGAATAATCATCGAAAAACAGTTTCATGAGCGCGCGGCCTTAGCTATGCGCGCGACCGTAGTAAGATGCCTTACTTTTCAAGTAAGAGTCCTGCTCGCTCAGCTCAATTTATTTCAGTCGCACCCTGCACTGAATTCCTAGTATAAATATTTACTTTATATTTGTACAAGTAAATAATAATTTTCGCATGTAGAGGAACATTTTATTTTGATCATGACTTCGGTGAACTCAGATGGATAACCTACATCTGGGTCGCAAGTCCCAGTCGCCGTCATGGTGTTCCTCTCTGTACCACGCTATGGACCCGGCGACCGCACGGTGAATCCATGGAGTGCTGAGAATCGGATCTCTTAAAATATTGTACAGGTATTATATGGATAAATAATTAAAACATTGTACACTTGGTTCACCTAATAAGTATTCTATGAAAACTATTTAAAATATTGTATTCATAGTTCAGAAATCGATGTATAACTATTTAAAATAATGTACCCGCAGTTCACCTTTAAAGTTTCTATGGAGACCTATATAAATAATATTATACCCGTAGTTCACCTAATAGGTATTCCATGGATAGCTTATTAAAACACTGTACATGTGGTTCACTTAATAGGTATTATATGGATAACAATTGTTGCACTAATTCAGCAAACAGGTATTCTATAGATAAATATATAAAATATTGTAACCTACTATGATAGGAAATGATAGGATAGCTTGCCTATTGCGCACATAGCCACGTCATCGCTAGCCCCGGTAAGATGGTAACCGCGGGGGATTCCACACGAAAAAAAAACCCTATGGGCTAGCTGGTGTCTGCATAGTAGAGGGTAAAACCTTTAGTAGCCATTGGAACAAATTTACGTAATTATTTCAAGCTGCCAGCAGATGCAAACACCCTACAACTTCCTCCTCCTTGCATCTGTAAGGCTCATTAAATATTTAGCTGATGTAAGGATAATTTATATCCACACATGTTGGTAAGTCCCAAAATTTAGGCTTTTATTACATATTACCCCTAAACATTTTTGTTAGCACATGAATAGTAAATTTTGTTGTTAGAATTTAGTTAAGAAACATTACCTTCATTCACTCATTATTATCAGTAGTGTTAATTAACACTTTTGAGGAAACTAACACAATGTAACACTTTAACGAAACACATAAACAATTCTCGTGTCCAAGCGTTTTTATAACATGACTATACTTGAAGAAGTTCTTGAATATGTTCCCAGGCGACAGTTTGGTGGGCGTGGTCGAAGTCGGGGTCGAATTGCTACTGTTGGGCTCTACACTCTCCGAAGCACTGTTTACATACATAACGCTGTACCTTACCATACACTAAATACATTTACCGCTACAAAGGAATAAGAGAAAAGAAGAAAACTTATTATTTTCTCAAAAACTACATACAATCTCCACTAAGATAATGTAGAATTTACGAACAAAATTATGTGTGTTATGTTTGCGGACAGAGAAGTTGATTCATAAATTATTATCCAATTCAAATGGGTCATGTAAATCAATAAATATCTGATTTTACATCTACTTAGCTTATCAACCTTTATTCTAAAACCTTCTGTACATCTCTGTATTGTACTAGGTATTTTATTTAATTCCCTATTCCTCGTCAAAGTTGACCCGTCAAGTTAGTGCGGATAAATCACCATCCCTGAATAATCATCATCATAATCTTGAGGCTTGCGCCTTGAATTACAATTTCATTCTCGGTCTCTCTAATTTCTTCTTCATTTAAATTGCAATAATTTGTTTCCCAAATTTTGTTCAACTTCTTGTGGTGATAAGTATAGAAGTAAAACTACAGTAAATTAACTTAATTATGGATGAGATTCGTTAGCTGAAATTACACAGAATTCTGCATCGAAAGGAAAATAATACATGAAGGCAGTCAATATTTAGTGATCTTACTTCTAAATGAAGGTACTAGCTACTTATACCAATTACCAACTCACGCCTATTTAATATATACTATGCTACTTACAATACATAAGAAGAACGTTATAATTGTATATATTGTTATGTATATTTATAGTATGTATTATATGATATTTACACGTGATACGTAAATCTTTTTCAATGGGTCATCAATTTAAAACCTCGTTTTATTTGGCCAAATTAAAATAATTGTTGTCAAAGATAGACACATACAGATTACTGTAAACGCAGATACACATACCTTCTGACTGTTGTAGTAGTTGTGGTGTTGGTCGGGCTTGCGTTCGGTGTGGTACTGGTGGCTCCGCTCCATGTGTTTACTTCTCTGTCTCGTCGCTCCGTGGGATTTATTCTATATAACATGTACAACCAATATTTAATATGAGGGACGTCTAAGGCAATGCTACTTCACGCTTCATTATATGTTACATAGATTTAGATAGGGTATATATGTAAATAGAATATACTACAAGAAGTTATAATACCTTCAGAAGCACAGTCTGCAATAAAAGTAGCTTATCACATACCTGAGGACTATTAAAATAGGTACATACTAAAAACCAGAACTTGGAATGAATTATAATTTTAGAATGAGGACTAAAAATTCTTAAACTTTGGTATTTATTTGTTTCAGCGAAACGTCGTCTCATGTGATTGTTATGTTAACTTTCATTGGTGACTGTGTTCTTATGTTAATACAATATTTCTGAAATTAGATAATAATGTAAATACTTAGAAGTATACTTGTTGAACCGCGTGCAACGGTTAGTCGATAATTGTCGCCATGGTGCCTATCAGGAGGTCAAAGTTACTTCTATTTCGATTATTTTAGAATAATGCTGGCGAAATTAATGTGATTGAAATACCTTTTTGACATAATTATAATATTAGACTAGCCGGTAGTGGCAATAATAACAATGATGCGCTTGATAGAATTTTCTGCTCAATTTCGTAAATATTATATTAGTTCAATAGTGTGCTATACAAATACTTAGATAAACATTAATCATAAAATAATTACATATAAGACATACAATAGCAGAGTGTGCAACATGGAACAGTTAAAGCGTAAATAGCAATATATATGGAGAATATAAAGATGAATATAAAAACATTTAGCTAAGATGAGTAGTAATTAATATGTATGATGCCAGTTTGTTCTAAGTGTTTTCATACAACCCGTATATGGAAATATTGTTTTCAAAATGGTCAAGACTAATAGTCATATTACTCGTCTCGAATGGACAACTGTTTTCATGAGCAAAGGCACTTATTTACATTCTTAGTAATGGAGCTGGCCGAGCGGCCGAGCTAGCAGTTAATTAATTTTTACCACAAAATAGTTTTTGTAGTCTAGTAGGAAATCTAGATTAAGTGTCGGGTTCCTACTCTTTGAACTTTAGCGAGTAACGGAAGCCTATAAATATATTTTTATTTAAATACATTCGATCAATCTTAGATATAATGATTCATATGTAAATTTGATATTTCGATAGGTTTAGGCACTAAATATGTTTTTCATTTTACTTCACGCCTTACCGCCAAATAGGCTCGCTTATGAAATATAATATTTTTGTTGTTACTAAGTAGAAACTAAATTTGGTATAAAAATCACAAAAACAAACCGTAGCCATACACAAAGACTTAACAAGCACCTTGTTTGTACATCGTCGTTAATTTCTGTCGCATTGTTAGTGTGTTCTTGAGTCTTTTTCCTGTCGGTGACTGACGCCGGCGGCGGCGGCGGTATCGAAGGGCACGAAGACGCCTTTATACGTGCGGTGACGTCGCGATACCGTTGGTAGAAACTACAATGCACACAAGCATGCGATATGTACCTAAACCGCCATCATTAAACCACCTGGCAAGGCACTGCCAAGCGTTGGTATGAGTATAAAAACAGTGTGTGAGGAATCTCTTGAAAGTTTACATAGTTTTCCAGTGCTTCATGAAATAGCTCAGTAAATTTTTAACAATTAAATTCATATTAGCCAATTAAACACTTATACATTGGCTAAAGCACTGAATCGAGATACCCACCCACACACTATGCTTTCTTATAATCGAGAAATTTAATGAATACGACTTTCGTAAATATATAATTTATGTTTGTTATCACATTGCTAGATATTATTATTTTTAATGAGTACCAGCACAGACAGGCACAACAATTGCGATGAAAGAAAAGAAAAGCAAGTTAACAACAGATAAGCGTTATAGATTGTCACAGCACGAGTTTGATTTATCTTAGGATATAATTTGTTAGAGATTGAAATAGTTAAAGCAACTGATAACCTTTAGGCACAGCAGACAAAAACATTGACTCCTTATAGTAATGATGAACTACAATCAATGTATCGGGTAAGGTAGTGGCATTTCGCAAAACCTTCAAAAGTCTTGGATAAAATATCAAAAAATATACTTTAAATAGATTGTGGAATTCTGAGTAAAAAATTCTCAGTTTATCCCAGAATTACCTACTAACAATTTCCTGTTTACAAAGTATTTAATTTTTGCAAAACTTTTCAGTCTTCAGTTCCTGCAGACATTATGTAAAAATACAAATTGGCACCCGGCCACATGTGATGTCTAAAATAATAATTATTTCAAAATTGCCTAGCATGAAAATAAAAACTTATTACACAAACCGTAATTTAGGTAAGTATATAACATAATGCTGATGACCAAGTACAAAATTTATTTGAATCTAAATCGAGACATATTACACTAAGCAAGACCTGTATGTTGTGTTTAATCAATCACATCAATCACAGTTTAAGTTCAATGTCAGTTAATGTTTTTTATTGTAATTAATGCATCATTGTTGTACGGTTGTTTGCCTATGAATTTAATAATATCATTCGCTACTCCTCAAACCTTTTCATTTGATATTCACATTAAAACGAATTTGGTAAAAAATACATCACCCGCCATCATGTCACAATGGCCGGTTTAAAAATATTGATGAACCGGTGCAAAACAACTCAATCAGATATCAAGTAATGTATCTAATTCAGCTTGTAAGATTTGACCCAGACCACGTTAGGTTCAACAAAAGCTTTTGAAAATATAAGAAGAACCGATGTACAGGTTTTATTTAGACGTGTGGTGGTGTGTAAAGTTATGACGGTGTAAACAATAGTATTAAATAATGATATAATTATTCTTTATTGTATCATTCATCCTTGTTTATAGATTTTTGCAGCTAGTAATTTTTAACTTCTGGTCTACTTCTATATAATATTCTATATTCAATGCAACTGTAATTAAGTTCTCTGACTATATTTCGTTTTGTTATAATTGAAATTAATCTTAAATCTAGCTAGTATTTTGGCAATCATATCTCATATCTGCCGCGCAGACGATTTATATAATATAATATAATGTCTCTGGAATTAAATGGGTTATAATAACTCGTTACATATTTTCAACGAAAATATCATTATTTAGATTTTGACTAATAATTCTCACAAATCATACTACATTTCTTTTTGTGTACCTTAAAAAATGTCTATTATAAAATGCGTCCAATTGTGTGACCATTGGGCGAACTACCGCTCATAGCTTACAGTTTTGAATTTATCATACCTCTTATCGTTCTCGAAGCTGTGTGTCCTCCTCAAAATGGTATCGTTGTCAACTGCATTATTATTATTCGCCGGTTTGTTGTGTTCTCCTGAAATTGCAATATATTTATGTTACTTTACACTTATCTATTAAAATTCAAATACATTTCTAGAATATAACTATATATTTCATAAGGCACTGGTTATTAGTTTCCCAATTGCTAAACTAACAGTGTCAGAAAGCCTTTATTTATTTATTATACACCAGAAATACTTAAGATAAACAGAAGTTATAATATAGGTTAAAATTATCTAGTACACAAGCAAAGTAGCATCTGTAGCCGAACTAGGACAAGCCTGTATCTCGGCTCACAGCGCCCATCCCCTCCGAAAAAGCTACAGTCTGGTAAATAGCCGTAGCCAAAAGTTAATCAAAACAATCGATCAAGAAGTATTCATTCATTCAATTTGTAGTGGCAAGTCTTATGGCAAGGAGATTTATACAATTTTATCTACATGGTTAGTTTATTATATTGAAATTATGTATGATTCAAGAAACCTTGTTAGAGGAATAAATGAACATTCATCAGATTTGTAAGTGAAATGATCAAAACGTGTAATTGAGATATTTCAAGACATTTTCTAGAACCCTTTAGGTTTATTTGCTAGCGTATTTGATACATAATGCCCGATAAACAGCAAAAGCCTTACCTCCTATTACGTGGGACCGAAAAACATTAGTTGAACACATATGTTTATTCACTTCTACCTTTTAGGTTTTAGGTTAACAAACGTGACTATATGTATGTATTTCATACAAAATATTCATTGCAATATACACCTATTTGCAGACATACAAAATATTTTTGCTATTTCAGCTCTGTAGATAACACAACAATATATATACTGTTGTTGTTCTCAAAAAAAAAACTAATTGTTAAAAATAATTCTATAGTCCTGCATCTCTACGACAGGATTCATGCAAGCGCGATGACCAAATTGAAAAGCTATAACTTGTATCTGCTTGACCAGAAACTAAACGACCCGACCATCTTTAACATCTTTAGATGGATATACTTACTACTAGCAGTCTCAGCTTGTCTGTTCCTGAACGAAGCTGAGCGACGCCATGACGGTGCGTCTTCAGCGTTATTTTCTGGTTCTGTTGACTCAGGTGAGGGTGGTCTTCCTTTAGGGGGCTTTCCTTCTGTCTTAATAATCTCGGGCGATGCAGGCGGCTTGTCTGTCACGTGAATGAGTGATAACATGAACGTGTTTGGACAATATATTTGAATTTAGAATAGTAGAAAGAAATATAAACCTCTATTGTTTATCGCAAGGTGTGCTCAAATTTAATAAATTCACGCAAGTCAGAATTTGAGGCCTTTGAAAGGTATAAGCATATGTTGTCCAAAGTTTGATGCAATATGATTGTTAACAACCCTGGCCAGTCATCAGGCTGAGTAGATAACACTGAGTAGATTACAAGGTTCTTAGTATACAACTAATGGTCTGATTACATGCAACCTAACTGTTAGTTGATTTCTCTGTCGATTAACACAATTAGCTATATAAGGTTAATCTGTTCCGGTCACCATTAGCTTTCATGGTATAAAAGCACAAATTATACTTGAACTACTTTTGTATTTCAGTTACATATAATCAAACTAGTTGAGGTCAAATCTCCGATTCTACTTAACCAATAGCAATCAAACATACGGCAGATTTTAAGTCTGACTAAGACCTTTCTAATGTAAAAAACCGCATCAAAATACGTTCAGTAGTTTTTGCGTCCATCGCGAACTAACAGATACGCAGACAAGAATTCCAAAAAAAAATATTGTTGGGTTCAGAATCGTTCATTTAACAAAACCCAATATCTTCCATGCACAGACACAACTAATTTACAATATTATAATAGTATAGATTTTATAATAATATTCTAGGGCATCGCTACACAGCATTAGCTAGATCCAAAGTAAGCATAGCTGAACTAGCTTATAATATGGGTTCTAGAATGTGGATAAACGTACTTACATTTTTACGTAAATACATACTTAAACACTCAGACCAATGCAAATATACCTATTAATGTATACAAATATTTGCATGGAGTGGGACTTCGACCTCCGACTAAGCAGTCCAACATATCTGCTACACCACCCAGGACGTGATACCACATCATCATCATCAACTTATGCTAGTCCACTGCTGCACATAGGTATCCCCCAATGAGCGCCATAGCGCCCTGTCTTTATGTAACGATGCTAGTTATTTTCTTCACTAGAATATAGTAAGTTTTCTGTTGTAATAGATATAGAATAGTTTTTTTCTAGGCCCATAGAATTACATTTTTATGTGTCAGTTGCAAACAGGTGTCTTAATGACCTGAAAAACCTCATTGAAGATAGTTTATCTATCTATAGTTTAAAATACTAACGTACGAAAATATACTGATGCAGCTTTTCGTTTCTAGTTTACAAACAAGTGAAATATTCATGTAAAATCACCTGTTATCTTACCGTTGACGACTTTCTCAGGTTGTTGCGGTGTGATTTCGATGTCAACCCGCTTCGCGTCATGCTGCGGCGGGCTGCGCTTGCGTTTGTTGATGTTGTTGTTATTGTAACGACGCTGTTGTTGCATGGCGTCTGAGAGCCATTGAGAAATACCTGGATCCACCAAGTCTATACAAGTTTGGCCCTAAAACAGAACAATCTATATTTTATTCATAAAATCTCATCAGCATTTCTGTCTGTAGTGTCCAACTGAAAGGATTCATTAGGATCTTTTCATTCATTTTGTAGATTATTTTATAGCAATTTTAGTTACTATAATCCGCACGCTGAATGATGATCCCTATGACAGTCCGTTAGCGCTTAACATTGTACTGACGTCCTATCACATCAAATCCTTTAGAGGTCCATTAAAAAGTCGAAAAAATCATAATTGTGTACAATTGTAAATTATAAAAATGAATATTAAGAAATTATTACGTAATGTTCGGAAATAATAGAAAAAAACTCAATGCAAATGTACATGGTACGTGCTGCAAAAGTTACGTCGTCAAGCTGTTATCGACTAAGAAGGGACACATCGATAAACAAAATAACGATAATTTGTTGGAAAAATAAAACAAATGCTTTGAGTTTGTATTTTATTTATATCAATCTGAATCTGATACAGGGTCAATCGGATCTTCAAAATCTGAGTCTGAACTGCAGCTATCCGTGACGTTTATTATTAACGGTTGGTCAATGATATTGTCGTATTGTACATCTCGATCCCAGTCTTGTAAGCAAATTTTCTTCGTTCTTTCGACCACTTTTCGCCAATCGTCAGCTGTCACTTGAGCGCAAGCTTCTTCCAATAAAACCATCATTTTATTTGCCGTGAATGGCGGAGTTGTGTTATGCCTAGCTGCATGACCTGAAAATATTTGTACATTTAGTAATTATTTTTAGAAATATATGTGCATATACATAATATTATATAAATAAAAAATATAGATACCTTTGATCTGCGCCCATATCAACTCGATTGCATTATATTGGCAGTGATAGGGCGGTAACCGAATTACCGTGTGTCCATTTGATTTGGCCAATTCATCCAAAAAATATGATGCGTCTGTTGTTTGTGAAAGTTCAACAGTCTAACCAACTCTTTTTTTAACATCTGACTGTCAGTTTCCACACCATTGCGTTGTAACCACTCTATAATTTCAGCTTTTTTGTTATTGCTGCTGGGGGGTTTGTTAATTTGAACTGAGTGATATGAAGCATTGTCCATTAAAATATAGTGAGGCTCATTCAAATTTTCTAATAGTTTTATAAACCATGTCTTAAAGTTTTCGAAATTCATTTCCTCGTGGTACTCCGTTGTTTTCACTGACTTAAAAGCCCACAGGCAATTCGGCACAAAACCTGTAGCTGTGCCAGCGTGGCAAATGATTAAGCGCTGGCCCTTTCCTTCAGGAGTTTTTGTGCTGGATTTGGCTGTGTCATCCGTCCATGCCTTACCTACAGTATGATTGGCGTTCAGCTATGTCTCATCAAGGTATACTACCTTCTCCCAGTTATCAATTTGTTTGATTTTGCGAAGAAAATCGCATCGTAGTAAAGCTATGTCAGTACGCTCCATTAATATTTTTCTCTTGTCACATTTTTTTATAGCGGAATCCACATTTTTTCAAAACAATTCTAAGAGAAGTAGCACCGCCTTTGAAGAGTTCTGCAGCTTTTAATGAAGATAATAACTTCTGGCAGGTCGGTAGTTCACCTCGTAGGTAGTAACCATAAATATGATTGCGTATAGCATCAAAATCAAAATCATCAGGTTCTGTTATATGACATAACCTTTTCTTTTTCTTCTTTGGTGTTAATAGTTTATTGTCCTCCATGGACGACTCCCCAAATTTTTCCTTTGTTATTCGAGAAACAGTAGCCTTTCCGATTCCTAGAGCATCGGCTACACGATCGCGAACATTGTCAAGCGGTAACAAGGGTCCGCCATTTTGTTGTTCACGAGCAAAATAGTCTCGCAAACGAACTACAAACTCGCGAACTTCACTGTTGAGAACAGTTTTCCGCTGTCTTTTCGGCATTTTGCAAAACCGAAAATAAACAAACAGGTAACAGAAAATCAACAAATAACACAAAACAGCGAAAACAGAAACAAAACTCAGCTAACAAAGAAAGACGTGGCGCATACAAGGCGTTAGAGCACTCGTATGACGCGATGTGATGCGGTGTGACAAGAAGACAAAACAGACTGACAAGACATGACATGACTGAATTAAAAAAATACGGTAGGTCTATGGCCTCCTTTTAGATACTTTTCCATGTAATCCATAATTGCCAGCTAATTATGAATTCTTTAAAATTCAATTCAAAAAGAATTTTAAATTCTTTAAATTATGCAATTTGAATAAAAATTAAAGTATAGTAAAATAAAATATAATAAGGCTGTTACTTTTTATCTAGTGTTTTATGTCCATCAATGCGCGTAGTCTTTTTTTCAAAATAAATAATAATTGCTTATTATGTTGAATGACCTGGCTGAATGACATGACATTTGCCTGAAAAAACAGTATTTTATCGAAATTGTTTCGCATAACTAATACAACTGTCAGTTGAAACGTCATAGGGATCATCATTCGGCGTGCGGAGTATAAACCTGTAATAAAAATCGATTTATATATAAAACATTATATTTTGTCAGACTCGAACCGACCAAAACCTTACACTGGCTCTGGTCTTAAATACGAGGGTGCAAAGAGACATTAAGGAAATAAATTCAGCTGATAAGGTAACCAACATAACTTGATTCTATCACCATTTGTCAGCGCTGTCTCCGGCAGTCTGAACCACTACGTTAGAGTACCATTTAATTAAATCTTTATTTATCTATTTATATACTTTAGATTTGGGGTAGAGATCTGATATAGAAATTATTTTCTTCAGTATAATTAGTTGTAACAAATACTTACAGAATAATTCTTGATTAGGGGATCGGCGCCATATTTGAGCAAGAGTGCGGCTGCTTCCTTTTGACCCCAGAGCGCGGCTGCGTGTAGTGGCGTCCACCCTTCGTAGTCCATACAATCCGGATCAGCATTACATTCTTCTAATAGGGTTTTTGCCACCTGTCAATCATAAACAAATTTGTATTAATGTCAGTGTTCGCACAGCACATCGTGATTTTATACTAAGAACAGAGAAACTGAAGAATACATTAATATACCAGCTGTTGCCCGTTGCTTCACGCACGTGGAATTCCGATCCCGTTCCCACTACCCATGGGACCCTATTCCACCACCACAACCTATATAAGATCCACAAATCCACCATACATCATTTGGATATATCTTTAAAAGGTACACCTTAGGGGGATGCGACTGGTTGGATCACCTCCAAGTTTGGTGCACCCTGGGCAACGTGGGCGATGACGCATCATTGGTTGCTCCTCTGCTGGAGTAGCTGGCGTCAACGTCAACGGCCAAGAGTCTGACCAACCGGCCCTTTTCAGGGCCAGTTGACCCCATTGCACGAGGGGGTCGGGGCATGGCGGGCCTGCAAGGCCCGCGGGGGTTGGGGCCGCTCCAGGTACCCCTCTGCTGTTATCAGAGGGGACACTGCGAATGGCCCAGGGTCAGTGGGAGTGCGAGGGATATGCTCTATGGGTAACCTTACACCCCGGCGTCTGTAGACCCGAGACGGCGTGCGGTTTAAGTCGGTTCAAGCCCGACATAACCGCCCCCGCTGGCCGGCGGGGGGTATCCGAAGGGATTTCCGCAAAAAAAAAAAGGGTACACCCTAGGGTAGCGTTTTTGTTGAAAGCACCCAGACGGCTTATTTTTTACCGACACCAACAAATATAATTATATTTTAGCCATATTATACAAAAACTTGATAAACTAAACCATTGGTGAAAACAGCATGAAAATCGGTGCAGTAGTTTTTGAGTTTATCGCGGACAGACAGACAGACGCGGCGGAGGACTTTGTTTTACAATATTATGCAATGACACGGCAAGTGGTGGACTTATATGTTTATTAACAGACAAGACATTTTTGTGGAGTCGTAACGAAACAAGAATAATTGCAACGAACTATTACGTCAACCGTGCGCGATTTCAGCACGACACGAACGCGAATTGACTGCGCTGGGAGGTCGCTACGAGGTCGCTACTAAACGTATTTGATATGAAATGAGTGAGAACAAGGGGCGTATGTGGCCTCACAAAGATCTTCGGGCTCCAAGTCAACTTCACCTGCAAACCGGTACACCTGCTGATTGACGGAGGAGGCCCAGACACAGGCTATCCTCTCAAGGTGGTGTGGGTACAACGCCAGTCGCTCCCGTAAAAATCAAATCTTGGAAACGAGGAGTACCTCTCAGTTGCTCTAAAGTACAACCGGGATCTTGGTGCTTGGATAATGTTGATGAGTGAGGACAATGGTAACGTCTACTAGTAGTGGATAGGACACATGCCGATTATTATTTATAGCTATTGTGGCGAGTAAGATAAATATTCTACGATATTCTACACAGCGTTATCTAGACCCAAAGTTCTAGAATGCGGATAAACATACTTGGATACAGAAACACTCTGAAATATTTGCGCCGACCGCAAATATTTGTGAGCTCCACGCCACCTCTGTACCAAATTTCATCAAAATCGGTTCAATGGTTTAGGCGTTAAAGCGTAACAGACAGACAGAGAGACAAAGTTATTTTCGCATTTATAATATTAGAATGGATTAACAGGATGTTTTTATTTTACACTATCAAAATATTAAAGTAAGAATGGGGGAAACGGTGTGACGCTTGTAAATTGTCGAAGTTCCCTTTATTACAAATGGAATTATTTGTTCAAGCAGGCATCATTCCACACTTTAACAAGTGTAATTATTCTTTATCTTCTTCGAATTTTTATTCTTTAATTCAATATGTACCTGCCTAATCCACTCAGACCTAGAGTCAACATAACGGGGTTATTATTCTGAAAATGTCTAAAAATGGATGGCTGTCAGAACTGCATGGAAGAAGAATTCGTCTGGCTTTTATAACGTACCTATTTATTGCTAAGTACATCGAACATAGAATTTCTAGTCAAGTAAGTCCATAAAATTAGTAACGTCTTCAAAAAAGGGCAGGGCAGAAGCATCAGAAATCTGCAACCTTTTATGGAAGTTTTAATGTCAGTGGGGGGGGGGGGGACGCACGTAAGGTACATAAGAATATAAGCCGTTGGCCCGGCCTACTCCGGAGTAAGTAAATTGTAGTATATGGGTACCATCACCATCCACATTGGAGCCCAGGGTTCGCTCTCTAACGTTTTCTACCCCTGATATGGCTTATCTTGGCTTTTACGGTAGCGACTGCCGTCTGGGTCCGTTTTAACCTCGAAAGGCCACGCCTTAGTCTTGTCTTTTGATCAGTAGGTGTACCGGCTAGCAAGTGTGGTTGACTTGGGGCCCGAAGATATTGGTGGGGCCGCCGTAGTATATGGTGTTTCATGTACAAACCAAGAAATATACGAATTTTAAAATACCTTTTGACTACATGAAGATATGACAATTGGAGCTTCCCTAAAACAAGGTGATTATGAAAATTAATGAACACGGGTACATTAGAAACTTGCCTAGTACCTTAGATAATTTCTACAGTCAAAATAATCTAAACAGTGCATTTTGACAAAAAACATAGACACATAACGTAAATCTTGCAGCTTTGATTCAAACGAGAATGAAACAATTCAAATATTAGAAGTTATTAGTTGAACAATTTTTTAATGAGTAATAATGTATAATATTGAGTTGAAGGAATGTAATGCAATTTATTTCAGTTAAAATTTCTAGCGGGTCACTTGGACGTAATTACCTAGTGACAAACTAACCCGCACTTTTTCTATTTCCAGGGTCTTCGCACCGGGCTTCGCACCATCATGGCGGTAGCGAGGCACACCAGCGGAGACCCTGGCACGCCGGCAACACCACTAGACCCGTGTCCACTAGCTAAGTGCATACTACCATCTTTGCACAACGGACCGAACAACGCCACGGCAGAATACTTATTACGAATCTATTCCCTGAGGTTCATTTACTCAAATACCTAATATAAATTTATGTAACATTCTCTAACACCGATTATAATGACATAATATATTGTAATCAACTTTTTATTTATCTCTGCTCGCCCTAGCCGGTAGTTAGTCTCAATTACATTAATTATTTAATTAAATTTTACAGTGCATGTCACCTTAAATTTTTGTAAACTTCATTAAATTCCTCCCATAACACGTTCACCGTTACAAATTAATTTAAAATATAACGGGATTCTTTATTTTTGCGAGACTAGGAGGTTACGTTCTACTATTTTCATTTTGGAATTTTCATGTTGTTACATTTAAATCATTACGGTGGTAACGAGTGTTCTTATGATTCGAAGTATAGCTCAACTCATTCCAAATCCATTCGTATACGATACACACTCAATTTCATACGTTAACATTATGAAAATAAGGTCTAAAGCGGCGCGCACCTAAAACCCCGCCGGCGTCTTAAGGAGCCGGTGGGGTTTGACGGAGGCAAATCTACTGTAATCGGTTATTCTCACAATCGATTTGTAGACACAACCCTACACACTGCACTTCTTAGATTATTTCAACTGTAATGTTATATGCCAATTTACTCACGTCGATATATCCTTTAGCTGCCGCAACATGCAGCGGTGTCCCACCGTTCATGTCTCTGACTTCCACGTAGCCATTTGCTGCCCAGTTCCTGGCGTCGCTCAACAAAGTGTCAACTTCAGCGTTACGAGATTTTTCACAGTCCACTCCTGTAAATTCATCGAATAATAATTAAAGAAAATACATACACCTAATTATGCAACTATTCTAGAAATGGTCAGTAGAGGTTTTGGGCATGTAAGGACTGTTGCAAATCATATTATATGTTTCATCATTTTCTAAGTGCAAAAGCAACAAAACAAAAGCACAGTACCATACTTATGTGGACATTTTCACTTCTTTTAATAAGTAAGGGATTTTCGCACGAAAAAAAATATGTATTAATTTAGAGCTATGCGGATGGTGGATTTAGAGTAGGCTAGATACGAGGGTGTGTTTTCAAGTTCGCGGAATGGCGGAGAAGTAGGGTGGTGGGGACGCTCGTTTTGATCCTGACGTGTTCAGTGACTAATCATTTGCATATGTACCGAGTAATATCAAAATGAGGTCATTACTTTTTGGACTAACGTCGATCAAGCAACTCAATCCTGAAGAAATTATGAAGTACGGAAAAAAATGAGTTCCGCACCGTTTAAAGTTTCTAACCAATTAAGGAAAAGTGTTCAAAGTATACTGGACCAGATGTCATCCGTTCGCGGTCTGTGGAGGTCTCCCCTCCAAATATCATCGAAAATATCGAAAAAAACAATAACGCGAAAGATGTTTATATAACTAGAGAATACTACGCTTCTATTTCAAAACAGTTAAAAGGGGCTATCAGGAAGAAAAGAAGAGATAAATTAGCCCAAAGGTGTCTTGCTTTTGCGCGACAATGCTCCTGTGCACAAGAGTCGAGTTTCGACGCCTGCTTTGCATAAAGTGGGCTCCGATAGCATTGATCACCCACCTTACAGTATAGGCTAGTCTCCCAGCGACTATTATCTCTTTCCTAATCTGAAAAAAGAGCTACGCGGAAAGAAATTTTCTGCCGACGGAGAAGTGATGATGCAGATGCATTTTCAGCGAATTTTTCAGAGAAGGATAAATCGTTTATTTAGGAGGTTATTCACTAGTTCATTTATAGATCTGAGAAATGTATTGGGGTTGTAGGTAGGTAAATATATAGTCATAGAAAAGTAATTTTATAATATCACTTCATCCCCTTCAATTCCATTCCGCAAACTTTAAACCGCAACCTCGTATGCGATCCTTCCGTACCAGCATGTCAGCGAACTTCAGTCGACGTTGAGCCTAGCCGGTTGATAGTCAACATAACAATGCCGAAATGTGCCATCTGATGCGTTGCAATAAACATTTAAAGTTTTTCGGTGAGTATTATTGCTAGTGCTGTGCCGTCATCGGTGGCGAAAATATGACACGCCCGGTTCTCATACTATTTACCGCACACACGTTATATGGCCTACTCCTAAATCTGGTAAGGATACTATCCCTCAAGTGACACTGTATTCACACATTGATTCCGTTCATAGATTGTAATGAGGTAGCGCCGCTAGCGCTGTAACTATTGATCCGCAATCACCAATGTTCATGATTATTATATTACCTTTGATTTACGTTCATTTCTTATAAATAATATTACTTATAATTAGTATTCGACCGAAACTGGTTTTTCAGCTGAAACCGAAACCACAGATTAATAAATAGTTACTAACGTAACAGATACATCACTCCCATAATATCTAGTCTATATTCACCTACAAAATTTTAATAATAATACCTGCTGCACAGAACGAGAAGAATTGTACCTTAATCACGCGTCATAGAGTCGAGACTGTGTTGCCCGCCGTGCGAGTGACGTCATCGTAAGAATGTGCTAGGGTTGTGCCTATGGTGATTATTGTAATAAAACGAATGTTACGAATCAACCATGTTTTTTATTTGTCAATCGAATATGTTTTAGTTTTATATAATGCATTATATTTTTTTTTCCTTTCCGGAATTCTCTGTTATTAAATTCTAAAGTCGAAAATATCCGAAATCGCGTAAATAATTTTAACAAATAATCATTAAGAAAACAGGAGCAAAGCGACGGAAAATCAACGGTTTTTAACATTTGTAATACGGTGCTACCAGGCCGATTCATTATGACATTATAGCGCAACATAAATACATTATTTACTATGTCACGGTTCAAGGTATACTAATTATCACGGTTCATGAAAAACAGCCTGGTGACAGATAGATGGACGGACGGACGGACAGACAGACAGACAGATGGACAGTGAAGTCTTAGTAATAGGGTTCTGTATTTCCCCTTTTGGGTACTGAGCCCTAAAAAAGAATAATTATATGTATGGATAGGTCATCAAAAAAGATATTGAGGTTCCTAATATCATTTTTTTTCTAAACTGAATAGTTTGCGCGAGAAACCCTTCCAAAGTGGTAAAAAGGGTCCCCCCCCCCCAACTCTAACTTCTATAATAAGAGAATGATAGAACAAAAAATATATAGGTATATATGTTGTACATTACCATGCAAACTTCTACCGAAAATTGGTTTGAACGAGATCTAGTAAGTAATTTTTTTTAATACGCCATAAATCGTAAAAATAAAAATATTATGTTACTTGCTGCTACGGAACCCTTCATGAGCGAGTCCGACTCGTACTTGGCCGCGTTTTTTGTTAGCCAAACATAACGTAATCCCGGTGCACGAAAAACAAAAAGAAATGTAAGTAAATGAAACCCAAATTAAAAATGCATTTTGTTATTATTAAAATCGTGCATACCATTTGCATACCTACTATAATCTGGACGCCTCGATAATTCAGAAGGGGTATTCTTTTTCCTATCCGGATTAGGGATAGGAAAAAGACTGTATACTGTATACAGCTTTCTCATAAGATTTTTTCAAATTTTAATGCATTTAGATTAACTACGTGGGACACTCAGAAAGTTTTGCGAAAATTAAAAAAAAGTGTTCTATAGGTAAATATTTTTTTATTAAATCTTTTCAAAGTACTCTTCACCAGCCTCTATACAAAGTTTCATGCGTTTGAACCAGTTTTCAAAACACTTTTTCCAATCCGCCGCAGATACCTCGTTTACAGCCTGCTCAAACGTTGACAGCGCATCTTCCGGCGACGAAAATTGTATCCCTTTGAGCTGATTTTTTATTTTCGGGAATAAAAAGAAGTCGCACGGTGCAAGGTCAGGGCTGTAAGGAGGGTGACCTAGGAGTTTAACCGGAGTGCTGTCCAGGAAGTCCCTCGTTTTAAGCGCGGTGTGTGCGGGCGCGTTGTCATGGTGGAGTAGTATCCCGCGGAGCCCTGTGTTTGGTCGCTTGTAGCTCACTACAGAGAAAACTTCTGCCAAGCATTTGGTAGTGTACCATTCAGCGTTGATGCTTCTTTGATTTCGTAAAGGAATTAATAACAAGTAGCCAGACAAATTGAAAAAACTCGCGGTCAAAATCTTCCCTCCGCTTCTAGATCGCTTCACTTTGGTAGGTGTTGATTCGTTTTGAAACACCCAAACCGTCGACTGGCGTTTTGTTTCTGGATCATACTGATAAATCCACGACTCATCACCTGTAATGATGTCATAAACACGCCGAGACGCGCCTGCTTCAAACTTGTTTATCATATCACGACACCATTCCACCCGGGCCTGCTTCTGAGCATCGGTGAGATTGTGCGGCACCCAGCGTGAAACTATCCTTCTCACACGAAGATGCACGTGTAGAATCTCGTGAAGGCTTCCCGATCCAATCTGAAGAATGTGCTGAATCTCTTGATATGTGACTCGTCTATTATCTTGGATTAAATTTTTCACTGCTAGCACGTTTTCTTCCGTAACAGCCGTCAAAGGGCGACCACTTCTTTCTTCATCCTCCAAAGTAAGTCGACCGCGCTTAAATTCGTTATACCAACGATACACGGTCGCCTTGGAAGGGCCTTCATCCATGAATGCCATTTGAAGTCTATCGTAGGATTCGTCTGGTTTCAGGCGACACTTGAAATCGTAGAAAATCATAGCGCGAAAATGTTCCCGACGCAGATCCATTTTTCAATGAGACACAATAATTGAAATTATCTTGCAAAAAATGCAGAGAGAAATTTTGAAATTGGAACGTACTTATTTTTACTCATAAATAATCATATTTTAGAAATAGATTATAACTGACCAGTCTCTCATATATAAAAACTTTTTTTCGCAATACTTTCTGAGTGGCCTGGTATTTTGTCAGTTTGTTAAACCATTGGTATAAAATACGAAATAATTTACAGTAGATATACCTATATATAGACTTTCATATTTTAGTTATCGGGATATTTACCATGTTGTATTGTTTTGAAGCTGTCTCAATGCCTAATATACAAAATGGTAAATATCCCGATAACTTTAATACGAATGTGAATGACCATGCTAGTTTAAATACCTATATATAGACGCTTATTCCTACCCATAGCTAAAATATCAAAGAAATCTAAAATTAACCGACATTACCTATTGCGTAAGTACTAGGTAACTATACTGTAGTTACCTAGAAATACCTATAAAACAACACTTTTATAATAACTGACTCAAAAAACTCCTTTAATTTACGATGTACATACCTGCTTATTACCTACTTATGTTTAAAGAAATAAATGGTGACAACATTCATATAGATAAGATTTAAAATAGGTGTTCTTCGTCTCTCGGCAATGAAAAGAAACGACAAATTTTCCTGTTTTTTGACTTTTACAATAATCCACTGCACAATAATTACGTGGTTTCTGCATTTCGAAGCGTAAGCGCGGGAAACGTACAGTGCGGTCCGATGTGAGCGCTCAGGCGGGCGTTCGGCAGCCCTCTGCCTGTTTGTATCGTCGACGATACGCGAGCGCTAGGTATATAACGCGCGACCTTGAGCGAGTGACGGAGGCCTGCCGAAACCGATCTTTCGGCTCAGCTTTCAGTTTCGGCCGAAACCGAAACTCTCACAACTTATTTAAAATTTCTATTATTTACTGAAATCTAGTGTATTTTTTGACATTTATTTGCTACTGACTGATAGCAAAATGATGTTAATAAATTTCAAGAACAACAAATAAAGTATGTAACCCATATATAATCATTTATTTTTAAATATCAGGTAAAACGTTCAAATTATTATGAACTATCATCCCCTGCTTTCCTATCACAGGTTCTACCACAGGTAGAAATTTCAAAAACGGTCTATGGTTTATTTATTATCAAGATATCAAATGCCTTTAACAATACAAAATTTCATGGAGATATTTTCGAAAATGACGAAGTTTCATACAACTTGCATCCCCCATTTGTACCCCTCCAAGCCTTTTTAGCGATAAAAGGTAGCCTATGTCCTTTCCCAAACTAGTCCATCTCTGTTCAAAATTTCATCAAATCGGTTCAGTGGTTTAGGCGTGAAAGCGTAACAGACAGAGTTACTTTCGTATTTATAATATTAGTATGGATACTTATTAATTGTCAATATTAATAATACTAACCTTTCTCATCAATTACTTTCTGTAATAGGTCCGCCATAGCATCGCTCTCAGCGATGTCGACAGGCAGCTCACCATCATAGTTTACTGCAGCCACGTCACCACCGTTCTCCAAGAGATACCTGTAAAACAGAATAGTATGTTTAGTAGATAAAAAGATCGATAAAAAAAAACGTTATTATTTTGTCACTGCCCACATATGATTCGTTGGTAATTAAAAAAATTATAATATTCATTAATTAATTCAGAATCACGATATCCTGTTCATCTTTACTAATCATAAGGAGTATGAGAGAGAGAGAGAGAGAGAGAGAGATTTGATTGTTTGTATTGAATAGGATCCGGAGCTACTGGACCGATTTCAAAAATTATTTCACCATTAGAATGCTACATTATCCCTGAGTAGCATAGGCTACTTTTATCCCGATATTCCCACGGGATCAGGACTTGAGCTGGTAAAACCGCGCGATGATGTCAGTATAAAATGGTTTTATATGTAATTAAATAATATTACAACCTCTTCACATTATTCAATTTCATAAATAGCCGTTCGTTTATTTTACTAATGAATATTCTGATTGTAAATCTGAAGCAGCAAATAAAAACAATTTCTTTCAAATTTCAACGCTCCAATTCAAAGTAGAATCTTGTCTAGTTAGTTAGAGTTAGTGTCTAGTAGTGTATTCCTCAACGAAATAACTTTCAATAAATAGATGAAAAACGGTTTTGTTAATAATAAACGTATGTAAGTAAGGAATAGAAGTCACAGATCATAATAAGAAATCCTTAGCATAACTAATGACGGACAGTCCGTACATAATACATGCGTATTCTTCGTCCTGTATATAAAGTACGATAAAAACGATAAAGCAATAATTATACGTTATCGATATTTAGTGTTACGTATTTCTGATTCATTCATACGCTTGTATGTATGAATGACACTTCTACGCTTATTTGTCTACCAGAAGTAACAATACTAAATAAATAAATACTTTATTCGGAAAAATAACAGGAAGTTGTGGTCTTTCCCTAAAGAGAAGAACTATATCCGTCTTATTACAAAATACGGACTAACTGTCACTCCAAGTTTAAATCGTCTTTGGATCAAGGTCTAAATAAACTCGTATTACAAAAGGCGCTTTACTTGTAATTCATAGATGATCTTTGGTCTGTCTATAGATAAACCTGCGTGACCACTTTTTTCCTTGCGGAAATCCCTAACTGGCTAATAACATAGGAACTAGTTGAAAAGCGCCAGGTAATTGTGCCTGGCATTATGCCACTTGCTCCTTTGTTGATGCAATGCGGACAATTTTTAAACCTATTTTACTTTTGTGCCTGTTATTATGCGTGTTGCACTAAAACAAAACGATTTTTCTTTCTTTCGGAGACAACCTAATTAAAAAGACAGAATGATATACAGATAGAAAAAGTAAAAAAAATGTTTTTTGGTAAGTATAAGTATTGTGTATACATTCATATGCATTCATTGAAAACTTCTATGTTATTTTAACGTTACAAACAGACACTATAATTTTATTTATTTGTTTAGATATAGATAAAGACATAGAAAATCGGTTGGTTTGCAGAGAAATGGTTGGTTTAAGAAAATGTAAAAATCTCAGTGGTAGGTAAGTAGGTACGTTCACGACACTCAAACTAAATAAAACAGGCCAATTAAAAAATACTTTAGATTACTTAATTGTATTTACTTTTATATTTTTTATAGTTTACTTCCCCTTATTTTAAAATCCACAATTGGAGAAACAAATCATGATAGATTATTAATTGTTTACAGCACGAATTCATAGAATACGTGAGTGTGTAATACACCTCTGCCTACCCCTTCAGGGATACAGGCGTGAAGTTATGTTATTCATAGAATAATAGGGAAATATATTTCAAGCTGACATCCCTTAAGATGCACACAATGACAGTATAAAGACAATCCATACATTATACAATAAAGTTTACGGGAATTAACGCGATTCTGTATGTATAGGTATACATACATACTTCTCGTGGCAGCCATCGCGGTGGGAGTCCCCTCGCTCGGCAGCATGATTGCGGCAATGGTGCGGAGCGCGAGCGCGTGGGCCGCCGCCACCTCCTTCTGCGAGCATGTAATGCTCGCGAAGGAGATGGCGGAGCGCGCCCGGGAGAGATTTAGAACTCTCCCGGCCCGCCGAGCCCGCATCTTGCTTCCGCGCGTCGCAGGTGACTCAGGCGCCGGAGGTCACTTAACGAACTCCGTCCTCCATGAGCGCAAGCCTGGGGGTGGCAGGTGAGGCCTGTCTCCCCAGCAGAAGCAGGCCGGGACATACGACTAGCGCCCCTCCCCCAAACCGGGGCAAGACGGGGACACCGTGGTTCCCAAACCCGAGGGGGCCATCTCGGTACCGGAGATGGCCCAGGGTCAGTCGGGGTGCGAGGGATATGCTCTATGGGCAACCTTACACCCCGGCGTCTGTAGACCCGAGACGGCGTGCTGTTTTAGTCGGTTCAAGGCCGACATAACCGCCCCCGCTGGCCGGCGGGGGGGTATCCGAGGGGATTTCCGCACGAAAAAAGAAAAAGGTACATACATACCTTTGGATTGCCTGATCTGATATACATGATCGCGTTAATTCCCATTAACATTATTGTATATCATGAAACGCGAAAGTTCAAAAATGAGTAATCCATACATTACCTTACTCATACATAAAGTGTAATTTGAGCCGAAATTTGCGTAGAGTTTAATAGAAATGATACTTGTATATAAGGTGTCACAAAATTTGGTCTCTGAATTTGGTGAGATGACTTGGTATCGACAAAATATGTATTTAAAACAAAAAAAAACATCGGGTAAAATAAAAAAATAAAAAAAGAAAAATAAAAAATAAAGTATAAAAAACCACCAGCGACCAGCGTCACGTGACGCGACGAGCCCGTGACGCACGTGGTAGGCGTGCAGTCCTTCTCCTCGCAGTATTCTCCAAGCGGATGTGTGGGAAATACATAAATCGCGACCAGCGTCACGTGTGCTCGTGACGCTGGTCGCTGGTGGTGTTTTTTTTTCATTCTTTTTTTTTTTTTTAGTTGCGGTAACCTAGTGGTATGGGTAATGGAATGCTAAGACGAGGTCTCGGGTTCGATCCCAGGTTTTACCATGGCACACACCAATGACTTTTCGATGCTTTTCGAAGTTATGTGTGTATTTATCGCAGGTTTATAAGTGCCCGGTTAATGGCAATAGACTCGCCACCTATTACATTGGGACCTAAACATAAACTGGCGAAATGTGGGTGCTAGCACCTCTGCCTACCCCTTCGGGGATATAGGCGTGAGTTTATGTTATGTTATGTTTATTTTATTTTTTTGACATAACATAACATAACACATAACAAAACTTCACGCCTGTATCCCCGAAGGGGTAGGCAGAGGTGTATTACACACCCACGATTCGCCAGTTATGTTAAGATCCCAATGTAGGGGGGCGAGCCTAGGGGGCGAGCCTATTGCCATCTACCGGGCACATTATTAAGCGAGCGATAATTAACCTTTATTAATGCACACATAACTACGAAAAGGTGTGTGCCCGGAGCGACTGGGGATCGAACTCGAGCCCTCGTCTCAGCAGTCCGTTACGTACGCCACTGGACTATCGCCGTACTTTTTTTGACACCTTATATATATTACACATACATAATACATACATACATATACTCACGCCTTTTTCCCTCCGGGGCTGGCAGAGACAACAGCCCGCCATCTGCTTCAGTCCTTACTTACTTCACGAGCTTCCTTCACTGTCATTAAACCTTTCATGCAAGCCCGCTGGTTTCGAGTGCTTTTGACCCGCCCTTGGTGAAATACTTAGGTATCTACTAATGAACGCTTACATCTCAAGGTCAAATTTTGTGACACCTTATATCAAATTATTTTTATTATTAAATTTCGACCATCTCAATGATCAATGATCTACGTATATTATTATCACATAATTATAATTTAATCGTGAAAAGTACGAGTCAAGTACATAAAAAACGACAGTTGAATCAAATTGTACCTAACTGGCTAATAACAATTTATTGTCTGTCTCAAGACAATGGACGAAACTATCTATCGCACTGCAGTGAATACTCCTTTACAGAAAACCCTATACCTATTGGGTCAAAGTGACTCAAACTATGTTTACTCTGCGCTATCGACCACGTTGTATCGCTGCGTCAACGCAGAATTATTCATCCTTTACAATAAATGCGTCAATATTGATTGATGTAGTAAATAGGGTTAATAGCACAATTTCTTAGTATAATCACTTGTATCTTCATTATATCGAAAATATATACATTAATCGAGAGACCACGTAATATATTTTGATTGGAAATAACAATCATGTTTCATTAAAATATGTTAATCCTCGTTATGGTTTTATGAAAAAAGGTTACCCCCAGTATTATTACTTCTTTTTCCGATTTCAACTATGCCAAAATCAGTTATCTGAATATAACTGAAGCACAACTTGAACGACTTCAAAACTTTGTATGAGACTTATATTTGGCTTGTGCAAATATGATCACGTTTATGAATTCTGTAATAAGGTCAAGTCCTCAGGAATACTCAAGCTCTTACTATTCTTTATAATACTCTATGAACTCCTTGAACTACAGGCATATCAAATACTTTAAACATCAGAAATACATTATGCCTTTATAATAAAAACTAGCTGAGCCCGTAACTTCGTGCGCGTGGATTGAGATTTCTAAGGATTTTATTTTTTCGTGTGGATGAATAAGTAGCCTATCCTTATAATATTACCTATCTGCAAGGTGAAAGTCCCATCAAAATCGGCTCCAGAGATTCCCTAATTCAAAATAGGCTAATGTATTTAAGAAAAAAAAATGGGCATCCGCGCAAAAAAATTAAATCCTTAAAAATCGAAATGCTCACGGACGAATTAGTGGGCACAACTAGCTTGAAATATTATTTGTCAGGCTATTAGGCATAGCCTGACAAATGCTAACTATGACCGCCTGATTGCCAAATTATTCTAGTCCGTCCTAGGGTTGTACGAAAGAAATCGCATCAAGCGATACTGTCAAACTCTGTACGTATAACGTAACATATCGTGAAATATTGAATACTTAGTACTACATGCCTACATTGTAAACTATGGTATATGAATTAGGTATTATCTATTCAATGTAAAATGGTGAAATGAATAATTCGTCATTCTGGAAAGTCAGTTTCTTTTGACATAATTTACTGAAGGCAATAAATAGAGTACTCCCCAAATTAGGATATTCAGGGAATCCCCACTGCACTTGAATATTTGCTACGTTCGGATCCATGCAGCGCATACTTTTTTTCAAAATCGAATATTTTTATATCAATCCTACTAATATTATAAACGCGAATGTTTGTGAGTATGTATGATTTATCTTTGTTGCTCTTTCACGCAAAAACGGCTGACCGGATCTGGCTGAAATTTAACACAGGGATAGATTATAGCCGGAATAATACATAGGCTACTTTTATCCCGGGAATAGGTTCCCATGGGTTGCGGGAAAGGGATCAGAATTCTACGCGGGTAGGGCCGCGGGCAACCGCTAGTCCTACATAAATCTCTGAAATGCCGCATGTATAGTCCCGCACCGCAGAGCATGCAACATGCAAGCGAGATCCGTACGTATTGTATTTAGCCGCATTTTTATTACTAAAATACTTGGGCATTTGTTTGCGTCGTGTAGATGGTAAACATGTATGTAAATATAAACCTGCAGCCGTTATTCGACTATCTCTAATCTTATCTGATGTCATTAGAGTTGACAAGCCAAAATTGTGAGTGAGTAATCTGAATCGTATCCTATTGGAGTAATCTTTCTCCAATATAGTCTATTTCATACCTGATTTCTCCCATGTAAACGTAGAAAATCTTAAAAATCTTAAATATTTACCTAGCTATACTGAGAAAGCCACATGATGCTGTTGCATGCAGTGGCGTCCACCCTTCGTTGTCTCCGCGGTTGACATCAGCGCCGTGCTTGACGAGGAATTCCACCATATCCAAGTTGTCATCTATGCACGCCTGAAAACAACATTATTTGAACATGTAGACACGTTACGTTACTGGTATCGGACATTAGTACTATATATAAATGTACATAATATTCTATAATAAATTAGATGATGCGGCTGCTAATAATTTAAAGCATAGGTACTCAAACGATTTCATACCATAAGCTCTAAAGAACCCAAAAAGAATTTATGAACTATAAAGTACAAATAATATCTTGTTCTATTGCAATATTTGAGATTGAACTAGTTTAGATACTGCGTTATATTGGTAAAATGCGCTAATTTACAAATTACTAGCCTAATGACATTGAATGTGGACAGAGGTGGGTAGTATCAAGATAATATTTTACAGCGTAAATAGGAACATTTTGTAACATATCAACAAAAAGTTTGGAATGTTATTTTTTCAATGGAAAAGGGGAAAACATTAAAACTCAAAAAAGGTGAATAATGAATCACGTCACGCTCCGAGGGATACTTCAAAAAGATCATCACTGACGATCAGATCTTAAAGGGAAATGTTACCGTTGTGGAAAGACGAACATAAGTCAAATGAATGCGGCGCTATAAAAAGTAAATGCTGTAAATGTCAAAAGGAACGGCACCTAGCACGAGTCTGCTTACATGGACGCAGTCAATATATAGATATCTACTGGACAACTCCACCAGCAGCCTCAGTATCGACGGCAACGCGGTGATTAACCTCATAAAAAGCGAAATTTTAGAGAAATACGTAATAACAATTGACATTGAAGGCAAAAAACTTAATATGGAATTTGATACTAGTGCTCATTTTTGACATTTTCATGTAAAGATTACAAGAAAATTAACAGAAATAAAAAATTATTTACCAAAATGAAACTAAAGCTAGGTAGATGAAGTGATTAAATTGGTTCTTAACAAGTATATCCCTCGCTACGCATCCTCGCACATCTGTGGTGGAAACGCAGCCTAAAGCCTAAAGCTTTTTCTGTTCTGTCGGTAGTGACGAAAACCCTATTGTCTGTTCACCCACATGACTATTTCTTTAAATTGTTAATATACGTTATAGAAATGAACGGGAATTTGCTTCAAAATACAGTAGCTGTTTGCAATCATATCATAAGCGAATTCGAAATTACACATGAATAAATGGTATAGTGTCTTTCGTAATGTATGTTATATTTTGTATTTGATACAGATTGTTTTGTGAAAATATGTACAATATTACGGCATTAGACTGAGCTAGCGGTAATTTAAAAAGAAAATTAATCTACTATGATACTTACAAATCAAATGCCTTAAATCTAAAAATTGAGGAGTACTATCACGAGCTGACGGTGGAGACAACATATTTAGGTTTGTGGAAGTCGATTTCTTTTTAAACATATCTAATTCATTATTCATAAAATACATTGAATACATTCTTACGTATAAATATATGTGGGCCTGCCAGACTTCTTTGAATACTACTGCAATTACGTTTGATACACATATGCGGGACGCATAATTTGCATTGCTTCCATTAGCAACCGAGTGAGTGCGATCGATTAGTTCCACAAGTTACGGGGTACCTTACAAATTGGTAACATCGATATGGCAGAGAGTATGTGTGTAAATGCCCTATTGATAAGAAAGAATTTTTTTTTTCCTAAATGATACCCCATAATTTAAGTTCATAGACGCTGAAACATACTGCAGTAAGAATTTTAAAACCATCTTCATATATTATATGTATATATCTGCCAATTACTAAGTTAATATTATCATTTAGGTACATAGGTATAGGTCTGACTTTACGGTCAGTAGGTACAATGAACAACGCTCAACGACCTCCGTCCTCCATGAGCGCAGACCTGGGGGTGGCAGGTGAGGCCGCCTGTCACCCCAGCAGAAGCAGACCGGGACGGTGGGGCGACTTGCGCCCCTGCCCCAAACCGGGGCAAGACGGGGACACCGTGGTTCCCAAACCCGAGGGGGCCATCTCGAAACCGGAGATGGCCCAGGGTCACTCGGGGTGCGAGGGATATGCTCTATGGGCAACCTTACACCCCGGCGTCTGTAGACCCGAGACGGCGTGCGGTTTTAGTCGGTTCAAACTTGGGTTTATTTATAACCGCCCCCGCTGGCCGGCAGGGGGGTATCCGAAGGGATTTAAGCACGAAAAAAAGAAAGATACAATGGACAAGTTGTTTTTTAAGACAAACTGACATAGGTAGGTATTTTAACTCGCTTAAGCTTCAGAGGTAATACTACGAGTATCCGAACAAATTCAGAAAAGAAGTCGGTATTAAAGCAATAGCCGCTAAGCATAGCAAGGGGCGATCGAATCGCTACAGCACAAATTTTATACTGGTAACAATATTGCATTTACGCATATAATATAATTATGTTATTAGTAATTGACCCCATATCCTCCTGTTTTCAGCAACATTTGTGCTTGTTCTATTTACACTTGCGTTTCATATTGCTACAATTAAACACCCTCTACCTATGTAGGTACTATACTATTTTTTAGGGATTTTCTTTAGAAAAGCGCTATTGCTATCGAGTTGTCGTCGTCGACGTCGTCGTTGCCAATTTTCTGTCACGGTTTTGGGTATGAAGGAGATGAGCTATCGAGTTGCTGTTTTCGGTAATAGATTCGTGCTGGGGTGAACCATTAAAAGATAAAGAAAAAATCGCAAAAAATCGCAAAAAAGAAACGCAAAATCGAAAATCCCTTGTATTCGGCTGAGCTCGTCTCAGGAATTCCACTTGTTAACTAACATCCTACTCTAAGCAGACTGACATAGTTGAAAAGTATATTAATTTTATCAATGAGAATTAACAAAGAAAAAAAAATAACATCAATGAGAATTTCATTTTGCACTTTGTGAGTAGTGAAATTGCGAGCTTTTCATGTACGTTAAGTATTCGCATAATATAATGAATATTGCTGTAAACCTGTTATTCCATCTTAAAAATATATAGAAATTAATCGCAAACGCAGCACACGCTAGAGCTAACTCTATGCTAGCCGTCATTCAAAGTTGTGAGCAAGAGTAGGTATGTAAGTACGAATACATGCCTGTGCAACAGTACGGAACTGTTGCAGGGTCAGTGCCGTGGTCGGTGGCGCGTACCGTGCCGGACCGGCGAACTTGGCTCGGATGTTGCCGGTTTATGTGGCAAGAAGGAAATTGGAACGACAACCGAAGAAATTGATCGAGAGTTATTAGATTTTGATGGTGAACTATTCACCATAATATGTTCACTGCTGACTACTCTCAAAAACTACCAAAACGTGATTAGATAGAAATTTTTGACAACACAACGTCCTAGTAAGCGTTGTGTTTTGCCATCCACATGTTTGTGGAATGTAATAATCTAAATAACTTAAGTTTAAATAATAAATTAAACTTTTGTAGACCCGGCAAACTTCGTTCCGCCTTAGAATCAAGTTATATTGGTTACCTATTCAGCTGAATTTATTTCGTAAATACCTCATATTGCTTAGTATAGGCACAGTATCCCGAGGGGGGCATCTCAAAGCCGTAGATCCAAGCCCAGAGTCAGCCGAACTCCTTTATTAGGCCACCTTACACCCATTAGAGACCCGAGACAGGGTGCGGTTTTGGTCGAATCGAGTCCGACATATCTACCCCCATTGACCGGTGGAGGGGAAACCGTGGGGACTTACGCAAAAAAGAACACACAGGCACATGGCACACCATCGGCAGAGAGAGACAAATCTAAAAAATCAAAAATCATAAACATTGGTCCCCTCGTTCTCGAGTTATAAACGGTCATCACCTAACACGAATTTGTTTTATATACAGGGTAGAAACGTATGGGTGAATGGTGACCCGTATCTTCTGGACATCACATCAGCTTCTCACCACACCACCAACACTACACGCACTCACCCTCTATGACACCACACTTTCACCACAAACACTCACTCCATACACACATCATACACCACACTTGCATGCTCACAAAAAACCATGTTAATCTGATTAGTTTTAATTTTACTACTAGTAATGTACTAGTCGATTGATTCATATTGTCTTGTGTGCAATAATCTCTTCCATACCACTAAGGATTAGTTAGTGGTATCAAAGACACTAGAACCCACAACACAAGGAATCCTAGTGTGGGTACTAGGGCTATAATCAAGGTATATCTTGTTTTATAAGACAATAAACATTATTATTATTTCCAGATGCTGGATGCGGCAAGCTGAAGTCAGGGCGCTATGGCGCTCATTAGGGGAGACCTATGTCCAGCAGAGGACTAGAATAGGTTGATGATGATGATGATTATTTCCTTTATTAAATTTAAAATACATATAAATTATATTTTTAAATACATTCTATATAAAAAATAAATATATTAAAAAATATAATATAACCTCGGAATCTTCAAGTCTCGAGTGAATAGGTTCCCTCTAGGCAAACATGATCCATCGTAGACCACATCGCCACTTACGACCAGGTGAGATAAAGGTCAAACGTGAGCCTATCATTCATAAAAAAAATATATAAAAAATAGTAGCCCACTGGCATCGGGTAGAGAGAGGAATCTCCTCACAATACGTGACGTGTCAAGGAGCACTGCCTTCTGCATCAAGCCTTGACCCAACTGCCTAACGCGAGCCTCTTGAGATGTTGATCAAGGCTCTTGGCGATCAGTCCGTGAACCGATACAACTATCGGAACAATAATTGGCGAATCCACACTCCACATGTCGACAACCTCGTGAGCCAAGTCCAAATATTTTATTTGTTTTTCTTTTTGGGCTTTAACAAGATTCTCGTCATGTGGAATGGTGCTATCGATAAGTATTGCGCGGAGCTCTGATCGATCTATCAACACTATATCAGGTTTATTAGCTACAATAGTCCTGTTAGTGATGATAGATCGATTCCAGTACAACGTGATGTGAGCATTTTCGAGAACTGCGTCGGGCACATCCCTATAGTACGGTACCTCTGATTCCACAAGGTTGTACTTTAGAGCAAGCTGTTGATGAACAATCCTGGCTTGGTCATGTCTATGCAAATACTCACCGTTGGCAACACGAGAACAACCAGAAATTATGTCTAGAAGAAATTGATCGAGAGTTATTAGATTTTGATGGTGAACTATTCACCATAATATGTTCACTGCTGACTACTCTCAAAAACTACCAAAACGTGATTAGATAGAAATTTTTGACAACACAACGTCCTAGTAAGCGTTGTGTTTTGCCATCCACATGTTTGTGGAATGTAATAATCTAAATAACTTAAGTTTAAATAATAAATTAAACTTTTGTAGACCCGGCAAACTTCGTTCCGCCTTAGAATCAAGTTATATTGGTTACCTATTCAGCTGAATTTATTTCGTAAATACCTCATATTGCTTAGTATAGGCACAGTATCCCGAGGGGGGCATCTCAAAGCCGTAGATCCAAGCCCAGAGTCAGCCGAACTCCTTTATTAGGCCACCTTACACCCATTAGAGACCCGAGACAGGGTGCGGTTTTGGTCGAATCGAGTCCGACATATCTACCCCCATTGACCGGTGGAGGGGAAACCGTGGGGACTTACGCAAAAAATAACACACAGGCACATGGCACACCATAGGCAGAGAGAGACAAATCTAAAAAATCAAAAATCATAAACATTGGTCCCCTCGTTCTCGAGTTATAAACGGTCATCACCTAACACGAATTTGTTTTATATACAGGGTAGAAACGTATGGGTGAATGGTGACCCGTATCTTCTGGACATCACATCAGCTTCTCACCACACCACCAACACTACACGCACTCACCCTCTATGACACCACACTTTCACCACAAACACTCACTCCATACACACATCATACACCACACTTGCATGCTCACAAAAAACCATGTTAATCTGATTAGTTTTAATTTTACTACTAGTAATGTACTAGTCGATTGATTCATATTGTCTTGTGTGCAATAATCTCTTCCATACCACTAAGGATTAGTTAGTGGTATCAAAGACACTAGAACCCACAACACAAGGAATCCTAGTGTGGGTACTAGGGCTATAATCAAGGTATATCTTGTTTTATAAGACAATAAACATTATTATTATTTCCAGATGCTGGATGCGGCAAGCTGAAGTCAGGGCGCTATGGCGCTCATTAGGGGAGACCTATGTCCAGCAGAGGACTAGAATAGGTTGATGATGATGATGATTATTTCCTTTATTAAATTTAAAATACATATAAATTATATTTTTAAATACATTCTATATAAAAAATAAATATATTAAAAAATATAATATAACCTCGGAATCTTCAAGTCTCGAGTGAATAGGTTCCCTCTAGGCAAACATGATCCATCGTAGACCACATCGCCACTTACGACCAGGTGAGATAAAGGTCAAACGTGAGCCTATCATTCATAAAAAAAAATATATAAAAAATAGTAGCCCACTGGCATCGGGTAGAGAGAGGAATCTCCTCACAATACGTGACGTGTCAAGGAGCACTGCCTTCTGCATCAAGCCTTGACCCAACTGCCTAACGCGAGCCTCTTGAGATGTTGATCAAGGCTCTTGGCGATCAGTCCGTGAACCGATACAACTATCGGAACAATAATTGGCGAATCCACACTCCACATGTCGACAACCTCGTGAGCCAAGTCCAAATATTTTATTTGTTTTTCTTTTTGGGCTTTAACAAGATTCTCGTCATGTGGAATGGTGCTATCGATAAGTATTGCGCGGAGCTCTGATCGATCTATCAACACTATATCAGGTTTATTAGCTACAATAGTCCTGTTAGTGATGATAGATCGATTCCAGTACAACGTGATGTGAGCATTTTCGAGAACTGCGTCGGGCACATCCCTATAGTACGGTACCTCTGATTCCACAAGGTTGTACTTTAGAGCAAGCTGTTGATGAACAATCCTGGCTTGGTCATGTCTATGCAAATACTCACCGTTGGCAACACGAGAACAACCAGAAATTATGTCTAAGGGATTCTCCGGGACGGTGGCACGCCCGACATGTGTCCACCGTACCATCCTTTAGAATATACCTCCGATAGTTATTCGTCATCACAGCTTCGTCCATAATTGCACAAACAAAACCTTCGGTTTTACCAAATAGGTCACTGAAGCGTAGCCAACACACAGATGGTGGTAAATCTATATCAGGCCCATGGAGAGCCCGATAGAAACGTCCATGAAACTCTTTGTTCTTCCATACATCCATACGGTCATTAATACTTAATACCAAAGGTTTGCGCCAGTACTCTCTAGCCAACGCAATAGGGGTTAAAGCCGTTATCCGCTGCGATCACATCACGGTGCATATCTGTATTTGTTAGAAGAAAATAATCTCTAAGATTGTATATCTCGCGCTTATGAAGGGTCTTAGCATTTAGAAAGCTACGACCCTTCAGTTTCCGCGGGATATACAACCTCATTACGGATGATCGTGGGTGGTGCATCCTAAACGTGGTCAGCAGCGAACGAACTCTTCTATCCAGGGCATCCAGTTCGGTCTGAGTCCATCTAAGTATGCCGAAGGAGTACATTAGGACTGGCATGACCCAACCATTGCACCTTGTTGCCACCCAATAGAAGGTTTTTCAGATAATTTTTTTTTTCATAACTAGCGGTCAAAGAAGCGCTCCTGCAATGCCTGCTTTATACCAGACTCGGAGATTCCTAATGCCTGTGACATAGCTGGATATTTGTAGGTTTCGGTTGTAGACAGAGATTTAAGTTTAATGGATTCCGAAAGTATCATCCCTTCGGATTCCACTCCTTTCAGTCATCTTTAGTAGCTCCATAAATTGTAGATTATTAGTAGCAAATAGTTTGAGGTCATCATGTCCCTGGAGGTGGGATATAACTCGACCCTCTCTCCGCAACCGATAGCCTAGCCGTAAATTCTCCAGTATTGTACTTAGAGGATTCCGTGCTAGACAAAACCACAGGGGATTCCGACTGTCGTCCTGAAATATACCTCTCTCGATTCTTATCGGTGCATCGTTTGTCTGGCAACATCCTGGATAACGAAGAACCGTGATCCATTGCCCCATACATGATCTCAAGAAGGTAAATAGAGTTGTATTTATTTTATACAACTCTAGCACCCTCAGAAGCCATGTATGTGGAATAGAATCATAAGCCTTCTTATAATCTATCCAACATGTCGTCAGATTTTTACGGTTACGACGCACCTATTGGCTAATGGCCATGTCAACTAGAAGGAGCCCCGCTCCTACATCCATTCTGAGAGATAGAGATGATCGATATTTTTTTCTAAATGTGCAGTAATTTTGACTCTCAGAATGGAAGCTAGGAGTTTATAGACCGTCGGTAATAGGCCTATAGTTCTTGGTGTCTGTAGCACTACCAGACTTATAGAGTAGTTGGGTTATTCCAGTTGTTAGGAAATTAGGAAGGGAATTATCGAAGGCTACGCTACTACCCAGCAGAACGGAGAAGTAATCATAAAAATCAATAAATCGGAAAAATTCCATACATTCTTGAAGAAATAATAAAATACGGATTTAAATGGGTGCCACGAGGGTTCGAACTATCTCACGGACGAAACCGCGGGGCTCAGCTAGTTTTCACACAAAGGGCTATTTTAGACATCCTCAGTTAATATAAAGCGATAATGGAGACAGCAGATTCATAATAAGGTATATTGTTTCGTTTTACAATAATTCAGCGTTTCTTGTAATACACAATACATTATGTTTATTAAATATGAAATGATATCATAATCATTACTCAGAATACCTCATGACATTAGCTATTAGTTATCTCCCTTTAACCAAATATAATGATATTGTCGGAAGTTTACGCGAATGTCACACATTGAAATAAAACTATTTTTGACGGATTCTATTGCGATTTATTTGATGTTATTTTATATTTTACAATGATCCCGACGTTTCGGTTGCTTTTCAGCAGCCATGGTAACGGGGAGACGGGGATCAATGTAAAATATAAAATAACATTAAATAAATCGCGATGGAATTCGTTAAAAATAGTTTTATTTTCACAAATATAAGGATTTAAAATATCACTTTGCCAGGGCCAATTATCGTAACCAATTTTTGGTGTGGACATTTACTAATGAAAAAGTGATAATTGCTTTTCACCATGAAACATGACGTGATATGAGAATTATAATATTTTATTTTACAACCTCAATGGATTTTATGTGTGAAATCATAATTACATATTGCAATCCCAGTTAAAATGTTTAAGTGTTTAATATATTGCATAGTGCTATATTTATATGCGTCTGTTGCATGAAACTATTATAAATTTTTCATTAAGTATTTGTTGTTATAGCTGGAAAGTAGTTTTTAGCAGCTTTCTTGTTCATTGTAAGACATGCAAGATCTTAGCAAAACTTCCAATACCTTAGTCACATTGAAACGCAGCTATCGCCATACAACTCAACGCTAGTCTTTATAGTTTTGAAAGAACAATCTTAACGGATTTGATGTAACCAATCCATAATAATGATGTCAATTAGTGAAATCTCGAAAGATATTCAGGCATCCGAAACAGAAACGCCTGCATTGATTAATTCTTCAAAAAAGCATACACAAAATGTAGAAAGAAGTCGCAAAAGCTTAGGTACTCAAGATTTTAATTAAACTACAAAAAAGCTATAACGAACTGCATGTTAAATGAAAAATGCACGAAATTAAAGAAGTTCAACGAATAACAAGTACCTTTTTTCTTTTCTTTTTTTTTGTTTTCGTGCGGACCCCCCCCCCCCCCCCCGCCTGCCAGCGGGGCGGTTATGTCGGGCTTGAGAATAACAAGTACCTACCAGTATAATTGCAAACATAAATATATAAATTTATTGATCACATCAGCCATTTCCCCCACGCTTAAAAACTAAATGTTATAAAACACGAATCGACAATTTAATTATTTGCCGTACAAACTTTTGTTTTATGTAACGATCGCTTTCGCATGGCTGCGTACATGGAATCTTATCAAACAATTTTGTATCAAAGGCGTTCGCTTTGCAAAGATAGACAATACAGCGGTAGTAAGACCACATATTTGACAATTGACATACACTCTTTAGGTGTACCGTGAATAGTGTTGATTGTTGATATGTAAAGGTTTTTCGTAGTACCTACAGGGGAGACAATTGATAAAGGACATTGATGTAAGCAGCGCATAATCTGACTAGGCCGGATGTGACCGATCTTCTTGTTGTGAAGCCACTCAAGTACAATTAACGATTAATTCAGCACTTTTTTCAACGATATTTTTTTTTTTTATATTTAGGATACGTCAATTTGACTTCACCTCGCCTGATGGTAAGCTAAAAGTAAAGTCTCAGGAAAGAGGGTCACCATTACATACACGTACCATGTTAACAATGGTGGCACTCAGCTTGACGGCCTCAGCAGAAGAGGATTGCCGTCGCAGCACCGCGTGACACCCACCGGTCCCACTAGTGCTGCGACCACAATCCCCCTGCCCGGCTATGCACTTGCTGACCCCTGAACGCAATCAAACCGAAATTGGATTAATATGGAGGGTTTTTCGCAATCGTGTGTCCGAATTTTGTGACAAGTTTGTGTCATCAAATTTCTACCACCAGTGAAATTATTATATTATCTTTACTGGGGTTAGTCACAAATTTTAGGAGTTTCACTTGTTAAAAATAAGTATAATGATTTTGAAGAAAGTCCCGAAAAATTATTTCACAATTTGTCAGTTTAAAAGTAAAACCTTACCCAAATAACAATATCGTTCATAACGTTAGAGCGGTTTCCAAGATAGTGATAATAAATTTATAGAATAGCTCGTTTAATTGTGTTAGATAATATCCTTATCCAAGTCCTCGAGTAAATGCAGCCAAAAAAAACAAATTTCTTAAACAGTAGTTCATTATTAAACCTGGCGTTCTTACGCCAGTATGCTAAGCTTTAGAAGGAAGAAGAACCATACAAGATTATTTTATTTTAATGATTTTATTATTCATTGAATGGCATTCAAGACGTAAATGAATAGTTATGTAAGCCAAAATAATGAATAGACTCTTATTTAATAATACTGACATCATGACAATGTGTTTTCTGTCCATAGTCAGCTCTAAGCATATATAAATATAAACATGAATCATCGCTGACAAGACAGGGCCCATTAAAAATGAATTAAAATAGAAATATCTGTCGTTCAAAATCTCTCAACACTAGCCCGTTTGTAATAAGTTCATAGAGTTTGATTTTATGTACAAAATATGCTCGAGATTAAATTCTTGTTTCGAGATAAGAGTAATAAACCAACATCATTAGATATCGAATATAACATACGGCGGTCAACTTCAGCTACCGACGACATACAACGAAGTTTGAAAATTGCTAAAAGATCGATTTCTCTAACTTGCAGTTCGTTAGAAAATAATCCTGTCACGTGCGTAACTTATGGTGAATTATGAACTTATGACGTAATGGTAATATCAACGAATGGTCACTGATGTGTCCTCGAAATAAAAAAATCCCACCTAATACTAAAATAACGCGATACAGTAACACGTCATACTCCCAAAATATTTAGGTCGGTCAATGGCAGCGTAAAAATGTACGATCTCACCAATTCCGGCAAAAAATTAGGACAATAATTCTCATTGTACGATCTAAACCAATAGAGTACCTACATGTATGATTTCGCAAAGAGTTCACTGATCTAGAGAAAATACACTTATCTTAATTTTACCTCAAACACTGTAATAGATAAGCAAAATACGATAAAATAGTAAGAGTAGAATCGGTAGCAACGAGTCATCGACCCAATTTTCTGAACCATCTAACTAAATGACTATCACAGACTATAAATACTGAGTGCTATGTTAGACTTATAGCGAAGACAAAACGCATCCGCGGTCAGACGCTGCCAAAATAATAACTCACTGGGCGTGATGGCAATAACAAATTGCTAATTTTACAATTATAATAAATAAAATGATCGCAGACATAATACTTATCGAACGTTATTTGAATGATGTTTAATCTTAAACATGATAAACCTTAATAGGATTTTTTGTTTTATTGTTCGAGTGCTATAAAATGTTTTAAATAATTAACTATTTTTCTGCTTCAAAGCCCTACCAACCACTACTAAGATAATGAAAAAAAAACGAGTAGTTGGATAGTCATATGACTGCATAAGACCAATATTTCAACTACGTTTACGAAAACTTTGTTTCGGAAAGTGAACAGACGAATCGATTTTCTCGGCACCTAGGACAGGTGCTCAGGGTTAGCCTTCTCTAGATAGATATAATCAAGTCAAAGATGTTTCCCGTGGGTCGCCATTGAGCATTAGCAGAATATAATAGATTATAATTACATATTGTATTCGAGACCATTAGATCTCGAATACAATATGTAATTATAAAACGGAGGCAGTAAGTAATCGACACATTTCATCGACTTCAGTGCACGTACGGTATGAGAGTTTGATGAATATTAATATCCACAGACATGCCATCACACATTTAGTAATTGCGAATAGTTACATTGTCATAGTAAAGCGCAGTTAATTAAATTAGCACAACAAAATAAAATGTACACGTAGGTTTTTATTGAAAGAGAAATTGGAAAACATTGCCCGATTTTTTTGTACATTTGGGAAATATTGAGGGCAAATTCTCATAATTATATCGATTACAGACAGAAATGTGATTTAATTGCGACTGAATTATGAACTGACCGAAAACAGGGTATTCTGCTAAACAAGTTGAATTCCTGAGACGAGCTCAGCCGAATACAAGGCATTTTCGATTGTTTTTTTTTTGCGATTTTTTGCGATTTGTTCTTTATCTTGCAATGGTTCACCCCAGCACGAATCTATTACCGAAAACAGCAACTCGATAGCTCATCTCCTTCATACCCAAAACCGTGACAGAAAATTGGCCACGACGACGTCGCCGACAACTCGATAGCAATAGGGCTTTTCTAAAGAAAATCCCTAAAAATACAATCCAGTTTCAGATCAAACGCATGACGAGTTATTTGAAAATCATAGGACTTAGTAAAATTTTTATCAAAAGACATCGCCTAATGTAACCTTCGGTGGAATGTGGGAGTACCAGGGTGGAGAAACTACGCTTCATATCTAAGGTCAGTAACCTTGACCTTTTAACCGAAGTCTGAAGTCCGGGATCCAGCTCCCGGAGCCCGGATCCTGAAGTTTGGATCCCGTGAACAGAATTTCGGGAGGTCAATCCTGGATTTCAGATCCGAGAGCCCAGATCCTGGAGTCCGGACCCCGGAGTTCAGTTTTCTAATCTCGAAGTCTGGATCCCATGAACGATCCGTCTGTCAAGACCTTTTACTTACGAACATGTGTGTGTAATGTTTTTTAAATTTTAGTTTCACTAGTTTCATTGCGCTTGATAATGGAACGGGTGAGAAAAAAAAATTCTCTGGTTCCATAGAACTAATGCGGTGGAAATAGCGAGACATGTTTTTTTTTAAATTAGGCACACTAGTTTCAGGGCATGCCGCAATAGCGGCGGTAAGGCCCATCATGGAGGATTGGCTAGAGAGGCGACACGGAAGCCTCTCGTACCGACTGACGCAGGTGATCTCCGGGAAGGGGTGCTTCGGGGACCACCTGCATCGGATCAGGAAGGAGCCAACGCCTGAGTGTCATCACTGCGACGCGAGCGAGGGCTCAGGGCTGCACACGCTCCGCTGGCGGACTGCCCGGCGTGGGAGGCGCCGAGGCTTGACCTCGTGGCAGCCATCGGGGTGGGAGTCCTCTCGCTCGGCAGCATGATTGCGGCTATGGGGCGGAGCGCGAGCGCGTGGGCCGCCGCCACCTCCTTCTGCGAGCATGTAAAGCTCGCGAAGGAGATGGCGGAGCGCGCCCCTCCCCTAAACCGGGGCAAGACGGGGACACCGTGGTTCCCAAATCCGAGGGGGCCATCTCGAAACCGGAGATGGCCCAGGTTCAGTCGAGGTGCGAGGGATATGCTCTATGGGCAACCTTACACCCCGGCGTCTGTAGACCCGAGACGGCGTGCGGTTTTAGTCGGTTCAAGCCCGACATAACCGCCCCCCGCTGGCCGGCGGGAGGGTATCCGAAGGTTTCCGCACGAAAAAAAAAGGCACACTAGTTTCATTGAGCTTCAATGGAACTAGTGAGAATAAAAATCACTTTTTCTATGGAACAAATTGACTCTGGAACTAGTTAAAAAATAACAATTCAAAATTAAGAGAATCCATATTTTCTAAATTTGATGACACGAAATTGTTGAAATTTGGACAGTTCCGACGTCTGTCGGTTCAGCTTATATAATATAGCTTATATATAATTTTAATATCGGTCAAGTCCACTAACAGTGACAAACAGAAGCTTGTTTAAACCTATGTTACTGGTAACGATATATTTCACTATAGTTTTCATCATTGGCACGTCTGGAGTTTATGTCTAAGGTAACTAACCGCACTTTATAAATAGGGCAGGCGCACACGCCCGTCCAGATGCGGTACGCACGCAGAGCGTAAATAAAAATATATAGCAATCGATAAAATGATCAGTGCGGCTCGTGCCAATGATGTAAACAAAGATGAATGCGAGTTGGGCTCGATATGAATTGAAAATCTAATCCACATGGAACTGATAAAAAATAGTTTTTTTAACGACGAACGTCTACAAAATTTGAGTTTTGTTTGTATTCTCAATTTTCAGGACTCGGCACGAGTACGACAAAACCGGAGGAGAAAATAAACACAATTATAAAAACTAAACGATGACTTTTTTTTTTTTTTTTTTTTTTTTTACGTGCGGAAATCCCTTCGGATACCCCCCCGCTGGCCAGCGGGGGTGGTTATGTCGTGTCTCGACTAAAACCGCACGGTGTCCTCCCCAAGTGTCCGTTGCCGGGCACCCCGGGTAAGCCCTCGAAAGGATAACCCCAGGGTTGCCGGCGGACTTTGGCCGCCAACGCGGCCTCGCCTGGTGGGGTCGGGTTTTATCCCGCTTCAGTGAGTTGGCAGGCGTGTGTAGGGCACACACGACACGCCTCCGCCACGGCCTGCTTCTGTAAGGACGGCGAGTCGGCCAACTGCCGTCCTCAGGCCCCGATCATGGAGGTCGGTAGTCCCGGGCGTAGATGAGTCTGCGGCGTCCTCGCCGCAGACTGCGAAACTCGGGGGGCAGGGTTCTTTCCCGCTCCCTCTCCGCCGTCTCTTTCGCGAGCATTACCTGCTCGCAGAAAGAGGCGGCGGCGTGCCACTTGCTCCCGTCGGAGACCACGGCCCTCACCATGGTCTCCAACGAGAGAACGTCCACGCCCAGGACCGCAACGAGATCCCGGCGTTGACTCGCCCACGCAGGGCACTCCACCAACGTGTGGAGCGCCGTGTCTTCGCCAGGATCCTCGCAGTGCTGGCACTGCGGCGTTGTCTCCCGGTGGATGCGCCACAGATACTTACCGAAACACCCGTGTCCGGTAACCATCTGGCACATCCGGTAGGAGAGGTCCCCATGGTCCCTCTCCAACCACTCCTTCATGATCGGTCTCACCGCCGCAATGGTGGATTCTCCCCACCTTGGGTGCTCAAGTCGCACCCTCCATGTCTCCATGAGTTCCTGGCGGAGCAGGGACCGCTGAGCCCTGATTTCACGGGGCTCCGGCCTATGGCCCCGCTCCAGCGCCTCCTTGCGCCACTGGTACAGCAGCGCAAGGGCTCTCGCTTCCAGGTCCCATGGAGGGGTCCCAGCTAGGAGACATGCCGCCTCGACGGAGATCGTGCGATACCCCCTGATGACTCTGACGGCCATCGCCTTTAACGGGCTGTTAAGAACAGCCACGTTGCGGGCCGCCAGAGTCTCCGCCCATACGGGGGCCCCGTATAGGGCCATGCTTCGCACGATCCCCAGGTACAGTCTCCTAGTGGGGGCGTTGGGTCCCTTAACGTTGGGCATCAGCCGCGATAGCGCGGCCGCAGCCCCCCTCAGTTTCGGGACCAGACTTCGGAGATGAGGTCCGAAGTCCCATCGGCTATCGAGTACGAGCCCAAGGTACTTCATCGTGGGCTCGATGCCGATGCTTACGCCCCCTACGGTTATGCTGGTTCCCGCAGGTGGCCCCCTCCGAGGCCCGTGAAAACACATAGCCTCGGATTTATGGAGAGCCACCTCAAGTCCCAGCCGCCGTATTCGACCCACGACTTGAGCAACCCCTGCCGTGGCCTTCAGTGCCGCGCTTCGGTACGTTGCTCCCCGCGCCATAACGAGGGTGTCGTCAGCATAGCACACTATGCTGACACCCTCGAGCAACGTACCGCGCAGCACCCAGTCGTATCCGATGTTCCACAGGAGTGGCCCTAGGACCGACCCCTGCGGAACACCGCACGACACTTCTCGCCACCCTGGCCCTAGCCAGCTCGGGTAAACTATGGCCCTCTCGGATAGGTATGCCTCGACAATGCGGCGGAGGTAAGGAGGCACTCCGTGATACGCGAGCGCCTCCCTAACGCAGCTCCAGGGTAGGGTGTTGAAGGCGTTGGCGATGTCGAGAGACACCGCCACCACCACCCCACCCCGCGAGACTACTTCCTCCGCCAGGCGCCTAACGCGCATGATCGCTTCCACGGTGGAGCGCCCCCGGCGGAAACCGAACTGGTTGTCCGCCAGATCTGGCCCCACGTTCGTGAGATGCTCGACGAGGCGCTCTGCAATAATCCGCTCAAAGAGCTTGCACACCTCGTCGAGCAACACGATCGGCCGGTAACCGGATGGCTGGTCCGCCGGCCGCCCCGCCTTCCGGATAAGGACCAGTTTCCCCGTCTTCCAAGCCTTTGGAAACTGGCCCCTTTCGAGGCATGCGCTAAAGAGCGCCACCAGTCGAAGCCCTAGTTCCTCCAGGGCCAGGACCCATGCTCGGCCTGGAATGCCGTCGGGTCCGGGGGCAGTGCATTTCCGGGCTTTAAGCCGGAGCACTGCTACCCCCAGTTCACTCTCCCTGACTTCGGGCACATCGCTCTCGCTATTATCAGCGTCAGGCGCCTGAGGCGGAGCCATACGCGGAGGGACATGCTCCTCCGCTCTCGCAGGGAACAAGGAGCCCAGTATCCCCTCCAGCCGCTCCGGCTGGAGGCTCTGGGTCAGTAGGGGCGCCCTTGGGCGGATTTTGCCCCTGACCGCAAGGTAAGGACGCCCCCATGGGTTCTGCTCCAGAGACTCCAGCAGCTCTTCGCGGGCCCGCCGTTTGGCCTGCTTTATGGCTTCCTGGAGGGTTCTCTTGGCCCCCTTGTACGCCTCATACAGCTCCGCCTCTCGGGCTGCCGCATCGTCTGGGCGGCGACGCCTCCGGCGAAACCTGGTGTACTGGCGGCGAGCGGTCACGCACGCTGCTCGCAGCTGTGCGAGCTCCGCTGACCACCAGTACACCTGTTTCTTTGCCGGGCCGGGCTTAACCCTAGGCATCGCCGCATCACAGATATGCGACATGGCTCTCCTGAACCATTCCGCCTCTGCGTCGACATCGGCAGGCCTGGCCAGTGACGGAATCCAGGCCTGCACTATTGATGCCTCCAGGAGAGCCTCCCGATCCAGGCGTCTGAGCGCCCAACGTGGATCCGGGGGATTCGCGATTGTCGGCGGCAGGTTAGTTGGAGGGGAGACGTTGAACCGAATATACTTATGGTCGGAATCCGTCTCCTCCTCCTCCACCACGCGCCAACCCTGGACGCGGCGGGCGAGAGCAGGGGTCGCGAATGCGACATCCACGACCGAACTGAGCCCCCGCCGCTCCCAGGTGGCGACACTCCCCCGGTTGAGGACCTCTAGACCACGGGTGTTGGCCCAGTCCTCCAGTACTCGCCCCTTGTCATTGGTTTCCCGGGAGCCCCAGGCCTGAGACCAGGAGTTGAAGTCTCCCAGGACCAAGACAGGACGAGGACGGCACGCAGCGAGAACGATGTCCAGTTCAGCGAGCCTTAGCTCAAGCTCGTACTGGTCAAGGCTTGGCGAGAAGTAGACGGCCACGACAGCCAAGCCCTCATAGTCCGCCGCGACACAGCCTCTGCACCTTGCAATGAGTGCAAGGCGCGAGGTGTCCGCGGCGGACCCCCCGAAGACGGTCGCTACGCCGTCCAGGTCCACCGGGCTTCCGGGGTGGACCCAGTACGGCTCAGCGACCACGACCACATTGATAGACCACTCCACGATGCTCTGGTACAGAAGATCCTGAGCACCGGTGCAGTGGTTTATGTTCGCCTGCAGGATGCGGATTGGTGTGTCCATTAATGGACGTCCATCTCCGCATCCCGCCGCGAAAGTGGCCGCTCTTGAGCGGCCCCCCCGCTACCCGTTGCGGACGAACGGGGCTTTGGCCTCGAGGCGGCGCAGGTTCTGCTGTCCGCCCGGTGCTCCGCCGCTTTGCCCTCCGCTACGCATTTGAAGCAGCGCGGCGGAGCATCACAAGCACTGGCCTTGTGCCCGGGCTGACTGCAGCGGAAGCACCGATCCCCCACGGTGTCTCCCGCTGTGCACTGCACTCCCACATGCCCCACGGCCAGGCACCTGAAGCACCTGGTCTCGCGGGGCTGCAGGAGTTGCACCCGCGCCTTTAGGAAGCCCCCAACGAGGAGGCTCCGTTCGTCCGCAATTTTCTGCGCCGCTGCGACGGGACAGTTGACGACTGCCGTGCCGTGACCGGTGGAGCTGAAGCGGATTTCTCCAGCTCTCACCTGATCACGGGGGCAGCCGCCCGCCTCCACGACGGCGGAGATGACTTCCTCCGTCGTGGCCGCGTCATCCAGACTCGAAATGCGCAAACCTGCGCATTTGTTGGGTCTGGTGACGCGGACGGCTTCGGTATCCAGCGACTCCCTCAGCTTGGCCGCTAGGGCGTCGGCTTTGGGGCCGCTGGTGGCGCCGGAGACCTCGAGGAGGCGAGCTCCGGTGCGAGTTGTTTTGCACCGGAGCCCCCCCTCAATCTCGAGGGCCTTGAGGTCCACTGAGGCTTTAACCTGCCTCAGGACCTGGGCGTACCCCACGCCCTTCTCCACACCCTCCGTCGTCACCGTCAGGACGACGGCAGTGGAGCGTGGGGCGCGGAGCCTCTTCGGCGCCTTCGCCGCAGCGGCTTTTGCCGCCTTCTTAGCCGCCTTTTTGGCGGCTTTTTTCGCCTTTTTGGCGGCTCCCGCTACCACCCATTCCTCCCCTCTGGAGGAACGCTCGGGTGCAGCGGGAGTGGCGGGTATGGCGGGGGTGGGGGTGCCGCGCTTTTTGCCTTTCCCTTGTGGCGTTGGGCCAAATGGGGTTGCGGGGCCGGGCTTACCACCGGCAGCAGCTGCGAAAGTCGCAGGCCGTGCCAGTGGGGGACGGTAAGCCCGGTCCTCCAACACGCCAAGCCGCCTCTCGATGGCCGCCAGTAGCTGCACCATGCTCGGTGCAGGCTCTGGCGCCACCTCGGGTGCCGGTTTGGGCGCCGGCTTAGGCGCTGTCTTTGGCGCCGACTTTTGTGCCGACTTTGGCGCCGGCTTTGGTGCCGAATTTGGCACCGACGACGACGACGTAGGCATCCCCCCCTGCGGCACAAGAGCCCTCGGGTGGTCCACCACCTCCTGGGCTCTTGGGGCGTTCTGGGCCTCCGGGGATCCCCTGACCATCTGGGTCAGTTGCCTGACCTCCTCCCGGAGGACCCGCTGTTGCTCCAAGGAGTTGGCCAGCTCAGTTTCCAGGCTTGTGACCCGGGCCCTGAGCTTCGCCTCCTCCTCGGAGACGCTCCTACCGAGGAGCTCCTCCAGCGCCGTCCTGGCGACGGCGACGTTTTCCGCCACCGTCTTCTTCTTTCCCGACACATTTTTCGACCCTTTTATTGTGTCGGTAATGCGGGCAAGCGCTGTGAGGAGCTCCCTCGCCGCGGGGACGCCTTGGTCCCTGCCGCTGGGTAGCGGGGGGACGTGCACCGGTTGTTTCGGCGTTCTAACCGCCGCGGTGGCCAATATTTTGGCCGGCCGATCGTCCTCGCTCGAGGAGATCGTCCGTTGCCCGGAGCTTCTGCTACGGTCAAGGGACGGTCCAATCGAGCGAGACCGCTTACGTCGGAGACCCTCCTCGGTCTCCATTCGGCTGGATACTGACTCGTTGTCAGTACCCGCCGTCGACGCCGCAGACGCAACGTCTGCGTCCGTTTCCCCGCCTATATGTAGCGGAGTAGCGGGTCTGGTGAAGACAGCCTTAACCGCCCGCGGGTGAGGCCGCCGCCTCAACTCCTCTTCACCCCCAACTACCTCCACCCCGTCATGCTCGATGTCCTTGTTCGCGCCTTGGTCGTTTTTGATTGTATCGTCCGGTTTCTTTTTATTTTTTATTGAAGTTTCCATGTCTAATCCCACGAGTATGGGGGAAGGGTGGTCCGTCCAGGCGGAGCCCCCTGCACCTGGATAAGCCTATATACTGTGGAGGTCGGCAGGTATCCATAGGTTTTGACGACTTCGCTGTCGGGTGTTATAGACTTTTTCCTTGTCGTGGGCCGGCCAATAAAGGCAAGCCCTCCGGTCAGCAAGTTCACAGCGTACCCTTCTGGAGCCACCAGTCAGGTCGTTGCTGATCACCTGCCGATTACGGAACGCGAGAGGATGGCTAGTCCTCTCTCACCGGCGGCGGCACAAGTGCCCGTCGGCCCCTGCGTCAGCAGTGGGCCAACCCGCCCCTGGATCCCCCAGGACCCTACGGTGGCCACCACCACTAACAGCATCGCTCATCCTGTCTCCTCTGAAAGCAGAGGAGTACGGAGAGCGATGTGTTCCCGCCACGTTGGGTATTGGCCGACGATCAATGCCAACCCCATGAAGGGGAAGCCATTGACCGCCGCCCAGGGTGTACCGGCCACTCCGATTCCGTTCCCCCCGGACTCCAGCGGGATCGGAATCGGAATGACACTCGAGGAGGTTACCCAACATACACCCCAACTAAACGATGACTAGTTTGTAACTTCAAAAGAAATCATATCACATCAAAACCATTATCATGTAAAGCAACGAAAAGACGAGTGCATATTGCTTGTACTGTCAAAGATATTATCGGATCTTATGGAGAGCTTAAACTAATAAACTAACTCTACACGCCCTAATTTAAAACTCTCTAACTCTCATAACAGCGTATAGCGTACTCCATTAATAATAAGTCACAAGTTCTTTACTAACTCTACACCTGAGTCAAATTGTGTGGCTTAGAATGCTTACATCGTTCTGAATTTAAACGATGGATCGATGGATGATCTTCCATCCAGCGCACACATAACTCTTTATACTACATGATTGAAAGGCAATCCAGTCTCAACACAACTCAGCAACTCAGAACATTTTTTTCTGCGCGTTAAACGCTAGTTTTACCAAACGCGCTACATTTCGTGCCTCAATAAGCCGGAGAACCCGCTTATACACGCGCTTATTCGCCGGTGTGTTCACTCGAACCAGATCCAGTACTCACGCCTATGAGCTTATAGGTGTAAAACCGGGTGCCAGAAAGCACTTAACAACCACAACCAGGCGTTTTGTTTTCTTTTCTAGAGCGTAATTAGACACCATAAACCCTCGTGATAGGACTTTGCGGTTACTTAAGTAGACAAGGTTTGCTCGTCACAAACAAGTAACATAACGTCTAATAGTGTTTTTAAATGCTTTACTTAGATTTAATTACCGTAGGGCAGGTAAAAAGCTGAACAAACCGAATTCTATAGAACACACAATTTATGCATTCTATTTAATCATAGTACAGTGCACCCAAACCCACCTTGCCCAAAAGGAATTTGTAAATTTAAAAAATCTTATACGATTATCTCATGGATAAGTTACATATAATTAAATATGTTCATAAATATTTGTGCCTGACTATACTTAATAAAACCATAGTAATTTTTCAAAGTGTTATTTAACGGTATTGCAAATATCTAATGTAGTTATATCATGCATCAACAATAGCGAATCTGAATACCTACCCATAGAATATAAATCTATATAATATACCTTTTTTTTTCGTGCGGAAATCCCTTCGGATACCCCCCGCCGGCCACCGGGGGCGGTAATGTCGGGCTTGAACCGACTAACACCGCACGCCGTCTCGGGTCTTAAAACGCCGGGGTGTAAGGTTGCCCATAGAGCATATCCCTCGCACTCCGACTGACACTGGGCCATCTCCGCTTTCGAGATGGCCCTCTCAGGTTTGGGAACCACGGTGTCCCCGTCTTACCTCGGTTTGAGGGAGGGGCGCTAGTCGCCCCACCTTGCCGGCCTGCTTCTGCTGGGGTGACAGGCGGCCTCACCTGCCACCCCCAGGCCTGCGCTCATGGAGGACGGAGGTCGTTAAGCGAGCCTGAGTCGCCTGCGACGCGTGGCGAGCATGTTGCGGGCTCGGAGGGCCGGGAGAGTACTAAATCTCTCCCGGGCGCTCTCCGCCATCTTCTTCGCGAGCATTATATGCTCACAGAAGGAGGTGGCGGCGGCCCACGCGCTCGCGCTTCGCATCATTGCCGCAAACATGCGCGAGAGCGAGAGGACTCCTACCCCGATGGCTGCCACGAGGTCACGCCTCCGCGCCTCCCACGCTGGGCAGTCCGCCAGCGTGTGCAGCCCTGAGTCCTCGCTCGCGTCATAGTGATGACACTCAGGCGTTGGCACCTTCCTGATCCGATGCAGATGGTCCCCGAAGCTCCCCTTACCGGAGATCAGGTGATCTCCGGTAAGGGGAGCTTAAGGGGGACGCAGGTGTGTCAGTCGGTACGAGAGGCTTCCGTGTCGCCTCTCTAGCCAATCCTCCATGATGGGCCTTACCGCCGCTATTGCGGCGTGCCCTGCGCTTGGTCACCCAAGTCGTTCCTTCTACTCCACCACGATGGCCTGGCGGAGCTGGGACTGCACGGCCTCGATTTCTCGAGGCTCGGGGTTCCGTCCATGCTCCCGCGCCTCCTTTCGCCACTGGTACAGTTGCGAAAGGGCTCTCGCCTCCAGGTCCCATAGCGGAGTTCCGGCAAGGAGACTCGCCGCCTCGAAGGAGATCGTGCGGTACCCGCGGATGACCCTGATGGTCATCATCCGCTGCGGAGCGTGCAGTATCCGCACACTTTTGGCCTTCAGGGCCTCCGCCCTTATTGGGCACCCATACAGGGCCATGGACCGCACGATCCCCGCGTAGAGTCTCCTGCAGGAGTCATCAGACCCCCTCATGTTGGGCAGCAGCCGCGCCAAAGCGAGAGCTGTGCCCTTCAGTTTGGAGGCCAGACTTCGGATGTGCTCTCCGAAGTCCCATCGGCCGTCGAGCACGAGTCCCAAATATTTCATTTGGGGCTTGATGCCGAGGCGATCTATATAATATACCTATGAAAAATGGTTAACTAGCGTGTACTAGAAAAAGCGGCCAAGTGCGAGTCGGACTCGCCCATAAAGGGTTCGGTAGCAGCAAGTAACATAATAATGCTTTTCTTTTTTACATTTTTATTTGAGTTGATTGAATGAAAGGTAAATTGCGGTTTTCGATTTATGACGAATTAAAAAAAACTACTTACTAGACCTCGTTCAAACCAATTATCGGTGGAAGTTTACTTGGTGATGTACATCATATATTTTTTTTAGTTTTATCTTTCGATTATTTTAGAAGTTACAGGGGGGTGGGGGGGACACATTTTACCACTTTGGAAGTGTCTCTCGCGCAAACTATTAAGTTTAGAGAAAAATTATATTACTAACCTCAATATCATTTTTAAAGACCTATATATATAGATATCCCACAGGTATGGGTTTCATGAAAAAAAAAAAATTTGAGTTTCAGTTCTAAGTATGGGGCCCCCAATTATTTTTTTTTTCTAATTTTGTGTGAAAATCTCAATGCGGTTCACAGAATACACCTACTTCCCAAGTTTCAACAGCATAGTTCTTATAGTTTAGGAAAAAAGTGGCTGTGACATACGGACGGACAGACAGACGGACAGACAGACATGACGAATCTATAAGGGTTCCGTTTTTTGCCATTTGGCAACGGAACCCTAAAAACAGGAGATATTTATAAAATTTCATAAACACAATTTTATTTATGTCCGCGATACATGCTATATAAATTCTTACGTATGTATATATAGAACTAGAAACGGTCTTTTTACCAAAATTAACGACAGCAAGTGTATAATAATAAGTATTATTTATAAAATAAACCGGCTTGCTATTATCAATATCGTATATTACGTTATAAACATATAACAGGCAAAAACGAGCAAGAAAAAAAAACTTTTCTTATTATTCCTTACATATTTATTTTATTTTTGTTTCTTCTTCTTTTAGTTCATGGCTTCTGCAGTAAAATCACCGCAATTTCGGCAATGTCAAGTAGAATATAATAAATGGTTATAAAATTATTAATGGCGAAGACGCCAATGTCAAGTTTTTTCTCCATATTGGAATTCCTGAAAATCTATTTTGTTTCTATTATTTTTTGTTATAGCGGCAACAGAAATATATAATCTGTGAAAATGTCAACTGTCTAGCTATCTCGGTTCATGAGATACAGCCTTGTGACTGTCGTACGGACGGACTCCTTTTAGAAATCGATTAAAAAAACACTTCAATTTTATTTATTTGTATAGAGTGCTGTTAAGTTTCCTACCTTACAACAAAGTACGACGTTGACAAAGGTAAGTCTTGACTACACCAATAATAATTTCATTTTAATTTTATTAAGATAATAATTTAATAGTTCATACCGATTATTATTAGTTTATAAGCATGTAAGTGTTACAACATTTTTATTTGATATAATGCGATCCAATGTAGATCGAAGGTATTATTAATTAGTGTAACATGTTACGACAACCGATGCGTCTAACCGCAATGTTGTCCGGCTTAAGTTACGTTAATCTGAACCAAATAGAAAAGTGAGACGTATCTTTGAGATTATACAGTGGCTTTTACCAAATGACAAGTGCGATTCGGCATGGCGTCAAGTTATTCGATTAGGTACCTACTTAGGGTCAGTCGGGGTGCGGTTTTAGTCGGTTCAAGCCCGACATAACCGCCCCCGCTGGCACGCGAGGGGGTATCCGAAGGGATTTCCGCGCGATAAAAAAAAAAAAAGGTACTTGTGTAAAATTACATCATGCAATCAGAGGGTGGTTACATCCGAAGCCTTTACTTATAAACGATTATTTAGGAGAGTTTTGCTATACCTATGTATGCATAGTCCTTTCCTACCTTAGTTGATATGATGGACAAAAGGGGGAAAAAAAAGAAGGATTTAATAGCTAAAACGACAAACGGTTGTTTAAAAAACCTGCGACCTCATCAGAACAGTAATTTAGAGGCGTTTGAATTAGTACAATAGTTCTATTCGCATGTCATTGAGTCATAGACGGTCATTAACGATATCGCGACTGCACTGTAAATGTATAATTTGAATTACTTTAAATACGCGCGTGTACATTTAGCTGAATAATAGTTGTATGGCTAGCGCATCCCAACTTAACTAGTGGAAAAACTGAAACACAGTGTGTAATCGCTTTATAGCAGGAAGGAAGCTATTAATTATAAGTTTGTGGACAGTAAATATTTGTTATTTTGTAACGGCTAATTTTATTCTAATAGCTAATGTAACAAATCGTACTTTCTGGCGGTAAAGATAAATGCGAAAGTTGTTTGTCTCACTTTAGGTTATCTGTCTGTATACTTATCTAGTAAAGGGATAGAAAAGAACGTGAGTAAGTACATGAGTAAAAAAAAAGATTGAGTCGAAAGAAAATGATAAAGATCGAATTTAAATGGGAAATAGTAAACATCTATAAGTTTTAATAAACTCTTCGTCAGTATTACTAAAAGCATCTGTAGCCATGCGACGACATCGTAAATTTCGCCTTCATTCAGCAATCCTTGCTGGCAGCAGGCTTGCAAGCTGCTTGCTGGGCACTCCACAAATAAAACCAACGTCCATATCCACTCATAATAAGTTTTTAGCACTGCTACTTATAGATTTGTACACAATAAATATAATCTAAGATATGTATGCAATATGTGTATATGTATGCCTAATACGCAAAAAGGTTTTTTATGATTTTCAGATTTCGATATACCAAATTACATTACAATCAATGTTCGATCTTGAAATAGATTTAACGCGAGTTCCTTTTTTTGACATTTGGGTGGATCGACAAGAGACCGAGACTAGACTGAGACTGAATTTATAGTTATTTATGCAACTGTGGTATAATGAGGGGTATTAAAACATGAATGTGGGTTTATCACACGAAGCGAAGCTGAGTGTGATAATAGTATCACATGAGTGTTTTAATACCTAATTATACAGTTGCATACAAGACTTTATCTCTACCCATGATAAACTAATAATACATCTTCAGAGAATGATGTACTGCCCTTTGATATTTTCCAATTCATGAAATCTTGGTACGCCTTTTCATACTGTTTTCTAGATTTTTCCGGTAGTAATTTGTTAGAAATGTCCTTTGCTGCATTCGAAATGTCTGGAGGTGTGTTATCAAAACTTAAATAGTAAGTAAACAAAACAATTTGCAAAAATAATAGCGAAGAAAAATAGCGGGAATTCGAATTCGAACGAATAAGCTTTAATTTTTTTTTTACGGCGCGCCGCCGCTGTCGTAGTGCAATGCAACGCGCGTGAATGACAGTTCTTTTTTTGAAACTCATACAGATTCCACGCATCGAGCGGTAAGAATTTGGCTGTCTGATGAGTAACCCTTTGCGCGGAAGACATTGAAAAAGCGAAAGGAGTGTTATTATGAAATTTCATACAACATTATAACACCCGTTCGGATGTTATTATGGTAATTAGGACATTGGATGTATTAATGTTGGCAATAAGCTAATTGTTTCAGAATCTTTTATAGAGGATTTAAAGCATGGGCGTAGATAAAATATATTTCATTACGAGAATTTATTATTTATCTACGATATTTATTAGTGTTGTATTTATTTTCTTTGTTCAGTTCAGAAGTCTGGTATTTCGTCCAAAATCAATGTTTATACATCTAAAATAATTTCATCCGAAAAAGAAACTACTTGCATATACAAAGATTCCTTGCAACCGGACTGCAACAATGAACTACTGAAAAAATGCAATTTTAATAGTAATCTAATATATAAAACAAGGTCGTGTTAGTGGTAACCGTTTATAACAACAGCGAACGAGTGGACCGATTTTCATAGTCTTGAATATTTTAGATTTGTCTCCGCTTGTACTGTGCCATTTTGTTTTTTTTTTGCTGAAGTCACCCCCCTTTTGCCCCACCACCGGCCTAGTTGGTAGTTATGTCGGACTTAAACCGACCAAAACCGCAAGCTATCTCGGGTCTCTAATGCCCTCGGCATTAGAGACCCGAGATAGCTTATGTCTTATGTATATATATGATGTCAGGTGCCAAATAATAAATAAATATTCTATGACATTCTACACAGCGCTATCTAGACCAATAAGTATGCATAGCTTAACCAGCTTGTGTTCGGGGTTGTAGAATGCGGATAAACATATTTAGGCCGGAACGGTGGGGCGGCTAGCCCCCTTCCCCCAAACCGGGGCAAGACGTAGACACCGTGGTTCCCAAACCCGATGGGGCCATTTCGTAACCGGAGATGGCCCAGGGTCAGTCGGGGTGCGAGGGATATGCTCTATGGGCAACCTTACACCCCGGTGTCTGTAGACCCGAGATGGCGTGCGGTTTTAGTCGGTTCAAGCCCGACATCCACACGTAAAAATGCCCTCGTACCTCTGCTGTCCCTGGCTTTGAGATGGCCCCCTCGGGATACTGTGCAAATATGAGACATTCACAAAATAAATTGAGATAACCAACATAACTTGATTCTAAGGCGGAACGAAGTTTACCAGGTCAGCGAGTCTATTAATAAATTTAAAAAAACAAGTAACCATCTCTGACTAGGATAGATAAAGTTAGATGGCTACTCCTAAGTTAAGGAGTTAATAGAAATATTTTCAGGTAGGTAAATCAGTAGTTTGTTTATTTTAAAATTTATTATAGTAAACGTTACAAGAACTGAGTAGGTTATTCTCTGTTTAGTGCGTAGTATGATGATAGCATTGTATGTAAATGAAAATTGTTTGACTTCATAATTATGCCTGTTAATTATTTTTTTATTGCAAGCGTTTACAGCTACCGGTAAGCGCGTTCCACCAGTTGTACCTTTTTTTTTTTTTTTTTTTTTATCGTGCGGAAATCCTTTCGGATACCCCCCCGCCGGCCAGCGGGGGCGGTTATGTCGGGCTTGCACCGACTAAAACCGCACGCCGTCTCGGGTCTTCAGACGCCGGGGTGTAAGGTTACCCATAGAGCATATCCCTCGCACCCCGGCAGACCCTGGGCCATCTCACCACTAACAGCATCGCTCATCCTGTCTCCTCTGAAAGCAGAGGAGTACGGAGAGCGATGTGTTCCCGCCACGTTGGGTATTGGCCGACGATCAATGCCAACCCTATGAAGGGGTGAAGGGGAAGCCATTGACCGCCGCCCAGGGTGTACCGGCCGCTCCGATTCCGTTCCCCCCGGACTGCAGCGGGATCGGAATCGGAGCGACACTCGAGGAGGTTACCCAACACACACCCCCCACCAGTTGTACCTCATTCTTGTTTGCCACCTTCGTAGTCACAAAAAGCCACTGACACTTGAATTACTGTGAATAATGTTATGAACTGGTTAGAATACTTCCGCGACTCCTCCCCCGCAAACAATCAGCGTGGCCTGTCGCTTGTATTTTTGTAACAAGGTTGCATGTATTTGTATCGGTTGATCTTGACACGCAGATTTTAGTACATCACACTTTCAATGTGCAAGCATTTAGGCAGGCACTGATACCTAGCTTACTATCAGACAGGTCGTGTCGTGTAGTGTAGTTGTTTGCCGACTTTGTAGTTAGTAAAAAATAAAGAATAATTTAAAGCAACAGCTCTTATAAAAGTATTCCATCCAGTCATTTGGTACATATACCTGGAAAGTTTATCGGGAGTTTTGAATATTGGTAGATTTATAGTTTTCGAAATTCGGAAAGAGCATGTCGAAATCTATAAAATCACCAATTTTCTCCAAAACTTCCTAAAAACTTTCAAGGTAACGCCATATTTTAGCAACAAATGAGTCTACTAAGTGTCCAAAACAATACATTTATTTTCTAAGTCATAAGAAGCGCGCATAATAAAATCATATTACTATTTACAATACCTATTTTAACGTTTTAGTAAATTATACTAACATCTGTGGGTAAAACCACGAAGGGGCGGGTAGAGGTCTATTTTACACCCAAATATCGAAAACTACATGAGTTACCCGTGCTTCTACTAAGGATTTTCCTAACAAAAAAAAACAATAACACTTTGATCGACTTGGAAATCAAACCCGTTGCCTCTCCGTTGCCCTTAAACTTATACCCAGATAACCAAAGAAGTGGTCAAGTAATAAATTAAATACCTACATTTTAATAAAACATTCAAATGTCGTATACATGTATAAAGAACGGATTGGCAGTTTGGGTTTGTGGCATTGCCAACTCTTGATCTACCTGAGACAATTAGCAGGTGTTGATACTTACTTGTAGAAATCAATTTATATTGCTTTGAAGTTTATTCACATTTAATTTCGTGAATTATTACCATGTTAAGTCGCTATATTTATAGTAGCATGCTTCGAGAAACAAAATAAAAAGCTGTTAATAATATTAGAATATATTTAGAGTAGTCCAAACATTTCAAATAAGTTGTCAAGTGACATAGGCATTTATAACACAGAGCGATCATATATTACACATAATATTGTACGAAATGAGATATAAATTTCACTTACTATATAGGTACCTCTATTAAAATCAGCAAATCTACTTCAAAATCATTGGGATATGATTCGCTTTACAACAGTTCATGTTATAACATTTGATATGTGTGGTAATCTCTCCTAAAACAGAATAAATACCTAGTGCGAGCGAATTCACGAGTTTGACGACATGTGTCGTAACAAGATGATTATATCATTTCATATTATAATGAAATGATATAATCATATAAATTATATTCTCGATAAGCGGAACTATTTAAAATGCTCTGAGTAAATATTTTTCCTAAGCGAGATTGCAGTAGGTATCAGAGAAAAATTGTACGTAATTGTAAGTGAAAACATTAAGTAATCTTCGACGATTCGCTGTTTTGTTTTTATTCAACAAGAGTAAATTGTGCCCGTGACTTCATTTGTTATTTTTACATTACATCTCTTAAATATTACTCTAATTGTAATAAAACAGGCAAAACAGATGCAGCTTTGGCGAATCTTCTTTTATACCTAGAGCATGCAGCACTACGCTAAAATATATGCTTAGGAGTATATTTTAATAGTTCTGCACCGGTGCGCGGTGTGAAGTTACTTTATGTTTATAAATGATAAATCCACAATACTAGAACCCGTCATATTTAACCTTAAGCTGTCAACTGCGGAGTGGCGCGCCGGGTATTTGCCAACCCGGCAACTGGGAATAAATAATAAATCTTGGCTGTTATATAACACAGATGCGAATTATATTTAACATAAAGCAACCTAATTTTAAGACATTCGACTGGCTTGATTTGAAGGAATAGGGGTTTGCTACAGGTACAGGGTTAATAATGATCACAATTTTACTAAGATATTGTCCAGTATCGACTCTAACCAATGTTTATAGTTACTATAATAAAAGTTATAGTGTCCACATCATAGCTGTAAGATTTCTAATAGTGAAGTAGGCATTGAACATGAATTAGAAATAATATGAATGTGAATTGTATGAATTGATGTTAGTTTACGTATTTGAACTTTGTAAAACATGATAGAACTAACTAAGCATTTAAACATTACTTATTTCTAACTAATTATATCCCATAAGGTACATATCTAAAGTGGTTAATTGAAACTAACTAGAATTTAAAACGGCGGCTGACTGGAAATGGACTAATACAACTGTCGCAAAGCGAGCAATGTCGATACGGTAGTCACACTTGTGTATAAAAACTAGAAATAATTAAAAAAGAGGGAACTGAAGCTGCCAAATACTCGTCGAGTATTACCTCATTTAAAATTCAAACTTCGTTATTTCTAGTACAAGAGTTACAGAAAACGGGAAGTATCTATTAACGCGTGAATGTGGTACTCGAAGTGTTAAAAACGTCGAAAAATTTAGCAAGCAATTGGGAGGAAATTGAAGTGCAATTACTTAAGATATATAACACCTTCAAGATGTTGACTGAAATTGAGCCTACTCAGTGCAACAACGTGCATTTCATAATACATAACTACAGTAGTTGTAGTAGTAGAAGTACCAGTAGGTACCTATAATTTTTGGACTGATACTGACACTGTTCCTATAATTTCTCAAACTTTCGATTCGATTTTGAGTTTCGGGCACCACAGTGCAAGTGTAAGTTGTCGTCTTGGCCCCTACCAAGACGACTCGACAACGGAAGCGCAGAGTACTGTCTATCTCCCTCCGAGCGGAGATAAGGCGTTCCAAACGGGACGCCTTCCGTGAGCTGCTGGAGACGCTGGAGCGGGACCCTTGGGGGCGGCCCTACCGGATGGTGAGGGGCAAGCTGCGCCCCAAGGCCCCGCCGTTAACCCGGTGTCTCCAGCCGGATCTGCTCGGAGGAGTTGTTGGCTCCCTGTTCCCAGCGCGGGCGGTGGAACATGTTCCACCGCAGATGACTCCGCCTCGGTTGCGCATGGCGCCCGACGTGGAAGACGACGACGTGCCCGAGGTCACTTGGGTAGAACTAGAGCTGGCGGTGAGAAGGCTAAGAGCCAAACACACCGCCCCGGGACCCGACGGCATTCCAGGCCGAGCGTGGGTCCTAGCTCTAGCGGGGCCAGTTTCCGAAATTGTGGAAGACGGGGAAACTGGTCCTCATCCGAAAGGAGGGGCGCCCGGCGGACTCGCCGTCCGCCTACCGGCCCATAGTGTTGCTCGACGAGGTGTGCAAGCTCTTTGAAAGAGTAATTGCGAAGCGCCTCGTCGAGCACCTCTCAAGAGTGGGGCCGGACCTGGCGGATGGCCAATATGGCTTCCGCCAGAGGCGCTCCACCGTGGATGCCATCATGCGCGTGAGGGCTCTGGCGGAGGATGCAGTAGCCCGGGGTGAGGTGATGTTGGCGGTGTCCCTTGACATCGCCAACGCGTTCAACACCTTGCCCTGGAGTTGCATTAGGGAGGCGCTCGTGTATCACGAAGTGCCTCTCTACCTCCGCCGCATAGTCGGGGCGTATTTGACGGAGAGAGCCGTCATCTACCCAACCGTGACCGGTCTCGGTCGGCGTGAAATGTCGTGCGGTGTTCCACAGGGATCGGTCCTGGGGCCGCTCCTGTGGAACATCGGATACGACTGGGTGCTTCGCGGTGAGCTCGTAGGCGGTGCCGCCGTCACGTGCTACGCGGACGACACGCTCGTGACGGCGTGCGGGGCGACGTACCGCGAAGCGACCCGAAAGGCCACGACCGCGGTTGCCCAAGTCGTTAGGCGGATCCGGCGGCTGGGTCTCGAGGTGGCCCTGCATAAAACCGAGGCCCTGTTCTTCCATGGGCCTCGGAGCAAGCCACCCGAGGGATCCAGTCTCATCGTGGGAGGAAATCGCATCGGCATCAAGCCCCAAATGAAATATTTGGGGCTCGTGCTCGACGGCCGATGGGACTTCGGAGAGCACATCCGAAGTCTGGCCCCCAAATTGAAGGGCACAGCTCTTGCTCTGGCTCGGCTGTTGCCCAACATGAGGGGGCCCGATGACTCCTGCAGGAGACTCTACGCGGGGATCGTGCGGTCCATGGCCCTGTATGGGTGTCCAATATGGGCGGAGGCCCTGAGGACCAGAACTGTGCGGATGCTGCGCGCTCCGCAGCGAGTTCTGGCCATCAGGGTCATCCGAGGGTACCGCACGATCTCCTTCGAGGCGGCGAGTCTCCTTGCCGGAACTCCGCCATGGGACCTGGAAGCGAGAGCCCTTTCGCAACTGTACCAGTGGCGAACGGAGGCGCGGGAGCAGGGATGGAACCCCGAGCCTCGAGAAATCGAGGCCGTGCAGTCCCAGCTCCGCCAGGCCATCGTGGTGGAGTGGAAGGAACGACTTGGGCAACCAAGCGCAGGGCACGCCGCAATAGCGGCGGTAAGGCCCATCATGGAGGATTGGCTGGAGAGGCGACACGGAAGCCTCTCCTACCGACTGACGCAGGTGATCTCAGGGAAGGGGTGCTTCGGGGACCACCTGCATCGGATCAGGAAGGAGCCAACGCCTGAGTGTCATCACTGCGACGCGAGCGAGGACTCAGGGCTGCACACGCTGGCGGACTGCCCGGCGTGGGAGGCGCCGAGGCGTGACCTCGTGGCAGCCATCGGGGTGGGAGTCCTCTCGCTCGGCAGCATGATTGCGGCAATGGTGCGGAGCGCGAGCGCGTGGGCCGCCGCCGCCTCCTTCTGCGAGCATGTAATGCTCGCGAAGGAGGTGGCGGAGCGCGCCCGGGAGAGACTTAGAACTCTCCCGGTCCGCCGAGCCCGCAACTTGCTCGCCGCGCGTCGCAGGCAACTCAGGCGCCGGAGGTCGCTTAACGACCTCCGTCCTCCATGAGCGCAGGCCGGGGGGGTGGCGGGTGAGGCCACCTGTCACCCCAGCAGAAGCAGGCCGGGACGGTGGGGCGACTAGCGCCCCTCCCCCAAACCGGGGCAAGACGGGGACACCGTGGTTCCCAAACCCGAGGGGGCCATCTCGAAACCGGAGATGGCCCAGGGTCAGTCGGGGTGCGAGGGATATGCTCTATGGGCAACCTTACACCCCGGCGTCTGTAGACCCGAGACGGCGTGCGGTTTTAGTCGGTTCAAGCCCGACATAACCGCCCCCGCTGGGACGCGGGGGGGTATCCGAAGGGATTTCCGCACGAAAAAAAAAAAAAAAAAAAAAGAGTACTGTCTATCTTTTCTCGAAGCGTTTCACAGTATTTTGGTGCATTCGGTCTGAACAGTGCTTTAAAGACACTACTGAAATAACAGATACAGACCCGAATATGGAAAGGTGTATTTAGTAAAACGCGTGTTATTACATTATCAGGAATGCAGAAAATTGGCTAAATTACCTATCTTGAATGAAAGCACGACGTGACGACCGCGTCGTTACGATCGTTAAATAACAACATACTGGGCATTGGCATATACACACTGGTCGGTTAGTATCGTATTCCCATGCGTCAACGACGAACTCTGATGTTGCTCTGATGCAATGCATGTACTAGTAAATCGAGTTAAGAATAGTATGTTCAGTTTCGTGTACGTCATATTTCATGGTGGTGTGGCTTTGAGAGAGAACTAAACTTGTAAGGCTAGTTAGAAAGTATATTTAATATTATTGTTTAGACTAATTTATTTTAGTTTCTGACATGTCCGGTCCTAAGACTATTAGTCTTTCTAGTCTAAGTATTATTGAAACTAAGGACTGTAGGTGTATAGTTTTAGTCAAAATGAGCGTCATACATACCGTTCTGAATATTCTGCTAGTTACATCTGGTAAATGTATGTAATAAAAGGAAAAACAAAAAATATATATAGCTTATAACCTTCCTCGATAAGTGGGCTTAGAGGAAATCCAACACAATAAGAATTTTTCAATTCGAACCCGTAGTTCCTGAGATTATCGCGTTTAATCATCCAAACAAATAAACGCTTCAGCTTTATATCTTAAAAAGTATACAGATATTACGTAGTTATTAAAACAACTGTTTTAACATAACATAACAACATAATATCTGTATACTTTATAGAACGTGCTTTTTAAATAATATAACTTACCTGAAGCATGATTTATATATTTATTTGCAAAATAGTTTTGCAAACATCTGGTAAAGTCCCTCCATATCCCTCGCAAATAAATGGTCTGGCTATTTATTTTAATTATTTTTCAGCATTTAACTTTACTTTAAAAAAAATCCAAGTTGCATCAAATATATTTTATACAAAAAAAAAAATATTTTTTAAATGTTTGGTAGTGTAGGGTTTGTAAAATGACCGCTTCCCTCCAGCCAGGTCTGCGTTTCTGCATTAAAATATTATGGGAAAGGCATATGACAAATCTTTAGATCGCCTCTAACCACGCACACAAAAATGTCTACCAGCTCTCACTCTATTTATTTCTGGCTCCTCCACTTAAATTAGAGGAGTATTACTCAATCAATTACCCTATTCCAGTCAAGTTACCGACATAGCTCGCAAAATAAGATATTTTTGAAGTGAAAAGTTCTTTAGCGGCATTGTGCACTTTTTTGTAATGGGTAAAAAAGGTTAAACTCGCATCAGTAAACACGTGACCAGATCGTAAGACAACAAATATAGAAGCGCTAATTTCACACTGTACTTAACAACCTTGGTGGCGCGTTCGTCTAATGAGTGGTCGTTTACTTCGTCAAGATTGAGATCGATTCCGACCGAGGCCCAAGAAACACTTTTTGTCATCATGTAACTTCTTGTAATATTTATTCTATTTTGTGCCATAAATCTATTGATATAAAATGGAAATTAAACAAAGTGCATCTATTAATGAAAAAAGTGATGAAGAAATAGCGAAAGACAATGAGTGAGTACTTTATAAATATATTGGCGACGATGGTTCTGGTAATAATGATGGTGAAAACGTCATTGGAATTATTGATGGAAGTTGATTTTTCTGAGATAAACTTTTTAATGTAAAATAATTGTAATAGTTCTGAAGTGTTAACTTTTTAAAGTAATATAAATTGTCATGTTGGTGTACGATAGCGCAATAAATTAATATTGTATGTTACCACATAAATGATAGTACTTTTATACTGATAATTAAAGCAATTCGTGCAAAATTATTCCCTAACCATTCCAAAATATAAAAAATGCATAGCGTTAATATTCAAGTTTTCACTTCTACCGGCACGCCCGGAGTGCAACCCGTCGTTTTTTTTTATACCACTGAGGTAGCAGACAAGCACACGGCCCACCTGATGGCAACGGGCCGGCCACATCTACCGAAGAACTGATGGCCGTTAGAGCAAACGAATCCTAGAGTAGAGACCGCGAATCGGCAAAAGGAAGGTTAGTAGTAAGGTACCCCAGCCAGATGGACTACGACCTGAAAAGGAAAAGGATCAGGTGCTATGGCGCTTATTGGGAAAGGCCTATGTCCAGCAGTGGAGGAGTATTGAACTTCATATTTCCACTAAGTTTCCATTTAACAAAATCATCTTTCAAACTGACTTCAAGCCACATTGATTTGATGGTTAATACAACAATGTGATTGGTGTCCAATCTATTGCTATTATACTGCGTTCTTGATCATTCTTTTGAGGGTTTGAAGGTATAGATCTCTTAAGACTCTTAAGTCATGGGCATAAGTAGCTATTTTGAGATGATGATGAATCGAGGAAGCCTGTGAGGCTAGATCAACGAGACATTTGAATGCTAAAATAAATCTCATGTTTTTATTACCTATATGGTGAGACGTGGCGCCATTATGAATTGTTTTATAGCAAAATAACTATATTTCATTCTAACAATAGCATAGCGTAGGAGATTTTCGGAAATGTCGAAAGTTAAAATGCGTTTATCTTTTGTGTTCGTAATAAAGATCGTTTAATACCACTCGATGACTGAAGGTGGAAATAATATTTATTGACTACTTCTGTGGCGTAGTGGTAGAGCATTCGACTGCTAAGTCAGAGGTCGCGGATTCGATTATCGCTCAGCCTAAATATTTGTATGCATGATGCATCTGGGTATGTTAATATGTTACACATTTACAAAAAAAATGTATAAGTATGTTTATCCGCATTCTATACCGACTACAATAACCAAAAAGGCACTAAAAATTGAATTACAGATTTAATCCTAAAGCTTAGAAAAACACGCCAGACTTTTCTGTTTAACTTGATGAATGATAACTGAATATTTTAAATTTGTTTCTTTTTGCATCCCAGGCTGTCAGGAGTCCAGGGATCGCTTACTCCATCTCCTCGTTTTAATTTGACTTATATGGCTTTTATGGGAGTGACTGCCGTCTAACCTTCCAACCCCGAGAGGAAAACCTGTAATCTGTAGGAGTACCAGCTTGCAGTTGAGGTTGACCTTCTAGCTTAGTGAATGATGTAGACGGTGCCCCGCATCGCAGGTATAATAAGAAGGCTAAACACTTCTAATCCAATTTATTCGTGCCAGCGCTGTTTTGGTACTTGCTCTCCACTCCACTTCACTGTACTTTCCACTGAATTCTCCACTAAAATGTACTTTTCACTTAATTTTCCACATCCATTCTCCTCACCACTCTCCTATTCGAGAGCGTAGATGTTAACTATCATTAGCTTTTTTCTCGTACTTCTACAGCGAAACCTGACCTGATATCCTAATTCGACTGAATAAAAATTCGCTATCAATAATTTCACATTTTCTGTATATCAGAATTATTATCGGAAATATCGATGAACATAAAAAAAATTGATACAGACGAACATAGAACCTTCTCCTTTCTGAAGTATGTTAAAAAGAAATCTAAGGAGAGACCGATATCGAATGTTTAGTGGAATTTCGTTATTAGATATATAATTCGATACAGTATGTCATTATTCATCATTGATTGTTGTGGTGTTTGTAATTATAGCGGCCCGCCGAGCCCGCAACTTGCTCGCCGCGCGTCGCAGGCGACTCAGGCGCCGGAGATCGCTTAACGACCTCCGTCCTCCATGAGCGCAGGCCTGGGGGTGGCAGATGAGGCCGCCTGTCACCCCAGCAGAAGCAGGCCGGGACGGTGGGGCGACTAGCGCCCCTCCCCCAAACCGGGGCAAGACGGGGACACCGTGGTTCCCAAACCCGAGGGGGCCATCTCGAAACCGGAGATGGCCCAGGGTCAGTCGGGGTGCGAGGGATATGCTCTATGGGCAACCTTACACCCTGGTGTTTTAAGACCCGAGACGACGTGCGGTTTTAGTCGGTTCAAGCCCGACATAACCGCCCCCGCTGGTCGGCGGGGGGTATCCGAAGGGATTTCCGCACGAAAAAAAAAAAAGGTATCTGTTTAGGTCCATTCAGACAGATGTGTTTAAATAGAAAGATATTGAGTTCAATATATTAATAAATATTTAATAATACCTTTAACCCTACATAATCATTCAAGTAGCAAAAAGAATATATTTTGAGTATATAAATGAATGCAATTAAGCATGCGGGTAGAATCATATATCAATTGTTCACAAAGCCACAATCAAGATTGAGGGTTTTGTAAATTTAAAACTGGGACAAAGCTAGGACTGGTAATTCGTTCGGGTGCTCTAACAGTACGGCTCCTCAATTTTAGTATCAGTAGGTTAAAATTACTTCATTTAAATTGTCGTATAGGCAGTATAGGCACCAGCAAGTAGGTATCTGACGTGTGGGTTGAAAGTCTTCATACGCCCGTTAAACTTTTTATACCTCGTGTTTAATGGTTTACGATTTGTTATAAACACTGATCATACTTTTATTCTATAAATGCTGTTTAATGTCTCGTCAACCTAAATCTAACATTTGAAAATAGTCTGGTGATAGAAAGAAACGTGAAGTGAAAATGAGCCAGCCAGCCGATAAGTGGTAACGGGCTGTAAGGCCATAGGTGAGAATGGATATGATAAACCACCTTAAATGTATTAGTTCACTTCACATAGTCGATTGTTAGCATTAAAGTTGAGATCACATTTTCAATAAGAAAATACAATGATTGTTGTTGGCTCGGGGATTAGAAAGAATACATAAACACAAGCTTTCTATTAAGTGCATAACAAGACCAATCAAATGAGGTTCTATGACACCTACCGTCTCCATCTTGGACGCTGGATATCATGTAGCATTGAGTATTTGCCAAGACAAAATAAATGAGCCCAAACTCGATTGTTTTATCTTGTTTAGTTCAGGAGTTCCTATGGACACCATCGGACTCCATCATCAGACCACTTTCATAGTTTCATATTGTCGCATTGTCACCGACGATACGCAAGTATACCAAATTTGAGTCCTATAGTCATGAAGTGGTTCTCATTGGGTTTCCAAGATTTGACCCATTTTTCTTTTTTTACGTGCGGAAATCCTTTCGGATACCCCCCCGCGGGCCAGCGGAGGTGGTTATGTCGTGTCTCGACTAAAACCGCACGGTTCTCCCCCAAGTGTCCATTGCCGGGCACCCCGGGTAAGCTCTCGAAATGATAACCCCAGGGTTGCCGGTGGACTTTGGCCACCACCGCGGCCTCGAATGGTGGGGTCGGGTTTTATCCCGCTTCGGTGAGTTAGCAGGCGTGTGTAGGGCACACACAACACGCCTCCGCCACGGCCTGCTTCTGTAAGGACGGCGAGTCGGCCAACTGCCGTCCTCAGGCCCCGATCATGGAGGTCGATAGTCCCCAGAGCCTCCAGCCGAAGCGGCTGGAGGGGAAACTGGGCTCCTTGTTCCCAGCGAGAGCGAAGGAGCATGTCCCTCCGCGTATGGCTCCACCTCAAGATTTGAACCATACTAAGTAACAAGCTATCAGAGCAAGTTAAATAAAGGCTAGTTACGAAGTAACAAACACTATTTTGATTATGATTGTTCCTATCGAAGAATTAACGCCAGAATCAAGTGTAAAGAATATAGTATTATTATTACAGATTGGAGTTAGTCCAAAATGTCACTGTATTCCAAGTTGTGTATTTTTATGTGGACATTAGGATGGAGCAAGGATGTATGATATTTTTTATTCAATAGTTCGAGTTGTAATAGAGAGGGATTGGTGCCATATAGTAAACTTAAAATAAAGGTAATTTTTTAATTCATTCGATAAATATCTTCGCACTGACCTTGAAAACTTGACTTGATAATGCCTCCCCTAAAATCCCGGAATCTACAAGATGAAGATTAAATCCCGAGATTTAAGATACTGCAAATTATCTTATTGCGCTTTGAATACATTTGCACTAAATTATTATATTGAAGAACCCTAAAAATTCGAATAAAATTTTTCAACCCTACAATTTGTAACTATACTCGAAAGTCCAGCTGATGTTTTTATAATCCCGGGTTTTAATTGTCATATTTATGATTCCGGGATTTTAGACGAGATATTGTCAACTCTATGTTAATTACTTCTTGGAACTTTAGGTAAATATACTCTACCTATTCCGATCTCTGGTGATAAATGTTCCTTTCAGTTCATCTTTAATAGAAAATATATAAAAAAGTACTTATATTTTCTAGTAAAAATATTATTAACTATCACCTATGCGCGGTTTTCGCGTCATCATCATCTACCCGCGTAAGTTCTGATCCCGTGTGAATATCGGGATAAAAAGTAGCCTATGTTACTCAGGATAATGTAGCATTCCAATGGTGAAAGATTTTTTGAAATACGTTCCGTAGCTTCGGAGGCTATTAATGCAAACAAACAAACCAACAAAGGATCAAATCTCTTTAAAATATTAGTATAAAAAAGAACAATTTGTTCAAAAGCCTTAAAAAGTTTAGGCATTATGTTCCATGATTCGAATTTGGCTTTAACTGCACTTAATTGTGACTTTTTATGAGAAAAGACAGCTTCCATCGTCATCTTTACAGCCCATTCAACAGCTTGAGTATGCCATGGAAGCCTTAAAAACAAAACTTCAGCCTCATCATTTCTTAGTCAAACAAGTTTATTTATAATGGGTGGTTCAGTTAAATATTTCCTACCAATTTCTTAAATCTATATGTATGTTGAAGCACTATATGAATCAATTTATAGTCGGCACTTTAAACATTTCAGGTGTTGAAGATCGACGTATCCTGCGTGCCTTCAATATGCATCGGGCTGCTAGTTCTCGAATGTAGCTCCCGTATCACTGATCATTGCAATGAATGACAGGATCGAGATCCCTTTTTGATGCTTTAGCAAGTACCTGGAAGCCTTAACCAGGTTAACAATGTATTGCGTACCATACAAACGATTTTTAATGCAGAACCAAGATCGTAAGTAAACTTTAACAACAAATGTAGCCATAGTTGTCCAGTTTACTGATGATGTATGTACTATAAATCTTAAGGCTTTCACGGCCGGCGTTGCATGTAGCCCGGAAGCAGTATATTCTAGATGTATGTACTTTTGTAAGAGACAAACGTGTGAGAGTCAATGGTAATGTGACATCTTGAGCGGTGATTTGTTCGCCAGATCTTCTGGGATATCAGCTGAAAGTACTGCTGAGACAATCTTGTTTAAGTAAATACTGTCGATGCGAGCAATTCTTCTTAAACGCGCTCAATTTTTTAGCGCGCAAGTCACAAGTCTTTTGACTATTGCGGTGGAACTGCTGGCAGCGGTGGCATTGGGAGGGTTTTCGCTTCCCGCGCCGGGCTTCAATTTTAATCCCAGGCATGCCGTGGTGCCCTCTCCAATGTCCCAGTGTTCAACTTAGGCCTCGAAGTACAGATTAGATAATAGTTATTACGTAACTCGACGTATCAAGATGAAGAAAAAAGAATCTCAAAGGAAGTTCGTTCACATGGAGACAACATATTACTTACTCACTGAAGTACTGTTGACTTGGTTTTTGCTTTTAAGAATGGGGGTGTTACAAGCATTCTTATAACACCCCCATTCTTAAAAGTGTCCACACTGATACCATCACAACCGATTGCCTTAAGGTGAAGTTGGGGTATTTATGAGACTAGTCGTATGTCATCGCAGTCTGTATTCTTTTCGTTGGGTCAACATGTACGGTGTTAGTGGACTTATCTGAATTCTGGTAGCATTGACTGCAACGTCAAGGCACGCTTGACCTACGTGTCAATTGTTCCCGCGTGGGTCTGATGTCATTTCTGACCCTAAAATGCCGGTTACGTTGAAAGAGCAGGTTTATAAAATCATTAGGTCTGACCTTTTACATGGCTGTGAAGCGTCTCCATTGCTAAAGCGATATAAGCAGAAGTAGCGTGTCACCGAGACGTGGTGGATGTGCGGAGTCACGCGTAAAGGTTGCGTGGGGAACTCCAGCATCCGAAACAACCTCCGTGTCCGTGACATTGTACATGAAATACCGTTATTGGGTCTTCACTGGTGTGGCCACGTTTTGCGGTACCCACTTGACTTCGTGGGTAACAAATGTCTGGCCATGCCACTTCCGTCGGGCCCCGGTAGAAGGCGTAGACAAGAAGTGCTAGTTTCACGTCTTATGAGATGACATGTGTGCCAAGAGCCCACTAACATGGATGCCAGTGTAGAAGTATAGGAAAGCAGACTTTGATGAATTGCTTCGGATGCAATCGGGATACTACTACGCTGAGATGATGATGATAAGTGGGATTATCTGAACTAATACGCCTTTCAGACACTGATCGTGGAGCGAACGACTGACTTCTATAATACAGGTGAGGAAGTATTTAATTTGGGCAGTTTTCTCGCATTAGTTTACTTTTTAGCGTCTTTTATAATCTCTTATTATTAATTTAATTTAAAATATGAGATAATGCGTTCTTTTCATTTTTATAGATAATATTTTAGTTCTGGCAGTAAAATAGGTAGGTACATATGTTTATTAAGACGTCGTCCGTTTACAAGTCATCAAAGTAGAAGCTAAAAACCAACCTTTTTGAAAAATGCAATGAGGTTGCGGAGGCAGTTACCGTGAATCAAATGAAATAATATTTTGCATGGATTAATTTTAGTCTAAAATGCACTTTTTCACTATTAGAATCTAGTGGGGCGGAAATCACACAGTGATTGTCAAACTTCGGGCCAAACTTAGATATTTTTGTTGCAGTATTTTTATTCAAAATTACAGACCATAGGCTTTATGCATATTATTCGACGCGTCTTTATATATTGAGCAATAAATATGAAGAAAATGAAATCAAATCAAACGTCTTCGACGACAAAAACACAAAAAAATGATTTTATATTTCAGTTTCTTTCAGAGTCTGGTGGTTTTATGTAAATATACAATATACGTATTGTCATTGTCACTCAAATGTCAAAGTCAAATACGCGTTACTCTGATAAAGAAACTCACTTGTTAAAGGTTTTTAGGGACAATTTGCATGGTAAGTACCCGAAACCTTGAACGTACAAACCCCAAAATCTAATCAGTTCTTCCCATTAACCAAACAAGATGATTGGCGAAAGAATTTTTTAAATCGGATAAGTGGTTCTTGAGTTATTGCGTAAACAGACATCCAGATATCCAGACCAACAGACAGACCGACACAAAAATTTTTTTGCTTATTTAGACTTAGAATCATGTGAAACGTCGAGAAAAGTGATAAAAAGTGGGTGTAAGATTTTGTTTTTTTTTGCGTGATTTTAAGACTTCGGTGTCCACCTGGTTGGTGGCCCGAAGTAATACTGAAAACCCTAGTGGACATAACCAACTTAACATCACAGTGAAATGATTATGTCGGCAGAAGACTTGGGCAAACAGAAATGAAAAGACTCTGAGTATCAGTGCTGTTCGGGGCAGTTCCAAAAAATAAGTGCAAAAAATACTGCGGACAGTGGTTAGTAACATAGAATTTGATCAATTTCAGTGTCAAGTCGCAAGTGGATTCTTGCTTTATCCGTTAATATGATACGTAGTGTCTTCATACAGCAATAAAAAATGATGGGCGATTGTTGAAAATCGATGCGTAATATTATTACAAGTCTGCATCTTCGAAGAGTTCAAATTTAAGAGGAAATATAGTGTCCTACTGGTAATCATCAATGATATAATATGAAGTAAAACAATTAATGTCATTGACATTTCAAAACGAAACTATTATTATATAAGGGTGTCATGGACTGGATACTTCTAATTAAATAAATGTCAATCACATAATATATGATTGACAGATGCACACGATCTAATTGCAGCACCAATGCTAACGTCGATTTGTGTACTTTTCGTCTCTGAAGCTCAAATCTATCTAATACTTTTAAACGAGCAATTCTTGTATATCATCATCATCATCCTCTATTAGTCCACTGCTGGACATAGGTCTCCCCTAATAAGCGCCCTAGCGCCCTGTCTTATATTCTTGTATATATATATATATATATATATATATATATATATATAATCTGAAACTCGGAAGCGTCTCCAACGATTTTCTTGAAATTTTGTATACTGGAGGTTTCGGGGGCGATAAATTGATCTAGCTAGGTTTCATTTTTATAAAACGTCAAAAAGACCCCGATACTATTTTTTTATAGGTTGACATTTTAACATCATAGACTAGCCCGTATTTTGTATTAACAAACCATAGAGCCGCTGGTACGGGTGGATGTGCAACAATCACCGCTCGAGGTTAGGGTTCGCCCGGCCGGCGGCGGCCGCCATATGATGATTTACATACCCCTGGTGAGTACGCGTACGAAGCATTCCCAAGATGGAACTTTAATAAAGCCGATTTTCGTTGTTTGTATTCACAAATAGGCGCCATTGATGGGTCTCCTTTATACCCTTTAAATCTGAAAGTAGTGTAAATTATTTTTATGATAGCATAAATTTCATTATCGATGATTGCGTTCCCGAAAAAGCGAAGTCGTGTAAGCTCGAGGTACACTTACCCCAAGTGGTACACTGTTGAAATAATTCGCGAATAAGCGATATAAATCGAGCAGACTAAATAGTGATTACGAAGCCTTCGCTCAGTGTAGGGCTACAGTGAAACATAAAATAAGGGTAGCCAAACGACAAAATCAAGATCGTATTCAAAACGAATTCCAAAAGGACCCTAAATCTTTTTGGAATTACATTAAATCACAACGAATTTCAAGGAACCCACAATTGATTTCAAAAGACTGGGTAGTACTGGCTGGGGAAGAGTGTGTTAGAGAGTTCGCAGATTACTTCCATTCCGTATATAGCACCGGGACACCGAAGCTTGATGTACATGCGGCGATAGTACAGGCGGGTAGCGAGAATGCCGGGGCGAGAATACATCCGGACCTATTGCTGTTATCGGATGTAAGACGCGCGTTGCTGAAACTGAAACCAAAGCGTTCAGTGGGACCTGATGGCATCCCACCTTATCTTTAGGGATTGTCGGTCGGTGCTGGCTGAGCCATTGCTCCACATTTATAATGAGTGCTTAAGGGCAATGGTGTTTCCAGACAGATGGAAGTTGACCAGAGTCATACCAGTACCGAAAGGCAGCTCAGGTTCAAGGGTGGATGAATACAGACCTATTGCAGTTCTGTCAACCCCAGCGAAGGTTTTCGAGTCTGCTGTACATAATAGTATACTTTTGCAGGTAAGCCCCTAGCTTACGAATACTCAGCATGGATTCCGACCTAAAAGGAGCACCACCAGTAACTTGCTCGCTTACATATCAAGAGTGGTACCGGTGGTGGATCAAGGAGGACAAGCTGACGCTGCATACTTCGACTACCGAAAAGCATTTGACCTGGTTGATAATGATGTATTGCTGAAGAAGCTAGCTGGCGTTGGTTTTACCCCCCACTTGCTAAATTTTTTTTCCAGTTATATGCGAGATAGGCAGCAGTATGTGGAATACGGGGGATATATATCGGAGCCATATTTCACCAGGTCCGGCGTAAGTCAAGGGAGTAACCTGGGGCCTCTGGAATTCATTATAATGATTAATGATCTACCCAGAATAGTCCAAGATGCGCACTGCTTAATGTTCGCAGACGACCTTAAGCTTTCCCTCCCTATAAACAATTTGGAGGATTGCAAGAGGTTACAGAAAGACATAGATAGGGTGGTAGCCTGGAGTAAAGATAATTTCTTGCAGTTTAATACCTCAAAGTGCGTGGCAATCTCCTTTTCTCGCTCGCGCGCACTTGTCTCATATGATTATACTGTTGACGGGACGCAGATGTTAAGGGTTACCGAGGTTAGGGATTTAGGTGTTAGTCTGAACGCTGAGCTGAGGATTCGTGATCACATTGTCAAATGTTGTAAAAAAGCTTACAGGAATCTAGGTTTTGTTTTACGAACAGTAAAGGACTTCAGGACCCTAAATACAGTTATATCCTTGTATAACGCGTTGGTAAGAAGTCAGCTAGAGAGTAACGCAGTCATCTGGGCCCCACATGAAGCTAAATACAGCCTCATGTTGGAGCGAGTGCAGAATAAATTTATAAGATTTTTGTATTGGAGATACTATGGAGTATATCCATTTTATCCGTTAATGTATCCCACTTTATTTATTCTGGGTATGGTGGTGGGCTATAACGAGTTGAGCGGCAGGAGGGAACTCACACTCGTCACATACCTAGTCGGGGTACTTAGGGGTGGGTTGCATAATGCGGACGTATTAGGGCAGGTCAGCCTATGTGTCCCAGACAGGTACGTGTGGCGGCGCCGCCGCGCCGGCCGCCGCTGCTGGCTTTGCCGCGCGGGCGCGCGCTCTGCGCACTCTTAACATTATTGCGGATGAGGTAGACCTGTTCTATTGCTCACTGAGTGGATTCACAATGATAGCGTTAAACATAATTAGTTATTAGAATTAAGTAGATTGTGTAACACTATCGCATTAGGAATAAACCTGTAATGATAGATGTTTTAAGAGGATAAATAAATAAATAAATAAAAATGAATAAAGAAGCTGCTGTAGCCTTCTAAAACTAACCTAAAATTATTCTACTTTGGATTACACATAGCTATCGAAGAACATTAATTGTCTCCATTAAAACTTATTAATATCTTCCTGCGGTCACTGACTGGGTTATTAGACAAATCAGACGCGTGGGCGCCACAACCCTGTGACCTTAGATTACATTTATAGCCCGCTTAATGCACCGTTCAGGGGCCCTTAGGAACGCAATCAAGTGCAACGGTGATAATTTATGACATTATCACATTATTTTAATTCTTTAATAGTAGTTCTAACGAAATAAAAAGAAGATCACGTACTCACATAATTTTATTCGATAGATATTCGTTACTGCATTAATGAGTGAGCGGATAGTCGCGCTTAACAAAACCAGCAGTGTACAACATGACGTGCGGGATAATGTTGTAGACAGTCCGTTTCTAATTCTGTACAGTGACGTTCTTAGTTCGAAACAATCGAAAGTTATTCCTAGTGCTAAACTGTAACACGTGACTTGGTATGCCGCGTTCTATTCGACAAAACGATTTGCGGAAGTCTATTCAATATAATTATATCGATTAATTCATAAAATACGTATTTGATATTGAGATTGATCCATCTGACGCTGACTATACAATATTACACATCAGACTAAGTATATTCTTAAATATAAACCTGCTGCGGTCTGCAAACGCCCTCCAGCCGGTCACATTCCGGTATAGGCTGCAGTTTAACCTTGTCTTTACTGTAAGAAAACTGATTCTGGTTGACTAACAGTCAACCAAAAGTGACGGTGCATCACTCCAGGTCAAACTAAATTATTAACCACAAGAATTATACAGATGGGTCAAGCAGGTTGATCACAACAACTAACCCAGGAAGAACGACCAACAGAAAATGATATATTACAGTAAGCATTATGATATCAACATTGCAGATAACATCACATTATAATGAGGCTTTATACTAAAGTCTACATGTTTTGTGTTCAAATTACTCTACGTAAACAGCTGTAAACAAGTTTTAAATAAAGAAATTTAACAGCTAAATATACAATAGTTCTTTTGACTTTTCTCTAATTGAACGTCTTGGCAATCTGATGTTTACCAGGTCTAACATTTTGCTACTGAATAAACGTTTTGGCAGTTCGATATTTTACTAGACTGCATAATACCGAAAAGATTTTTTCCTTTTCTGGCCAGACAGATTGTTATTAAAGATGAGTTGTGTCATCACTAAGCTAAGCGCGCCACTAAGAGAGCTGCAACCGACCTAAGAATGCAACCGCCGCGCTGTATGACAAGTTGGAATCGTCTGAAGGGTAAAGGCTCATCTATAAGTTGACGCATTTCAGGGTCAAAGCGGCACAGGATATCCAAGTGCCGCTGTGTATAGACCCTGGGGGCAATCTGTTATACGAGGAAGTCGCGGTGAAGGAGAGATGGCGCTCTTATGTCCACGAGTTACTGAACAAGCAGCATAAAGAGGGGCAGCCACCGGATTTCATTCCAAATCACGGGCTAGTGCCACCGGTAACGCCCGGAGCATTCCATAATGCTCTTCACCGCATGACGAATCGGAAAGCTGTCAGAACCGATGGAATCTTCTTGGACATGGTGTGTGGATCCTTACAAATCTCTTCAAGCGCGTACTCTTCACCGGGAAGATCTCAAGCCAACAGAATGTGAGTATCATTACTCCAGTCTTCAAAGGCAGGGGATCGGTGCAACTACCACGGTTTAAAGGTGATTTATCACACTATGAAGCTCTTCGAGAGGTTAATTGACTCCAGGTTTCGACAAGAGTGTGCAGTGTGTGGGCCCCAGTTGGAGGGTGAGACCCGAGAAGTGCTGGCTTGACGTTGTAAGGGGTGGTCTCACTAAGATTAGACTCACTCAGTAAAATTATCTCCAAATATAGCCTTGCAGTTGGCCACTTTACTGACGGTGTATCTTCTAGTGAGTAAGAAATCGATTTGAGTAGCGTGCCGTTATGTCGGTGATAAGATCTTTGGATTGCTTTTTGAAGTACATATTCACGATGGCATGAGTGGCACCGAGTTCTGAGAATATCCTTAGGCTCAGTATTGCAAGCACTGTACCCAAAACCACCGTGAACACGTTCAAACTCCTCACACCTACATAACCGTTCAGATCGCGACCCAAAACAATTCCCTGTGAAAACGGTATAGCATCAGGCATTGCTCGAGTTGATTCTAAAAACATCATTTCGGTTTCGCTACAGCCGGCTTTTGGTAGCGTGTAAACGCTCTTCAGGTGGTTAACAATTCCATCGATAATTTCCTTCACGCACTTAGTCGGTCGCCACAGTTTCACAGTTACAGTTTCACCGCTAAAAGGACGCTCTGAAGCTCCCAATAACAAGTCAGGCGAAATTTATGAAAAGGAGATTATTTTACAATAGGCCTTATTATATATATATATATATATATATATAATTCTGTAACCTTCTTAGTAATAGACTTGTAGCGTAAATATTTTTTTATTTTCTTTTAAGAGTACATTCGCACTGCAGTGCGTTTCAATCTTTATCAAATTAAAATCGAGCTAGTAAATCCAATTTAATTTATTTATTTATTTCGGGAACACCCATCAGTGTTTGTCAATTATGTTGCATAGTGATTGAACTTAATTGGTAGATTATTTTAAAAAAATAACACGGAAATGGTAGACAGGTACTTGATAATAAGTCTTTCAATTGATTAAGTGAGATAACCACTTTATAAACATACCTTTTAGAACACATCTAGTTGGCATGTCATATATAAAATTAAACATGATGAGAGAAACTCCATTGTCCCATGCCTTTTTATGTGTGAATACTCTGATCTCAATTGTTTAGGTCAATTTATGCATTTTTTTATAATGGTCATGTCAATATGAGTTCACCTCGCCTTGTGGTAAGCTTAGTAAGTTAAAGATTTGTAAAGTTATCTAATTAATATTATCCCTCACGCAAAAACCGCGCCTTGTCGTGGAGTTGCGGATACCAGCCCGTGATACCATACCATATCTAATTAAGAGCGGATTTCACCAATAACAGGAACCGCATCAAGTAGCACTAAACTATGAGTTATCAACGTTTTCTCCATTCATTAAAACATGTGAATTCAGTTAAGGTGGACTTGAATGCAATTAATTTTACTAGTATAACTCAGTTTAATTCCTAAGTAAAAGAAATAATTTTACAGGGGAAATATTTTGCCTTCCTGGCTGTTATTTTGGCAGCTTGTACATCTATATAAAAGTGATCAGTAATGTGCACTTAGTAAAATTATTCAATCATTTTCTATAGCACTCCTACTTATAATTGCACAGTTTATTCCTGTACTAGATATCATTGAGTAATATATATATATATATATATACAGTGTGTAGGATGTATATTATACACCCTAATGTAAGACATAAACTGAAACTGCAGACCGCAATTTTCAGTTAAACAATACATGGAGAAAGCTATAGAACATATAAAGGGGTGTAATTAACTATCAACAGACTAGTCTCTGGAGCAGGCTTTTTCTCGGAGTTGGCAGATCAGACAGTTGTTGCTCCCATAAGAGTCCAAATTCATAAAAAATGATATAAGAGAAAAGCGGACCCCCAGCTTTGAGGTGAGTATTGGATGCAGCCAGGGTTACTACTAAGATGATGATCACCATAATTGCTTGGCTCAATTGGCTTTCTTTTCACAATATTCGAGGACATTCAGTCAACATATCTACTTATGCAAAGTGATCTGCAACACTTTTGATTTGTCTGTCTCAAAACAATTAACTGAAAACCATTTGTTCAGTATAACATGTCTTAAGGTTGACCTTATCAGTTTACTCAATTACATTTGCCTTATATTTGATTAAATATTTGTCAATGAACACAACCCACACCACACACAACACACAATACACACAACTAGTCCGATTTGCATCTAAAGGGAAACACAATAATAGTACATTATGATATAAGTGCGGTAAGTTGAAAATTGCTAGCCAAGGCGATATTGCTAGCCCGAGCCGTAGGCGAGGGCTACAAGAAAGCAGAGGCTGTAATTATCAAAGCGCACGTATGTCATACGACATTTTATAACATATTTGCGAGGAAATAAATAAAAACTCGGACTTTCTTAAACGAACAAATATGTTGACCTCTTTTCTGACATAAAAACTCTTTGCAAAGATTTAAAAAGTAGCGTTCGTTTTAGAAGGAGCATCTTGATAAACCGTGCGTTTTACTTTACATTACCGCACAAGTTCGTAATGAGATACAATACGATATTGAAATTGGTGTAATGTGCGTTTTACTTTACATTACCGCACAAGTTCGTATTGAGATACAATACGATATTGAAATTGGTGTAATAAGAGACCCTTTATGAGCAAATATGTTATAAAATATGTTTAAAACTAAGGATAAATTGAATGAACTAATAGGAACGTAGGAACTCAGTAATTCCCTCAGTGTCTGATGAAGGCATTGAATTATTCTGTATCAAAATTCCAATTGACAATAGATTTTTATTTTTTCTAAGAATTTCAAATCCTAAAAATGTTATAGTAGCCATACCTTTTTAAATAGATTATATTAAGACCAAATATATTTGACTGTACATTATCCCAAAACAACATCAAAATCTCTATGTAATGTTGTGTCCTTCCATATAATAAACCTATCGAAGTATCCATGCATACATGAAGAAGACTGATATGTGCCAGTAGGGCCAGTCCTAGGATAGGAATCGGGTTAAATAATCAGATCAAAAATCAAAGTTGCTCTAGATGCGGTAGTCAAAAGTGACCTTTTGCCGTGGATCAGCCGTTTAAGAAGTCCATTGCACATTGAAATCAATTTCTAGCAAATGAGAGATAATGCAAAATCAAAGTAGGTAAAATTTCTTTATTCATTTAGGTTGCATACTCCAAGTAGAAAAAACCACTATGGGCAGATTCTGTCTGTGTCGTCAAGTCTGTGAGGACACAGGATTTCAAACTTATTCAACTCTTTTACCTGCCTTAATCCATAATCTATATTTCTTTAATAATATTATAAAGAGGAATGATTTGTTTGTGATTGATTGACTCTGATTGACTGACTACTGAACCCATTTAAAACACAACAATGTTTCATTATACCTGAATAACATAGGCTACTTTTCATCCCGTTATTCTCATAGGATCAGGACTTAAGTGGGTGAAGTTATTCAGGTCCCTTAATCACCGTAATCCATAATATATATTTCTATATTAATATTATAAAAGGGGAAGATTTTTATTAGATATAAATTCTGATACTATTGATCCAATTTCAAAAAAAATCCACCATTAGATTGAGATCTACGCGGGTGTAAGTGTATGAAAGTGATAACACACTAACAAGCTGTGTATGTATACTATACTATACTATACTATACTATACTTTTACAATAAAACAAATGAATTGGCCATCTTTGCAAGAGCTGTACAAATTTTGACGAGACTATCACTGGCAGATCGATTATAGATATATTTTATAGATGATAGTTCATGTTTAGCTAGAATGGCCGGCTTGTGAATTGGCAAGATGGTATCAAATGAATTTGCGGTACCCCCTTTTTTTTTGTTTTAGCACTTAGAGTTACTACCGATACCATTTCTTTCTTTTTAAATTACCAAAAAGGAGTCTCTTTACCCATACCATTTCTTTCTTTTTATCACTGGTAGCAGAATCACCGAAATTACACTAAGTCTAGTAAAAAAATTACAATAAAATAAACTAACAACTATAGAAATGGGTTTAATAATTACTAAATGCCATATTATGGCATTTAGTAATTATTAAACCCATTTCTCTTAAGCGTTAAAATATTCATTAATTGTTTAATAGCAAATTCTAAACCATTGTTAATAACTGTAATATTGAACCCTTTAATATTTGAATTTAGTAACAACAATTATGAATAACTAAGGTTTTGAGGGTTAAGTTCATTATATTCACTTATAATTGGGTATTTTATTAAAAAATTTATGCCAAGCCGTTGTGAAGATTTTTGGTGCTTTCAACTATTTTATGCTTATTTGTAGTGTTAATCATGTGTGTCTCTACTTGGGTCACTGTTTTAGTGTAACTTACATTGAACAATGTTTTAATTGCATAACATGGAGCTGGAGAAAGCCTGTGCCAAAAGGTACACTGAGAACTAATCTAAAGTATGCTATTATGAGACACTAAAGTACCCTAAACCAATAGCAGGTATTGATTACTGTTTATGCATTATTCAATGTGTTCTGTAGAGTATCAAATCAATGTATTCTACATTTAAATTTGTGTATATATATGGTTCAGTAATATCCATCTGTGTAACTGCAGTAGTCAATATTACTGTGATTGTTACTTTGATAACAACTCCTCAGCTCTGTTACAATATAAATATTTTTTATTAGATAACCTGGCTAATTTATTATTGATACTTACATACCTAATGCATCTGCTATAGAATCATCCTAAAGGAAGTTAGGAAGTTAGTTAGTAAAAAAATGTCATAATTATTTTCATCCCTTAGTTTGTTTTTCAGATGAAAAGTAGACAACCTTTTGGAACGCAATTCACGTACATGCAAAAGTGCACCACATCGATACACATAATGTCGAATGTTTACTTTGGCGGTGCATGATGTTGCAAAATTATTCCACATCAATTCACACATTGTCGAAAGTATTCCAGTGCAATGCACGTTAGTATAATAGTTCAGTATCGATGAGGAATACTTTAGCATATAAGGTGTTTTGTGCATGTAGAACAAATGAGACAAGGAGGTAGGTAGGCTGAGGTTGACCCTGCAGAACATACAACACCTGAGTTTCTTGCTGGTCTCTTCTCAGTAGATCCAATTACCGAACCAGCGAAAGAATCATTTTCAAATGATTTATTTGCATCTTTTTGATATTTTTTACAAACGAAATTGTAAAACTTTGACATTCATATGTGCTCTTTATGTGCCTAAACTGAATAAACGAAATTGATTCTTTGATTCTTTGATTTATACACTGCTCAAGTTGATAATGTATTGAAAAAGACTGAACTGGCTCCCTATTGCTGCCGAATAGGGAGCCAGTTCAGTCTTTTCCGAAATACAGATACATGATCGAATTTTCGTAGACCGAATACAAAGCGAATCCCCGAATTCTACAAGCGTTCAAGTTTGTTCAGGAGGTCCTCCGAGAATCCCAGAAAACAGACATCAGCATAGTCTAATAGTGGGAGTAGAAGAGATTGTGCAAAAGTTACTTTAGTTTGAAGAGGAAGAAACTTCTTAAGGCGTTTGAAAGATTGAAACGAGTAGTATACCTTCTGGCTCACCTCTGAAATATGAACATGCCATGGAAAGATTAGAGTCGATAAACACGCCCAAGTTATTAGCAGACTTCGAATAGTTGATGGCCACAGAGGCATTAATTATTGGAGTGCGAAGTAAGTACCTTAGTAATGGCATTTATAAACACGTGAAACAGAGGAGGAGAAAAAACGACACCCTGAGGGACGCCCGCCACCTAGTCACACCAATCGGAAGAGACCTCATTGATACGAACAGATTGCGAGTGTCCCTAAAGATAAGACTTGAACCAAACAGTTGCAGAAACATTAAGAGATGTTAAGATTCCCAGAAGGATGTCAAAGTCACCAGAATTGAAGGCACTGCTAAATAAATAAATATTCTACAACATTCTACACAGCGCTTTCTAGACCCAAAGTAAGCATAGTTTAACTAGCTTGTGTTATGGGTTCCAGAATGCGGACCAAAACTGTGAGCTGCTCATTCTCCATGGCCAGCCTTATGTCATCAGTTATTTTGACGAGAGCTGATACAGTACTATGACTTGAAATGGACTTAGCAGGCTATTAGAGGAGAGGTATCTAGACAGTTGATCGTAGAAAACACTTTCAAGAACTTTCAACATGATAGGAAGAATTGAGATAGGTCAGAAGTGGGTAAGCATGGTTGCGTATTATACAAATAAAGTGTTATACAAGGGTGGAACTGAGATAATTGAAATAGTATACACACAGCTATATTAAAATTTCCATAGTGCCTTATGGCAACACATATAAAACTACCTGATTAAGTTAGCATAGTAACCGTAAAAGTATGATAAGTATGAAATGGCCCACTCAGGCAAGGTTGATCACCCTCTTGGTTGCAGCATCCCCATTGGAAGTAATAATGAAATGTATGAAAAGAAAAAACACCATATAATTTTATGTGATGATTGTTGCTTTACTGTGCATTATGAATAGGTATATGTCACAAAATTGTCACATATATTTACCTATTCATAACTACCCTAACTAACTTTTGACATAATCTTTATACTTCGTGTCATAAGTACTATTTATATAATAATAATAAATCACCACTTAGGATACTGAAACAGTAACCTACTTACTAAATTGACTCAATTTCTTACTGGCAATAATTATGGCACATCATTGTGTTAGTTAGCTTGGAGGTTTAATATAAATCAATATAACATATATACATATTAATATAAATAAATGCTTCTATCCATCATATTTCATTAATCATATTTTCTATGAAGAGTTGCAGGACAATACATACACTGTTTCAAGGACTGCACTACATGCGTATTACAGAAACTAATTCTATAATATGTATTGGTCTGAGAGCTAGTTAATCAAGGAAAATAAAGTAAAATGACTGCTACCCTCTAGCCAGATCTGCGTTTCTATATTAAGAGATTGAAGATTATGGGAGAAGTATACGACAATTTTTCAGATTGCCTCAAACACCTACCCAAAAATGTTTACCAAATCTCACTCTATATAGGAAATAAAGACTACTTGAAATTATTACAATATTACATTTCAGTATAAGTTGATTTCAGTATAAGTTCAGTATAAGTCACATTTGAAACATCTTTGTTAAAGAAATGAAATTAACAAGGTACAGTCAACTGGCACACAGTTCAAATTTTGAAGTTTATGCAATCATATTTTCACTTTATTGACAAAATGTAATATTTTGAACATTTGTGAGGGACTCGTGGTAAAATTAAGACTTGTTTTCACATTCAAAAGAGATTATAAGTGCCCATGTTTATGCATGGTTAACTTGATTCACTTGATGTGTATTAAATAAGCTGATACTAAGAAACATCAGGTAAAGAATCATGAAAATAAAAAACTATGACCAGCCAGTAAGAAAGTCTGAAAGTGAGGAAAAACAACAATAGTAAAGTCAAAACTTACCTGATGGAGAGCTGTGAGGCCGTCGACATTGGCGGTGTTGATATCAGCACCGCGTTTCAGTAATCGGTGGACCTCATCCTTGTCTCCCGCCGTGCAAGCCGCTAAAAACACAATTCCTGAAGAAAACTGGATCCGTGACGCCCGCCGCGGTGACGAAGACTGCTTGTTCGTGTCGGATTCTTCCCATCTTTTCAATTGCTCCGCTCTCTTGAATAACGCTGACGAAGACCTGTTATCCGTCATTTTTACTCGCGATAAACCACTTTGCACTCAATATGGTCCATGCGAACACTTTTCACGCTGCATAGATTGTGTTTTTACTGCATACAGTACACAAACGCCGAGTCCATAACTTAATTGCCAAAAAAGGAAACATGAAAGAGGAAACGATAAAGGGAGATTGATACTAAGAAGCATTCACGCGATCATTGTTCCGAACACTTATTGAATTAGAAGAATTGTATATCCGGACTCCGATTCTATGTACATGACATAACCAATAAGCTAGACATTTAGCGTGGCAGCCATTACGAGAATAAATTTAACAGCCTACTGAAGTACCTACATACCGAATGCAAAAAGAAAAACTAGGCAGCGAATGAGAATGACGGAAGAAGAAAACGCCTAGCGCCACCTAGCCCAACATCGTACTGAGTTGCCAAAGTGCAAAATCCAAATGAGTTATGAAAAATGTAATTGAAAACAAAAAATACCATGATACTCTCGTTTATTTTGTTGATCAACGTTTCGAAAAAGATAAACATTGCTTTTATTAAAAAATCCAAAAAAGGATATTATAAATACCAGTGTCATGATAATATAGGTATACAAACATAAGATGATTATATAATACCAGACGGAATGCTAAATTTAAATTTTGTCTATAACGCACGATCTCTTTGTATCTAGTGACTTGGTAATATACATTATCCTTTTCATTGATCTGCACACTCATACAAGCAAAGATATGGTGTTGAAGCAAATTTTCAGGCCAGTCGTCACTCGTCGCCATGGTAACGAGTAAGAAATATAAAAAATTTGACGAATTAGTTGTCAGTTTTTAGACAGGATCGGATTCAGTGCTAATATTTATTTGTTAATTGAAAATAATAATATTGTTTAAAATTAAATTAATAAATAACCAAACGATTCTACCCGTCCCTTTTTGCTGATGATGGGGTGGGCGTGTCGGAATCGGACCGACTAAAACTACACTGTGTCCTCCCCAAGTGTCCATTGCCGGGCACCCCGGGTAAGCCCTCGAAAGGATAACACCAGGGTCACCGGCGAGTCGGCCAACTGCCGTCCTCAGGTCCCGATCATAGAGGGCGGTAGTCTCGGGCGTAGACGAGTCTGCAGCGCAGGGTTCTCTCCCGCTGCTCTTTCGCTGCTTTTGCTCGCAGACAGAGGCGGCGGCGTGCCACTTGCTTCCGTTGGAGACCACGGCCCTCACCATGGTCTCCAACGAGAGAACGTCCACGCTCAGGACCGCAACGAGATCCCGGCGTTGACTCGCCCACACAGGGCACTCCACCCACGTGTGGAGCACCGTGTCTTCGCCAGGATCCTCGCAGTGCTGGCACTGCCGCGTTGTCTCCCGATGTACCCGTGTCCGTTAAATATCTGACACATCCGGTAGAAGAGGTTACCGTGGTGCTTCTGCAACCACTCCTTCATGATCAGCCTCACCACCGCAATGGTGGATTCCCCCCACCTTGGTTGCTCAAGTCGCACCCTCCATGTCTCCATGAGTTCCCGGCGTAGCTGGGACCGCTGAACCCTGATTTCTCGGGCCTCCGGCCTATACAGGCGTGAAGTCATGTTTATGTTTATGTTATGCTTATTGTTAACAGTTGTATGGTAAATTCCTAACAGAAATGAATTCTCAGATTTTTTGGTATTGCAATTGTTGTGCCTACTTAGAAATGAATACAGTTTTAGAATAATAAATATCGCCAAAAAAAAGCGTCGCCTTAAGACGTATACAATATATCGGAGAATTTCGAATATCTGGGACGTGTCTAGATAGCTCAGCTGGTCAGAGCAATCCCCCTGTAAGGGACTGGTCGCGGGTTTAAGTTCCGTTCTAGATGTTCTCTTTTTCCGATCTAAATCTTTAGAAAAAGTAAGCATACAAAATGCTTAAATTTTTTATTGAAATAATAAATATAGTTACATCTTGGATCACTTTGTTGTAAAAATACAAATTTTATTAGGAACTCTTGTTTAAGAGTAAGCCAATAGGGATATTTATTACTTATCCAACAAACGATCAGGCACGAATACAAAAAGAACATTTGTGTACCTATCTTTGTTTTTAGCATAATTACCCAAAATTTTCTAAAATGCAATACCTTATTATAGGAAGATTGCCTACATTTTGTACAGTACATAATTTCGTTCTAAATGCGTATTATAATCAAAGGCATGCTTTTTAACATTCCTCCTTCTTCTCTTTAAGAACTTTAATTGTAAGTTGTAACATATTAATAATATTACCGGTACATAAGTTAAAGTTCACGCATTTAACACGTAGAGAGTTTTTTTTGTCAATTCTATTTAGTTTTATTGCGAGTGGGTTGAAGCCACGTTCAATATAATTACATACCGACTATCTGTTAGCCGAGGCCGATCAGCATCGTGAAATGCTGATCGCGTTCTGGTGACCCGTAGGTGTGCTATTGTAGGTATCTCTGTGCCAAACTTCATCCCGAAGTTCCCGAACCATTCAGTGGAATAATCTCAAAACTCGGAATAATCTCTACTCGCGTTGACTCGATTTGAAATTTCCGTAACTTTTAGATTACCATCGGCGTACCCAAAAAAAAAATGCTTGTCGGCGCCATGAATAATGAGCGGCAATTTTTGCAGCAGCCATAAATTTACTTTTCCATCTATTTTTTTAAGGAACTTATGCTATCATAATTAAATTAGTGGTAGGACTGAAATAAAACAGGTATTTGTCAGTCTAGTTTAAGGATGGTTCTTTTTTTAGATTAAGTGATGCGTGTCACTAATATAGCTAAGAATTGAATCATTAAATCTATATTAAGAATCTGTGAAAAGCAATGATCGATATAAACTCGATTTGCAACCGTAGTTCAAGCCGAACTCGAGTTACTCAAAATCTATATTATGAAATTGCGACATCCAATGAATCACTTACTTGAAGGTCCTGTGACCATGAGGTTGTGCCCCATCTAGGGGACTCAACCTGTGACCCCTAGATGGGCGTCCAAAGTGAGCACTGTTTCAGTTTCTTTAATCGGTTCAAACGGGTAAGCGCATTATTAGCCTTCTATACCATAGCCCGTTGGAGGGGCTGCCACCGTAAAGCCAGCGGGTATGTAAGTATCAATAATAAAATTTTATCATTGTAAAAAAAAGTAGCTCATTTTGTTGGGACTAGAGAATACCACTAATACAACACATCTTCATCTTCACAAAGTTTTACATTTATTCATTTACACTAGCTTAAGCCCGTGGCTCCCACGTCTAAGATTGATACCGTTCCGTTTCCTATTCCCTGGATAAAAAGTAGCCTATGTGCTACTCCAGAATATTCATAAGTGATAATTTATCTGTGTCAAATGGTCAAATCAAAGAGTAACAAACATTCACTCTCACCAATAAACATTCACATATAGATAGGTGCATGCATTCCCACACAGTTTCACATTTATAATATTAATAGCATCGCCGCACACTCGCGAAAATAATAATCTCGCGGGAATAACGGGGTAAAAAGTAGCCTATGTTACTAATGTACGTATGTTACTATATATGTTACTATGCTAATAATGCAGCATTTTAATGTTGGAAGAATTTTTGAAATCGGTCAAGTAGTTTCTAAGCCTATTTAATACTAGCAAAGAAACAATCAAATCTTACCTTTCCATAATATTGTTAGTATTGAAGTGTAAGTAGGAAGTATTAGTAGGATATTTTTAATTGTCCTTTCCAACCTTCTGTTCTGTAGGATAGTCTCTTTTGTTGTAGGTACTGATTACGGGGTGTGACTGGTTGGATCTTTTAGGATATATGGGAGAAGATTAAAAGAGTATATTTTCTTAATAGAAAACGTTCGTTTTATTGAGCATTGTATTACAGCAAAGGTACAGAGACAGACAAAAAAAAAATTCGTTCACTTGTTTTTACATGAGCAGAGAGAAGGGCAAACTTTACATTCGGTGTTGTCTATATAATAAAAATAATCCTAACAGGATCACCTCCAAGTTTGGTGCATTGCTCCTCTGGAGCAGCTGGCGTCAACGTCAACGGCCAAGAGTCTGACCAACCGGCCCTTTTCAGGGCCAGCTGACCCTATTGCACGAGGGGGTCGGGCCTGCAAGGTCCACGGGGGGGGGGGTCGCTCCAGGTACCCCTGCTCTTATCAGAGGGGACACTGCGAATGTCCCAGGGTCAGTCGGAGTGCCAGGGATATGCTCTATGGGTAACCTTACACCCCGGCGTCTGTAGACCCGAGACGCCGTGCGGTTTTAGTCGGTTCAAGTGCGACATAACCACCCCTGCTACCCGGCGGGGGGATATTCGAAGGGATTTCCGCACAAAACAAAAAAGGTACTGATTACACAATAAACAAATTTGAAAATAATCTTCCCATGTCAAAATGTTACTGAAAGTTTTAAGTGTGACTTAAGTAACAATAAAAACAATTTTTTGTGATATAGGAAGGCACCACTGATTAAAAAACCTCGGTCAATTAGAGCTATAGCCCTCCAACCCCTAATATACCTATATCTATAAAATATCGTTTTGGCATGAATAATAATGTCATGCATATTTTTCGTTTGGGGTTCAGCACCCCCCCCCCCCCCCTCTGTTACTTTCGGCTTTTCTGTGTAGATCACGTCAATATGACTTCAACGCGTCTGATGGTAACCTAACGGGAATTCTCAGGAACGAGGGTCATCATTATAGATTCCAATATTATTATTTCTTCTTTCTTAATTATTCTTTCGTAGTTATCATGACTGTGAATATATAGCACAATGTTTTATGAAGTTTGCCATTGTATTATTTTAATAGTAATTGGTACTTATAGCACAGGATTTCTTTTTTTAAGTACCAATTGATCATTATCTGTTTTATTTGTAGACCAATTTCTAATGCAAAACAGTGTAATTTTTTTTTTAAATTTGTTTTTAAACAATTAATAAATAAAAATATTTGAACAAAACAGGTACAACAATAGTGGTGGCCAGCAGTAATAAATAGGTATTGTGCAGAGCCAGAGATATTTAGGTTTTCCTGCAGTTATAGTGGTGGGTCCTGAAGAGTAGGGACGGGAAAGAAGGCGGATATTTTAGCTATAAACGACCATATTGTTAGAGCCTTTTTGATAAACGTATTTCAGGACTCGATCAAGTTCAGAGAGAAGAAGTTGCCTATTTCCTTAGTGTCAGCAAGTAAAGTGCTATCATCATTGCAATGAATACAGAAGAAATATAGTAGGTGACAGAACGGACCCCTGGATCAAACCAGCATTTATCTGCAAGAACTCCTAAGGTCGAACGTTACAAAGGACTCGAATACGGCGCTCTTGCTAGAAGCTCAGTTGAGCTGTACAACATATCAGAAATAATTTTATAACTGGTAACACTCACTTAAAATTTAATTTTTTACAATAATATTAAAGTTAATTTTATCAATAAATACCACTTTAAAACTAACGTTATCGATTTTAAGTCCAAATTCTTTTCATAAAATGTATGCACTAAAATTCTTCGTAATAGAAAACAAAGCGTCAAACGGAGTGAGAGATTCCGACAGAACGCTGAAGAGCGACCGCTTGCCTAGCGGTCTGTAGTGTTCAGAACCAGTATTGGTAGTTTGAGGCTCGGAGCTCGGAGTTCACAAATTATTCAAAATTCAAGATGGCTATGTGTCACGATGTGTCTTGAATTGTTTTAGATAAACTTTATTTGTTTTGTGAGAAAAAAGTGGACTTGTCATAATGGCTGACTTAAGTGTTGATATTACGAAGTTGCCGGACGAGATAAGAGATAAATTAGCCGAATTAGACTTGGAGTTATCTGAAGGTAAGAATGCAGTAAACTCTGCGTTCCTCGTAGATCGATAATTTTGTTAATTTTGGTTATTTTGGAACTCAATTAACTTGCTTAATTGGTTCCCTGTACATTTTTAGTAGTTTTTAGATACTTTTCATATATTTTTGGCGTTTAAAATAAGTTTATCTTTTGACGTTATTCGCCAGCTGATGTTTTCGGTAAATAAAGTACAGGTAGAGTTCGCATTTGTTAGTTTTTGAGATGTTATGATAACGTTATGTGTGTTAGCTGCTCACGCTTGACTAAATATATTGTTACACATGGCGTACTAAGGAATGCAACTCTGTACGAGACGATTACGCCTCTCAGAATACACTTCGTACTCGATTCATCGGACTTATTTTTGTTGTGACTAAAACAAGTCCGTGTCGGGCGTCGTCCGTTCAACCGCTCAAAACAGAAGTTTAAATACTAAACTTGCGTCTAACGATTTATGAAGGATTCATCATTATTTTCATCCTTAAAATCTTACATTGAAAGTCACATGAGAGATACTTTGTGAACAAATTAAATTGTTAAGAGTGGTCAAACTTGAATGAGAGACTTATAGCCCCTGTGCCTATATTTACTAAATTGAAAAGTCTGAAAATATTACAATTGGTTAGATACTGAGAAAGTTTGGGACTTTTTAATACTACTCAAACTGCCCTGTAAATCAACACAAATAATTTTACCCATATACTTATTTCAAATGCATGTCATATTGCATTTGTAATACTCCTTTGTGTGAGCTTAACTTGCTCCTTTATCAGGTAAGACCTGCGGCTATGGTTTTTAGAGTGTATGAGTTTTAACATGACCGGTTATATTTTTATTTTATTTTTTTATATTCGAATAATAAATCTGGTATGGAGTGCCCTTAAAGTCATGTATTATGTATTATCATTCCAATTTCGGAAAGTCAGGGCTTCCATAAAATAAACTCCTATAAAAGAACCTATGTAAGCACGCAAGATAATTGTCAGATTGTGGCATTTAAAATAAATGAAATTTAGCATTAATAAGATGGCCTATTGTAGATAAATTTACACGTCTGTTATTTTATTACTGTAGTTAGAATATTAAGAAACCTTGTTGCTATAGAAGCATTAGAATTCCATAAAATTTTATTATCACAGTATAATAGTTTTTGCACACTATGGTGTTAATCCACCATTCCAATAATCAAGGACTTAGCATTATTAACACAGCTGAATGCTACTGACAGGTATACTACAGCAGTAGGTATAAGTAAACACAAAAAGAAATGTTGTAAGGCTTCTTTTACTATTAGGGATAACTTCCCGACGATGTAGACAGCCGCGTGATTCCCGGTAATGTCGACTACGCTGTAGGGCCATGCTGTCTTTATTCGATAGTAATAATTACAGCCCATGAAAAAGTACCTTATTTGCGGCATGAGGATCTGATCCCCTACTAACTTATATGTAACGGAAAAACATCGTTGGCGAAAATCACATATCCATATACACATTTAATCAATTAGGCATTCATTTCACAATACTAAATTTCATTTTAATAACATTACGTTACTCAACTAAAAAAATTACGTAATGCGCTAATGCGTAGCAGTGCTAAGCGAACTCCAACATTTTATTTTGTTATTGTTTACTTTATTTTAATTGCTTGAATGTTTGCTATGTGCATGTGCGAATTATTTTGCTTGCCTATTGTTTTGTTTGTTTACCGTTTTTATTTATAACAATGACAGTATCATTTATCAGGCTATCAAGACGACACTGCCAGTTCATATTAAAATTCACGTAAAACATGTACAGTAGGATTTTTCTTCTTTCTTCATAACTTACTAAAATATAAAAAAAATGGTTGCTTACGATATCACCAAGCATTAACATAAACCAGGTTGGCGGTCTTTTTAGTTTGGGCAAATGGCGATATAGATTCAAGTCGAAATGAAAATACTACAAAATTTAAAATTGCCTGTACGTATGTTTACAGCGCCGAGCGCCGGCCCCTAGCTCTTGATTATGGTAGAGCGAGATTATGTTTCAGCGCCCTTTGGTTGACGCTCCCAATCCCCGCGCTTATCAAAAACGCCCCACCTTTGCCATCAAAATTTCATTTTGGGTTGGAAATAGGTTGGTTGATAGTAAGAAGAATACAGATATACATGAATGGTGTTGGCCTAAAATACAATGCTGGTACGAGTATTGAAAAGGGTTGGGCACGGTGTTACGGCTTGGGCACCTAGCATGTAGAACTAATGACAACTGAGCAAATGACGCACCGAGTATTAAGACCTGTTTAAGAGGGCAGGCAAGCCGCGATCGACCTCGCAGAACATACAATGATAAAATGTATTGAAACAATAATAAAAGGTTTAATGACAGAAGAGGAACCTCCTGAAGTCTGTAAGGACAGAAGTGAATGGAGGGCTGTAGGCTCTATTGTATGTGAATGGATTTTTGCATTTGGCTTTTTGGCACCCCTTGCCACCTTCGCCTAGAGCGGCCGTTCCCCTAGCTCTGCCCCAGGGTCGGCATTGTATGTTTTACAAACCTCTCCGTATTAATGGCCTCCGGCGAGAATGCTATCCTTATTATAGATTTATTAATTGCCTACTGTTTTATTTCTGCTGGCGAGCAGGGTAGTACCTTCCGTTTGGGCAACGGAAGAGTAAAACCTCTGGTGTCGCGAGTGCTTATAGGCACCGACAAAAGCTTGATAATTATCAGGCGGGCGTTCTGTTGGTCATATTCTGGTATTCTGTTGGTCATATTCCGAGTTCATGTCATAATCAACGCAATTACTCGCAACTTGCCACCGAGTCCACACTAGGTACATGACGGTTATATTCTAGACTATTGATAGCGAAACTACTAAATAATATCGACAAGCATGAATTGTAGATACCGTAAACGTACTGTTATGAGACAATTGCTGTCACAAGTCGATCAACTTTACTCACGGTGAGACAGCTTATTTATGAGTAACGATCATTTAACCAATATTCAATTCGTCTCGTGTTACACATATCTGACAAATATTTACACGAAATAAACTACGAGTAAATAATATCCCACCAAAAAAATTTTCATGTGAAATCACGCTAAGAGAAGTGTCTCCATATTGCTTGCACTGTAAAAAGTTAACAGATTTTATGGAGAGTCAAGCATCTAACTCCAGCTTCTAAGCCAAAGTTCCATAGAAACTTACATCGCCCTATTTTAAGGAATGGGGGCAAAATATACAGACTTCTTAATTTTTCGGTTGTATGCGGGCTAATCCTAGCTATAGATATATATATATATATATAAACAATAAAAAATTGCGCAGTTCTCACCTGCATGCCGGTACACCTGTGGATTGACTGACAAGGTTTCTGGCGCAGGCTTTCCGTTCGTGGTTAGGGAGTCAGACGGCAGTTGCTCCTGTAATCAATCCATAAAAGTCAATCAATAACCTATTATTTGTTCTGTTTGGTGAACACATAGGTACAGTTTATTCGTCATTGTTTAAGAATGTATGATAAGTAAAGAAGTTAAATCGGTAATACTAGTATTAACCATTTCCGTACATCAAAGTACCAGAAGCATCGGTCTAGTCCTTTAACTAGCTATAATCCAATTGTAAGTGAGTTATGTCGCTAAATCTAACTATCGTCCGCGTCCGGCGCTACCTTGGTTATGTCCCAGCTCCCTTATACCCAACGAATAAATTCATAATAAACATTACATCAGACTTGTATTAAATTATAGGCTCAAAATTGTGTTTAGATCTATTAGTTCAGTCATTACGTCGGAAAAAAAACTGGTTAGAAATTCAAATGAACCGAGAAAGCTAAATTTTGGGTTTTACGTAGGGAGAGAGGGAGGGGGGGGGTGCTAGAAATGCTTGTGCATTTTCCGCCATGTTGAAAAAATAGACAAGTTCAGTTGTTTCAGAATAATTCGGTTCTCTGTTGCAATAAAATCAATATAGGTATCGTGTTATAGGGCTATATATGGACAGTGTAGAAGCCAAGTGATCCAACTGTCATTGGCAGGCGAGGCCGCCCGCCACCCCAGCAGGAGCAGGCCGGGACGGTGGGGCTACAAGCACCCCCCCCCTCAAACAGCAAGACGGGAACAGCGTGATTCCCGAACCTTAGATTGAAACCGGAGATGGCCCAGGGTCATTCGGGGTGCGAGGGAAATGCCTTATGTGCAAGCTTACACCCCGGCGAGAGACGGCGTGCGGTTTTAGTTGGTTCATGCCGGTTCATGGGGGACACATTTTACCACTTTGGAAGTGTCAATGGAAATGTTTAGAAAAAAATGATATTATAATTTTTGAAGACGTATCCATAGATAACGAAAAAAATATTTAAAGTATCAGTCCTAAAATGTCACTCCCAAAATGTATTTCTTTTTTTTTTCTATTTTTGTGTGTAAATCTTAATGCGGTTCACAGAATACATCTACTTACCAAGTTTCAACAGCATACCTAGTTCTTATAGTTTCGGAAAAAAATGGGTGTGACATACGGACGGACAGACAGACAGACATGACGAATCTATAAGGATTCCGTTTTTGCCATTTGGCTACGGATCCCTAAAAATGAATATAAATTATTATGTCAAAGCCCAAACCTGAAAGTGTGATAGTTTCTCAGTAAAATGTACTACAAAAATGCATAGATTGTGGAATAGTGATAGGGCACGTCTGACGTAACTAAATATTCGATCGTTTATTTGGCGGTGTGCGACGAGGCGTTGTTGTGATGAACGAGGATCCTATTGCGAGGTCGATTCTCCCGAACTTTTCTAAGACCAGTGGCAAACAATTTTTGATCTACCACTCTGCAGGAACTGTTTTTCGATCCTCTAAAACAATTGTTGCGTAATGACATGTCCTTCCGAAGACTTGGAAGGAAACACCCACTAAACCTAGCTTTCATTCACCCGTAAGCATGTCGAACACAGCATTTGAGTCACCTCCGTTAAATCTTTGAAGCATTTCACTGCACCAATCAAACGACGGAGTTTTTGGGTTTCTGTCAAATTATGAGGTATCCAAAAGGTACAAAGCTTTCTGATCGCTAAATATTCATGGAGCATTTAGTGTACTTGGCTCATACCAATGCCTATGCTTGTCCGAATCCACTAATAGGTCACCTTTTTGTTAGTCTCTATCATACACCGCACAACACCGATGTTATCTTCAGTAGTCACCGTAATAGGCCGTCCCTCACGTAGATCATCGGTGAGATTAGTGTGACCAAATAGCGCCTGCTCTATAATATTATTGTGTATGTAATTCATTCATTTGTCATTTGTTTTACAATTTGGCGACAAATTGAAAATTGTCTGTGTCACATCAGCACGTAGGCTGAGTATTTATATAGACACGACACTAAAATGACAATTATAATCAGAGAAGGACGCCCAATTAACATTGGTGGTTAGGGTAAGCGGGAGGGACATAATGTACTTTTTTTTTTTTTTTTTTGTCCTTGTCTCCGTCCTAGGTTCTTTTGTTGGAAAATAAGAATGCACTGGTTACCTACTGGTCCAGTAGGTAACGGCACGGTGACGGCCGTTTTTGATGGGTCGTTTTAAATTATTCTCATAACCATAGACCAGTGAACCTGTTTTAATAAAATTACGCAGGCAAAAAGATAATTTTTTTTTGCCAAAAAAAATAATTCTAAATAACTTACGATGATTTTTCAATGGATTTCATATTTGTGAATCTACAACATGGTATATTGTCTTTGTTGTAGACCAACGGCAAGTGTTGAAAAAGTGTTTATTTTCACTTAATTGCTACTGCAGAACTTAACTCTTTTACACAAGTCAATCGATTTTATAGTTACTGTCACCATCAATTTAAATTGGAATAGCAATTACAACCAAATAATTCTTAAAGTTATTAAAATAAGATTCATTTTATTTTGAACATTTAAACAGTACATTGAGCATTTGAACACTTCTTTTTTCGTGCGGAAATCCCCTCAGATAGCTGGCCAGCAGGTTCGGGCTCGAACCGCTCAAAACCTCACGACGTCTCGGAACTTCAGATGGTGTAAGTGGTGATGGTGGTGGGGGTGTAAGGTGGTCCCATAAGGCATTTCCCACGCACCCCGACTGACCTAGGACCATCATCATTTCAACCCTAAGTTAAACATAAAACGGTTAGTGAAAAATAGTTTTGTGCTTATGAATAATTACTTGAAGATTCATCCAATGCAATTCAAACATTTGCATTGGTCTCGTCTGAGGGTTTTTATGTAGAATATATATATGTATTTACATTAAAAAAAAATGTATCTATTTATGTTTATGCGCATTCTAGAACCGAAAAATTTAACACGAGCTACATAAGCTATGCTTAGTGTGTAGCTTCTGTGTAGAATGTCTTACAAATTTTTATTTATTATTATTTCTCTAATAACATAATCATTTCAATGATAACTGAGATCAATGTTTGACTATTGTAATCAATACATTACGAATTGTGCCCATACGTACCTTTTTTTTTTTTTTTTTTTTCGTGCGGAAATCCCTTCGGATACCCCCCCGCGTGCCAGCGGGGGCGGTTATGTCGGGCTTGAATCGACTAAAACCAACGTTTTTTTTTGTCGTGCGGAAATCCCTTCGGATGCCCCTCCGCCGGCCAGAGGGGGCGGTTATGTTGGGCTTGAACCGACTAAAACCGCACGCCGTCTCGGGTCTTCAGACGCCGGGGGTGTAAGGTTGCCCATAGAGCATATCCCTCGCACCCCGACTGACCCTGGGCCATCTCCGGTTTCGAGATGGCCCCCTCGGGTTTGGATACCACGGTGTCCCCGTCTTGCCCCGGTGTGGGGGAGGGGCGCTAGTCGCCCCACCGTCCCGGCCTGCTTCTGCTGGGGTGACAGGCGGCCTCACCTGCCACCCCCGCCCATACGTACCTATATATTTCATATACGTATATTCAATTCTTCGTCCAGTACGTGAATGACGTAGTCATCGTGCATTGTTGTCATCAACAGTTAGTTCCAAAATACACTTCACATATTGGTTATGTACTCCATGTTCATATGTAAAACATAAAATGGGTAAATTACATTAAAAACGCATACAAAATATCATAATTGCAACATAAAATGAACCGGTAAAGTGCTAGTCGGACTCGCGCACTGAGTACTAAACTGAATTGATGTAGATGTTTAGTTTTTTTTACAGCTTCACGGGTTTGCAGAAATAAGCTGTATTTGATATTAAAACACTGGAACTACATAAAGAGTTCGTTCGACTGTGATATTAGTTCATGTCTCCACGCGTTCCCGAGAAAAAGGTCTTGTCAACCTAAAAAAAAACCGTTCCCGCAGGGGGAACGCACAGGTAGATTTCGTGAAGCAATTAATATTATTTTATAAAGAGAACTACCGACTTTAAACAATATTTCGTGAAGATTTCCTTACTGCACTATTTTTTTCTTTTTCTCGAAAACGGTAAATTTGAGCAAAAAACGTTTCGGACATTTATTTTAGAGCAAAAAATAACCTATCGGTTAGAAATATTTTTTTGCCCCTCTATGACCTATGCTTCTTCTATGACCCACGCCGAGCGCATTTTTAACATGTTTAATTTTTTTTTCTCGAAAACGGTAACTTTTAGCGAAAAACTTTTCAGACATTTATTTTAGAATTAAAAATGGCCTATCGATTAAAAATGTTTCCTACAGCAAGAATGTTCACCGGTTAGAAGTTATGATTTTTTTCCCGAAAAATTTTGGTTTTCCCCCCTCCACTTTTAGTTAAAGTTTTAATCTTATAGGTTTATAATTAAAAGTTGTTGTATTCATGTATACTAGGGTATAAAATTAGAACGGTTCGAATTTCTTTCATGGAACGTGAAATTTTGAGGAAAAACTGATTTCACAAAAAGTGAGGCCCTACCGTCCCCTTAGGCCGGATTCCACCCGTTCACGAACTTAAACTAAGTTTACACCCAAGCAATTTTTGACCGCAGTTTGAAAGCGATCGGGGCAAAAATGCTACCGTGAGAGTGCCGCAAATTCTGGGAACTGGAACCATACATACATATATATATATATTTTTGACCAGTGGTCATTTCGGACTTAGGGGGTCGTAACTAGACCTCCCATGAAGAATTTTTTTTTAAATTCGACAGTAGTCAAGAAACCAATAGGTAGATCGATTTCATCGAAATCTACCTAACAGTTGAATTCTAACGAAATTGAAACTATATTCGTATTAAAGAATAAAATAATTAAAACATAGTTGTCCTATAATCTGCAAAACATTGCCAAAATGCTCCGGCCGCGTGAAGTTCTGATTCTGTTCTCTTAGGGGTAAATAAATAACCTACGACCTATTCTCAGACCAAAATACACACAAAAATTTCACAAGAAATGATCAAGGGTTTGGCGGAGTCCTCGCAGAGACCCCACCAAAACTCTTCGTGTTACGTTACTTGTGATAACGTACTAAGAAATAGGAGCCCCGCGAAACGTGGCTCCGTCGACATCTCTCATTAATTATTTATTATTCATATGGTAGAAAACTCAAGAGATCTGAGTAGAGGAAGCATTTAAATTATAAAATCTTGAATACTAAACCGAAAACAATACCCGAATCCAAATCGTTCGCAACTCTGAAAGGTGAAATTGTTTAAAGTTACTTTTAGGTAGATTTCGATGAAATCGATCTACCTATTGGTTTCTTGACTACAGTCGAATTTAAAAAAAAAATCTTCATAGGAGGTCTAGTTATGACCCCCTTTTTTTTTTTTTTTTTTTCGTGCGGAAATCCCCTCGGATACCCCCCCGCCGGCCAGCGGGGGCGGTTATGTCGGGCTTGAACCGACTAAAACCGCACGCCGTCTCGGGTCTGCAGACGCCGGGGTGTAAGGTTGCCCATAGAGCATATCCCTCGCACCCCGACTGACCCTGGGCCATCTCCGGTTTCGAGATGGCCCCCTCGGGTTTGGGAACCACGGTGTCCCCGTCTTGCCCCGGTTTGGGGGAGGGGCGCTAGTCGCCCCACCGTCCCGGCCTGCTTCTGCTGGGGTGACAGGCGGCCTCACCTGCCACCCCCAGGCCTGCGCTCATGGAGGACGGAGGTCGTTAAGCGACCTCCGGCGCCTGAGTTGCCTGCGACGCGCGGCGAGCAAGTTGCGGGCTCGGCGGACCGGGAGAGTTCTAAGTCTCTCCCGGGCGCGCTCCGCCACCTCCTTCGCGAGCATTACATGCTCGCAGAAGGAGGCGGCGGCGGCCCACGCGCTCGCGCTCCGCACCATTGCCGCAATCATGCTGCCGAGCGAGAGGACTCCCACCCCGATGGCTGCCACGAGGTCACGCCTCGGCGCCTCCCACGCCGGGCAGTCCGCCAGCGTGTGCAGCCCTGAGTCCTCGCTCGCGTCGCAGTGATGACACTCAGGCGTTGGCTCCTTCCTGATCCGATGCAGGTGGTCCCTGAAACACCCCTTCCCTGAGATCACCTGCGTCAGTCGGTAGGAGAGGCTTCCGTGTCGCCTCTCCAGCCAATCCTCCATGATGGGCCTTACCGCCGCTATTGCGGCGTGCCCTAGTTATGACCCCCTGAGTCCGAAATGACCACTGGTCAAAAAGTTTATATATATATATATATGTATGTATGGTTCCACTTCCCAAAATTGGCGGCACTCTCACGGTCGCATTTTTGCCCCGATCGCTTTCAAACTGCGGTCAAAAATTGCTTAGGTGTAAACTTAGTTTAAGTTCGTGAACGGGTGGAATCCGGCGGAGGGGACGGTTGGGCCTCACTTTTTGTGAAATCAGTTTTTCCTCAAAATTTCACGTTCCATGAAAGATTTTCGAACCGTTCTAATTTTATCCCATAGTATACATGAATACCAACAACTTTTAAGTATAAACCTATAAGATTAAAACTTTAACTAAAAGTGGAGGGGGGAAAAACCAAAATTTTTCGGGAAAAAAAAAAATCATAACTTCTAACCGGTGAACATTCTTGCTGGGAAACATTTTTAATCGATAGGCCATTTTTAAGTCTAAAATAAATGTCTGAAAAGTTTTTCGCAAAAAGTTACCGTTTTCGAGAAAAACAAATTAAACATGTTAAAAATGTTACTGTGTTTACTTGTGTGTGTAAGTCCGTAGTTCTCTATATAAAATAATATTAATTGCTTCACGAAATCTACCTGTGCGTTCCCCCTGCGGGAACGGATTTTTTTGTTAATTAATGCTTTAATGTTCTGATTACTGGAAGCGTTTCCGTATATACGAATAAGATTCTTACTTCGTTATCTCGTAACGTCAGACGGAGGGAAGTAGGAAGAGAGGGAGGGTGGGAGAGAGGAAGCAAGGTATATGATGTCGATTCAAAAAAATCCGTTCCCGCAGGGGGAACGCACAGGTAGATTTCGTGAAGCAATTAATATTATTTTAGATAGAGAACTACGGACTTTTTAACATGTTTAATTATTTTTTTCTCGAAAACGGTAACTTTTAGCGAAAAACTTTTCAGAAATTTATTTTAGACTTGAAAATGGCCCATCGATTAATCCCAATCCTCAGATTAGTTAAAGAGCCAGTAAAATCAAGAATCATTTCTAGTGAAATTCAATTATTATCTGTACATTTCTAACGTTGCCATAGCTTTTTTTTGTCCATATTTCTGGTTCTAAATAAGCCTAAGGGGATTTCCGCACGATAAGAAAAAAAATAGGTATGTACGCAATGGATTCTGGTCCAAGAACGGATATTCTGCCGGAATGTATTCTTACATTTAAACTATTGCCTACTTTAATTGGTTGAGGTAGTTATAGGGAAGATAAATGTGAATATTCAACTTGAATGTCCATAGCTTCCATACATACTCTCAAAATTCATGACCCCTGTCACCCCAGCAGAAGAAGGCCGGTGTGGCGTTTAATATTTGTAGTAATTAAATTTTTTATATTATTCATGTTAAACGCCAAAAACTATGTATCTATGTAGTTACACATTTTCTCCAAAAGGTATTCATTTTTATTTTGGGGAATGCATATCTGTGTTCTACTTCTACAATAGACATTAATATACATTATTCCTACCATGAGCGTACGTTACCACTTTCTTATACCGTGGCAGCAACATGACGCATCATCTCCAACCCGTTTTGTCATGACTCGCTGTGACTAAGCCGCCTTGCCACAATAAATTACGCCTCTCAAAGTCAAATGTATAAAATAATTGTAAAACAATTCCAACTAGTGCTGTTTTTGTAGAAAACTCATATAGTATACCTACTTAGTCAGAAACTGCATGACGCGATGACAAATATAACTAGGCTTTTTATGTTGTATATTTTAGATGTGTGTTAAGTACTGATGAGGAACTTTTGGACCAACTATTTGAATCAGATGATTTAATCTATTTTGGTCTAAACATCAGTGATTCTTACCGCAATGGTACAAATGTGACCAGAATCAACACGTACTTTGTAAAAGTAAAAATAGATTTGATACTTAACCATAATGTTTCAATTGATACAAAAACCGAAATTAACTCAGAAGTCTTTATTGTCTCATTGAAGTAGAGACTTAGATAAATCACTTATAATAATTCGTTTCGAAATAGTACGATTAATGTAATTTAATAAACCACTACCGTAGTTACCGTACTTTAAATACAGTTGGAGTGCCAATTGACAAGTTAGACAGGGCATCGTACTGTCGTTCGCTTGTTACTCGGCGACTGGCGACCGAGCCGTGCTTCCGGAGTACGCACTGCACAAAACTTTATTAAGGTGTTGCGACAAACGTATGCAAACAGCGGCAGTACGGTTTGTGTATATTGTCTGGGTTTCAGATCTTGTTTAATTGAAAGGTTCAAGTGTGCATAAATGTATTTAAAGTGTTTGTTTGGAACATCGTCATTGTTTGTCAACATCGTCATTGTACAGCGTAGGTACATGTTGACTATCCAGAAACGAATCTTTAAGTTGTTAAAAACACTTCCAACTAATTAGAATTTTTATCATTATTAGGTTTGGATTTCGTTCAAGTAACTAGTATTTCTAGGGTCGTCTGTAGACCCGAGACGGCGTGCGGTTTTAGTCGGTTCAAGCCCGACATAACCGCCCCCGCTGGCACGCGGGGGGGTATCCGAAGGGATTTCCGCACGAAAAAAAAAAAAAAAAAAAAAAAAAAAAAAAGGGTATTGATAGCGCAAATGACTCATTTTACGTAAAAGTACATGATAAATCAAATTTTCACAAAATTTTGTATTGTGTGGAGATCTGTCCACTGACATGAATAAATATCGAAACAGAGGTTTTTATTCCATAAGCATTTATGTACATATTATCAATATTTTAATTTTAACTTTTTTAGGTAGAACAAAAAAACACCTGTAAATATAAATATTTGGCAAGAAGACGCATTTAAAAAAAGAACCGCGGGTATTGACACAGAGAGTAGCGACCACTACTCAAGAAAGCAAGATATCGCTAGTTTTCACTTGGTAACAACTCTACCGGTTGCTGACGCTGACTGTTCCCGTTTTCCATCTAGTTCCTAGATCAGCGTCTTAATGTCATGTTGGAACAAAAGCTTGATCGTTTCATTGACTCTACCAGTGTAATGATTATTTTTATATGTTTATGCTATAGATAGTATATCTTACCATGACTTAGTTGTTACAATGCTTACAATAGTAGGATACCGCCGCTTGATATCTAGAATAGTAGTAATAGTAATAATAGTACCTTACACTACATAACTGTTTTAAAACACGAAATCTGAGACGACATTTTTTTGGGTTGTGTAGCCAAATGGCTAAAAAAGAAACCCTTATAGATTCGTCATGTCTGTCTGTCTGTCCGTATGTCACAGCCACTGTTTTTCGAAACTATAAGAACTATGCTGTTGAAACTTGGTAAGTAGATGTATTCTGTGAACCGCATTAAGATTTCCACTCAAAAGTAGAAAAAAAAAACAATGAATTCTGGGAGTGACATTTTAGGACTGAAACTTAAAATATTTTTTTCGTTATCTATGGATAGGTCTTAAAAAATGATCGATGAGGTTTCTAATATCATTTTTTTCTAAACTGAATAGTTTGCGCAAGAGACACTTCCAAAGTGGTAAAATGTGTGAGCGAACTTGGCGGTCAAAGATCAAATGCTGAAATATTTGTATTGCTATTCTTAGTTTTCTTGTTGACATCATCGCCATCGTGGCATTCACTAAAAATAAATCGAGGCTTTCAAAACGATGAATTATACATTAAATATGATTTTATTCCTAAAAGTGATTAACTTTTAAATAACTGCACACTGGTTAAACATAATGTATTGTAAATAGTGTTATTATACTTTTGTGTCATCGGGTATTACAATTAATTTATATTGAAGTGTTACCGGCGACAACCAGCCCAGCTAGTGAGCAGTAGCAGTTAATTATGACACACACAACTCATCCTATATATCATAACTTCGCGCTTAATATTCAATACGATTACTCATACTAACCCACAATAAGATAGCCGTAAAAGAACTTGGCATAGCACGCGCACGGGGCGTAAGATCGAGACGAGAATTTTACGATCGTCCATTGTGCAGTTGATACATTTATGAACAGGCTAGAACGGACTTCGGTTTACGAGTTTAGGGTTCCGTACCACCAAAGGTAAAAAAAGGAATACTTCTAAGATCACTCTCCTGTCCGTCTGTCTGTCCGTAAAATAAAAGAAGTTGAATATTAAGGTAAATTATGGTACTTAAAATCTAAATTTGCCCATATCTATTTATCGTGTTAACTGGTTCTTAAACCAATAAAAATTATCCAATTTTATTATGGTGGGTCTGGCCGGCGGCGGGGTATCCGAAGGGATTGCACGAAAAAAAAAAGTACGGAACCCTCGGCGCACGAGTTCGACTCGCACTTGACCGGTGTTTTAAACCAAGCCATCGTAATTTACACTTAATATAATAGGCCTATGTCCATCAGGGATAATTTACCTTTGCAAATGGTGAAAGAATTTTTCCAATAGTGCTGTGGTTCCGAAGATTACCCTCAACCAATGCCCTTAACATATTAACAAATTCTCAAAATTCGGCATCTCTCTTTATTATATTAGTATACATATTTACTATTAGTTTTCGTCTTGGATACTATATTATGGATATTTCTTCGTTAGCAAATGATTCACTTACTGCTGTTTAAATTAACGAATTACTAAACATATGTTTGTGTACATACACAAACATATGTTTAGTACAATTCTCAAAAAAGAATGAATCCAATTCTGAAAGCAGATTAGCTAGACACTGAAGTCGACCAGCATTTTTTTAAATTATTCTGAAATTATAGTCAGCAATGTGATGCGAATTTCATTTATTCCAACAGGTAAATTTATAAAACTACAACAAGTATTTAAATTTGTTTAAGCTTTTCCACAAATAATGGCTTCAAAAGTCGCTGAAGATGCGCAATAATTTCTGTTATAATCTTGGTACGTATTTCAGTCTAATACAGTAGAGCTATAAATATTAACAATTCAGGTACCTACCTACTTGTTATCCTATTCGTATTATCATTTATTGATTAATTGCCATCAGAAACAGAATCTAAGATGTGAATTCACACAGTGAACAGCACTCAATTATATTTTGTGCACGTGACGAGTTAATTGGACGCGTGTCCTCATTCATTTATTAGTAGCAGCTGGAAATGGTGCCGATTTTCTTCCATATCAGTCATGAGCTCGGTTAGTACTCTGTTTTAGTGTGATATTGTCCAATAAGAAAGAAGAAAGAAAGAAAGAAAATAAGTTTATTAAGGACACGCACAAATAGGTTACAACAAAAATATACATATACAGATAATAGGTGTGCGAGGCTCAACAGGTCGCCATCGCAGTATAAATGCTGCCCATCTAATGCCACACATATGATGAGCACCGCTGATATTCCGATGGCGCCTAAAGGTTTACGGTGAAATCCATCATCCGGTGGTGAGTGCCTCTTCTGTGTCTGTGTCGTTTTGTTAGATACTATAGCTTCTAAAGATAGTATAATGATTCAACAAAAGCTCAGATCCCCAGTATTCTTAGGAAAAGAATATGACTAAGGTTTAATAAGTTAACAAAAAGTTGAGTCTTGTTAGCTAAGCTTCATTATCACTGAGTAACATAGGCTATATTTATTACTAGAAAGAATTACCTATAGCAACTAACACCAAGGTGGGTAGGTGTAAAAAAAATAATCATAAAATGTCTTTCATCGCACGCGCTGCAGAAAGTATAATATCATAGAAGAACATCAACAGAACATATCTACAAAAAACTTCGCGAGACCATATGTCCAACTATTGTAGTTATGTCATTATAACTATTACTGACTGAAATTTGGTACAGGGATAGATTATAGTCTGGAATAACACCTAGGCTACATTTTATCCCTAGATTCGGTTCTCATGGCTTACGGGAACGAAATCAAAATTTCAAGCGGGCGGAGCCGTGGGTAGCATCTAGTAGGCTATAATTATGTCATTGAGACCGATATTCTTAGCAATCCATGGATTCTCCGGCGGGTGCGGGGTCCATCGCGTTACTGAGTTGGGAACTCCCGACAGTGCTTGGGACTAGCCACCCAAGTGTAGGTTTAGAAGGGGCCCCTTTTGTTGATGTACATCAACTCACCTTCACTACCCAAGTTCCCCTCCCTGCCTTGCCCTGCTCCCTGCCAAACCAAGTTTGATGCCAACCTACTAGTGCCGCTTTAGACATTCGTCCTAATAATGAGCTTATTGTAGCTCTCGATATACCTAGATCTTTAAGTAGGTTATAGAGAGATTTTGCTGGTATACCTCTCGCTCCCACTTCCACTGCGTACAAGTTAACCACGTTCTTTGATTAATTTGTTTTTGAAAACGAATGTAAACCGAAGCGGAGCGAGGGCGGGTTGCTAGTGTAATACAGTTCTAAATTCTGCGAGAAGCTTGACATACAAATGAAATGCACAAGTTCATGTTGATATCTTTGATATAGAAATGACATTGTTTGACCTTAAATTTAACAGTGCAACCAGCTACACACTTATACCTACAGTTCACTCTCTCCAATAAGTAGTTGTTAGCTCGTTACTTTCTTACTGTTACGTATTCGTTTTCAACTGTTTCACACGTTCGTCTCAAACGTTGCATAAACTTGTGAAAATCTATTTTGATGTTTGTGTTTTGACATGTGACAGATATAGTTTTTAGATTTTTGACGACTAATTTAATGGCATGGGCGGAGAATATGTAACATACATGTTTAGTTTTAATTGTTTCACCATGGCTTCCAAATCCTTTTCTAGGATAGTTAGGTCACTTTCCTATATGCCGTATTTTACTAAGTTGTCATTTTACTGTTATTATTATTTTCAGCTTGTAATATGTTTGTATAAACGTTAACAGGACTACACTACATGCTGACAACATTTCCTATCGTTTAGCTCCCTGCTCAGACTAGTTGCTGTCCCCTGTGTTATATTATGTCAATGGGTTAATGCTCAATTAGGACGGGTAACAGTCGGGCAACGGTTTGTACACACGCTTGCATGTATTAGTTAGTGAATGTATTTAAACTTGTTTTATTCATAGTATTTACTGAAAAGTAATAAAACCAGTATTGGATACAGGCCTATTATGATTAAGTACCTCTTTTTTTTTTTTTTTTTTTTTTTTTTTTATTATATTTAGTCCGTCCAATTGACTGTACCCCGCCTGATGGTAAGCTGAGGTAAAGTCCAAAAAGTAGTGGCCACCATTTCTAGAGATTGCCCCTAGAATGGTGGCCCCTACCTAGACGGCCTCAACAGATGTTTTTTCACGCCCCGCTTAAAGAGCCCAGGATTGTAGGTAGAAGGGAACACGTGAGTGGGTAAAGCGTTCCAGTGCTTTATGGTCCGACAAAAAAAGGAGTCACCAAACCGCTTGGTTCGCGATGGTATCGATTGCACTGTATGAGGATGACACCTAAGTCCTGCACGTGTTGTTCGGGACAAGAAGGGAGAAGGAGGAATCAATTGGAATAACTCATCGGAACATTCACCATGGTAAATGCGATAGAATACTGCCAAGGAGGCTATATCTCTACGCAGCTGCAGAGATTCTAGAGAGCTGGTGACCTCAGGACTATCAATGATCCGGACTGCCCGTCGCTGCAATCTATCGAGAGCGTCTAGTAAGTACTGAGCGGAGCCATCCCACAGGTGAGAACAGTATTCCACGCAGGGACGGATTTGAGTCTTATATAAAAGACACCGCTGCCCCGGCGTGAAAAACCGCCTCACCCTGTTCCGCACTCCGAGTTTACGAGAAGCTGTTTTAATAACGCTCTCAATGTAATTTTTATTATTAAGTTTGCAGCGAACATCCATACCGAGCATGTTGATACTGTCCTGCAGTGGTAGTGGTGTGTTCCGAAGAGTTGTTAGGGGAAGGAAAGGAGATACCTTTGCTGTAAACGCGCATGCCTGTGTTTTCTTGGCATTGAACTCGACCAGGTTCTCAGATCCCCATTGGGAAATGTGGTCTAGGTCCTGATCGAGCTCAATGACAAGTTGCCGTCTTCTCTCCTCGATGTCAGTCTGCTTGGCCGCTGAATGTCCGAGATAACGCCCATGCAAAGTACTGTCATCTGCATAGCAATGTATGCTGCCCACGGACAGCATATCATTGATATGCAGAAGAAAGAGAGTGGGCGATAAGACGGACCCCTGAGGCACACCAGCATTAACCTGCATGAACTCAGAAGCCCGGCCGTCACAAAGGACTCGGATGCTGCGCTCATGCAGAAAACTGGCAACCCAGCTGCACAGTCGAGATGGCAGACCGTAGGTCGGGAGCTTGGCAAGAAGCGAACTGTGCCAGACCCTATCGAAAGCTTTGGTGATGTCAAGGCTGATAGCCAGTGACTCGCCATGCTTGTCCATAGCCTCACCCCAGAGATGTGTGACGTACGCCAGAAGATCACCCGTTGACCGTTTTGGCCTAAAACCATATTGCCGGTCGTTAATTATGGAGTGATCTTCTAGGTAACGCATGAGCTGTGTTCAAACACCTTGCTGAGAACTGAGGTGACAGCTATGGGTCGATAGTTGCCCGGATCGGACCGATCTCCTTTTTTGGGGACCGGTTGTACGTTTGCCTCTTTCCAAGCCCCCGGGACCAATCCCGAGGAATTAGACAGGCGATACAGTCGCGTCAGCGTTGGAGCTAACTCCGCTGCGCATTTTTTAAGAACTACCGCTGGTATACCATCAGGGCCACTGGCTTTCCGGACGTCGAGTGACTGTAGTGCAGCGCGGACGTCGCATTGCCTGATACGAATATCAGGCATTGAGTGGTCACAAGTGACAGGTGTTGGCGGCTGCAAGCCAAAGTCGTCGATTCGGGAGTTAGCCGCAAAGAGGTTAACCAGCATAGCTGCTTGCTCTTGCGGCTCGTGAGCCAGTGAACCGTCAGGGTAACGCAACGGGGGCAGCGAAGGCTGGCAGAAGTTGGATTGCACGGCTTTGGCCAGTCGCCAGTACCCACGGCTACCCGCGGGATGTGACATGAGTTGCTGACCAAGCCGTGCTATGCGCTGGGCATCCGCTCTGACGTATGCCCTCTTGCAGTCCTTAGTGGCCCTGTTATACGCCGCCTTGAGGTGCCCTGCATTCGGATCGCACTCGACTCGTGCCCTAGTCCACGCGCGGTACGCCGACCGTTTCCGTTGAACAGCATCAGCGCACTCGCGCCCAAACCAAGGCCGAGTTCTGCGGGCGCTGGTGACCTCAGTGTGTGGAATATAATATTCCATACCCAAGCTGATTTCACCAGCGACGGCAGAAGCACAATCCGATGGGTCCTTTCCATCAAAGCAGCGCTTAGACCACGGGACGGATGCGAAATAGTCTCGCATGCCGTCCCAATCCGCTGACGAGTAATGCCATAGCCGTCGCTTTATCACCACAGGTTGTGGAGGTGCAGTAACTGGCACGTTGGCGCAGACCAGACAGTGGTCGGAGGAACCCAGTGGAGCTCGTACCGAAACTCTGTACTGGGCTGGGTGGGTCGTCAGTAGAAGGTCTAGCAGAGAGGGCTCATGACTTGATATGTCTGGTATCCGGGTGGTCTGTTGTACCAGTTGAGTCAAGTCATGCGTCAGTGCGAATGCGTGGGCGGCCCGTCCCGCATGGTCAGTTTTGAGAGAGCCCAGCCAGGTCTCGTGGTGGGCGTTGAAGTCTCCCAAAAATACCATTTCGGCGGTCGGAAACCGCTCCTGCGCAACATCTGCCGCCTGACTCAGGTGGTCGAAGAGTCGAGTTGTCTCGGTATCCCCGTGATGGGAGCGGTATAGGCACACGTAAACCCGGCTAGAAGAGCCATGGTCCACGTGTAGCCAGAGGACAGAAAAGGATGGGTCCTCTAGGCAGCGCAAGCGGCGACAACAAACATCCGCCCTGATATACACGCACACCCCGGCTTTTGCAAGGAAATTTTCCTCTACCACATAGCCGGGGTAGAGTAAGTAATACGTATCTTCAGGGCGGCGTATTTGCGTCTCGGTGAGAAAAAACAGTGCCGGCCGTACCGTCTCAAGGTGATGGTGGACGACTTGGAGGTTTGTATGGAGTCCACGAATATTCGTGAACTCCACCTCAAAAAGTGATGTGTTGGTGGGAGAAGAGTATGCCGCTGTCTTATGTACTTCATATCTCATTTGCGCTGCCATAATTGTCTTAATAGGAAGTGAAGGCGTGAAAAAAAGAGGAGACAGACGCCACAGCAGAGTTTGACAAAGCGCAGGGTTTGGTATCGCCTATGGATGCATGGCATGGCGGTAGTCGACCCGCCGAACGGAAGGGCCCCCGTACCCTCTCGAGTGTGATCGCCGGACCCACCATCCGGTCACCAACCGGTACGAAGAATCACATCGGGATTATGCGCGACCTGGTGGGGCAGCCTCCCGGGTTGGTTAGTCCCGGTTGGGCCCCTGTACTATGCCACGGGCGGCCAGCGGCACCACCGTTTATACGGGTCTCCCCGTCAGGCGGGTCGACCCACGCCATCCACACTAGACTCCGCCAATACCCCACTGGTCCCACAACTGCTGTGTCGGCTGGGTCCTCATCCCCGGCTGTGCAGCTGCTGAACCCTGAACACAACCCAACCAATGTTGGGCTATTTGGAGGGTTTTCCACAGCTGCATGGTGGTACCAACCCGGACCATATGTGGTCCACCAGTTTCCAGAGCCATGTTGGCCGCGCCAGTGATTGCTAGATCGCGTGTCCGCTCTCCACGTGGGTCAGGTGTTCGACCCGGACGTATGGTTGGATTATAGAGAGCAAATTTACCTAATTTACATAACTGTACAATGCTGTTTATATTGTCAGACTAATTTATAAAAGAGTAAGTGATATTTCTTATTGTCAAGCCGTCGTTATAAAATCACCTTTTAGAATGGAGTACATTTCTCTATTAAATTAAGTTTATCTGTCACTGATACATTTGAATATGGCGATCGTATGAATTACAAAAATATTAACTTTTAAACAGAATTGGTATTTATTTGTACAGTAATCTATATATATAAAAATGAAACCCGTCCGTTGTCACGACATAGCATGAAAACGGCTTGACCGATTTGGCTGTTTTTTTTTGTAGTTTTGTAATACTCTGTACAAGGTTCTTACGGAAAAAAATATGAAGAAAATCTCTCAGAATTTTTTTTTCGTGCGCACACCGTACGGTTTTAGTCGATACACGACATAACCACCCCCGCTGGCCGGTGGGGGGTATCCGAAGGGATTGATCCTCCCCAAGTGTCCGTTGCCGGGCACCCCGGGTAAGCCCTTGAATTCAATACATGGCAGATCATTTTGACGTAGCGAAGCACGTACCGGGCCGCTAGTTGAATATAAAAATAGTTTGAAATAAGTACCGCGGTAGCCTAGTGGTATGGGTAATGGACTGCTGAGACGAGGTCTCGGGTGCGATCCCAGGTTTTACCATGGCACACACCAATGACTTTTCGATGCTTTTCGAAGTTATGTGTGTATTTATCGCAGGTTTATAAGTGCTCGGTTAATGGCAATAGGCTCGCCACCTATTACATTGGGACCTAAACATAAACTGGCGAAATGTGGGTGCTAGCACCTCTGCCTACCCCTTCAGGGACATAGGCGTGAGTTTATATTATGTTATGTTATGTGAAATAAGTACCGTGATTTCACACATCCTCATTAAAAAGCTTCTCCATAAATATTCTCAGTTCTATAACATACGTAGGTACCTTTTTTTTTTCCTTGCGGAGACCCCTTCGGATACCCCCCCGCCGGCCAGCGGGTGCGGTTATGTCGGGCTTGAACCGACTAAAACCGCACGCCGTCTCGGGTCCACAGACGGGGGGGGTGTAAGGTTGCCCATAGAGCATATCCCTCGCACCCCGACTGACCCTGACCCCCTCGGGTTTGGGAACAACGGTGTCCCCGTTTTGCCCCGGTTTGGGGGAGTGGCGCTAGTCGCCCCACCGTCCCTGCCTGCTTCTGCTGGGGTGACAGGCGGCCTTACCTGCCACCCCCAGGCCTGCGCTCATGGGGGACGGAGGTCGTTAAGCGACCTCCGGCGCCTGATTCGCCTGCGAGCAAGCTGCATAATTTATTTGCGCTCCATTAGCGGGTAGCGCCGTACCGATATTACATTGTGAGGTTCAGATTCAATTATTGGGAAACCTCAAAACGTTCACGTGTATACTATGGGTAGTAGTCAAACATATTCGTAGCACTTCAATTTTATGAACAATGCAGGGTTATTGCTTGTTTTTGCTAAAGTAAATAACGATAATCAACGAATTGCATAACATTCAGTGATTTCTTTATTCTTCTCAAAAACTATAAGTTACATCTAACTGGGTGTTCCATTTCACATTTTTTGCAAAAAATCTCATAGTTCACCTTCTGTAGCTCTTGCCCAGATATTGCAAATATTGATGATAGTGATGATGGTGTTAAGATACTTTTAACTACAAGCTCTCTCATATCCAGGCCAAATGTTTTCAGGGCATATAAGCCCGGAACAGCAATTGATTAAGAGGATAAAAGTATAACATACGTTAAATTTCATTCTACAAATTTGTATGATAACAACATAACATAACTTCACGCCTGTACCCCCGAAGGGGTAGGCAGAGGTGTATTACATACCCACGATTCGCCAGTTATGTTAAGGTCCCAATGAAATAGGGGGCGAGCCTATTGCCATCTACCGGGCACAATATTAAGCGAGCGATAATTACCATTTATTAATGCACACATAACTACGAAAACTGGGGGGGCCGGGGCGACTGGGGATCGAACTCGTGACCTCGTCTCAGCAGTCCGTTACGTACGCCACTGGGCTATCGCCGCTTTTTTTATTATAATAATCTTTGTTAAATAAAGTTTTGTAGATAAATTGTTTTTTTATTCTATTTTTACGTTGAAACTTACCATTTATGAGAAAAATAAAAATAATCGATTGCTTGAATGTTTGTTACTCATGGCTCTAATGGCTGAACGGATTTGGCTGAAATTTAATACAGGTATATAGATTATAATCTGGAATGACACATATGCTACTTTTATTCCTAGAATAGGTTCCCAGACTTCCACGCAGGCGGAGCCTACTTAAGCCTTCTATCAAACCAATATTCAGTGTTATGGGCATTCCTGTAAGTTTAAATATTAATTTTGACCGAACTATGTTTGGCATTCCGTGAGCAGAAAATGCCAGCCCATCGAGCGATCCTTCGTCATGCTCAGTGTCCCCTTTTTTTCCTGTGTACCGTTAGCTGTTCCTTTGATGCACTTTAGATACAATATAACATTTTACCTATTTTAGAACTGATATTGAACCTCTTTAATATAACTGTTTCTTTGATTGTGTTCAAATTCAGATTATTCTCCTTCAGTCACCTCCCTGGACATGGACATACCTTCGTATACTTCTTCCGCCGCTAAACTTTCTGCATTCATAATTTCACCTTGTATTTAAATGAATAAATAAAATAATAAATAATATTCTATGACATTCTACACAGCGCTTTCTAGACCCAAAGTAAGCATAGTTTAACTAGCTTGTGTAATGGGTTCCAGAATGCGGATAAACATACTTAATACTTTTTTTTTGTAAATACATACATATTATACATAGAAACAACCAGACCAATGCAAATAGACATATTCATGCATACAAATATTTGCACTGAGCGGGAATCGAACCCGCGCCCCCTGTCGTAGCAGTCGAATGCACTACCGCTACGCCACAGAGGCAGACACACAAGACTGATTTGAATTTCTTTTACACTATTTAAAAATAAATAATATTTCGCATTTATTATATTAGTAGCATTTTCCTCATTTTCTTAAACTAAAGTTAAGTGCTTGTGTGGCATTATAATGAGTTTAGAACCACTTGATTAGAAGTCCGACGCTATTATACAGCCATAACACTATGGAAAATAATTATTTTGTTGGTTTCTACGAAAATTATGGAGAAATATTAAATATCAAATTATTTTCTAGTAGATCATATAAACGAGAAAATTGCTCCTAAAGCCTAAGTAAATTAGGCTGTCCATCGTTTTACATTCGAGTTTTTGATGCTGCTAAGCGCCGAAACTTTGCTCTGTTTGAATTAGTTGGTAAGTTAGAGCTGGTAGAGTGGAATAGTCGGTCAGTATTGTAAATATTAACAGTAATTCAAATATTAAAATTCAGTTTTAGACAGGGGTCCCAAACAGGAGAAATGAAGATGTTCATTATCCACGAGGCAATTGAAACAAAAACGTCCTAATTTTACTTATGTAGGTATTACTATTTATGTATTACTAGCTTGGGACCCAGTCATTCATTGAATTAAATCTTAGAAAATGCAAAATACAACTTCATCACACTCTGAGCTCATTCTGCGTAAATAGTAACACCAACAATTCAACATCGTGATCATGGCTGCTGAAAAGCAACCGAAATGTCAGGTTTAATCTAATAAATCTAGTGGGGCGGAAATCATACAGTGATTGTCAAACTTCGGGCCAAACTTAGATATTTTTGTTGCAGTATTTTTATTCAAAATTGTTTTTAATAATAAGTAGTCGTATCCCTCCCACATACCCACTAATCCTATCTCTAAATGAAATCAAATCAAACGTCTTCGACGTCAAAAACACAAAAAAATGATTTTTTAGGGACAATTTGTATGGTAGGTACCCGAAACCTGAACGTACAAACCCCAAAATCTAATCACTTCTTCCCATTAACCAAACAAGATGATTGGCGAAAGAATTTTTTAAATCGGATAAGTGGCTCTTGAGTTATTGCGTAAACAGACATCCAGACATCCAGACCAACAGACAGACCGACACAAAATTTTTTTTTTGCTTAATTAGACTTAGAATCATGTGAAACGTCGAGAAAAGTGATAAAAAGTGGGTGTAAGATTTTGATTTTTTTTGCGTGATTTTAAGACTTCGGTGTCCACCTGGTTGGTGGCCCGAAGTAAAAAATATAACCAAATAAATCTCGATAGAATCCGTTAAAAATAGTTTCATTTGAAAATGAAGTTGTTATTTATTGATTATGTGTATGTAAAAATTATAACGTATGAATACAATATTTGAAAAAAAAAAAACTACATATATTGTCCTCGACGTCATCCTTAAACTGAAGACGCCACCGTTAGCAAAGAAGGAAAGTGAAGACAAAGACAATATTCATGTTACAAAAAAAAGTATACAATAAAGAACAGTAAAATGGTGGCAATAAGTTTTTCGCTGGTTTGATACTATTACCGTGGAAGGCAAGCACATGACCCGCCTATTTGAACTTAGCTGTTGGGCATATAATCGCTCTTAGCGATAAGACCGCCCATTATACCTACTATGTGTTTGACTTAAGATGTTTTGTAAAATAATATGTGGTGTAAAGTAAATATGTGGTGTAAAATAATAAATAAAATAATCTATCTCACCCACCTACTCGCAATTCGATGTGCACTGTCATGTCTCCCACCTATCCCTCTCTCCAAGCAGCTTTGATTACTCTATTCACCAGTAAAAACATTTTATTTAACTAGACGTAACACTTCTATTGAAACTCGAATTTCAGTAGGGAGGAGGCAACTAATTGGGCAATTCGAAATTCATACGGAAAATCTCATTAGCCCTACCTATTAAAAAAGATATAAAGAATATATGTATTTTGTAAGATTCGAGCTGGCTTATTAGGATCGTCCATGCTACTCTAATTTTTATTTATAACTAGCTGCTGCCCGCGGCATCACCCGCGTCGAATTCTGTTTCCGTTTCCACTTCCCATGGGAACCTATTCCGGGGATAAAAAGTAGCCTATGTGTTATTCCAGATTATCCCTGTCGCAAATTTCAGCCAAATCCATCTAGCCGTAAGAGCGTGATGGAGTAACAAAGTTATATTTATAATATTAGTCGGATGGTAGGCAGTAGGATTTACAATACAATAACGTACCATATATATATATATATATATATATATATATATATATATATAATAAAAAAGAGGCATTGCAACCTTTGCAAAGCCTCTTCTTTGTATGTGTATATAAAGCTATATCTAAGTGCGGTTATGTCTAGTTTTGGATTGCTTGTTCCTCGATTCCTTCTTCCTACTCCCCTTTGCTTCGCTCCCAACCTTAATCGTCATGGTTATTCTTTTATAAACACACTCGCTGGCCCTCCACGACTTCGTCTGTGGCGTATTTCGAACCCCCGTTGCACTCCTTTAAGGGTTAACCTAATCAATTACGGGTATTTATGGGTATAAATACCCGTAATTGATTAGTTTACATATAATATATGGGAATCTGCCGGATTTGTTGACATTTAAGATTACTGCTTCGCAGTTTTATCCCTAGAATAGACTCCATGATAACTATAAATAGACTCAATGATAACAACGTACCAAAGTTTCATCGCAATCGGAAGAATGAATGAATTGGAGAATTATGAGCAAGAAACATGATTTTTTATAAATATAGGCTCCATAAATACCCAGAACTTTAATATTACATGTCTAACAACATTCCGAAATACTAAGAATGATAGTGGTTCACACTAAAAGGGATAAAATGACTCATTGTTACCGAGCACAGAAAATCGATAACACGCCACTTATCGCAATCGGTTCAATTATTTCAGTCGGTGTGGAATGGTTCCTCATGCGAACTCGTATATATATCAAACAAGCGCCATATCCAATCTGGCCGTTTTAATTAGTAGGAGTTGCTGTAGCGACAGCACCGGATTCTAACGACATTTTTCTGAATTTTACTGTACGTTAAAAGCTTTTAAATTAATTATCATGCACATTCATGATCGAAATCATTGAGTACGTCTAAAAACACTAACCAACAAACTCCGGGATAGCGCATTAATAATCAAAATGGAACACATCAGTGATATTACATGACAGACATGAAATAGTGTATGGCGTATTTTTGGCACTGTACTCTCAAAGGGACTCAATTAAAGTTTAATGAATTAATTCACAAAAAATACATACAAAGTCGTTACGTCAGTCATAAAAATAAAGATTTGAGTAACATTTATGAATTTTTGGATTCTAAACAAGCTAAGGGGCTTTAATAAATGTGCCAAATTTCATATGTGTAAATTAAATAGCTTTCGAGTTGTGAAGGGGTCAGAAGTAGCTCGAAATGGTTCATGTAAATGTACACATGGCTGCTGCATCGCCAGTTCCTTTTTCTTTGAACTTGGCTGGCTAGATACACTGCCACGTGTCTAGATATACACACATGGTCATGGTGAATATACTGTTACGTGCGCGGGGTACAAATTAAATGCCGTTTACACAACAAAGAGGTTTATCCGCTCACCACAAACTAGACAACTAAATAACTAGCACACACAGTACTCTTCAACAGTTCCAGTCGCACAGCAGTTCACAGTAGTCCACAGTCGTTGCTTAAGTCGCAGGTATAACTCTCTTGGTTTACTTCGGTAAGATGTGTTCGCTTTCGCTTTCGACAATTAACTGCCTCGTGTCGATAGCCGGGCGTCCTTTTATAGCGGGGTAAAATATTCCGGAATCATCTAGAGATAAGGCACTAGAGCGTTCGAGAACAGTAGGTATTTACTGGGGCGTTCGAGAAAACAAGTACCTACACAGTCGTGCCGACGATAGAGGTGAATGCCCTTGTTATCGCGATTTGTAGGTAAAGTAGGTATAGGCATTAAAAAGGGCTTGTGATTTCTTATTGACTTTTCTGGATTTTTCTAAACGGAGCGATAGAGTACTTCGACATTAACAATGCGTTTTAATTTCTAGAAGATTCGATCAGTAGTTTCCGAGATATCGAAGATCGTTTTACATTACCCCCCTCTTAATCATGCTCGTCCCGAGCATCATTTGTTCCATGATATCGCGTCAACCTATCCACATGGACTACCTTTGGTTTTCCCCTAAGCCCCTTCTTAATGCGGTAGGTGATGTCATTGATTCTTGTAACAACCGTATAGGGTCCTTCCCAGCGAGCTTGAAGTTTTGGAGATTTTCCTTTTCTGCGTAGCGGATTGTGAAACCATACCAGTCTCCCTTCTTCAAAACCGTTGGTGTTTGCATTTCTATCGTACCGGGTTTTCATCCTTATACCTGTCTTCAAATTGTTTTCCCGTACCATTCTGTGCACCTCGTCCAGCCGGTTTTGAAGTTCACTCACGTAGTCCGTTACGGGCTTAGGACTTTCGGGTGGCGTGCCGGTTATTGCATCCACTGGTAGCCTTATCTCTCGACCAAAATTTACTTTAGCTGGGGTGTGTCCCGTACTGTCATGCACCGCAGATCGATAGGACATCAGGAACAGTGGGATGTACTGGTCCCAATCTCTTTGGTGTTCGTCGACAACTTAGCCAAGTGATTTTCCAACGTCTGGTTAAACCTCTCGACCATTCCGTCTGACTGCGGGTGCGCTGGAGTCGTACGGGTCTTGTTTATACCAAGGAGTTTGCACATTTCTTGAAACAGAGCAGACTCGAAGTTCCGTCCTTGGTCGGAGTGGATCTCCATAGGTGCGCCGTATCGACTGACCACTTCCTGAACCAGTTTCTTGGCTACAGTGACTGCTTCCTGGTTGGGTGTCGCAAATACTTCCGGCCACTTAGTGAAGTAGTCTTGCACTACTACGATGTATTTGTTACCCTCATCAGTCGTTGGAAAAGGTCCAGCAACATCGATGGCGATACGTTCCCACGGTGCTCCAACGTTGTACAGCTTCAATTTTCCTTTGCTTCTTGTCGGCGGTCCTTTAACCGAAGCAAATGCAGTGCATTTACGGCACCAATCCTCGACATCTTCCCGACAACGAAGCCAGTAAAACCGCTGTCGCACTTTAACCAAAGTTTTCTTGACTCCGAGATGCCCGCCAGAAACACCATCGTGGATGTGCCGTAAGAGTGCTTCGTGGTGCCACTACTTGCAAGGTTACTTCCTTACCATCGTTAGACTCCCATTTCCTATACAGGACATCTTCTACCAGAGGTAAGCTGTCCCACTGGGCCCAATAGCTTTTGGTAGTTGAACTGTAAGCAGATACATCACTCCATCGGGGTTTGCTTCCAAGTTGTTTCCAGTGCAGTATAGGTTGTAGATCATCATCATCTTCTTGCGCCTTCTTCATACTTCTTCCACTCCATTCGTCGTCAAGTCCATTCACCTTTATGACTTTAATCTCTTCTCGGGCTTCGTTCATCCGACAATGCTTGCGATCTTCGACACACGGCCTTCGTGACAAAGCATCAGCATTACCAACTTGAGTTATAGTGATGGTTGGGGCCTCATATCGACCAGCCAGCGCACGCCCTGCGGCCCTGGCGACATTTAGTTTTAACGGAACATCTTGATCCACTTGGGTCCAGGAGTCCGTGACCCTTCTCCGTTTCCTAGAAGGACAATCTAACTGGATATGGCCCCTTCCTCTACAGAAATGACACGTTGGGACATACCACGGTTTCCTCTCCTCTGCAACTACTTCCTTGACCTCCCTGACTCCATGTTCCACTTGGGTCCATGAGTCCGTGACCCTCCTCCGTTTCCTCGAAGGGCACTCTAACTGGATTTGGCCCCTGCTTCTACAGGAATAACACGTTGGGACATACCGCGGCTTCCTCGCCTCTGCAACTACCTCCTTGACTTCCCTGACCTTACTTATCCCGGCGTTCTGCCGTACGGTTTCCACCTCAAGGGCATAAGCCAGTGCTTCTTTTAAGGTCTGGTGGTGACACAACTTTAGGAAGGAAGGAAGGAACCGTTTAGGAAGGCCTCCAGTAGAGTGGGCTCGATCATCACGGGTGTCGATGAGTAGGCTCGACGGACGAGCCTTTCAACCGCTACAGCCCATTCCTGGAGGCTTTCACCAGCTTTCTGTTTCCTCTCCCATACCTGCGCTCGGTAGACCTTCTCCAGGTGCCTGTCACCATAGCGTGTGTCTAATGCTTCCATCAGAGACTCCAGTGTCCTACTTTCAGGCGGCAGGGTTTCCAGTATTACTAAGGCATCTCCTCGTAATCCAAGTGTCAAAGCCATAAAGGACTCCTCGTTGCTCCAGGCTTTAGTTTTTGCCAATATCTCAAATTGGTACTTGAAGGCTGCCCACGAGGAGGTTCCATCGAAGTGTGGTAGGTCGAACTTCGCTACTAATGGTGAGGTCACGGCAACAAGTCCGCAGGTTTTTAGCCTGACAATCTCTCTTTCAAGCTCTTGTAAGCGGCCGTCCATGGTCCCAGTCTTCAAAGCCACTTCCTTACTCAGCATTTGCAAGCAGTCGTCTATGGTCCCAGTCTTCGAAGCCACTTCCTTACTGAGCATTTGCAAGCAGTCGTCAATGGTCCCAGTCTTCGAAGCCACTTCCTTACTCAGCATTTGCAAGCCGTCTTCGAGGTTCTTCATTTTATCTCCCAGTGCATGGATGCCTGCATCGATTTTACCCATGACAGCTTCCTGGTTGGCCTGTATCATCTGTCGGCTAGCCTCTTGGTTGGCCTGTATCATCTCTTGCATGGAGGCCTGCATCGTCTGTCGACTAGCATCTTGGTTGGCCTGCATTTCTTGCAAGGAGGCTTGCATCGTCTGTCGACTAGCCTCTTGGTTGGCCTGCATCATCTGCTGTATAGAAGCCAATAGCGTCATCATGTTGATATCGGACGAAGTTCCATCTGGTGCTGCCGTAGTTCCCGTCGAGATAGCAGAATCGGCCTGACGCCCTTCCTCTTCAAGGCTCCGTTGACGTGCAGCATCCATTTCCACTTGACGTCTTGTCCGTGGAGTACGCCCTTCGTCTTCACGTGGTAATAACGGCATCCCACTTCTGACACCAGTTGTTACGTGCGCGGGGTACAAATTAAATGCCGTTTACACAACAAAGAGGTTTATTCGCTCACCACAAACTAGACAACTAAATAACTAGCACACACAGTACTTTTCAACAGTTCCAGTCGCACAGCAGTTCACAGTAGTCCACAGTCGTTGCTTAAGTCGCAGGTATAACTCTTGGTTTACTTCGGCGAGATGTGTTCGCTTTCGCTTCGAAAAATAAACTGCCTCGTGTCGATAGCCGGGCGTCCTTTTATAGCGGGGTAAAATATTCCGGAATCATCTAGAGATAAGGCACTAGAGCGTTCGAGAACAGTAGGTATTTACTGGGGCGTTCGAGAAAACAAGTACCTACACAGTCGTGCCGACGATAGAGGTGAATGCCCTTGTTATCGCGATTTGTAGGTAAGGTAGGTATAGGCATTAAAAAGGGCTTGTGATTTCTTATTGACTTTTCTGGATTTTTCTAAACGGATCGATAGAGTACTTCGACATTAACAATGCGTTTTAATTTCTAGAAGATTCGATCAGTAGTTTCCGAGATATCGACGATCGTTGTAACAATACATACATGGTCATGGTGAATATACACTGGCCAGGTACAACATAGTCGGAGCTTTTTTATATTACTCTAAATATGACCATTCTAGTTGTAAGTTCATAGTTATAACGTAATTTAAGTACATCTATATTATTATAAAATTGTAAATTAGTTGTCTGTGCATTGGAGATATAAAAAAAAACTTGGTTAATGTTAATTTACCGATTCTGATCACAAATGTTTTTATTTTGGAATTCTTATCTGTTTGTTCGCGATACATGCAAAAACTACTGAATTGATTCTGATGCGGTTTTTTCTTTGGTAAGACTCAAAATTAACCGTATGTTTGATTGCATTGGGTAAGTAGAACCGGAGATATGACCAAAAAACGATAACCTACCTCCGCGCGGGCGGAGCTTCTATATTAGAGACTAATTCTCTAATATAGAAGCTCAGCCCGCGCTTCTAATAAACTCCACCTGTTGCTTTTCCATCCAGAAAAATAGCAGCATTGAGATATCAATCCCATACGTTAAAAACAATTCCGACTTGAACCACACCTTTTTTTGGCACACGATAAAGAATTGGAATTCTTTTCCCACACAAGTATTTCTCGGCTTCTTTAAGCGGGGCGGAAAAAAAACATGTATTGGGCTAAAGATTTAGATCGGAAAAAGAGAACATCTAGGACGGGACTTGAACCCGCGACCAGTCCCTTACAGGGGGAATGCTCTGACCAACTGAGCCACCTAGACACGTCCCAGATATTCGAAATTCTCCGATATATCATATACGTCTAAATCTCTAGAAGAGATGCGTCTAAATCTTTAGAAAAAAGTAAGCATACAAAATGCTTAAAAATTTAATTGAATGTATTGGGCTGTCGAACTGCAGACCACCATTTTAAAATAAGACTATTTATATTTCGCCCAAGCTTACCATCGGGCTCGTTGAAGTTAACGAGCCATTCATACAAAACACGTAATAGTCGATAAAGTGCAATAAGGTGTGAGCGGCACGAGTGACACCTTAGACGTTACAGGCGAGGCTTTACAAATTCTGTAACATCAAACTGCTTGCCAGCAGGTGAGGTTTGCGCGGGTCATATTGCAATGCTCTATCAACAAAATATAAAATGTAAAAACAAATTTAAGCATTATTACATTAGGTTTTACTTTATAGTGTCATGTATTAATCTCAGGTGTGTTATTATTTAGTTCGTTTTTCTAAAAACATTTTCATAAGTATTTAAAAACAAGTACTTCATTTGAATCTACTGGTTCCCAATTAATATAGTAAATTAAATATTTACAAATTTTCATAAATATACAAAGAGGGCCAATCACTTAAAAGGAATGTATGGGCATACATAGGAATGGAATTCACTCCTATTTTGGTCAAGACGTAATTTAATCCAAAGAGCTTTTATAGATAGAATATTTACGATATCAATATAGGCCGGGACCATTGAAATATTAAAGAACAATGTTATATTTGAAAAAAATATAGCAAATCGACTTTATTTCGCCTTTAGGTAATAAATATCGCCGAGTATCCTGCGAAACCGTAGTATACTTCTAATTCTTACACCCTGCCATCTGAAGATCCGAGACGGCGTGCGATTTTAGTCGGTTCAAGCCCGACATAACCACCCCCGCTGACCGGCGGGGGGGTATCCGAAGGGATATTCGCAGCAAAAAAAAAAAAAGTATTCCTATCGAGCTCGTGCGCTTCAGCGAGTTCCAGGCAATCTTAGGACGGATTAGAATTATTAAGTGCCAACTGTAAGCAGAAGGTATATAAAGCAAGATTACGTGACTTCACTGAAGAAAAGTATCTATTTTAGCGATAAGGGTGCAGACTGCAGCACCTTTACTATCGATACAATCTTGTTTTTTACAACATCTTGTATGAATTTGTGTTGTCGTTGAAATATGGCGTATAAAATGAAAGCACGCGTCTACTTTGAATCGAAACATATTTTAAACAATGCTACATTCAGCGTTTTCTCTCTGTGTGAAATTATAGAATTACAAAAGCTTTTATATTATAGCGGTGTTAACTGCTATTTGTAAGTGACTTAACCTTTAGCTACCAACGTGGATTTTTTGTGACACTAGTACCGACATGGCGCGTGAGAGGCCGCTTTTGTAAAAATATGTATAATAATAATAAGTTTATTTGTTAAGATATCAAAGGTCCAATATTTGTTAGTAGGTATGTACAATTGCAGGTTTAAATTATGTTAGTGTTTATAAAAAAGTAATATTAATAATAAATAAAAATTATTAAAAAAAATTAATATTAAATAAAAATAACAACAATATAAAATCAAACGAATAAATTAATATCATAATTAATTAAATTGTAGACTGATGAAACTTATAAAATTATAAATTATTCAATTATGTCCGATATCAAATTAGCTAATTAATGCATTGTACTTCAACTATTAATATATTAAAAATTAATTAAATAAAAATAATAAAGAAATTGAATTTTATGTAACAAATTTATTCATTTAATAATAATAATACGCTTGTTAGAGCTATTTAGCTCAATAAATAATAATAATAGCAGACCGGGTCCCAGCCACACGAAACGCCGCCGCCAAATCTCCCACGGGACAAAACAAAACAACAGGTAACGTCCCGCGAGAAAACCATATTACAATTCCTATCCTATGTATAAGATCAATAACTACACCACAACCCCCTGAGACATCACCCGCTATCATATTCAGGATACTGTTAGAGCTACCCCGTACTCTGTTAACTAGGAATACGCATCTTTTACGCATTGTTGCATAAAAGCAATCTATATGTGCATCCGCAAATATCCCAGATGCGCTACAGAAACGGGACAGCCCCAACCAGCATCCTGAACGCTTTGTTGAACTGAACACGAAGGGATCTGTACGATTTCTGAGTATATTTAGCCCACAGGCTGCACGTGTAAAACGCTCTGCAGTATGCTCTAAATAGCGTTGTTTTTACATTAAGTGAACAGCATGCAAACCTGCGAACCAACATGTTCGCTCTAATCAACATTGCCCTTCACTCCCGTTCAATGTCGTCATTATCATGAAGGTTTATAGTGTGGATATGCCCAAGATATTTACATTTATTGACTCTTCGCAACGGTATACCATTGAGTAAAATGGGTGGCACTGCATCAGGGCTTCTACCCCTAGCCACAATCACCATGACTTTCATGATCGTATCAATGACCTTCGTTTTGGTATCAGTTTTATTTTTCTAACCTGAACACAACTCAAATAAAATTCAGTTTTATTTGAGTTGTGTTTTTCCCAAAACGGATAACAATCCGTTTTGGGTTAGACCTATATTTGAGAGCAAATTCTATCGATGAAAGTAAAAGTCATCGTGTATCGGATAACCGAAACTACTGGTTTGAATAGCCTAGAATAACATATATGATTTCGAAATACAGAGACTTCTCATGTTCGAAAAATCCTTATCTACAAACACCCTTCCTCAGGGACCCTCGTTTTAAATTATCATAACGTACCAAAATCGTATTCGCTGGCGCTACTTGATGGCGTTGGCGCAACTGAGGTTGCAGCTACTAAAGAGTGCAGAGCTCTCCTGTGCGAGGAAGGGGTAAATCTAACAAATTGCCTACCCGCCGCGGCTTCACAGGCCACACCTCGGTAGTTAAAGGGTAATCATTATTACATATAAAGCAAAGCAAAGAACTCCCGTTAAGAACAAAGTATAATACCATATAAGTCTAAATATTATGTAACTATAATATCAAAGTATTGGTTGGTTATCCAACTTTGGTTTTACGTTATTGGATTTATTCTGTACTAGCTGTCCCCCGCGGCCCGTGGCATACTTCACCCCGTGGCACCTATTTATCCCAAACATGCCTGTAATTTTTTTAATGCAAATTTCTAAACTTTTCTCTCCGTAAAAACCATCCTTGGACTTCAACAAACATTTAAAAAAAGAATTGGTCAAGTTGGTCCAGGCGTTGTTGAGTTATGCGCTTACCAACACATTGTGATTCATTTTTATATATATAGATAGATAGATAGAAGATGTAGAGAATGAGTTTTATCTACACTCAAATCGAAAAATTCGAATTACGAATTCAAAGACGATTCTATACATACGCACTTTATAAACGCATATACATAAAATTAAAAATAAAACTTATTATAGTACCGCCAACTGTATCATAAATCTCATTATAGTATCGCTATCTTTTTTTATTCATTAAACTAGTCTAAGATTTTAGGCTGAATATGAAAAAAAGGCGCACGCATGCGCAGTTCGAACTGTGAAAAAAATGGCGCCCTTGTACCTACCTTTTTTTTTTTTCGTGCGTAAATCCCTTCGGATACCCCCCGCCGGCCAGCGGGGGCGGTTATGTCGGGCTTGAACCGACTAAAACCGCACGCCGTCTCGGGTCTTAAGACGCCGGGGTGTAAGGTTACCCATAGAGCATATCCCTCGCACCCCGACTGACCCTGGGCCATCTCCGGTTTCGAGATGGCCCCCTTACTTGCTCTCCACTGTGCCATCTGCTAGTCAGAGGGACACGTGGAAAGCTTCCGAACAGCCCTCAACAGGGCCGTCCTCGCCTCGGTCGGAGTTGGCCGTAGGCGGCAGCGTCTCTCCCACCCTAGGAGAGAGGCGCTGCCGTCTCCGTTGCCCAGGGTGCACCGCGTGGAGGTCCCCAACCAAGCACCCCGCCCTTGTAACCTACCTACTTTGTTTAATTTCAATTTTTTCTATGAGTGAAGATAAAGTAGTGTATGAAACTGTAATATAACTTAGGTATTAAAACACTCGAGTCAACCTATTATCGCATAAACAGACTCTCTTAGTTTAATACCCCTTCTTATATGACAGTTGCATAAACTACTATATTGTACGTGGGCTTTTTTAAGTTCACTTTACTATTTTATAATATTTCCGATCTCCATTTTTGTCTCCTAGATAATTCATTTTGATACGGAAATACGCAGTATTTTACTTTTATATTTTCCAAAGACAACTTTCAAAGATAGTGTAAAGAGGCTATTGAATGAATTGAATAATAGGAATTGTTTACATTCTTACTTCGAGTCTAGAAAAGACAGTGACATTTTAATTGATATCAGTTAACCAAAGGTATCCGTTCAGCGCCTCATCTTTTTTAGGGTTCCGTTGCCAAATGGCAAAAAACGGAACCCTTATAGATTCGTCATGTCTGTCTGTCTGTCCGTCCGTATGTCACAGCCACTTTTTTCCGGAACTATAAGAACTATGCTGTTGAAACTTGGTAAGTAGATGTATTCTGTGAACTGCATTAAGATTTTCACACAAAAATAGAAAAAAAAACAATAAATTTTGGGGGTCCCCATACATAGAACTGAAACTCAATTTTTTTTCTTCAAACCCATACGTGTGTGGTATCTATAGATAGGTCTTCAAAAATGATATTGAGGTTTCTAATATCATTATTTTCTAAACTGAATAGTTTGCGCGAGAGACACTTCCAAAGTGGTAAAATGTGTGTCGCCCCCCTGTAACTTCTAAAATAAGAGAACGAAAAACTAAAAAAAATATATGATGTACATTACCATGTAAACTTCCAACGAAAATTGGTTTGAACGAGATCTAGTAAGTAGTTTTTTTTTAAAACGTCTTATCGTAAACCGCAATTTACCTTTCATGCAATCAACTCAACGATAAAAAAAAAAAACATTATTATGTTACTTGCTGCTACGGAACCCTTAATGGGCGAGTCCGACTCGCACTTGGCCGCTTTTTTTTATATGAAAAATATTTGTATGTTACCCAAAAACCATTTGCATTACTAAGAACCCTTAAAAAACTATAATTCTCGTAATAATTGCCGCAACTTGAGCTTAACAAATAACTATTTTAACCCCTTCGTCGACAACGAATGGGAAGTGCACTGTAGTCTATTTATAAAAGTAGGTATAAGTTGAGAAATTAGATAAAGAGAATAAAGATATTGTTTTACGAAATATTCTTTTGTTTTGAATACAGACTAATGATACGGAGCACGAGCTTATTGATATTGTGTAGACTATGGGCATCGGGCAACACTACGAGTATTCATTACAATGTGACTATGTTTGTAAACATACGAACTGTTTATAAATACCACGCCAATCCAATCCAATAAAATTATAAGTGTTGAAATGAAACTATTTTTATGGATTCTATCGCGATTTATTTGGTGTTATTTTATTACTAGCTGATGCCCGCGGCTCCGCCCTCGCGGAGGTCTGTTATCGGTTTTTTTGTCATACATCCGGTTCTACTTAACAGATTTTAAGTATAATCAAGACCTTTAAACCTTTAGACCTAATAGAAAAAATCGCATCAAAATCCGTTCATTAGTTTTTTGCGTCCGTCCGTCTGTTTGTCTGTTTGTTCGAAAACAGATAAACAGACAAGCTTTTCATAAAATTCATTTTGTGTTCAGAATCGTTCATTTAACATAACCCAAGTATGTATTCTTTTTTTAATATCTCCAGTGCACAGACACAACTTATTTACAATTTTATAATAGTAGATTTACACTGATCCAGAGGTGTCGTTTGCTTTTCAGCATTCATGGTCGCGGGAAGACTAATGTGATCGTAATTTGTGGTTAGCGTAAATAATAAAATAACACCAAATAAGTTACTATGCAATCTGTTAAAAAGCGGCCAAGTACGAGTCAGACTCGCCCATGAAAGGTTCCGTAGCAGCAAGTAACATAATAATGCCTTTTTTTATTTGAGTTGATTGAATGAAAGGTAAATTGCATTTAACGATTTATGACGTATTAAAAAAAAACCACTTACTAGATCTCGTTCAAACAAATTTTCGGTGGAAGTTTACATGGTAATGTACATCATATATTTTTTTTTAGTTTAAGCGTCCTCTTATTTTAGAAATTACAGGGGGGGGGGGCACACATTTTACCACTTTGGAAGTGTCTCTCGCGCAAACTATACAGTTTAGAGAAAAATGATATTAGGAACCTTAATATCATTTTGGAAGACCTATCCATAGATACACCCCACACGGATGGGTTTGATGAAAAAAGAAATTTTGAGTATCAAAAAAAAAACATTAATTTTGGGGCTCCCAATACTTATATTCGGAGCCCCAAAATTTATGTTTTTTTTTCTATTTTTGTGTGAAAATCTTAGTGCGGTTTACAGAATACATCTACTTACCAAGTTTCAACGGCATAGTTCTTATAGTCTCGGAAAAAAGTGGCTGTGATATACGGACGGACAGACAGACATGACGAATCTATAACGGTTCCGTTTTTTGCCACTTGGCAACGGAACCCTAAAAATGTTTTTAATGTGTGATATTCGCGTAAAGCTACGACGACTATCATCTTATTAGTGGTCAGAACTTCAGATGTAATTCGTTTAAGTACATTCCCAATTCTTCTGTTACAACCTACATTATCTTAGATGAGTAAGTGTACCATTATGAATACCAACAGTATCGATTGCAAATCGACCAAGATAAATCGTTATCAGCTTGCGTGATATTCATCAGTATCAGTATGAGGTCAGCACTGTGAGTAGTTAGAAGTCTGCTTATCATGCAGTATCGTATCATCATTACAAGTGGTATTTATGGATGGGTACACGACTATTATCGCATACATAATATATGTGCTATTGTTTATAAATAATATAGATATTAGGCCGTCTTAATATCAATCTTAATAAATAATGCCCATGAAAACTCGTTACGGATACCTTTACCTGACAGTATGAAGAATGAGCTTATCGAAAAAAAAGTCTTTTCACGGCTAGTCTCGTAGATGTCCGAGGTTAACCGTGAAAAGATAAGACAATCGGACCGAAGCAACTGAAACCTTACTCGTTGTGTCAAAGGAGCTTTGTTTAGGGGGGGGGGGGGGGCATTTAAGAACAAAGTCCCTAGTAACCCCGATAGATATTCGTGCCTGTTGTAAAGCGAACGGGTTCGACGTGAAGTATCCATGTGGCCTTGATCCTGTCGTTCGAAGCGGCACGCGCGTAACTCGTCTCCTCCATATTTCACACTGTCGCTCTCCTTATGATTAAGTACTGAACGGCTTGTGCAATATGACCACTATGTCGCCTTGTGTTTAGAATGTAGGTACTACGAAACCCATTACTTATCTTTACGAGTATATTGGGCTAAGCGAAAATTTGCTATGTTAATACTTTCTTAACAAAAAAGCTTGTACAAAATTTTGTTTGTCATCACAATGATGGTGGAAGGTATATCTAAATAATTATCTTGCAGATTTACTACAGTAAATACACGAATCTGGCATACTGCACTAAAAATCGACATCGCCAATAAATGACAATAATGGAACATTGCGAGGTTACAATACGTGAATGTATGTGTTAATTTTGTAACTAATTTGTTGTATATAGTACTACGTACCTACTTACAATACGCTAATAAATGCTTCTTCATATTTCAATAATTTTATACAGACTGATCACAAATTCGCAACACTATTAATACACACTAAGCCATTACAATATCTGGCACATAAAAATCTTGTTTGAGTCAAATACCAGTGAAATACCACTGCTGAATAAATAAACATCAGATTTCGACAAAATGGCAATTCAATTTCCGTATATTTGCGTAGCCAAAAATCCAGCTACGGCTAACATACAAGAACATACTATATGCTAGTATTACCCAAATATTAAGTAACCTATGGTGTTACTTTTAAAAGGTCGGGATTGTTATGTGGGTTATATTAATGAAGTAAATGAAATTTTGAAGCAATTAGTATGCTAACTTTTCACATAGATTCAGAACGTCTGCCAGTGCAACCTTGAACACTCGCGGCAGAATTGAATACACTGGACACAGAAGACCTGGAGGATCTGAAGGTGGACCATATCGTAAGATTTTGCAAGAATATATGTAGGTTCGACGGAATGCCGTGATTGCCGGGTAACCACATCCTTCCCAAAAGGGAGGATCAGGGGAAATGGGTGAAATGACCCACTAAGGTAGGGTTGATCACCCGCCAGGTCACTGGCGACCCCGTTGGAAATAATAATAATAATAATGCAGTGCTACAGAAGATGTAGCACCGGAAACAAGCTACCTTGACGATATAGCGGTTTTAGTCTGTACTTTACAGAGTTGGTACCCGTGAACGAAAACAAGTTGAATTCCTGAGACGAGCTCAGCCGAATACAAGGCATTTTCGATTCCGCGTAATTTTTTTTTTGCGATTTTTTGCGATTTTTTCTTTATCTTGCAATGGTTCACCCCAGCACGAATCTATTACCAAAAACAGCAACTCGATAGCTCATCTCCTTCATACCCAAAACTGTGACAGAAAATTGGCAACGACGACGACGACAACTCGATAGCAATAGGGCTTTTCTAAAGAAAATCCCTAAAAATCGCACATACGTTTGAACAAAAATATAGGCTCGTAATATATTTTCAGTTGCGATGACGCAATCACTACTTCTCTACTCATTGATGTCTGTACTACTAAATTGTAGGTACTAATGAAATATTATTATATATTTTATGGCTCATCGTTAGGAAGTTAGTTATTTATAACGAGGTAAAAATCGAATCAATTACTCCAGACTGCTAAGTTATTAAAATAAAGATTGGACTTTTTTTGATGCCAGCATGTTGCGTGACTTTGGGAAATTCTATAGTTCAGTAGCGTTCAAACCCCACGTTAATACCTGTGCTCTGCACTTGAAATGTATGGAACGCTGGTGATGCAGCTCACTAGTGGTTGAGGTGCGGACATTGTTATCTAACTGGGTGATAGTAGTCCGGAGTATCCAGACTCACGGACGTATCACCTCCAGGGGAGACTGAGTTACAAAACTTCATTTTCTTCATCTTTCTTGTCTGTTGTTATCCGATACTTTTACTAATCTGAATTGTTTACTAAAAATTAAAGTAAATAAATGTTACCACTTTCTTTTCCTTTAGATAAAACTAAAGTTTCAACTAATTTCACTATACATACAATAATCACGCCTTTTACCCTCTGAGGTAGGTAGAGACAACAGACCGCCATCTGCTTCTGTCCTTATATACTTCACGAGCTTCCTCTACATTAAACCTTTCATGCAATTCCGCGATCCAACCAAGCAACCAAGGTAGGGGGAATCCACCTTCGCGGCGGTGAGGCCAGTCAACTAGGAGTGATTAGAGGCACCACGGTGACCTCTCCTACCATCTGGTAGGATAGGTCACCGTGGTGCCAGATAATTACCGGACACGGGTGCTTCGGTTAGTATCTGTGGCGCATCCACCGGGAGACAATGCTGCAGTGCCAGCACTGCGAGGATCCTGGCGAAGGCACGGCGCTCCACACGTTGGTGGAGTGCCCAGCGTGGGCGAGTCAACGCCGGGATCTCGTTGCGGTCCTGGGCGTGGACGTTCTCTCGCTGGAAACCATGGTGAGAGCCGTGGTATCTCACGGGAGCAAGTGGCACGCCGCCGTCTCTGTCTGCGAGCAGGTAATGCGCGCGAAAGAGGCGGCGGAGAGGGAGCGGGAAAGAACCCTGCCCCCCGAGTTCCGCATCGTCCGACTCGTCTACGCCCGAGAATACCGACCTCGGGGCCTGAAGACGATAGTTGGCCGACCCGCCGTCCTTACAGAAGCAGGCCAAGACGAAGGCGTGTCGTGTGTGTCCTACACTCGCCTGCCAACTCACCGTCGCGGGATAAAACCCGACCCCACCAGGTGAGGCCGCGGTGGCGGCCAAAGTCCGCCGGTAACTCTTATCCTTTCGAGGGCTTACCCGAGGTGCCCGGCAAGGGACACTTGGGGAGGACCCCGTGTGGTTTTAGTCGGTCCGATTCCGACACGCCCACCCCATCGTTGGCACCGATGGCGTTTCACACGTAAAAAAAAAATCCTGCGATCCGAGTTCTATTGACCTGCCCTTTATATGTTCTGTGAGGTCGACCCCGGCTTGCCTGCCCACTTACACCTGCCTTACATACTTGGTATGTCATTTGCTCAATACTCATTCATTCTAACTGCCCAAACCACCTTAGCGTACCCTTTCAATATGCATAATCACATTGATAAGGTAATGTTTAAGAACCCTTGGTTCGGTTTGAATAATTTAATATTTATGAGTTTATTCCATGTCATTGTAATTATGATTTAAAAAGATGCTTCGTAGTAACAACACCAACTCTACGCCTAAGGACCTACGTTAAGAATTCTAAGAATAGTGCTAAAATTTATTTTACAGGAATATTGTACTTTATTCGGCAGACGTCTGCAATAATTTTGATGATTGTTGCGTTCATTTTTTTTCTTTGTGATTCTATATTAACCTAGTATTAACATATCAGATCACAATTAACTTCTTAATCCGTTATTTAGCTTAAATATCAAGGTAAGCAGAATGTACGTTCATTCATCTAAGATTAATTTATCGATAGTAATAAATGTCTATTGTTACTTAATAGTTCAGTGAAAATAGACATTTGACTAAGGAATAATTCGCATAGAGCTGAAAATTAGCAGAGACGTTAAATACATCATTATAAGTAATATGTCAAAAATCCCCATCGATCCTACTTCTGCAAAAAAAAAATATTCAAGGTCAAACGTACAAATTAAAGTTTTTTCCATTTTTCTCGAATAAGTTTTATCGTGAAAATAGGTCAGACAAAGTTATAGATCATACAATTCTCCACAAAAATGGTCCGTCACTTTTTCTCTTACGACTCACCGTTCGTGAGATATCGCGGTTTTAATAATTAGAAAATACATTAGTTTATTTTAAAATACTCATTCAATTTATACAAGTTTTATTGTTAAGTAACACAAAGCAATAGTTTCTTATTTTCATTTATATTAAACGTCCGATGACGTGTACAGGCTGCGTTTCATATTACTCGTATGTAAAATATTAATTTTCTAATTATTAAAACTTTTTTTTTTTTTTACGTCAAACGTCAAACGCGACGCGTCATTGCGCTCCCGACAAATTGCTAGAATTCGCGGTAAAAAGGGCGTAATCATAGTGAAAAGTGTGTGCGATCTGAAGATCAATACCCAATAACTGGATATAACATTAAGGAAGTGATAAACAGTGAAAGTTAACGTCTTAATCAATAATTGAAAGTGCTTCATACTGATACTTTTTCTTCACCCTACCCACATTTAAGTAAATTCGAAAAATTATAAATTAAATCTGCATTTCTATTAATTTCTAAATAAATAAACATGGCACAGTGCTTTAAATGCAACACTCATCCTGAACTCAACGAGAAGAGCCCCAAAGTGAATTGCAAGGGCTGCCTGCGCTTAGTCTGCAATAAATGCAGCGGCCTTACTGCGACTGAGCTGCGCGTATTTGGTCTTCAAACACCAAAACTATCCTATCTTTGTGAGGATTGTGAGACTGGTCTGAGGCAGGTACCTGAATTGCGCAGGTTAGTTACAGAGCTGCAACAACAGGTTCTGGAACTGAATTCAAGGGAATCACAAGCAGTGAACCTAGATCGTGATTGAAGAGATGGAAGAAAGAAAGAGGCGTAGACGAAATATCATTATCTGTGGAATGCCGGAATCTCAGGCTACTAGTCCAGAGGAAAGGCAAAGCCATGATAAAAACAGTGTCATCCGATTCCTTAGCTCGCTGCCTATTCCAAAGCCAAACATAAGTGCAGTGATCCGTCTTGGTAAGCCCAACAACGAAACGACTTCTAAGCCACGCCCACTAAAGGTTGTGCTTGGTGACAAACAAGGTGCTTCTGGTATCTTGAAGAATAAAAGTAAGTTGTCTAACTCATCAATTAGGATTTTTTCTGATATGACTCCGTACCAGCGTGATCAGATTAAAAAGCTACGTGAAGAACTGGCAGTCCGGACTGAAAGGGGTGAGCAAAATATTACTATTAAGTATGTAAATGGTATACCCAAAATAATTTGCACCACAAAAAACTAGCTGTACCACAATTATCCGAGCTCCGCATTTTTTATACGAACCTGGCATCCATACTGGCAAGTTTGATTTGTTTGTTGTTGAAGTTAACAACCACAGACCCACATTTATCTTGATAACTGAAACTCATCTCCATGATAATATTGTTGATAGCATCATAGATATACCAGGATATGTTGTGTACAGACAGGACAGAAACATTAGAAAGGGAGGAGGGGTACTCATATACGTAGCTAGGGAAACCAACGGAATCACAATAGTTGCTAAGGTCAATAACTCATACCATCATAATCTCGTTGAAGCACTATGGCTTGACATACAATTTTCAAACTTGAACTTTCTACTAGCTTGTGTGTATCGACCATCATCGCCTAACCTCCAGGAATCTGACCGACTTCTCTTTAACATGATAGAGAATGCTTCCACAGAAGGCACTGCAATTATCATAGGTGACTTTAACCTTCCCAAAATTAAATGGCCACTTGAGCAACATGATGGTCACGATCAATTAAGTGAAAGCTTCATCAATATGTACGTTAACAGTAACTTAAAACAACTGGTATCAGAAATTACTAGAAAAAGAAACAATGAAGAATCCTTGCTTGACCTCATACTGTGCAACGATGAAAATTTAATTAGTGAAATAGACTATCACCCACCCATAGGAAAAAGTGATCATGTTGTTATCACTGCCTCCATACAAGTATTGCATAATAAAAATGAGTATGCATCAAAACCATTGCAGTATGACTTTTTTAACACGGACTATGATGCGGTGAGTGAATATCTTCAAGAAAATCTAAGTGTGATTGGTGGTTCAACTGATGAACTGTGGAGGGACTTTAAAAGGCAAATAGATGTAGCTATAGAAAAATTTGTACCCAGAGAACAAAAACATGAAAACAAAAAAATCTACAAACCCTGGATTAACAAAGAAATATTAAAATTGATAGAGGAAAAGAAAAAATTATGGCGAATTTACAAAATAAATAAAAACAGTGACTCCTACAAGGAATATAGAAGTATCAATAACACGATTAAGCTAACAAGATCGAGACGAGCACATTTTGAATCAACTGTCATTCACACTGGACCTAAGTCTTTTTATGGTTATATAAGGAAACAACTTAACTCCAAAGTGAGCATTCCAACTGTTTTGAAGAATAGCTGTGAAGAACTAATAACTGATCCGCTACTTATAGCTGAATTATTCACTGATCAGTTTGAACTTAGCTTCGTGAGAGAAATGGATGGACCAATACCAACTGTCAACATGCCTAAAACTAGAAACGGAATTGAGGATATCAGCATCACCGCAGATATCGTTCGCAAGACCCTGAACACCTTTAATGATGCCACAGCTACAGGTCCAGATGGGCTTCCATCCTTACTACTGAAGAGATGTTCATCTGCCTTGGTAGATGTCGTCACCAAGTGATTGTGTCATGATGACACAATCACTGGATACTGGAATGTTGCCCTCTGACTGGAAGGTTGCCATGGTTGTTCCTATATACAAAAAAGGCAATAAACTAGTGCCTGCCAACTACAGACCCATCAGTCTCACTAGCGTGCTATGCAAATGTATGGAAAAGATCATAGCAGACCAATTAAGGCAGTTTTTGGTGCAGGAGCACATCATCCTGGATGAACAGCATGGCTTTGTACCTAAACGTTCTGTGACTACTAACCTGTTGACATGTGCCAGCGAGTGGATAAGAAACCATAACAACCGTCGTCCCACGGATGTGATCTATCTTGACTACGAAAAAGCTTTCGATCGTGTCCCTTTACGACGTCTAATACACAAGCTAGACCACTTTGGTATCTGTGGCAAAGTATTGATCTGGATTAGTAACTTTCTTACTAATAGAACACTCCATGTACGCATCGGTGAGAAGCTGTCTTCCGCACGTGCAGTGCACAGCGGCGTGCCCCAGGGATCGGTGCTTGGACCTTTGATCTTTACTCTATACCTGACAGACCTGAAGAACACTCTGCAACTGCCCTTCTCGCTATTTGCTGATGATACCAAATTTTTTGGAAACCCAATTACTCAAGCATGTGATATCCAAAATGACTTGAATGCTATATTTGATTGGACCAAACAATGGTTACTGTCACTGAATGCAGCAAAATGCACCGTTTTACATATAGGCAAGAATAATCCCTGCAAACAGTACTATCTAAATAACCAGCAATTGAAGCCAGTTACCTCGCAGAGAGACTTGGGTGTTTCCATAAGTGATGACCTGAAGTGAGAAATGCACATCACAAACATTGTCAAGAGAGAAAATTCAATGATTTATTTAATAAGGAAAGCATTTAAATGTCTCACAACAAAAACATTTATCACACTCTACAAAACCTACATTCGACCACTGCTGGAACATGCTTACGTGGTGTGGGACCCATACTTCAAGAAAGACATAGCTGGAGAATGTCCAAAGAAGGGCAACAAAGATGGTTGGAATACTGAGGAATAAACCCTATGATCAACGCTTGAAAGAACTTGGTCTCACTTCTCTTGAACGACGCAGGCAGCGGGGTAGTCTCATAGAAACATATAAAATACTCACCAACCATTACAATGTCACAGGAATGGACCATATGTTTCAGAAAAATGAGAATAAACATCTACGTGGTCACTCATTAAAGCTTTGTAGAATCCAGTGTAAAGGAAACCCCTTAAAATATTTTCTGCCGAACCGAGTGGTTGCTGAGTGGAACAGTTTGCCTGAACATGTCATAGAGGCACCCACTGTAAATGCGTTCAAAAACCGACTTGACAGTATCTTCAGATCCAAAGATACACACGCATCAGCTTTATAAGCTGCTAGTGTGGTTTATATAAATAATAAAAAAAAAAAAAAAAAAAAAATAATCTGATTTTGTAGAGAATTGTATGATCTACAACTTTGTCTCACCTATTTTCACGATAACACTTACTGTTTTCGAGAAAAATGGAAAAGCCCTTAATTTTGTACATTTGACCTTGAATAATTTTTTTTTGCTGAAGTAGGATCGATGGGGATTTTTGACATTTTATTTATAACGATGTATTTACGTCTCTGTCAATTTTCAGCTCTATGCCAATTATTCCTTAGTTATGACTTATTTTTCTCTATTTTGACTGGACTATAAACGATCTCTTTATATTTTATGTCCAAACGTTGCCTTCACATTGACGGGTCGTTGTCAATTCTATTACTTTTCTAAGCAAGTTTGTCACTCAAAATGATCAAAGGCTCTTTATCTTTCTTTGAAGATATTTATTAGATAGAAATTAATAAAAATATTACTACATTTAATGCTTTCTTGAACAAGTTTCATATTCAATTTCTTGGTACTTCTGCTTTCAGGAGTATTTAAGTTATGGCTATAAAATATTATATAGTATTTGTATATTCAGTTATCACGGTTGTCAAAGATCGACATTTTGATTTTTATTGATATGTATGATTTTTATTCTGTATGCGATAAGAACTAAAAAAGTTATAGTTTATTATACGTTTCGAACGTTGAAAAAGGCCAGGAATTAAATCGACGGTGCTTCATAACTTATGTATTGTTATCGAAAATTTTAACAAATTTGTAAACCTAGATGGTTCATATAAACTGAAACTACTTTTAATTGTTCATTTATGTGGGATTGCCATTTTCATAATGAACTTGCTGCTAGCAAAATGACAGCTCGCATCATATACCTACCTATCCATTAGTTGATTAAGAGTTTTTAAAATGATGAATGTACACACATCGATAGTTAATAAAACTAATTAGGTGTAATGTTACTAGAAACAACTTCGATAAACTGCCTCTGAAACTATTTCCAGTACAAACCTTGCAATTCAGCCCGTATCTCTAAAAATGGAATGGCCACTAAATACTGGTCAATTGCGAGTTATACACGCCCACCGAGGGTTCCACACACAATTGAAATCTATATACATTTTATAAAATTGTAAAATAGTTGTTTGTACATTGGAAATATAAAAAAAAAACTTCGGTTATGTTAAATGAACGGTTCTGGACACAAAAATATATTCTTTTGGAATTTTTATCTGTTTGTCTATTTGTTCGCGATGGACGTAAAAGTTACTAAATGGATTTTGATGCTTTTTCAATTTGAAAACAATTTGACATTTTCTCTGGTAGAAAGGTTTTGGTCAGAATTAAAATCTGCTGTATGTTTGCTTGCGAATAGTTAAGTACAACCGGTGATATGGCCAAATAACCGATAACCGACCTCCGCGTGGGTGGAATCGCGGGCATCAGCTAGTAGTAGACATTTAAGTATGAAATGTAATTCAACAATAATATTTCGAAGTATAATAATGTAACTTGTTCAGTTAGGACTGATTGAAGAGCTTTCTTAAACGGTGGCAAATCAAATTCCCGAAATGGATATCTTCATTGATGATACTTTCGAATTCTTTTCCAGAAGACGTTGGTTAAAACTTGACTGTCTTTTCATTATCATCAGTAAAACCATTTGCACCAGCCAACCATTTCTACCTTTTTTATGAGTACCTACCGAGATTCTACTGTATGTATCTGTGAAGTTGTAAGAGGGGGTATTGTAGATTCTAAATACAATAAAATTGTTCCAAGCTCAACGTTACGTACACAGCAGGCGATTACTCCTAGTGGAGCGTAATGATAATATAATTAAATACGTATTCTGTGATCGTAGATAATATTGCCAAGCCGACCGATACTTTCTACATAATTAAAGAACTTTAGAAAAGTTAGCCAACCTCAGTGTATTATTGGCAAATTAAAAGTATAAAGAATTGAGGTATAATACGAACCAGTCTCAATGTGCTGCAGCACTCATCTTATCTCTATATTGTAAATAGTGAACACTTAACACTTAAATAATTAATAAGGCTTCGAATTCAAGGCGATATCACCGGTTTTTTTATTTTGCTTATTTTACAGTAGATGTTTACAATACTTCCTTTATTACATACCATTATGACAACATTTGATGATATTATCTTTTCTGCATTGTGACTACTCGTAGAATACCTTTAACCTAATAAGTTTATAGCCTGCTCTTTTAAAGGCATAAAAAATGTATAGAAATTTTCCTTTAATCAATGGTTCATAGTACACCTCTGTCAGAAGTTACAGCTGATGAGATTCCTATTTGCATTATTTTCATCCCATGATTTTATGACTTTGTTGCCAGCTGAATTTAAAAACATTTCACGAATAATCCAATTATTATTTGATGATGAAGCAATAGACGGGCTATATTGCTACTGTGTATAACTTGGGTTCGAGATTTTTGACAATACTTGAAACGTGACGATGCACATGAAGGGCGTATTCTACGTCGATGACTGCTGAAAACAAGCGCTGTGCGAGTGCGACTTATAATCGAATTAGAGGAACGAACAATATATTTGGATATACGGGCAATTTTGGGCGTTGGCAAGAGCCAGGTTTATAAAAAAAAAGATTAAATGCGCTTGGTCGATATCAAACAATTTAAACGTACAAAAATGTTCCTATTTGAAATGGCGCAGCCTGGTGTCTAAAAGATTAAAAGTAGTCTAACAAGTTCAGCCTTTGACATAGCCGATAGCCGATGAAACTTGAATTTACTGTTTGACATTCGAAATAAAATGGCAGTGCACAAAGGGAAAGGCCCTTCTGTGCATTGGCTGCAATCTTTTGAAGACTTGCCTCCGTAATTGAACAATAGGACTGGTGCTGAAAAAAACATGATTGCCTATATCGGTAGATCGGCTCTCTCTCGCACTCGAAACTCATAGAACAGTCACACTTTTGTTCGGTTTCTAACCCCTGATCCCCTGATGGTAAAACGACGGGATGTTATAAGTTTGACGTGTCTGTGTGTCTATCTGGGGCATCGTAGCTTCCAAACGGGTGAAGTGATTTTGTTTTATAAAAATTGTTTAACAAATGCCACCTCTATAAGAATTAATACTGTATCTAATACCTATCACTGATTCCCAAAGTGGTCTATTAAACCCGAGGGTGGTTTTCTTCTTATAGGATCTGTCCATGATGTTGGTCATCTATCCTTTTTTTTTTCGTGCGGAAATCCCGTCCGATACCCCTCCGCCGCCTAGCGGGGCGGTTATGTCGGGCTTGAACCGACTAAAACCGCACGCCGTCTCGGGTCATCTATCCTAAACAAAATTTATGCATTTGTGTCAAAAATATATTGTAAACTTTCATCGATTGCCCATTCACACAATGAAGTTGCTATATCAATATGGCTATCAAAAAGATTAAGGACGGAAGTGAATAGAGTGATGTTATCTCTGCCTGCTACTGAGAGAAAGGGGTGTCAGTGCTTGCATGGATCAATTTTTTCTGTAAGATTAGCATTTGTGTCGTAGTTACTAACTACTAAACCGGAGATGGCCCAGGGTCAGTCGGGGTGCGAGGGAAATGCCTTATAGGCAACCTTATACCCCGGCGTCTGAAGACCCGAGACGGCGTGCGGTTTTAATCGGTTAAAGCTCGACATAACGGCCCCACTAGGCGGCGGGGGGGGGGGTATCGGACGGGATTTCCGCACGAAAAAAAAAGGATAGATGACCAACATCATGGACAGATCCTATAAGAAGAAAACAACCCTCGGGTTTAATAGACCACTTTGGGAATCAGTGATAGGTATTAGATACAGTATTATGCTGGGCTGTACCTATTGCTGGGCATATGTCTCCCCTAATGAGCGCCATAGCGCCCCGTCTATGTAAAACATATAAACACCCACACCAATGCCAATATTCATATTCATGCACACAAATATTTGCATTGAGCGGGAATTGAACTCGCGACCTCTAACTTAGCAGTCGAATGCTCTAGCACTAAGCTACAGAGGTCGTCACAATTATCGCCATTTGGCATTATATAATACCTATGATATATTTTGTTTTCAGGTGATATCACACAAAAAGGTTATGAAAAGAAACGTTCGCGACTCCTCACACCGTACATTCCACTTCCCCCACCACAGCAGCCGCAAGGTAAGTTCTACTTTGTAAAAAAATAATAAAACGCAATATCGCTGCTAACACGGATGCCTGAACTAATAAGTTACCTTACATGACCCATCAGTACTGGCACGATTTTAGTCAGTGACGTCACTCAATAATTAAAGTAGGTACTGACGCGTCCAAGGCCACGACAGAAATGTCGCGGGGGTCAAGTGTCAATTGATCGCCGTCGATGGATGTTGGACAATCGCGAATTTATCGAGGCGGCTCGGCCCGATTCCGCAACGAGGGTCAAACACTCGGGCCAACTCAAATCTGGACCCATTACTTATATGTAGAACAGAGAGCGATGAACTGAATATACACTCAGCGGCTTTAAAATAATATATTTTAACATATCCGTTGTATAGACGTAGTCCCAGCGCACCCGTCCGAATAGCACCTAGCCATGTCCCAAAAGGCACCTATCATTTTTTAGGTAGGCGCTAGGTGAATTTAAATTTATTTCATTTTGGCTTATTAGACTGTAACTCACTTCATTACAACAGTTTTTTTTGGAAAATGTGTATATATAACTAAAAAAGAAATCTGATGAAAGGCTTATGTTATTAATAGATCTTTTTTTCTCAATTATTTCACCTAAGTAAAACATAACGTGAGAGACATCGTCAGATAATTCGGTACGTATCGGTCGAGCGGTCCTCGTGGCCTCATTACAATAATTACGACAAATTATTGTAATTTGACCTTATATCAATGCTATCGTAAAAAATGACACTCTACTGGCGATATCCAACTACCATCGATAGTGACATGTTTATTTATGTTTCTGTTTTCCTCCTTTACCCTGTTTAGTTATAATAGTTTATTTAGTCGGTATTCCACATGCACACCAACCACACTTTATCACCATGGTACTATTTCGTATATGGCACTGATATAACACTAGATAAGGACACTGTCGAAAGGTACCAGCTTTATACGCTTACGGTGCAGTTTACCTTACAAAAACGCGCACTAAAAAACCTTGGCCCGAGGTTCGCCTTATTTCAATGCTGATTCACTTAAAAGTAACTAGAAATCGTATCGTAAGGAAATTAACAAGTAAAATCGTTTCGATCAAGTTCGCAGCTTAGACGGTTCAATCAATTTCCACTGCAAGGTCTGTTCTTAACTGATTCACAAACAAGATTAGCGCTCGTTCACATCAGTTCAACGTTCACTTGTTGGACAGCAATTCCACTGAAGTAATGCCTAACTTCTGTCTCAGATTGAACACAAATTGGAGTTCAATAAGTCGATAACGTCGTACGTTGCATTTAAATCATTAAAGTTCTATTTGTAGCGTGCCTTGCGATTAGTGCGAGTCTGTTGCATTGTTAGCATTGATAACTGTTAGCATTGTTACATATTGTTCCTATAACAATAACCTCACGCATTCAATGTATTTATGAGTTGTATCCGGCATTGATGGCATGATAATATGGCGTAAACTAACCTGCCCTATCGAGTTCCTAATGGATATACTAATTTCTATGACATTATGTTGGATAGTACGAGTGCATTACCGGTACCAGTACCGTAATATACGCGACACGAACTTATTATGTCCAGCAGGGCAGAAGTCATCATAAAGAAATCTGGTCTTTGTCAACATTTTACGAAGTAGATATTGTTGTTAATTGTAATTCTAACGAACTAACGTAAAACATTATTCATTGCGCATACGAAAATAATAATATTGCACTTATTACAATTAAGTGTTTGCAAGTGAAATGTTATATTTTATCTTAACACGTGTCCCATGAACAGCTACAGATAAATAAAATAAATAAACAAATAATAAGCGAAGGAAGAAATAAACGAATTCATTGGAACGTTCAATTAAACGGATAACACAATAAATAGAACAAATAACCATTGCTTATTAGGTGCTCATTAACGGTATACACATTTGAGTATTATATTACTTTCGTACTTGTGTGTTAGTAGTAGCGCCACTTGTTTATATGCATGAACTAGCTTTTGTCCGCGGTTTCGCCCGCGTGGAATACTGTTCCCATTCCAGCGTCCTATGGGAACCTGTTCCAAACTATTATCTATCTCTATACCAAATCTCAGCCAGATTCGTTGGAAAGAATTCTATCCAGTTCCATTTAACAATAAAGGTTTTCTTTCAGAAAGAGAAAAATTCTTAACTGTAGGCAAATATCACGCAAACAAAAATAATTTTATTTGAACAACTTTCTCAATAATTAAGTATGCTTGTTTAGATTCCACAACACTTGTGCAGATTAAAGTAGATAGGTACATTAAGACTATACAATTACGTGACCCCTTGTCGTACTGCCATCTTTTAACCCGGTTACATTTATGCCATCTCTTTTACTTACGACTTCAGTTTCTAATAATTATAGACCAACACTATAGTCACAGTCTACCAGTAGGTAGGTAGGTGGTACTCTGAATACTGTGCTATAGTACTGTGAAGTATGATTTGAACTTGCCTATAAGTTAAATAGTGATAACTGCAGTGAATCCCGGTGGTCATTGTTATTGTTAGGCAACGTTTGATTACTCATCTCATTACATATACCTTTTTTTTTTTTTTTTTTTTATAAATCACAATAGCTTCTTAGAGAGCTATGGAAGCGAAGCGTGAATTCATTGCTTTTTGTGTCTAAATCTTAAGTATTTGTTCTTAAAGTCTAAGCATAAAAACATTGAGTAGTTAACTAAATACCAGCATCAAATTGGTCTGTCATCGGAATTCTGGTCCCTACTTGATATCCCAATTTTATTGGGTCGTCTTTTTATTTAATAAATTAGACTGTCCCGCATCCATGTTCGTTACACAGAATTACAAACAAGGATATTTATGCAACTCAAAAAATATCTCTAATAAGACATCTTTCGAAGCGGACCATGATAAATCTTGACAATGAAATAACATCACTTGCAAATAAATGCAATGTTCTGGGTAAAACTCAAATTTGAATGTTAAAATAACATTTAAAAAATAGGCTTCACTTTCCTTCACCGCTCATTATGTTCATCTCGCTCTTGCAGACTCTTGAAAGGCAGAGATTCCACAGCGCAGTGCTCACAATTTTCCCTATTGTAGCCTCAGCACATCCACTTTTATACCGCGACACGAAAACAACTGATAAAATTCGTTGACACGGTACAGGTATTGATTACAGCTTGGGTATAGTTTTTGGGTCTGCATTGCGGTGCTTGATAACGAATAAGCTTATCAAATGGCGATGTCGTTGACCTACCTGATAACTCTTGTACCGTTAGGACTTTTTAGTACACTAATATTATACGTTATTATAAAAACGAATTAAATATTAGACTAGGATATTTTCAATTATAATATAGGGCTAAGATTACAGCAGTACCTAGTAAGGTTATGACAATATTTAAGGAGTAACTGATTAGCCGATAAAATGTTTATGAATATCTTTCACAAACGACAAAACAAAACATGCACTATCAGTGACAATTTTATTCATGTAGGTGAACAAACGCCTAAATAAAATAAACTTGTATTCAATCTGAATTAAGTAGAAATGCTCTCGAATAATATTCGAGGTTTAAACTATTTTAGTGTTACTGGTGCCAATTTAAAAAAATCGATCTCTACAGCGGATTTCACCAGTAATAGGAACCGCGATCAAGGCAAACTAAACTGCGTTTCATTAGGTAAAACATGAGAATCCAATGATTAACGTATTTTTTCACTGCTAAAATCCGCTCTAAGTTTTATGTAACCAATCAAATTTATGGGCAATTTTATTTAATACCGAGGTTGTGTGTGTTACTGATATTTTTACGCTTCATGAACGTCGTTTATTCTGATTTTTAAATTATTTCCAGCGGATTGTATGTTTTTCGAGTTAATTACGTTTGTAATATTGTTTCGCTATGCGTGTTACATGAAGAAAGTATGTCAAGTATTTGTATGATTTGAATACGCCTAGTGTGCCTTCGTGTGTTAGCAGTTATGTATATGGTTTTTTTGATCCTCCAAATTATTTTTTGTCTTATTTGGAACCGCCTCAATCGACATTTGACCCAATATGAATTCAACGATGATTATAATTTTCAAATGTGGCTAGTGTAAGTAAATTGTCTTTCTGAAGCGCTTTTTCATTGTGATAGCGATGTTGTGTTACACCGTCACCATTGACAATTATATTGGCAACATGTAATATTAAGAATTTTAACATCTATGAATATTCGTCATCTTACCCAGGCAACAAAAAAGCAAGACAGTAAAATATTAATAAGAAAATTTAAAGACAGGCCTATACGCAAGTAAGACGAATATTTATTTAGTAGTAATGGGGGCGAAAAGCAAGATTGCATATCAACATTGCCCATGGCCTGTTCTGGACACAGTCAGCAGCCAACCACCGCGAGGACCACGAGGAGACGGCGGTAGCAGTCGACAGCACACAAGGAACCGACGCACTCACCGCCGCGTCACGCACAATGAGAAGAGATACCATTCAGGTATCTGCAAGGGGCATGTGATTGATAGTTGCCACACATACACTTATACACATAAACATACACACTCACAGGTATCAACATAACGTATTATTAAATACGTTTTTAAAATGAAAACAACTGTAGAAATATAAACGTCAATGTATTAAATTGAAACAATTACATTCAGTTTTAACACATACTCGTTCGTAATAAATCAAAAGCAAAATTTTCGCTCATCAATTAATATCACTCGTTGCGAACACTATGAATTATGCAGTAAATTTCAGTACCGTTCAAAAAGTTTAATGGCGAGGTAACTGCACGAATATGCGCCTAGTAATATGAAATGGACACAATAACTGATTGTAGACGTTACGACATTGTTTTAGGGAAGATAATGGACTGCGATGTGATATCTAGGATATATTCTGGTTTGAAAAGAAACACGAGCACCTGTGCATACAAAACGCTTCGGGTGGCTTTGTTGTAACATTCTGTTAATCTAGAGTCGCAAGCAGGTTTTTAATAAAAAATATTCTTCTCAACTCTACTACATTGTTAGCTGCATTTGAAAAATTCGGATTCGTAACTTAAAAAGCATATATAGTTATTTAAGACTTAAGATTACACTGAATTTTGTGGAGATGTACTGAATTTTCATCCTTAAGTAAATTAAGGATGAAAAATTCGGTGCGATTGTTTTTTTACACAAGAAACATTTAAAAGTTAGTATAGAACATATATGGACAAATCTCAGCACAAATGTTCATAACTTAACAATTATATTAGCTACAACACTACTTAGCTGATTCATCTCGGTTTTCCACGGGAAAATTTTGAAAAGCAAATACACAAACCCGATAACCCGATTGCAGCAGCACTACATACGGGGTCCAAAAATAGTAAAGTGATATCAACATAGTATAAACAGTAAGAGAAATTCATCATTTCTATGTATATAACTTGTTATATAATAACAACAGTTACCATGGCAATGACTTAAACCGCACGCCGCCTCAGGTCTTCAGATGTAAGGTGGCGGCTTATAGGCATTTCCCTTGCACCGCCATCTCCGGTTTCGAGATGGCCCTCGCGTTTGGGAACTACAGTGTTCCCGTCAGTCTCTCCCAGACCCGCTCCGCCGTCTCCTTCTCGAGCATTAATTGTTCGCAGAAGGAGGCAGCAGCAACGCACGGGCTGAGCGACACCAAGCGATAGCGAGGCACTCCAAGGTTTGCCACGAGGACCATGGTAACCTAACTATAATGAATTAAGAGACCCTAACTATAATAAATTATGTATAAAATTTTGCATTCCCGTGGTAATAATTTTAATATCAAAAATAGATTAATCGTTCGATTCCGTCCTGATTTTCAAATTAAATATTACCGATTTCTAATTATGCAACAAAAAAAAACGAATAACGGCAATTGAACGATACAATAAAATTCATGTACATTCATTAAATATAGGCCAATGGTTTAAAGAGTATACGCAGTCTACTGGCATTGCGTAACAGGAAAGAGAGGTTGAAATGGTTGCATATTGCGATGATGTCGCAAATGAGATAATGAGGACGCTTATCTCTCTACACAATTTCCAGACGCAGTCGGAGACACGAAGATGCTTTCAAGAAACTATTATTAAAAGTTATGTGTAGAAGATATTTAGAAGTGAAATGAAATGTCATGCAACAATTATATTTCGAAGTTTTCTTACGGGTTTAAAATCTATACTATATAATATTATAAAGAAAGAGGGCGATTTAATTTATATGTTTGAAGTAATCTTCGGAACCACAGCACTAACTGAAATCATTGAAGGGAGATTAGTGTTTATTCAGATACTAGTATTTATAATCTGTTCATTTATTATCTGTGGTCAACACATATTATTTAATCATTAAAATGTTACCTTCTACTTATACACTACGCTTGTTTTGTTGCTGGACTCCAAGAAAGTCAATTGGTGTATAAATAATCAGTATTTAGCAAATAATGTTTTCAGCCAGACTTTTTTTTTAATACTGGTTTTTTTTTTTGATTTATCATTGTGTTCAATTAATTTGATAGCTTTGGCTCATATTATAGCTCATCATGGTATTAAACAGCCCGTTAAAAGCGATGGCCGTCAGAGTCATCAGGGGGTATCGCACGATCTCCGTCGAGGCGGCATGTCTCCTAGCCGGGACCCCTCCATGGGACCTGGAAGCGAGAGCCCTTGCGCTGCTGTACCAGTGGCGCAAGGAGGCGCTGGAGCGGGGCCATAGGCCGGAGCCCCGAGAAATCAGGGCTCAGCGGTCCCTGCTCCGCCAGGAACTCATGGAGACATGGAGGGTGCGACTTGAGCACCCAAGGTGGGGGGAATCCACCATTGCGGCGGTGAGATCGATCATGAAGACTCCTTCATGATCGATCTCACCGCCGCAATGGCCGGTAGGAGAGGTCCCCATGGTCCCTCTCCAACCACTCGGTTGGAGAGGGACCATGGGGACCTCTCCTACCGAATGTGCCAGATGGTTACCGGACACGGGTGTTTCGGTAAGTATCTGTGGCGCATCCACCGGGAGACAACGCCGCAGTGCCAGCACTGTGAGGATCCTGGCGAAGACACGGCGCTCCACACGTTGGTGGAGTGCCCTGCGTGGGCGAGTCAACGCCGGGATCTCGTTGCGGTCCTGGGCGTGGACGTTCTCTCGTTGGAGACCATGGTGAGGGCCGTGGTCTCCGACGGGAGCAAGTGGCACGCCGCCGCCTCTTTCTGCGAGCAGGTAATGCGCTCTGATTTCAGAGGAGACAGGATGAGCGATGCTGTTAGTGGTGAGATGGCCCAGGGTCAGCCGGGGTGCGAGGGATATGCTCTATGGGTAACCTTACACCCCGGCGTCTGAAGACCCGAGACGGCGTGCGGTTTTGGTCGGTGCAAGCCCGACATAACCGCCCCCGCTGGCCGGCGGGGGGGTATCCGAAGGGATTTCCGCACGATAAAAAAAAAAAAAAAGGTAATGCGCGCGAAAGAGACGGCGAAGAGGGAGCGGGAGAGAACCCTGCCCCCCGAGTTTCGCAGTCTGCGGCGAGGACGCCGCAGACTCATCTACGCCCGGGACTACCGACCTCCATGATCGGGGCCTGAGGACGGCAGTTGGCCGACTCGCCGTCCTTACAGAAGCAGGCCGTGGCGGAGGCGTGTGGTGTGTGCCCTGCCCTACACACGCCTGCCAACTCACCGAAGCGGGATAAAACCCGACCCCACCAGACGAGGCCGCGGTGGCGGCCAAAGTCCGCCGGCAACCCTGGGGTTATCCTTTCGAGGGCTTATCCGGGGTGCCCGGCAACGGACACTTGGAGAGGACACCGTGCGGTTTTAGTCGAGACACGACATAATCACCCCCGCTGGCCAGCGGGGGGGGTATCCGAAGGGATTTCCGCACGTAAAAAAAAAAGCTTTGGCTCATAATCTTTGTGATATTGTCATGGGCTATAAAAACATGGTCGCTTGGTAGAAAATGTTAGTATTGGTATACTGCCAAAATTATTAGGCCACGCAAGATCTTCATGATTGGCTCTGTACTAGATAAAAAGAATATAGTCTGTATTCGTACCAGTGGTTAATTGGTCATGACTAATGGATTGAGTAAGACAAATAAAAGTGACTCGACTCCTATTCTCACGTCGCCATCGCTCTATCTTCGTTTTGTTATATTTTCTATGTTAGTGGGACGCACCTGTTGGCGCCGTGACGTCACTGAACAGTGAATTTTCAAACGAAAGTCAATGAGCTTTTATTTCTAAAGTATACTAATTTTCGGTACATACTCTGTGAAAATTATAGTAATCGTAAGTTTAAGTGGTAAGTTAAAATGCAAGTTCAAACACAAGGTTTGAATTTGCATTTTTCGTGCGGTAATCCCTTCGGATACCCCCCCGCCGCGCACGCCAGCGGGGGCGGTTATATCGGGCTTGAACTGACTAAAACCGCACGCCGTCTTGGGTCTTAAGACGACGGGGTGCCCATAGAGCATATCCCTTGCACCCCGACTGACCCTGGGCCATCTCCGATTTCGAAATGGCGCCCTCGGGTTTGGGAACCTCGGTGTCCCCGTCTTGCCCCGGTTTGGGAGAGGGGCGCTAGTCGCCCCACCGTCCCGGCCTGCTTCTACTTGGGTTACAGGCGGCCTCACCTGCCACCCCCAGGCCTGCGCTCATGAAGGACGGAGGTCGTTAAGTGACCTCCGGCGCCTGAGTTCCAATCATGTTCCCGAGCGAGAGGACTCCCACTCCCAAAGCTCACCTTCCCGGAGATCACCTGCGTCAGTCGGTTAGAGAGGCTTCCGTGTCGCTTCTCTAGCCAATCCTCCATGATGGGCCTTACCGCCGCTATTGCGGCGTGCCCTGCGCTTTTTCGCCCAAGTCGTTCCTTCCACTCCAACACAATGGCCTGGCGGAGCTGGGACTGCACGGCCTCGACTTCTCGAGGCTCAGGGATCTCTTTATACTTATTGCGAGGAGCCTCTTGTCTAGCATTTGATTTGTATTTATAATAGAAAAAGGACAGGCTGCTTCAAACTGGGAATCACTACTCTCTCGCCATCGACTCGAATTCAAGTAGTGATATGCTACTCTTTATCTGATATGTGAACGTGCTGGAGGCCATATTTCATACGTTGCTTTCACTTTCTCCCTTTTTAACCTTATCCCCTATTCTTTGTAGAAGGCAACGCGCGAGTGTCATCTCTGTTGTTGCAAGACTGTTAACCACATGCTATCAGGAGGGCCATGTGCCCGCGAGGCGCGGAGGCGACTCAGGCGTCGAAGGTCACTGAACGACTACCGTCCTCCATGAGCGCAGGTCTGGGGATGATAGGTGGAGCCGTCTGTCACCCTAGCAGAAGCAGGCCGGGGCGGCGACTCGTTGCGCGCCCTCTCTTCCCGGGGGTAAGACGGAGACATCGTGGTTGCCAAACCCGAGGGGGCCAAGGTATGGTATAGTATGGGATCAAGGGCTGGTATCCGCAACTCCACGATAAGGCGCGGTTTTTGCGTGAGGGAGTGCATTTTATTCGATCCACCCCAACTCATTGAAGAACGCCAGCAAGCTATTTACGCTCCCGGAGCGTACTTTTTTTTTTTTCGTGCAGAAATCCCCTCGGATACCCCCCCGCCGGCCAGCGGGGGTGGTTATGTCGGGCTTGAACCGACTAAAACCGCACGCCGTCTCGGGTCTGTCAAAGCATACCTTTTTTCGCTCTGGTGTGTGTGGATATTAGACCTTTATTCATTCGTTAATTAGCAATTATGAAGTGACTATGATTTCATTATCTATCTTTCATTATGGCTTATTTGTGTGCCTATAATTTGACTAAGTGCACTGTGTGGCGCAAACAAGTTAAATCCATTTCTGCTTGAATTAATAAAGCAGTCTGAGCCTCATAGACTTTATAATCAATATGCAGTCTCCATCTCCAATTAATATGTGATTGGACGTAGGGGTGAGAGAGCTGTGCCGGATTGTTGAAAATTCTATGTTTTTTATACTGACAGAAAGTAGAACACAAGTATACGTGCATTTGATATTATGCGGTTTTCTTTTGCCCATGAACACTTAATACACCAAAGGTCGATGTAAAGTATAAAATAACATCAAATAAATCGCGATGGAATCCATTTAAAAAAGATTTATTTCAATGCACCAAAGGTGTTGCGTTACTACCTACTGAGAGGAAAGGTTAGGAGCCCAAAAGGAGAATAGGAAAAGAAAATGGTGGGAGGTAAAGCCTCCGTCGCACTCTCAAACCGTACGAAATTATACTGTGGTAGTCATTTAGTTCACTGATTATTCGGGTCTATTCCCGGAAATCATAGCAACGTAAAAACCTTCAAAAATACATTGGTTTATAACTATGTAACATTACACTAAGAACGAAGAAATGACAGGTTTAAGCTTATCTACTACATAAATCTTCAACTTCAACAACTATTTTTCTCACAATTTAAGGTAAAGTCGACATGTCACGTGTAAAAAATAATGTAACTCATTTCGGACTACTGAAGGTTCGTTTCGAAGCGATTCCACTAGTAGAATGTCACTTTGTCTACAGGCCCAGAAGACAAAAAGTGTGAAGGAGTAACTATTCGATTAATGTTAATAATAATTACACCTAGTGTTAAATGTTATAAATCGGAATGAATAAAATAAGAGGAAAAAATAATAAATTGTTTTATTGTTGTTTTCATATTTTTATTGAAAGTACAAAAATTGGTATTACATGTAAAGTAATACAAGCTGTCGCAAGCGCGATTCTCTTCTTAGTTGAAACGCCTAATGTTTTCACTTATGTCAGCAGTCCCCATGACCAATGGCCATCTATGTTTTTACGAATTTAAACATTATGTATTGATATTTTTATAGGTACTACTAAACTGAGGTGTGTGTTGGGTAACCTCCTCGAGTGTCGCTCCGATTCCGATCCCGCTGCAGTCCGGGGGGAACGGAATCGGAGCGGCCGGTACACCCTGGGCGGCGGTCAATGGCTTCCCCTTCACCCCTTTATAGGGTTGGCATTGATCGTCGGCCAATACCCAACGTGGCGGGAACACATCGCTCTCCGTACTCCTCTGCTTTCAGAGGAGACAGGATGAGCGATGCTGTTAGTGGTGAGATGGCCCAGGGTCAGCCGGGGTGCGAGGGATATGCTCTATGGGTAACCTTACACCCCGGCGTCTGAAGACCCGAGACGGCGTGCGGTTTTAGTCGGTGCAAGCCCGACATAACCGCCCCCGCTGGCCGGCGGGGGGTATCCGAAGGGATTTCCGCACGATAAAAAAAAAAAAAAAAAAAGGTACTACTAAACTAAGGCACAAGCAAACGGCCTGCCTGATGGTAAGTGGTTACCTGTGCTCTTCTTATTCGTGGCGCTTTGAAGAACTTTAGTTACCAACCTATATCCAGTCATTTTAGCGCGAAATGCATAGGTACCCTTGCATTAATTCCAAAGAAGCTGAAAATTTGCATAAATGTTAGAAATACCATTATCATTAAATTGTGAAAATTCCCCTTCGATACCATTCGTGTATAATTTTTTATTCACAAATATGTTTTTTTTTTGCATTTTTCTCATAAACGAAAATCTCACTCTCCGAAAATTTATTGATTTAACGCCAGACCTATGTCATAGTACTTTTAATATATTTATGTATATAAAAATGTTTTTTTTTTGTGCGTAAGTACACCATAAGAAGTAAGAACTGGAGTGTGCGGGGTATCACAAAGACACGTCTAGGACGGGTGTACGTTCGGTTTGTCCGAACGACGCCTAAGAGTACTATCATTCTGCTCACGGGTCATTTTTATTTTGTCACATTCAGCTCAACGCTTACTTTTGAGTTATAAGAGGTATGGAGTACTTAGATATTATGTGGTGAAGAATTTGCTACTCCTAATTAATATGTAAACATTGAACATATTAATATGTTCGTGTAATGGGAGAGCCACGTGTGGCTGTAGTCGGTTCGATGCGACATTATCGATTTTATCCCTTTGTCGCTGTATAAAGATCATTGAAATCGTCGCTTGTCGCGGTATACCTTTTTTTTTTTTTTTTTTTCGTGCGGAAATCCCTTCGGATACCCCCCCGCGTGCCAGCGGGGGCGGTTATGTCGGGCTTGAACCGACTAAAACCGCACGCCGTCTCGGGTCTACAGACGCCGGGGTGTAAGGTTGCCCATAGAGCATATCCCTCGCACCCCGACTGACCCTGGGCCATCTCCGGTTTCGAGATGGCCCCCTCGGGTTTGGGAACCACGGTGTCCCCGTCTTGCCCCGGTTTGGGGGAGGGGCGCTAGTCGCCCCACCGTCCCGGCCTGCTTCTGCTGGGGTGACAGGTGGCCTCACCCGCCACCCCCAGGCCTGCGCTCATGGAGGACGGAGGTCGTTAAGCGACCTCCGGCGCCTGAGTTGCCTGCGACGCGCGGCGAGCAAGTTGCGGGCTCGGCGGACCGGGAGAGTTCTAAGTCTCTCCCGGGCGCGCTCCGCCACCTCCTTCGCGAGCATTACATGCTCGCAGAAGGAGGCGGCGGCGGCCCACGCGCTCGCGCTCCGCACCATTGCCGCAATCATGCTGCCGAGCGAGAGGACTCCCACCCCGATGGCTGCCACGAGGTCACGCCTCGGCGCCTCCCACGCCGGGCAGTCCGCCAGCGTGTGCAGCCCTGAGTCCTCGCTCGCGTCGCAGTGATGACACTCAGGCGTTGGCTCCTTCCTGATCCGATGCAGGTGGTCCCCGAAGCACCCCTTCCCTGAGATCACCTGCGTCAGTCGGTAGGAGAGGCTTCCGTGTCGCCTCTCCAGCCAATCCTCCATGATGGGCCTTACCGCCGCTATTGCGGCGTGCCCGTGTCGCGGTATACCTGGCAGATGTAAAATATCGAAACTATTTTGTAAGGAAAACATATACGAGGGGAGGTACAAAAATTCGCGGAACGAAATATAATTATCCTCGAGTTCAATACATTTTGTGGATCTCCTAATTAACTTGCATAAACAATCAAACAAATATTTTATATTTTTTTTATTAAGTGGAAAATGCTCGTCTAAAAATCAAACAAATATTATAAAACTGTTTCTTTTTTAGACGAGCATTTCCTACGAGTTTTTCGACTTTTCGCACAATATCTGAGGACGTAGCTTCGACCAGCCTTCCAGGGCGAGGGTCATCTTCGATGGACTCTGCCATGCTTGAAAAGCATGGCAGAGAGCTCCATTATCATTTGCGGAGATTTTCCTTGCCTAGACGGGAACGTTATCACGGCACGATATTCAATTTGCTCCATAATGACCGATTGTGTATCCGAAATAATTTGCTTTTGAGGCCATATCGAAATCGCGGGATTTCCGCACGTAAAAAAAAAACCCATATCGAAAAAACAAAAGACTGTCTTGACATAATTTTTTATTTTTTGTTACCTAAAGAGGTCTCACTATAACTGAGCATAGAGTTTGTATAATATTGTTTCCTCCTAATACTTCATTCCGCGAACTTTTGTACCTCCTCTCGTATGTAAGGAGTATTACAGGACCCGCCGCCATCGATTTCATATCAAAAGAAAACCCTTCAATATCAAGGTTTCCATATTGTTTAATATTTGAACAGTATTAAAGTTCTGAATCCGATTGAAGTACATTTTATGTTGTGGTATTATAATAACAAGCTTCTTTACACAATAATATCAAAGTGAATGTCATCTGAGCCTGACAGCATATTAGTCTTGTGATAACTCTATTAACTTGTTAATTATGTGAGCCTTCGGGTTACAAACAGATAATAGTTTAATTTTCTGTAGTTAAATACAAAACACCCTTTAAATGTATCCACACGTATCCATCATACGTTATGTTTCCTGATGGTGGGACATTTTTCATTGTTGTATCCAATAATGGGCTCCGACTTTTTTCAGATTTTTTATCCAGTCAGGTTTATTGATTTTTAATTACCTTTTTTATATTGTAAAGATACATACTTCTAAAGAATGACATTGGAATTAGCGTAGTTTCTTAGCTTTTTAGGGATTTCCTTTAGAAAAGCCCTATTGCTATCGAGTTGTCGTCGACATCGTCGTTGCCTATTTTCTGTCACGGTTTTGGGTATGAAGGAGATGAGCTATCGAGTTGCTGTTTTCGGTAATAGATTCGTACTGGGGTGAACCATTTATTTTACTGCTCTTTGCAGAGTTGCTACACTTGCGCATTTGGTTGCACTACGTGACACCGAATGCTTGTTTATGTTTATGTTACCGAATTCATCAATTCACAATTTACAAAATTCAGTGTTTTCAATGAAAGTCTAATAGAAAAACCGTATCCACATCTGTTCAGGAGGTTTGCATCTATCGCGAACAGACTAGAATTCCAAAAAAAAAAACTTGTGTTTAGAATCGTTCATTTAATTTCACAGATTCAACTAATTTACAATTTTATGATAGTATAGATGTAATTTTTAACATCGACATAAACATTTTAGTCCTTCCTAACTTCTTGTGGCAACAAGAATATCGTGACTTACAAAAGAAATATAGACTAAAGGACAGAAACGCGTTGTAGCACGCACACCAGTAACTAACTAAACTAACTCCATAATACCGCAGTATGTATGTTCTTCATCAATGTACGACAAACATACTTGTATGAAGTAGTTAGTGTTAGTATACGAGCTTATTTATTACTGCGTGTTGCAGGGAGCAGGGACATTGTTGCGGTAAGACGCTCAGACGGGTTGCCTATACGATTATTGGTACGCGTATGTCTAAGTATTGCGCCGTGGTGTTTCATACATTTTGTCATGCTAGCAAATCAGATTTAATGAAGTGAACTAGGGACGAGATAATATTTTGCTTATTCTTTGCGTATTATGTACTTGATATAGGTAGGCATTGATGTATATATAACTAAAGTAGGGAGGTATATTAGTGTGAGCAAAACCGACTAGACATTACAGTATTTTGTTGAACAGCGATAAGTAGTGCTACGTATGAATGGATAAAATTATTCCACACATTTAAATAAATACTTTAGATCTTATGAACCTGAAGGTAAATTTCATTTTACAAGATATTTAAGTATTTTGGCGACCACCGTGATGTGGCGGTACAGTGTTCGATTGCTACGTTGGTCGCCGGTTCGATTCCCGCTCAGTGCAAATATTTGTATCCATGAATATGTCTATTTGCATTGGTTTGGGTGTTTCTATCTATACTTATAATATTATAAAGCTGAAGAGTTTGTTTATTTATTGATTGAACGCGGTAATCTACTTGTCCGAATTGAAAAAATATTTTTGTTTTGGATAGCCTGTTTATCCAGGAAGGTTACAGGCGTCGTCACGCTAGGTATTACCCAGGGGGCGGAGCAGTAGTCATATTATGTAAACAATTCGGACCAATTTCCATAAATGATTGCGAAGCTAATGCATGTATAGGTTAAATAGGCGCCACGGGATTGAAGCCGCAGCGGACAGCTAGTGTATGATAGGTATGTTTTTATATAAAAAATCTATCCACATTCAAAAACCCATATCACAAGCTAGTTAAGCTATGCTTACTTTGGTTCTTGATAGCCCTGTGAAGAATGTCCTAGAATATTTTATTATTTATTATTTTTACTTATTTAACAGTGAAAAACCGTCATTAACGAATAAACTTGAAAGTAAACACCATCATTAACCGTTAGAATATTGATAGGGATTCGCTGTATATTCTTAAATAGAATCAAGAATACGTTGAGAATACTCTTTAAGCATTCTTTTTATAAACAACAATCGTTACATTTAAGTATTAAGCTCTGAAATTACTTTCTGTCACATTATTTCAATTCGGGGAGTCAGTCAGTCTATCTGAAACACTTAGCTTTTATCACGAATATCGCTATACGAATAAACATGGGCTGTGAAGTTACAAAACCATTTATTTAGAATTTAAAAATGAGAAATGGTGCGCTGTACATTCGAAACTTGAAAAAAAAATCACAAACGTAAACGTCTCATATCTCATGAGTTCGCGATAAATTGTATATATTATGTATTTGTTTACTTACAGATGTTTGGTCATCATGTTACAGTCCGAGAAATCATAACATTGTATTTTCGCCTTGTATTTACAAAGAAATGTCGTTACATATTATTTATATTTTGTACGTTTCCTTGAGGTAGGTATTGTTTCCGCGAAACACGGTTACCTTTACTGATGAAAGTTATTAGTACCTTTCTTTTTTTTCGTGCGGAAATCCCCTCAGACCCCCCCCCCCCCGGCGGCCAGCGGGAGCGGCTATGTTATGGAACCGACTAAAACCGCACGCCGTTTCGGATCTTCAGACGCTGGGGTGTAAGGTTGCCCTTAAAGCGTATCCCTCGCACCCCGACTGACCCTGGGCCATCTCCGGTTTCGAGATGGCCCCCTCGGGTTTGGGAACCACGGTGTCCCCGTCTTGACCCGGTTTGGGGGATGGGCGCCAGTCGCCCCACCGTCCCGGCCTGTTTGAGCGAGACGACTCCCACCCCGATGGCTGCCACGAGTTCACGTCTCGGCGCCTGCCACGCCGGACAGTCCGCCAACGTGTGCAGCCCCGAGTCCTCGCTCGCGTCGCAGTGATGGCACTCAGGCGTTGGCTTCTTCCTGATCCGAGGCAGGTGGTCCCCGAAGCTTCCCTTACCGGAGATCACCTGCGTCAGTCGGTACGAGAGGCTTCCGTGTCGCCTCTCTAGCCAATCCTCCATGATGGACCTTACCGCCGCTATCGCGGTGTGCCCTAAGTTATTAGTACCTTCTTTTTTTCGTGCGGAAATCCCTTCGGATATCCCCCCCCCCTCCGCCGGCCAGCGGGGGCGGTTATGTCGGGCATTAGTAAGAAAAATAATTGTAGGTGAATTAAGGCGAAAGGTCAAGTCATTAATAGTGTTAGTTTTGCAGTTACTCAAAGGTCATTATCGTAAAGCAATAGCTTATTTTGGAGAAAACACAAATTACAAAAACACACACACATACACACTTGCTGACATGACAAGTGGCAACTACCAATATAAGTCCCTTATAACCTTGTATCTTACGTGATTGAGTCACGTAGGTACTGACATTGATGAATTTAAAGTTTTTTTTCTCCTATGAACGTTAGCAAGCATTTTTTGTTCTATTGGCGTTACACTTAGTTGCTTGGGCATGTCTATAGAAAGGCTTAGTTTGGTTTCAACATTTATGTTTTACGCTATAATCACTATGGACCTCCTTAGTACATATGTACCTTATAGGTGTTGGTAAATTATAATGTAGTTTGGTTGTATTTTAGTAGTTATAGAAGTCGGAAGCCATTATTATGCAAATGTAGACAGGCTTGGGTTTTGGAACTTGTAAAATTACGGTGAGTATTATATTATTGTCTAACTCTATATTTCCATTTAGACCCGGCATAGATAAGGCAGGGTACACACATAAGCGATTTATCTATATATCTTTAGAACATAGGAGACACCGTCAGCGATTAACACGCCCAATCATTCTGTACCGCCACGCCATATTCAACAGATTATACTTTCCACTGAATCTCGAATTTATTACGTATTCATTGACGTCTATTTTAATCACACATGTGACTGGCTGATTAGTTAGTTCAACTCTGATATAATCGCTTAGTGATGATCTCGGCTATACATCTCTTTAGGAAAAAAAGGAATGTGAATTCAACGTCAAAAGTAGATAATGCTTTCAAATTTTAAAGGTCTGTTTTTGAGTAAAGTGTTTTATATTTCTTAACGAATGCTGTTTAACTATTCAATGGGGTCTATTAAATATTTTAAATGTTGACTAAAATATAATTTAATTCGTTTTCATTCAGATTATTAGTTTGAATACTGTCTAATCTTCACCTACTTTGGCACTGACTGCAGGCCAAAGCTGTACCTAATCATAGACTAGGTACAGCTCTGGCCAACTTTCGGGGTGCGAGGGATATGCTCTATGGACAACCTTACACCCCGGCGCCTGAAGACCCAAGACGGCGTGCGGTTTTAGTCGGTTCAAGGCCGACATAACCGCCCCCGCTGGCCGGCGGGGGGGTATCCGAAGGGATATCCGCACGAAAAAAAAAAAGGTACAGCTCTGGCCAAAGGGCTAAGAAAAAATTATTTTACGCATTCGGATACCCCCCCGCCGGCCAGCGGGGGCGGATCCTCCGCCTAACTGTCCTTATTATCATTATGCTCTAGTCCAACTCCAAGATCAAATAAATTTTACCACGGCCCATGCTGTATTCCACCGTCATATTATGAAGACAGTTATGGTGCAGTTGCAACTTCATCGTACACTCCTGTTTAGCTGGGTAGCATTCTAAATCCATCCCGTTTTATCTATTGGATGTGTGTTAATTTCGCAAGTCTTTTATAACTCAGGTCAGTAGGCAACGTTGCGTAAGCACATCATTATTCGTTCCGTTTATGTGACAGTTTCAAGAAGCATTGCAAAGCTTCAGTTTAACTACCGCGTACGGAGTTAACCCAAATAACAGTTTCATACAAGTACTTAGAGCTTGACGTTAGGTGTGATGTGATATTTATGTTCAAAAAGAGCGTAATCATACTAATGTACGATTAATTTGTGAGCTAAGCACAGCTGGTTTCTCTAGAAACAATGGACGGCCTTGATTCGAAACTTGTATAACAACTAACCAAACATTTATTACACACCGGTTTATTTTGTACTGGACATTCTCCGTTCTACGTGCTAAAATATCTCATTGAACAAAACAGAAATAGTTTGACTCGAAAGCCGGCTGCGAATCTCTCCCACTGCGGTAAAATTGATAAGAAATTTATTTTCTCTTCATATTCTCGGCACTGGATCGCTTATGATAACCTATACCTTCTTACCAATGCTTCGTTCGTTACATATTACCAGTAAGGAGGCTACCAAGAGGTATACTACCACGTCTATGTAGAGGTCTTGTTTTATAATTTGCCAACCTCATAAAGAACGCCATGCGTGACGCAGTATGTTCAAATCGTCATACCAAATATTTTATTTCTACCAAATAATATTATCATAAAGAACGGACACTCCCTCTCCCGCACTGTACGGAATTACCTCATCCCAATGCGCATATTGTCCGCTAGTAGGCAGGCCGTAAGAAACTTCAATCACGTGTCACAGAGAAACACACATTCTACAATTAAATTACATTCTAAGTGCAACTAATTTATGTATGCCGAAATATTGTACTATGCTAATGATGAAACCCTCGTGATGGCGCGGGGAGCAACGTACCGAAGCGCGGCACTAATGGCCACGGTAGGGGTTGCTCAAGTCGTGGGTCGAATACGGCGGCTGGGACTCGAGGTGGCTCTCCACAAATCCGAGGCTATGTGTTTTCACGGGCCTCGGAGGGGGCCTCCTGCGGGAACCAGCATAACCGTACGGGGCGTAAGCATCGGCATCGAGCCCACGATGAAGTACCTTGGGCTCGTACTCGATACCCGATGGGACTTCAGACCTCATCTCCGACGTCTGGTCCCGAAACTGAGGGGGGCTTGCGGCCGCGCTATCGCGGCTGATGCCCAACGTTAAGGGACCCAACGCCCCCACTAGGAGATTGTACCTGGGGATCGTGCGAAGTATGGCCCTGTACGGGGCCCGGTGTCGTGTGCCCTACACACGCCTGCCAACTCACCGAAGCGGGATAAAACCCGACCCCACCAGGCAAGGCCAAAGTCCGCCGGTAACCCTGGGCTTATCGTTTCGAGGACTTACCCGGGGTGCCCGGCAACGGACACTTGGGGAGGACACCGTGCGGTTTTAGTCGATTCACGACATAACCACCCCCGCTGGCCGGCGGGGGGGTATCCGAAGGGGTTTCCGCACGTTAAAAAAATGCTAATGATGAAACTACAAGAGTTTTTCATTATAATTCATTCATTCATTCATATAATAGTAGTGACAAAAAAAGGGCTTACATTTTTCACAGTTTATATATTTTGTAAACCGGTCACAAGTATCTTGATTTGAATACATTTTTCTGTCTCATCACATTTATTGTGTAAACTGCTTAGAGCTTTATTCGGTTCTACTATAGAATGTATGTGGTGGATTATTTCAAATTTACATGCCATAATGTTTCTGTCATTGTCTACTTGAGTTCAGTTAATACTTCGTTTTCTTGGATTTTATCCTAGCAAATTACTTTTACCTACTGCTTAGTTTAATTTTAGATACATATATTTATTTTCTAGGGTCTGTCTTCTTAACATCTTCTTTATGTTTAGAACTCTTTTAAACATTGCTTTAATCTCGTCTTATCACAATTAAATTCATCTTATTTTTGAAGCACAACCGAATAATAATGTGTAGTTCAGCATGCTTGAACATGGATACATTCATTCTGCACCCATTCTGTGCTGTACTAAATTAGGTATATTTACTTACTTTTATTGTAGGTAATTCAGTACAGATTTCACTTAAACCTATCAATATCTGCAGTTGGTATGTAGTCTGTGGTCTGTAGTAGTAATACCTGTAGTCCGAAAGCAGTAAACAGTTTGAAGATAACTAACACCGAACGTCAGAACTTTCTGTTGAGGACCAACCTGCAACGTAGCGGTCGCCGACGACGCGACGTGACAATGTTTTACGGACAGAGCATATTTTTTCAACGCCTTCTTAAAATGATGGACATCTATGTTTAACCTAACAACCATATTGTTTTCCATCAAATTTCACACATGACTATTAAATTTAAATCGGGTGGCAACAGATCATTACGGAATGAATTAAAATACGATTAATATACAAGTACAATATGAATTTGTAATACCTGTTGTTTCTCCTCTAAGGTACAAGGTGATACGAAAGATTTGAATGCATTGTTTTTTAATTTCTATAAGCATTGTGTGCTTACAGAGATTGATGAGACCATAATTCTCACAAAAAAAGATAGGTACTCATATCTGTCTCGAATTGTATCAATTCTGTATTTTACTTAATTTCAAAAGAAAGCAAATATAAATAAATGCAACACCTGACTTCCCAATTCACTTTTTTCGACAAGTCAATGACATATCTATATTATACGGCAAAATAGGTTGAGGAATGAATTATTATGGATATAACAAAATTGACGGTATTTTCCATTCGGAAGTATTACGTCGATTTAAACCAACAAAATAGAGCTGCAGAATTAATAGATGAGTGAATCAACCAACGCCGTTGATTCATACTACTGCAATAATATAAATCGATTGTTGTGATTGCAGAAAACAGTGTCTAAATATTTGTTTGTGTATTGTATTTATACTGTAAGCATTTTGCTAATGCATGTAATTACTCACGCCATAAAACTTATTAAGCGTTGCGAGCCGAAGGCGAGCGAAGCGTCTTTGGTTTCAAAGTTGCATTTCAAACAAATGATACTCCTTCGAGACCGTTTGACCGATCTCGACCAAATTTGCCACGGTGATCAAGTAGACATTACTGAGTGTCGTAAGGGGTCGAATGTCCAGATCGGTCTTACCATCGAGGAATAATCACCGAAAAACAAAATCAATGGAAGAAGTCGACCGGTCACGTTGACCTATGATTCCGAGGCTGGTAACATAACAAGTGTAATTACTAATTACACTAGGACGGTTCCTAGTGTAATTACACTTGTTATGTTATGTTATGTTTTTTATAAAACTACTTGTGCTTTAAATGTTGTAAATTTAGCCAATAACTCGTGTTATCTAATGACGATATATAATATCCGTTTTTTTTTCGTGCGGAAATCCCTTCGAATACCCCCCTCCGGCCAGGCGGGGGTGGTTATGTCGGGCTTGAACCGACTAAAACCGCACGCCGTCTCGGGTCTACAGACGCCGGGACGAGTACCTATATGTAGCTACAAGTCAAGTGTTATACCGTCCGGGAGTCGCGAGTCGCGCGGAACGGCGGGTTCGCGGGGACTTGCGACGTACTTATGATTTATTTATTTTATTTTTTTAGTTAGAAAATGGTAAGGTTAGAAAGTGTATATCTGATTCTATTAAATGCACGTCCCTGCTTACCACACTTTCCATTTTAATTACATATTATATACGCAATTCATAAACATATTGTATAATTGTTATTGAAGTATAAATAAGGTATACTAGCGGTATCAATAACCGCTAGTATACCTAAAAAAATACTGTACTATACTATAGATTTAGATCGGAAAAAGAGAACATCTAGGACGGGACTTGAACCCGCGACCAGTCTCCTACAGGGGGAACGCTGTGACCAGCTGAGCCACCTTGACGCGTCCCTGATATTCGAAACTCCGATATATTATATAAGGCTACTTAAGGCGACGCTGGAGCCATCTACCGTAATTCTCGCGAACAACGGATATACGGATACTGTAGTATAATTGTACTATGCCAATATCCACCATATCTCTTTTTCAAACTCGTTGCAGTAAGTTACTTTATTTATCACCATGTAATAAGTTCGAATGTTACCTACAGTCAATCACATATTTACGATTGTGATTAATCTCAATGTAACAGTTTTAGTGGTTATTTGAAGGTCCTTATGATCTCGACAAAATAGACAGTAGCAATCATCATAACAATAATTAAGAATTAATTAGCACAGTTAAGAATAGGGAGTGAGTTATTCATGGCTGGGAAATCAATTACATAACAAACCCTCTAAGATTATGTAAAATGGTCTGTACCAGCTGCCGTGATCATTAATGTGCATTCCATTGAAGAATATGTAGTATACGAGTATATATATCTATATATGAATGTTAAAACCAATATCAACATGCAAAAACCGTCTAATATTTTCATTTCAACCATTTTAATAGGAAGGAAATCCGCTGGTCGCGTTTCGGGAACATTTGAGCTCGTCGTCGTATTTAAAATTTTATTCAATAAATTTCAATTAAGTGCAATGAATTGAATGCTGTTCTTCAATTCATTGAAAATTATTTCTCCGTGATATCTGAAAATCGGCTCGTCTCTCTCGACATTAGTATGGCACTGAGAACTACGAATGTCAGCGACATCTGAATTTGGCCTCTCAAGACCCTTTATTATGCTGCCGAGACGTGTTTGGTTCTCTGCTGTAAGCCCTCTCTAAGGTTTAGTTCCTTTTTTTTGCATCTTTGACAATATTGCCGCGGTTTTTTCAGTAGAAAGTATCTATTGTCATGTGTACTTTGCAGTTATATTTGGGTCACTTAAACCACGAATATCTGGAAGGCATTTATTTTTTTCGATGTTTTCTTAAAATGTGACCTAGCTAGAACGATTTATCGCCCCCGAAACCTATTTTCTATATAAGTGTTTAGATAGTCGATTAAATATAATTTTATATTTTTGTAGGTTGACAACTTTTGCATTTGATAGTTTCTTTTTAAATTCACTTTTTTGTTATAACAACACTGTCATCAAAATCTGCTTTGTAATTCCATCTAACGATCATTAAGCGCAAATCCATGTAACGGAAATTACTAATACAAGTCAATCCAGCCAACAATCAAGTTTTATTTCTACGCCCAATCGTCATCACTGCTGCTCAAACATAAAGTTGGTCCTTCGAACCGAATATTCGCATCACGAGCGAACCGGCGGACATCGCAGCATCGTCGATAAGCAGTGAAGATCATCATCATTGGAAAGGAATACGCTAATTTGGTACGGCCGGCCACCCTTCCTAACCACCCTAATTCGCTTCATTTGTGTAACACCGTACTTTATTTTACTTTCCAGTGTGTTTGGTGTGTAGTTCTAATCGCGTGCTTGGTTTGTGTACCGGCTGGGCCGCAGCTAGCTTCAGCAGAAATCACTAATCAAGTCAACCGTGAGTACTTTCTTTCGCTTCCCGCAACTTCCAAAATGGCCAAAAGTCGCGATGCATCTCCGTATCGACTAATAGGAAATAATGACCAAGACACGGAGACATTACGTGACCTAGTAAAATCTCGTGGAATTATCAAGGGCAGGTTAACGAAACTGTCAAACTATATCGCTAACATTCGAGTAGAAAAGTTAAATCCCCAAACGCGAATTGATTTAAAATTACGCTTGAAAGGAGCCGCGAGCTTGTTCACCGAATTTTGCGAGTTACAAACGATGATTGAAAAAACTGTTAGAGACTGTGACTTAGAACTTCAATTAACTCAACGCGAGTTATTTGAAGACGCATATTACGGTGCACTAGCTCAGGCTGAATACTTACTCGAGCCCGCAGGAACTAGTAATAAGTCAAATGTGTCTTGTGGAAATTTAAAGTCAATCAAATTACCCACTATAGCTTTACCTACCTTTGACGGTTCTTATGAGCACTGGATCGAGTACAGAGATACCTTTCTATCCTTAGTTCATAACTCTAAGGAAATAAGTAATGTTCAAAAATTCCACTACCTTAAATCTTCCCTTAAAGGAAGCGCAGAGTTGATCATTGACGCATTAGAGTTCTCAGAAATGAACTATTCTGTAGCCTGGGAACTGCTTCTCAATCGATACAACAACAGTAGACTTTTAGTGCATAACCATGTCAAAGCCCTATTTAACATTCAAAAGTTATCAAAGGGTTCGCCCCCACTTGTCAGAAAGCTTGTAGATTCCGTTATAAAAAACTTACGTGCTTTAAAAATGCTAGGTGAGTCTACTGACACCTGGGACACATTAGTTATTTATATAATTACTACTAAACTAGATGAAGCTACTGAACTGGAGTGGGAGCGGTTCAAAACCATTTCACATAAGTATGATGATAAGATTAAACCGTCTCTAAATGACCTAATTCATTTTCTTAAAAGCAGAGCGGATATGTTGGATACATTGTCATCTCGTTCTCACAGCAATACTAATCACGATCACACTTCTAAAGATAATAAAAGGTCACATAACACACCACTCCATAACAACAAATCACAATGCAATGTATCCACCAATAATACGCCACATAACCGTCAAACTGGGTTTAAGAAACCATGTTTAATGTGTAACGATGGACGTCATCCTTTATACTCATGTTATAAGTTTATTAATTCTAATCTTGACACTAAATTGCAGTTTATAGCCGCTAACAAACTATGTGAAAATTGTTTACGCTCAGGACACTTCTTGGATACTTGTAGATTTGGACCATGCCGCAAATGTAATAAAAAACATAATACGCTTATTCATAATGATGCTTCAACTAGCAGCGACAATCACACGTTGTCTAGTGTCGCAGTGCACGTTAACGAAAACAATAAGGAATGCATCACCGGCGCTGGCCAGGCGTCCCCCGCGGCCCTTGCGCTCCCCGCGGACTCCAGCTCAGTGAACATTGCTTACTTTCAGGTAAACAGTGCACACATACATAATTTTATTCGCGACCCGTCTATGTATGTACGGCCTGTTATGTTGTCTACTGCCATGGTTGAGATAGTTGACAAACAGAATAAATATCACATAGCGCGTGCGCTGCTTGACAGCGGTAGTCAGCATTGTTTTGTTTCTAAAAGTTTATGTGACATTTTAAATATTAAGTTATTACAGTCCACGTTCGAAATTCACGGAGTAGGTAATTCAATAACGCACGCAACGCAGATGTGTGACATTGAAATCAAATCAAAAACTAGTAATTATTCAACTTGTATTCGATGTTTTGTGCTACCTAACATTACATCAACGTTACCAGCCGTATGTAAACAAAGCGCACGGTTTAGTATTCCTAATCACATACAGCTGGCCGATCCAGAATATTGCGAATCTCGGAATATAGACATTTTATTAGGTGCCGACATATTCTGGGAATTATTATGCGAAGGTAAAATAAGGTTACGTAATGGACCCTTTTTACAAAATACAAAATTAGGATGGATTATATCCGGACCTATTAATGTCAACATGCCTAGTAGTAACTACACACATTGCAATTTTAGCCACTCGATCGACGCTCAATTACGGCGGTTTTGGGAATTAGAGGAGCTGCCGAGGATTGATGATACGAGTACCGACGACGAGCGTGCATGCGAGAATCATTTCGTCCAAACTACGACGCGCAATAGTGACGGGCGATTCTGTGTTAGTTTACCGTTTAAGGAATCCCCTACTGATTTAGGCGAAACTTATACTCAGGCGCAACGTCGCTTCATGGCACTTGAGGCACGGTTAAAAGCCAACGCAAGTTATAAAAAATTATACACCGACTTTATTCACGAATATTTACGTCTAGGCCACATGTCACGCATAGATTCATACGATAAACCGTATTATTTTATGCCACATCACGGTGTGTTCCGCGAACATAGTACTACGACCAAACTCCGTGTTGTGTTCGACGCCAGCGCAGCTTCTAGCAGTGGCAAGTCACTGAACGACCTTCAGCTTGTGGGACCACCGTTGCAGAGTGATTTAGTTGACATTTTATTACGCTTCAGACAGCACAGATACACTGCATGCGCTGACATTGAGAAAATGTACCGTCAGTGCCTAGTCAACGAATCACAACGTAACCTACAGCTAATCGTTTGGCGTGACGACCCATCTGAACCTATCGGCGTTTATCGTCTGAACACCGTGACGTACGGAACCGCCTCAGCACCGTTCTTGAGTGTCAGATGTCTCAAACAACTTGGATATGACGCCACGGATCCAAAGGTTAAAGAAATAATTAGTAACGACTTCTACGTTGACGATTTAATAACGGGTTCGGATAATAAAGATGAGTTGATAGAATTGTGCGAAAGAACTGCTGAAACTTTAAAGTCTGGTTGTTTTATATTAAGAAAATGGATTTTTAATTTTAAATGCGATAAATTAATTTCATTTTGCGATTCAAAGGAGTTAACATTAGGTGATAATGTTCATTCAAAAACATTAGGTCTCGGTTGGCATAACTCATCCGATGAATTTTATTTTAATACACAATTTAAATGTGATCATTCTACGGTCACAAAACGCACTATTTTATCACACGTTTCTCAAATATTTGACCCTTTGGGGTTACTTAGCCCTACCATAATCATCGCTAAGGTTCTATTACAAAGGTTATGGTTGTGACAATTAGAATGGGATGACGAAGTCCCTTGCGATGTACGGCGAGCTTGGAAAAAATTTGTATGCGGCTTATCTGCGCTTAACACTATTCACATACCGCGACACGTTATTGATATATGTCCTATGCGTATAGAATTACATATTTTTTCTGATGCATCGCAAACAGCCTATGGCGCTTGCGTTTATGTCCGCACAACAACTCAAGGTTCAACCGCAATGGTGAGATTGTTGTGTTCTAAGGGAAAGGTCGCGCCTTTAAAGCCAGTAAGTATTCCTAGGCTAGAATTATGCGGAGCCTTACTTGGCGCTCGATTATATGACAGAGTGACTAAGGCATTACGTCTTACTTTTGATAGCGTTATGTTTTGGACAGACTCCACAATTGTCCTGGGATGGCTACATATGCCTCCTAACTCGTTAAAGCCGTTTGTACAAAACAGAACGGCTGAGATACGTAAGCGGGAAGGAGAATCCAGCCGATATGGTTTCGCGTGGTGTCGGACTGAAGGACCTTTCACATTCTTCTTTATGGTGGGAAGGCCCAGCGTTCCTTCGTGAACCAACCTTCAATTGTGCTGACGTTTCTTTAGCGCCTTACATTAAACGTGAGAATCTGCCTGAAACCAAATCAAGCGTTTCACATTCGTTTCTTGTCAGGCAGATATCTGATTCTACATTATTTCCATTTGTCAGGTTCTCTCAATTCAGTCGCATGAGACGTGCTGTCGCATATGTACGTCGCTTCATTTTCAATACACGCAACAAGTCCTTGCCGCGATCTGGCGTTCTCACTGTGGAAGAGTTGAGGGAGGCTGACATAACGCTAGCTAGACTGTCTCAACTAGAATCTTTTCCAGATGAGTTCACGTCATTAAAGAGTACTGGCAGTCTAGGAAACAAACACAATCTAGCCAAATTACATTTGTTTTTAGACGACAACAATATTATGCGCGTCGGTGGCCGTCTTAAGAACTCAACTTCATTTACATACGACAAAAAATACCCTATTTTAATTTCATCACGACATTATTTTTCTAAATTGTTATTCCGCCATGAACATAAACAATTGCTACATGCTGGCCCACAGGCGCTGCTGTATAATTTGCGCGAGACATGGTGGCCTGTAGGTGGTAGGAATCTTGCACGAAATGTAGTACATGATTGTGTGAGTTGTACTCGATTGAGAGGCAGAACACCCACTCCTATAATGGGAAATTTACCCGCAGCGCGCATCACTCCTAGCTATCCTTTCTGGCGATGCGGGGTGGACTACGCCGGTCCAGTGCTCATTTTAAACCGTAAAGGTAGAGGTTCTAGGGTTATTAAAGGCTACATTTGCTTATTTGTCTGCTTCACAACTCGAGCCATTCATTTAGAACTCGTAAGCGATCTTTCCACAGATGCATATTTATTAGCCTTGAAACGATTTATTTCCAGACGTGGGAAACCCTGTGAAATCTTTTCCGACAACGGGAAAAATTTTGTAGGCCTCATGAATGATTTTTCAAAGTTTTTATTAAAATGTTCACCCCAAATACTAGATTACGCGACTAGTCAAAATATCAAATTTACATTCATACCACCCTATGCGCCTCATTTTGGTGGGTTGTGGGAAGCGGGGGTAAAGTCATGTAAGTACCACTTGCGTCGTGTCATTGGAAATGCGCACCTAACATACGAAGAATTCGGCACGGTGTTAACACAAGTTGAAGCCGTCCTGAATTCCCGTCCTCTAAGTCCTCTGTCCACAGACCCTCACGATTTTACTCCTCTAACTCCGGCCCACTTCTTGGTCGGCCGTCCGCTAACTGCACCGATTTCCACGGACTTCACCGAGACGCCTGCCAGCCGACTTTCACGCTACCAGCGAGTGGAGCAGATTCGCCAACACTTTTGGTCACGCTGGGCTAAAGAATATGTGTCCGAACTTCAGACTCGAACCAAATGGAAGAAGGACTGCACCAGCCTGCAACGCGACATGCTCGTTGTCATCAAGGACGATCATCAGCCACCACTGAAATGGCAACTGGGACGAGTCGTCAATTGTGTTCCCGGGAAGGATGGCGTAACCAGAGTCGCTGACATCCGCACAGCCTCGGGCGTTGTGAGACGCGCCTTCACCAAAATCTGCCCTTTACTAGAAGAGTGATGCAGGAAGCCCTCTATGGCCAGTTTTCAAACAAAGCGCTATTCACCATTGAAAGCTGGTGCTTTCAAGGCCGGGGGCATGTTTAGATAGTCGATTAAATATAATTTTATATTTTTGTAGGTTGACAACTTTTGCATTTGATAGTTTCTTTTTAAATTCACTTTTTTGTTATAACAACACTGTCATCAAAATCTGCTTTGTAATTCCATCTAACGATCATTAAGCGCAAATCCATGTAACGGAAATTACTAATACAAGTCAATCCAGCCAACAATCAAGTTTTATTTCTACGCCCAATCGTCATCACTGCTGCTCAAACAATAAGTTTACTATGCTTCATCAATCAAAAATCATTGAAGCCGTTTCAGATAAGTACCCAACACGTCAGATACAGTGTATTAAATTTAAACACTGCACAGTTCGAATACAGGCGAATATAAATTATATTGTATTTAACAATGGCTAGTTTCTAATAGATATTTACTAAAATTTCCTGCTAAATCAACTAAATAATTATTTCTACACCTATATCAGGAGTTTAGCTTGCGGTCCTCCTTGGAGGTTAAGCAAAATTGACCTTAGATTGTCCTGCTGTACCAATCTAACCTTGTCCTATGCTTAGGCCTCAGAGTTCATTTACTTCAATACTTCAATAAAAGTTTCAAGTTCTATAATTAATGTAAATAGTGTGAATTAACTGTTAAAGTACCTTTTTTTTCTTGCGGAAATCCCTTCGGATACCCCCCCGCCGGCCAGCGGGGGCGGTTATATACAATTGACAAAAGATTGTATACGTTTAAGTCGTAAACCAATATGTGTAATTAAATAATACTTAAAAATAGACATCCCGTAAAAATTATCTCTCTATCACAAAGATTGCCAGTCAAAGTGGAGACTGACTTGTATTATGTTTTATGCTACAATTCCTTGGGTAGAGAAAAGGTCGATCACGAGCGAATGACACCTCCATTGTCGTGAGTTCATTATTGGTAGTGCTAACCACTAACAATGAGGCGAGCAGTGTACTTGTTTATGAGCTTAGAAACCGTTTCTGTTGAATATGTATATGTTGTCAATTATGTACTAATTTCATCGATACTTTAAACAAATTCTGAGTGATCTGATGAATAATGGTCCTTCGACTTCAGTTCACATAATGGCACACCAATTAAAATAAATAAGTAAAATAACTTCTAGATTGGACTTGTTTAATATGCAGTTAGAAAATAGCCAAACCATATCATATCATATTTTCTTGCTTTATTTATCTATATATATCTATATATATAAAAATGAAACCCGTTTTCCGTTGTCACGATATAGCATGAAAACGGCTTGACCGATTTGGCAGATTTCTTTTTTGTAGTTTTCTAATACTCTGTACAAGGTTCTTACGGAAAAAAATATTAAGAAAATCTCTCACAATTTTTTTTTTCGTGCGCACACCGTACGGTTTTAGTCGATACACGACAAAACCACCCCCGCTGGCCGGTGGGGGGTATCCGAAGGGATTGATCCTCCCCAAGTGTCCGTTGCCGGGCACCCCGGGTAAGCCCTTGAATTCAATACATGGCGGATCATTTTGACGTAGCGAAGCACGTACCGGGCCGCTAGTATATTATATTATTTATTGTATCGGATTACCTTTATCCAAAAAGAAACCGCAAACCTGTCTGACAGTTCAGCGGTTTGAGCTAATAAACCGTTTTGGTCTATCTAATCGTGTTTGAAGTCTTTGTGGTTAAGTTTCGCAGACAAATTCGTGATCTTGGGCTTCATATAGTTCATATGAGAAGATATCGTTTTACACACAATCAAGCCTAGACAGTACTTTAGTACTGTCTAGGCTATTGTGGTTTATACTAAACTAGCTGACCCGGCAAACTTAGTTCTGCTATTTATATAACTGTACAAAATAGCTTCAATATTTTGTTGGTGTCCGAAGTCCGAAATGTCAGCAAAAAAATATTAAAATTAAAGGTGTCAATTCGGACAAGTGGTCCTAGAAATTTACCCTTACGTCGGTCGGCTAGCCAAATGTTCAATGTACATTTCCTATTAAAACACTACGTTACTTATCGAGCAAAGCTTTCAAACACACCTACCTTCTTTTTATTGTGCCGTCGGCGGCGCCAGCTGCTTCTACCTTTTATTTGATTTTTAGCAAAGTGTAAAAAAATATCGGCTAATAAGTTTATTTACTAAATAACTACGTGTTTTTCATTATTCTTGGAATAGGTAGAACAATTGTGAAGAGTTTTTAAGTAACTTTGCTTGTTCTTATTTAATTTTTTTTGTTCCGTGATCCTTTTGTCGTTGACTACTTGGTGTTAGACAGGATGTATCTCAAGAGTGGCCTCATATTAATATGGTCAGTAGTGGTATCTACGAAAAAGTGGTCAAAATTTAAAGAAGCAAATTTGTAAAGATATTTGCAGAATAGGGGTGAATTATTTTGAATGTTTACATTTAAGAAGAAAGTATATAATATATCTATGCTATGGCGCACGTTGGGAGAGATCCATGTCCAGTAGTGGATGCGATATTGATTGATATTTCGTAAAGATACAAAACAGGCATTTAAATTTCATTTAACAATTATTTTCTTTATTAACAACCGCTATCGTTTATATTCCAAATATTTTTATATCTAGTCTAAAAATGTTTTGACAGGTTAAATAAAACTGACACAGGAAGTGTAGCAAGTGGAATATTGCCATAAGAATTTCTTTGTATTGCGCCCTGAACAGCGGAATTGGGAATGCTTCTCATCTTCATTTGGGGTTCGTTGCTGTTGCCGGTAATGTTCTGCCAAGGTCTACCACCTTGCCTACCTAGGTTTACCTTGTTTCTCTACGAGTACTTCTGGAAGAAGCGAACAGATTCACCGTGTCTGGTTTCATTCGAAGTGATGACCCTTCTGGTACAGATCTCTATACAGATAACCTGTATAAATCATACAAAGGGCTTAGTGGTGACCGGCAGGTCGTCACATGATTAACAAGCCCTGCTGAGGGTTCGATCACCCTCACCGTCTTACTCTTGTGATTAAAGTTTACTCTTCTAAAAAGACTGAATTATCAGAAATGACAAATTATTATATAGATATGATGACAGAAACAACGTATGACTACAAGTACGTTATCACTTATAGTAAAAATATTATTAATTGTAAAACGTTATAAAAAGGTATATTAGCAAAAGATAGAGTTTAAAAAGTCATAAACATGTAATTTATTAAATTAACAAACAATGTAAAATAAGTATGTAGTGCAATTATCTAATTTTGTTAATTCAATAGTGAGAAAGAACATAACACTCGTTTTGTTTCCAAGTACAAAACAAAGAGATAAAAGTCCATAGGAAGGTTGATTGTCTTTATCAGAACTTGATACGGGAAGTGACGTTGTGGTTCTGTTCTAGGGCGGAAACCACACCGCTAAACCGGTTACTACTTAGTTCATTATCAAGTAGCGTCTTAAAATAAGGTATACCCTGGAGTTAAACGTGAAGTGGCTCATACATAGCTGCTTGTTTTACAACTAGTTATATCGGCACATCTTCGTAGTATCGTTTTAGCCGACACTAGAATTTAGTAACAATTAAGACTTAGACTGAATTTTATCAGTGAAATTTCGTTCAATTAAACTGGGTTCACATCTCATTTCGCAGTCAATGCTGCCATCCTATCCTGTAAGAACATTTATGTATCTAGATAGATGGATCCGCGGTGAGTATCAAATTTGTTATGGCGAATATAATATCACATCTCGGACTCCACTGTCGAGATTTATAAATATTCTTACAGAATGTGACTGACTGTTAAAGTATGAATAGATGTTCATATGCCCACAAAAATTGACCAAACTCAAAACCTGTTTCTCATCATTTTACGGTTTCCTTTTTTACTTTACCAGGCGCAAACTCTTGAACCCATCTCTGGGATTAGGTGTCCGTTGCGTTCCTTAGTCATATACCCTTTCTTTTGCCACAAGTAACTTTGTACCAACCTACGATAATTTCTACGAGTATTCAGCACTTAAATTAAAGTATATGGCGCGCCACATAGTTATCCTAGTAATAAAAAGTAATTATTTGACAAAGTTGAATGAATTACCAACAACTTTATAACCGACTTCAAAAAACAGGAGATTGTTAATTCATCGGTTTATTTATTACCTATCTACCAGCGATAAAAAGTTTCTACCACGTTGACTGAATAATTTATACAAAAAACTTAAAACAGAACAATGTATTGATAATTCTATACATATAATAAAATCGTAACGAGATGAAACCATTAGCAAGTACGTACATTAATAATTTCTTCAAAAAAATATTGACATGTGTTCTAAAAGCGGTACAGATGCCGAAAATGTGGTTTTGGAATTTCATCTGTTTGTCTGCAGGTTATCATCGATGTTCGAGCATCACTGGGAAACCACCGAAATTTTGCACGCACATTCTTCTAGACTCTGGTCATAACCTTCAGTATATATCATCACGCTATCATAGGTCTGATAGGAGCAACAGAGCAAAATCCATCTAAACTATTATTGATTAAATAATATATTTATTATTACAAAACAGATCTTCACAAAATTTTGCAGTTCGATAGAACACGGACATGATCAACATCCGGTCTATAAATCATCAAGCTATACTTTACTTACCTATAAAAGATAGTTGATTAGAGACTCATAAACATTTCATCTTCTTTATATATAAAAATGAATTGCTGTTCGTTAGTCTCGCTAAAACTCAAGAACGGCTGGACCGATTTGGCTAATTTTGGTCTTCAATTATTTGTGGAGGTCCAGAGAAGGTTTAAAAGGTGAATAAATATGGAAGTTGTTATCGATTGAGGCAGTACGAAGTCTGCCGGGTCAGCTAGTAATTAATAGAATTACAACATTTCATATTAAAGAACCGGGCAGAATTTATTTCAGTCTAACCTCTAAACTCTCAAAAATAATGTAAATTATAACAATGTAAGAACTAAATACATGTTGAGATCGATACCTACTGCAGAAGTAAACATACCTATCAAGGTACGGTAAGGTAGATCACTATTCCCAACTTCACGCGGACGAAGTCAGCTAGTTTATTCATAAGTTAAAAAACTCAGCCACTTGCATTTTGAATGTAGATACGTGTACGACGCGATTGTTGGTAAAAAATGCTATTTAAACGAATCATCGTAAAAGCGAGTCATTAGTACACTAAATCTAACTTGTTCTCATCGCAGCACGTCTGACAGCACCCGAGAGACCAAATGCGTTAATTGCCACTTGCTTTTTTAAAGTTTTCACCGGCATCTATTCGTTTTTTTTACATTGTTTGCTCAGGCCCCTATTGTCACATGATAGCGATAGACAGGTAGAAACGTCGCAACTGCTACATATTGTTACATTTAAACGTTGGCAGCCATTCTAATTATGGGGTTTTAACATTTCTACGTTTACTAATACTACTTAGTAATTTTGCGGAGGTACTAAACTACAAAACCATATAGGGACCCATCGCTAGCTATACCTACTCCGAGATAATATTTCGTCTCGACTGGGGAGAAATACGTCTGGCCACAACCCTCAACTTATCAGTAATGCGCTGTCTGGATCGTATCGAAATGTAAATATTCTCCTACGAAATATTGAGTTTTATACATAAACTAGCTGACCCGGCAAACGTTGTTTTGCCATGTATATTATTTCTAGGAAACATTTTATTAATAAATGGTGAATAAATAATTATTGTACTGGAAATTAAAAATAAATTTACGATGAACGAAAATTAAAATAATACGTAAAACAGTCACTGCTACGATCGATACTACGTTATAGACAATTGCCGAAAACTATATAGTGAGTAAGACAGGAGAATTGATACAGTTGATCGGTTATCGACCGGCGAAGGCGGAAGATCAAATTGAATTGAGAAAATAATTATAATTGAAGAAAATTATTAAAAATAAAAAAATCGCGATGGAAAAATAGGGGTTGATCGTAGAGGGTTGAAAATTCAGGGTTATATGTATTTTCTAATGCTGCATCATAAAAATAAAAAATAAATGAAAAACAATCTAAAGATTACAAAAAAAAATTAGGGGTGGACTACCCTTAACATTTAGGGGGATGAAAAATAGATGTTGTCCGATTCTCAGACCTACTCAATATGCACACAAAATTTCATGAGAATCATTCAAGCCGTTTCGGAGGAGTTTAACTACAAACACCGCGACACAAGAATTTTATATATTAGATTAATCACAAATATAAATAAAATCAGATTGTAAAATATATAAATATTTATTTTACTCATAAAAAAACATATATTATTTTGTAAATCTAACTACAGTTTTTTAAGGTTCGTTTCGAAGCTATTCCATTAGTAGAATGTCACCTTCTCTACAGGCCCATGTGAAGAGTACCCGCGAACCGGCGAACACGTATAAAAACAATCTTTAAAATAGGAGAAGCAAAAGTTGTAAGACGTGTAAGTATGCCAGGATTGCAGCAAGTGGAAACATTTGGTGACATTGTAAAAGAGCCTTGACTGGCGTAAGTAAAATAGGTGATGCCCGCGGTTCCGCCCGCGCGGATCGTTACTCGTTATTTGGTCATATCTCCAGTGGTTCACTTAACAAATTGCAATCAAACATACGGCGGATTATAAGTCTGACCAAGACCTTTCTATTAGAAAAAACTGCATCAAATTCGTTCAGTAGTGATGCGTCCATCGAAGATATCAATCCTGTCAAGTCCTGCCAAGCGACCAGAAGCACCGTGGCATTAGGTTTTATATTTTAGATCGCGCCAATTACAAACTACTGACAGAAATATTACATTATAAAAGTTAAAATGGTTGTTAAATTTTTCTTATTTTCTAATTTACCGCGCAACTTTCTTCACTTGTTCTATTATAAGAACCTTCTCTTGACAATAACAGATATAGTGAAAAAAGAATTAGCGAATACTGTCTAACAATTCACGTGTGATCCCGTGACCCAAGGGAAATGAGACCCTTATAGGATACTGCCCGTCTCGCTAGAATCGTGATAATTTGCAGACAGTACAGTCGTATAGCACAAGTAAAGGGTAAAGTCCAAAAACCGTAGCTATCAACCCAGTTTTGTACGGAACCCTCAGTTCGCGAGTTCAACTCACACTTGACCGGTGTTTTTCTTACTATAATATTAATATGTCCGATCTATAAATGAACATAACTTGTGGTCAGATGAGTGGATGATCATAACAAACACATTGCGACGCTGCTAGCAACACAGTAGGTTCGTATCAACGCGGTTTGTTATACGTAAGGGCATAGACATAGTTAACCACAGTAGTAGATCGATGCAAGTTTACCTTGATAATTTTAATGGATACGACACTGACTTTTTTACTTGTTGTCGTCAAGTAACTTTTTATTGACTGATGTAACTATTCATTAAAAATGTTGTGGTTGGTGGCAGATCCATGCTCTTCCCAGCTCGAACGCAAAGATACCAACTTCTCAAATAATATCGACATTAACTGTCAGTATGCTATCTATCGTACGACTTACGACACTTACTTTTCGTTTTTACCATTTTCCTCCTCTTCATCGCCTCTGCATGTGTTAATAGACACAAAAGTGACATGACTTTAGTATTTGACGCAACCTAAATTCTAATACTAGGTATCTGTTCACCATCATTGTGTATTTGTTTGCTGCCTTAAAAGTTATATTCAGAAGTTAATATGGATACAAAGTTATAGTTGTAATTACGAGCAGGTAGAGCTTTTCATAATACCTGGTAGCCAAAATTACTCTGAACAGTTCAACGCTCGTGGAATATGAACTACGAGTATGAAGATACGTTAGAGTTTGTAATAAACTACCGAAATTCAGAGTATTAATTAAGCTTATGCAACGGCATGAATGGCATGGTGGCGCGTTCGGGTAACCTGCAACAATAATGCAACAAAATGCTGAGTGCATTTATTATAAAAGTTAATAATTGCTTTGCTCAAAGCTTGTATACCCTATTTAGAGGCATTAGGTAAGGTTGAATGATATTATATATAAATAATTTAAATAATACATATAATACTATTACTATACTGACATAATGTAAGTTCTTATTATTTCCACGGTAGTAGTTTATTTTATTACCACGTTATTACTGTCAAAAGAAGAGGGCAATGTAACTCATTTTAAAAGTATTTACCTACCTACTAAAACAAAACGGTCCATTGTCCTTTGCAATTGATATTTAAATTTTTGTACAAATTTATACATACTAATACCATAAAGAGAGAAGACGTATTTCGTGTCTTGGTTTATATGTTGGGGCTAATCGTCCGAATCACTGTACTTATTGGAAACAATATTTCACCGTTATCAAGGTACATTATCCCCGGTGGCCGTAGGCTGTGTTGTGTGTAAGATACGATGGCTTAAATAAATAAAAAAACTAATACATATAAACCGAAGCGAAGCGAGGACGGGTTTCTAGTAAGATATACAAATATTTCAATCCTTATTCTTTTAAAGGAGGTATAGTAAAATACAAGATTCCCCGACTGAGGAAATACCCCCTTTTCTTTTTCGTGCGGAAATTCCTTCAGATACCCCCCGCCAGCTAACGAGGGTGGTTATGTCGGATTTGAACCGACTAAAACAGCACGCCGTCTCGGGTATTCATAAGACACATGAGCTTGTTGAGTGCTTACGCAGCATATAAAAAAATTGTTTTAGTTCTAAGCGAAGCTGAACACTAAAGTGAAATTCTGCAAATAGGTTTAGCATCTGAAATTATTGATTGTATACGGGAGGCGGAGGACCGGTTGTTCTTCTATAAAAGATTGTATTGAGACAAGCCTTTTGACCAGCTCTGAACTGCACTAATCTAATTGACTGATTTCAAACGATGGTAGAAAATGATAATATTACGTAACTACGTGTATACTATATTCAGGTTCTATAACTCACTACTACCATCTCTTAAGAGTAGCACGAATGCGATATTGCGCCTTTTAATTCCACACATGCCACATTGACCACAAAATTATAGTTGTAAAATTCTTGCTCCCTCCTTCACTAGGATATTCAGAATACAAGTCTTCTTATTTATAAGTACAAATTGAACGAATTAACCGAACAAATTGATCAAACAAATAAATGGAGTTTTATTTTAAGAACAACTCTGAGTCACAACATATCGACGAACTGTCTTCTTGTCGCTTACTTCTCTGATCTAATTGACAGGATCCATTGATTGTTTCTAAATCAAGTGTTTCATGTTCGATCCCCATATTGGGTAACAACTTATATGTTTCAGGGTTCTGAGCGTGGATATACTATGTCCGTTATATATACGAAGTCCCAGCCACATAGGGATCTTTCTCTGTTGTCCAAGTCAGTAAGCCTTCTAGATTGTATGTTAATTTATAATTTTATGTGAACCAGTCAGTCTGCCATTTATCAACTATTACTCGTCATATTGTCATAGTTTGTTTCTATTTTTATTTTTATACCACTAAGGTGGCAGACAAGCACACGGCCCACCTGATGGGAAGCGGTTACCGCGGCCTATGGAGGTGTGCAACACCAGTGGCGTCGTAGAGTCAAGCAACAGTCATTTTGGCCGTTGCATGAATGGGCCGACTCGACCAGGGAAGCACCACCCTCTCACAGAATATCGACGCCAAGTAACTGTATTTGAACTGTTGCGTTCCGTTTAATGAGTGAGAGTGCCGGAGCCCAAACTTCTTTCCCATCCCCTCCCAAACTCCTTTCCCATCCCCGCCCAAACTCCTTTCCTATCCCTTCCCAAACTCCTTTCCTTTACAGGGTCGGCAGCGCGAGTGTGACGCCACTGGTGTTGCACACGTCCATAGGCCACGGTAACCGCTTCCCATCAGGTGGGCCGTGTGCTTGTCTGCCACCTTAGTGGTATAAAAAAAAAACAAATTGGCAAATATAGATTTTCGCGAAAACTTTTACATACAAAAATTACCTTAATTTTCACTTTCGGAATATTTCCCGTTACTTGTGCTGAAAGACCTTCCTTTTAACCAAAATAAACAATTCTGGTTCAACCTGAAGTACCTACGCTATAGGTTTTGAGTCGAAAACCTATATGTTAGTTCCCGTTGACCTACAATTACGAAATTTCTCATAAAGCAAGGTCTTACAGCACAAATAAAGAAAACATTCCAAAAAATAGAAGAAATGGTACGGAACCCTCAGTGCACGAGCTTGACTCCGTGATCGGTTTTCTTTTCAAGGTTTAATTTTATATTCTATTTATTTATAGATGTGACCGGTATATTAGCATAAACAGCATTATGAAAACCATTATCAGATAAACCGTAATCTTATCAGCATCCTCAAAATGTTTACAAATGGCATTGTATTTTATGCCTTTTGTTATGTAAAAGATCATTAAGCAACGGCAGCGGTACACAGTAAATATTCAAATACCTATACATACATACATACCCTTTCTACCTCCGGAATAAGCAAAGTCAACAGTCCGTTATTTTGTTAACGAGCTTCTTTTTCTACTTACTCGTCATCTTTTTATCGCCAGTTTCGGGTACTTCTGACCTACCCTTTTTTGAAGCCATCAGCTACTTGATCGATGTATGCACTTTTAGGTGGTATTTATCATTCATACTGTAACTTGTCATTAATGCTACGTACTCAACCACCTTGGGACACTTTCTTCTACTTTCGTCTCTACATATTGCTCTCGTCTCCATACACGGATGTAGCAGTTAATGTTCGAAGATATATATTAATAAATACAATATAAATAGAACACAGACTGCAACTTATCCTCCTCTATTATCCTGTGAAACCGGCGCTTATGATAACCGCCACAGATTTTATCGTTCATATACCAATATAAAAAAAAAATTGACGGCACAAAGTGAATATGGTAAAAGATTTAATAAAATAGTCGTATGTGCAAACAATATTCTCGCATAATTTTTGAAAGTCAAATTCTGTGGACAGCCTAACTGTTAAAAGCGGTTTAGCGTTTAGTATCGAAATGGTTTATGGAAAGCTTTTGCACACATGACTTAAAGCTCTTTCAATTATTGGATGAAACTTTTGGTGGTTAGGTTTATTTTGGATGCATAATAATTAAGCCACAGGAAGTTTTAATTACTTCAGATGTAAACATAGGTATTAGTGTCGAACTTTCGAAATATTCGTAAGAGCTACGAGTAGGACGGTTAATATGCGCCACTTGTTTTAAGTTTAGGTAGTTTAATGTACTTACTGATGACTCATTGTGTAGCGCAGTGGTAGCGGTGCGACTGCTATGCATAAGGTTCTGAGTTCAATTCAAACAGGGTCCAGTTATTACAACAGTCCAGTTGCTGCAACAGTTGCTTCATCTGCAAAGAATCTAAAACTGTTATGTTGACATACTGGAATTGGTTTACTCTGATATTGCAAGTGTGCATAAATTTTCATAGTCCACGCCAGGGAAAGCACCAACACCGGGCTTGTTTAAAAAGTAAAACAGACCCATCTACATTTAAGAATACTTTTCTCACTAAACAGATAACCTAATAGCTACATAATACATACATACGCCTAAATGTTGGCTGAAAATAAAAAGAAAGAGAAGAAAATATATTCAATACATTACACTTGCTTAAAATAAAAATGAAAGAGGATAAAATATACTCAATACAATACGCCCACATTTTGTTACTTAGATACCGATATTTTTATTTCACGTAGGTAGTACAAAAAAATCATCAAATACGTGTATCGTCCCGGGCACATGTACAGAGTCTTTATATAAATAATATTGACTACAGGTTTTACTACAAAAGAAAAATGAAACGTAATAATTTTCGCCTATTTATTTACTCTTGCGTGACTTGACACGTGCAGAGTGTAAACCTCGTTGGTACTTCCGTGCTGCATCTGTTTAGCAGGTGGTGTTAACGGTTACTGTATATTTATACATATTACCAGGTGTGCTGGTAATAACTACTGTACAAAAATTATTTAGTTACGAAAATTCGAACGAGTTAGATAAGATACCTACAGCAACTAGTTAGAAACCTACAACAATTAACTTGCAAGTCATCAAAAAGCCTTGGTTTACAAACATTAGTTATGCGGTAACGATGCCTGTTAGCTAAGATATGTTTGTTGAATGATGTTGCCAACCTTTGATCATTTGTTGAGTGCGTGTAACTTCACATCACCACGATCAAAATGAAGTAAGAAAATGTAGCTTACGAATATTTTCAACAAGGCGCACATTATAAGAAGTCATATTTACGTGATGGCTTCTAGAGTAGCGGCGTTACCTTAGCTTTTCTGATACGATCAGGCGTGGTGAATCATTATCGTCATCCGAGCCAATTACTGATGCAAGGTCGGAAATGGGGGACGAAAGCACGGGAGCGCCTGTCGTCTGGCCCACAGACCCTAGAGGAAAGCCTGCTCCTGACACTAATTAGCCGAGGTTGGTTTAGGCCCCGGAGATCGATTCGAGACATTTGACATAAGTACCTTTTATTTTTCGTGCGGAAATCCCTTCGGACATAAGTACCTATTAATTTGAATTAGTAGCAGTTTTGAAATTTGTAGTCAGTGTATACTATAGATGTGAATTATACTCAATTGTGTTCTAAATATTTACAAGACAGTCAGTATTTAATAGCGCTACATATTCGCAATTTCACAGCTATAAGCTAACGACATACAATAAAGTCTGGTATAAATATAGCGAAAGTGAACATCATTATTATTTCACGAGCGACTGTGTCAGCGTGTCGCACAGCACACGAATACGTTCTGATGTAAAATATATGCGATGAGGGGTTAAAAGCTTGAAAATTAAGCTAATAAGTATAAATTGATGATAGCTATAAACGTATAAGCTCAACATTGTTTATTATTTAAACAAAAATTAAGAGAGCAGGAATGATTCAATAAATTACAAATTAAATCAAGGGTATAAACTAGGAATTCAGTGCAGGGTGCGACTGAAATAAATTGAGCTGAGCGAGCAGGACTCTTACTTGAAAATAAGACATCTTACTACGGTCGCGCGCTTAGCTAAGGCCGCGCGCGCTCGTTAAACTGTTTTTCGGTGATTATTCCTCAATGGTACATCGGACATGAACCATCTCGCTTCAAAACACTCCTCAGTGTCCACACTATCATCGTGGTAAATTTGGTCAAGATCGCGCGAGTGGTTAAGGAGGAGTTCAGCCGCCAACAAACGGCCATGCCGCGTGTAAGAGCTTCGCTCGCTCAGCTAATTAAATTTAAAATTAAAAATTAAAGTTCGCGCATTTTTAGATATGGTTTAACTTAGTTATAAAAAAATTAAAGTTAGGTCATATTTTCGACCTTGGTTTGACGTAGTCAGGGTATAAGAAGCACCGCCGTGAAACCTCCGTGGGATTTCAAACTGAGGCAGAGTGCCGGGTGTATAGTGGCGTTAGGACCCCGCCCGATACCGACCGCAGATGGGAAAAAGCTTATAGCATCGTGAAGGCGCAACGTGCAGATAGTCTTGATTATCACATATGCTTTCCCGGCACGACTGCTTCAGACAGTATCTGCACTGTATCGTGGAGTATAAGCTCCAAGTCCTAAGCTCTCGGTGTTGGGCTATATATAAAAGTTCAATTTCCTTGTACGAAAAATTTCCTTAAACGTAGAATGAGTCTCGTTTAATATCTTGTTAGTGTGACATCGTCACAGCAACCATGACACAATCTTATAATTGCACCAAGTCATGAATGTTCGCGTGGCTACAATTGCAGATGTCGTTCAACAACACCTCGGAACAGTAAGTAGGGACAAACTTATTGCGATGCTGATCTACTTACAATGTAGCAGCCGGTAGGTGTATACAGCTTAATTAAAGCAAGGATATAGATGGTTATCAATTATTATTGTCGTAAATCGAACTGTAGGTAATGTAGTTTGCAACGTAAGTGTATTTGATATTTATTTTGTGCAGACAGACATTTTGTGTCATCACTGCGACGCGAGCGAGGACTCAGGGCTGCACACGCTGGCGGACTGCCCGGCGTGGGAGGCGCCGAGGCGTGACCTTGTGGCAGCCATCGGGGTGGGAGTCCTCTCGCTCGGCAGCATGATTGCGGCAATGGTGCGGAGCGCGAGCGCGTGGGCCGCCGCCGCCTCCTTCTGCGAGCATGTAATGCTCGCGAAAGAGGTGGCGGAGCGCGCCCGGGAAAGACTTAGAACTCTCCCGGTCCGCCGAGCCCGCAACTTGCTCGCCGCGCGTCGCAGGCAACTCAGGCGCCGGAGGTCGCTTAACGACCTCCGTCCTCCATGAGCGCAGGCCTGGGGGTGGCGGGTGAGGCCACCTGTCACCCCAGCAGAAGCAGGCCGGGACGGTGGGGCGACTAGCGCCCCTCCCCCAAACCGGGGCAAGACGGGGACACCGTGGTTCCCAAACCCGAGGGGGCCATCTCGAAACCGGAGATGGCCCAGGGTCAGTCGGGGTTCGAGGGATATGCTCTATGGGCAACCTTACACTCCGGCGTCTGTAGACCCGAGACGGCGTGCGGTTTTAGTCGGTTCAAGCCCGACATAACCGCCCCCGCTGGCACGCGGGGGGGTATCCGAAGGGATTTCCGCACGATAAAAAAAAAAAAAAAAAAAAAAAAAAAAGGTAGGTCATATAATATTTAAAAAATCTGTGATTTACAAAACTGCAGTTTTGTAAATCACAGATTTTGTTTTCAAGTCAAGTGTTGTCAAGTGTTTTGTTTATAAAATAAAAATATAAATTTTACGTTCTACCAATAATGTTTTATTATCCACCGGGCCACCGGAAAAGATATATTATATACCGGTCTAAGTATATCATATCTATTTCTAATAAAAACAGTACGTACTACGTATTGTACGAAAAAAGATACAATAAAAGAAATCGAAATGTGTCATTGTTTGTCGTTTGTTAGCATTGACTGTACTGTACTGTACTCAAATGGAATGACCGATCTTAGCATCACGTAATGTTATTACTTATTACGAAACATTTTGACTAGGCTCACCAAATTATTTACTCGGCGTTGTACCAACAACGCGTGTTATGAAACCTAAAGGAAATTAATTTTCCTTTCATAAGTTACTCAGCAACATAAACAATAAATAGGTACATAATATAAATGTGTACGTACTTTTATCTCTATTCACAACACATAACAAATAGGCAGAGGTGTGTTACACACCCACGATTCGCCAGTTATGTTAAGGTCTCAATGTAATAGGGGGCGAGCCTATTGCCATCTACCGGGCACATTACTAAGCGAGCGATAATTACCATTTATTCACATTCATTAAGTCTCTATTCACATTTTGCAATAAACACATTAGATAAACGAGGTAGCTTAAAACACCAAATGCTATATATATTTCTGAGTAAATTATTAATTTAATATTTTACTGCTAATAAATTAGTGCATGAATACAGAATTTACGACTGTGTCAAGAATGTTGAAATCAAATTATAAGTAGGTAAATACTTCAATATTAAAGAAGGTAACTAGGTACATATAATTTTTCAAGATATTAATTCGAACAATAACTGTAAATGGAAGTAACCAAATCTTAAAATAAACAACATATTATAATTGCGGACTAGCGAAACGAGATGAATAAATGGAAGGCCGAAAGACCTAATTACCTAAACCAGATATTCTTATTTCCAGAGATTCTTATAGAGGAAATGATCTCATTATCTCTCATTGAGTAGAAATATAAAAATTTTAAAAGTAAAGAAAGATACCTATGGTACTCCATAATATTCTATTCAGTGCTTATCCGTGGTCCCGGTGGTTTCACCTACAGAATAGGTAGGTGCTGCAGGTATGGCAAAAAGGGGTCCATATTGACTCTAATCCGAATGATCACTCCTCCTAAAATTTTTCATCCTAAAGTTTTTATTCATACTGTTTGTAGTGCTACCGTCGATGTTCATAACACTCATGTTTCCGAAAATTGTTATCAATAAAATCGTTAACATACAATATTAAAGCTCCTACTGTTTTTTATCCTAACGTTTTTATCCCTAAACATAATTACCATAATATTGTCACTCATACTTACATTTAGCAATTTTTGTTGGTTATTTGTTGTTACATACTTATTACTATTAATTAGAAAACTGTTTAGAATGATTAAAGGTTGTTTCACTGATTTTTTGGCTTAAATGAATGAAAATCATAAAATACGACTGATTTACGGTTATGTTTATGACGTTTCTCGTTTTCGATTCGTTTCTGGCACTTCGCCGGCCGCTACCGCCGCGGCACGCTCGCTGCGCTCGCTCGGCTCGTGCGTTATGTGGTCACAATTCTAACCTAACCTAAACCAAGAACTATAAATATGACCGATTCGTTTCTGGAACTTGGCTGAATGACCGCAGCGAGATTTCGCTACAATAATAGTGTAAAAGATGGTTATGTTGATAAAATATAGGAAAAGAAATAATAGTATAATAGATGTTTATTGCTACCGACATTATGTAGTTGAATGATTCGGAATTAAAACATTAGAGACAGAGTAGTTAGGAATTGTGATTGTTAGGATGAAAAATGTTAGGAAGAACATTTTCGGAGTTGAAAATTTAGGTGAACTTTGGCGCACCCGTCAAAAAGACATGTTCTATTCTATTCTATTCTATTTTTCTTATGGCAAGCGTTGCAAGACATGTTCTTATTACAACTTCTAAGAATTCGAGCAACATTTCAACTGCCGACAAACGGTGCGTGGGTTTCACAAATTTTAGTAGGTAATTACAATAAAGTAAACCTCTGTTGCACACCTAAAGGCAAACTAATTTATCTGTGACTAGCTGTTGCCCGAGTCTTCGTACGTTCAGATAGGTATGTTTGTTTCTGCAGTCTCAATACTGACATGTAAGTATTAAGTTATTTTATTTAACTTGCCAGATAAGGTGGATTGGTACCCGTTGTACATTGACAATTAGAAATATATAGAGAAATATAAAACATCGAAATTATTTCCGCCCGATTCATAAATATAATAGGGTGATAATATTCATTATGATATTTATGTTTATGCGTCTCTAATCAACTATCTTTTATACGTGGGTAAATAGAAGTTTAGTTGATAGTTGAGTTTCGAAATTTTACATTTTATTGCTCATTACCTTTCAGGTATAGCGTGATTAGTTATGTTGGATTTTAATCATGTCTGATTTCTGCTGAACCACAAATTTTACCTAGTACTAATAAAGTTGTCATTAATAATAGTTTCGACCGATTTTACTCTACTGTTCCTATCATACTTATAATAGCGTGATTATATATAGCGCAGTTTATGCCCATTCCCTAGAACAATGTTAATCCAAAATTTCGGCCAAATCTGTTCAGCGGTTTTCAATTGATGTTCGGACATTGATGATAAAAGCATACAAAACCGACAAACAGACGAAAATTCTAAGAATCACATTTTCGGCATCGGTATCGCTCCTAGAACACACACCAATTTTTCTTTTGCAGAAATATTCAATGTACAGTTTTCACCTCGTTACCATTTCTTTTTTATTTCTTTTTTATTATGAAAGGCTTGCAGTCAAATTAATAACTTAATTTCATTCAGTAAATATTACCAAATTGCTATTTACAAGCCTCTAAATATAGGTAAAACACAAAAAGAACATCGATACAAAATAAGGTATTTGACTAATTAATATGTATAGATTTTTATTTTTAGATTAGTATTAATATTTTTTTTAGATTAATATGTATGGAAATTATATGTATAATAATAATTATATGTTTTTAAAAAAGATTTTATTTTGATTCAAATACATATGTTGTGTCAAACAAAACTCTTGTTATAATGTAGTAATTAAATGGCACGTTTGAAATTTCGGACTGTTTTAGTTTTTAACAAGTACGGTAGGTACGTGCCCAGTACCTTTGAAATATACATATCTATAAATAGATTTGAAATCGATCGAGAGGACGCAAAGCGTCCTTACGATTGTTCGGCCAGAATAAATGAATTGTCGCAATTACTTTTGTACAGGTAACAGATGTAAATAGTCTTAGACCGAAAACACCGTTTGAACATTTCATCGAACGAGTATCAAAGCCAGGAAATCCTTTAAACTACCCAACTTCATCAATACGTTTGGGTCTATGCATACCTAAGCTCTAGCTAGCGAGTTGAATAAAGTTGTATTCACGACACTAAGAGTACTAGACCGCTATAAATAGCTTTGATAACCTCCGGCAATTAATGTATTACATATTTTATAGGTCTTGATATATACTATAACCTGTCTGTACATGTACATAAAAATATTGGTAGATAGGTATCTACATGAGTTCGGGGTGCGAGGGATTATATGCTCTATGGGCAACCTTACACCCCGGCGTCTGTAGACACGAGATGGCGTGCGTTTTTAGTCGGTTCAAGCCCGACATAACCGCCCCCGCTGGCCGGCGCGGGGGGGGGGTATCCGAATTTCCGTACGAAAAAAAAAGGTATCTACATGAGTAGGTGAGCATGTACTATATATATTTTTTGAGGTACGCGATAGTTTTTTGATAGTTACCATAAAATTGCACAAATCATCGCCATAGGGAGACCGATTGACCATAACCACGACTGAAATATGTTTATATTACTAAAGTGGCAAACATGTACAACGCCCAACTGATATTAAGCGTTTACCAGTGCCTATAAATACTCGCAATACCAGGAGTGTCTCTCGCTAAACTAATAGTCATTACATGGATGAGAGTGTGTAACATACTAGGTGTATGGGTAACGCTCCAGAAAACGAAGACAGGCGATAGTGCTGAAGATATAAAACTTTGAGCAATATTTTTTTAATCTAGGCAATATTAATTTAATCACTTTTTTTTTAAAGCATTATTCACGCTCCGTCGTGTTAGTACCGCTAAATGAAACAACATTTAATAAAACAAGTTGAATTCCTGAGACGAGCTCAGCCGGAATACAAGGGATTTTCTTTCATTTTATCTTTATTTTTTTTCTTTTTTCTTTATCTTGCAATGGTTCACCCCAGCACGAATCTATTACCGAAAACAGCAACTCGATAGCTCATCTCCTTCATACCCAAAACCGTGACAGAAAATTGGCAACGACGACGTCGACAGGGATTTTCTTTAGAAAAGCCCTATTGCTATCGAGTTGTCGTCGCATTGCAAGATAAAGAAAAAAGATAAAAGATAAAATAAAAAAAATCCCTGGTATTCGGCTGAGCTCGTCTCAGGAATTTTTCTTTATCTTGCAATGGTTCACCCCAGCACGAATCTATTACCGAAAACAGCAACTCGATAGCTCATCTCCTTCATACCCAAAACCTTGACAGAAAATTGGCAACGACGACGTCGACGATGACAAGTCGATAGCAATAGGGCTTTTCTAAAGAAAATCCCTAAAAATGCGCATCACTTTACCCAAAAGTGAATGCCGCAATGAATATCAGTATGACGAACTCGCCGGTCGTTCGGGGTCAACGACCGTTTTCATTTTTCATTTAGCTATAATAACATGATGAAGCATGACTAATGGAAAAAAATAAAAAAAAGATTTTAAAAAATAATAAAAATTCACTCAATTTTTTATTTATCTTCAGTACGTTTTCGTTTTCGGGAGCGTTACCCTGACACCCAGTGAAATCGCAATTTAACCTCGACCAGAATAATTGGGTGAATCCATCAAACCGGATACGGCAATTAATTTAATAATAGCGATTTAATTTCAATTTAAATATTTTGGTGGAATTATCCAACCTGATACAGCACGGCGTGCTCACAGAAATAATATATTTCGGTGGGCCTTCTATTCCCATAGCCTGTCTACTGAACCAATATAATTTTGTTAAAACTTATCAATCACTGGTAACTATACTTTTCAAAAATAAGTTACACTACTAAAACACCTTTTTGTGTATTTTGAACTGATTTCAAAAAGAAGGCATGTGCAAGGTATGTTCGTCTGTATCTATGTTTTTTTTTATCTATTTCAATATAATTATGTAGATGTAAATGCACACTCCAATAATTCATCAATAAATGTGAACCAGTAGGCATTTTGACTATATTTAAAATATTGTACGAATTGTTGTCATCCTAATAAAATGTACCGTAAAAAACATATTTTAACAATTTTCAATATAAAATAAGTTTCTTTATTGTTAAAAAATCAAGATTAAAATCTCACTTTTTTGAGATTTGATCACGTGCTTATAAACGCTCTGTGACGTCACACATAAGTAAACAGTTTTTCAATACAGGCTGTCTGCATTTCCTAGTGTTAATCGACTGGTTCAATTATTAATTACTAATAATGTTTCACTTTTATCTTATAATTATCTCAAAATAAACCCTTATTTTTGCAAATAATTTCAATAATTATATAAACGTGCTTTAAGTCGCTTACTGATTACTTTGGTGTGACGTCACATGTCACGGGATCCGTTATGGCGCGTACTTTTTTTAAATCAAACTTTAATATCGATTTTTATCGTAAATAAAACAGTTCTCAAAAAAATCCGTTCCCGCAGGGGGAACGCACAGGTAGATTTCGTGAAGCAATTAATATTATTTTATATAGAGAACTACGGACTTTAAACAGTTTTTTTTTTCTTCTCGAAAACGGTAACTTTTAGCGAAAAACTTTTCAGACATTTATTTTAGACTTAAAAATGGCCTATCGATTAAAAATGTTTCCCACAAAAAAAAATCCCGAAAAATTTTGGTTTTTCCCCCCTCCACTTTTAGTTAAAGTTTTAATCTTATAGGTTTAATTAAAAGTTGTTGGTATTCATGTATACTATGGGATAAAATTAGAACGGTTCGAATATCTTTCATGGAACGTGAAATTTTGAGGAAAAACTGATTTCACAAAAAGTGAGGCTCTACCGTCCCCTTAGGCCGGATTCGACCCGTTCATGAACTTAAACTAAGTTTACAACCAAACAATTTTTGACCGCAGTTTGAAAGCGATCGGGGCAAAAATGCGACCGTGAGAGTGCCGCAAATTTTGGGAAGTGGAACCATACATACATATATATATATAAACTTTTTGACCAGTGGTCATTTCGGACTCAGGGGGTCATAACTAGACCTTCTATGGAGATTTTTTTTTTAAATTCGACAGTAGTCAAGAAACCAATAGGTAGATCGATTTCATCGAAATCTACCTTTTTTTTTTTTTTATCGTGCGGAAATCCCTTCGGATACCCCCCCGCGTGCCAGCGGGGGCGGTTATGTCGGGCTTGAACCGACTAAAACCGCACGCCGTCTCGGGTCTACAGACGCCGGGGTGTAAGGTTGCCCATAGAGCATATCCCTCGCACCCCGACTGACCCTGGGCCATCTCCGGTTTCGAGATGGCCCCCTCGGGTTCATCGAAATCTACCTAAAAATATTGATGCCATCTGCATTTTTATGTTGTAATAGGTACATAATACAGAACTATTTTTTAGCAGTAGTCAAATACCCTATTCCGGAACGACTGTTCCGGAATACTCCTTTGGAACAATTTGTTCCCGTAGTCTGAATGAACTACATAGTTTTACTAAAGCAATACCCAACAAACTCAGACATGAGTGTTCTCAATAGCAATAGTGTATTAATGACAGGATCAGTAAATTGAATCTGAAAATAAACAGGGTTTTACGGAAATAAATGTCTCCTGCATCCTTCATACTTCAGACTTCATCCGCCTTCATACTTCTAGTGATGCAGAATATTTTCGAAAATTGGTCTCTTATTTACGTGTAGTGCAGTGCATGGTGTGGTGTATAATTTAATGATAATGAATGTGGGTAGGTGGCTCAGAGCTCAGACCGTTCCCCCTGTAAGGGACTGGTCGCGGGTTCAAGTCCCGTCCTAGATGTTCACTTTTTCCGATCTAAATCTATAGGAAAAGTAAGCATGCAAATTGCTTAAAACATTATTTGAGACCGATATTCTTAGCAATCCATGGATTCTCCGTGCGGATGCCGGGTCCATCGCATTGCTGAGTTGGGAACTCGGGACAGTGCTTGGGACTTGCGACCCAAGTGTAGGTTTAGAAGGGGCCCCTTTTGTTGATGTACATCAACACTCACCTTCACTACCCAAGTTCCCCTCCCTGCCTAACCAAATTTGATGCGAACCTACTAGTGCCGCTTTAGACATTCGTCCTGGTAATGAGCTTATTGTAGCTCTCGATAGGCCTAGATCTTTAAGTAGGTTATAGAGAGACTTTGCTGGTATGCCTCTCGCTCCCACTTCCACTGCATACAAATTAACCACGTAACCGTTTTTGGTTAATTCGTTTGTGAGATCATAGTATCTGTTTTTCTTTATTGTGTGGTCCTTCGGTGTTTGTTTCCCACGGTACAGTTAGTTCCATAAGGACCACATATTTTATAGTTTTCGAGTAAAGAAATATGTCAGGTCCAGATGACGAAACCCCAACATCCTCCGGAAGTTGATATTATGAAGTCTGTTAGTAGTCAATCCTTTTTGGGCTCTAGCTACTGCCAGGCTCATTGCTTCACGTATAATGAAAAGCACCTTATCGTGGTGGCGTGAGTATTGGCCTCTATCGAGAAGCACCCTACATCCTACTAATATGTGCCTAGCCGTCCCTATTACCTCGCCACAAGTATAACATTGTTTTTCTGGGGCCTTCTCATATTTCTCATTTTCGTGTTGTTTTAGAAAGGACCTAAGTATTTCCTGGTCCCTTTCTGGCTGTCGTACTCCCAACCCCGCTCTGTTCTACTGGGCCACTATCATAAATCATTTATGGAATTAGAGTCTAGATTCAAGCTCGGACGCGTTATTATCTTTCGGAAGTGCCCTGACTCTGTCATCTTCGAAATTTTAATTGAGAAACGAAGTAACTGATTGTCTCATTTTTCTCTTAGAATACTCTATATAACAGCACGGGAAATGAAAAGGTATCCGCTCAACGGCAATAGGCTCATTAGATGGTATCCAATATACCTAATAGCCGAAATGTGGGTGTAAATAAAAGTATTAGTACTACTTTTGTAGTGTATCTTTATTTTACACAAATTCGTGCCTGCATGGGTAAGCCCCTTCAGTCGTGAGTCTCTATGTAAAGATATTACCCGAGTAACATAAATTAGTTACATGACTTATGTACGCCACGGTGTGTAGAGGTACAGAAGTTTTAGAAGTCTGGATATAGTTTAACTCCTTACGCTGACTGTACCTGATTAGTTAATGACTGTTTGTTGCCCTACAGATGCTCTTACAAATCGGACACTCTCACATCAGTTCCCGTAAGTTAATTAGGCAATTATAAAAGGTAAAAAGGTTTCAAATGCTACCTTTGCCTTCCAATCTGAGTAAATAATATAAAATACCTACCCTTTTTCTCCTGACGTTTGACACGTATGTCAACGCCTCCTAAAATGTACACGAAGTGTATCTCAGAATTTTCCATAGATCGTTGTTGCATGTTCTAATTAATGGATGACATGAAAATTGTTTACACAGTTGAAACATTTTGGTGTGACGAGAGTTCATCGTCGGATTTGTTGTCACCGTAGCCGTATCTGATAAATCAATAAATTTTCGTCTGTCGCAGATCCCGTATCGTACTGCAGTAAACATCGTAATAATATTAAATTGGAAAGATAAACCTTATATTAGTACAAACTGTAATAAGTAATTTCGTGGTACTCTGTTCTTGGCAGTTGAAATCTCTACTTGTTAAAATCTCATCATCATCATCGGCAATCGCCACGTAGTGTCCGGCAACATAATACATACAAGGAATACCCTATCTTTCCCCGTGAGTGTCATGGATGTCACACAAGGCGACTAACGGATAGAATTTTTGTCATCCAAAAGTTTCCGCTGAACGACAATAGGCACGTCGGTTACTACGTGGGTCTAAAAAACTTACTTAGTGAATTGTGGATATTGATGCCTACTCCTTCGGGAATATACATCATGATTACAATTTAAAATGAATGAAAAACTTAATTGCAGATTCATAGAAAATACTAGCATAGATTACAAAATCTGCCCTAATTTTTCAGCTCTCAATCGAAATCTCTCAGGTCCAAATATGCGTATTCGCTTAGCCGCTTTTTAGCTTGAGGACATCAGATATGTAGTAGTTACAGCTAATAATTATAACCGAAACGCGGCCGGGTTCAAACCCTAGGGATTAATTAAAATACTTTATTGTAAGCTTCTAGCATATAATTAGGTTGATGGTATTTCTAGAGATGTGCGAAATACCAATAATACATTTATTTTTAATGCATTTAATTATGTATTTTAGCTACCTGTTTGAATCTCTTTTTAATTTTTTTTTTACATACTGCATAAGGCAAAAATAAGTAGGTAAGACCGACCTCGAAAATCCAACACTGACCAATGGATAACAGTAGGCCAGTTAAAAAAAGGATTATGTTAGACAGTGAAACAGTCGAACTGTACCTGACTGAAATTTTTTATAATGGTAGTGTAAGCTCATTAGGCTGTGTAGTGCTAGTGAGAATAAAATCTCACATTCGTTATACCCGATTGAACAGGTAGGACAAGTGGTAGCAAAGACTCCCACCAGTTCTACTCTTTTGTTGCATCTGATATCGCAGATCTGCACTAGTTTTTGTATAAGAACCAAACAACCAAACCATTTATTGAAGAACGCCAATATATATAACTTTGGCGTATGCTCCCGCTCATATCCTGTAAAAAAAAACTAATTTGAAATGTTTACGTTGGATATATACGCGCCAATGGCAGATTTAATATTCTATTAAGACGACCTTTACGCGATCACGGTTGGGTAGACGTGCACTTTACGCCTGACGACTGCCGGCCGTACACGTTAATACTTCGCATCATTTTATTCTAGTATAATGTTCTAACAATTCTCAGCAAAGTCTAGAAAATGAAGGTATTTTAGTGTTCATTTTAATATTCATAAATTAAAATTACCTATTTAGTACTAAAAATTATTTCACTATTTAGGTATAATGGTTGACTGCACTCTAATCTACTAGATACGAGTAAGCAATTTAAAAATACCTTTTATTGTGTAACTAAAAGTTTGTGCCTCTTAATTTTCTCAAGTCAACGCGGCCGCCAATTTATTCATTAATTATTTAGCAGCCATTTATTTAAATCGAGTTTACCTGAACCTAACAGATAACTTACTACGAAATCTTATATTAGATTACTAAAGCAATTACACTGGGTTGAAGCTTGAGACGGGGGAATGTCTAGATATTCGCCCAACAGTCTTAAAGTGGCTAGCCGAGGTTAGGGACACAAACATCTAGGGACACTTCTCTTTTTAATTTTAATATATTTTACTGTCACTTCGGACAAAATCTTGTGCAGTACAAAAAACATACCTTAAAGCGGATTTTTTTATAATAATATCTTAATCTTGGGTCTAGAGGTCCAAAACCAAAAGAACGAGAAAGATTAAGCGGGCCTTAGGCTCCGAGGAAAGAACCCCGGAGCAACCGGGAACAACGCTAAAATGTTGACCTCATTCTGTGCATACCTATGTGTACTGTAAGTCGCAGGGCTCCTATTTCTTCGTGCAATATCACAAGTAACCTAACGCGCCATAACCTTCTAACCTATAATATCTATGCGTGCCGGGACGCGCGGTTTTTTTTTCCGTGCGGAAATCCCTTCGGATACCCCACCGCCGCCACCGGCCAGCGGGGGCGGTTATGTCGGGCTTGAACCGATTAAAACCGCACACCGTCTCGGGTCTTAAGACGCCGGGGTGCATATCCCTCGCACCCCGACTGACCCTGGGCCATCTTCTGTTTCGTGATGGCCCCCTCGGGTTTGGGAACCACGGTGTCCCCGTCTTGCCCCGGTTTGGGGGAGGGGCGCTAGTCGCCCCACCGTCCCGGCCTGCTTCTGCTGGGGTGACAGGCGCCCTCACCTGGCACCCACAGGCCTGCGCTCATGGAGGACGGAGGTCGTTAAGCGAACTCCGGCACCTGAGTCGCCTGCGACGCGCGGCGAGCATGTTGCGGGCTCGGCGGGCCGGGAGAGTTCTAAATCTCTCCCGGGCGCGCTCCGCCATCTCCTTCGTGATCATTAAATGCTCGCAGAAGGAGGTGGCGGCGGCCCACGCGCTCGCGCTCCGCACCATTGCCGCAGCTTTCGGATACCTAACAGCATTCGGTCCCTCACATCGGCTAGCCTTATAAGTACATGTAATTCTATTAATAATTAGTACTTCATTTAATATGCGAAAGTTAGTTAATAAAAAATAACACACAGATAATAAGGCATACTTTTATATAAAATTTCAATTTCACAAAGAAACTTATTTGTTTAAATTGTCTGAAGTACTACTTTCGGTATCGTCCTCCTTTAGTGACGTACTGAAGAAATGATTTTTAGCTAAATGCCTTTGTAGGCGGACCTTCTTCGCAAATACTTTATGGCACTTATAACACTTGGCTCCGTCTGCTGTATGTCTGTACAGAATATGACTTTGCATGCCAGTTATCGAGCTAAAACTTCTTTCACACCAGCTGCAGTCTGTTGCACCGGGCGGGTGTATTGTAGCAATGTGGTTCACCAACCGGCGCTCTGTCGTAAACGTACGTCGACATAGCTCACACCAGTGGTTCCTCTTTTCTGGGTGCTTGTACTTTATGTGATTTCTCAAAGCTAGAGGGGAATCAAACACCTTGCCGCATTGTGAACAAGGGGTCTCAGTTTTACTGCAACCCTCACCATGAATAAATAAAAGTTCAGCGGTTGGGAATGTTTTATAACAAGCCTTACATCGATGTTCGTAACGGTGCTTATAACGTATGTGCTTTTGCAAACTAAGCAACGATGGATATTTCTTATCGCACGACATACATTGCCCTTCAACTGCATTCTGAGGATGTATTAAAAGACAATGAGCGTGCAATGTGCTGATAGTTTTGTAGATTTTACCACAATGTTGGCACATATGACCTTCCTTAGATTCTGTAGGTGAATATTCAATTACTTCCGAACACTTCAAAATGTCTTGTAAAACAACAGTTGAATTTCGAAGATGCTCATCTATGATGTCAGAATTCAGGTGCTCCTCTATTATATCAGAATCCAGACGCTCAACGTCCACTTCTATTTCAGGTTTCACAAAATTACTCATGCTTTTTACACAATATATTATTTTGTGTCACTATGATAACACGTTTTTCCGTAAACGTCAAAACAAACATTAAAAAAAAAATGAACAAAAGAGTTCGTACTTATTACCAACTATGAAGTTTCTTTACAGCGGACATTTCTTATCTTTGGTATATTTTATCAAAATTTATAATAATGGGTATTTTGGTATGTATTTGACGGCCTGTGTGGTGAAGCGGTATTGCATTTGACTGCTACGACAGGGAGCGCGGGTTCGATTCCCACTCAGTGCAAATATTTGTATGCATGAATATGTCTTTTTGCATTAGTCTGGGTGTTTCTATGTATAATATGTATGTATTTACAAAAAAAAGTATATAAGCATGTTTATCCGCATTCTAAACCCATAACACAAGCTAGTTAAACTATGCTTACAAAAGCGCTGTGTAGAATGTCGTTGACTAGTTATTAATTTTATTTATTTATTTATTACATACCATATAAAAATTCTTTCACCATTAGAATGCTACATTATCCCTGAGTAACATAGGCTTTTTTTTATCCCGATATTCCCACGGGATCAGCCACCCTTTCATATAACGTACATCCGCAATGGCGGACTGAAATTTCGCGCAATCGGTACCATGAAACGTACTTATAACGCAATCGGGCCCGAAGACGGCAAATGACAGTTCCATCGGCCTAAACCCTACCATGAAACGACCTGAAACTGCAAAATTTGGAATTTTTACAGCCTGCCATAAAAAAACGATGCTATACGACTTATTTCAAAGGTGGAAAGGTTAGCATAATCCAATATAAAGGAATGTATTTTTTAATATGTTGGTTTATAAAACAAAGCTTATTTTTTAATAGAAAAATATTGTAAACGAAAACCTGCTTGATATGTTTGATTCAGCCCCGAAAATACTTTATGGTCCCGAGTGAAAGAACGAAATCCAAAGTAACTAAATGGTAACTAAGTGAATCGTGCGGGCCCGCACGTGCGTATGTACATTTCATGGTAGGCCTATAGGACTTACGCGGGTGAAACCTCGCGGCGATGCTAGTGAATAATATTATAAATATAGAATTATTGAACATTTCTTCGTTATTTTTCAGTATTATAATCACTTTAAATAATAATATTGAACAATAGAAACATATTATACTGCACCATTTGGTATTTGGCATCATAAGGGTCAAAAATTATATTAAGTAGGTACTGAACGTTTTATAAGTAATCTCTACAAGAAATTGATAGTACCAGTAGGTAAAATGTGGTTGTAAAGTGTGATTATCGAGTAAAGCTCATCTAAGTACTTCACTCACGGAATCATTATAAGATTAGTATAATTAAAATTTGTAAGTGTTTGTGATAATGGGAATTCTTAAGAAAGGTAACGACTTATTAGCATAGCATTACTGTACTATTTAGTCCATTGACTAATTACAGTCATCAGAACTCACACAAATCGTGGTTATGACTATTTTTTATTTTTATATGATTATATGATTATTATATGATTTTGGAATCGAAAACCATCACAGTTTTGTTGACGAATGCACCCAAAACACAAGCAAATATTGGCGCGCATTCGATTCCAAAACCAAAATAAAAAAGTGACTGTGAAGCGTATGTTGAGCGTGTATGTGTGTGTTGTTACGTGTACGTGTGGTTCTTTATCGGGTCGCAGTGAGATCAGCCGCAGCGCTCCGCTCACCGCCTGGCAGGACCAACAGGCGGCTCACGCGGAACGAGAGTCGCTACCATTCGGGTGAGTCACTACATTATAAAGAACCCTTTTCTGTGCTCGTAGACACGTTGGGAATTGGTATTGTATAGGGCTGTCAAACCTATAAAATCAATAAAGGAATTATACAATAATATACTTGTTTGCTAATAGAATTACCACTCATGGTGAAGAATAAACTTAATTTTACTCTCCTTAATCTGCACTTACTTGCAGATTGTGAACAAGACAAATCATGTATTTTATAAAGTTAAAACATACCGTGCATACCTACTTACTTTTATTTATAGAATTATAATTGGTAAGCCCTATAGTGTGTTAGTGTAGTGTGATGTCATATTCCATGAATATTTTTAATTGGGTTGGTTTAGGTATTTCTATCAGTCATTCTGCATTTGGTGTGGTTAATATGTAGTGTCTTCTTGATTAAAATTACCTGAGGATAAATTTATCTTCTTTTCTTTCTTCTTTTATTTATTTTTAACATAATTTTATATGTTATTAACTTGAATATTATCTTATTAGTCTTGCATAATTATAGAGTGACTTAGTTAAGTGTTTAAAGTTTGCGCTCTGCTAAATACAACAACAAAAAAACACTAAGTAGAGTCACAACCTGTTGAACACCGATACGACAATTGCATAACTAGACCCAGATATTTCTGTTATTAACACCGTACCTATAGCTGTTTAGTACATTAAGGTCTCGTGCAGAAATTGGCATCGGCTAAAATATTCGAGTTGCAAAACCGCGGTCTCATAACCGGTACGACTGGTCCAATGACTTTCTATTTACATACATAATATTGATTCTTGTACAAATTAGGCTGCAAATCATTTTATAGCTGTATTTTGCAAACTGCAAGGTAATATAAATAATAAGCAATTTGCAGAGATGGTGACAACAAAATTAATTAGACGCATGGAAATCGCGAAGTCAAAATGTTGGCTTGTATTTCTAAATGCAAGATACATTAGATTGCATTTCAATTGGCTTACCTACTACGAAGATAGTCACATTCATACGTTATGACTGTTCATTTTAAGTCCCACAAACGGGTCATTATGAGTACCCTTTCAGTACCTTTAGTTTCTCTTGATTGTCATTTGTTTTGCTCACCAAGGTCGTGGTGATAACATTATTTGCAGGTCTGTGTATAATTTTCTTTTTGAAGCTAGCTGCTCATGTCTATTATCTCTGGTATTAGTGACAGCCAGCTCAGCTTCATGTTGTAACTAATATGATCAAATAATATTTTAGGTAGATTTCGGTGAAATCGATCTACCTATTGGTTTCTTGACTACTGTCGAATTTTAAAAAAAATCTTCATAGGAGGTCTAGTTATGGCCCCCTGAGTCCGAAATGACCACTGGTCAAAAAGTTTATATTTATATATATATGTATGTATGGTTCCACTTCCCAAAATTTGCGGCACTCTCACGGTCGCATTTTTGCCCCGATCGCTTTCAAACTGCGGTCTAAAATTGCTTGGGTGTAAACTTAGTTTAAGTTCGTGAACGGGTGGAATCCGGCCTAAGGGGACGGTAGGGCCTCACTTTTTGTGAAATCAGTTTTTCCTCAAAATTTCACGTTCCATGAAAGATATTCGAACCGTTCTAATTTTATCCCATAGCATACATGAATACCAACAACTTTTAATTATAAACCTATAAGATTAAGACTTTAACTAAAAGTGGAGGGGGGAAAAAACCAAAATTTTTCGGGAAAAAAATCATAACTTCTAACCGGTGAACATTCTTGCTGTCGGAAACATTTTTAATCGATAGGCCATTTTTAAGTCTAAAATAAATGTCTGAAAAGTTTTTCGCTAAAAGTTACCGTTTTCGAGAAAAAAAAATTAAACATGTTAAAAAATAATATTAATTTTTTCACGAAATCTACCAGTGCGTTCCCCCTGCGGGAACGGATTTTTTTTGACTTTAACTTTATAATCAAGGATACTCGTATAAATATTAAAGATACAAACTCGATTAACTTCTTATACCCTTTTCAAAGAACCCCATACTGTAGTTACTTGGGAAAACTAGGTAGGACTTTCAGTAAAGGTCTAGATAAAAGGACGGTTAAACATCGCGAAATTTAGAGTTGCCTTGACAGACTTCGCCGCTTCGGACGGCGCAGCGTGCACGAACTTAAAATCTGCATTTTTATATCAAACAATCAATCAATAAATTAACCTATTGCGTTGTCATTTTTAGAGTCCCGTATCCAAAGGGTAAAACGGGACCCTATTGCAAGACTCAACTGTCTGTATCTCCTGAACCCTAGTTAGAAAGTTGCAATTTTTACAGATGTATTTTTGTTGCCGCTATAACAACTAATACTAAAAAACAGGATGAAATGAAGAATTAAGGGGGGGCCGCTTTCTGCATATAAAAATATGCAGAAAGCGGTCTTGCTCGACAATGCCCAAATAGTCGGTCGGTTCCTCTGCCAATCGCACTAACACCCCGGCCGACTGTTACCCACCTCGGCGGGGCTATCTGGCCGCCTCTTCCAATCTACGGGGGAGGTGTGAAGTAGTTGAATGAGGATAATAATAAAATAATATATAATATAATAATTCACACTTGACCATAATAAGTAAAGTTTTAGGGGACACAGTATTTGTAAATTCAGGGGGATCCGAAATTCCTCTTCTCTGATGGTCTCAAGGCGGGAACTTCGAGAGTACCAAGTGCAAACTTGAGAAAAAACCTTTTTTTTTAAATAATAATATAACTCAATAGTTATATTATTCACTTAAAAAATAAATAATAAAATAAAACTAGTGGGGCGGAAATCACACAGTGACTGTGAAACTTCGGGCCAAACTTAGATATTTTTTTAGGGATAATTTGTATGGTAGGTACCCGAAACGGGTGACGGGTGAGGCCGCCTGTCACCCCAGCAGAAACAGGCCGGGACGGTGGGGCGACTATCGCCCCTCCCCCAAACCGGGGCAAGACGGGGACACCGTGGTTCCCAAACCCGAGGGGGCCATCTCGAAACCGGAGATGGCCCGGGGTCAGTCGGGGTGCGAGGGATATGCTCTATAGGCAACCTTACACCCCGGCGTCTGTAGACCCGAGACGGCGTGCGGTTTTAGTCGATTCAAGCCCGACATAACCGCCCCCGCTGGCACGCGGGGGGGTATCCGAAGGGATTTCCGCATGATAAAAAAAAAAAGAAAGGTACCCGAAACCTTGAACGTACAAACTACAAAATCTAATCAGTTCTTCCCATTAACCAAACAAGATGATTGGCGAATTTTTTAAATCGGATAAGTGGTTCTTGAGTTATTGCGTAAACAGACATCCAGACCTTAGCTTAATTAGACTTAGAATCATGTGAATCGTCGAGAAAAGTGATAAGAAGTGGGTGTAAGATTTTGATATTTTTTTGCGTGTTTTAAGACTTCGGTGTCCACCTGGTTGGTGGCCCGAAGTAATATTATATAGGCTAAAAGTTGAAAAGATAAAAACATGATTTAGGACGTCGATAGAAAAAACCGGCCAAGTGCGGTCGGACTCGTGCACGAAGGATTCCGTACCATTATTTATAAAAACGACAAAATAACAAAACATTAATATGTATATACATATTATCTCTATCTTACGTATCTTACTATCGACGTGCGAAGATGGCATATTTTGCTAATTGTCCTATTACCACAGATTGCCTAATAGTTAGTACAGATGGATTACTGTTTGGAAAATCAACCTAGTTGTACGAGTTAGATGCCTACTTGTCCACGTGATCGACCGCTTCGTGTAAATTATGTATCTTAACGCTCGACCGTACGGTTATTATTACGTTGCAATCGCTTGGCCTTGGAGTTACGTACTAGTAAACGTTGTGATGCTAGGGCTGCTTTACCCAATAAAATTTAATTTCTCAATAAAATTATATTTCAGATAACAAATGATAATGATTAATTACCTCGCGTGAAGGCGCGTACGAGTATATTTAAGGAAGTAGATACGACACTAGTGCTTCAAAACGCACCGCGCCACTGCAATCGGGTTATGGGTCTCTACCTACCTTCTTTTTTTTTATTTTTATCGGTCTCTACCTACCTAGGATTTCTTTTTTACGAATGTATTCCCAAGCGAAACCAGGAGCCTGGCAGGGCAGATTGCTTTTATTATTAAATAGCATAACCTAAGTAATGAAACCAACATTTGTTAAATCTTTCAATACGGTATCAAACGGTAGAAGAATACGTAGGCGAAGTTTGTAGGTAGATAACATTGTTTAGCAAACGCGAATTTACAAAATTACACACCTTTCTTCATTAGGTGGTAAAAAGAAAGGTTTTTATTTGACCGATTGTATTATAAAAGCATAGATAACCAACCCAACAAAATTCGAATTACGTGAGCGCGGACGACTGTTGACAACCCAACTGAATAAAGTGTAGGAGCGCCGGAGCAGACCTAGAGGATCCGCGGTGAGTGCGAGGTTCTTATAGCGCGCAAGTACATAAAGTGCTCGAGCCCTGCTACGAGTATTATACTTCCATTATATATAATATAGTATAGATTAGTATAGATATTTTTTATAAATTTTAACTGAAATAGCGGTATGTGACGCGACGTCACATACCTTTAACTCAATATTATACATTATTACTTATTAAAGCCTTAAGATTAATATTTTTTAAACTAATAACTTCTAATTTTAGAGTTGTTTTAATTTTCGTTCAAATTCGATTCAAATCGTTCTGTGTCTAGCTTGTGTCAATCCCATATGTCAAAAGGGAGTACCTTCTATCATTGAGTTATTACTTCTATACTACGTAGTACATAGAACTCAATGCCTTCTATTAGATTATTTAGATTTTAATAGCGATTAGTTAACCAACATTTACCAATGATGAACAAAGATCTGTAGGCCTACCATGAAATGTACATCCATAAAGGGCCCGCACGAAACACGAACGAAGGAAGTGTCATTTAGTTACCATGAAGTATGTGGCCTTAAATTAATGTAGAAAATACATGTGGCAGCACACGGGAAAAGCTCCGAAATTAAAGCTTAATGAAAGTAATGAATTCAAGGCGCGATATTTCGCCTCAATATCCAATCTGAATCATTGTGTAGTTGTGCTCGCAAGGTTTAATGTTCATCTTTCAGTGAAACAAACCGAAGTCAAGCCAATCATTCATGAATCTTTGTTCGATCGGTCTCAACTGAAGCTGGTACTTTATAAATACTGTTTTCTTTAAACTACTATGCAAGACAACGCACGTATCATATATTGTATGATAACTTTTTCTCAAGAATCAGTATGTGTTTTTTTAAATATGGTAATGGTTTACTTTTAATGGTTTGGTCAGCGTGGTGCTTCTAAAAGATCATTGTGAATGACTTCACAGTATTGAGAATAAAGTTAACGACCGACAAAGGCAAATTTACTTCTATTGGGCGAATATCCAATTAATATTCTCGAGAATGGAGGGAAATGCTAACATGTCTCTTCTGAGAAGCTGCTTGAGTTCATTACCACGACTGTTTTTCTTACAAATAGGAAGCAAAGCAAAATCCCCTCAGCCTTTAAAACCAAAATAATGCCGTAGTGGTGGAAAAAGAATTTCTTCTGCTGGCACTACCTTTGTTGAATGTGCTCCCTACCCTGGTTTTTCAGACCCAATAGATTTTTACATGGTCGCGGTCGTTGACGTGTAATTGAAATGCGAAATAATTGTATAACCGGTGAAGCAATCGTAATGACAGTTTAACATCAGGCAAAGCGTATATATGCTTGTTCATCACCGTTGTGATTATGTTGACACATATTACCAAGATATATTTAACTATATAAAAACAATCTTGTGGTTTGTAATAGTCGACTCCAAAAGATTAGTAATTCCTTTCAGGGTAACTGTATACGCTTCTACAACAAGCTTCCTAGCGAAATGAAGAATCTACCTCTTCATAAATTTATAAGCCAAATTAAAAGTAAACTCTGCCAAAAAGGTTATTATAAAATTCAAGACTATTTAGACGACAAACAAGCTTGGATATAAACTGCTTGCTCTCTCTCTCTCTATGCTACTCAAACGAAATATTGTACTTAGGTTAAGTAAATATGTTTGTAAATAGACCAAAAAAAAACAGCCCGCTGAGTTTCTTGCCGAAGTCTTCTCAGGCCAGGGCCGCGTTTCGAACCGGTGGTCCATTTGCCAAACATTCGATTTTTTTTGACGTTTTGTAAGTGCCGTATTAATGGTCTATACAGAATAAATGGTTTTTGACTTTGACTTTGACTTTGATAGTATACCTTTTGTAATCAATACTGTCGTACAGATTTTCTTTAAATAAGTTGTTATCAAAGTACGAACCAGTGATGAGAAATTTGAATTCGAATCTTTACCGTACAAAATCTATAGTGCTACGTACACATAAGCAGAGATCAAGTAGAGTTTAGGACGCAGATCCGTACAAACAGTGTATTGTTGTCTCGTGCTATGTGGCGCCGGTGCACCGGCCTTGTTGTGTCTTGAATGTAGGTACCTACGGAAAATGGCGAAAAGAAGGTAACATTTACTATCAAGATTAGTACTTACCTACTGAATTATTCATAGCCAATAATGCAATGTATCCGTTAGCAGGTTACCTTAAAGGTATATGTGTGTAAATATAATCAATAACATGGGTGGGTACGAATCGTGGGTGTGTAATACACCTCTGCCTACCCCTTCGGGGATACAGGCGTGAAGTTATGTTATGTTATAATCAATAAAGTTTAACCGAAAGAAACTTCCAACTTAATAATATATTAACATTATTTCTTTTCCGCTCAACTAGTGGCATTATCTCAAAGAAATAAAAAACACTTTATTGGTATTTTCAGTTTCAGAAAGTCTGCTAAGAAAGTGACATATTATAAAGTCAATTGAAAATAAATGAATGGTATACCATCAGTGTCACGGTTGCATATTAAAATCGATACTAATACTAATCACTACATAGTATAAAACAAAGTCGCTTTCTCTGTCCCTATATCCCTATGTATGCTTAAATCTTTAAAACTACGCAACGGATTTAGATGCGGTTTTTTTAAATAGATAGAGTGATTGAAGAGGAAGGGTTATGTGTATAATAACATCCATTGCACTCGTTCGAAGCCGGGGCGGGTCGCTAGTAATATTATAAAAAAGTTAGGATTTGATTGTTTGTATTGAATAGACTCTGAAACTACTGGCCCGATTTCAAATAATCTTTCACCATTAGAATACTACATAATCCCTGAGTAACATAGCCTACTTTTTATCCTGATATTCCCATGTGGTCAGGACTTAAGCGGGTGAAACAGCGCGGCGATGCTTCTATTATATAAAGTAGGTTCATATGATGAGTTAATCGAAATAAAAGTGCACGGTGTCGACACATTTTTTAAGAACATTATGTCGAATAATGTTCCATTATTCTACTATTCACGGTAGAACTCTATTATCTATGTATTTAAATTTTCTTAAGTAGGTGTAAGAACATTTATGTTATACCCTTTTTTTTTTTTTTTTTTCGTGCGGAAATCCCTTCGGATGCCGGCCAGCGGGGGCGGTTATGTCGGGCTTGAACCGACTAAAACCGCACGCCGTCTCGGGTCTACAGACGCCGGGGTGTAAGGTTGCCCATAGAGCATATCCCTCGCATTTATGTTTATACCTCTCTGCTATAATAGAGTTGAGTTAATGAACAGCACGTGGCGGATTCACATCAAATATAACTCGGTCACACCTGTCATCTATCAAGCAACTGCTGTACGCGTTTACTTTACCAGCTGTACTACCAAAATAAGTGATTCTATCTTAACCGCTTAAGTATAACCAGTTAGTATTAAATCTTCACTTTAATTACTTCCTTACACGCAACAAAATAGCTGTACATGAATAAAAACTTGGCTATAGAGACTTCGCTATCCATTGTTTAGCACATACATCTAAATATTGCTATAAAATAGCAACAATTAGTCAAATGTATTGTTGTCGTCTACACATTTACCACATTCTGTTAAAAACATCGCACATATTGAATATCAACGTGTAGAAAGATACAACAGACTGATGAATGCCCCTAGGTTCAAAGAGGAAAAAGAAATTATGTCTCTTTTTCGCAGCCAGCTCCAGATGTTCATATATTTGCTCGATTCACGAGTCTTACAAGGCTAACATGCTCAGATTGCTCAGTCTCAAAGTTTAGGAACATGAACTTTTAGGCTTTTTTGATGGGGGTGTGTGTTGGGTAAACTCCTCGAGTGTCGCTCCGATTCCGATCCCGCTGCAGTCCGGGGGGAACGGAATCGGAGCGGCCGGTACACCCTGGGCGGCGGTCAATGGCTTCCCCTTCACCCCTTCATAGGGTTGGCATTGATCGTCGGCCAATACCCAACGTGGCGGGAACACATCGCTCTCCGTACTCCTCTGCTTTCAGAGGGTGAGATGGCCCAGGGTCAGCCGGGGTGCGAGGGATATGCTCTATGGGTAACCTTACACCCCGGCGTCTGAAGACCCGAGACGGCGTGCGGTTTTAGTCGGTGCAAGCCCGACATAACCGCCCCCGCTGACCGGCGGGGGGGGGTATCCGAAGAGATTTCCGCACGATAAAAAAAAAAAAAAAGAAGGCTTTTTTATGAGTTTATACTGCCTTATACTTAATTTCTAAGTTAAATTATAATAAAGCCACTGACTATTTGAAATATGTAATCGGAATGTGCAAAGATTTATATGTTTATAACTAGCTATTGCCCGCAGCTCTGCCCGCATGGAATTCTGATCCCGTTCCCGCAGCCCATGGGAACCTATTCCCGGGTTAAAAAGTAGCCTATGTGTTATTAGGGACTATAATCTATCCCTGTGCGAAATTTCAGACAGATCCGTTGAGCCGTTTTTGCGTGAAAGAGTAACAAACATCCAAACATCTAAACATCCTCGCAAACATTCGCGTTTATAATATTAGTAGGAAGAAGGATAGTAGGAAGTAGAATAAACTTTTATATTCAAATTAACATTAACTTTTCAAACAGAACACGAAATAAATTGGTGAACTGCCGGCCTCATAAACAATTTGCCATCCTCCCGAAGGACGGTAGATCGGTACTCATGCCAAGGAAAAAATACCTCTTGTGTTTATAGAATCGTACTTACTATCTTTTCACTAAAGGCTTATTATAATAACAAAAGTCTGATTAGGAAAATCTATCTAATCTATTGTGGTTAGTTTCCTTCAATCCTATTCAGTTATTCAGTACATACCTAATACCTTTTTTTTTTCTTTTTTCGTGCGGAAATCCCTTCGGATACCGCCCCCGCTGGAGAGCGGGGGGTCTCCAGCGGGGGCGGTTATGTCGGGCTTGAACCGTCTAAAACCACACGCCGTCTCGGGTCTTAAGACGCCGGGGTGTAAGGTTACCCATAGAGCATATCCCTCGCACCCCGACTGACCCTGGGCCATCTCCGGTTTCGAGATGGGCTCCTTACTTGCTCTCCACAGTGCCATCTGCTAATCAGAGGGACACGTGGAAAGCTTCCGAACAGCCCTCAACAGGGCCGTCCTCGCCTCGGTCGGAGTTGGCCGTAGGCGGCAGCGTCTCTCCCGCCCTAGGAGAGAGGCGCTGCCGTCTCCGTTGCCCAGGGTGCACCGCGTGGAGGTCCCCAACCAAGCACCCCTACTTACTTACCTAATACCTAGCACTTACAAATTAGGAACTGCCGGGTAATAGAGATGGCTAGTTAGTTAAACTAGCCTTTTTCTTTTATTTTCATAAAAATTTGCGTCATAACCACCCCCGCTGGCCGACGGGGGGGGGGGGGGGTATCCGAAGGGATTTCCGCACGTAAAAAAAAACTTGTGTTCGTGTTTTGCAAACTTTATTTAGATTGCATTATACATATAAAACTTGTTACATCTAAATAAATGTACAAACCGTATCAAAATCAGTTGTGTGCTTAATAAGAAGTTAGTTGAGAAACCGATGGGATTTCCGCACGACTTTTCGTAGTATCTAATTTATTACAACAAAAAATAAATGATACCCAAATAATAGTTATAAACTCGAAAGTTTGTAAAGATGTTGTAGGTTGTAGGTTTGTATGGATGTTTGTTAGTCTTTCACGTAAAAACGGCTGAATGGATCAGGTTGACATTTGGTAGAGAGATAGATTATATAGTCCGGAATAACGCATAAGGGAAATAGGTTCCCATGGGTTGCGGGAACAGGATCAGAACACCACGCGGGCGGAGACGCGGGCAACCGCTTTAGAAAATATGAGATTAAGTTAAAATAGTAAAAGGATTTATTTTTTGCTGGTAAAATTATAACTATTTCTCCGTTCATTGAACATGAAATATTTCTATTGTTAGATGAGACCATAATTGTCTCATAATTAAGAAATAGTTTTATATCATTATAACTTTCATTTTTGTTTATGTACAGGTAGTTTCTATGTAGACAAGGCGCTCTGCCATTACTTGCATTTTTAGAACTCGACTGCTAGATACTTGTATAAAATATTTACTGAAAAAAATGTAAAGATAGCATGTCAAGACGTCTCTGATTTATTATTACATTACGACACTAAATCGAGCAGAAAATTATTAAGGAATAAGTTTTCTTTATTAATTTTCTCTCTAAAAAAAACTCACATTCGTGTTCGCCACTCAAAGTCAGTCAAGTCAGCCGGGCGTTTCTCTTTTCCACGTTGTTTCAGATTTTTTCTCATTTTTACCTGGAAATTTACTTTTCAGATTCAAAGTCAATTTTTTTTTATTAAAGTATTTGGATTTGGCTCACGAGGTTGTCGACATGTGGAGTGTGGATTCGGCAATTATTGATCCGATAGTTGTATCGGTTCACGGACTGATTGCCAAGGGCCTCGATCAACATCTGAAGAGGCTCGCGTTAGGCAGTTGGGTCAAGGCCTTGATGCAGAAGGCAGTGCTCCTTGACACGGCACGTATTGTGAGGAGATTCCTCTCTCTGGAGCCCTAACCACCGGAAGCTTGGTCCCTATACCCGATGCCGGTGGGCCACTACTTTTTATATTTTTAAATATATTAGTTTTTTTTTATATAGAATGTATTTGAAAATATAATTTATATGTATTTACTGCCTGTATCCCCGAAGGGTTAGGCAGAGGTGTATTACACACCCACGATTCGTCAGTTTTATAGGTTCATTAGCTTTCGCACTCACAATATAATAATTATTTATTATTCATATTCAAAATATATTTAGTTATTTATGTCATCTTAATTATTAATTTCAAACCATACACATACATGTTATCAATAGAATACAAAAATCTGAATTATAAAATAATAAACAAAGGCTTCAAAATAATGCCAAGTAAAATCTGAAAGTTTATGTGTTCTTGCGCTTTTACATGATTAATATTTTGAAATGCCACCGAGTTAGTTGAATATGAAAATACCACTGGCTTAATGAATACGCAGTTATATCACACTAACTCCATTGTGGAAGTTCATAACTTGCATCCATTATTCAAGAGCTCGCAACACTCGCCGAACGAAATGCAGCTGCGGAACACATGTTATATGTCAGTTATGCTATGGCGTTTTAATGAGCACATCACTTCGATATGTATTACTTTTCAAACATCTCTATTGATGCCACATAAATTTAATATTGTTAAATTAAACCTTCAAACGAAAACTTATTCGCGTGTTTCAAACAAACTAGTAATCTCGCCCATGACGTGTCAAACGTAAAAACGGCAATAAGCACATATGATTATTCAAATATGTTGTATCTCATTGTTACATATTTATCTGAAAGCGTATAATAGAGACGATGTGCATTGAACAAAAACTAGTATGCGACCTTGAGTTGCTCTAATAACTGTTACACGTATACACCGCGGCAAAAGCGACACCGGTTACCATTAAAAATGTTTAACTTGTTGTACCTATATAGTTGTAAAGATAAAATATAGTTGTAAAGCGGCGATAGCCCAATGGCGTACGTAACGGACTACGGACGGATCGATCCCCGGTCGCCCCGGGCACACACCTCTGACTTTAAGTAGTTATGTGTGCATTAAAATATGTTAATTATCGCTCGCTTAATAATCTGCCCGGTAGATGGCAATAGGCTCGCCCGCTATTACATTGAGACCTTAACATAACTGGCGAATCGTGGGTGTGTAATACACCTCTGCCTACCCCTTCGGGGATACAGGCGTGAAGTTATGTTATGGTATGATTAAAAAAGATTAAAATATATCTCAGCAGCAGGGGCCTTTGGTCTCCAATAAAAGCACGACTGAAACAAGAACTTCTTTCATTATCAAAAACTGAAGACAGCAAAATGTTTTGTGATTTGTGCACCTGAGACCTACAGATATGATTTTAAAAGCCATGCTGCCATCGGCATAGTTTGTCCAATCTCCTGCAGCAGCTTCTCAATTTTGCTTGTATTGATCGGACATATATTACTGGCGTAACCTTGATAAATTAGGTTACCGAGGGTTCTAATTTGAAGGATTACCAAATAAACCGAATTTAGCTGCACAGTCTCGTGGCAAAAGTATTTTCTACACATAAATGATTACTTGTCTGACCTATTCACCAACGCAGCACCACAAACTTGATATTTTGGCAGTTGATGCCTTTTAAGTTGTTAACATTCACTAACGAAATAATTTTCAGGCATTTCTAAAGGTGTAAAATAAGGATTGTAGGGTTGTATATAAGTCTATCATTTACGAAATGAGAAGCACGAAATTCGATATATCTGCTTCTGGTTAAAACTAATATAAAAGAATATTCGCGTTTTTAAAATTTCACGATAAAAAACCAATAACATCAAATAATGGTTGAAAGTTTGTACGGAAAGTACGTTATTTTCAAAGTAAGAAGTACCAAATTTTATATATCTGATTCTGGTTAGAAATAAACTAATACGCGTAACGGTGTTTAAAAAAATCTCCAAAGTGGATAAACAATGGGTTGAAATTTTTCAATTTATATCAAAAATTAAGTGTGTGTTTGAGTAGGTTCCTGAATAGTTCTGATTTATGATTGGTAGATGTCGTAGCAGAACTGGATTATACAACGGTCTTTTTCCCCATGGTCCGGTCAAAATAGACATAAAAAATAGTAATTTACACGCAGCTGACAATTGGTGGACGTCTAGTTATGGATGTAGTAGCACGTTTGAAAGCTTTTTAACTTTCTTGATTAAACAATATACCTAACTATCACTTTATAAAAAAAAACGCAATGGTCTTTTTTTATTTATCGAACAGTGTTGTTCCAATATGCATAATTTTATTATGTCAAAATATATGTACCTTTTTTTCCTTTTTTTTTATGTGCGGAAATCCCTTCCGATACCCCCCCGCCGGCCAGCGGGGGCGGTTATGTCGGGCTTGAAATATATGTACCTACTTGCTATATTTCTTGTGTAAATTACAATGTAACTGTAATGACTTTGTACATTACATGATATACTTTTCGCATTCCTTGTTTGTCCTACCTAGATTAATAAACTTTTTAGTTAAATGGCAAAACACCGTACATTTTGTAGTTTCTATTTGCTTACCATCCCGTTATATTTGTGTAACAAATATCTATTTTAGGTATATTTACTTATTACCTAAGTTTTGCACTGACTTGTGAAAAGTTATTTATTTTGTTAAGTGGTAGTGGCAAGGTCACATTGCAATTATTTTGATAACGTGCGCCAGAATGTCACAATTATGGTGGTCAGGCCGAGCTATAAAGTCGGGCAATAAAAGACCCACACATTTTTGTTGCAAACATGAAATTACTACAATTTAATAAAATCGGACAATAGGAGTAAAAATCTGCAGCCAAAGTAATAACAATCGACTGTTAATTAGGTTATGGTGTTCATACAAGGTCCTCAATGCCTCATAGTCACTTGCCTCCAATATACCTACTTATTAGAATTATTTTATTAGCTTCCTAATTTATATATCAGTTATTATTAAACACAAGTTAGTGTAAAGTGATCAGGTTCACTACCACGTCCATCAGTGATCTAATACATCGCACTAACCGTACATTTGCATGATTTTCTCACGGGCATATAAATATTGCATGCGCACGCTTCATTCAAGTTTGGGCTACGTCATACATGTTCAATGTTTATTATGAAATAAAGCAACGAATCTGTATCGCCATTGACTAACACAACCAGAATGTATCCTATTATTATAGCATTAATTCACATTTTAGATTCTAAAGAGCTATGATATTTTAATTGGAATATTTTTGTCACTGGTGAAACAGTCCTAAACACAAGAGGAGTTGGAAGTTTGGGAATGGATATTCAAAGGGTTGGCCGATTTACCTGCATATCTACTCGCATTAATAATTTATGCTCGTACTCATCATTGATCTCCATGATTACAAAGCTGGTTTGCATGAGACGGCATTCAGTAACTTGTCTTCGGGCCTTAATCTCGGCGAGGCCCTTTTATAAGCTTTCACGAACTAGATATTACAACTAAGACTTAGTAATTACGCTTGAGTAAAATAGTCATAGATTTGTTGCATCCTCCTTTGATTCTTAGAGTATAACGATCTGTAACGGAGTGTTTCAAAATAGGTACCTACTTATTAAATATAAATACGAAATAGAGTACAGTACGTAGTATGTTTTTATGTTGAAATGACTTACTCGTACGAATATTTTAATTTATAATCGTTTATAGGTACATATATTGGGAACCGCGAACCGATAAGCCCTTTTACTGGTATATTAGGTCGTTACATATGAAATTGCCGTTTTTCTTGAAGAAATTTAAGGAAACCCAATTTTCAGTACTAACATTTTAGCAATTTTTTTAGGAATGACAAATCCAAATTTTATGTTTTTTTTTTGTGTATGAATGAGACAACATTAAGCTAACAAACAGCAACTTTTATTACATTTTTGAAAAGTGGCAGCTGTTAAGTAATACGAAATTTATCATCAAAATGGATAGCATTTAGGAAGTACTGTTTTTGAAGATCGAATTAATTTATCAAGCGGTCAATATACAGAGTTGTAAAATCTTGAAATCAACTTTCAACCAAAATATAAATAATGGAAATAGCTATTAAATTACAGAAATAACGAACTCATGAATTCGTAAGAAAATTTCGGCAATTTCATGGGTAAAGACCTATTATTAGTGTCAGAAGAAACCCTATCAATGATGACAGAGTCACGTGATAGGTTTTTGTCGCATCTTTGGCCCTAAAATAACATCAATGATAATATCTAACTTGGAAACTTCATCCAAAAGTATTACGTATCTTGTTGAAAATCTGTTGCAGATCAGGTGCATATAACGCATGTAGCTATCAAATTTCGTGACAGTATCTATTATTATTTTGATAAGTGTTATCATGTTTAACGTAACTTCACTTTTACAGAAGTAAGACAGGAGGCAGTCCAGCAGGCACTGGCAGAAATGCAGAACAGACCAAAACCCTCGTTACCCATGCCCTCAAAACGGACCTCTATGATGGCTAAAAGCCCTGATCGCGAAAGACATGATCTCTGTAAGTAAAATAGCTTGTCGCTTGTAGCTAGAATAATTCAATCGATATTATATGGTCATAATTATATGCAAGTTGTGATATCTCAGTGCCGAATTATTTTTATCCATAACATAACTTCACGCCTGTATCCCCAAAGGGGTAGGCAGAGGTGTATTTATCCATTTAACAATATAACTTCGGTTACCTAAAGTATCAGATATAATAAAGAAGATTGTCCAAAACATTGAGCGAGTTGGATATTAGGCGTCCTGATTGATAAAGCAAAGTAGTCCAGTCCAGTCAAAATAGACTTCACCCTTGCATTAATTCCAAAGAAGCTGAAAATTTACTTGAACACAATTTATTTTTATTTATATTTCTGAAACGGTTAAAGATATTTTAGAGGGTTTTGTAGATTGTAAAATTCTCTACAAAAAGGCATATTTCCTTTTTTCCCTATGAAGCACCATACCGTAGAAAAAGTCGTATACTACGAAAAATGAGCACATTTGCGCAATACCTATTTGACGCATTTTTAACGTAGTTTCATGTGGTATTGTAGTTTTTGGCGTTCTGTATCCCAAATATGGAAAATATGGAATCCATAAAGGATTACTTCGTTATCTGTCTATCTATTTACTTGTATGTCCGTTAGTCTGCAAAGTCTCTTCTCAGGAACGCGTGGAAGTATCAACTTGAAATTTATATCAAACCTCTTCTCCTCCCCAAATCTCATAAGGCTGTGAAAAAATCAAACTTCTAAGTCAATGCCATCTAAACTTACTTATATTTTTAAACACTTGTTAAAGAATCTAAGCCGCCTATAGGGTACTTTCTGTTGACCTGGAATCATGAAGTTTGGTAAAAGAGGAAGCTTCGAAAAAAACTGAATTAAATCGATTCATAAATTTTAGTCTATTGCAGTCTCACGAACGGCCTCTGTGGCGTAGCGGTAGTGCATTCGAATGCTACGACAGGGGCGCGGGTTCGATTCCCGCTCAGTGCAAATATTTGTATGCATGAATATGTCTATTTGCATTGGTCTGGGTGTTTCTATGTATAATATGTATGTAAGTATTTACAAAAAGAAAGTATATAAGTAAGTATGTTTATTCGCATTCTGTAACTCATAACACAAGCTAGTTAAACTATGCTTACCCCAAGGTAAGCATAGTTTAGTTAATTATATATTATATTTATAGTTCTTTCTAGACCCAAGTCTAGAAAGCGCTGTGTAGAATGTCGTAGAATATTTATTTATTTATTATTTAATGGTGAATTCCTAGGAAAATAAATGAACAATTTTTGTACATAATAATTTCATGATCCTTAACTTCGTCTTACAAATTTTTACGATAACGCTTATTCTTTATGAGAAATATGCAGAAAATGGATATCTGTGACCTTTGATGGACACATCGGGATCGATGGGGTTTTTTTACAATTTCACGTCCCCATCGTTCATCTAAATATTCAGCTTCTTTTTGATGAATGCGAGGGTACCCCTTATATTTTGGATTAATTGGACTGGAGTAATGAGTACTCAGTAGAAAATAAATTATAAGAGAGAATATTTCAGTATTTGCACGGCGTCCACTTCAGTTTAGTCTTTGATAACCCAGTTGTTTATAACAACACGAATTGTTAGATCTATCCGAAGTTTATTGTTATATAAATAATAATTGTTTAATTCTAATTTAACAAGAAACGATGCTGAAGATAACATTGTGGCATGTTTGTCACAATCTTTCTTTATGATTATACTGGTTACTGTTTGGATCTGTTTTCATATCAGCGTTGATGACTGATTGCATTTCAAGCCAAGTGAAAGCGATGCGCTCGAGCGCATGAAACCTCTTACGACCTAGCGCCTCGGACGACCGCCCGATGCTAACATGATACTAACTTTGTGGCTACAGCGGTGACCAATTAGTATCCCTAACGTATGAACATTATGTTTCATATATTTAATTCAAACCAAGCACTGTTCTGATACTCTGATTTCTAGTTCCTATTCATTTTTTATGTTAGAATGTTGATTCTTACTTTTTTTGTCTGATACAGCGTCTTCCTCGGATGAAGACTCGTGCGCAGGTGACAGTGAGCTGCCACCGCCACCTGAGCTGAACTCCCCCCCCGCTCGTCGGCCCGCCGCACCGAACCCTCGGGCACACCCGCATCCATTGCCGCAACTGCCTCACCCTAGGGAGAAGAAACATGTGCCTAGGGAGAGAAATGAGATGAGGGAGAGACCTGAGATGAGAGAGAGAACTGAGCTTGATTTGTCTGAGATTACTCATTTACCAACTTGTAAGTACTCTCTTCGTTGTATATTTAACGCATGCGAAGTTTATCAAAACGCTCTCGGAATATCGGAAGATTAATTTTAATTGTAATGTGAATCCATAACTTCTTCTTGTCTCTTACGGGCACTACACCGGTACATCTTACGACAAATGTATTAGGCAAACCTGTCGTGTGTCGTGATTTAAAAAAACGTTTTTGATTGAATTTAGCAGTAAATTATTACCTGAATTGATAAATCTTTCAACGTTTTCATGCTTGTTATTCTGAACTGTTCTGAACCGATAGTTTATATAAACGGTAGTTTTTGTTAGTAACAGTTTGTAAGAGCAAATTACGGGTGATAAATAAATAAATATTCTACGACATTCTACACAGCGCTTTCTAGACCCAAAGTAACCATAGTTTAACTAGCTTGTGTTATGGGTTCTAGAATGCGGAATAACATACTAATATACTTTTTTTTTTCTAAAAACATACATATTATAGTGTGAGTAGAGATGATCATTTCTACAAGGTTACATTTGCAGCTTATATGCAGGTGTATTAGAAGTAGTGGAACTCGTAAGGCGTGAATTTCACCTTATGTCTTATATTTTTTCTGTGTAATTTACACAATGGAAAAGTGTAAATGATATCTCCCTTCGGCTTTACCATTTTACAATCGAAAGTAGGTAGGTTTAGTCTCGTGGGTGATTTTTCAGTATGAAACATGGTTTATCTTTTTTCAACGTTTGAATGTTAAACAAAATCATCATTTAAGTAGGTAATTTTTTTACAGTATAATTTACTAGGCATATTTCATGCATAACTGGTCATATAAATTTAGTCGGTTAAAAAAGGTGTCAATGTAATAATTGACAGAACAAAATAAAACCTCTGTTACATTTTATATTGACCGAATACTGTTACTACATCGGCTACGTAATCATCGTTGAAAAAACAAAAATCTTTGAATCTTGACAACAGCGTTACCTAATCGGGTCTTAACCTATTCTATCCTTCAACCAGGAACCAATCATACATATTCACAAAATTTCATTAAAATTGGTTGGACGATTTCCAATATTTATCCAATATGTTCCCAGATCTTTACGGTTTTATTACAGCATCAATGATATAAATAATATGAACTAGGTCAATTGTCTGAAGTAGAGCTATATCATGGCTAAGTAAGTATATCACATCTAACAGTCAGCTGTCAGATTTGAGAACAATAAAATTAACTGCAGCTGGGTTTGCAAGACTAGTGTTGCGGGTAATACATAGCATTGTTGGTATAAGCCGGTATTATATGCTGATTCTGCTACCTACAACTGACGTATGGTTTATATAGTATCTTTTTTTTTTTATTGTGCGGAAATCCCTTCAGATACCCACCCGCCAGCCAGCGGGGGCGGTTATGTCGGGCTTGAACTGACTAAAACCGCACGCCGTCTCGGGTCTACAGACGCCGGGGTGTAAGGTTACCCATAGAGCATATCCCTCGCACTCCAACTGACCCTGGGCCATTCGCAGTGTCCCCTCTGATAACAGCAGAGGGGTACCTGGAGCGACCACTCCCCCCCGCGGGCCTTGCAGACCCGCCATGCCCCGACCCCCTCGTGCAATGGGGTCAGCTGGCCCTGCAAAGGGCTGGTTTATCTAGTATCTACAGTTGAAACAATCTAAGAAGTGCATTTTGACAGCTGTCGTTTAGTGTTAGTACTACAAATCGGTTGTGAGAATAACCGATTGCATTGGATTTGCCTCCGTCGGGTGCGCACCGCTTCCAACCTTATATTCACAACATAACACATTAACGTATAAAATTGCGTGTGTATCGTATACGAATGAATTTGGAATGAGTTGAGCTATACTTTGAGCCATCAGAACACTCGTGGTTTAGCAACTTACGATAATCTTTACCACCGTAACGATAAAATTTTAACAACAGCGGTGGCAGCTCACTGTCACCTGCGCACGAGTCTTCATCCGAGGAAGACGCTGTATCAAATAATTTCATAATAAAAATAGCAGGACGTAACCTTTTAGGACGTCTCACAGTAGTAAAGTCCCGTCATACTTTAAATTAATAATAGAAATTTTAACTGAAATATATCGCATTACATTCCTTCAACTCAATATTGTAATTATAGCTCATTTAAAAATTGTTGAACTAATAACTTCAAATTTTAGAATTTTTTTTATTTCGTTCTAATCGTGCAAGGTTTACGTTCTCTGTCTATCTTCTATCAAACTCATGTGTGAAAATGTGCTTCTTAGATTATTTCGACTGTAGGTAGTTATTAAATTGCCTGTCAGTCGGGGTGCGAGGGATATGCTCTATGGGCAACCTTACACCCCGGCGTCTGAAGACCCGAGACGGCGTGCGGTTTTAGTCGGTTCAAGTCCGACATAACCGCCCCCGCTGGCCGGCGGGGGGGTATCCGAAGGGATTTCCACACGAAAAAAACGGTAGTTATTAAATTTATTTCAACGCTTGGGAAGGACACCGTGTGGTTTTAGTCGGTTCGATTGAAACATACCCACCTCACGGCTTTTCACCGGTGGGGTGTAAACTGTGGGGGTTCCCACAATAAAAAATAAGGATGACAGTGCTGGAGGGCATTTAATCATGAAAAGCCGACAGTTATAAGGCATATTTTTTATTACAAGCAATTTGTATGTTTTATTTATATACTATCGACTCGCCCCGGCTTCGCACGGGTGCAATGGATGTTAGTATACATGTAAACCTTCCTCTTCAATCACTCTATCTATTAAAAAAAACCGCATCAAAATCCGTTGCGTAGTTTTAAAGATTTAAGCATACATAGGGACAGAGAAAGCGACTTTGTTTTATACTATTTAGTGATTCTTTTTTTTGGACTACCTGAACCCTTCACCAATGAAAGCGATAACTTTGCAACTCTGAGCTCAGACACAAATTGGAGTTGACTAATCTCAGACTCGAATCAATTTTGAGCTTCCAGGAATAGACTCCTTTCATTTGAATAGTCAGTGGAGATTAATGAGCCTCGACCAAGTAACATCAGGAATTATAAATTACAAAAAAATCAGTGAAGCAATATTTACTGTGGATAGACTGTTTAGATAGAGTACATATATTAAGATTTGTTTGTTACAGTTATTGTAATTTTCTATTTATGTAAAGTTGTAGATTTGCACCCACACTCAGACGTACCAACACTGCCTTTTCTAATATGTAAAAATACAGATTTATTTTGTATTTTATAAGGGTTTTGGTATAATACTGCATGGTTTTTCGCTGTACCTTTGGCGATGTCGCAGCTTCCGTACCCAAAAATGTCTTAATTTAGTTAAAGAAATATAATTTAAAATATTTTTTATCATTTCTATGATTGTACATATAATCCCCAACGACTGGAAACTTATGAGGAGATTGGCTTTCATCTTTGAAAAGCTCAAGTTTCTTATGATAATTACCGTATTCATATATGATAAATATAAATAACCAACTGTTTGCCCCGGCATCACTCAGGTGCCAGCTATTTCCGTGGATTTTCCAAAATGTTCGTTTATATAAACTTAGTTCTTGCGTTAATTACGAACACAACAAAAATGATATCATCCAAATAGGTTAAGCCATTCTCAAGATATAAGCGCATATCTTGAGAATGGCTTGAGCTACAAATTTAGCGATTCATTTTTATTTACCATAACATAAACTCACGCCTATATCCCCGGAGGGGTAGGCAGAGGTGCTAGCACCCACATTTCGCCAGTTTATGTTTAGGTCCCAATGTAATAGGTGGCGAGCCTATTGCCATTAACCGGGCACTTATAAACCTGCGATAAATACACACATAACTTCGAAAAGCATCGAAAAGTCATTGGTGTGTGCCATGGTAAAACCTGGGATCGAACCCGAGACCTCGTCTCAGCAGTCCATTACCCATACCACTAGGCTACCGCGGCTTCATTTTTATTTATATCTAGATAATGTAGCTAGAAACGTGATTGGCTAGGTACTACACATTGGGCTACTATACCTACCTACTATACTCCTACACAAGATACCAATTAAACTATCTGACGAAACGTTACAGTCTATTGTTGCATACAATAACAGATGCAGGCATTAGGTACCAACATAAGAAATGTAATATCGTATGCGGTAAATGACGTCATGCTTTAACGGCGGTTGGGTGACCGAAGCGGGCAAACGGAAACCACTTTTAACAGGTGTTCCGTTAGGGTAGAATACACGTGAACGTATCGTTCCGCCGCAGAGCCCGTAGGAGATCGCACTGACATAAAACCATCATAATTGCAATGAATGTGGTGAAACTGTTAAAAGTAAACCACGTCAACATTTTATGAATCAAGTACGTATAGTGTGTGTATTAGTATGGTTTATAATTGTCAAAATCCAAATCGATAGATAGAGTATAATGGTCAGCGATGGTTGTCCAATGTAGTGGGATACGAACAGACACTTTTAACAGTGTCCATCAAGCAAGTTATTTCAAGTAGGCGGCAATACACAGGTTTTTATGTTCTTAACTGATAAACTTCTCGACAACACAATCGATCATTCTGTTGAGTATCTGCATTTGTGAGAGCCAATGATATTATCTTTGGCAAACATTGCGAATGCAATAATTTCGCTCTGTTTTTCTAATCTTGAGCTTTAAGCGTTACAGTTAGTTTGTAAATAAACTACGTTTATGTAACTGACAAGAATTAAAATATTTGAAAGTAATAGCAATAATAACGAAATAATTTTCGACTAACGAAATAGGACAAAATTGACACAATATATGATAATATATTCGTAGAGTCAGATTGAATTAAATTATTTTGTGTAGTATTCATGGCAGTATGTTATTGGCTATAAGCACATTATCTTGAACATGACACATGTTTTTACGGTAAACAGACTTATGGACCTATTAACTACTTAAATACTGTAATGAAGTATCATAATCCGTCACTTTGTTTAATTAGTTGGCAAGTTATTAAATACAAACAATCTCTGCGTGACAAGTTATTTAACTGCTTCTACAAGCAAATGAAAAAATTCGTGGCTTCTTTTTCGCTTTACTATTGTCTGCATATCTTCTTTTTAATTTGTGAACAACACACCAAAACAAACGCAAATAGTTTTGGCGTACATCACTACGATTACGATGTTTACATCATAATAATATATCGTACCTAGTATTGATTCAAACGGGGATGGTTGAAAATGCTCGAAATCGATTGCAACGCACATCAGTGTACGTAATCGATATAGGTCCATCCGACCTATGAGCAAACATCACACGTTGAGTGCGAGCGTTAATGACCAAGGTGTCAAATATCCATCCACATAGCTTATTAATTAACAAACTACTTTTTAAACAGACTTGTATTTTATTTTATACACAGATTAAAATTTAAATTGTTGTTTAATGATTAAGAAGTCATTATTTCTAGACGCGTTATTCTGAATAAGTTTGGTAAAAATGAATCAAATAAAAGATTAAGTTGACCTTATTCAAACCATTTAATGAATCAATTAGTACTCAGATTAGCGCACTGCCAGCATCAGTACGTAAGAGCAAGATTGCAGCTCGGAGTAATTCTATTATTTCTAGTCTTTCCAAGCGTCTTCGTTTCACATACATATTTAAACTACACTAGTATGAAATGAATACGTGAGCCTGACACACACATATATATATATATATTTTAAAAAATCAAACATAGTACAGTGGTCAATCTTATAAAAAAAATTGTACCGTTTGTTTGTATCAGCTGGAAGTCTCCTTGTAATAATTAAATATATCTTAAGGATTGATTCATATTGCACCTGCATTTTTAGTGAATTTTGTACTTATTAAGTAAATTTTATAAACGTACTCATAAGATTAGCTCCTTTTCATAACTCTACTTCATACCTACTGAAATGACAATGCTCTTTGGATATGAGCTACTACAAGCTTTTGTTACATTGCCAACTGGTTTTATATCATCTAAATAAGCTTATGCTTAACACCCACTACACCGAACCGTCACACCCTGAGATACCTACCGAATCAGTAATTGCGGTGTCCCATTCGGAACCTGTCCTTCACTCCCGGTGCGAGGCGGTACGGTCTAGTGGGTTACAGTCATAGTAATCATAAAATATTTTTTGCTTGTGCTGCCTTGGATTTTAATGGTACGGTCCTTTTGACCTTTAATTAACCAGGAAACATTTTACTTAGGATTAATATGGTTTTTTGTTTGCAGACATCCAACCAGATGTGACGCACACATCGTCGGGTGCACGGCGCGGTGGTGCTTTAGTAGCTGATCGCGTTCAATGCTATGCTCAGCCTGAAGATACAGGCACTGGTACCGGCCGGTGGAAGGTGAGCAAGAGCATTTTGTACTCTCAGGATACTTTTAGAATACGTATCTATTTGTGCTAATAGAATTTTTAATTCGACAACATCGTTACTTAATGTTGCGCTCTGCCAACAAAGCAGTCGAATATAGGAAGTTTGATATTTACGACTGTGTTAGGACTCACACTACTTACCACTACACTGAGACTCTTTGATGAATTAAATAGGAAGTAAATTAGTACGTAGTGACCGACGGAATTCGAGCCACCTTATCTCTTTTCGTGGGAAGGCAACTAATCAGTGGGGCGACAGCCCCATCTGACAGTAAACTTAAAGCCCTTAAAAAGTTGTCAAACTCCACAAAAGAGGGAGACAAAAGGGCTAAAATAGACCCTTGCAAAATCATTAACTTCTATTATTATATGATTCTATATTTATCATTTGGGCAATATTTACTCCAGCAGGTGCTCTAGATAAATAGTAACCGAGTAGGTTCGCATATTGCGAGGTTAGGCAATACTTGCCAAATCAATCTAAGGATGCGTAGGTCCGAGACGGCGTGTGGTTTTAATCGGTTCAAGTCCGACATAACCTCCCCCGCTGCCCGGCCGGCCATTCTTAACACAGTGAGACGCCTCCGTGCCTCGGAGAGCACGTTACCCCGTCGTTCCCTGTTACCATACAAACATCTGTGGCATTCATTACGCGTAATAGAAGCCTTGAAAAGTCCGACAACATGACCAACCATGGTCAGATAGCTTTCGCTTCACGGAGGATATCGAAGTTCGACCGTTTCGTAGTTAGACTGAAAACGGACCCCAGCCGAGTTGGGAAAAGGATCGGAGGAAGATGGCACACACTCTAGTACACTGATCCTCATGTCAGTTGATATCGCTGTCAAGGCATAAAAGCTCTTTGAAACTTACCCTAAATGAAATTTCAAGTCAATTTAATACACTGTAATCATTTAAGGCTACCTGTTAAAAGTAGCTTAAATGCTTTGTTAAATGTGAAATTAATTAAGTGATTACGTTCACTGCGTAATCGCCGTCGTGTTTAAAATGTATACACAAGCTCCCTTATTACAATACGTGGATTAAAGTACCAGGTGGATTGTATATTCCTTTATAATCATCCAGTCTCGCCCTGTCGTTCGATTCTATCAGTGACAGACCGTCACTTACATACGCGGACCCAGTACATCCGGTTGCAAATGATTTGGTATTTCGTTTGAATTTTGACGAACACATACAGATATATAGATATGATAGATACAGTACGAATACATACCCACAATACGAATGGCTTTTGGTGGTTGCTTCACCAACTGCCACTTTCTTCGAATGTTGTGTGTTTGAAGTCGTTATAATATATATGGGAGCCTTTTTTGTTACATGTTCGAGGGAAAACAAAGGGGTTTCATAGAACTTTCTTTCCATTTTTGAAGATTGAAAAGATCTCTTTACATATTTCGTCTTAATCGAATTAAAATCATGCGATTTGAAAACGTGGCGTTATTGAATCGGGCCCCAGCTTAGTCCCGCAGCGCACTATCTACTGCAATTCTATTCTCTATTCTATCGATTCTCTGAAATATTGAAGACTTATTAGGACTCACGAAATTATATACATCATTATTTTATTTTGGTGAGTCCTAATAAGTCTTCAATATTTCAGAGAATCGATAGAATGGAGAATAGAATTGATCGAATACGAATCTACTCGTTTAAGGCTACATTTCATCAGAGCCATTGTTGTCTATATTAGTAAAGACCAGAGCTATCATTTTAATTATATTCAGTTTTCAGGTTATATTATATAATATCAATCCATAGCGTAAAATATTAAATGCGTTTATATTCTTTGGTCAAATCCAGCCCAAGAAGGCATGCCATGTAGCACATTTTTAAATACTACCACAGATCTACTTCAAATGAACCGATTTTATCATATATCGATTGATAATTTCCTCTGTGGCCCTTTTATATTATCATTATTATTATCTCTATTACGTAACTCTTTTATTTCCTTTAGGTCTCAGCAAAAATCCAGCAGTTATTGAATACTCTCAAAAGGCCAAAGAGGCGACCTTTACCAGAATTCTACGAAGATGATGACATTGAATTAGAACTGGCTGCTAACCCCAAAGATCCTAATGCCCCTAAGCCTGAAGGTGGTACTATGACTCCTGCAGTCGGCGAGCAGTTAGTAGTTCCCTCGGGACTACCAAGAAATCTTGAAGCTGCACTGCAAAGATACGGAACAGCATCCTTTAAAGCAAATGTGGCCACTGTGTTAGACCCTAATGGGAAACTTAGTAACTCCCTCAATTATGGTAAGTTTGGTTGAAATGCACATGTACATATCTATCCTATATACTTAAGTAGTAAGATTCGGTTTTCATGCGTCATTGAAATCAAATATAAACTCCTTCTATTTCATCAGTTATCCGGTTTAATTTCTACTCTATTACAAGAGTTCTGAAACTAAGAATTATAACTGCCCTGATATTCATAACTTCTGAAGTCATAGTATTATCTCTTAATCACTAAGTCTACCTGTAGCACCTAACTACGAAGCGACCAGATCTTACATGACGAAAGAATACTTTTAAAATCCGAGACTAGACTAGCTATTTAAGTAAACTATAACGGACACTGTATCTCTTTTTCACTTTTGTGAACAGGTAAACTGCTCAGCCGCTCGCTCAAAATCGCTCACGCATTGCTCAACAGAACATTTACATCCAAAAATAGTAGTGGAGGACCTTTGACGGGGGATAGCTCTATAAAGCCAGGTGACCGGGTTGCTCTGGTTTACCCTAACAACGATCCCATAAATTTCATGTGCGCATTCTATGGATGCCTACAAGCAGGCATTGTACCAGTTCCGATCGAAGTTCCACTAACTCGCAGAGATGCTGGATTGCAACAAGTCGGGTTTCTCCTTGGATCCTGTAGCATCCAGTACGCGCTCACAGCAGATGCGTGTTTAAAAGGTTCGTACGTTTTCTTTTGAATGTATGTATTGTTAATTTGTATCACAGTGGTTTTCTATACTCTTTAATCAGAATTGATACAGAGACTGATAAATAGGAGATCTCATCATATAAATTTTAGTTGACACTTTCCTGCAACTTCATTTTTGTACCACTTACTGTTTCTGATGTTCCTAAAACGGGTGGCGACATAAGCGACATTAGACTTTTTATTAATGCAATACCATGGCCTTGCCAAGCAAAGTACCTTACAATCATCCTACCATTATCATTAACACACGTAGATATATATAGGTATGTTTGGTGATCCTGTTCGTTGCAAACATCAGCATTCGTATCTGTAACCCAAGAATTATTTTCAATATCAACAATGGTATCCGTATTGACCACAGCTCATTATTAATGCTAAAGTGTGAGTCGTGACATGGCAGTAGAGTGCGTGGATATTGCACGCGTTGTTTGCTCTTACGAGTTTTTATTAATCGTGGGGTTAACTGCGTCGATTGGAATCGTGAGTGTAAATTCAAAATAGTAAAAATGTATGCTGCCTTATCAGTGATAAAATATCGACTTCAGCTTACGTGAAAAAAAATTTACATAGCAACAATACATTTTTGACATGCTCTTTCTGAATTTCAACTTTGTTATCTCGTTATATTAAACGAATGGCGCCTGAAAACAGTTTATTGATAATCTCTCTTTTTTGGGCCTTTAACGATGAAATAGAGCACTAATATAGTAAACTAGAGAAAGTGTCCTGTATTTATGTTATAAACTTTTCTTTGTAAGTAAAATAATTAGCTTTGGCTTAAAGCCCGGCGTAAAGTCTACTCCGATACGAGTTTTGGCTAAACAACTAATTTCCACACCAACCAAGTAGTTCCAGTCTACACGCAATTCACTATTACTAAATTTATCGAACACTATGAGCTCGGCAAGTCCCTTCCTGGAAGAGCAATTTTGGGTCAAATCTATATCGAAAGGTGTGTTTCATAGCCCCTCTTACATTAAGAGTAGCACATCGCCAAAGCGTTGTTCTCGGAAATGACGATAGAGGGTGGAAAAGGAGAACAATTAAAATACTGTAGGTGCATTGAGGAAAAAACATGCGCATCCTTATGAGTGTGCATGTTTCTTTTAAAGTAATAAGTACGCGTCGGGTGTTATGTTTAGATCCTTTGACGGTTTTTTTTTCCAAACACGCCGCCGCGCTTCTTTTGCTAGTACAAAAACAACATTGTTAGTAGATTCATTAAGTTTGGATAGGTAGAGAGTACAATTTAAATGCCTGGATACGAACAGCACAAATATAGAAGTGCTTTTAGTGTTACCATTTAGTGAGCGCCGACTTTTGTGATTCATTTCTGTAGAGATGAAAATAGTATTGTATATCCCATTATAAATTTTATAACTGTCTAAAATCCAGGGAGTATTTCTGTCTCTGAATTTTCCTAAGGTTTTGAAGTTTGAAGCTTAAATAAAAACATATTCAACGAACAAAGGAAGTTGTAATATATGTATATGGTTATATATATATGTATATGGTGTAACTTTGATTGGATATCCCTCGGACTTTATCCGCAGAATAACATAGTTATCAAAAGTGAAGAAAATAGTACGGTACGGCTTATAAAAATTTATTATTTATATATTATTTACTTATTCACTTAAACATTACGTACTCATTTAACGAACAACTTCTACTAATAAAATGATAACACATTTTTATCAAATTACTGTACGTATTTTCTATTTAAAACCAATTAGGCAGGTTACAAAATTTTGCTCTCAGAATAATAATCAAATTGAAATGACGTGCGGTTTTAGTCGGTTCAAGGCCGACATAACCACCCCCGCTGGCCGTGGGGATTCCCGCACGAAAAAAAAAACAGGTATTATACTTCTTTGATACCTGAAAATTCATTGTAAATAGGTTGTTTGCAAAAAATAATTGCAATCTAAAGGTATATTTTACATTGACTTTGAGGACAATACAAGGGATCACGAAAAATTCGTTAAATCGAGGAATTCGTTATGTTGAGATACGTTACATCAAGGTTGCACTGTAGTTTGTTTTAAAAAAGATTTTTTGCTATTCTATTCATTACGTATTAATGAAGAGATTGATTGAGGATATGATATGAATGATTTATGTATTTTTTATTTATTTTATAAATTTTTACACATCACATCATACACTTAAGATACTCTCATACTTACATACAAATACACACATGGGTTCCAGTTGAAAACAGGCAACAAGGTCCGCCCGCCTGGCACATGCTAAACTGAACACCCCTTTGATGCAATCGTGAGGCACATAATAAATTAATAAACCATGTATGAGCTTAAGTGGAATGTTTAATATGACCTACATGCATCAAATAAACGTTTCTTTCTAATTTTTTCCGTACATCTGACGGGAATGAATAGAGGAGAATGACATTGCGCCGACGCGACAGCAAATATTTTGAATAAGGGCAGTTAGATATACATATGATGATGATGTTTTGAAATAATAATGATATCCACACACCATGTAATTATTTAAACTACTGTAATTCAAGTAAGAACTAACCAATCTATAGAATATGATACGGCAAACAAGTCAACCGAAAAACAGTCAACTACACACATAAGTTAATAAAACTTTAAATTGTACGTCGAGGAGAGACCATGAGATGCAACAGAGTGGAACGCTTCGTTTACTCACTAACCTTCACCACTAGCCACGATTCCGCGCTGACATTTTCTCGCGCACATAATAATTTTAGTCATAATTGAATTTTCTCATACTTAAGTTCATATTATCTTCTTTTCTAATGTACATTTTGCGTCGCGTATAGATTTTCCGCATCAACGCAACAACTACACTAAGAGTAACTGCTTTACAAACACAACTCTAATTTCTCCATATTCTCTTCAGTTTGTCTTTAAGGAGATTATATTTTTAAACACGAAAATGTCAGCTGGTTATCAATTCATGATTGCGATTTTACTGAAATAAATTGTGCAGATATTTTCAACTCGCTATCGAAGTCGGATATAAGTCAAGTCTGTGTCGTGTATCGCTCATTATTCATTCATAGAGAACTATAAGCACTAGCGCAATTAGATGAATGTTTTTTAATCTTGTTATAGCTTCAGCTTCACACTATTGACCTAAGTACCTTTGTTTTTTTTTTTTTTTATCGTGCGGACATCCCTTCGGATACCCCCCCGCCGGCCAGCGGGGGCGGTTATGTCGGGCTTGCACCGACTAAAACCGCACGCCGTCTCGGGTCTTCAGACGCCGGGGTGTAAGGTTACCCATAGAGCATAGCCCTCGCACCCCGGCTGACCCTGGGCCATCTCAACACTAACAGCATCGCTCATCCTGTCTCCTCTGAAAGCAGAGGAGTACGGAGAGCGATGTGTTCCCGCCACGTTGGGTATTGGCCGACGATCAATGCCAACCCTATGAAGGGGTGAAGGGGAAGCCATTGACCGCCGCCCAGGGTGTACCGGCCGCTCTGATTCCGTTCCCCCCGGACTGTAGCGGGATCGGAATCGGAGCGACACTCGAGGAGGTTACCCAACACACACCCCTGACCTAAGTACCTGGGGGTATTTAACTTTTAACACGCTTCTGTATGTTGACTGTATCTATATGTAGGTATTCAATTACTGAGTATATATGGATAAGTACTGTGCTTACTTTTTGCCATACTTTTTGATAAAGACAAAATTTCATCTATATGGACGTAAAATAAATACAGGGAGGCGTGAAGTTATGTTATGTTATGTTAAAATAAATATTTTGGGATCACCTATAAAAGTATAGTGGTACAAAAATATTAACATGCTTTCATATTGCTTCTACATAGATTTAGTTTGCCACACTTTTTGATAAAGACAAAATTTCATCTATAGGTATGGACATAAAATTAATATTTTGGGATCACCTATAAATAACCTACACCTATAAAGTATAGTAAAAATATTGACATGACAAGAATACTATTTCAATAAAATTTTTAAGCATTTTGTATGCTTACTTTTTCTAAAGATTTAGATCGGAAAAAGGTTCAAGTCCCGTTCTAGATGTTCTCTTTTTCCGATCTAAATCTTTAGAAAAAGTAAGCATACAAAATGCTTAAAAATTTAATTGAATTAATTAGGCGGAGTCATCAAAAAACAATGTTTAAAAATGACTGTAAAGTTATTCATTGTTTCCGTAGTTCGCAAGAATTACGGTAGATCGCTCCAGCGTCGCCTTAAGACGTATATAATATATCGGAGAATTTCGAATATCTGGGACGTGTCTAGATAGCTCCGCTGGTCAGAGCATTCCCCCTGTAAGGGACTGGTCGCGGGTTCAAGTCCCGTTCTAGATGTTCTCTTTTTCCGATCTAAATCTTTAGAAAAAGAATACTATTGCTTCTACATAGATTTTGTTTGCGTATGTAATATATTCGTCCATTCACTATCAGGTCTACCTAAGACTTCATCCGGTGATGTGGTCTCGTTCCGCGGCTGGCCTTCTCTACAATGGGTGTCAACAGAGAAGCTACCGCGTCCTCCAAGGGATTGGATTCCACCTCCTCGTCCTGCAGAGGATAGCCCAGCACACATAGAACATACTTCTGCAGCCGATGGATCTGCAATGGGAGTCATCGTTACCAGGTTAACTCTTTTGACAGTGCTATAATTTTCGAAAGTAACTACTACCTTTACTTGACACCACATAAGATGTTAAAAAAGTTTAATAAGCTGTGATAATATGACAGTAAGTTTCGCACTTTCTGTGATTTAAGTAATACAATCAATATTTATGATATAGAAACGTTAAAAATTTGCAGTAGATAGACCTCAAAAATTTAATTTAACACGAGACCCTTCAACCTTCAATACAGCCTCTTCTCTTAATGTTGACAACATAGTACATAGCAGGGATCATGTAAAATAGGAAGTACCAGGGAGGAGGATACAGTGTAGAGCTGAGTAGCTTCTATTATGAAAATAATCTCCTAAATACTTTAACTCCTGTCATGCATGCTCCGGATATACAATCTTCGATGGGGGTGAATAAAAGATCTAAGCCTAAACTGTACCTGCCCTACGTTAAATTAATTGATGTTATATTGTAACATATTATTGACGGCCTCTGTGGCGTAGCGGTAGTGCATTCGACTGCTATGACAGGAGGGCGCGGGTTCGATTCCCGCTCAGTGCAAATATTTGTATGCATGAATATGTCTATTTGCATTGGTCTGGGTGTTTCTATGTATAATATTATTTATTTACAAAAAAGTATATAAGTATGTTTATCCCGCATTCTGGAACCCATAACACAAGCTAGTTAAACTATGCTTACTTTGGGTCTAGAAAGCGCTGTGTAGAATGTCGTAGAAATTTTATTTATTTATTTTATTTATTGTCGAGGTTTACGCGCAAATTGCCCATTGAAATTACTCGTACAAATTTTAATAACATCATGTAACCAAGTTCAGCAGTGAAACTCGAATTAGACTTGCTGATTAATATATGCATATTGACACAATTAACTCGCTCGAGTGCCACGTCACACAAGTGAGGGTTAGTGCCACTATTAGACGTATTTAAAGTATCTATAGCGTGTCACCCCTTTAAATAGCGGCAATGGCTTATGAGATATTTACTTCATGGGTAATATTCGTGCTAACACATTAATACACGTATTATGCGAACATCACAGATAGTGCAGGATTATTAATGAGCTCGCCTTTTACTTAGTTAGGGAACATTCTATTTAGGGTGGGTTGATTAGCAGTAGGTTAATGTGTTTATTGAGTTTATGAGGTTTAGCGTACATATAAATCGTCACTTGCCATTCCTCAATTTCAAAAGTTAACGAAAAACTCATCATTTTATTAACTTTTGAAACTTGTTAATTACGTGAAAATGTTTAATCCCTTAGTTTTACTAATCACTAATTTACCGCTTTTCTCAACTGTCATCATTATTCGTATAGTCACGAAACATTTAAAAGAAAATGAAAGTCACCTATCCCGCAATCGGGCCCGAATACGGCACGTGACAGTTCATTCGATCGGAATCCTACCATGAAAATTCCGAAACTGCAACCAAAAATTCAGAATTTAGACAGAACGCCAAAAACTAAATTAAAACTCGATACTGTACGCCTTATTTCAAAAGATCGAAAGGTTATCATAATCCAATACAAAGGATGGTATTTTTTAATATACTGGTTTATAATAGTTCATTTTTAATAGAAAAATATTGTAAATGAAAGCCCCCTTGATATATTTGATTCACTCCCGAACATGCTTTATGGTCCCGACCGAAAGAACGAAATCCGAAGTTACTTCATGGTACCTAAATGACACTTCTTTCATTCGTATTTCGTGCGGAACCGCAATTGCGGATGTACGTTTCATGATAGGCCTACTTGTTTAAGTGCATAGGAAGACAAGAACCTAATATTTGAAGTAAATAAGGGGTGTAGATATGGGGTTGCACCGAGATTTTCGAGGCCCAAGCTAACGTCACCTGCAAACGGTACACCGCTGATTAACTAACGAGACTCTGGCGGGGTTCCTCTCGGGGTCGGGGGATCCGACAGCAGACGCTCCCTTAAAATCCAACCTAACCAAATCTGAGCAGTAAAAGTGCAAGCTTTGGAAGCAACCTCGGTTCGTGTTTAGATGAAGAAGGAAACACTGTAGGTATATACAAAAAACCACAACTCTTAAAACCCGAGACGGCGTGCGGTTTTAGTCGGTTCAAACCCGACATAACTACCGCCACTGGCCGGCAGGGGGTATCCGAAGGGATTTCCGCACGAAAAAAAAGGTATATACAAAACTGCATCTACAGTGCAGTACTACTACTGAGTACCACTGCTGTGAGGGTTCGGCTTCGGCTTGAATTCCCAAGTCGGATAAAACTGCTCGGTAAACACCAATAGGCTCCTCCCCCATTACGTGGTAACCGAATACACCTGATGAACTATGGGTTTTTAATATACCTTCACTATATAGTATAAAGCAAATTCACTTTTCCCGTCTGTCTGTCCCTATGTATGCTAAGATCTTAAAACTACGCAACGGATTTGGACGCGGTTTTTAGGGTTCCGTTGCCAAATGGCAAAAAACGGAACCCTTATAGATTCGTCATGTCTGTCTGTCTGTCTGTCCGTCCGTATGTCACAGCCTCTTTTTTCCTAAACTATAAGATCTATGCTGTTGAAACTTTGTGAGTAGATGTATTCTGTGAACCGCATTAAGATTTTCATACAAAAATAGAAAAAAAACAATAAATTTTGGGGGTCCCCATACTTAGAACTGAAACTCTAAATGTTTTTTTCATCATACCCACACGTGTGTGGTATCTATGGATAGGTCTTCAAAAATGATATTAAGGTTTCTAATATAATTTTTTACTAAACTGAATAATTTGCGCGAGATACACTTCCAAAGTGGTAAAATGTGTCGTCGTCCCCCTGTAACTTCTAAAATATGAGAATGATAAAACTAAAAAAAATATATGATGTACATTACCATGTAAACTTCCAACGATAATTGGTTTGAACGAGATCTAGTAAGTAGTTTTTTTTAATACGTCATAAATCGTAAACTGCAATTTACCTTTCATTCAATCTACTCAAACATGAAAATTAAAAAAAGACATTATTATGTTACTTGCTGCTACGGAACCCTTAATGGGCGAGCCCGACTCGCACTTGGCCCCTTTTTCACTAGATACAATGATTCAAGAGGAAAGTTTATAGGTATAATACATGCATAATATCACGCGTGCATAATAACCGCTGGCATCCGCTAGTGGTATAATAAAATAAAAACAGTTTATTTAATGTATATACAATATTATAATATTCAGCCGACGTTAACTGCAGGAATCGGCACTCCATATAGTATCAAACTGGAATCAAACAAAAGGCAAACACTGCAAAAGTATAAATAGAATAGATGGAAGCTAAATAAAAAGCATAAACTGTTTCACAGACTCGCGCTTCCAACTTTGCAGCGTGTAAAGACTAGACGATGCGGAAAGTTTTAGTCCATGAGATTGTCACACGCGTGAGATCGGGCTCAAACTTTGATGCTCTATTCCGCAGATGAATTTATTTTCTTTCGAATCGAAATGTATTATCGCTAGTCTTCATACTGAATTACGGCTTTATTACGAGTATTTCAAAGCAGCGAAAATACACTGACGGCACTGAAGCTGAGCTTTAACATGTTTTTTTTTTTTTTTTAATATTTGGGACACGTCAATTTGACTTCACCTCGCCTAATGGTAAGCTGAAGGTAAAGTCTCAGGAAAGAGGGTCACCATTACATACACGTACCATGTTAACAATGGTGGCACTCAGCTTGACGGCCTCATCAGAAGAGGAATGTCGTCGCAGCACCGCGTGACACCCACCGGTTCCACTAGTGCTGCGACCACAATCCCCCTGCCCGGCTATGCACTTGCTGACCCCTGAACGCAATCAAACCGAAATTGGATTACTATGGAGGGTTTTTCGCAATCGTGCAACCCGGTCGAATTTTGTGACAAATTTGTGTCATTAAATTTCTACCACCAGTAAGCACCATTAAGAAATATGAAAGGTGTGATTTAATATTGCAAAGCTATATTTTTACAAAGTACTGAGCTGTACAGTTTTTTTGTAAAGCCTCTAATGACGCTGTGGTGTAACGGTAGTGCGTTCGACTGCTAACCCAGAGGTCGCAGGTTCGATTCCCGCTCAGTGCAAATATGTATGTTTGCATTGGTCTGGGTGTTTCTATGTATACTATGTATTTATTTAAAAAAAAGTATTTAAGTATGTTTATCCGCATTCTAGAACCCATATGACAAGCTCTGCTTAGTTTGGGTCTAGATGACGTGTACTTTGTCCTACAATATTTATATTTATATATTTTCCACGCACTCTTGATTCATCTCTGCAATACTTTTTTTTGTTAGCCACTTATTTTTCCAGGTCCGTGGTTTTATACACCTTCTACATCGTAAATAGCTCTGCATTGAATCTTTTTCTCCGTGAAAGCATTGTTGAATGACTTAGTTTATTCACTTTATTATACTTATTTGAAACTTTCTAGTGCAGCAGACAGTGTAACGTACCTACTAAGTAAACAACATCCTTTGTAGGTAGTTGAGTGGACTGATCTGGTATTTGAAGGGCCCTGTCTAAATATTACTTATATTTTTTTTATTTACTTGGATTACTTCACACACAAAATCGTGTAACCAGACGCCAGGACGTATTTAAGTAAAAGAGAGCGTAATCCGTTTCGTTTCAGAGCAGGAACCGTAGATAAAAACTTATGAGCTACAATTCTCCGAAAAGCTGTAGCAATTTTCATTTTAGTAGTTACTAAAACTTCTCTTTTCAGGGCATCAATGCTAGCTCATTGCCGCATGCTGTCCGTGGCTTGCAACTATACTGAGGGAGAGCACATGGTGTGCGTTCTTGACTTCAAACGAGAAACGGGACTTTGGCACGCAGTGCTCGCTAGTGTGCTCAACGGCATGCACGTTATATTCATACCTTACGCCCTGATGAAAGTTAGCCCAGCTTCATGGATGCACATGATTACGAAGTATAGGTAAGGTGCAACACAGTTCGCTACTTATTTTAAATATTCACCTCAAAACTTTAACAACTAAAACACTGCCTCCGTATTTCAAAAAAATGAAATCAAATGAAACAATTAAACTTCTAAGGATCTACATATTACATCAGGATCAACAATCCGACTCAGAGCTGTTCGAACGGGATACGTTAATGAGGAAGCTCCGCTTCGTTACCAAGTCCCGCGTAGAGAGTTCATGCTTATTACAGCCTCCGTGCTGTAATTGTGATTTTTGTTACATTGTATTTTAACATTATTAATGCAATATGTGAAAAGTGTATTGTTGGTAATTCTGTGTGTTATTATACGGGGTGATTATTACACAGGGCTGCAGTTGCAATCGTGAAGTCTCGTGACTTGCACTGGGGACTACTGGCCACACGTGACCATAAGGAGATCTCATTGAATTCGCTACGCATGCTTCTAGTAGCCGATGGCGCTAATCCTTGGTCGCTGTCTTCTTGCGACCAGTTCTTGTCTGTGTTCCAGAGCAAAGGTATTTATGAATGAAAAACCTTATTAAGCTTATTTTTGTTAGTTAGGTAATGTTTTGAACTTACTTATAGTTTTGAAATAGTGTTAATAATATAATTTGAAAATACTTTGTATTTAAATTGACATTATTTCCGGGAAGTCTTGAAAATTGGCTTAGACGAGAGATGTTGTCTGAAACGGTTTCTTAGTAGATTCTTAGATATTCTTGTTGATGAATACTATCATAAAAATTGTTTCTTTACAATGACCAAAACTTATGACCTGTATGCATTTATCCAATGCAATGAAAAATAAAACTTCGATTCGTTGTTGAGCGCATAGATGGGAAAATTTCCGGGTACAAAAAGTAGCACAATGCATTCAAACGATTTTCGATTAACTCATTTCCTAAAAGCTATTAATCATATAATTGACCGGCAACTGCGTAGAATCTTAAGACTGATGTAAGTACCCATGATCTGTGTATGACCTACGGATAGTGCGATTTGTAAAAATTAAGTTAAACAAAAACTTAGTTTAAAATTTAGCAGATATTTCTTCAAAAATTAGCAAGCGTTTTTAGTTGGACTTTTAAAAGGATCTCATGTCCTCAAAGGTAATCATAAGTAATCATATAAATTTATAATTTAACTAATGAGCAGGAGAAACATCTGAAACTTCGGACCCGCATAAATCACGAACGAAAGTCGTAGCATTTAGCCATATACCGTAACCGCCCCAAAAAAAGCTACACTAGGTACCATGAAATCACTCTTCCGGTAGAGTTTAAGCCAAATGTGGTGTCATGTTGTAACGTGTTCGCTTCCGATTGCGGGACAAATGTTCTCATAGTAACGGCTAACCGAAACTTCCACCTGCAACTGCGGATGGTTCATGGTAAAACCTAACTAATGTTTTCGTAGGTGTACGCGGTGATGCGATCTGCCCCTGCGCATGCAGTAGCGAGTCTTTGACAGTGTGTGTTCGTCGCGCGGGCCGTGGAGGAGTCTCCGCCGGACGCGGCGTTCTGTCTATGTCTGGACTTTCATATGGCGTGGTCAGGGTTGACGCTGAAAATTCTTTGACGTCATTGACGCTGCAAGATTGCGGCCAAGTCATGCCATCATGTAAGTGAAATATATATTATAAAAAAACAATAAAAAGAGGAGCAGTAATGCGGACCTTGGGCTCCAATATGCAAACTTTGGATGCGACTTTGATTGGCGCTTGAATGAAGAAGATTAAAATAAATAACATACTCTCTTGCCAAAGTAACTTAAAATATTGTCTTGAATATTTTTTTCTTTTTGACCAGGTGTAATAGTGGTCGTGAAAATGGAAGGGCCCTCCTTCCTTTGTAAGACAGATGAAGTTGGTGAGATATGCGTGTTGTCTGGCGCAACTGGATCCGGTTACTGGGGCTTGCCTGGCCTCACGAACACTGTGTTCCGGGTTCGCCCATTGGACTCTGATGGAGAGCCTATTGGAGAGGAACACTATGTTAGAAGTGGGCTCCTCGGATTCCTTGGACCTGGTGGTAAGTCACTTTGTGTATATTCTTACAATTATCACTTCCTAGTAAGTCTTCTTGGAACCTTTGTTAATGCAAAAGTGTGTGTGAAAAGGAATACCATGACATTTTAATATTAGTTTCTTTAAAGCCAGTACCTACCTATAGTGCTGCAATTATTCTTTCAAAATTAATTTTCTAAAATATTTTTTATTTATCTCGCTTACTCTCGTTGTTTTTACAGAGCGCCATAATGATGCGCGTTATGACTTTTAAAGGCGGACGACTCAAATGCTAACGGCCGTACTATTCATACTATAGCCGGACAAGTATCTTTGTCGGTCACTTTACTATATATTTGCCAAGTAGCAATATTAGTTTCCCCACCGACTGATTTGTACCGAAACTGCAACAAGCAGATCAGAATATGTTATTGTAACGTAATCCCCTTTAGGGCTGGTGTTTGTGTGCGGCTCGCGCGATGGTTTAATGACTGTGACGGGCCGTAAACACAACATGGATGACATCATCGCCACCGTGTTAGCGGTCGAACCGATGAAGTTCATATACAGGGGCCGCATTGCCGTGTTCTCCGTGCGAGTGTTGCGAGACGAGCGCATTTGCATCGTCGCTGAGCAACGACCGGACTGCGGCGAAGAGGAGGTAGTTGTGATTATTTTTATTTTCTTGTTTCATATTACGCCAGTGTTCGTTGTGTGAGAACATTGTGTGATACTATTGTGTAATATGATAGGCACTTAACCAGGAACTTTTAAGATAAATAAATCTTCATAGTCAAACAGCAGGTGCTATTTGACGATGCTCCGGCGCAGGCTTGCCTCTCGGGGTTGGGAGGTCAGACGGCAGTCGCTCCCATAAAAACCGCAAAAAAGCCAAATCTAAAGGAGGAGAAGTATACGGACTCCGGGGCAGTGGCCCGGGATCTGATAGTTACATTTGGCTTCCCGTATGGTGAAAGCCTCTGGAGCAACCGGTATCCACCCTGATAATGATGATGAACATGAAGGTCAAGGTATCAATTTCGTAGCTAGGTCGTCGTTGTTATTATTATTATTATAACAGTTGGTAATGTAATGGCCTCTAGGTATATGTCTGAGTTTGTTTGAGTGCGATCGTGAGGTCCTGGGTTCGAAGTCCAGGTCGGACAAAGTGTTATTAGGTTTTGCTATTCGAACTATTTAACATTTCACAAAACGTGGTTAGCGAAATATGAATCTGAAATAAACATCTGCATACCCCTTAGTATAGTACCCATAATTATTAAATGCGTTGAAACTCCCAACTCGCCAATTAGATGAGCTCGCGGGTAAAATCGCAGGCGCATCTAATAATAATCTAGCGTGCAACTTTGACCGGCTTAATTAGTTTAAAGCAACTCATGCTGTAATGATCATCATTTTTTTTTCCTGCTATTGGGAAATGTAATAAGTCATAACATGAGCTTTCTAGAGATATAAGAAATCGATTAACTGTGACATTTTCCGATAAGGCCTTTTCAGAATGTGACTATTGCAAATATGGCATTGTGCACTGAATCCATTCCAGAAAGTAGTCAATTTAGGAAAGTGATAATTTCAAGATGGTAGTCATTTCCGGAACTAGTCATTTAAGAAAAGTGGTCTCATCCGGCAAGTAAATATTTCAAGAAAGTAGTCATTTCAGGAGAGTGGTCATTTCAGGAGAGTGGTCATTTTATTAAAGTTGTCATTGTCAAACTAAAGGCAACCATAGGTGGCTGGGCGATTTAAAACTAGACCACAAATATCATAATTAACCATTCACGATCCTTCCATAAGTACAGAAATACAGCGATTGTATTAAATTTAAATCAACATTCTGAGGGCCCGATAGCGACAGCTATCGGGCCCTCAGTCCGAGTACTCTACAGATAAATACTCATTGAGTCATTGTGCAGTGTTCAATAAGTACTCACCGTCCAACAACACGGATGCAACAAGTATTTACGTAACCAAGCATACTCAAATAGTGTTGATCGTTTCTGACTATTCACGTTTATTTTAGAGATTCTCGAGTTCTGTTGTCCTTTACCTTGTCTTTCTTTCGATACGTTACGTGCACGTTGCTTTTGCCTCATTTGGTAAATGGCAATTATGAAATGATGCCTATATCATTCTCAAGTCATAAATGTATAATAAATACGATGTGTGTTCATAAAATTACATAATAACCAATGGCATTTGTAATAAAAACTTGACAAGTTTACCTTTAAGGTAATCGGTTTCTAGGAAATTTCTTATTCCCTAGTGTTGAAAGGTACATTTTAGTGGGGGTGTGTGTTGGGTAACCTCCTCGAGTGTCGCTCTGATTCCGATCCCGCTGCAGTCCGGGGGGAACGGAATCGGAGCGGCCGGTACACCCTGGGCGGCGGTCAATGGCTTCCCCTTCACCCCTTCATAGGGTTGGCATTGATCGTCGGGCAATACCCAACGTGGCGGGAACACATCGCTCTCCGTACTCCTCTGCTTTCAGAGGAGACAGGATGAGCGATGCTGTTAGTGGTGAGATGGCCCAGGGTCAGCCGGGGTGCGAGGGATATGCTCTATGGGTAACCTTACACCCCGGCGTCTGAAGACCCGAGACGGCGTGCGGTTTTAGTCGGTGCAAGCCCGACATAACCGCCCCCGCTGGCCGGCGGGGGGGGTATCCGAAGGGATTTCCGCACGATAAAAAAAAAAAAAAAAGGTACATTTTAGTGATGTTAAAGGAGTCCGTTCCTTTAACATCACTAAATACACTTTGGTGGTATTCTGTAAGAGTGTTTTTAAATCTCGACAGCTGAGTCCGAGAAGAGATAAAATATTCGCCATAAGAAACAAGTAGACCAGCAAGTCAACCTGCAAGTCACCTGCACCTGTTAAATAACAGATGAGGCTCTGGCGTAAGTTTTCCTCTCAAGGTTAGGAGGTCAGACGGCAGTTGCTCCAAGAAAAGATCCGATATACCAATCAAAAAGGATTGTGTGGTTTTATGAAACCACGGTAAAAGTGAAACTTTTTTTCACATTATAAACATTTAATTTAAAAAAATTGATATAATATTCCATTAAGGGTATAAAAATCGCTTTATCAATCTTAATTTTATACTTAATTAATAACAACATTTACATTAAACACTGACAAACAACATTTACATTAAACACTGACAAAAACAAACAAAATAGCGTGGAGCACTGGCACAAATGAGTAATAGTCTATACACTACACGGTCAGCTGCTGCGAACCATAGGCGCCACCATATTGGCCTTGGCTGCTATGACGAGCGCCTTTCGCTTTATCCCTACTCCGCGGCCGACCGTCACGCGACATGCAACACACAGACGAAAATGATTGAGACGATGTAATAAAAGTTTCACTTTAAAAATAATAAGCGGACCTCAAGCTCCAAAGTACAAACTTTGGATGCAACTCGTAAATCGCAATGAGGATGATGCAATGAGTGATGTTAACAAGCTTTTTTAACTTCGGTAATGTAATAACATCCACATATTGTAATGATTATAAAATCTGTACAATAAAAACAAAATTATGTAAACTAAAATATTTATTTAACTTCATCTGCCAGTAACTATTTACAGAAATCTTAGGAGTTCTTTGGGAACAACTTCTGACTAATGTAGCGATTTGAAATGTAACATCACCTGCCTGCTAGTTACTTCCATATACCCGACATCTAAATAAAGTATCGCTAACATTGTGTCTCTAAATAGTAGCAGTTGCGCCAAACTTGATGACCGCTCTGAACTTAGTGGTTTGATTTTTTACTAGATAATTTCTCATTTTCGCGCTGTTGTTTCAAAAATAAGTTGAAGGAATGAATGCACGAAAAATAATTTAAAACTTGTAAGTGCTAAGAAAAATAATTAACGAAATTGCCTTTAACATAATAACATTGTACTCGTCTATATCATTCGCAAATTCCTATTCGCCGAGTGTTCAGAGCGCTCATCAACTTTGGCGAAAAGTATAGGTAACCTATTACAGAAGAAATTCCCTTAATATATTTTAGTCATGTTGTTTTTATTAAATTGACCTAATTGCGTTGGTTGCACAGTATGATCCTATACATTCCGTTAACTAGTAACAGCATGATTCAATTTGTGGTGTGCTTCGTGGTTTATTTATTACGTACATGATTTTTATCGGTTATGCTGTTGTTGTTTCCTTATTGCGTCCGTAAAAATAATTACAGCAACGAAAAATTAACCAATCAGCATCAAAAAGATCTAAATTCTCATATTTCTTTTTTATCTCTACTCTTTCACATCTACAGCTGTTTCACACGAGTGAAACTTTGAATAATGTGACCGTTTGAATAATGCGAGAATTGTACTTTTAAGAGTAGTTACACTAGTGTCATGAAGGCCATTGGACTCGTTTTGCTGCAATACTGCGGACTAGGAGTCTGGCTAGATTAGTGAAATCTAAATACGGTTCAACTATAGTGGGTTCTCGCGCTTTACTCTATGAAGTGACTTGTGATAACAGTCCTGAATAACATATTGAAATAAATAATCATTTGTACTTTCCACTATATATTTAACTAGCATCGCTGCGCGGTTTCACCCGCATAAGTTTTGATCCCGTGGGAATATCTAGATAAAAAGTAGCCTATGTTAGTCAAGGATAATTTTGCATTCTAATGGTGACAGTATTTTTGAAATAGGTCCAATTGTTTCGAAGCTTATTCAATGCAAACAAAAAATAATAACAGTAAATTATATGAGATAAGACAATCAGTTTTTGACAAAAATAAAACTATCTGACTACCAGATTGTATTAAATAGGTTGAGAATAGGACATTGCAACGTAACTCATATCCACCTTATTACTAAGGTGAATAAAAAGAAATGTACAAGGTGTGACATTGATTTATCTCTCAAACATTTACTTATTTATCTACACCCATGCTTTAAATCCTCTATAAAAGATTTTGAAACAGTTAGCATATTGCCAACATTAATACATCCAATGTCCTAATAACCATAATATCATCCGAACGGGTGTTATAATGTTGTATAAAATTTCATAATAACACTCTTTTCGCCTTTTCAATCTCTTTCGCGCAAAGGGTTACTCATCAGACTGCCAAATTCTTACCGCTCGCGTTTCAAAAAAAGAACTGTCATTCATAAAAAAATTAAAGCTTATTCGTTCGAATTCGAATTCCCGCTATTTTTCTTCGCTATTATTTTTGCAAATTGTTTTGTTTTTACTTACGAAAATGAGCGATTCAAGTTTTGATAACACACCTCCAGACATCATGTGATACTATTATCACACTCAGCTTCGCTTCGTGTGATAAACCCACATTCATGTTTTAATACCCCTCATTATACCACAGTTGCATAAATAACTATTAATGTCCAATGTACAACACAGAAAGATCACATGTTAACATTCCCAAATCTTTAAAAGACTGTTTTAATAAAGTAGAAGTTATTATAAAATATCTTAGGCTAATTAATTATTATAAGTTGATATAATGTATACAGTAGACATACAGAGGGCGCTAATGACCTAGATGTTTCAGCGACCTTAAATAAATAAATTTAAAAAAACAATCAAATCTTTCCTCTTTATAATATTAGTACTTATAGATAAATTAAACCTGACCGTTTTCGCCTCAAGGCATTCTCAAAGGTTTTTTTTATAATTGATGTAGGCCTACCGTGAAAGGTACATCCGTAATTGCGGTCCGAAATTTCGGGAAATCGGTACCATGAAACGCACCTATCCCGCAATCGTGCCCGAAGACGGCACATGACACTTCATTCGGCCTAACCCCTACCACAAAACGACCCGAAACCTATAAATTCGGAATATAGATATCCCGCGAAAAAAAAAACACGGTACTATATGACTTATTTCAAAACGTCGAAAGGTTATCATAATCAAATACAAACGAATGTTTTAATAAGTTGGTTTATAATAAATAGTTCATTTTTTAATAAAAATATGTATATTGTGAACGAAAGCCTCCTTGATATATTTGATTCAGTCCCGAACATTCTTAATACTCCCGACCGAAAGAACGAAATCTGAAGTAACTTGATGGTACCTAAATGACACTTCCTTCGTTCGCATTTCGTGCGGGCCCACACAGGATGTACGATTCATGGTAGGCCTACTGTTTACTACAATTAAAACCTTTTTAGAACGCCGTGAGGTGAAACCGGCCATTTTTAATTTATTGGATACATAGTGGAAAAGTACAATTGATTATTTATTTCAATATGTGTAGCAAGTTTCACCAATCATCAGTTATGCCACCAATCAACAGTATTAAAAGTTCTGAATAACTTCAAAATTTACGCTGATTTCACCAATCATAAGGATCGTTTAAAATCAGCCTAAATCTCGAAGCTATTCAGAACGGATTTTTACTTTGTAGATTACGGGCCGAAGTTACTTAACTCAATAGTAATAACTTTTGTATAGAGTAGTTAAATGTTCGAACGGTGGATAATAATCGTACCCTTCATTATTTTTATATAATAGGTAATGTAATAAATTAAATCCATCGTTTTCGTGACATAAGAAACCTGTACCTGTATGTAACAACTCATTTTAATATAAAAATAAAATAGAATAAGTAGCTTGACATATAAATTAAACGTTATATTGTCTATATCTATATTCCAGTCATTTCAATGGATGTCTCGAGTTCTCCAAGCGGTGGACTCAATCCATCAAGTGGGCATCTACTGCCTGGCCTTGGTACAGCCGAACTATCTACCCAAGACTCCTCTCGGCGGAATCCATCTTAGCGAGTGCAAGCGTCGTTTCCTGGAAGGCACTCTCCACCCCGCCAACGTGCTCATGTGTCCACATACCTGCGTTACCAATTTACCAAAACCAAGGGAGATACATTCTGGTAAGAAATTTGATATCTTATAAGGTTGGGCGAGTAAATTAGCAAATTAGCGAATGTTGTGCGATTCTTGATTGTGTTTTTTTATGTTACATTGAAATTGCTTAAAATGTGGAAATTAAAGAGATTACCTGACTCGTTGAGTGAACAACACATATCGAACCCTTCGAACATCTTGATAAACTGGTACATGTGATTCTTATGATAGGAATATAATAATCTATACTTATTATACAATAATTATAAATATACTGCTGAGTAAAATGCACGCGTTTGTTGTTTATTTAGGAAGTTGTATTTAATTGATATGAATCACTTTATGTATAAGTTTTCTTTTTTATTATAAATTCCATTTTCTTTTTGGTTAAACTATAAAATTATAATTAAGACAAAATTTGCTAAATTTATTCCACTTACAAGCATTGCTTAATTGTCTAAGTAAAAGATTACTTTGCAATCGTGGTTGGCAACCGGTTGTAAGCTTCGGGACGCGACGCGTTGCCATGCGTTCGCAACCCTGCGGCTCTATTTCCCCTAGGCTCGGCGAACTCCCGCCCCTGCCCTCCTGACCGCGCTGAGCGAGCTAATGTCTTGTTTTTACTTCATACTTATTTATTGGTTTTCTTAAATTAGTAACTCTATCATCAACTTTGATGTTTGACATCTACTGGGCGTCTCTTAATAGTCAATATTTTTTTTATTATATGAATAAATAGCGGCCCAGACTATGCTAAGCTTCGTACGAGAATAAATTTGTAAATAAACTAATTGCTATGACCTGACTGCAGCGCGCGCGGCGCTGGTGCGAACTTTTATGTTTTGTTGCGCGAAAGTTGAAATATTACGATATTTTAGAAGATTAATGAAATTGTGTTGTTATGTCAAAGTCAATTATAAAATGTAACCATTTCAAAAGCTTTCCTTAAAAGCTAGATATATGCCATCACGGACTTTTTTATAGACATATAAAAAAGGAGCAATCGCACCATACATTGTTTTGCTATGTCTCAAAGAGATTAGATAGTGAAAGGTCTCAGTCGGCTTGGTTTCTTTCATCTTGAATAATTATCGTCATATGCCAACAAATTAACACAAAATATTGAAATTAACCGTCCTCTTGAACCACTCTATCTTTTGATGAAAACCGCATCGAAATGCATTGGGTTGTTTAGAAGATTTCAGCGAACAGACCGGGAAGTGACATTGTTTTATACTATGTAACGATATGCTGGCGAGCTAGTGAAGCGAGTCAGAACTTAATATAATTCACTAATCTCATTTTTTGGCGTTATTACTACCATATATATGGAAACGAACATGATTCTACAGGGTGAGGAAAAAGTATGGAAACCTTGGAAAAATCGGAAAGCCGCACGAGGTTAGTCATGAAAAAATATCATACCCTAGGTAACTTTCAACGAGGAATCCAACCGTGACCTCTGATTTGACCTTGAACCCTTTTTCAAGTTTATTTCAAGGTCAACGTTATTTTTTTAAATCGGAACCCCTATTTTTTATACGGGAATCGAAAAGAGCGTAAAATTTAACGTAACCCCTGAAGGTCAAATAAAGGTCAAAGTACTCGTAAAATTGCTCGCTCTTTTCGATTCCGGTATAAAAAATAAGGGTTCCTATTTTAAAAAAATGAGGTTGACCTTGAAATAACCTTGAAATTGAGGTTCAAGGTGAAATCAGAGGTCACCGTTGGATTCCTCGTTAAAAGTTACCTCATCATCATCAACCTATTCTAGTCCACTGCTGGACATAGATCTCCCCTAATGAGCGCCATAGCGCCCTGTCTTCAGCTTGCCGCATCCAGCATCTGCCCGCAGTCTTTCGCAGATCGTCATCCCACCTGGCCGGAGGGCGTCCTACACTACGTTTGCCGAGTCGCGGTCTCCACTCAAGAACACGTTTACCCTAGCGGTTGTCGGTTCTTCGCGAGATATGGCCGGCCCACTGCCACTTCAGCTTGCTTATTCTTTGAGCTATGTCGATAACCTTGGTTCTCTGTCGGATGTATTCGTTACGAATCCTATCCTTCAGAGAAACTCCGAGCATAGCTCTTTCCATAGCTCGCTGAGCGACTTTGAACTGGTGGACCAGCCCTACCGTGAGTGTCCACGTCTCAGCTCCGTAGGTCATTACGGGTAGGACGCACTGATTGAAAACTTTCGTTTTCAAACACTGCGGTATGGATGACGAGAAGACCCGACGTAGTTTCCCAAACGCTGCCCAGCCTAGCTGGATCCTCCTCTTGGCCTCCTTCTCAAAATTGTTTTTACCCAACTGCACAATCTGCCCGAGGTAAGTGTACTCAGAAACAATTTCAAGAAGGTGGCCATCCACGACGACCGGTCCTGGATCAATGTGGCCATTGATCAAGACTTTGGTTTTATCCAAATTCATGCCAAGACCGATGCGTCGCGAGGCTGAAGCTAGGCCGTCCAGCATCTGGGTTAGCTCCTCTAGCGACTCCGCCATTAAGACTATGTCATCAGCGAATCGCAGGTGTGAGATGTAGTCGCCGTTTATATTTATGCCCTTACCTTTCCAGTCCAGCGTCTTAAACATATCTTCCAATGCGCTCGTGAACAGTTTCGGGGATATGACATCCCCCTGTCTCACTCCTCTGCGCAATTGGATGGGTTTAGACTGCTGACCCTGTACTTGGACACTCATAGTGGCGGCTTCGTAAAGGCATCTCAGCACCTCGACATAACGAGGGTATGAGCTTTGTTTGTTTTGTTTTACCACTAAACTAGTGAGACTTTTAAGAAGTCATACTTTGACCTTTATTTGACCTTCAGGGGTTACGTTAACCTCATACCTAAACACGTATTCGGACGTAAAATTTTACGCTCTTTTCGATTCCCGTATAAAAAATAGTTTCCATTTATAAAAATTACGTTAACCTTGAAATAACCTTGAAAAAAGGGTTCAAGGTCAAATCATAGGTCACCGTTGGATTCCTCATTGCAAGTTATCTAGGGTATGACCTTTGTTTCACGACTAACCACGTGTGGTTTTCCGAATTTTCCTGGGTTTCCATAATTTTTCCCTAGCCCTGTATGTAACTCCATTAAGGGACGCTAGCAATAGAATCACTCAAATTCTTTGTTGACTATAGGTAGGTCCTATCAAAATAAAACGTGGAATAATTCAACTAGCTGAATTAATCGTTCTAATTTTAATAGTTCAGTTTAGGAAAACTGAAACTAATTTATATAAAAACTAACTGTAGTCCGCGGCTAAGCCCTCGTGAAATTCTGATCTGACCTAGGGGTATACATATGTATTACCTACGACCTTTTCTCAAACCTCCCAAATATACACCAAAATTATATAAGAACAAATAAATAAATATTCTATGACATTCTTCACGCGCTTTCTAAACCCAAAGTAAGCATAGTTTTCAATAGCTTGTGTTATGGGTTCCAGAATGCGGATAAACATACTTATATACTTTTTTTTGTAAATACATACATATTATACATGGATACAAAGAAACACCCAGACCAATGCAAATAGGCATATTCATGCATACAAATATTAGCACTGAGCGGCAATCGAAGTCAAAGTCAAAATCAAAAACCATTTATTCTGTATAGACCATTAATACGGCACTTACAAAACGTCAAAATAATTAAACTAATGTTTGGCAAATGGACCACCGATTCGAAACGCGGCCCTGTCCTGAGAAGACTCCGGCAAGAAACTCGCGCCCCCTGTCGTAGCAGTCGAATGCACTACCGCTACGCCACAGCGGCCGTCATAATATCGTATAAGAATCGGTCAAGCTGTTTCAGAGGAGTTCGATAACAAACACTGTACACGAGATTTTTATATATTAGATTATATAATCAGAGTAATTCTTATACAATTACATAACTGGCGGAACGTGGGTATGTAATACACCTCTGCCTACCCCTTTGGGGATACAGGCGTGAAGTTATGTTATGTTATTACACGGAATATAATACGAAGATGAAGTACTTGTAGCTATCGTTTGAGTGCTACAATGCTGCGAAGGTTTTCAAGATTACAACGCGATTAGCTACTAACTGGCATGTAATTTTGGTCATGTTCTTTTTTGGAAATTGACTGGTGTACTGGATCTTAAGGAAATGCTCCTGAAAACGAAGACAGGCGATGCGTTAGTACAGAAGAAAAAAAATTGAACGATTTTATTCGACCGATTAAAATTAATTTTTACTTTTTTTGAATTTTTTATTAGCTTATGCTAAAAAAACAAAAAAAATGTTTCGCTTCATCGTATTAGTACAGCTAAATGAAACGATAATATCGTAAAAAAAATGCATCACTACCTAAAAAAATTAATGCCGCAATATATCAGTATGACGTCGCCGGTCGTTCCTTTAATTGTAACTAACACGATAGAGCGTGAATCGGTCATTCTCGAATTAAGCGTTCTTTGCCTAATTACCGTACCATTTTTTATTTTTTACTAATTTGACTAAAAATCCTTAAAATATGAAACACATCAAAGATACAAATTCAACAATTAATGAGGCGTTTGTCTAGTAATAATGGTTTCGTAATTAATGAGATTTAAATAAATTATAGGTATGTTAATAAGGGGAGACTTATGTCCAGCAGTGGACTAGCATAGGTTAATGATGATGATGCTGGTAATTAGATAAGTTCTTTATTTAATGCAACGGCAATTAAATAATATCAATAAGTTAATCTAAAACAGTAAAAATGATAATATCACACATCATATTGTGGTACAGCTTTAGAATAAATTGTGAAAAAATATATTTATTATTGCTATAATTTATTAGTTATTAATAAAAACACTTTCAATGAAAAACGGTCAAAACTTACTCGATATAAACCAAACTTAAACGAATTTAATCAAAAACATTGTCTTAATTGCTTAAATTTAATCAACTCACAGCTCTTTTAAGATTTGCTTATATTAGTATCACTGAGTACTTATATACTATTAAATAAATCAACTGTAAAATTTAAAAAAATATTTTTTATAAATTATACATATTATTAAATAATAAGAATAGTTAAAAATAACAAACCATCTATATTATATTATAATCAGAATCAGATTAATTGAAAAATTAAGTCTTCTCCTTAATACTGTTATTTGGCATATAATAATAAATATTCTACGACATTGTACACAGCGCTTTCTAGACCCAAAGTAAGCATAGTTTAACTAGCTTGTGTTATGGGTTCCAGAATGCGGATAAACGTACTTATATACTTTTTTTTTGTAAATACACACATATTGTACATAGAAACACCCAGACCTATGCAAATAGACTTATTCATACATATAAATATCTGCACTGTGTGGGAATCGAACCCGCGCCCTCTGTCGTAGCAGTCGAATGCACTACCGCTACGCCACAGAGATCGTCTATATTAATATTTGTCATTGTTTTGAAGGAAGGCATTGTAAGATTAAAATCAGCACGAGACGGGATTGCAAAAATTATCTGATTAAGATAAATTTAAACTACTTTGCACCTTTACGAGCTTCTCAAAATACTTAATCGTTTTTGTTTTGTCATGTTTAGAAATAAGAGACTTCAAATATCTAGAAAATACATACAGGCTGTACTAGCAGCTCGTTAGATAATTTTTTTGGTTGGTCCGAATATTTCTTCGCGCTAATAGACCATGTATCACAATAATTATGTTTGTTTTCGGAGGGTGCAGATAAAATGAATCTGGAAGGCAGGGAAAGATCAGTCTCTTCTGACTTTTCTAGATTGAATGAGTAAAATCCTCTTTTCTTTAACTTCCTTTTTGATCTTTTTGGGTTTTACCATCCTACTCGATGAATGGTCAGTAGTTCAGAGGTATTTACAGACAATGGTAATGATGCCGCAGAAAAAATATCCCTTTGTATGACGTCACGTATATAGTAAGTTAGTAACTTTTCATACAATGGTAATTATAAATACATGATAATTAGTATACGGTTATTAGAAAACGATAGATTTTCTTCTAAATTTCGAAAACCTGCACAGTATGCAAATACTTGCTCATTATAATATATGGAGGCCAAAGTACAGTCTCTGTTTATAACAACAACTAAAGTCTAACTTAAAAAAATAAATATCAAAATAAGTACAATGGTAATTAGTAAAGTTTTTAACCAAGGCTACGGTAATTATATACTCACGTGCTTCATTGGCGGTACACTAACATTAGAGAAGTGCAACTGGTAATGGGCAGCGGCACACATTGAGGGCTCGCGACGCGTGTGGTACTGATGTTTCAAATATTATTATTTAGGGATATGCACCAAAGAACAGAAGATTTGAGTAGGTGGTAGAGTCAAGCAACAGTCAAGCACATTGAGGCTAAAGCTCAAGTGGCTGCTAAAAAGCTGGGTATTCTGTCGAAGGTGCGACAGTACTTCACACCGGAACAGTTGCTCAACTTGTACAAAGCGCAGGTTCAATCCTGTATATAGTACTGCTCGTACCTGTGTGATGGCTCAGCTAAATACCACCTGGAAGCGCTTGAGACAATAGAGAGACGGGCCAAGAGGCTCATCAATAACGTTGCACTCGTCGAGAAAAGGCTTCAGAGCCTTGAACATCAACGCAAAGTTGCAGGCCTATCGGTTTTTTACTGGATGCATTTCGGTGAGTGTGCGCTGGAATTGCACAACTTGATACCTTTATACCAAGCCCTTTCCACCAACGGACGACCAGACGCACAGCGACGCGCCACCGCTACATGGTGGATATTCCACTCATACGCACGAAACGTTTCGGCGACACATTTATTATGCGTACAGCTAAGGAGTGGAATTGCCTGCCTGAGTCTGTATTTCCGGAAAGCTATAACCTCGGAATCTTCAAGTCTCGAGTGCATAGGTTCCTTCTAGGCAAACGTGATCCATCGTAGACCACATCGTCACTTACGATCAGGTGAGATAGAGGTCAAACGTGAGCCTATCATCCATAAAAAGCAAGTCATTTTGGCCGTTGCATGAATGGGCCGACTCGACCGGGGAAGCACCACCCTCTCACAGAATATCGACGCCAAGTAACAGTATTTGAACTGTTGCGTTCCGTTTGATGAGTGAGAGTGCCGGAGCCCAAACTCCTTTCCCATCCCCTCCCAAACTCCTTTCCCATCCCCTTTCCTTTACAGGGTCGGCAGCGCGAGTGTGAAGCCACTGGTGTTGCACACGTCCATAGGCCCCGGTAATCAGGCATCAGGTGGGCCGTGTGCTTGTCTGCCACCTTAGTGGTAAAAAAAAAAATCCGTTCCCGCAGGGGGAACGCACAGGTAGATTTCGTGAAGCAATTAATATTATTTTATATAGAGAACTACGGACTTTAAACAGTTTAATTTTTTTTTCTCGAAAACGGTAACTTTTAGCGAAAAACTTTTCAGACATTTATTTTAGAGTTAAAAATAGCCTATCGATTAAAAATGTTTCAGACGGCAAGAATGTTCACCGGTTAGAAGTTATGATTTTTTTCCCGAAAAATTTTGGTTTTTCCCCCCTCCACTTTTAGTTTAAAGTTTTAATCTTATAGGTTCATAATTAAAAGTTGTTGGTATTCATGTATACTATGGGATAAAATTAGAACGGTTCGAATATCTTTCATGGAACGTGAAATTTTGAGGAAAAACTGATTTCACAAAAAGTGAGGCCCTACCGTCCCCTTAGGCCGGATTCCACCCGTTCACGAACTTAAACTAAGTTTACACCCAAACAATTTTTGACCGCAGTTTGAAAGCGATCGGGGCAAAAATGCGACCGTGAGAGTGCTGCAAATTTTGGGAAGTGGAACCATACATACATATATATATATATAAACTTTTTGACCAGTGGTCATTTCGAACTCAGGGGGTCATAACTAGACCTCCTATGAAGAATTTTTTTTAAAATTCAACAGTAGTCAAGAAACCAATAGGTAGATCGAGTTCATCGAAATCTACCTAAAAGATGTCACGGCAATTATAATTTTCGCTCGGACATGCAGTTACTTAATGATAATTACTTACAGACTGGATCTATTGTGTGTATATTTTCTTATGCAATACACTTGACTTAATAGTGCTTAAAACGTTGAATGGATCGAAGTAAGTCTGTACGTTACAAAAATTACAGGCATATTTTAACATTAAGTTGGTTTACGGATATGTCATAGTAATTAGAGAACATAGGTTCTACAAACATATATTTAATTTTTAGCCTTATCTACTTAAAACAGAAGCCAGTGTTTATGTTTCCAGCTAGATATGGATGCTAACTAACATATAAAAATATTTGCATGATTCAATCGATTAATAAGGGCTTATACAAGCTCGGACACGTAAAAATTGCTAATCGGGGAATGGCCGGAATAATGCTAACAAAAATGCTAAAAAGAATGAACGGATCGAAAAAATTAAGCTCATTTTTTTTTCTTTAGTACTATCGCCTATCTTCGTTTTCGGGAACGTTTCCCTAACACCCGGTATATTATGTGAGAGTTTGGCGACACTAGTTTCCATACTAACTAGATTTAAGACACTTCCTCTAGATTTTATATTCTGTGTCACAATTACACATGTTAAATATGTTTGCTTCATGCGAAATTTATATGTTTACCAAACAGTACATCTGGCCCAAAGTATATGACGTTTATGATTATGTTCAGATGTGGGCCCAGCCTCAGTGATCGTTGGCAACTTGGTGCAAGGCAATCGTCTCGCGTCCGCGCAGGGCCGAGATATGGGATACACTGACGACTCAGATGCTGCACGCAAGGTGAGAAAATTTTAACACTTTCCAAATGATAGCATCATATCATTCTTATTCGATTTGTTTGTGAATGTGAGCTACTCCCGGTGACTGGACGGACTGCCATATTGTTACAATTTAATGGATGTATTTTAGCATTTTTTATGTCTCTAAGGCGAAGCACCCAACCTAATGGTACCGGTGCTTGGTAACACCAGACGTATCAGTCGTGGTTTTCCGATCCTAGTAGACTCCCTCTGTAAGAAGTTGCGGTGACTTCATTCTCCAGCAGGGCCATACAATACTTGGCTTTGATTTTTTGAGAACACTTACATACTGTCTGGCTTCAATATGGTGGTAAATTTGAATAAAGTTGTCCTAACCGAATGTCCATAATGGGTACAGGACTACGATTAAAAATAAAAATGTTATGGATAGGACGTATGTAGGACTGTTTTAACTATTGTTCCATCAGTGTTAAATCAATGTTTCTTTGTATCAATTTTCAGTATCAGTTCATATCCCAGATCTTGCGATGGCGCGCGCAGAGTACTTCGGACCACATTATCTTCACGCTGCTTAACTCGAAGGGTCAGGTCTCCAAAGTGCTCACTTGCGCAGAACTGCACAAGAAAGCCGAGCGTATCGGCAACTTACTCCTCGAGAAGGGCCGTGTGAACACCGGTGACCATGTCGCTTTGATATTTCCGCCTGGCTTAGATCTCATTTGCGCCTTTTATGGGTGTCTGTATGTCGGAGCGGTGCCAGTCACCATTCGTCCTCCACATCCACAAAATCTCCACACGACTCTGCCGACAGTTAGAATGATCGTCGATGTTAGCAAGGCCACTTTGGTCCTCTCCAACCAATCTGTGATAAAGTTGCTTCGATCCAAGGAGGCTAGCAACGTCTTAGACAGCAAGGCTTGGCCTCTCACGCTCGACACCGATGATATGCCCAAGAAAAAGTTGCCCATTCTCTACCGAGCCCCAACAGCTGAAATGCTGGCGTATTTAGATTTCAGTGTATCAACTACTGGAATGCTCGCTGGTATAAAGATGTCTCACGCTGCTGTAACTTCCCTTTGTCGCTCAATGAAGATCGCTTGCGAACTATACCCGTCTCGCCATATTGCGCTCTGTCTCGACCCGTATTGTGGTCTGGGATTCGCCTTATGGTGCCTCAGCAGTATCTATTCAGGGCACCACTCCATTCTCATCCCGCCCTCAGAGGTCGAAATCAATCCTGCTTTGTGGTTGAGCGCCGTTTCTCAATACAAAGTGCGAGATACTTTCTGCTCCTACGGAGTGATGGAGCTGTGTACTAAGGGCCTAGGCAGCTCTGTAAATCAACTGAAGGCAAAAGGCATCAGTCTGTCCTGTGTACGAACGTGTGTAGTGGTAGCCGAGGAAAGACCACGTATCAACTTGACAAACTCATTCTCGAAGCTATTTTCGGCTCTTGGGCTCAGTCCACGTGCTGTTTCCACTTCATTCGGCTGCCGCGTTAACATCGCTATTTGCCTACAAGGCGCATCTAGTCCTGAACCGTCAACAGTATACGTCGACCTTCGCGCTTTGAGAAATGACCGCGTTTCACTTGTAGAGCGTGGTAGTCCCCACTCTCTTTGCTTGATGGAATCTGGCAAGTTACTACCCGGTGTGAAAGTGATCACAGCAAATCCAGAGACTAAGGGTCAATGTGGAGATTCACATTTGGGTGAAATTTGGGTGCAGTCACCCCACAATGCAAGTGGCTACTTCACAATTTACGGAGACGAAAGCGACTATGCTGATCACTTCAGCGCTCAACTAGTTACCGGTAATACCGGCGAGGTATATGCCCGTACTGGTTACCTGGGATTCTTGCGACGAACAGAGATAACTACGACCACTCAATCAGATGATTCCTCTTCTATGATGGCGCGGGACAGTGACACTGAATCGCTGGCTTCTGCTTGTGGAAGCGTCAGCAATATTGGATCTGACTCTCATGATACCCATGATGCCGTTTTCGTAGTAGGCGCTTTGGATGAAACTATCATGCTCCGTGGGATGCGCTACCATCCAATAGACATTGAGAACTCGGTGATGAGGTGTCACAAGAAGATTGCAGAATGGTATGTATTTGACCTTATTATTGAACTAAAATGCCGTTGAGTAGGAGTACTCGATTGAACGAATGAAATGAGAATTGAATAAAGAAATAGTAAAAGAATGGTAAGAATTACGCACGTTCTTATTTTCTCTTTTTAATAAGTTTTATACGTTTTTGTAAAATTTATCACACCTTGTTATTTCAAATAAGTTTCTAAAGAGCTTACCATTTGACATTCACTATAAAGAAACAGATTGGACTTGACATTCAACGCCGTCCTATATTTGAATAGGCTGCACTGGTTGCAGCATTTAAATTTCAGAGCTTACCTGCCATCATCATAATGTTTATATTTCAGTGCCGTGTTCACGTGGACCAATCTGCTGGTTGTCGTCGTAGAACTAGACGGCAACGATAGCGAGGCGCTGAACCTCGTGCCGCTAGTCACCAACACAGTGTTAGAAGAACACCATCTCATCGTAGGCGTGGTTGTAGTAGTAGACCCCGGGGTCGTCCCTATAAACTCGCGAGGTGAGAAACAACGTATGCATCTTCGTGATGGATTTCTGTCTGACCAAATCGATGCGATATACATAGCGTACAATATGTAGAAGGACAAGAGGCCTCGTCGCCCCTCATATAAGAAACCCACCACAACCCACTGTTCTGAAACTCGGATACCGAGCAGATCCCGTCGTTAAGTCATGAACATTTTTCTCGTGAGTAAGTGATATTTTTAAGTTAAAAATCACGGCTTAATTATTCCCAACGTAGGATCATTTCTGACTTTTCAATCTATCGTGTGAGCCGAGCCATCGGTTAACACTCTTTGAGTGAGTGTTTAACAAACTTTTATTTACGAGCCCTCTCCCTTGGTGTTTAAATAATGCGTATTGGAAGATCTAAAGACTGCCAACGCTAATTTTATAAGATGTTGCGATATTGAATATCGGTCAGATTCGCAACGAGACTGATGTAAGTCTGAGCTTTACTTAGATTGTTTTAACCTTTGTCCCTTGCAAACGATTTAACTGACTCTTAATTGACGTAATTCATGTGAAAGTTGACGGACTGACTGTTGTCGGTCGTAGATGTACCAGTGTTTTGAGATTGTGACAATATTATTGAGCGTGACTGAACCAGAATTCTTCAAACTAACAGCCATTTTTTACATTTTTATTATTCTGACACTCGATATCGGTACATATGTGACAGTAACACCGCGAAATGTAGGCTCAATTATAGCTGAAGGTAATTCTGGTTGCCACTATGAGCGTCACTAGCTGGTGATACTTATAAATGAGTTAATTATTATCAATTTATTTGTAGACCGTGTGTAAACATAATGTAATAATGTACTTTAATATTTTAAAATCTTGAAATATATCTTCTATTTTAAATTCTATTCATATATTTTGACTGCTCCGTTATATTAGAGAAGTACATTCAAACAATTGACAGGTTAATTTGACATGTTTTTGCAATGGTTGCGGAATGACACAATATATTTTATACTTTATCTATAATAAGTAGCTACACATCACGAACGCCTGAAATACAAGTTAACGTTAATAAAGAAAAAGGTTTTCCTTAACCGACTCTTGGCCAATGACGCAAATTTGCGTCATTTCAATAATCTTTGTGGCCAGTGGTAGTTATTTGTAAAATGAAGGTAGTAGAGAATCGGTTAAACAATGGTGATCAGCAACATGCTCAATAATGTGTAAGCAGCTCAACGCTGAGTACAAGTCTGAATAGTCGGAGTGTAGTTTTGTTAGTAGGACTTAATAAAGGACCGTCGACGATAAGGAACTTTTATTGTAACACAATTATATTGTTGTGATTATTATGAATCAAGTAATGTGTAATGATAGTGTGTACGTTAAATTATGTATTACGATAACATACTTAGTGTTAGTGTTTATTGGAAAAAACGTATTGCATTTAAAGTGTTAACGTTAGACTCTCGGCACTTTCTCGTTAGATATATTTTGACGCTAAAATATATAATTTAGGTCTGTTGAAGTGTTTTTAGGTTCGTAAAAGATTAATTATATAATCGTGATTTCTTAGTTAATATTGAGTAGAACTCTGACCGAGAGCATTGCATTTGTGTTTCTTAAATGCACGAGATATTCAGTGTTTACAGTTTAGAGCCCGTGGCAGCCGTGTCGGCCGTGTCGAATTGGTGTGACAGTAGTCCGAGCTCGTGCGGACGTTGTAATAGATGTTTCGGGAATTTTATTCAATGTCGTAGTCAGCTTGTCGTAGGACATTTCTTTGTACATTTTCAATTCTTGATGTATCGCAGTGTGAAGCCATCAACGCTTTCTGAACACGTCTTTTTACGTCTATTCAGTGTTAGATCTCAGATAATTAAAATAGTAATAATAATATGTATACTAATAAAATGTCGTAACAAACCTTCAACAGATTTATGTAATGTAATCAAGATTGTATTATCTTTATGTTCATTCCACTATACGTTCTGAACGATTAATACATACAAATACTTTAGTAAAAAATATGTTCTTTATTAGATTTGATTATATACTTCTATTATATTATTTTGTAATTATTTATTGCTAAATTGTACATATATTTTTGTTATTTAATTTTATGTTAAAAGATTTCCCTATTTTTAGCATTTAATGTTGTTTTAAAATTGTCAATTTCAATTATATTATTAAATCAAATTTGTATCGATCAATACTTTCATGTACGTATAAGTTACTTCGTAAGGGTAAACCCTGAGTTACTTTAATGAAAATATAAGTTTTACAATTATTACAAAATGTAGTCATTTTTTTTTACGTTCGGAAGTCCCTTCGGATACCCCCCCGCCGGCCAGCGGGGGTGGTTATGTCGTGAATCGACTAAAACCGCACGGTGTCTCCTCCCCAAGTGTCCGTTGCCGGGCTTCGCCTGGCGGCGTCGGGTTTTATCCCGCTTCGGTGAGTTGGCAGGGGTGTGTAGGGCACACACGACACGCCTCCGCCACGGCCTGCTTCTGTAAGGACGGCGAGTCGGCCAACTGCCGTCCTCAGGCACCGATCATGGAGGTCGGTAGTCCCGGGCGTAGATGAGTCTGCTGCGTCCTCGCCGCAGACTGTGAAACTCGAGGGGCAGGGTTCTCTCCCGCTCCCTCTCCGCCGTCTCTTTCGCGCGCATTACCTGCTCGCAGAAAGAGGCGGCGGCGTGCCACTTGCTCCCGTCGGAGACCACGGCCCTCACCATGGTCTCCAACGAGAGAACGTCCACGCCCAGGACCGCAACGAGATCCCGGCGTTGACTCGCCCACGCAGGGCACTCCACCAACGTGTGGAGCGCCGATGAAATGTAGTCATTGAATAAGTATACAAGTAGCTGAAACTCAATTATGTATCAAGTTATGAACAAACGTTTCTTATTTGTAACCTTGAGTGTATAAGCATAATACCTACCCAATGTTCGGGTTGAAGTAGCAATGTATAAGTTCGCCATGTCTCGAGGCAGTCTAGCACGTGTCGACTTTTTGTAATATAGTATTGGAGTAATCATTTTATAAACGCGTTGTGCACAAAATTTAGAACATACTGTTTCGGTATCTCCATTCGTTATTTTGATTATGTAAGTACTACTTGGAGTCATTGTATTGTCTAAGACATCATTTGTGAACTTTGTAAAAGCTTTTACGATTTGTGATTGATTTTATTGAAATGATAATGATAAATAAACGTGCATTCTGATTTGATGTATTTATTTACTGCAACATATAATAAGAACTCTGCATTAAGTAGGAATATGTTATATGGGATTGGGGAATTTTATTAGGTAAACAATTTTTAAGTTGATATTGAGTAGTTGGTGCTCTTTCTAGTGTCGTAAGTGACAATCGTGTAAACAAAAATCGACAAAAGTGTAATCGCGAACAAAATGACAAGAATTTAAATAAATTATATTCAGAATCTTTCATTTAATTTAAACCAAGTTGAAATAAAACTATTTTTAACGGATTCTATCCCGGTTTATTTGATGTTATTTTATATTTTACATTGATCCCGACGTTTCGGTTGCTTTTCAGCAGCCATGGTCACGTATTTCAATGTGTAACATTCGCGTAAACTTCCGACAATATCATGTTAAACCAAGTTTACGTGTCCTAAATATAAAAATAAATAAATTATAACAATAGTAAGTTAACTAAATTCATTAAGATGGAATTTATTAAACAATAGCAAAATAAACTCATTAATTTAAAATAACAGTTTAATTTTACTTTTCTATACTACTTTTATATGTGACGGTGATACCCTTCAGTTCACAGATAAGTTAGATTCGAATACATACATGAACAAATATTAAAAAACAAGCTGACCCGGCAAACGTTGTTTTGCCATGTATATTATTTCTAGGAAACATTTATTTATTGAATACGATTTATTTAATGTTACATTTACTATTAATAAATATACTTTATTTCCAAATAAATATTTATTGAATATAAAAAATGTTTATTAAAGTTGTCTTCAAAGAAATTAAATTATTAATGGTTAATAAATACTTATATCAGTGTATTGGTAAAAAACAGTGACTTAATATTTTATTCGTTTGCTTATTATTTGACTTACCTTTCACTAATAAAACAGGTATATTTATTAAACACGTACACGTTTTCGTTTTGATTTAAAACTATTTCCAAAAAACGTTATGTACAATATATACAGGTACGGTAATGGCCGTTGTTGGCGGGAGACCACAACACGTGTTTATTTACATGAGATCACTTAATTAACTAATAGTTAAAACTGTCTTTATCAGTTATTAATAAATTGTAAATAAATAATTATTGCACTGGAAATTAATAATAAATTAACGATGAGAGTAAAATTAACATGAGAGATCCACAGAAAAATTAAAATAATACGTTTAACAGTGCTCGTAGAGGGTTGAAAATTCAGGGTTGTATGTATTTTCTAATGCTGTATCATAAAAAATATAAAAAATCTAAATATTAAAAAAAAAATTAGGGGACAACCCTTAACATTTAGGAGGATGAAAAATAGATTTCCGATTCTCAGACCTACCCAATACGCACACAAAATTTTATGAGAATCGGTCAAGCCGTTTCGGAGAACTTTAACTACTAACACCGCGACACGAGAATTTTATTTGGCGCGCCTCCGCCGTTGCGCCCAGCGCGCCCTATTAAAGAGATTTAAAAAGGTTTGCTGTTCAATTGGAGTAGATGCATTTGAAGATTATTGCCCATAACTATAGGACTATATCTAACGATTCATTGAAGGGTTTATAAAAAAATTAAGTAACGATTCTTTGTCTATGTTATTAACATTAACGTAGTATTTCATATAATACTTATAAAAAAAAATTACACTGTACTTTTATAGTCACATATTCTTATAGTCTACTGTGATAATTAGGTCACGTCTCACTGGCCTTTGTTAGTACTCGCTTGCCCAAAGAAGCAATAATTGAGTTACACTCCCTAATATCGTGTGCTCATTTGATGATTCCAAGGCCTCTGGATCGGCCAGTTGAACTCCATTGTCACCTGTAAAATATGATACAATTTAAATGTTAATTATATCCTTTTAAATGACCTTTGAATTGCTACTTAATCATATACACGTTAATCATGTAGTCATTCTGACGTAGTGCATCGAAAACCTGATATAGGTACCTATATACGAAGTCGGGAGCACGAATGTACAGTTGCCCTCAGACGTAACTTATCACATTAAGTAAAGATCGTACGTGTGAATTTGTTAGTGTTCAAGAACTTCTATAGGCGACTGTACAAAAGAATGCATGAGGAAAGGGCTGAAGTCAATTAAATTAGCTTGGGGTTGGTTTAAAAGGGTTTGTTTTGTATACCTTATTACGTATGTACGCATATACATAGATATTGTTTGCAGTGTTTGTAGGCTTTACAAACGTAATATTAGCGTTATGGATATGAATTCGTCCCGCTACTCAGACTAAAATCTGGGGTTTAGGTTTAACAGGTACACTCGATAACATAGAAAAATTATTATTATTTCTGTGCTTGGTAAGGACTTCAATGTAATCGGCCGAAGAATAGAGAAAGGTTCAAATTATAATATATACTATTAGGAAATCACCACGGCAGCGAGCGAAGCGAGATCGTGGACACCGCGCGCATCGACACGGCGGATATGATGCTCGTGATAATGCACCGAAGACATAGGAGCCTAAATAATAGAATAATTATTATTCATAAGATAGAGAACTATCTATGTTTGTAGAGATCTAAGTAGGAGTAGCGTTTAAATTATGAAATCTTGAATACTACACCGGAAACCATACCCGAATCCAGATCGTACGCAACTCTGAATAGTGCAGATTAAGAGCGACTTTGGCAGTACTCGTCAGCAGACTGGGATGGACTACGTGACTACTTTGCGTCCATCCCGTGGATTGAACGCTGCTTTAAGAATAGGGCCACTGCTGGCAGTGAGATCACTTTGGGTATGGAATACTATATATATCCCAAACACTGATGTCGCCGGTGTCCGTGGGGTGCGTCCCTGGTTTGGGCGCGAGTGCACAGAGGGCTGTTCACCAAAAGCAGTTGGCGTACCGCGCCTGGGCAAGGGCACGCCTCACGCGTGATCCCAACGTGGGCTACTTTAAGGCAGCGTACAACAAAGCCACAAAGGTCTGTAGGAGGGCTTACATGAAAGTGGATGCCCAGCGCATAGCACGACTTGGCGAAGGGCTTGTAGCGCACCCCGCGGATAGCCGTGGCTACTGGCGACTGGCCAAAGCCGTATAATCAAAGTTCTGCCTGCCTTCGCTGATCTGGATGAAACTTGGCATAGGGATAGATTATATCCTAGAATAACACATAGGCTACTTTTTATCTCAGGAATATGTTCCCATGGGAAACGGGAACGGGAACAAAATTCCGCGCGGGCGGAGCCGCACATCAGCTAGTAAAAAATAAAATCTGTTGTTTCGGAAACCATTACGGAAAATTAAATAATCTTTATTTTTAACCTTCCCAAAAACTTACCTGCTATTAGCGAACACATCGGGATTTCATATGAGAGGGGAGAGATCTTCACTGGCAGGTACGTCACACGTTGCGATGACGGTTGCCCGTATCCTGCAAAACATTTTTCTGTAAACAACGGAGAATGTACTCAACCTTAATATCAGTGTGTCTTTCCGTTTTAATAAGAAATTTTAGATTTGGTATAAACTTATGGCATCATTATCCCTTGAATTTGGATTACAAGCATTTTTAGCTTCATTTATGCTATCCCTGCTTCTTGGTGCCGTTAGTAAACGGAAAACTAAACAAAAATTAATTTCTTGTAAGAAAACCACAAAGTGATCATTTTCTACCTTTCCTTTTTCTGTAAGTAGATGCTCAAAACCATCCTTATTAGTTTATTATGATTATTTCGATGCTCAGTGGTGAGGTGCTTACTTTTTTTCAGATTTGTACAGCTTTACAATGTAATTCGTAATGAGGACCAGAAACATATTCAAATCAGTCACATAAGGCGTTCTATAAAAGAACACGACGGATCAAATCACCCAGCCCTAGACGCACGAAGACTATAAACGTAGTAAGACATCCAGCATTTTTACCCTACATCTAAGTAGCCACAGATAAGATCACTAAGATCCTGAAGAAAGTTTTCGTCACAACTATCTTCACTAATTTTCTTCACTTCACTTCACTTTAAAAAGCTTTTGCAAAAACGCACACACAAGGATAGCTTTCCATGGACAGGCCGGAAGTGTACAAGATTGGCTATAGCTGCGGCAGTTTTGATATAGGGCAAACCAAAAGAACGATTACGGGCCGAATTAAAGAACATATCAGGGCAATCGAGCAAGACCTATTTAAGTCCGGTACCGACCACTGGATTGAGTTACATGACTCTCAGATGCTTTCGACAGAACGCCACCACATCCCAAGATTAGTTAGGGGAACGATTCCAATGAAAGACTACAGGAATTTCAATCATGAAGGTGGGTTCATGAAGTAACGTCTGACATCCAGTGGTCCGGTTGTGCAAAAATATAACCTTCGTGAGTAGGTACAGTAAGCGTCGTGTGTCGTGAACGTTATCGAGTTTAAGTGTTTTCTGGGACCAGGGGTACTGGTGTTACGCATCAGAGACGATTACGAAAGCGAAAGAAGGTAGACTGATATATTGACTATAAAAGTCGTTAACCGCCAGTATTTCAGTTACTCCGTGACCATGGTTTTGCAACAGTATAAGAATAATAAGAATATACTGCTTACTCTAATAGTAATAAGAAAATACACTTTTTTTTCGTGCGGATGTCCATTCGGATACCTCCCCGCCGGGAAGCGGGGGTGGTAATAAGTCTGAAAAAGGACGTCCTTCGATTTTATAAACTTTTATTTATTTTACAAATGGTTTATAATTACTTTGAAAAGTAACTAAGTAACAGCTACGATCGAATACATTGATATATCTGGAGTTAAAGTAGACCGATATGTTATAGCCGCAATAATCACAACGGCTAATCATAACGGTAAACCAATAGTTTTAGTAAAAATATACCTACATTAGATACCGGACTCAATCAGTCAGCCTCAATGTGCGCTAAAGTACCCGAGCTTTCACCTACTACATTCATTATGGTTCACTTTTCTCAGGTCATTACTCCATCTGGCTGAAGCCGTATTAATTTAAAAACTCTTATAATAACCTTGATACTGGCACTGAAACTATAGGAATATTTCTAGATCGAGTCCAGGATTTTGATAAGGTTGCCTCGCCAATCCTTTAACATAGAATGAAGGGTTATTTAGCTAAAGATTTAATTTGGAATATTTTCTACGGGATGGGACAGGACTATCATTCCAGTGATAACCAGTGCGTTGACGTTCATGATGCTTATTATGCGACCGGTTCAACTGTATTGTGAACAGTTCTAGCCTACTTTTTATACCAAAATGAAGTATACAATACTCATGATAGTGTGAAAACGCATGGATTGCAAAAGTCTGTCGGTCGAGGGTCCTCTAAAAATTGTCACTTCCCGTTTGCTTACATCCAATTTCAACGATACTGTCCAACATGTAAGTTCAGTTATTACTCTGCATTAGGCAGCTGTTTTTCGAAGGGAAGGCTGTAGAAGTTCTACAGCTTTCTCTTCGAACAAGTAATCGTTATCATCATCATCATCATCATCATTATCATATCAGTCGTAGGAAGTCCACTGCTGAACATAGGCCTCCCCCATCGACTTCCATTTCGACCGGTCTGTAGCGATCTGCATCCACCGAGTCCCTGCGCTCTTTGCTAGGTCGTCTGTCCACCTTGCGGGAGGCCTCCCTAATCGTTATCGTATATCATTAATATAATATAATTGCTTTCTTGTGAATCATAAGAAACACCTTCCTGAGTGACTTACCTAATGGTGTTGGATACAGTGGGGTTTGATGTGGGGGGTGCGGCGGATATGGTAGCGCCACCGTCAGGTACCTAAACCCGGGCGGAGGATACCGGCAGCCAAACCCTGGTGGTGGGTCAATGGTGAGCTCAATTGACGGGTGTTCGATATCTACAAAATATTTTTCATGAACAACGAATAACATGGACGCACATGTAATATCTGACAGCAAATTTCCCCTTAAGTTTATGGGGAACATTCATAAGACCATGATCAGACCGGCCGCGGCCGTCTTGTATGATCATGTCATTTCTGGCCTTAAAAGCGACGGATGAAAAAGAACTGCACGTAGTGGAGATGCGAATGTTATGATGGATACATGTGTGGTGACGAGAATGAACAGAATAAGAGATGAGTATAATTAGAATAAATTTGAAAGTTGCAGTGAATGAAAAATGGTATGGACATGTTACGAGAAGAGATGAAAATAATACTGTTAAAAAGGTTCAAAGTATGAATGTAGACGGTTTTAGATGTAGAGGTATTCTAAGAAAAGATGGATTGGATGCGTGAAAGAGAATTTGGTAAGGAAGGGAGTGACTGAGAATACGGCAGGAATATATGGAGGACATAACATAACATTGTATTAGAGAAAGCTTGTAATTGGCCTTGTCTATGTAACTTTTCCTTGACTATTTTAGTATCTAGCTGTAAGTTTTCGAAAATTATACAATAAAATAAAAATAAATCCAGTTGAAATTGTATCTACAAAGTGATATGCTCCAATTGTCCTAAAAAATACGTTAACCAAACTGGAACATACATATACATATAAAGTCACGAATCTTCCCCATTCCGAAGAAAAAAAAAGGGGCAGGCAAAGACAACTTTTTTACACTTATAGGCTACAATATGCTAATTGATTGATTGATGTCAATCAATCACACATTGACATTGATATCACTTCATACGTGACTGTTTAGCACAACACCAACTCCAAATACAATACTTATCTACACAAAACATGATCGCCGATATTTTAACAAAACCGTTCCCAAAACTTAAGCCTACCAAATGTGTTTTTTTTTTGTAGATATGGTTAGGCGTTAGGTTGTTAAGTGGTGTATGTATAGAATGTTTCTTCCATGTTTTTTATACAGTGTGTTAATTTTTTATAGGTCTTATTATACATAGAGTGTGTTAGCATTGCGGAGGGTCTGATACTGTTTTCTTCAATGTGAACACTGTTTTTGCGTTACAACATTGACTCTATTAGTATTTTTATGTATAATATGTTGAAATGCCGTCTGGCTGTCAGCCGGCAGCATTCATTGCTATGCAGATGATAGTACCTTTAAGTACCTTAACCACTACACGTGTTTCCTACAGTCCCAGGTACTTTAAGCGGGGTGTGAAAAAGCATCTGATGAGGCCGTCAAGCTGATTGCTGTCATTGGATCATTATCGGTGTCTGTTATGGTGACCCTCATTTCTGATACTTTACCTTTCCATCAGGCGAGGTAAAGTTATATTGACGTGTCCATTACGAGAAGCTTTTTTTTCTGAAATTCTTGTCTGTTTGACTGTTTACCTGCTAGTTCGCAATGGACGCAGAAAATACTGCTCGGAATTTGAAGCGGTTTTTTCTATTAGCAAGGTCTTGATCAGACTTAAAATCTGCCGTATGTTTAATTGCAACTGTCTAAGTTAAAAGAACCGGAGATTTGACCCAAAAACGAGAACCGACCTCCGGAGCCCTGGGGCCTGATACATGGGTATCAGCTAGTTTATTATATGTAGGGTGTATTGAAATTTCTAACTATTATGAAGCTTTCATTCTGTACGGTTATCTATTCATGTGGTTGGATTCGCGTATGTATGACGTCTAACTCTTGTCATCGTTCATTTATTCTGCGTTGAGCAACTGTTTCGCAAACCATTAAGGAAAATTAACTAATCTTTATTTTCAACCTTCCCAAAAAACACTTACCTGCTATTGGCGGGTATGTCGGGATTTCATATGAGGGATATGACGGCGCCGTCGCTGGCAGGTACGTTTTATGTTGCGATGACGGTTGCCCGTATCCTGCAAAATATTATTGTGAACAACGTAGAATGCACTCAACGTTAATATCAGTATGTCTTTCCGTTCTGACTAGATAGTTAAGACTTGGTATAAACTTATGTCATAATCATCCCCGGAATTTCGACTGCAATCGTTTTTGTCTACATAATCGATTCTTTGCTTCTTGAAGCTGTTAGCAAATGGAAAACTTAACATAAAAATTCAATTCTTGTAAGAAGACCACAAAGTTATCATATTTTACTGTAAGTAGATGCTCAAAACCGTCCTAAGTAGTTTATTATGATTATTTCGATGCTCAGTGTATAGGTTGGTACTTACTTTTTCAGATTTGTAAAGTCTTACAATGTAATTCATAAGGAGGATCAAAAACATGCACAAGTTAAGTCACATAAGACGTTCTATATAAAAGAATACGACGCCACGGATCAAATCACCTAGCCCTAGACATACGAATAAGCTCCTAGATTATATATAGGTGAAACACAACCAGCCTTTTTTATACTACATCAAAGTAGGATAAGGTCACTAACATCCTGAACAAGGTTTGTTAGGGAAGCGATTGAAATTAAAAAGTACAGGAATTTCAATCGTGAAGATGGACTCATAAAGTAATGTCTGAAATCCTGCGGTCCGCCTGTGTAAAAATAACTTTGAACAAGCCAAAACAAAATCGCGAAAAGATACGATACGTTTCGTGTGTCGTGAACGTGATCGAGTTCGAGTTTTGTGAGACCAGGTGGTGCTATGCGTCAGATATGATTACGAAAGAAGGTAGATCGATATATGTACTATTAAGGTCGTCCACCGTTAACCGCCAGTACTTCAATTCTTCCGTGATCATGGTGCTTGTAACAGTGCCGAAATATCGAACCCTTAAAACATCTCATAAATCAATATCCCGTTGACTCTAAAGTAATAAAAATAAACACTTTATTCTCAGTGTGTTCCCCTCGGGTAAACCAGCGGAATCGGTTATATCAGGCTTGAACCGACTAATACTGCACACCGTCGCCGTCTCGGGTCTTCGGGTGTAAGGTCCCATAAGGCATTTCCCTCGCACCCTGATTGACCCAGAGCAATATCCGAATCCGAGATGGCCCTCTCGGATTTGGGAACCAAGGTGTCCCCGTCTTGCCCCGGAGAATTACTTACTTTCTTGTTAATCATAAAAGCACCTTTCTGAGGGACTTACCTATTGGTGTTGGATACAGTGGGGTTTCATGTCGATGGTGCGCTGGAAATGGTTGCTCCACCGTTCGGTACTTAAACCCGGGTGAAGGATACTGGCATTGGCAGCCAAACCCTGGCGATAGATCAATGGAGAACTCCGACGACGGGTATTCATTACCTACAAAATATTTTTCATGAATAACGGATAACAAGGATGCACACGTAATATGTGACCCCCAATTTTCCCTTAACTTTATGGGGAAAATTTATAAGACCATGATCAGACCAGTCGTCTTATATGGATCGTTATAATAGGTCTTTACCTATGAAATTGCCGAAATTTTCTTACAAATTCATGAGTTAGTTATTCCTGTAATTTCATAGCTATTTCCATTATTTATATTTTATTTGAAAGTTGATTTCAAGATTTAACAACTCTGTATTAAATTTTGTTTTTATTGGCCGCTTGATAAATTAATTCGATCTTCAAAAACAGTACTTCCTAAATGCTATCCATTTTGATGATCAATTTCGTATTACTTAACAGCTGTCACTTTTCAAAAAATGTAATAAAAGTTGCTGTTCGTTAGCCTAATGTTGTCTCATTCATACACAAAAAAAACATAAAATTTGTATTTGTCATTCCTAAAAAAATGCAAAAATGTTAGTACTGAAAATTGGGTTTCCTCCAATTTCTTCATTAAAAACGGCAATTTCATATGTAACGACTTAATATCAGACATAACGATCCACATAGCCTTAAAAATGACGGTTAAAAAACAACTACATGTAGCGGAGATGTGAATGTTAAGATGGATACACGTGGGGTGACGAGAATGAACAGAATAAGGCATGACTACAATTAGAGGAAATTTAAAAGTCGCACTTCTGGTGCAACTTTAATATTTGGCCCGCTTCTCAATTTCTCATTCACTAATGAAAAATTAAGAAGCGAGCGACAATCGGGGTATGTACATGTTACGGGAAGAGATAAAAATAATATTGATAAAAAGTTCAAAGTATAAATGTACACGGCTTTAGGTGTAGAGGTAAGCCTAAAAAAGATGGATGGGGGGATGTGTGAAAGAGGATATGGTAAAGAAGGGAGTGACTGAGGAGATGGCATCTGACAGGAATATATGGCATAACTTCAGGTGAACATAAAAGTGGTATATACGAACTGACATGTTCCAATTGTCCTAAAAAATACTTTGGTCAAACTGGAATATGCATACATAAAGTCAGGCATATTTTCTAGGCAAAGACAACGTTTTTCTACTTGCCATTATAAGATCCTTTGAAGTTAGAATTGCAGAACATGCTAGAGGGTGGAGACTCAAAAAAAACTGATACCAATTTTGAAAAATACTAGTTTAGAAAAACACTAATTTGACCCGAAAATAAATTATTTCAAAGTAGATATTACAATGCTGTGACAAAGGTAGAAAAATGAATGCCTTTGAGGCTCTTGAAATAAATAGATTGATCAGAACTATAGATGAAGTGGGAACACGCGCATCGCGTTTGTGTGTTGGTGAGGTATGAAGTGCGGCGGGAGCATGCGCGGGGCTACCATCTTCCCCCCGCGCTTTATGTTCGCGGACCATAAGGGTCACCGTATACTTGACCGGCTATCGGTATTGTCTTTTCGAATACCATTTTATTTTCATCAGTATGATGGGTTGACGTGAAATTGAAGGTCAACGTACATTTGACCGGGTATCGGTAATTTTTTTTTTTATTTTTATTTAGGACACGTCAATTTGACTTCACCTCGCCTGATGGTAAGCTGAAGGTAAAGTCCAAGAAAGAGGGTCACCATTACATACACATACCATGTTAACAATGGTGGCACTCAGCTTGACGGCCTCATCAGAAGAGGATTGTCGTCGCAGCACCGCGTGACACCCACCGGTCCCACTAGTGCTGCGACCACAATCCCCCTGCCCGGCTATGCACTTGCTGACCCCTGAACGCAATTAAACCGAAATTTGATTACTATGGAGGGTTTTTCACAATCGTGCACGGTGGTACCAACCCGGCCGAATTTTGTGACAAAGGAGAATGCCCATTCTTGGTTGCGCTTTTAGACGTACGCGTCAATTTTTCAAATGTTAAAAAATAATATTGATTATAGTATGACTTTTCAACACTAAATCGCTTCTAAAGAACTTGGGGTTTGAATTGAACTTATAAAGATATGAAAATTGAATGAATAATCGTTTCCACTTTAATTTAATTGTTACCATTATATAAAATAAACCATTAGCGGTAGAATGCAAATATACCAATCTTTTTAAAATAAAATGGTTAAATAATAATACGTGATAATAATTCGCAATGTGACATTCACATATATTGCAGTTATGAAATCTTAATATTTCGTGTATGTATTCGTAAATTATTAGTGATAATCAGTTAAAGTTGTAAAATATTGTGTGCTTCAGTGGTAGTTTTCTCTTAATTTATACACGGTATCCCTGTCTTACTAAAACGTCAGTTCAACAGTCTGTGTCACAATATTTACTTGTGTTTGTTGTTTTTCTCTTTGTAATGATTTAATTTCTCAATAACCCCAAGTTCTGTTACAATATGCGTTTATATTTGAGATAATACTTAATGCAGGCTATTTAATGCAGTTTATACTTATGTGACATAGCAAAAAGTGTGCAACCGATTTCCATACTGACATGGGCATTGTCCTTTGTGTCATCAAATTTCTACCACCATATCGGTATTGTTATGTATCGACACCAATTTATTTTTCACCAGTATGAGTAGAAGTGAAATGATCACCATATATTTGTACGTACGTAACAGCCTCTGTAGCGTGGTCGGGCGAGCGCCAGCTTACGATGCAGGAGGTTACGGGTACGATTCCCGCTGGGACTAAATATTTGTGTGGACCACAGATTTTTATTTCTGGTCATTAACACTCGTTTCTATATGTATTATAACTATGTAATTTACAAAAGAAAAGTAATTCTTACTTATTTTTAAATAAAATCAATTAGACCATCTTCACACTATAAGAAAATTTGTTGTGTCCGATTAGAAATGTCTGATCAGATATTTCTTAAATGTGAATGCATCCAGGAAAATTCTTGTCTTCCGCAAGTCGTCGAAAGTCAGTTGATTGCCACAAGTTTTGGGTTCAATTTCATACAAACCAATGTAGGTACAGCGGACTAAAAAATCTAAGTTATTTATTTATTTAAATGCTTTTATTTCAATTTTTTCTAAAACGTAAAAAGGGAGTTCTAAAATAAAGTGACACTTATTAGATCTATTGAAAATGTTTAATATATATAAAATAATAGTTAGTGATTTGCAGTAGATTTTTGACCCTTACTCCTTTCCCGTAGTAAATTTAAATGACTGTAGTTGCATTTAAATACAAATTCATGCTCCATTTCTTTTACATACATAACATAACTTCACGCCTGTATCTCCGAAGGGCAGGCAGAGGTGTATTACACCCCCACGATTCGCCAGTTATGTTAAGGTCCCAATGTAATAGGGGGCGAGCCTATTGCCATCTATCGGGCACATTGTTAAGCGAGCGATAACTAACATTTATTAATACACACATAACTACGAAAAGTCAGAGCTGTGTGCCCGGGGCGACTGGAGATCGAACTCGAGACCTCGTCTCAGCAGTCCGTTATGTACGCCACCGGGCTATCGCGGCTTTATCGCTTCTTTTAATTGTTTCAAAAAATAGCCGATGGCCACTATTCTCCTGCCACTAATTTCCTCAAAGTTCAATGTATCTTCAGGAAGATGACAAGTTCACAGTCAATATTATCTATGGACCTGAAAGGTAAAAATGCATATTACAAATCTCTCAATGATTATTTAATTACTATTTTGTATGTACTAATAACTAAGTATGTACTAATAACTATACTAGGAATTCAGTGCAGGGTGCGACTGAAATAAATTGAGCTGAGCGAGCAGGACTCTTACTTGAAAATAAGACATCTTACTAAGGTCGCACGCTTAGCTAAGGCCGCGCGCTCGTGAAACTGTTTTTCGGTGATTATTCCTCAATGGTACATCGGCCATGAACCATCTTGCTTCATAATACTCCTCAGTGTCCACACTAGCACCGTAGTAAATTAAGTCAAGATCGCGCTAGTGGTTACGGAGGAGTTCAACCACCAACGAATGAACATAAACAATGAATATAAGTTGTAAAATAAATAGTTTTGACACTCACTCTAATGGAGTTTCTGAACGTAAGGCATTAGAAGTGGCTGATAATAGGTCAGCATACACAGGAGTCAGTTCCGTTGGTGCACTTTGGTCTAGTAATGATTGAGTTCTGCAATGTAAGTAGGAGCTTATTATTATTACTTAAAAAAAAACTTTACTTCATAATGTTTATTTCCACTCGACAACTGCAATTTGTGATTTGATAAATGGTTATGCCTTACACTGTTAAATGTACAATAGACGTATATGACACCTGAACAAGAGTCATCTACGTCGAGAACGACGATCTACGAGAGAACTCAATTTTTTCAAATTTGTTTGCTCAGCCAATGCTCGTAATCTGCAAAACTGTAAGTCTTCTAATTTTTTTTTTCAGTTTATCAAACATAAGTCATTTCCAAATACCTATTTAAATCACCATAACAAAAGATTCATGTATATACCCTTAAACCATTTTCACACTATAAGAATTTTTTCTTGTCAGACACAAGAAATCCAGTTAGATTGAGGTTGTATGAGACCGTGCACATTACAAGAAAAAATTTCTGATGTCCGATAAGACACAAGAATTCTAATCTAGAAACGTCATCTTCTCAACTATCCTTCGTGAAGGGTTGGTCTTGACTCCCACTGTTCCTGGTTCCCACCGTTCCTGGCGGGTCCAGGAACCAGGAATATTTGGTGCAAAAATCTACTATCACTAACTATTATTTTATTTATATTAAACTTTTTCAATAGATCTAATACGTGTCACTTTAATTTTCTTATAATGTCTTCTAATGTCTTATAATGGTCTTGTCATTCTCACTCATACTGAGAATAAAAAATGGTATCGATACAAGACAATGCCGATACCCGGTCAAGTGTACGGTGACTCTTATTAGCATTCATACTCATACTCATACTAAGAAAACAATAAATGGTATCGAGACAAGATAATGCCGATACCGGTACCCGGTCAAGTGTACGGTGACCTTTATTAGCATTCCTACTCGCACTAAGAAAATAATAAATATAATTAAGATAAGATAAGATAAGATAAACTTTATTGGGAATAAAACAATTACATGTATCCACTAAAAATAACAGTTTTAAAACTTCAAATACGTCTAGCCGCAACAGCCGTCAAGACTAGCCCTTCCCAATCCGGTGCTAGTAAGGAATACTCGCTGAGATAGATTGTTTTGGGCGATCCTTCTTTTCCGCTAACGGGATATTTTCCTTCCTCTAAGGCTTTTATTGCCCATTTTACATCAAAATGCAATCACTAGCGAGCGAGCGAGCGCGACGAAGCAGTACGTGTCTACTCGCGGCAGGGACCCGCGGCCGACTGAGCTCGCACGCGAGCGCTCTAACTATATGTTTTATATATAGAAAATAATTAAATTCTATTTAAGAGAATACCATCTGTACTACCAGATGGGATTTGATGTAAGGTTTATGAAAAAATAAATTTTGCATTTGTTTTTTCTTTACAATCGCCGTAAAATTGTAAAATTCTAATAAAATTACGATTTTTTACGATATTCACGATTTTTTTTCTATCGAGGCAAATCACTCTAATCGTGTTTCAAATTGTATAACAATACAAAGCATTTCTTCACCTTTACGACAGTAGGAATATCATTTCATGTATTTTAGCGTTTGATACCCAAAAACTGTTTCTAAGACACCTCTTTTACGCTTCTGGACTAACCACTTCGTCTTAAATCAAGAGTTAGATTAAAACCGTTCACTTTTACTACAGTTAACAATGCTAAACATTTATTCATCTTAACTCAGAATAACTCTCAATGGGAATAGTATTAATTGTCATTTAGAGACATGAGAGTTAAATAACAGATTGATATACAAATGAAATACAATCTTCTATAGGTATTGCAGATTAGTCGTTACAAATATTTATAAATTTATCTTTAGGTTGTCAGTATAAAAGACCTTCCAGCTGTAGAAAAAATAAGAGATTTAGAGAGAAGACAGAAGTAAGAGACTATATACGAGTAAATTGCATGTAAGTAAATAATAATAATATTTTTTTATTTCCAAAAAAGCATGATACATGATTTATACCTTATGATAAATTCTTAACATTCTTACTTCTTATTCATACGTACGCAAAGTATTATATAGCATCTAATTGCAGCTTGTCACTGAGCTAGGCTAGTAGCCTGCATTTCAGGGAGCAGTTGCAACCACCCTGAAGACATGCTGAGTAGTTTAGAAAAATACTTGAGCAAAGGTGTTCGAAAATTACATTTTAAATCAAAATAAATACATATTAATCAATAAAAATTAATTCTAACACATTACAATTTACATCTTATAACTCAGGTAACTTAAATTATTATAAAAAGCAAAAGATAAGGATTAAGTGTATGTGTGTGGTTTGTGTGTATGTGTGTGAAGGTGTGTGTTTTGTGTGTGTGCGTGTGTTTACGTGATCCACGAGGTATATTATGAACTCTACGATGTGTACTCTGAAGGTTGGTAGCAATTTCAAATAGCTTTAGTAGAGGTGGAAATCATTATTTCTGTTACTGATATACAGAAGTCTTTGCCAATTATTTTACACAGGATGAAAGACTTGGAGAGAGATGTAAAGAAATTATGTGTTAATCATTTTTTACATCTATTTAAGTCCCTACCTACAAACGTATGTACCCAATAAACTTGATTGTGACAAATGTTCGTTTTCTTTTCAGTCTATTTCATTTAGCTCAATTTTGTATTTTTCACTCCTATGTTTTGTAGAATAAACTATTACACATTACACTGCCCATCTGCCCACTTCTTTCCGCTATGCTTGTCCATTTTCTTACTAATAGAAATCTTGTAACTTTACTTTGTTATATATATGATGTTACTATTTACTTACTTGTATACAAAACAGTTGATTCATCATTTCTTGCATACTTACACAGTCCCAACGCTATGAATATAAAAATGATGCTTGCCGAATCTGTGCTTAAACTATAAAAATTAGTTTACCATAAAATTACAAGGTTATGATTAGTTTAAAAGCGTATACTAAAAAGTAATCTCGTAATTATGTCACGTTCATCACTTATTTTAATAATTAAATATTCTAGAACATACTACACAGCGAAGTACTCGAAACCAGAGAGCTTGCATGAAAGGTTTATTGACAGTAGAGGTAGCTCGTGAAGTATGTTAGGACAGAAACAGATGACCCGAGGGGGCCATCTCAAAACCGGAGATGGCCCAGGGTCAGTCGGGGTGCGAGGGATATGCTCTATGGGCAACCTTACACCCCGGCGTCTGTAGACCCGAGACGGCGCGGCGGCGTGCGGTTTTAGTCGGTTCAAGTCCGACATAACCGCCCCCGCTGGCACGCGGGGGGGGTATCCGAAGGGATTTCCGCACGAAGACTCGGAAGACTAAAGGCTATTCCTGCTTTGCAATTTCTTTTTTTTAGGGTCGGCAGCGCCAGTGTGACGCCCCTGGTGTTGCACACGTCCATAGGCCACGGTGACCGCTTCCCATCGGGTGGGCCTTGAGCTTGTCTGCCACCTGAGTGGTATAAAAAAAAAAAAACGATAAAAAAAAAGGACAGAAACAGATGGCGGGCTCTTGTTGCTGCCCTAACATAGGCCCAAAAATGGGCTCCCGAATGCGGATAAACAAATTAAGATATTTTTTTTTGCAAACACAAAAATAGTATATGTTAAAACCACCAGACCATTGTAAATAGACTTATTCATGCATACAAATATGAGTGCATACACTGAGCGGGAATCGTACCCGCGACCTCTGACTTAGCAGTCGAACGCTCGTCGCTCGGTCGGCCGGTCAGTAGACCGTCATTTTCTTAACTTCTCTCACTAAAGATATGGCTTCATCCTTCCTACGACTTGTTTCCTTTTACTCATGTTGCTTGATCCAGTACCTACATTAGCTACGTGTGCCAGTACCTTTGTTTTTCGTGCAGGAATCCCCACGGATACTTTCCCCCACCGACCAGCGGTGGGGGAAAGTATACAGCGGTAAGATCGGACTCGGGTCTCATGTACCTGGTGTAAGGTAACCCAGTAAGGCAATTCCCACGGCTTAACCATAATATCCTCGTAACGCACTTGCTACATTTGTATTGAGTTCGTAGCTTCGGTCGTCTACGGTTGCTACGGTTTTACAGTAAATAGCAAAACTGCACATATATTTGAAGTTTCGCGTCCCATGTATAACATCCACCTACTTAATTAGGTGATATGCAAACTTTTTTTGTACTTTATCATTTTGCAGCGGTTTTACCCGTCCTTTAATTTAAAGCATTATCAATTAGTCATTAAGAATACTATAAAAACATAACTTTATACAACTTACAAGTTCCTGTGAAATAATTTGCTAAATATTATTCATATAATTAGTATTAGAATCAATGTTGTACACAATACTATTCCGTCAACAATGAAGAGCTTTTTTAGTTGTTAACAAAAATCTTTTGTCATGCACTACTGAGAACCAATATAGGAATAAATACATCCCTGACACGCGCGTGTCGTGGTTACAATACGCTTCATAGCAAACTCAATCGGCTGGATATTTGTCACGCCTCGATATAGGTTTTTAGGAGAATGAAATGAAATGAATTGAAAAAAAAACATGGTGGATTTCAGTACCCCTCATTGGTGAAATCTGCTCTTAGTGTGTGCTTTTCTAACTAAATTGCCTCAGAAATATGAGAACCTCGCCTCAAACAAAAACAAGGTGACCGTTGCAAGAGTCATCTTTGAAGAAATTTTTACTACATATTTATATAGGCTATTATAAAATTAATCATTATTCGAATGAGTTGTTTGCTTCCATTTGCTTCTCACTCGAGTTATTTAAGTTGTACGGTTGTACGATTTTGTTTGATTTAATTACTACTCACTTATTTTTAGCAAATAAATAAATACAGCGGTAACCTTAGAACCGGTTACCGGAACCTAGAACTGGTGTTTCATATTATTATTATTTTAGTCCCTTGCACAAGGTTTCACATGCTGATTCAAACATAATTCTTGTGGTGTTGTAGTAGATCGAAGCGTTTCCGTCCCTCTAATATGGCGAGGTCATCATCCTCCTCCATCATCAAGGGGGAAAGGGCTTTCAGTTTTCCGCCTTCCTTCCATCAGCTTTCAGTTGGGGTCAGCTTTTCGATCTAATTATGAAGCGGCCGGACTTCGATATTTTCAGTGAAGCGACATACCATCTGACCTCCACAATATATAGGTGATATCGAATTTCTGTAGTTAGACAAGCCATGCTATTATTTATTTCGATAGCTGAACCCGCTGAGTGTCAAATTTCCTATGGTGGATATGATATCTCACCTCGAATTCAGCTGACGAAGTTCATAAACAGTCTCAGAGAATACCATAGCAGTTGTCGGACTTTTTAGGGTTCCAACTACCCGTAACGACTGCCATAGACAACCGGCCCCGACGGCTGAAAATGCTCTCCGAGGCACGGAGAGGTCTTAATGTGTTACGAATGCTCACCCATCCAAAGGCTGACCTGGCTAGTGTTACTTAACTTCGTAATGTGTTAACCTACTCGGTTACCACTTAGCCACGAGCGCCACCACGGCGAAGTGTATCCTCAAAATATGTTTGAACTTGGAGAGAAATGCCTAACCTTTCTACTGTAATGTGTAATATGAACGAGGAATACAAAATCAAACTAGATTTTGGTTTCATAGATTCTATTCTTACAATTTCATCAGTGGGTAGATCTAAGGTCAATACTCGTAGCCTTCCCACATCATTCACCACATATGTATACATACATCTTCTTTATATATAAAAATGAATTGCTGTTCGTTAGTCTCGCTAAAACTCGGGAACGGCTGGACCGATTTGGCTAATTTTGGTCTTGAATTATTTGTGGAGGTCCAGAGAAGGTTTAAAAGGTGAATAAATATGAAAGTTGTTATCGATTGAGGCAGTACGAAGTCTGCCGGGTCAGCTAGTAAACTATATAATACTATACTATAGGCGTGAATAACTTCTCAATTAATAAGACTTTTTGGAAGTATACGCCATTTGGAGCTGACGTTAAGAATGTATCTGTATAGCAATCTGTAAATTTTGTATTTCAGACGTTATATCGTACTCAATACAATAATCCCTTAGGGTCCAAGTAAACCTCACTCCTCTCGACGTTGGAGTTCAGTCACTAAACCCCTAAAACCCAAACCCCGGGCTCCAAAGTGCAAGCTATGGATGCAATGGGTATCAACGCTGCGATGATGATGAATTAGAAATTGGAGGTCGTGGTTACGGCATCGGCATAGTAACTACAGATACCCTTTGTGCTTACAGAGGCGCTGCGCCGCCGCCGATTGTAATTCGAAAAGTAGCGATTAGGGTATTACCTAATTACTAGAGATGATCTAATTGTTTTACTTAAGAGATAGTGAACAGTTTCAGTTTCAGTTTCGTGCGGAAATCCCTTCGGATACCCCCCCGCCGGCCAGCCGGGGCGGTTATGTCGGGCTTGAACCGGCGAATTGCACAAAAATATTATGAGTGACGTTGTCCCTTAGTTTAACGGGTCGATCAATCAAATTAAAAAGCCGAGAGAATGCGAGTGTAGGTTATAGTGAAATAAAAAGTTCGAGTTGCGATATGATTGCGAGTATTGCGACTACCATTTTTAGGGTTCCATAGCCAAATGGCAAAAAGCGGAACCTTTATAGATTCGTCATGTCTGTCTGTCTGTCCGTCAGTATGTCACAGTCACTTTTTTCCGAAACTATAAGAACTATGCCGTTGAAAATTGGTAAGTAGATGTATTCTGTGAACCGCACTAAGATTTTCACACAAAAGTAGAAAAAAAAATTAAAAAATTTAGAGCACCGAAACTCTTTTTTTTTTGTCAAACCCATACTTGGTTAGATCTTCAAAAATGATATTGAGGTTTCTAATATCATTTTTTTCGAAACTGAATAGTTTGCGCGAGAGATTTTTCAAAAGTGGTAGAATGTGTGTCCTCCCCTCTCCATGTAACTTCTAAAATAAGATAATGATAAAACTAAAAAAAATGATGTACATTACCACGTGAACTTCCACCAAAAATTGGTTTGAACGAGATCTAGTAAGTAGTTTTTACGTCATAAATCGTAAACCGCAATTTACCTTTCATTCAATCAACTCAAATATAAAAACTAAAAAAAAACATTATGTTATTTGCTGCTACGGAAACCTTCATGGGAGAGCCCGACTCGCACTTGGGCGGTTTTTAGGGATTTTCTTTAGAAAAGCCCTATTGCTATCGAGTTGTCGTCGTCGACGTCGTCGTTGCCAATTTTCTGTCACGGTTTTGGGTATGAAGGAGATGAGCTATCGAGTTGCTGTTTTCGGTAGGTAATAGATTCGTGCTGGGGTGAACCATTGCAAGATAAAGTAAAAAGATAAAAAAAGATTAAAGATAAAATAAAAGAAAATCCCTTGTATTCGGCTGAGCTCGTCTCAGGAATTCAACTTGTTTTTAAGTTGGTTGAACAGACTTTTAGTCGAATCTTTCTCATTAAAAATCGTGTAGTGTTTATTTCTATGAAGTATAGCAACGGTATATTTTTCAACGAATAAGTAATTTATTAATGTGATCGAATGTGAGGCCGCAAATATGCTTCATGCGAAAAAATACGAGCCCGCCATAATTTGCTAATAATACACACAATTTTAAGAAATAATAACGGGTTTGAATCTAATTCTCCTATATTGAAAATGGATGTGACCATGACAACACTGACTCACTGACAACTTGTTTCACGTCACGTCACAGCTTTGGTCATTCAACTTCCAATCCCCAAAAATTTTGAATCAACCAATCACGTTTGCAAACACTGTCACGATGTGCGCTATTTCACGTTCGATGCTCAATATGAAGCCTTTGCTAGCAAAAAAATGTTTCAAAATTTTTGCCGCCATTTTATTGTCAATATTCAATACTAGCATTAAGGATTAAAGCTTCTAATGAAACATGTAATTCAAATTCCGCAGACAATAAGTTACTTATCACTTGCCTTTAGCCAATTTCAGTGACTGACGTTTAATCACATGGATTTGCAAATGTGTTATTCTGTGAAATCAATAAGATACCACGAATGCATACAAACAGACCTCGAATACAATCGGCCGACATATTTTTTTTCGTGCGGAAATCCCTTCGGATACCCTCCCCGGCGGCCAGCGGGGGCGGTTATGTCGTGCTTGAACCGACTAAAACCGCACGTCGTCCCGGGTCTTAAGACGCCGGGGTGTAAGGTTACCCATAGAGCATATCCCTCGCACCCCGACTGACCCTGGGCCATCTCCGGTTTCGAGATGGCCCCCTTACTTGCTCTCCACTGTGCCATCTACTAATCAGAGGGACACGTGGAAACCTTCCCAACAGCCCTCAACAGGGCCGTCCTCGCCTCGGTCGGAGCTGGCCGTAGGCGGCAGCGTCTCTTCCACCCTAGGAGAGAGGCGCTGCTGTGTCCGTTGCCCAGGGTGCACCGCGTGGAGGTCCCCAACCAAGCACCCCTCCCCAACCAAGCACCCCACAGTCAGCCGACGTTTAGGTTATTCCACAGCCCTACCAACGTGTGCTGCGAACCTACAGCGGAAGTCGGAAGTGCTATTGAGGATGCAATTAAGGTGGCACATTTATTCTGTTTTCCACACGAGTGAGTTGGTTATAAAACCGCTTACTTACAGGTGGATCGTGGATCGTGACATGGTTTGCTACCTAATTTATGTAAATAAATATAACGTACGTAATACCTTTTGTTTTTTTACGTGCGGAAGTCCCCACAGATATTCCCCCGCCAGCTGGGGTGGTCATATCGGACCTTTGTTGGGTCGCCAATGCCTAGGTGGCCCAATACGGCAATTCCCTCGTACCCCGGCTGGCCCTGGGCCATCTACGGGTTCGAGATTTTGCCCTGGAGAGGGGAATCGCGTGTAGCCCCGAAGCCCCAGCCTGTTTCTGCTGCGTGACAGGAGGCCACCTGCCACTCCCAGGCCTGCGCTCATGGAGGACTGAGGTAAGGCGCGTATGTTGTGGGCTCGGCGGGCCGGGAGAGTTCTAAAACTCTCCCAGGGTTCGCTCCGCCGCATCCTTCTCGAACATTACTATCTCGCAGAAGGAAGCGGTGGCGCGCCGCGCCATTGCTGCAGTCATAGTGCCGAGCGAGAGGACTCGCACTCCGATTGCTGCCGCGAGGATAAGCCTCGGCACCTACCACACCGGGCACTCTGCCGGCGTGTGCAATGGTCAAACTTATGCTTTTAGTGAATTTCTGTTGAGAACACTGCACTAATACGGTTACACCACACTTAGGGAGAGATCTATAGAATATGCTTTAACTTTACTGAGCCTTTATTATGACTTAAGACAAAATCGGTAACCATAGTGCAGTCTTTGAATATTTCTAAGTTTAAACTTAGCAAATTCTAAGTTCATGTAATTGATGATTATCAAAAACTTAGAATAAAAACCAACTGAATTAACTAAACTTAACCTATTTTAACCTTTACCTTATCCTACTATTAAACCGACTTTTTAAATTACTAGCTGATGCACGCGGCTTCGCCCTAGCGGTGGTCGGTTATCGTTTTTTGGTCAAATCTCCGGTTTTACTTACCTAACCAATTGTAATCAAATATACGGCAGATTTTAAGTCTAACCACGGCCTTTCAAATAGAAAAAAATCCGTTCCCGCAGGGGGAACGCACAGGTAGATTTCGTGAAGCAATTAATATTATTTTATTAACATGTTTAATTTTTTTTTCTCGAAAACGGTAACTTTTAGCGGAAAACTTTTCAGACATTTATTTTAGAGTTAAAAATGGCCTATCGATTAAAAATGTTTCCGACGGCAAGAATGTTCACCGGTTAGAAGATAGGATTTTTTTCCCGAAAAATTTTGGTTTTTCCCCCCACCACTTTTAGTTAAAGTTTTAATCTTATAGGTTTCTAATCAAAAGTTGTTGGTATTCATGTATACTATGGGACAAAATTAGAACAGTTCGAATATCTTTCATGGAACGTGAAATTTTGAGGAAAAACTGATTTCACAAAAAGTGAGGCGCTACCGTCCCCTTAGGCCGGATTCCACCCGTTCACGAACTTAAACTAAGTTTACACCCAAGCTATTTTTAACCGCAGTTTGAAAGCGATCGGGGCAATAATGCGACCGTGAGAGTGCCACAAATTTTGGGAAGTGGAACCATACATACATATATATATATATATATATATATATATATATATATATATATAAACTTTTTGACCAGTGGTCATTTCGGACTCAGGGGGTCATAACTGGACCTCCTATGAAGAATTTTTTCGAAAATTCGACAGTAGTCAAGAAACCAATAGGTAGATCGATTTCATCGAAATCTACCTAAAAACACCACATCAAAATCACAGACACAACTAATTTTCAATTTTATAATAGTATAGATAGATGGATTAGTAGGTATTAGGGAACACGATGTTGCCTATGTAATGGATTTAGTTTACATTCAAGGTACCCTTTAGAAATCTGAACAAAATGGGGTAGTGACTAATCGCAAGGCAACAAGTAATTGTAATTAATGTAGGTGAAATTGGTAATCCTCTATTATTGTATTTCAACTATATATCTAATATTTCAACTTGTCATGGTAGAATCAGGTATATTTAAAACAGTTTGTTTAGAGCATCGAGGTTTTAATAACTCTATGGCTTAGAGAGACTATTTATATTTATATATATTATATATATATATATTATATATTTTCGTCTAAAGGCTTTATCGTATGCGGTAGCCTAGTGGTATGGGTAATGGACTGCTGAGACGAGGTCTCGGGTTCGATCCCAGGTTTTACCATGGCACACACCAATGACTTTTCGATGCTTTTCGAAGTTATGTGTGTATTTATCGCAGGTTTATAAGTGCCCGGTTAATGGCAATAGGCTCGCCACCTATTACATTGGGACCTAAACATAAACTGGCGAAATGTGGGTGCTAGCACCTCTGCCTACCCCTTCGGGGATATAGGCGTGAGTTTATGTTATGTTATGTTTATCGTCGTACATTTCCAAAGGCCTTTTATGGCATTCATTACGAACATTATAATTTGGGTATTCGTTTTGTTAATATGTTTTTTTCTCCTTTTATCCCACGAATTCACTCATTTACTTGAATAATAATTACATAATTATATCCATAAAATCTCTCTGATAAATAAGTACAAAAACGTCTACTTCTAGTTTAATTTAAGAAATATCAACACGATAATTCATGAAAAGGAATCCAAGTTAGTATTTTGAGGTCGCAAGTCTTTGCACATGCTTAACATAATCTACGTGTATTGTCTATAAATTTCAAAATAAAGAATATGCTCACCTAATACTCAGCTAAGATTTACCTGAGCTAAGCTTGAGCAAAGTCAAAGTATGCGGTAGCACACGTAGTAAATACACAAGGAAGATGATATCGAATTAAAGGTGAACCTTAATTGATGATGAACTTATGAATAGTCTTGAATAAATCTATCTTCTATAAATAACATAAATATACGTACATAGGGCATACTGACTGACTGAAGTTTTGCGCATCACACAATTAAAACAAGTTATAACCGAAATATTATTTCAATTGTTTTACAAAGTTTTACACCATATAACTACATTGGTTAAAATATGCTATTTGTTGGAGGTGTCGGAAAACAATAAGCTGTCTGGGAGTTTTCGAACGAAAACGGTGCCTAAACCCTTTGAGATGACAAAATGATGTATGGTGGAATTGTGTATGTTGTATAGGATGCGGTGGTGGAATAGGGTCCCATGGGGAGCATTTTCCAGTTCGGTAGGAAAATTTCATATAGATCTACCGTGTAATAAAACTCAGATACCTTTTTTCGTGCGGAAATTCCCTGGATACCCCCCCCCCCCGCCGGCCAAGCGGTTATGTTGGGCTTGAACCGACTAAAACCGCACGCCGTCCCGGGTTTTCAGACGCCGGGATGTAAGGTTGCCCATAAAGCATTACCCTCGCACCCCGACTGACCTTGGGCCGGTTTCGAGATGGCCCCCTCGGGTTTGGGAACCACGGTTTCCCCGTCTTGCCCGGTAGGGGGGGGGGGGAACAATATGTTTCGAATCCGAGAAAATAGTAAAAAGTATTTTAAGGGTTTTTCAATCAAACGATACAGCCGCGGTAGCCTAGTGGTATGGGTAAAGGACTGCTGAGACGAGGTCTCGGGTTCGATCCCAGGTATTACCATGGCACACACCAATGACTTTTCGATGCTTTTCGAAGTGATGTGTGTATTTATCGCATGTTTATAAGTGCCCGGTTAATGGCCATAGGCTCGCCACCTATTACATTGGGACCTAAAACATAAACTGGCGAAACGTGGGTGCTACCACCTCTGCCTACCCCTTCTGGGATATAGGCGTGAGTTTATGTTATGTTATGATACAGCCGTTTATGTATCAAATTTAGCGAAATGTAAGGGCATCAATACGTACAGGGCACTTCCCCTTGAGCTAGAATCATGAAAGTTCGCAAAAAGCAAGGTTTTATAGTACAAGCAAAGGAAGGACTTTTTCCTTTCCTTGTGCTGTAAGGAAACCGTAACTATGTAGTTACCCATATCCCCAAAACAATTTCTGTATGTCTGTCTGTCACATTGTAAAGAACCCTCAGTGGACGAGTCCGACACATACTGATATGATTTTAATTTATTAACAAATGATTCTTACAATTAACTAAGAAAAACGAGCGCAGAACCTCATCCGGCCCGTTAATAAAGTGAAAGAAAGAAGCTTCGTTCTACGTTGATGAGTTAGTCACCTGAAAAAGGCTACATTCTTCATAATCCCAACTCGTATGAAATAACTTAATACACATTTCGATAAAGACAGCACAAGTAAACATACCTTGATGTATTCTAAACTTATCGCGGACGAAGTCGCGGTCAACAGCTAGTATTTACAGACATACGAAAAGTGCGAGAAGCTTATGACTGGGTCTGCAAGGCGAATCGCTGCTTGCAATGTTGAGCTGAGTGAGACATCGTGAATCAGATTTTGAAAATTTTGAACAGTGATCATTCCTCCGTGGCAAGTCCGATTTTGAAAATTCTTTTTGAAAGTCACAACTCTGGACATGCTTTCTGAGCGTGTAAAGTTTGGTCACAGTGTCTCGAGCAGTTATTATGTAATTCCATCTGTAATTTTTTTAACGGTGATCATTCCTCTGTGGTAGCATTAATTTTTTCAAAATATATTGTTTTTTTTTGTTTTTTTTGTTTTTTTTGTTTGTTTTTTTTTAATAGAATATTAGTAACCGAAATTACTAATATTCCCCCTAACCCCTCCAGCTAAGCTAAATGCTTGTGTTAGGAGTGGGTTCACGTCAGTAGTGTAATGGCCAGGATTCGAACCCGGGACCTCTCGATCGTAGGGTTGACTCCTTAACCACTAAGCTACCGACGCTTTATATCCATAAACCTTCCTCTGATTGACCTCTTTAATCATGCCAAATTTGGTTCTGATTGGATTATTATTTTAGGAGGAGACCTGTGACAAAGAAAATCCTGAAGTCTGGTATGAGGAGCTTTAGCTCGACTTCGTCTCACTCAGCTCAAAAATATAGAGTCGAGTCGCAAGCGGTAATGCTGCCTTAGTAGCGCTATGAGACAATTATTTTTTTCTCAGTAATGACTGGATACAGCTAATAAGTCTAAAGATAATACCTAAGTTTTTCTTAGAAATTTCTCAATAAAGCAATTTCTAAGAAAAAACTTTTTACACCAGATATAATTATAGAATAGCGTGATAATTATAATATACCTATAGTGATGCTTATGATCATAGCCTTAGAGAATGTTCATGCGAAATTTAAACTAAATCATTTCAATGGTCTTTATCTACACCCATGCTTTAAATCCTCTATAAAAGATTCTGAAACAGTTAGCTTATTGCCAACATTAATACATCCAATGTCCTAATAACCATAATATCATCCGAACGGGTGTTATAATGTTGTATGAAATTTCATAATAACACTCCTTTCGCTTTTTCAATCTCTTCCGCGCAAAGGGTTACTCATCAGACAGCCAAATTCTTACCGCTCGATGTTGGCTCGATGCGTGGAATCTGTATGAGTTTCAAAAAAAGAACTGTCATTCACGCGCGTTGCATTGTGCACTACCACAGCGCTATTTTTCTTCGCTATTATTTTTGCAAATTGTTTTGTTTACTTACGAAAATGAGTGATTCAAGTTTTGATAACACACCTCCAGACATTTCGAATGCAGCACATTTCTAACGAAGGACATTTCTAACAAATTACTACCGGAAAAATCTAGAAAACAGTATGAAAAGGCGTACCAAGATTTCATGAATTGGAAAATATCAAAGGGCAGTACATCATTCTCTGAAGACGTATTATTAGTTTATCATGGGTGTAGATAAAGTCTTGTATGCAACTGTATAATTAGGTATTAAAACACTCATGTGATACTATTATCACACTCAGCTTCGCTTCGTGTGATAAACCCACATTCATGTTTTAATACCCCTCATTATACCACAGTTGCATAAATAACTATTATGTGATATGTTAAATAATTTTCCAAATCGATAGCTATCGCTCCAAGATAATATTAGCACATTTAAAAAAAAAAATTCAATGTATAGTTTTCCACGTTACAATTATATGTATAGACTAGCTGATGCCCGCGGCTCCGCCCGCGCGGAGGTCGGTTATCGTTTTTTGGTCATATCTCCAGTTCTACTTAATCAATCTAAAATAAACGTAGCCTAAGTTACTCCTTATTACATCAGCTACCTGCCAATAAAAGTCCCGTCAAAATCGGTCCAACCATTTCAGAGATTAGCCGGAACAAACAGAGAGACAGACAGACAAAAATTGTAAAAAATGTTATTTTGGTATATATATTCATATACATGTAGTAAAAAACGGGTATTTTAATATTACAAACAGACACTCCAATTTTATTTATATGTATAGATGTATAGACTAGCTTCGTCCACACTCGCTGCCCGCGACTTCTGCCGCAGACGTACATTTTATTTTTTTCGTGTGAAACCTTAATTCTTTTTAAGTGGCATTGTAATATCAGTTATCTAATAGTGAAAAATTGCGAACAAACATACAACCAGAAAAGAATCCCGAAAAAATATTTTTGTGTTCTGATTCCTTCATAACCCAAGTATTTTATTTTTATATTTCAGACACAATTAATTTACAATTTTATAAGATATAATAAGTATATGATATTCAGAAACATCTGGTATCGAAGTGTATTTCATTGGGAGAGGCAAGTCACAAACAAATCGTTGAAATCACACAACCCAAGTTTTTTTTTAATGTCTCCAATGTACAGTCAATTTACAATTTTAATATTGTATAGATAGAAATATAGATACCGGCGGCGCGCATCCGTACTTCCTGTCTACCTTCTCTTTGTATATGAGGGTATGGGGGTTTATAAAATAGCAGTGCAGCCTAGGGCTCGCTGTATGTTGAGCTGCGACAATGTGGATGGATAGTTATGTTTTTTATACTATGACATCCCACCTGATGGGAAGCGGTTACCGTGGCCTACGGACGTATGTAACACCAGGGGCGTCACTCTTGTGCTGCCGACCCCGTAAAAACCTTCTAATACCCTTCTTGAAGAACCCCATGTTGTAGTCACTTTAGTAGTGGTTACAATAAAATATGTCAGACGACCTGAGATAGACTAGATGCTGAAAGTAAACAATGGGTTGGAGTGGCGCTGGCTGAAATTGATTGATTTAAATAAGTTTTTGATCACATTTTTTCGTGATGTAGGTAGCTACAAATTACGGTTTTCGGACAACTCCCTTTATTTGTGTAATAAGACCATACTTTCTTGATAGTTCAACGGTCACTAACTATGTTTTCAGTGCCACGTAAAGCTAGGCGAGCCTACTACTCACTGGCAATCTACCGGATAGGTACTATTTCAAACTGGGGTGCGACTGGTTGGATCACCTCCAAGTTTGGTGCACCCTGGGCAACGTGGGCGATGGCGCATCATTGATTGCTCCTCTGGAGTAGCTGGCGTCAACGTCAACGGCCAAGAGTCTGACCAACCGGCCCTTTTCAGGGTCAGCTGACCCCATTGCACGAGGGGGTCGGGGTATGGTGGGCCTGCAAGGCCCGCGGGGGCGGGGTCGCTCCAGGTACCCCTCTGCTGTTATCAGAGGGGACACTGCGAATGGTCCAGGGTCAGTCGGAGTGCGAGGGATATGCTCTATGGTAACCGCCGGGGTGTAAACCCCGGCGTCTGTAGACCCGAGGCGGCGTGCGGTTTTAATCGGTTCATGCCCGACATAACCGCCCCCGCTGGCCGACGGAGGGTATCCGAAGGGATTTCCGCACAAAAAAAAAAAGGTACTATTTCAAACTAAAACTAGTCGCGGGAAAGTGTACCAGGGTTCGTGTTCAATTTCAATTCATGTCACCGCAGAAGGAGACCTCCAGTCACTTAAGGTATACGAATAATATTTGGCAGCGGCTTGGGCACTGTTCATAACACGTTTCATCACTTATATTTTATCTATATACCAACCTACAGAAACGGGGTGTACATGGCCCTACCCAGACCTTCAGAGCCAAGTAAACCTCATCTGCTAGTTGGTGCACCAGCTTAACAAAGGTCGAGGCTCTGGTGCAAGCTTCAAAAGCTTAGAGACTTCAAATGGCAAAGCTTTTAGAGTGGTAGAGTCAAGCAACAGTCATTTTAGCCAATGCATGAATGGGCCGACTCGACCGGAGAAGCACCACCCTCTCACAGAATATCGACGCCAAGTAACAATATTTGAACTGTTGCGTTCCGTTTGGTGAGTGATAGTGCCGGAGCCCAAACTCCTTTCCCATCCCCTCCCAAACTCCTTTCCCATCCATTCCTTTACAGGGTCGGCAGTGAGAGTGTGACGCCACTGGTGTTGCACAAGGCCATAGGCCGCGTTAACCGCTTCCCATCAGGTGGGCCGTGTGCTTGTCTGCCACCTTAGGGGTATAAAAAAAAACCTCTCGGGGTTGAGAAGTCAGACGGCAGTCCCTCTAGTCATCAAAGCAATCAAAAATAATTAGCGGAACGGACTAAAGTATACACTTTGGACGTCACCGGGAAATCGTACGGAGGATTTTTTTTTTTTTTTTTTACGTGCGGAAATCCCTTCGGATACCCCCCCCGCTGGCCAGCGGGGGTGGTTATGTCGTACGGAGGATGATGTTGTTGTCCAACCTACATAAACGAAAGTTCCGTGTTGATTTCAAAACACATAAACGAACGCTCTGGATGTAATCATAAAGCAATAAGATATACGTAACATCTGCAAATAACAACGTAATATTTCCAGTCCCAATATTTATATAATATTACTTAGCGGCCCACGTCCCGGTTTCGACAGGAAAGCAATTCGTAAAAAAATCCTATGAGTCGATTGTACCGCACCTACAGGGTGTCTAATTGTAAATGTCAACTATGTTATAAGAAGCTTTAATATTGATTTGATGACACTTAGTTCACTTTCCATTATAACGAACTTCCTTTCAACCAGTCACTGGTTCCTTATTTGCCTCCCCTAGAGGAACAATTTTGAAAAAAACCGGTAGTCGTGAATGTATTTCTAACCAAAAGTAGGTGTATTAAATTTTTGTATCTTATTTCGAAATTGACGGACCCTCCACAGGGTGAAATTTATTAATATCCACTTTGACATAAAGTTTGTCGAACTAAATCTGTCTAACATTAGCAGTACCAAGTTCAAAAAACAATAAACCGATTACGTGTCCTTTCTATCGCCAGTAAATTTGTATAGAAAATAAGCCAACTTACTAAGCATCCTGCGATGACTTACAGCAACTCAACTCACAAAAATGTTCGCGCTTACTAAAACTTTGTACCTTTACAGTGTTAGAACGGACCCACTATTACGTTCAACATATCAAACTCGAATGTCGTTGCAGAATTGCAGTTTCCTTGCGCATGCGTGTTTTAGTCTCATCCCAGCGGTGGAGCCCCCCAAATGTGCTATGTGTGTGTGTGTGTTTTTACTATATTTATATACTATGCTATTTAATATGCTATTATATACATATTATATACTATCTAATAATATATTTACGCGTTTAATTTGTTGGTCTATACAATAATACACACCTGGGAGTATGCTAATCAATCTGTGCCATCTGTCCCGTCTAGAATGCACCGGGGTAGATGATACTTGATATGTGGCCATCCGCCCCGTCTAAGATTGCATCGGGGTAGATATTACTTGTATGTTGTAACTGTCCCGCTAACGGGGCGAGACGAACGGGGTGAATGTTACGTACCCGAATATTTGATATTTTCCGCAAGTGCCATCTGCCCTTCACAACCCACGATATCGAACTAGATAGGTAGGTAATTATAATAAATATGTTGAGGTGACATTCTCTGTAATATTAAAACATCTTTACGAAATGAGTAGGTAGCTTTGTAGTTTTATTATAGGTTCTATTTACGGCCTCTTATATGATGAAATAAGCCGCTTGATGTACGATAGACATAACTTTGGTAATTAGTTAAGACGTGACTAGAGGTAGGTATATAATACTCCGGGAGTGGCAGGTAAAGCCGCCTGTCACCCCAGCAGAAGCAGGCCGGGACGGTGGGGCGACTAGCGCCCCTCCCCCAAACCGGGGCAAGACGGGGACACCGGGGTTCCCAAACCCGAGGGGGCCATCTCGAAACCGGAGATGGCCCAGGGTCAGTTGGAGTGCGAGGGATATGCCCTATGGGTAACCTTACACCCCGGCGTCTTTAGACCCGAGACGGCGTGCGGTTTGGTCGGTTCAAGCCCGACATAACCACCCTCGCTGACCGGCGGTGGGGGGGGGGGGTATCCGAAGGGATTTCCGCACAAAAAAAAGGTATATATAATACTCCGATCCGTATAAACGGTTCTTCTCGTGCTTTGGATTGGCAAAGTAAAAGTCAAGTACTTTACACATACATACGTAAACTCATATATTTCGCCTCTTTGGTAAGCAGAGACAACTGCCCACCGCCTGATTCTGTCCTTATAAGTATATTTCACCTCTCAACTCTCATTACACCTTTCATGCAAACCCGCCGGTTTCGAGTGCTTCCAACCTGCCATTTTTAGACATTTTATTTAGACAAAGATCATATCTCTCCACTTACTGCATAATATCTTGACATATTTCTTTATAAAATTTAATCTGCAACTAGGTATCAACAATTAGTTTAGTATCCTATGATACTCTACACAGCGCTCTCTAGACTCAAAGTAAGCATTGGTTAACTAGCTTGTGCTATGGGTTAACATACTCATTATTTTTTTTTTTGTTCATAGAAACGCCCAGGCCAATGCAAATAGACATATTCATGCATACAAATATTCGTAAACCGTAAATATCGTAGCAGTCGAATGCGCTACTGCAACGCCACAGCCTACCAGTATTCAGAACTCCAGTACTTCTGATCTGCGGGAGCAATAATTGACATAAAAAACTTTCAACCATTCCACAATACAGAGTTGCAAACGATCTTGATTCGGGTATGGTTTCCGGTGTAGTATTCAAGATTTTATAATATAAATGCTACCTCTACTCAGATCTCTAGTATGGATAGTTTTCTATCTCATGAATATAATTAGTAAGAGATATCGATGGAGCGGGGCTCCTATTTCTTCGTGCGAGACCTTCGCCAAACCCTTCTAACCTGTCAGACAAAATGTGACCACCGGACCTGACCTGACCACCTGACCTTACCTGACCGCCTGACTTTTTCGAACGCTGATAATTCCTCAATGGCTAGTCCGATTTTCGTTTTTCTCTTTTTGTCTCGTGTATATGAACAAATTACTTCAATTTAATACCAATCGCATGAATGTTGCCTTGTTTGTTCATTGAGAAATCCAATTTAATTATTTTTTTCCAGTGATTATTCCTCCCTGGTACTTTTGATTTTTGATTTTCCTAGCCCATAACCTCCACACTCATATGTTGTGTATATATGCCAAATTTGATCTAAATCGGTTGAGTGGTTTAAGAGGAGTTAGCGAACAACCGAAATACATGAGTCTTCTAAGAGACAGCTCCGCTCTTTTAGAGCTTTGCTCAGTAATTTAAACCTTTTTTCTTCTCTCAATCATCTCAGTTTTCGCTTCATAACATTGAAGTCCTTGCCGTGCACAGATATAATAATAATATTTCTATGTTGAATGTGTTAAATGTACAATGCCTGTGATGAAAAGTTGAGACTCGAACTTTTGCGAATACAATGCTAGTATTACCTAGTACAGTACAGTATTACCTGTTTTCTGTAATGTATGAGTTGCGTTAATAATTATACTTATGTTACTCATTGCACAAATATTAGAACTAAGTCATGTATCGGCATATAATGCATGATACCATTAAAGGTCCTATAATGTCATGTATAGTCAATGCAATAATAGAATCCGAATGATTGACATTGGTACTAATAGACGTATATGGTGGTACTAAATATTGGTAACAGTACCTTTTTTTTCGGGCGAAAATCCCCTCGGATACCCCCCGCCGGCCAGCGGGGGCGGTTATGTCGGGCTTGAACCGACTAAAACTGCACGCCGTCTTGGGTCTACAGACGCTGGGGGTGTAAGGTTGCCCATAGAGCATATCGTTTCGAGATGGCCCCCTCGGGTTTGGAAACCACGGTGTTTCAGTCTTGACCCGGTTTGGGGGAGGGGCGCTAGCCGCCCCACCGTCCCGGCCTGCTTCTGCTGGGGTGACAGGCGGCCTCACCAACCTCCCCCAGGCCTGCGCTCATGGAGGACGGAGGTCGTTAAGCGACCTCCGGCGAGCATGTTGCGGGCTCGGCGGGCCGGGAGAGTTCTAAACCTCTCCCGGGCGCGCTCCGCCATCTCCTTCTCGAGCATTACATGCTCGCAGAAGGAGGTGGCGGCGGCCCACGCGCTCGCACTCCCTATCATGCTGCCGAGCGAGAGGACTCCCACCCCGATGGCTGCCACGAGAATACGCCTCGGCGCCTCCCACGCCGGGCAGTCCGCCAGCGTTTGCAGCCCCGAGTCCTCGCTCGCGTCGCAATGATGGCACTCAGGCGTTGAGTCCTTCCTGATCCGATGCAGGTGGTCCCGAAGCTCCCCTTCGTCACCGAAGATCACCTGCGTCATTCGGTACGAGAGGGTTCCGTGTCGCCTCTCTAGCCAATCCACCATGATGGGAATTACCGCCGCCTTTGCGGCGTGCCCTGCTCTTGGTCGCCCAAGTCGTCCTTCCACTCCACCACGATGGCCTGGCGTAGCTGGGACTGCACGGCCTCGATTTCTCGAGGCTCGGGGTTCCGTCCCTGCTCCCGCGCCTCCTTTCGCCACTGGTACAGATGCGAAAGGGCTCTCGCCTCCAGGTCTCATGGCGGAGTTCCGGCAAGAAGACTCGCGGCCTCAAATGAGATCGTGCGGTACCCGCGGATGACCCTGTTGGCCATCACCCGCTGCGGAGCACTCCGCACACTAGTTTCTGGCCTTCAGGGCCTCCGCCCATATTGGGCACCCATAGAGGGCCATGGACCGCACGATCCCCGCGTAGTACCTACCAGCGACATTTTTTAAACTGACCGGAACCTTCAACACTACCAAATACAAATACTACCTGCCTTTTAATATCTATATAATGTTATCATTGCTGATGAAGCTTTTGCTTCGGGGCTTAACCTCATGAAGCCGTACATACAAATTTGCAATGCCCAACAAATTATCATCATCATCCGAGCTCCAATCGCGGTTGCATCCAAAGCTTGCAGTTTGTAGCCCAGGATACGCTCTTCTACTTCTATGATGATATCTATATTACAATATTATAATTATTGTAAGCTTTATTCCTTATAACTAAAGTGCTAGTAGATGATCTTCTATGTAAATAACAGTTGCATTATTTGTGTTGATACCACAACACCAACTTCAGTTAAGCTTCGTTGTTATTCTGTGTTTTTGATACGAAACACGCTAAACGAAGTGGCAACTGTAGTAGGCCAAAAACACCTAAAGCCGTCAAATACGAGACTACGAGAGGTACTGGCGAACGCACTTACAACTCGCTCGGGGCGGCCGAGATGGTACATTTCTATAATGTCTGAACCCCAAATATACACTAAGCCTTTTAGCACTATCTTGTTCGAAACATATAAAAAAACCTTAAGAAAGATTTCCCTATCTCAGTTTTGCCTTAAATCACTAAGGATATTAGAGGTATATCAAAATTACGTAGGTCAACAGCTGCATATTTGAATACCGCCAAATCTCTTAAAAAAGAACAGCAACTTTTCTAAGCCGATAAGCGGCAAATATGTAGTATTTGAATGCTTAATTGATCCGCAAATCATTTTGACTATATGAGATACGCTGGCAGCAGCAAATCAAATTGGCTCTTATGGTTTGTTTGATACGGCCGACAGTTTCCACCATAGGGTGGAGTTGTCAATGAAACGCATGAAAAACTAAATTTATGATTTTTCAGATTTTTCTCAGGCAGTTAGTACTGCAGGAAAAAACGTAAAACCTAAATTTTTATGACTGGGAAGATTACAGGACACAGTTGAAACTGTCTCGAATTAAACCGCGTCCATATATTAATTAAATGGTCGAAGTAGAAGTCAATAGAGGCAGTTTTTTTTTTTACGTGCGGAAATCCCTTCGGATACCCCGCCGCCGGCCAGCGGGGGTGGTTATGTCGTGTATCGACTTAAACCGCACGGTGTCCTCCCCAAGTGTCCGTTGCCGGGCACCCCGGGTTAGCCCTCGAAATGATAACCCCAGGGTTACCGGCGGACTTTGGCCGCCACCGCTTTTGATTTAACATACAAAACTGGATTCAATAAAGACCCTATCACTGCGAGCATAATCGGAAATAAAATTTTGAAAACTCAAGTTTTGCCACCACCGAAGAAGGATATTGCAACGAATTTCTAAAATCAAAAAAGAAAATATTTTGAAATCATTTCAAAATATTATACCTCAAAACAGAATGTCCTTTTGGAGAGAACTGCTTACTTTTGACTAGATTAATTCATAGAATCCGTTTGTTCTGCAGAATTTTTTTTAAGGCATTATAAATTTGAATAATAAAAGACTTTATAAATGTACTTTGATTCTTTTTTTCCTTTAAATTAATACATATTTTATTCGATAGAAAATTCATACTTTTTTGTATACATACATGTAGGAGAAGAGCTAACGAAAAAGCGGTAACTCAAACTTTAATTTTATAATTACTAAGCGGTATAGCCGTATCTCATGAAAAAGGTAAATCCAGATACATTTTTGATATTTTAACTATTGTGGTAACAAATATATGCAATATAATTTATAAATTCTATTTAATAAGCAAAAAAGTCAATATGTAAAGTAAAAAAAAATATTTTTACAAAAATCCAATTATCTCGAAACTCCCTTTCATTAAGGTACCTACCGCTTTTGCGCTTTATTGGGAAGTATAGCTGAAGTATTAAAACTGTTATTATAGTGGATACATGTATGATTGTTTTATGTCTGTGGCAGAGAAAGGGTCAGTCGCCACCAGTGTAAAAAGACAGCGACCAATTATTCATTGCATTTCTTTCATTCGCACGCGATCTATACCTATCTAAAGACCACGTTTCTTGAGTGAGAAAATACTCGTAGTCGTTAGTTGGTCATTTTCAAGATGGCGACGTGACAATAGCCTACAATTTCCGTTCTCCATCTCTATGAATGCACACAATTCGCCTTACTTAGCCCCTTTCCCGCTAGCAATATGCACATGCGGTACCTGAAAACCCGATTCACGAAAGTTCCCTAATTAGTTATCACGACTTTGTATGTCAAAGTAGGACATTGGGGTCAGCGTTAAATTATTGATGTTTCATAAATAGATTTTAATTTTCCTATAGATTTAGATTCGGTGAACGTCTAGAATGGGACTTGAACCCGCGACCAGTCGCTTACAGGGGCAATACTCTGACTAACTGAGCCACCTAGACACGTTCCAGTTATTCGAAATTCTCCGATTTATTATATACGTCTACGGTAATTCTTGTGAACTACGGAAACATAGAATGACATTGTGGAGGAAAGGGGTGTGATGTTCCTTCAACACAAAGGAAGGATCCTCCGACCGGGTAAGGTGACCACGACTGGCGGGTCGCGGCCCAACAGTTGCCGTTGGGATGTTGTATAAATGTTATACCAGCGCGCGAACTTCAATTTCGCAATTCGATCGGTAGTGATGTAGTAGTATCGAAGTAGTTCAACTTGTTGTCTCTAGATGGCGCTGGGTATATGTGGTATCGCCACCACTTTACAATCATTTTTAAACATTGTTTCTTGATTACTCCACCACATTAATTCAATAAAAATTTTAAGCAATTCGTATGCTTACTTTTCCTATAGATTTAGATCGGAAAAAGAGAAATACATTTTAATGTTCCAAATTTCTTATTTTATAGAAATATTTTTTATTCTAATTATTTATTTTACAAATTCCTTATCATGATCTCATCGCTTTCTACTCCTGGCGACTTATCTTGAGTTTTACTATTTTACAATGGCTGCGATCCTTTCCGATTGAGATTAGTTACTGCTTTTCATTTATCCAATATATTATAAAAGTTGTGCACACACTTCAATTTTTATCTTTCACTGCCTGCCTTTCATTGCATTTAGGTTTAGTTTTGAAGTTGGTTTAATTTAATTCCCTATTTAAAAATAAAATAACATGCGCATTACATATGTTTACGGAGTCACAAAACTTTCTGAGGTCCGACTTAGGTATTGCTGAGTGTCACCACACTCACAAGGCGTTTTTTTTGCGTTTTTTTTTTTTGCGATTTTTTGCGATTTTTCCTTTATCTTGCAATGGTTCGCCCCAGCACGAATCTATTACCGAAAACAGCAACTCGATAGCTCATCTCCTTCATACCCAAAACCGTGACAGAAAATTGGCAACGACGTCGACGATAACTCGATAGCAATAGGGCTTTTCTAAAGAAAATCCCTAAAAATATAACCGGCTGATTAGGTGCACTTGTACTATGCCAATACTACGCCCACGGCTACGTTCACGCTCAGTTTGTACGTACAAATAGATCAAGCTAATTTGTACAGGATGTGTTCTCTAGTAACAAAGAGTTTTTCCAGTGTAGCATGTAGGCGTCTACATTCTGGAGGCTTTCAATTTGTTGTATACTGTTTCTAAGTAAAGACATGTCAACACGAAAAGGAACCGTTACAAAACTGTTTTTTCATACCTTTAGGTTCTCGTGGCTAAGTGATGACCGAGTTGGTTGCATTGCATAGTTAAGCAACACTAACCGAGGCCGTCTTAGGATGGGTGACCATTCTCTTGTCACATTGAGCCATCGGTCCCGATGCCATACAAACATCTCTGTGACGTAGGGGTAGTGCATTCGACTGCTAAGAAAGGGGGCGCGGGTTCGATTCCCGCTCATTGCAAATATTTGTTTGGATGAATATGTTCATTGGCATTGGTCTGGAGGTTTCTATGTATAATATGTATGTATTTACAAAAAAAATATGTATATAAGTATGTTTATCCGCATTCTGGAACCCATAACACAAGTTAGTTAAACTATGCCCCCTACTCCAGTATGTTCAACAATCTGTTCAACCGGTTGAACAAATTGGACTAAGAATATTATTTAGGCTATTATATTGGACTAAGGCTATTGCGGCGTGCCCTAAGTTGTAGATACCTAAACTTATCACAGATAAAAAACAATTTGCAAAATCGTTCTAGGTTATGTAAAAACTTTTATGGCCACTTTACAAAGGTACTTTTACATTTTTTACATTTGCTGGTATTTTGCGTAAAATTATGTATCGATTTGATTGAAACTTTCAGATTAATTTTAAGAATACAAAAGCTACAACATGTGTAAGTTTTCAGCAGACGGTTTATCGGTGCTTCGCCGTGGTCGTTTGTCTGCGGTCATCACTAACACGAAACATGACTTTATTTTATATATAACGAGTATATAGATTACGATGGCTTGAGTTAAAAGAAAAACATAAACCAAAGCGAAGCGAAGCGTATTAGTTGACCCGACAGACGTTGTTCTATCTTTTTAAACGGTATAAGATAACATTAGAAAAGTTAATATGGTCGCTAAGTTTTATTCAATTTTCTGATGTACCACGCCTCTTTCTTATTTTTTTCTTTCACTACCACCTTCTCATAACAATAGCAAACACAAAAAAAATGAGCGAAATCGGTTCAGCCGTTCACCCGTGATACCGTGTTATAGGGAAATACGGCTTCATTTTTATATACACACATCAAAAAAGTTTAAGCAACATGTTTAATGTTACATAATTCTGCAAATTATATTGGACAATTATTCTACTTTTTTTTACCATAGGTGGGCAGGTATGTAACCTCCAGATTACCTACTGGCTGGTTAGAAAAAAAAAACTCGATTGTGTTTTGTTTTTTTTTTCATAAAATTAAAAGCTGATACATTAGTTCCAATTTAAATGTGTTTTCTTTTGATAATTAAGAAATTTGGTATCGTTTGAATTTTATAGTTTTAATAGAGTTTTTGATAAAATTGAATTGTGAGATATTCTTTACGTTATGGAGCGACGTCATTTGACCGCTGATGAAATGCAAAGAGCTGTGGGATACAAGCGGGAAGAAACCAATCTGAGGTATCTCGCCATTTTGATGTGAACATTAGCATTATCTGCCGTCTGTGGCAGCGTTGCACTACGACAGGAAACCCCGCTGAGCAGCACCCAGCCGTGGAAGGAATACAACTACTCGGCAAGACCGATACATACAACTAACCGCAAGACGTCAACCAATGTTAGCCGCCAGAGAGATTTTCAAGGTTCAAGGCTACAAAACTCTAGTCTCTCTAGTGGTGTTATTGTTAGCCCCCAAACCTTGCGAAATCGACTGCAGTACGGTCTACGAGCGCGACGTCCAATCAGGTGCCCGCCTATACGTTATGGAAATCAAGCTTGTCGAAATGAATGGTGTAGGGAACACATAACGTGGACCCAGGAACAATGGGACAACAGTTTATTTTGCGATGAGTCTCGATTCGGGTTTAGGCCTGATACAAGAAGGGTACGAGTGTACCGTCGTCCCGGCAATACTGAAAGGCTGAGGTGCGTTCAGGAAGTTCATCCATACAACGGATCAACAGTTATGGTATGGGCGGGTATTATGAAGAACAGACGAACTGAGTTAGTTTTTGTAAATGGAAACATGAACGCTCAAAATTACGTTGAGGATGTTCTTAGGCTCTATGTTCATCCATTTGCAGAAACCCTTGGCTCCGATTTTAAGTTAATGCATGATAATGCACGTTTTCTTACAGCGATGCGGACTACCGAGTACTTGGCAACAGAAAACATCAGGGTGTTACCCTGGCCCGCATAATTGCCAGACCTCAACCCCATCAATCATCTATGGGATATGTTCCAGAGATGTGTATTAGATGGACGGCGTGACAACAACCCAACAGTTGCAGAATTTGCTAAAATTTCATTGGGAGCGATTGCCGCAGGATACCATTAACAAACTCATCGACAGCATGAATAATCGGTGCCAGCAAGTTTTGAACAACAAAGGAGGACACACTTTGTATTAAATTAAAGAATTCTTTAAGAATAAATAAATTTTGGTTAACGATTTAATTTGGTTTTAAAAAGTTTATTTTCTTAGGTGTCTTGTTTTCTTTAGTGTGTGATAGAGTAGATAGGTATACTTTTAATAAAAAAAAACAAAACAAAATCGAGTTTCTTTTCTAATCAAACAGGTTACATACCTGCCCACCTATGGTAAAAAAAAAGTAGAACAATTGACCAATATACCTAATTTGCAGAATATGCAAAATTAAGCATGTTGCTTAGAATTTTTTGATGTGTGTATATAGAAGATTATAATTACATCTTAGTTGACTTATAATAACAATTAAATAGCTATTGGAGCCTACCTACTAACGATAAAATACAATGAGCTGACTAATAAGACCAAAAAGCGATAGCAATAGTTAGAGCTCAGGCACCAGAGCGAATAGATATGTTATAATAATCTTGATGGACCTAAAGGCCAAGCTAGAAAGAAAGGTGTATTTCGAAAGACTTACGAATGAAGACAATGTGTGGTGTGGGATGTAGGTTTAGTGAAGAAGATTAATAGAGATGAAGTAAGAAAGGCTGTACGAAGCACGGAAAAAGAGAAACCAGTAGGGCCGACGGCATCCCAGTGGAAATAATGAAGATATTGGCAGAAGATGATTTGTGGCTGACTTTATAATTCAATACGTTGTTGTATGATGATGAATGATGCAATAGTTCACTAGTGCCCATCTTTAAAAATAAGGGTGATGTACAAGACTGCGGCAGCTATCGAGGAATAAAGCTCATTATTATTACAACTATTAACGGGATATTTTCCATGTTTATTAGTTTGTTTGCAGTTACAGTGTAAACATGGAGTTTGAAACTTTGTTTGACAGCTTTGAAACAACAGCAAAAAATTTGACACTCTGATGAAACTACAAAAACCAGCTGTACCAGCCTACCATAATAACACAGGTAATAAACGCACAGTAGTCGATCTCTCGAACATAGTGTTAACCGAGCCAGCATTGAATATCCTGGAGAGAGGTTGTATTTCGTTCCAACACCAAGCCACATGATAAAGTGATCGGAACTGTGGAGGAAGTTGTGAGGCAAGATGTCGCTATCACATTACGTCAGTCGAAGCCTCCGCAGCCAAACATATCGGTCACCGAAATTGCCGTATTAAAGGCCGACAAAGGAAATGGGACGGTAATCATGAATATCAATGAATACGACAGAAAATCCATGATTTATTAAGTGACGTGAATAGCTATAAAAAGGTGACTTACAACCCGACGACTAGGATGAACCGTAGCACCCTGGTATGGTATGGTATGGTATCACGGGCTGGTATCCGCAACTCCACGCGTGAGGGTGGGCATTTCATTCGATCCGCCCCAACTCATTGAAGAACACCAGCAATCTATTCACGCTGCTGGCGATCTCCCGGAGCGTACCTGTGTTTCCGAAGTTCTTAACCCTATATGTGACGTTTGCAGGGCAGTGTAGGAGCACGTGTGCCGCTGTTTCTTCCTCTCTCATGCAGGCACTGCAGAGAGGGCTGTCGGTGATTCCTAAAATAAAAAGGTGTTTATTGAAGGAGCCATGCCCCGTGATGGCAGCTGTGGCCGTGCGCAGTTGCCGTTTGGTCAGTTGTCGAAGTGTAATATACCGAACTGGTGCAGCACTAAACGAACCACGAACTACTTCGTAAACAAAGGCGAGTACTACCTTCAAATAGACGGCGTGGCAATGGACAGTCCTGTGGCTCTAATGGTAGCCAACCTCTGGATGCAACACTTTTCAACAGATCCATTGCCACTGCACCTTATGATGTCAAAATTTGGAAGAGGTATGTCGATGAAGTTTTTTGTATACTGGAGGGTGACGAGCGTGTCGTGAAGATCCAGATCCAGTTTACCCATGAAAAAGAAAGGGAAAGAAGCCTAGCATTTCTTAACGTAAAGTAAGTAGTTCGATAAGAGTTCGGTAGTTCGGTTCCCTGGGTCACACAGTGTACAGGAAGCTCACTCACACTAAACGATACCTGCACGCCAGCTCGCATCAACATCCGCGTCAACTGATCGCTGTAGCGACATCACTAACTGACCGTGCATATATAGTCTATGCGACGAGGAACATTTAAATGCTGAAATTATACATTCAAGGGGCGTTCTACAGAGAAATGGTTACAAGCATCAAGATCATGCCACCTAGATGCAAGCTAACACCTAAGCGCCTGGACCATATGGCTGAACGACAATCCGCGTACTTACGATACGTGAAAGGAGTGACAGATAAGGACGCTAATATTTTAAAGAAGTTAACAGTATTAATATTTTAAAGAAACTTTCGTCACTCCTTTTAAGAAACTGTCTCAATACCTACACACGTCCTAAGACAGATTTCCCTTAGAACATCCAGGTGGTTATAAATTAGACTGCAGTTGTGAGAACTTCTATATAGGCCAGACCAAACGTAGTGTCTCAAGCCGGGTCAAAGAGCACATCAAGGCGGTAAAAAATTAGAAGCCACAGAAATTAGCTATCGCTTAACATCTTATGGAGGAGGGGACGAATCTCTGGATTGAGTTACACAACCCTCAGATTCTCTCGACAGAACGCCACTATATCCCCAGAATGGTGAAAGAAGCAATTGAGTTTAAAAAGTAAAAGAACTTGAACGGGTATGTACTACGTGTACGTGTGTGTACGTGTACTACGAGGCTTAGGTTTAGGCGAGGATTTAGGCTACGAGAACTTTTCTCAGTCATGTTAATATTCTGTCAATTTTTAGTTTTTGGGAGTAGTATAAAGAAAGCCTGTCGCAAGATATTATATACTAAATTGAGTAGAATTAGAGTTTAAACACGATGATGTTCATTTACTTAAAAGGAAGTAGGTAGGTATATAATAAACTAGATGACGCCCGCATATTTCCGGTTCTACTTGACCAATTGCAATCAAACATACGGTAGATTTTAAGTATGACTAAAACCTTTCTAATTAAAATAACTGCATCAAAATCCGTTCCGTAGTTCTGGCGTTCATCGCAAATAAACAGTCATAAGGACAAGATGATATTGTCAGAAGTTTACGCGAATGTCACACATTGAAATAAAACTTTTGATAAAACAAATTGTTGTCTTGTCTTGTAGTTTGAAGTGTAAGTTATCTCAAAGTACCCGAACTATGCTGAATTATTGGTGTTACTATTTACGCAGAATGATCTCACAGTGTCATGAAGTCTTGTTGTATTTTGATTTTTCTTGGAATTAATTAAGTGAATGACTGGGTCCCAAGCACCTATTAAAATTAGGATGTTTTTTAATTTCAATAGCTTCGCGGAGCATTCTAGGTAGGATTCGATTTTCTTTGGCGAGTATCTGTGGTTTATCAAATCTTAAGTAATGTTTGGTCCCCTGTTGCACGTGTTCACATACAGCAGACTTTTTTGAGCGTTGGTGTTTTATATCAACTACGTGTTCGTTGACGCGAGTGCCAATGCTTCGCTTGGTTTGATCAATTTATGAGACCCCACAGTCACAATCTATTTTATAGACCCTTGCATCATGTAGAGGCAATTGGCTCTTGACAGATGGTAAAACTGGGTGACTGATGCGCGGTTGTTGTCAAAGAGAACTGTTTGACATTTTGAAGCTCAGCGTCCAGGTGTTTCTTGTCACAGATTCCACGGGTTCTCTGAAACAAAGACATTATGTAATTACCCGGGCTGCCCGGCAACGGACACTTGGGGAGGACACCGTGCGGTTTTAGTCGAGACACGACATAACCACCCCCGCTGGCCAGCGGGGGGGTATCCGAAGGGATTTCCGCACGTAAAAAAAAAAAAAAAAAAAAAAAGGTTTTTTTTTTCTTATACACAGTGTGGCTCAAAGTATGTGTAACGATTAAAGATTTTATAGAAGGTTTTAAATGGAGTTTAAATAAAGTTTAAGGTGACTTATGCACTGTGAAAATTAATTAAGTGATGGATGTAATTGAGACTACTACCGGCTAGGGCGAGCAGAGTTAAATAAAAGGTTGATTACAATGTATAGTATGAGATTATAATCGTGAATAGAATGTTACATAAATTTATATCTGGTATTTGAGTAAATGAACCTCAGGGGATGGATTCATAATAAATATTCTGCCGTGGCGTTGTTCGGTCCGTGGTGCAAGATGTTAGTATGCACTTAGCTAGTGGACACGTGGCTGGTGGTGTTGCCGGCGTGCCAGGGTCTCCGCTGGTGTGCCTCGCTACCGCTATGATGGTGCGAAGCCCGGTGCGAAGACCCTGGAAATAGAAAAGGTGCGGGTCAGTTTGTCACTAGGTAACTACGTCCAAGTGACCCGCTAAAATAGCAGGTGAAGAGAATCTCCCAGCGGCAATGCAGCGTAGCTAGAAGCTATAATAAAAAGAATATAAGTAGGCAGCACAAGCTGGTGCCGCGACCTCTGACCGTAGGGGTCATCGGCCTCGTGGCACTAAATAGGTAGGCTGAAATAGCACACAGTATAAAATAAAATATAATAAGCCATGCATTTTAGCAGGCAATAAGCTGCACCGCTGGAAAGTCTTCACCTGTAGAAAGAAGTAGGAAATGTTGATCTCAAAACTTACCCGGAGCCGACAGCAGTTGGCCACGGGGTCAAAGCGACCTTCCTTGGCGAAGGTTCCAAGGAAAGGGACGATATAAGAGCCGTCAGTTGATGACTGGGCTAGTGCTGTCCAATCTCGCTCGCACAACCATAGATATAGAATATGTATTTAGTAATAACTATCGAAACATACTAAAATATCGATTAATTTACGGATATTGTTTTAATTAGATTTATAAAGAATCCACAACGTTACAATACCCCCTCAATTAGTTCAGGGTTTTTGTTACCCAAAAACCCGATACTGGACTGCTCAATACAATGCTTGACTTACGCTTACACATACATACTTTCTTACATACCTCCTCTATCATTTTCATCCATACTTTGCGGTTACCACTTAAATAATGTAGCACACGCTTCCTTTCGAAGAGAGTTTCCAGGATAATAGGCGCTGGAGACTCAGACGTAAATCTAACAAGATGTTAAATATTGAAATGTCACAGACAACAATTCCAATGGAAAGAAAAAGAGCAATAAATACCACTATATATTTTCGACTATAAAAGATAAAGTGTTATGTTTTTAGTATAGGGCTTCTTTTAGATGTATACATTACCGCATCTGCAATAAGGCTTATTTCACGAGTTTGCAAACCGCTCGGAAGAAGACAACAAAGATATGCAATAAGGCTTGTTTTTGGAACTGAGTTTGCACGACCGCTCAGCATAATAATGGTATAAAACCATAAGAATCAATACCCAGATACTGGTTGAATATCCCAGCTCTAAGAAAAGGTATCCGTTGGTTTAAAACGCCAACGGACCCACAAATGGTACAAAACCATAAAAATAAGGTATCCGTTGGTTTAAAACGCCAACGGACCCAAAAACAACATCAGTTGGTTTAAAACGCCAACCGACGCACACAACCTTTACTAGGCAAAGCCTAATAATAAAAGAAAACGAACATGAAGTTCGAAGTTCCATCTCAAAGAGAGGAGAAAAGAAGAAGAAAATATATAGTAGTGGTAGGGTAATTATGATTTAAAACAATAAAGACAATCAATTTGTCAAAAAAATATAATTAACAACTTTTAAAGTTGACCAAGTCAATTTATTATTAAAGTGTTATTATTTAAAGTAAAATAGTTTATTATTTGACCCACATCAGTGAGTATGTATGCAAACATCAGTTGCAATTTGAACAACTAGTGTTCAAAAAAATTTACAAAATTTCAAAAAAATTAAGAACCCATGGTTCAACAAGGTAAGTAGTTTCTCTAATGTTTTGTAGTCGTTTATGTTTATATTTATATTATGTGGCAAAAAGTAAAAAAAAATTCAAGTTCAAAGTGACCATGAAGGCATTTTAGGGTTGATCCAACGGATCATACAAAAAATTGCAACAGGCAAAATAATTACGAAGTTAAAAAACTAATAAGTTGAAATATACATAGTAAATTATTTTGGGGCAAGTCCAAAATAAATATTATTATTTATTCACTAATGAATAAATTTTAATGTTTTGTTCAAAAAAAACAGAAACATAAAAGGGAACAGTCATCCTAAGAAAAGTATTACAATATTATAGAGAATTAACCAATAGGTTAAAAGATTTTAATATTTAATATTCAGTAAAAAAGTCCAAAAGTTGGTATTCATCAAAGAATAATTTTATTTTGTTTTTAAAAAAACAAGACTATTTTTCAAACAATTTGTAGTAATTTTACATTATACTATACTGGCAACCTTTTTGATTGTCAAAACCATATGACGTTTGACAACTAAGTTTCAAACAATTTCAAAACAACTTTTGATAGAAATAAAATGTTCAAATATACGAACCGAAGATGTAATAACAATTGAAAAGTGTTACATTATTTAGTAAGAAGACATAATTGACCTGTAGACCGTGTCTACCAACAGGATACATGAGTTGTTCAAGTTATAAAAAGTTTTCGTTAGATGTTTACAATTGGGTAGGTACATGAAATTAAAATTTTTACTGGTGACCCTTTTAAGGTACAAATATCATTACGACCATTGTAGTATCGAGATAAAGGTAGTGTATTACCACAGTGCAATAACTATAAAATGCAAGTTTTAGTTACAAGTATGAGTAGGTATATACTTGTTTGCCACAATAGTGTATAATATTGTTTAAGTGCAAAGCAAAGTTTGTTGAATATTTACAACAATAGTGATTATTAGAACAAAACAAGTGTTGTTCATAGTTAAGAAGTTAGGTTGCTATTTAATTAATAAATTTATTAGGTTAGGTTAGGTCCTTGTATTGTATTATGTTTGATTAAAAATGTTTTATATGAAATATATTGATTATTTTACCTATATTAAGTTATGAAAAGCTCCATTATTACACAAGTCATTTTAAAAGGACTCGGGGGAAATGGCTAATGCATTACTGACTATGAACGGTCAATTTATGTAAGCGGTAATGATTTTAATGACTTTAAACTATACCAGACAAAACAATCCCATATGCAGAACAAGACGAGGTCTACAATTTAAGTATTTATTATCTTTGTTGTTCTTTTCAAAGATTTTATTAGTTTTATAGAGATCTTTTATTCTTTGTATTTCTTTTCAAAGAATTTTGTTTTCATCATTTTTTTTTTTCAATTACATAAGCTAATTTGGATACAGAAATCCGACAATAAGCAACACTGACTACAAAACAGTTGAGTAAGTATTAAATTTAAAAGGTAACCCAAAGTTAAGTAAAAATAAAAGCTATGGTGCTATGAGCGAGATTGACAAATAAATTAAGTAAGTAATTTACTTCAATATAAGGAACTCAAATCAAGGAAAATCAAATAGTATATATGTAACCTGTCAGTGAGTAATAACTATTTGTGTATAATACAACAAAATAGTATTAATATATCAAAATAAAGATAAATTTCAACCAGCAATAGGTTGATATAATAACCTAATATATGTTATTATAATGCAATTAAAAGGTAAGCAAGTATAAAAATATAATAAATTCACTGACTGTGTACTAGGTATACAAAAATAGAATAAAAAGTAAGTAGATAATGGTTGAGATCAACAAGTCCAAGAAACAAAAGTGAATAGATCCTTATTTTACCAGTGGTATAACAGTATACAGTTAAAATGACCATAAAAGGTATTAAACCAGTCTAGATGTTAAATGCAAAATAATTGAATAAGTAATGTTAATTAACCTTGTTGTTATGTTTAACACAGGTGATTAGTTAAATGAATGAGTAATTTCACTAAAATAATGGAAATGTATGCATTATTCAGTTAATTATAAAAAAATTGAAATTAAAAATTATTTTCAACTACCTTCATTTAGTTAAAATGAAAAATAACAATAAAATTGGTGAAAAAGATCACCGCACTGGTAAAATAAAGAGGAAAATAAGAAGAAATAAAGTACTTACGGACCAAACACACAATACCTACGGCAGAATAATACCTTGTAAGGCGCCAATGTAACGATTAAAGATTTTATAGAAGGTTTTAAATGGAGTTTAAATAAAGTTTAAGGTGACTTATGCACTGTGAAAATTAATTAAGTGATGGATGTAATTGAGACTACTACCGGCTAGGGCGAGCAGAGTTAAATAAAAGGTTGATTACAATGTATAGTATGAGATTATAATCGTGAATAGAATGTTACATAAATTTATATCTGGTATTTGAGTAAATGAACCTCAGGGGATGGATTCATAATAAATATTCTGCCGTGGCGTTGTTCGGTCCGTGGTGCAAGATGTTAGTATGCACTTAGCTAGTGGACACGTGGCTGGTGGTGTTGCCGGCGTGCCAGGGTCTCCGCTGGTGTGCCTCGCTACCGCTATGATGGTGCGAAGCCCGGTGCGAAGACCCTGGAAATAGAAAAGGTGCGGGTCAGTTTGTCACTAGGTAACTACGTCCAAGTGACCCGCTAAAATAGCAGGTGAAGAGAATCTCCCAGCGGCAATGCAGCGTAGCTAGAAGCTATAATAAAAAGAATATAAGTAGGCAGCACAAGCTGGTGCCGCGACCTCTGACCGTAGGGGTCATCGGCCTCGTGGCACTAAATAGGTAGGCTGAAATAGCACACAGTATAAAATAAAATATAATAAGCCATGCATTTTAGCAGGCAATAAGCTGCACCGCTGGAAAGTCTTCACCTGTAGAAAGAAGTAGGAAATGTTGATCTCAAAACTTACCCGGAGCCGACAGCAGTTGGCCACGGGGTCAAAGCGACCTTCCTTGGCGAAGGTTCCAAGGAAAGGGACGATATAAGAGCCGTCAGTTGATGACTGGGCTAGTGCTGTCCAATCTCGCTCGCACAACCATAGATATAGAATATGTATTTAGTAATAACTATCGAAACATACTAAAATATCGATTAATTTACGGATATTGTTTTAATTAGATTTATAAAGAATCCACAACGTTACATATGATTAGAGTTTCTGATCACAAGAAAATCTAGGAAAGCTAATGAATTATTTGCCTCTAATTCCATTTCATGGATTCTCCGTTAAAAAAAAGCAAGTAAAATATAAGATTTCCAAAAAAAAAAAAAAAAAAATTGCGTTTAGTAGGTATCGTTAAATTTCCTTAACCCAAGGTTTTTTTTTTAATATCTCCAATGTACAGATACAATTGATTAACATTTGTATAATATATATAATGTTGTATTTGTATAATAACAGTAATAATATAGATGTTGGCATTGTATTGAAGATCCAGTACTGTCTTTAGGAGACCAATGTCTACAACAGTATGGTTTACCCTATCAGCCTTAAAGGTATTACAGAAAAGAGACTAAGTAATAAGTATCTTCGGGAAATCGGCTACTAACAAAATGTTTTAGCACGAGTTAGTACGAGTTATAACTGTTTCGCTAAATTGGAAACAGTAGAACGTTTATACCCAAATAGAAAACATCGAAAAAACACTGGTTGGGTATTGGTATATTTTTCTTAGATGCTTCTGGGGGTACTGGGAAAACATTTTTTTAAACCTTTTATAATTCAGAGTGAAAAGAACGTGAGATAGCTTTGGCAGTTGCCTCCATAGGCAATGATGCTACATTGCTAGAAGGAGGTAACTAAAACAGCTCACTCTGCTTTCAAACTACCGAATTTGACAAGAGTAACTTAGTAAGAGAGTATCTTAGGTGTGATTAAGGGCGTCGCCAGCCCTTGGCCCAGGGAGGGGCAAAATTTCATCCTCCATAAAATTATGGAGGATGAAAAAAATATTGATAGAATAGTATTAGTTGCGCGTCAAGGTCAAAAATTCACGATTTTTGGCGCGGCCTATAAGCTAATGATCGCCGGTGCAGCGCATCTATTGTTTAGATCGGATACCTTTTTTTTTCGTGCGGAAATCCCTTCAGATACCCCCCCCCGCCGGCCAGCAGGGACGGTTATGTCGGGTTTGAACCGACTAAAACCGCACGCCGTCTCGGGTCTTAACACGCCTGGGTGTAAGGTTGGCCATAGAGCATATCCCTCACACCCCGATTGACCCTGGGCCATCTCCGGTTTTGAGATGGCCCTCTCGGGTTTGGGAACCAGGGTGTTCCCGTCATGCCCCGGTTTGGGGGAGGGGCGCTAGTCGCCCCACCGTCCCGGGCTGCTTCTGCTGGTGTCGCAGGTAGCCACCGCCAGGCCTGCGCTCATGGAGGACGGAGGTCGTTATAAGCGACCTCCAGCGCCTGAGTCGCCTGCGACGCGCGGCGAGCGTGTTGCGGACTCGGCTGGCCGGGAGAGTTCTAAATCTCTCCCGGGCGCGCTCCGCCATCTCCTTCTTGAGCATTACATGCTCGCAGAAGGAGGTGGCGGTGGCCCACGCACTCGCGACTGGGCAGGCACCTGCGTAAAAAATAATTAAACATAAAAATCTAGTATATCAAAGTGTTTTTAATGAATTATTAACCAATCAATCTGTATCTTTCCACTGCAGGGTATATTCCTACCTTTCCACGTTCTTACCTTTTAGCTTTCTCGATTACTTGAACTAAAAGACAAGCCTTATTTACATTTAAGTTAGTGATATATAAATGCGAGTGAAGCGGTTGTGATAAATAAAACTTTGCCAACTTATTGTTTGCACTTGCGCGAAGGAATACGAAATTTACCCGGGCGAAGCAGCTGGGATGGGACAGCTAAATAATTAGATAAGTACTTAGGTAGATATTTTATTATCATTTCTAAGATCAAAAATATTTTTTTAATATGATGATACCTATCTATCTACATCTACACTACATATTTTCCTTTTTTACATTCAAATTATTGCCGCCAAATTTAATGCAAAGTAGGTTCCTTTTTATGTTCTTTTTTTCGTGCCAACATTCCCTAGGATACCTTCCCGCCGGCCAGCGGGGGTGCTTGTGTCGGACTTGAACCGACTAAAACCACACGCCGCCTCGGGTCTTCAGACGCGCTGGGGTGTAAGGTTGCCCATAAAGCATATCCCTCGCACCCCGACACAAAGGAGGTACCGACCTAAAAAAATATTACTCATTTAAGTTACATACCTACGATAAGAAACGTTACGACTGTGAACTGTTACAGTTAAACCACAGTTACAAAATAGCATTATTGGTTTTTAATGGTAGGTACTTCTCGATTTTGTACAATTTTATAAATGCGTGGTATAATTTAATGTTTGTGCAACTGGCAGCCCTGTTTATATTATGAAGTTTACGATTTATGAACAATTATGTAGTCTGTGGTCGCTCGCCGTATATTATGTATGTTCCGGATGAGGCCTAAAAGAAAACAAGTTTACTTTAGTATAATTTAAGTCTAAAACTTTTACACGTACCCAAACTGTCTATGTGGCTTTCTTTTATTGAATTCTTAATATCGATACATATTTATCAGTGCTAAAATTATTAATTAGGTTACAGTACAGTGAGTGATGTGTATTAATCGGTTCAGTGTGTTGTGAGTCATAACTTTTTGTTTGTGTTGCGTACAAAGTGCTTTAGCAATGTTATCTGTCTCTTGTGTATAGTTATTTGGTGATAATCGCCTCGTATTACGACTGAGTGATGGATTCGCCTCCGGTGCCGAAACCGAGAAGTGCGTTACCACAAAATGAACCTCGGACACCACCGATACCACTACCGCGCACCAAGGTGCCCACCACTTCTGAAAAAGTCTCGGCTTCTGATATTCTCAAATCAATAAGCACCGTGTCCAAGCAGTTAACAGAGGATGTGGCACAAAAAGTAAGTCATTCTGCCAAGAGTGCCAATGAGAAACTAGAGCGATCGATTCAGGATGGGTCTAAGTTTGCTAAAAACACATTAGAAAAAACTTTAACCACGTCCCGAGCTGTACGTAATTCTGTTACGAAATCTGTGATAGAAGGGACTAGGACTGCAGGTCTTAAGCTCAGAAGAACAAAGAAACCAGGTAGTACTGATGATTTTGAAGAACAGAGATGTGTTTCTATGCCAACTGTTGATGTGACATTGTTTGACAATATTCAGTTCAACTCTCCTCTTTTAGAACAAAAGAAATTTCATGAGACTGATGCTGCTTTAAAAAGTCAAGAGCACCCAAATCTGCAGCTAAATACCACAAATTTCGATGACCTGTCTTTGTTTTCTAGTAATTCTGACAACACTGACTCACTAAGTACTTTCTCATATGACATGAATAGAGAGTTTGAGCACAATATGTCTAGTTTACCTTCCGACACTGAACAGCAATTGACATATGATATACCAAAGCAATCCAGAACCAATAGTATTATCAGTTTGGTAAGCTCCACATCATTAGGGTCATGTCCAGAAGTGCCTGAGCGAAGAAAAAAAAGGGGAAGTGCTATCGAGGTTATGAGACAGAATTCTATGTATGAAAATTGGACACTTCGCTTACAGTCTTCTCCTAAAACCAGCAGCAGGAATGGCAGTACTTCACCATCTAGCGATGTGGTACCAAGAGCAAGTAAAAGTACAATATATGAGTTTGATCCCTTACAGTCTAGTACTTCTGCACAGAAGTATGAAGGAGTTAGTAATGAGCTCATCTTACTTGAGTCATTCTTAATAGGTGACACTTATGGTACAATTGTGGCTACTGAATCCACTGACATTGCAGATGAGAGTTTTGATTTTGATGAAAGTGAATATTTTAATCCTCCGACCCCTCCAGAAAGAACAGACAGTCTAATCCCAGAAGAAAAATCAATACCTGACAAAGATAGAAATTCTAATTGGTTTGTTGCAAGTGATGGAGAAGCAAAAACCAGTATGGAAGATGAAATTAAGGTGACAAGTAAGGTTAGGCACAGATTTTCAAATATTCTCAAATTCGATAAACTGAATAAAACTGCAAAGCCAGTTCCTGTCAAAGTAGAGCACATTGAGAGACCTTCTGTGAACACTCTACCAGCACCATACTTTAGTGGCATATTAACAAAGATTGTATCTGGTGTTGTAGAAGACTTGTTTAAGAATTCACAAACTAGATATTGTGTATTGTCTGACCAAAAGCTGATGTGTTACACAGACCCCACAAACTGCATTTTAAAAGAAGCTTATATACTTGATAGCATATTTTCTATACAGATTGTCCTACCACTATCATCAAGGTAAGCAGCATCTGATTTGTAAAATAAAATAACATTGTACTAATATTATAAATATGAAAGTTGTAAGGATTGGTGAATCGGTGTTTGTTACTCTTCTACACCTAAACAGCTGAACCTCTGTGTAGGCTGAAGTCTCTGTGTTCCTGTGGGTCGTGGGAAATGGGAGGTCCATATTTCACATTATGAAGTTAAAGTTATGGGAGTCTGAACTACTACTTTTAATTTGACACATTACAAGTGTAGTATAGTGTACTCAGTCCTCCATCAACCCTAACTGTTGGGTTGCTCTCTATATAAACTACCTTTCTTCTTATTACTATGATTTTTGTACATCATGAAACAATCATTAATAAATCCTATCTGACCTACAACACAACTATTTATTAATACCTAGCTGTTGCCATAATATGTGTATCAGCTTGCAGGTAAGGTATATTTGGGTCCTGAAGATCTTAATATGGCCCCAAAACACCCATGTTTTTAAGTTGTTTATTCACACTACTATTATAAAGAGAGAGCCCGATTTTTGTGAGTTTAAACCACTGCACTCATTGGAATAATTCTTTTACTGTAAGAAAGGTATATTATCCCCGAACTCATAAACCTAAACGAAGCGAGTTTGGGTTGCTGGTTCTTTATACCTTTTTTTTTTTTTTTTTTTTTTTTTTTTATCGTGCGGAAATCCCTTCGGATATACCTACTTACATAATATAATTACTAGTCCTGGCTGACTGATTAATTAACGCAGAGCCTAAACTGCTGGACTTACAAACTTTTGACAGTAGATGCTTTTTATATAGTAGGCATCCACTAAGAAAGGATTTTTGGAAATTTCACTTTTAAGGTGGCAAAATGAGGGAAGACCGGTTGTATGAAAGTCACATACACAGTAAGCAATTTTATTAAACATTGCCAACACTGAGTTAAGGCAAGCTTACCTCAGTATTGAGTTTTCTTGCAGCAAAACCTTTGGAAGATCATATAGAAGCATAATAAATGGGTAAACATGGTGTACAATCAGAGGAATAATACAAACTATAAACATACATAGACAATACATACTATAAACATACTAAATTCATAAATGTCTATACAATAAGTATCAGATATTATAACAATAAATAACCCATCTATCATCTAATTTGAGAATGGTACATTCATTTACATTCATCCTGATAACGTCCAAGAAGCTCTTATCATGTAAGCTCAGACTATAGAAACGAGGCATCAATTACAACACAGCAGCTGACCACCAAAGCGTATGTGTCCCACTAAGTGGGGTGGGCTCAGTACAGCCCCACCCCGGGTATTATTTTCCGTCACTTTCAAAATAAGAAGCACGTAAATCAATTTTGAAGCTTCTTGTAGCTTTTTTATATTTACTGTTGGACCCGGAACTTGGCGTTGGAATCGGGTTATAGGTAATTTTTTTACGAATTTATACCCGTACGAAGCCGGGTCCCGGGTAGCTAGTATGATTATAGTTTAATCATATTTTTTTAACAACAGTATACTGGCCCCGCCCGAGTGTCATACTGATCTCATTCTTGCGACCTACAGGAATGTATTCTCGTGATAAAAGTAACCTCTTCTATCGCAACTAATCAGCTCAATTCAACTTTCTTGCGTGATGGGAGACAAATAAATAAACGAACTTATTTTCGCATATATATTAATTAGGAAACACGGGCCTCTTGCCGCCTACAGTCTATCCTAGCTACTTTCTTCCCGTCTTCCGATTGCCAGCCTTTAGTTAGGATATCTTGTAATGATAATTAAAGGATATCTTGTAATGATAATTAATAGTTCTATTTGTTGTAACAGCACAACAAGCAATTCCTACTGCTTCGAGTTAATGGTTTCGTCTGGAGGTATGAGGAGTTCTCCTCGAAAAGTCCTCTTCAGCTGTGCAAGCGCATCTGAGCGTCGTAATTGGGCACAGAAAATTGCCGAACATTTGACTTGCGGTTTCGCTACCAAGTACACTGCAGAGTTCACAAGATGCGGCTGGTGCTACCTTAAGGTAATAATAAAATTAAGAAGATGTTTGATACAGAAGGCAGCTCTACTCGACACGGCACGTATTGCGAGGAGAATCCTCTCTCTGTAACCCTTACCACCGGTAGCGTAATCTCTGTGCCCGATGCCAGTGGAGGATTTTTTTTGTATATTTTTAAATATGTTTTTGTAGATTAACTAGTTAGTATGGTACGGGTTCTAGATTGTGGAACTTACTTAGATACTTTTTTGTAAGTATGTATGTATGATACATATAAAGATCCAGACCAACCCAAATATTCATGCATACAAATAAAAGCACCAGGCGAGAATCGAACCCGCGACCTCTGCCCTAGCAGCTAAACGCTCTACTGCTACGCGGCTTAGGGCGTCAAATGATTGTGCTTTGCGTATTTTTTTCACAGCTCAGCTCGAATTGCGAACAAATATTTTATTTCTAGGTCAGAACCATAATAGTAACGTGATCATACTGAAGTGTTAAATGTCAATGTCTGTGTGTACGTGCATTTGCTGTGCTATGCTGTGTGTACATTTAGGCCATCACGTGAAAATTGCATAATGTACAAATGTAATAATAATAATAAATATTCTACGACATTCTACACAGCGCTTTCTAGACCCAAAGTAAGCATAGTTTAACTAGCTTGTGTTATGGGTTCCAGAATGCGGATAAACATACTTATATACGTTTTTTTTTGTAAATACATACATATTATACATAGAAACACCCAGACCAATGCAAATAGACATATTCATGCATACAAATATTTGCACTGAGCGGGAATCGAACCCGCGCCTCCTGTCGTAGAAGTCGAATGCACTACCGCTACCACACTTAATTATGGTAAGCTGACAGTATTGGCGCACAATCTTCTGTCAGGGTCCAAAATCTGTTGAATCAATTCTGTACATATTTGAATGTGTCGTCCCATTAACACGTGGACTTGAACAACTCGGGCTGAAACAACCCGATTGACTACGGTGCGACTGACAAAATCATAGACTTTCCGCTGGTGCGGGCATCATATCTTTGGTTTGCGTTTGAATTAGCATGTGACAAAAATATAACTGTGGAATTGTCTCTCGTTGTACTACTCACCAAAATAAAATAAAAGTATCGGGTTTTTACGACCCCATACCGACCACACTTAAGTCAGGGGCGTTTATCAGGTCTAAAGGACCTGAACCCGATGACCCGATACCCATTAGTCCCTAGTACAGTATTACCCGATAGCATAAGTCATTAGTTTTGTGCGTAAATGCACTTTATTTTTATAGCACGTGCTAAGTTATTATTAAAGTTACTAATCAACATGAAGCGATCAAGGAGACGGTTAATAATTTCAAGTGCACTGAACAATACCAAAACCGAAAACTCCATGTCGCCACATCACAAGAACATCTGTTTTTCAAAGTTATTAAAACGCCAAATCGATAACATTAAATCTTGCATCTTTATTAGTGCTAGCACTGGCAAGACATTAATTGTTCTCCAAACTCTGGAGCAATCGCCATACATTTATTTACTTATAATATCGATGTTTTCATTTCCATTACTAAAAATACATCTGTAGCTAAATAAAGCCAGACAGATTCGTTCCGACCTGTGACCGAGGCTGTGAAAAGTAAGTCAGGGCTTTATAGGCCCTATTCAGCATCAAAATGGCAAGTTAGCAAATTTAGTCACCGCAGTCGACGTGTTAAGATAACATAACTTTATACGAACAAATTATCTAAATTACTTTTAGTTATAGTTTGCTTAAAGTTAAGGGTTTTCTACTATCTAACCTTTAGTTTTAGTCATGTGTAAACTTTAAAGATTGTGGTGCAGTGAAAGTTGTGCAAGAGATCTTGGCCTCGATTAGGATGACAAGCCAAAGTGTTGATGGCCTTTTCTTCTAGAAATTTTTCAGTAATATCTTAGACTCAGGAAAGTGTCCCCGATTGACCGCTGTCAACCCCACCCACCTTATAGGGTGGGGACTAAAACAGCTGGTGAAATGACCGCGTACCTACATTACCTCTCTACCCCGTCGGGGACCTCTAGCAAAATACAATTTGTATAAGAATGAAGTAAGCATAGGGGAAATAATATGGAACTCACCGTTATTTTTTTATCTTTATTTATTTATTTTATTACAACATGCAACTATCTTTACAGGTGACACCTAATACGATAGTGCAGTCACTATAATAACACTTACATTGAATATGTATACTAGAACACACTACCCAGTAAATTCACAATTTCACTACAATACACAATACGTATACATAATTATAATACCTATATATCTATAAATTCCGCTAATCCACTACACAGTTAATACACAATAAGCTGCCTTTGTGAATTCATTCAGATTACAATTAAATAGGTCTACCCGTTCTGACACCGCATTGAGCGCACACAGTGCGCGCGTCAGGGGCGCGTGTTTAAGCAGGTTGGTGCGGGTTATATATCACCACATTCCCTTGAATGTTGAATGATTAAGACATTTCAATATTGAACTCAATTAGAGTCACGTTACATGGAGTCGTCACAGAAAGTACGGAAGTTATGGTGGTGCTATTCAGTCTGTAGCATACGCACCAAGCCGAAATAGCGTGGCTAATACTACACACGGACAATTGCTATAAATTCTCAGAATATGGAGGGCTGCAAGATATCAAGACAATATACTATAGCGCGTACCTGGGTATGCCTCTGTATCTTCGCAGCTTCCACCTCCTTCAGCTCCAGTTAATGGTTGAACTTCAGGTGGATCCACCACACACATATGAGTTCCACAGAGAGGAGACAGATTCCTCGATCTCCAGCCGTTGTTGGTTTATACCAGGCGCGAGAGAAAGCACTTTCACGTACAGATATAGCTCCACAATTTTAATAGTACGCACTACGTCGCAGTCAGATCGCAACTGCTTATCATTGACAGTACTCGCATACCCTCAACATCGATATTTATAATAATAAAATTAATACAAGTGAAAAGAAAGTATGGTGCGCGGTACTGACTGTTTATGATAACGAAACATCCCGCCCACCAAAATGCCTATGGTATTTTCTGGTCAAATGAAAAAAAAAAAAGAATACAATTTTAGAAGGCAAGGATCGATACTATAATCACGATAATATAGTTATGGAAAAAAAAACTACGTAACAGTACGAAATAACTATTGACGATGTTTAAACATTGAATACGATATGTTACGATTTTACTTAATATTAAAATATGAAACGATTTAAAATTTCCACACGAAGTGGAACGATTTCCACGCAATGTGGAACACTTTGTTATGATATAAAACGATTTAAGTTAGGCCTCAATTGGGAGAGGGCATAACTTAACCAACGGTCTTTTGATAACATGATTATTTGCTGTTTTAACTACTGCAATCCGAGCTATTCCATCAGCACCAGGCAGGAGATTAACAACTCGAGCGAGAGGCCATTGTAGTGGAGCGCGGTTGTCGTCTTTGATAATTACCATCGAGCCTATTGGCAACGGCTTAGAGTCTTTGGTCCATTTAGCACGTTGTGTTAAAGTATTAAGATATTCATGTTTCCATCTGGACCAAAATTTCTGGTGAATGGATTGTAACAACTGCCACCGATTAAGTCGATTAGGGTTGATGTGTGAGAGGTCTTCATCAGGGACAGCAGTTAGAGGCTCTAATGTAAGGAAGTGTCCTGGCGTGAGAACTGATAGATCGTTGGGATCTGCACTGATTGGGCAAAGGGGTCGCGAGTTAAGAACGGCTTCGATTTGGACGAACAGAGTTGTGAGCTCTTCAAACGTGAGAGCTTGGTCACCGATCTGACGGATTAAAAGAGTTTTAGCTGCACGTATTTGTATCTCCCAGACACCACCGTGATGTGGAGCTGATGGTCCATGCAGTTTGAAATCAATTTTCTCGGTGACAGAGGCATTTTGCATTAAGGACGATATTTGATTTTTTGCACCGACAAAATTGGTCCCACAATCTGCATGAATAACGTTACAACGACCGCGACGTGCAACCAATCGGCGTAATGCTGCGATGAATCCGTCCGTTGAGAGCGTGGATACCACCTCGAGGTGGACTGCTTTTGTCGCCAAACAAACGAACAAGCACAAATAAGCTTTATCAATTTTAGCGCCTCGATGTAGCCCAAGTTTGATGCGGAAAGGACCGCCAAAGTCACAGCCTACCGCGGAAAACGCTTTGACTTGATTGACGCGATATGACGGGAGGTCACTCATAAACGGTTGCAGTGGTTGAGGATTGATTCTATAGCATTTTATGCATTTGGAAAGTCGACGTCGAATGGTGCGTTTTGCCGATACGATCCAGAATTGCTGTAGGAGCAAGAAGTGAGTAGTGTTAATGCCCGGATGCAAATAGTTACGGTGAATAAAGTCCACGATCAAGTCCGTGAGTGGATGTTCTGATGGTAAGAAGGCAGGGTGTCTTTGTTCGTATTCCAAAGCGGATCGAGAAATTCTTCCGCCCACCCTGAGGACACCTTGACTGTCTATAAATGGGTTCAGTTTACGAAACGGTTTGGTCAAAGGTTTATTCGATTCAAGTTTGCTAATCTCTTCTGAGAAGGTAATACTTTGTACATGTTTGACCATCTGCATCAATGCATTGCGTCGTTCCACATTATTGAGATACGTGCTGCTGTTTGCTCTATTTGGTCGGCGGCAGTTAGATATAAAACGATTTATGTAAGTCAATACGTTAACGAGTTTCTGAAGAGAAGAGAAACGGCTTAGTAAATTGTCGAAAATCATGGGTTCAATGTGCACTATCTCAGTCGATGTTAAAGTAAGTGAGTTTCGTACTTCAGCTTCTACTATAGCCTTCTCTGCATTTGATATGTTGCCATTACCCAAGGGCCAAGATTCACGATCCACCAAGAGCCAACTCGGGCCCACCCACCATAGTGCGTTGTTAAGAATTTCTTTGGGAAATTGAGCACGCGTGCAAAGGTCTGAGGGATTATCCCCAGAAATCACGTGATGCCACCACTCTGTAGGAGTTATGTCTTGTATATGACTGACACGATTAGCGACAAACGTAGCCCACCGTGAGGAGTGTGAGCGTAGCCACGAAAGCACAACTGTGGAGTCTGACCAAAGGTAAATAGCGTCAATCTTGAAACGGGAGAGGTAAGTATCATGCACGAACTTGTAGAGATCTGCAAGTAATACCGCGGCACAGAGTTCAAGCCGAGGCAATGAGATGCGTTTAAGTGGCACAACCCGAGCTTTGGAGCAGACGAAAAACACGTGTACTTTTCCTTCCGCATCAGCAACACGTAAGTAAATATTTGCTCCATAAGCTGATTCTGAGCTGTCACAGAATCCGTGGATCTCATAGGATGTGGCGTTTAAGCAAGTAAGTTGCCGAGGTATTTTGAGCTGAGTTAATAGTGGTAGTTGTTCACGGTATGTGTTCCACGTACGGATGACCTCACTAGGCGGAGTCTCATCCCATCCAACACCGAGTATCCACAGCTTTTGGATTAAACTTTTAGCTTGAATTGTGACGGGGGATAGGAAACCTAAAGGGTCGAAGATTCTGGCAATGTCACTAAGAATTAAACGTTTAGTACACGATTGGTTAGAGGGTTTGATTTCAAAGAGGAATACGTCTGACACGGGATCCCATTTGAGGCCCAGAACCTTCAAAACTTGCGGCTCACTGTTGTCGAGCGATACAGAACCAGTTAAACAATGCTCGCTGGGAAGATCAGAGAGTAGATGTGGATTATTACTAGCCCACTTTCTTAGTTGGAAACATCCGAGTTTGAAAAGAGCGATAATCTGTGACTTTGCTTCTTGGGCTTCTTCGAGGGATGAAAATCCGGTAGTGACGTCATCAATGAAAACATCCGATAGCAGGATCTGTTTAGCGAGTGGATATGAATCTCCTTCATCTTCGGCAAGCTGTCTCAAAGTACGGCAAGCGAGATAGGGACTTGACGCTAAGCCGTATGTGACTGTGTTAAGGCGATACTCTTGAAGGTTGTCGTTTGGCGAGGGCCTCCAAAAGATGCGCTGATAGTCACGATGTTCAGTTGCCAAAAAAATTTGACGATACATTTGACGAGCGTCTGCCATAAAAACCACTTTATGTTCCCTGAAACGCAATAGAAGATCCAAAATATTGGGTTGTAGTTTTGGACCGATAAGTTGACTATCATTCAACGATCGAGAATGGATATCTCTCGCCGACGCATCAAAAACTACGCGACAGCGAGTCGATGCTGCATCCGGACGTAAAACGCAGTGATGGGGAATGTAGTACCTTCCCTTGCTCACCTGGTCTGCAGGAACGAGTGACATATGACCACTTTCGATATAATCCGACATAAAGTCTACGTACTGGGATTTTAAACTTGTGTCACGTGACAGTCTTCGTTCGATAGCGTGGAACCTTCGCAATGCAATATCGCGAGTACCTTCGAATGTGGGTTCTGATTCATTTTTGAAAGGAATACGAACTATATATCGGCCGGATGAGTCACGCGAATGATCGGTAACAAACTTCTGCTCGCAGAGCAACTCATCGGGAGTCCACTTCGAAGAATTCGGTAAAGAGTCTAGTTCCCAAAAACGTTGAACCAACGAATTCAATTCGTGGTCGATTTCTGGCAGCGTATGTGCTAGAGTACTAGATGACAGGCAAGTTTTCCCTAACAGTAGCCAACCGAAAACTGAGTTAAGTGCAGTAGGTTGGTTAACGCCTCCCTTAATATGTTGAGGGAGCACAGAGTCGGCGAACACATCTGCAGCGAAAAGCAGATCAATGGGACCGGGAATGTCGAAGCCAGGGTCCGCCAAAGGTAACGATTGAATATGTGACCATCCCGATGTATTCAACTGCGCGATAGGTTGATCACCACATATCTTAGAAATTACGTGCATGTTCAGTTTAAACAGAATACGATCATTTGTGCCGATGGCGCACGTGACGTCACCAATAATAGGCGCCGCTGCCTCTCCTAGTCCGCTTACACTTGCGTTCGTACTAACCGGATGAAGGTTTAACATTTTTGCTGCCGATTCAGATATAAAATTGCTTTGACTGCCGCTGTCACAAATTGCCCTGAAAGATTGCATATTGCCTGAAGCGTCTTGAACTTGTACGATGGCAGTTGCCAACAGCACCGTGGTATTCGATGGAGACCTTGATACCAACGACGATCCGATGGGATTTGGTTCAATGTGAGATTTATCGCGATGGAGTAAGGTATGATGCTTACGTTTGCATGTGCGGCACGAAAATATTGAATTGCAGTTTTTTAACTGATGAGATGACTTCAGACAATTAAAGCACCAATTTTTGTCTTTAGCTATGTTCATGCGTTCGTCTATTGACCTTTCAAGAAAATCCTGACACGATGAAATTGAATGGGACTCGTTACAATAAGAACATTTACCGGAATAAGCACCCATTTTACGGTCGGTTGTACTTACCTGTAAATCAGTAGCTGTAACTAGAGCATGCGCCCTGGTGACCCGTTGAGTTTGAATAGGCACATACTTAGCAGTAGACGCCGCCTTGTTTCCTTTATTCAGTTCCGAGAAGTGTGTATCACGCAACCAAGCTTCACATTTGGATCGGAGAAAACCTTTTAGTTGATCGTATGAGGGTAACTCAACGTTAGAGTATTTTTCCTCAAAACTACGGCGCGTGTCTTTGTCAAGTTTTGATAGTATGTGATAAACAAGAACAAAGTCCCAATGCGCGACAGGCAAGTTAATAGTTTTTAAAATACTTAAATTTTCTTCAAAAAGGTCCAACGATTTTTGAAACTCCCACGCATCACTACATTTTAAATCGATGTTAAGAACGTCCCTCCAGCATGTGAAAGCTAAAGTACGTTTACATTGGAACCGAGCAATGAGCGATTGATATGCATCCTGATAGTGTTCATGAGTCATAGGGAATGCTTTCACCACTGACAAAGCATCGCCGCTCAGAGAAGATATCAAATAATGAAACTTCTCCGTGTCACTAATAGAAGTGGAGTTATGTATTAACACGTTAAAAGTATCAAAATATTCCGGCCACCGCTTAATGTCGCCTCCGAAGTTAGGGAGTAATATTTTTGGAAGACGAATATTTGCTACGGAACCACCATGTGACTGGGACGGTTCACTCTTAGTTATACTACGATGTATTGATAACACTTTATAGTACATTTCATCAAACTGTTCCTGAATATCGTTGTCTTCATTTTCCGGATCATCCATCAGCTCTAAAATCACTAAGTGGGCATCCTCAAAATTCATAGACACTTCTTTAATATTCTGATGATAAGATAAAAACAAGTCGCGTTGAGACGGATCATTTATTGCTAAAGTGCCGATCTCTAAAGCTTTAGCCAATCGTTTATATGCGATAGTCCGTTTCCTACGTAACGAAGATAAGTCATGAATTGTATACTGATTTATATCTATAGATTTCGATTTTTTAGTAGAAAGTCTACGAGTGGAACGTTTAGTTAGAAGCGACATTGTAGCCTATAACGTGTTTATAATTTAATTAATTATTGTAATCCGCAAAACTTATAAAAGTATAAATTCAAAACGCAATTGATATATAAAGTGAACTAGGTAACTTAGTTCCGATTCAATAAATGCACCAACAAAAAATGTAAACAAACCTGATAATGACTAAGATACGATAAGTGTAGGCAAAGCGCACAGATGAGTAGTTATAGGTATGTTGCGATAACAACAATAAGGTTACCGGCAAAATAATAATTACTGTGATGCGGACTGCTTATAAAATTACCTTCACTATTTGAGAAATGGTTATAATATGAATTTTATGTTTAAAACTGTAATTATTATAAGTATTGTATAATATTATTGGTTATATTTATTAGGTTCTTAGTACTTATTAATCAAGTCTTGGTTGGTAGAACTATTGTAAGCCGATGGAATTAAGCACCGATTACGTAGTGATTGCTTAATTAGATCTTACAATAATTTCTCTTTTTGTGTGAGACAAATAGAAACGATAATGCCTGGTTGATAATGACGATTAGTGAGCGTGGTTTGGTTATGAAGCTTAGATATTTGAACAAAAAACCGATAATGAAAAGATGACGCAATAACAAAGAATGCAGTAGGTAGTTATTCAACGTATATTTGAATTGATTGATAGTTCGTATTTTAAGTTAAAACACAACGATTTGACCAGAAATACCATTAGTAATAACTACAGAGATGAGTTTAAGGGAAATTCCCGGGTTTCGGCACCATAAAGATGTAGCATACGCACCAAGCCGAAATAGCGTGGCTAATACTACACACGGACAATTGCTATAAATTCTCAGAATATGGAGGGCTGCAAGATATCAAGACAATATACTATAGCGCGTACCTGGGTATGCCTCTGTATCTTCGCAGCTTCCACCTCCTTCAGCTCCAGTTAATGGTTGAACTTCAGGTGGATCCACCACACACATATGAGTTCCACAGAGAGGAGACAGATTCCTCGATCTCCAGCCGTTGTTGGTTTATACCAGGCGCGAGAGAAAGCACTTTCACGTACAGATATAGCTCCACAATTTTAATAGTACGCACTACGTCGCAGTCAGATCGCAACTGCTTATCATTGACAGTACTCGCATACCCTCAACATCGATATTTATAATAATAAAATTAATACAAGTGAAAAGAAAGTATGGTGCGCGGTACTGACTGTTTATGATAACGAAACACAGTCCTTTCTGTCATTTTATTATTTTGTGTTGTAGTGTAGGGTGAATACTATGTATTTTAATATCTATTTAAGAATGTGTTCTCTGTTGGTAATCTGAATTCGAAATAACCCGTATTTTATATAACAAAAATAATGTTTTGTAGTGAAAGTTTGTTCAAATATCTAATATTAGCAAACGACCAACTCTGTATAAACATTTATTCAGATTAGCGCGAAACTTCATTGTTTTCATATTTCGAAACAGTGCGAAAGAGAATTTACTATAACAAAATTATTTAACACGCATAAAATATGTTATAATTAGAACTGGCCCAAAATATTTTCTACTTTTACTCATCTCAGTGCTGTACAAGGTTTCGAGCATATCATAATTAACTTACAGCTCGTTACCTTGAGAATTACTCCTTAATTAATGATTGGCAATATGGGTTGACGCCGTAGAGGTCAACGGGCGATCTTCTGGCGTACGTTACCCATCTTTGGGGTGATACTATGGACAAGCATGGCAAGTCATTGGATATTAGTCTCGACATCGCTAAAGCTTTCGATAGAGTCTGGCACAAGTCGCCTGCCTTTGGTCTGCCTCCTCGATTGTGCAGCTGTGTGGGTTGGTTGGCGGAGTTCTTGCAGGTAAACGCTGGCATGCCGCAAGGGTCCGTTTTGTCGCCCACTCTCTTCTGGCTAATTGAACAAGCAGCTTTGAAACAGTTATCTGTAGGTACAAGGGTTGTTGATTTGTTGATTATAAAAATTCTAACATTTTCATAAGCGTTGCCAGGTAGATATAAGCAAAACCATCCCACCAAGGGAATACATAATGTGGAGTAAATAAAATATACATACGTGTTTTCAAACTTAACATATAAAAAAGCAGCCAAGTGCGAGTCGGACTCGCCCATTAAGGGTTCCGTAGCAGCAAGTAACATAATAATGTTTTTTTTTTAATTTCTATATGATATCACCTCGGTGAACAAAGTGGAATTGATTACTCTACTTTGATCACCTCGGAAATAAATCACCTGGGTGATATCACCCAGGTGAACAAAGGGAATTGATTAGTATACTTTGATCAGCTAATAACGACGTACTTCGTAAGTTCCTCCTCGGAACGACCGGTTCCGGCGAACTCTGTTGGGGTCACAGTTCTAACCTAACCTAACCTAACCCAGAAGCGCCGGAACGTCATTATTAGGCATCATGGGTCAGGTGATTTATTTCCGAGGTGATCAAAGTAGACTAATCAATTCCACTTTGTTAACCTGGGTGATATCACCCAGGTGATCAAAGTAGACTAATCAATTCCACTTTGTTCACCTAGGTGATATAATCCAGGTGAACAAAGTGGAATATGCGGATTGAATGAATGGGAAAGGTAAATTGCGGTTTACGATTTATGACATATTAAAAAAGAACTACTTATTGGATCTCGTTCAAACTAATTTTCGGTGGAAGTATACATGGTAATGGACATCATAGATTTTTTTAAATTTTACCCCCCCCCCCTCTGTAACTTCTAAAATAACACAAGGACACATTTTACACCTCATTATTATTTTTGAAGACCTAAAATATTTTGAGTTTCAGTTTTAAGTATGGGGATCCCTCAAAATTTATTGTTCTTTTTCTATTTTTGTGCTATATATATATATATATAACTAGCTGACCCGGCAGACTTCGTACTGCCAATCTGCAATCGATAACAACTTCCATATTTATTCACCTTTTAAACCTTCTCTGAACCTCCACAAATAATTCAAGACCAAAATTAGCCAAATCGGTTCAGCCTTTCTCGAGTTTTAGCGGGACTAACGAACAGCAATTCATTTTTATATTTAAAGATATATATATATACATAATGTGTGTGTATCTAATGCGGTTCACAGAATACATCTAATTACCAATTTTCATCCAATTGCCATTTGGCAACGGAACCCTAAAAGTAAGTTAAAAAAAAAACGTTTAATTTGTCCCTCAATCCAGTTTTCTTATGGCAATGTTAGTTTGCTCAACTATATACGCATAATACAAGCCCACTAAAACCCCCAAAATGCAACCAAACGTCTTGATCGACCACCTGATCTCGTGGGGGGCGGACACACGGAAATAAATTTCCTGGCGTGGCTAACGTGGCATTGCTAGAATTTCTTGGAAAACTTCACATTGGCGTCTCCGCCATCAATATTTTTATAGGCATTTTCTATACTAGCTTTTGCCCGCGGCTCCGCCCGCGTAGATGTCGGTTATCGCGACAAAACATAGCCTATGTCCTTTCCCAAGGTCTAATCTACCCCTGTACCAAATTTCAGCAAAATCGGTTCAGTGGTTTAGGCGTGAAAGCGTAACAGACAGACAGACAGACAGACAGAGTTACTTTCGCATTTATAATATTACTAGCTTTTGACCGCGGCTCCGCCCGCGTAGATGTCGGTTATCGCGACAAAACATAGCCTATGTCCTTTCCCAAGGTCTAATCTACCCCTGTACCAAATTTCAGCAAAATCGGTTCAGTGGTTTAGGCGTGAAAGCGTAACAGACAGACAGAGTTACTTTCGCATTAATAATATTATAATAGTAGGGATTAGTAGGGATTTTACTTGACATTGGCGAAATTGCAGCGATTCTGCTGAAGTAATAAAAATAAGACGAATCATTTGTACAATAATGGAAGAAAAAGTATGGAGATTTTTTTTTTTATGTCCAAAGGATCTTGTCATGGAATATCTTTACTTATAACTAAACATTTTTCATGCTTATTACACGAGTAGCTAGTTACGATGTAGTTAGGTAATAATAAAATCTAGTGGGGCGGAAATCACACAGTGATTTTCAAACTTCGGGCCAAACTTAGATATTTTTGTTGCAGTATTTTTATTCAAAATTGTTTTTAATAATAATAATCGTATCCCTCCCACATACCCACTAATCCTATCTCTGAATGAAATCAAATCAAACGTCTTCGATGTCAAAAACACAAAAAAATGATTTTTTAGGGACAAATTGACGTAACGAAAACCATGAATTTTCTTAATGGATTTCAAGTGACTTGTGTGTGACTGTGAAATTCAGTTTTTCAGCTTTTTGGTGGCCCACAAGGATTCGAATTCATATTTACGAGGCGGTTGCATCAAGATCCTCTTGAATTTTTTATTTGGCAATGTCTGAAAGGTAGGGGAAATTGTCAAGAGCCAACATGTAGAGAAGTCGGCAATACATTTGAAAAAAAAAACTGTTTCAAATATTTTATAAACGCCGAATGTTACGAACTGTGTCGAAGATTTCGATTCGCTACTAATGAAAAATTAAGATGATTGCTATCTATATGTTTTATAAAGATTCACCTGAACCATCAAATAATGCAATTATACCCCTTGAGGTGAAAACTAAGCATTATAACTTCCAGTTAACGGAAAACTAAGCATTATAACTTCCAGTTAACGGAAAAAAATACCCTCGTTTATGTTGCTGTTTATTTATATAAAAAATCCCGATCGACACCAATGTGGCAAAAACGAACTTTTCATCAAATAATAATAATAAATATTCTAGAACATATTACACATCGCCTTCTAGACCCAAACTAAGCAGAGCTTGCCATATGGGTTCTAGAATGCGGATAAACATACTTAGTTATTTTTTTTTCTGTAAATAAATACATATTATACATAGAAACACCCAGACCAACGCAAATATACATATTTGCAGTGAGCGGGAATCGAACCCGCGACCTCTGACTTAGCAGTCGAATGCTCTACCGCTACGCCACAGAGGTCAAAAGATCTGAAAATCCAATTAATATGAGCAAAGCTTCTATTTTCAGTCACTACATATATTTAAATGACAGGAATGCACAGTTTGGCTTCTTGATCATTCCTGCAGATAATTTTGTACAACTTTTAGGTAGATTTCGAATCTGTCGAATTTAAAAAAAAAATCTTTATAGGAGGTCTAGTTATGACCCCCTGAGTCCGAAATGACCACTGGTCAAAAAGTTTATATATATATATATATGTATGTATGGTTCCACTTCCCAAAATTTGCGGCACTCTCACGGTCGCATTTTTGCCCCGATCGCTTTCAAACTGCGGTCAAAAATTGCTTGGGTGTAAACTTAGTTTAAGTTCGTGAACGGGTGGAATCCGGCCTAAGGGGACGGTAGGGCCTCACTTTTTGTGAAATCAGTTTTTCCTCAAAATTTCACGTTCCATGAAAGATATATAGAACCGTTCTAATTTTATCCCATAGTATACATGAATACCAACAACTTTTAATTATAAACCTATAAGATTAATACTTTAACTAAAAGTGGAGGGGGGAAAAATCAAAATTTTTCGGGAAAGAAATCATAACTTCTAACCGGTGAACATTCTTGGTGTCGTAAACATTTTTAATCGATAGGCCATTTTTAAGTCTAAAATAAATGTCTGAAAAGTTTTTCGCCAAAAGTTACCAATTTCGAGAAAAAATAATTAAACTGTTTAAAGTCCGTAGTTCTCTATATAAAATAATATTAATTGCTTCACGAAATCTACCTGTGCGTTCCCCCATGCGGGAACGGATTTTTTAACTTAAGGAAACTAAATTTCTAAATTCACCACAAAATTACAAATATTGGACAAGAAATTCTAAAACATATAGATGATTGTACTTTTGAAATGCCATACTCCTGTTTTCCAATGGATTATTTAAAAATATATATAGTAGATTTAGAATTTACCATACTATACAACGAAATAACGAATTTCTAAATATCGAGTAAGATAAGAATAATAAAATATTGAGAGTTGGAAAATTATTGGAAGTGGGAATATTTATAATCATAACTGCTGCCCGCGATTACGTCCAGTCGGAACATTTCAAATTTTGCAAGAGTTTGTAACATACGTAATTTAAGCTTGTTTTTCTGTCTTCTATTTATACAATATATAAATAATATCAAATATAAGCATACGTACATAGAACAAGCTTCCAAATGAAATTACAAATGTTAAAATAATTTGAAAGTTTAATTAAAATGAAACTTTGGTAAAAAGGCTATTCAAGAATATTTAGACGACAAACAAACTTGGCAATACTCTACTATGCTACGTTGACAATTTGCTTGTAGATTCTACTATGCTACTCAAACGAAACACTGTAATTTAATTAGATAAAGTAAATATGATTTTAAATAGACCGCTTTTCAGAGCCGGGCCGCGTTGAGGACTGGTGCGGTGGTCCATTTGCTAAATAATAGTCTAGTTTTATCTTTCTTGGACGTTTTGTAAGTGCCGTTTTAATGATCATAATCAATTTTTTAGCAATCACCCGGTTCCTTTCGATTTGTACTGATTGAATACCCGTGTCACGGACACGTACGAATAATTTTACGTGTCTCTAATTGTTTAAACAAATGAAAGTATTGTATGTGGTATTGTTCGATTTTGCAGCCGTTGATGTCATTGTGTTGCTTTTAATTTTTTCTTGTCTTTTATTTCATTTTAAAGTAATTATTTTTCTGGTAAAATGACTAAATGTTTCAACGAATAATAATGTATTAATTATTCCAAATTTCAGATTTTCAGCCGTTTTTCGGATATTTAATATAACATAACTGGAGAATGGCAGTGTGTAATACACCTCTGGCTACCCCTTCGGGGATACAGGCGTGAAGTTATGTTATGTTTATGTTATTATTCCTCGTGCTACATACAGTCAGCTTCAAAAGTTGATGATCATATCCAGGTGTCAAAAGTAGATGATGCTACAGAGTGTCAAAAGTAAGTATTGCGACAAAGTTTTAAAATTAAGTGATGACTACAATGTCACCTTGACGCTTCCGTGAAAATATTCAAAAGCATCAACATGGTACTATAAAACAAATCAAAAATTCATGCTCATCTCATTAAACTAAAATAACTCTAAAATTATTTTATTTATATGCCGTAATTTTGTTATATTTGCTGTCGGATTAAAGTCAAACTTTTATAACAGAAGATTCGGCTCCAATATATACAGCCTTTTAAATGTTTTAAATACCAATTACGTCATGCTCAAAATGAAAGAAACAGAAGCTAAATTAAACAAATATTGCAGAAGAAACTTCAAGATCACTTTTTACTCATCACTTGCTTATGAAACTTCTTCGCAATTATTTTGACGCTCTGTAGCATAACCTACTTTTGACACCTTGATATGATCATCAACTTTTGACACTGACTGTATAGGTAGAAGCAGAAGGCATACGTAGGCGTGTGCCTTCTGCTTTATTTTTTAATCTAAGTATGACATGTATCTATCATCATGGGGATCGTATAAATAAATGAAAAGTTCTGTACCTGAAAGATTTCTTGCCTATTTCTTTATAGCGGAAATTCAATCTAGTTTTATCTCACGGTCAAAGCATACCAACTAATAGGTAACCGAAGACCGTCGCGAGATTAGAAGACACAATTTAAAAGTTTTCGCACGAAGACGCAGACACGAGAATTCTATTTCACATTTTATCAGCTGAACCAAAATGTATTGTAGTAATAGAAGCGTGCGGGGCAAGCGGCCTGGTTAATTTCATAAAATAAGTTAATTGGAACATCCGCACGCAACATTTTTAAGAAAAGCACTACTGTTCTGGCTCGCTACCCACTTCGATAGGAATTGCGATTAAGAGGAACTAAACTGCGTTACAATATTTTAGTAAATGCCACGACATTAACATGACATGACACCCTAAAAGTTGTCTCAAAACCTACATAATGGTAGGGTGTACGCAACTATTAAATTTCAAGGTCACAAAAATCGGTTTATTGCGCTTTTTTTATAAATATCTCATTTTCTATGGGTTTTTTGCTATTTATTATCAATATTGTAGAATATAAAATTCTCTACAAATTTTGTTTAAAAATTTTTTCATACGGTGAACCGTTTTCGAGATAGAGGGACTATCATGACAATTTTACCACCTGCTCCAGAAGATTTGCTAAATACAATTTTATGGAACTGCGAGAGTGGTTGTGGTTCGCGATGCGGATGCATGAAAGCGGGTTTGCAATGCTCTTTAGCTTGTGGCCTATGTAATGGGCAAGCTTGTCTCAATGCTCTACCATATCAGAGCGACATTAACGAAGATGGAACCTTTGACCCCGAAATCATGGAAGAACTTGAGACAAATGTCGTTGAAGACGATAATGAAGACCAGTTTGAAATTTCCCAGCAGCCGTAAGACGAGGATGAAGAGGAAGATGATTAAAATTGTAAATTGTAGTTTTTGTACCCTTTATTCCATTTTTTTACTTTTAATAAAAATAAATGTATTGGATGATATTTTTTAATAAAAAGATTAATTCATAATTTATTTGTTTTTTTTTTTCATCATGTAAGAAGTTATTAATATTAATTAGGTTAAAATTCAAATATAATTCCTATATTTTCATTAACAATTCTGCAATTACATGGGCAGGTAAGTGTTGTTAAATTAATTAATACTGAATAAAAAGTGGATAGGTTAGGCAAAAAATGATATTTTTTTTTAAATTATTTAGGACACGTCAATTTGACTTCACCTCGCCTGATGATAAGCTGAAGGTAAAGTCTCAGGAAAGAGGGTCACCATTACAAACACGTACCATGTTAACAATGGTGGCACTCAGCTTGACGGCCTCATCAGAAGAGAATTGTCGTCGCAGCACCGCGTGACACCCACCGATCCCACTAGTGCTGCGACCACACTACCCACACTACCCGGCTATGCACTTGCTGACCCCTGAACGCAATCAAACCGAAATTGGATTACTATGGAGGGTTTTTCGCAATCGTGCACGGTGGTACCTACCCGGCCGAATTTTGTGACAAATTTGTGTCATCAAATTTCTACCACCAGATAAAATATAATATAATAGTTAATAAAAACTGACAAATATTTATAATCATTGATTTATCGATAGTTCATCAACTGTAAATGGCGCGTTTTCGACCGGAGGCACTGGTTGACCTGAAGTGATCCTGTGACCGCGCGCTCTCCGCCCTCTATCTCGAAAACGGTTCACCGTATAAAACATTTTTTAAGCAAAATTTTTAGAGAATTTTGTATTCTACAATATTGATAATAAATACAAATAGCAAAAAACCCATAGGAAATGATATATTTTACAAAAAAAGCGAAAAATACCGATTTTTGTGACCTTTGACCTATATAGGTTTTCAGACAACTTTTAGGGTGTCAATATACAAGTATTTACAGACTTACAGCTGGGTATCTTGAATTCCGAGGTGAACTTACTATAATGACTGGACTATTGGGGCGGTTGTCTGTTTCATTTGTAAAATTGCCTTATGTAACTCATGTTCGATTTACATTTCTTTAAATTGTTCTGAAAACTTTGTAGTTCATGTATGTACAGTAAATGTATAATAGATTTTTATTTCTAAGGCATCCGTATCAATAATAGTGCGACTTTTTCAACAATCAATGGGAACAATGAATCGTATTGATGGGAAATTAATTATGAGTAATAACCAAGGGTCAATGTCCAAATTCATGTTCATCGAAAGGTTGCCTGTAATTGCTTTTAGCGAGAAGGCCGCCATTTGTAATACCATGCAATTTGTACATATGTTGACTATGTGTTATATATATATTATGTGTATATGTACATAAATAGGTATGTACATATATGCATTATATTTTTATACATCGCATCATAAAATATGCATACTTTATTTATATTTTTTCCGGTCTAAATCTATAGGAAAAGCTTACTAATAGCTTAAAAATTTAATTGAATTAATACGTGGAAACTTAGTTTAGTTAAACGGATTTTCTCATGTGAAATTCAGCCTAAATTAGTTATGGAATTGACTAGTGGTACACACCAGTCTATTACAGGAGGCTAATTATATGAAACACAGCTGTGGTATAGTTTTGAAAGGGGGCCAAATACAGCTCGATGTTGTTCAGTCATATGCATGTTAGTGCGTGTAACATACGCGAGGTCAGTGGCCGAGCTGTTCGCTTTGATAAAGACAATACACTGCTCTTCTGTGCAGTCATTTCCAAACATATATCAGCATCTATTATCATTGTATATCGTTGGCAAATATCTGATAGTGGAGTTTAAAATACTCCGTTGTCCATTTTCACAAATTCCAGGTGAACTCGGCGGACTCGTACACAATTGATATTAGTGTATGTAATAATAATAACTGTTAATTATGTATATTACAATTTTAAATCCGCTACTACGTAGGAGATACGTTAGTGACGTAGTAGTGTTCGAACGCCGCAGGGGCTTTTGTGAGGAATACTGAGACACACGTTGAAGTCCACAGATGCTTGTGACGCTCAAAATTTATTACTCCGTTCAGATTAGGTAGAAGCTCGAAAATATAAATTAAATATGTGACGTTCTGATGCTATTCACGGAATATTCCCATATATATATATATATATAAACAAAAATATATATATAAACCTATAGGTTGACTATGACAATTATTGTATATATGAATGACCAATTTTTTCTTTTATTTAACAACACAAATAACTACTCATTAACCCTTGGTGACTACACATGGGTACCGGGGACCCTGCGTACGTTGAAAAATGAATTTTCGATGTGAAGCAGTTGCGATTGCGAGCCGTCCTCCTGCATACATTCGGGACCGCGCTGTCGCTCCTTGGTACTGGTCCCAATCGCTTCGCTCGTCAATACGAGTGTGATAGGGTTCCCGGGACCCTTGAGTAGCAAGTACGCAACAGAAAGTGTTTATTTTGACTATTTGTTTTTCAAAATTAGTGTTACTTTTATGCGTAAATCGTAAATATCTTACGAGTAAATATTATTGATTAAGTATCTTGTCCTTAGGAATATATTTTGATCACAGTTTGTACACATCTTTTTTCTTTGCTTGTTGAAGGTATGGCGCACTCTAAGCTAAATGATAATGAATTTTGCTTTCGGACGATGCATTCGTGAAAGCGGAATTGAATGTTCCTTCTATTTCTTCTCCTTCCTCCTACAATGCGCTTCATACTGACACTAGATAAAAAACGTCGCTAAAAAAATGACAACGTAAAGAGCCCGTGACAATTGCGCATTTTAAATGCCAGGAAATTAAAAACGACCATTAGATCAGTTCCTGCTGCGACCGTTTTCCGAAATTGGGCCCAGTTTCCGAAATTGTGGAAGACGGGAAAACCTGTCCTCATCCGAAAAGTGGCGGCGCCCGGCGGACTCGCCGTTCGCCTACCGGCCCATAGTGTTGCTCGACGAGGTGTGCAAACTCTTTGAAAGAGTCATCGCAAAGCGCCTCGTAGAGCACCTCTATAGAGTGGGGCCGGACCTGGCGGATGCCGTAGATGCCATCATGGGCTCTGGCGAAGGATGAAGTTTTCCGGGGTGAGGTGATGTTGGCGGTGTCTCTGGACATCGCCAACGCGTTCAACACCTTGCCCTGGAGTTGCATTAGGGAGGCGCTCGTGTATCACGAAGTGCCTCTCTACCTTCGCCGCATAGTCGTGGCGTATTTGTCGGAGAGAGCCGTCATCTACCCAACCGTGACCGACCTCGGTCGATTTGAGATGTCGTGCGGTGTTCCACAGGGATCGGTCCAGGGGCCGCTCCTGTGGAACATCGGGTACGACTGGGTGCTTCGCGGTGAGCTTGCAGATGGTGCCGCCGTCACGTGTTACGCGTACGACGCGCTCGTGACGGCGTGCGGTGCAACATACCGCGAGGCGACCCTGAAGGCCACGACCGCGGTTGCCCAAGTCGTTGAGCGGATCCGGCGGCTGGGTCTCGAGGTGGCTCGGCACAAAACTGAGGCCCTGTTCATTCATGGGCCCGGAGCAAGCCACCTGAGGGATCCAGTCTCATAGTAGGAGGCACTCCCATCGGCTGCTGCCCAACATGAGGGGGGCCGATGACTCCTGCAGGAGATTCTAAGGGGGATCGTGCGGTCCTTGGCCCTATATGGTTGCCCAATCTGGGCGGAGACCCTGAAGGCCAGACATGAGCGGATGCTGCGTGCTCCGCAGCGGGTGATGGCCAAAAGTGTCATCAGAGGTTACCGCACGATCTCCTTCGAGGCGGCGAGTCTCCTTGCCGGAACTCCACCATGGGATCTGGAGGCGAGAGCCCTCTCGCAACTATATCGGTGGCGAAAGGAGGCGCGGGAGCAGGGACAGGACCTTGAGCATCGAGAAATCGAGGCCGTGCAGTCCCAGCTCCGCCGGGTCATCATGGTGGAGTGGAAGGAACGATTTGGGCGACCAAGCGCATGGCACGCCGTAGTAGCGGCGGTAAGACCCCTCATCGAGGACTGGCTAGAGAGCTGACACGGGAGCCTCTCGTACCAGCTGACGCAGGTGATCTCTGGGAAAGGGTGTTTCGGGGACCACCTGTGTCGGATCAGGAAGGAGCCAACGTCTTAGTGCCATCACTGTGATGCAGGCGAGGACTCAGGGCTGCACACGCTGGCGGAGTGCCCGGCGTGGGAGGTGCCGAGGCGGGCCCTGCTCACAGCGATGGTGCGGAGCGCGAGTGCGTGGGCTGCCGCTGCCTCCTTCTGCGAGCAAGTAATGCTCGAGAAGGAGGCGGTCGAGCGGGTGCGGGAGAGACTCAGGTCTCTCTCGATCCGCAGAGCCCGCGAGGCGCGAAAGCGACTCAGACGTCGGAGGTCGCTCAAAGACCTCCATCCTCCATGATCGCAGGCCTGGGGGTGACAGGTGGAGCCGCCTGTCACCCCAGCAGAAGCAGGTCGGGACGTTGGGGCGACCAGCACCCCTCCCCCGAACAGGGGCAAGACGGGGACACCGTGGTTCCCGATCCTGAGGGGGCCATCTCGAAATCAGAGATGGCCCAGGGTCAGTCAGGGTGCGAGGGATATGCTCTATGGGCAACCTTACACTCCGGCGTCTGTAGACCCGAGACGGCGTGCGGTTTTAGTCGGTTCAAGCCCGACATAACCACCCCAGCTGGCCTGCGGGGGGGGGGGGGGAGGGGTATCCGAGGGGATTTCCGCACGAAAAAAAAAAATCGGGCGGTTGTCTGTTTCACCTGTAATGTTCGATTTACATTTGTTTAAATTGTTCTGAAAACTTTGTAGTTCATGTATGAAAGTAAATGTATAATAGATTTTTATTTCTAAGGCATCCGTATCAATAATAGTGCGATTATTTCAACAGGATCCATGTGAACAATTAATTAACATGTCCATCGAAAGGTTGCCTGTAAGAAATTGCTTTTAGCGATAAGGCCGCCATTTGTACATTACATATGTTGACTGTGTGTTATATATATATAATGTATATATATATATACATAAATAGTTATGTACATATATATATACAATATATTTTTCTACACCGCATCATAAAGTATGCATACTTTATTTTATTTTTCTAAAGAACTACGTATCATAATATCAAGCGTATCATATCGTAACATAACGCATGATGGTGAAACATTGCTTTATCGTTTAGCGTTCGGAAATTTTTGTCTTAAAACCCAATAAATATTATTTAGCACTAAATATACTCCCTGTCAGGGATTCGGGCGATATAGTTTACAGCGCATTCAACAGACAAGATTACCGCTGCACTTGATCGCAGTTGTACCTACATATAATTTACTAGCGACGCAGTTGATTGAATCTATTGTGTTCAATAACATAAATGCTTAATTGTGCTTCCTGTGCAGGTAAATACAGTCATTGTATGATAACCTATTTCTAGTCGAGTGTAGGTAGCGCCGAGTTTAACCATCAACCGAGGCGTACACTAATACTGGCAGGTTCCGACCAACTACTTACGTCGAGTACCGACCAATCCGAAGGGCCTACGAACGTTCTGATCAACGTGCTATCTGACATGTAGGCTAACTGCTATATCCAACTGGTTGTGCCAAAGGGACTTTTTCCCTTAACTATTTAGTTAAGACAAAATGAATGACTAAACATTCCCCATCGATAATTCGACTATCCATGTCTAGCTTTAGTTGACAATTATCAACTTGAGTTTTGATACCTTATTGATAATGATAGAAGAAATTTGCAATGCAATTAATTGGTTTTGTTTCTACTTATTTCACTCTAGTGCTTGTCTCTTATCTTGTAGGTTGTTTTGCAACAGCACTGTACAGTCATCAAAAAGAAAAAAAAATTGTGGGTATAGCAAGCGCCTTAGCAGACATGGCTACCTTACCTAAACATGACGCACTTACATTCGATGACACATACAAAAAGCAGCAATAATGTCAGCAGTACTGGGATTTTCCTGGAATTGGGAAAAAATAGAACTGTTTGTCACAATTTAAGTGTGCTATTATGGATTCTTACTTATCGCTTAAGTAACGAAACAAGTCTTCAGGATATTGTCATGTTTTTTTCGCTATTGTCAAGATTCTAGATACATAGCTCTGTTTAGTATGTTTTTTAATTTATTTATTATTCAACTAAAACACAAAAATGAATACTTACTTAAATAGATTTAGAAACAAATTATCTCTTAAGAATACATATTTATAAAAATAAAAGGAACATGGAATGTACACTTTACAATGTATGGGAGTGATGTTATTTGACACGTGACATGTCTACATATAATGTCTCTCCTATACATTTGGACTTTGAAGGTTAGCTTCGAAGCGATTCCAATAGTAGAATGTCACTTTGTCTAGGTCCCCAGGTCTCTCCTTGCCGTCACTTGCCTCGTGTGCGCCCCTTTCAGAGTCGGTTGTTTGGCCGGAGTCCAAAGTACACAAGGGCGACGAGGCGAGCGAACCAACTACACTTTCGGATGATTCATGAAGCAAGTCTCCGATTAATTTTTCCATAGATTGCCTGCAAGGAAAATATACATATATTAAATTTGAAATGTTGTAACGGGCGTGACGTTGCGTCCTTACAAAGGCGCCAAGAGTACCAGCGCTGCATTAGCATGTGATCGGCAGCACCTATGCTGTGATGGCGACCTGTTGAGGCTCGCACATCTGCTTTTATATTTACATGTATATATATATATATATATATATATATATATATATATATATATATATATATATATATATATATACATCACAATACTGATTTTACGTCCTTTCATTTCGCATTAGTATAACTTCGACTACTTTTAGTATATATATATATATATAAATTTTCTTTATTACAATCTTGACTTGGGCTTTTTCTCCTAATTGTGAGAACTTAGAGGTTGCATCTCCTATATATGAATGTTCATGATGGTGAACGCCTTCACCGGCACTATCGACCGTCTTCCCTCTGCTAGGATGTGGATTTATTTGTATCAGGCAATTGCGTGGTAGGTCTTTTGCTATACGAGAACTTGTTACCAGTTTTGGGTGCATGGGGACCCACCCAAGATCTTCGGGGTCCAAGGACAGCTCACGTGCAAGCCAGCACACCTGTTGATTGACGGACGAGGCTCTGGCGTAGTCCTTATAGGGTTGGGGAGTCAGACAGCAGTCGCTCTAGTAAAAGCTAAGATAAACCAACCCGTGAGGGAAGGAGAAATATGAGAACGGCCTCGGCTCCAAAATCCAAACTTTGGAGTTGAAATGATCATGATGACGCTGGAAGACATGATGAACTAGTGAACAGTTAAGAGTGATTTTTGGGTAAACATTTTTGTTTCAGAGTGTATTCCTCAGTACCGCTATTAACCATCGATTGTGTTCCCTCTCCCAGGATGTTGATAAATTGTTTATAACAGGCAAATGTGTAGTTGGCTAAAATTGTTGTTGCAAGAGAACTTGTGATCAGCAGTGCTATTCTCTACGGTAGCTCGTCGACGAGCTCGCAAAATGCTGCTTTGGATTTATATTTTATTTTAATTTTGATTTTAATTTATGATTTAGATTTAGATTTAGATTTCATCATCAATCAAAAATCTAAATCTAAATCTAAATCTAAATCATAAATTAAAATCAAAGTTAAAATAAAATATAAATCCAAAGCTGCATTTTGCGAGCTCGTCGACGAGCTCGTCGACGAGCTACCGTAGAGAATAGCACTGCAGTTTCTAGTGGACTCTAGGCAATCATTTTTTTCTACAGTGTGTTCCTCCTTCTACTTACTGATACTATGCACCTACCCTATATTTGATAGATATAACTGACACGTGGACATCGTAAACCATAGATTTTTCACTTTTTCATCTGATTAAACCAATTTTGAAAACATTTGTACCACTCCTCCGTGGTGACGTCTTCAACTAGAAGTGAAATTTTCAAAAATCCTTTCTTAGTGGATGCCTACAACATAATAATAATAATAATAAATATTCTACAACATTCTACACAGCGCTTTCTAGACCCAAAGTAAGCATAGTTTAACTAGCTTGTGTTATGGGTTCCAGAATGCGGATAAACATACTTATATACTTTTTTTTTAAATACATACATATTATACATAGAAACACCCAGACCAATGCAAATAGACATATTCATGCATACAAATATTTGCACTGAGCGGGAATCGAACCCGCCTTCTGACGTAGCAGTCGAATGCACTACCGCTACGCCACAGAGGCCGTCAAACATAAACAACATAAAAAGCGTCTACTGCCGAAATTTCAAGTTCGTAGGTACAGCAATTTAGGCTTTGCGTTGATGAATCAGCTAGCCTGTCACTCAGTCGGGACAAGTAATTTTATATGTATAGATTTTAAAGCGTCTACTGCCGAAATTTCAAGTTTGTAGGTACAGCAATTTAGGCTTTGCGTTGATGAATCAGCTAGCCTGTCACTCAGTCGGGACAAGTAATTTTATATGTATAGATTTTAAGCAGAGTCTTGTTCGACTCCAAACTACCTTTGGTAATGAAGCTTAAAGCCCCATGCAAGACAACTATTTTGCAGTTTGCAGAATTCAAGCGCAGTCGTGTCAATCTTAGGGATCAATTTGGTGAAGGTCGCCCATGTACCGCTGTGAACAACAAAAATGTTGATGCTGTGCGCGGTATGATCGTAATATCTTTACACATAGGCATGAGTCAAATTCAATCAATCTTACACAAACATTTGGGTGTGAAAGCTGTGCTCTCGATGGATCCCACATAATTTGACTGAGGCTCAAATAACGAACTGCTTAGCAGATGCAACGAAGGGGCGTAAAATTTGGTGTGAGCCATAGTAACATGTGACGGAACATGGATTATTGTCTTTGTATTCCATAACAAAGCCGCAATCGAGCGTATGATCTTTCAAGATGAACCCAAACCAACCAAAGTAGCGCGCGTGAAAGGTGCTTCTAAAGGGATGATTGCTTCTTTTTTTAATAAATCTGGCCACGTCGCTACTGTTGGTTTAAATAATCGTTTACACACGTACATGATCATTTGTACGCCGAAAATTATTGACAAAAGCCGTGAAAATAACCGTAAACGCCGTTTCATCTTGCACCACGACAATGCAAGTGCCCACACGTTCAGCCAAACAAACGAGTTTTTGAAAATTAAGAACCAATTTTCCTCACCAAAAGAGTCTGTCAAAGTGTATGAATAAGATGTATCTGACGTCACCACGGAGGAGTGGTACAAATGTTTTCAAAATTGGTTTAATCAGATGAAAAAGTGAAAAATCTATGGTTTACGATGTCCACGTGTCAGTTATATCTATCAAATATAGGGTAGGTGCATAGTATCAGTAAGTAGAAGGAGGAACACACTGTAGAAAAAAATGATTGCCTAGAGTCCACTAGAAACTGCAGTGCTATTCTCTACGGTAGCTCGTCGACGAGCTCGTCGACGAGCTCGCAAAATGCAGCTTTGGATTTATATTTTATTTTAACTTTGATTTTAATTTATGATTTAGATTTAGATTTAGATTTAGATTTAGATTGCCACCTCTGCTTGTCTCTGACCCCGCGGCGCTGCTCGCTGTGCTACGTGGAGCCACACCGGCGCGTCGGGGTGTTTCTTGTTTTCCAATTTCGGATTTTTAATTTCGTTAATCTTTTGAATGGTATGTCCGAATTCAAGAGTTCAATTCAAAGTAATCAACAGGTATTGAAACAATCTTGGATACCAAATCATTTATTTGGATAAGAATTAATACACAGGTATGGATAACATGATCTGATTTTTTTTGTAGATATTGACATGTTCTATAATATTATACAATTTTTTTTTGTTCTATCATCAATACTTTCCGCAGCGCATGCGATGAAAGACATTTTATGACAATTTTTTTTACAACTTGTGTTCGTCTTAGTAGGGATTTCTAAGAATCTCAATTTTTCTAGTCAAAGTCCTTAACAAACAAAGGAATGAAAATAAATGTAAGTAAGACGAAAGTGATGATTTTTGTAAGAGAGGAAAACATGACAAATTATAGAATTCTGATTGAAGGAGAAACAGTAGAACAAGTGAAAGAGTTTGTATACTTGGGTTCAAAGTTTACGAGGGATGGAAAGTATGACTGTGATATTGAGCGAAGCGTTTTGGCTGGTAATCAAATGAATGGAGCCCTGCATAATTTTATGAGCAGCCAGAAAGTGTCTAAAGTGGAGTATGCATACAGGAGTACTCGTCCCCACACTTATGTAAGGTGTATAATTTTATGAAGTACCTATAGCGGGTATTATGTGAACTGACTGGAACTGAAATTGGGGACTGGTGTCCAAACTTGCCATTCAAAACAATGTTTATACATAATGCTCTGTTTCCTCGATCAATTTATTATTTTCTACTCCAGGACGTCAAGACTATCAAGAGTTCGTACACAGCCTGCGGTCATTCACAGCTTTACGTTGATGAACAAAGTCTGGGTAGAGCATTGGCTCTAACGACCTACAATTGGTGTAGGTCGTTTCTTTAGGGAGGCATATAGGTCTAATTATACACCACAGTTTCACCAGTTAATAAGTTAGAGCACCTACTTCGACTTTGATAATATTTATAGTCATATTTTTGTCTTGTGGTGGTTTACTAAATACCTCTGCTGGCAACTATAAAATTGAACGGGTTATTCAACCGCTCATGATATAATAGCCGGCAAACTTCGAGAACAAACGTCAGAAAGTTCGCGCAGAGCGATGCTTTAACAAGTATCTCTTTTTATACAATCCCAAAGTCACCGAAAGGCATCTATTTCCAGGTACCCTCCCTATTCAAATTGAGATTAGCCAAAGCTAGGAACTAAATAAAAATAATGATGTTTGGTTACACTAGGTACATAATTGCTGGCAAGCGGTATGATATTTTTTTTATTCGGCCGGTCAATTCACTGCACCTCGCTGGGGGGTAAGAAGCTAGGGTATAGTCCAGAAGATATATTTAGATTTATACTACTAAGGAAAAAATAATTACCCACTAAACCAACCTGCAGGGCTAGCATGGCATGAGGACAAAAAGTCCCAGGGGAGTGGAGAAAAATTCGTCTCTCCCCCCGTTTTTGTCCCTTTAGCTACCACGGCATCGAGGAGAGACTAGTTTGTCACCGGGGACAACGTTTCTCCACTCAATGCTACCAATATACGAAAAAATATTTTTCAATACCAAATCTATGGTTACCGTATATTTCAAAGTAATATTCGACAAAATTGACAAAATCTAGCAACGTGCACATTTTATAAGCGCAATAGTGACTTTTAAAATTATCAGTATTATGCTGCAGAATATTATTATTGACTGTGGCATATACTCAAAGAGTGAGCCATATTAATGAAAAAGAAAAACAATCTATCATATAACGTTTTATTTTTTTAGCTAGGTATTATACACATTCACATGCGATTATGAAATGCAACATTATTTACCTTATAATGTACTGGCAAGCCATCTGATTTATTTAAGGGCCGTAATGCTGCCTATAATTTTGTATGAATTCCCTCTCTGGCAATTTGAACACGTTCATTTGATCCCGCAGCATACGCCGCTGAATTTTTCGTTGTTGCGTTTGTTGTGTTTGTAGCTCACTTAGAACGAAATAGCCGCGAGACATTTTTAATTGTGTAATCTTTATTTATTTATTTATTTATTCACTATATTATTTATCAACTCTTGTCCCCACCTCAATACTTCGGAGACTAATATCTCTATCATCTGTCAAAAAGGTACAAATTATCTCCACTTTACGGCCGCCGTGCTAAGCAAGTGGAGAAATAGTCCCTTGTCTACGTCACAGCGAGGGACATAGGTTATCTCCTTTGACGCCATGCTAGCTACCGGGGAAAAAACCTTTGTTCCCTGTCAATTTGACATAAGTGGTGGAGAGAGATATTTGTCCCGCGCCCATGTTAGGCCAGCTGGTGGTAAGTTACTTTGACTGAGATGTCATTCGCGCATTGCCACTTGTAAACAGTTGTGGGAGGAATAGAAACCAACACTGCCGACGAAATGCCTCCAATAGGGACTTCGTACTTCGTTCGAGAATACTTGCAGTATACTGCTATTTAACGAAAGCATTAAGTGCATACAACGAGCGCCATGATGAGGGATCGAAGTTGATAAATACAATACTTGATTGACTCTTGCTTAGACCATAACCAAAAAAATAGTTGTTGAGTGATATTCGATTGGTTAACATCTATAGCATTATTTAGATTAATGTAATTGTAATTAATAGCAAATAGCCATGGAATCATCTATATAAGATTCACGGAAAACACGCAGCCATGTCAGTGCACAGCCACACCCTGATTTCTTTTCAATAACTAAGCGAGAGCTGTCATTGATAATTCGGGAAGACGCTGTTGACGTTCTGTATCATATAGATAGGTTACAGATATACATTTGATTACATATACAGATACGTTCAAGAGGATAGCTACAGTTGCAACACGCTCAGTTATCTATACGCCTATCTATGGGATTACCGTTCGACGAAATGCATGTATGCATCTTCGAGGTCATCGAAAAAAATTATGTTCGAAAATGTTATGATAGATAGAGATGGAATTAATTTATGCTCCTTCTGGGTATGGTTAATAAGGATTTTATGGGAACGACTGCCATCTGAACTCCCAAACCCTAGCTAGAGGAAAACCTGCACCAGAGCCTCGTGCGTCAACCAACAGGTGTACCGACCTGCAGGTGAAGTTGACTTGGCTTTAAAGTCCTTGGTGGTGTAAAGGCCCACCCTATACACCCGAAATGTAGCCCACTGTAACGTAAGAAAATAGAAAAAATGAAAAATGGTAATTTTTCTTTTTTTTTCCACGATGCAACTTTAGCTACATTGTTGCAGTGCTTCAATATAGTACAAAAGACAAGGATTATGAGAAAGAAGATTTTAAAGCAGGATCGAAGAAGACTTAGGAGAAATTTAGGTCTTTATGACTCGTTCCACACAAAGAATACAGAAAATATTTTTTTTTAAGGATTAGAAAAATTCTCTAAAAATATCTCAGTAGATAGACATAATTTTTATAATCCGTCGCCATAAAGAAAAAAGTAAAAAAAGAAAGTTTATTCCAATTTCTCTAAATCACAGTTTCGATCCACTGTGCGGCAGTGTCAATTAGGGCTCTTGTGATGAGCCACCGGCCACGGAGGGTGTTGCAGAGGAAATTAGAGGTTAACAGTTCTTTCCGGTCTCAAATCATGCCTCTACACTCAATATAATATCTACACTATTATAAAATTGTCGTCTGTACAAATCAACGATTCTGAATAAAAAATACTTATATTTTGGAATTCTTGTCTGTTTTTCCTTGCATCGCCATGGATGCAAACGCTACTGAATCGATTTTGATGCGTTTTTTGGTATTAGAAAGTCTTGCTCAAACTTAAAATCTGTCCTGTTTGATTGCAATTGTTTCAGGAGTACCGCAGATATGATCACAAAATGATAACCGTCCTCCGCGGGCATCAGTTACTGTATTATATGAATGGACTTGTCGACATATTCCATATAATCAAAGCAAGTGTAAAATGTAATCATGGGAGTTCTTAAATTTTACACACAATTTAAATTCGTAAAAAATGGTATAACTCGCTTGCACCGCCACCTACCGGGTCCAATTGTAAATATAACAAAAAATAAGCTTTAATATTGAATTTCATGCTTTTAATAAAACGGACTTCCATACAAATGCCCTTATTTTATCCCTTAAGTAGTGAAATTTCCAAAAATCCTTTCGTAGTGGATGCTTACAACGCATTTTGTGCTCAAATTTCAAGTTTATAGATCCAGTGGTTTAGGCTCTCCGTTGATGAATCAGTCAGTCTGTCCGGAAAAGTAATTATATTGTATAAATGGACTTGTAACATTTTAATATTGGCAAATCTTAACATTACCTACATAATCTCCTAGCGGCTCAGAACCCGTCATCCACCGCGAATAAATTAGTAAGAAAATTCTATATGGGTCCAATTATAAATGTAAACAAAAATAAACTTTAAATGAATTTCATTCTTTTTACTCCAAAAAATAGGCACTTTTCATATAACGAACTTCCATACAACCGCTCATTCCTTATTTGCCCCCTTAGGGGTGTAATTTTGAAACCGCCGAAACATCCAACTAACACAATAGAGAACCGATAAATTCTATCGAAGCTTTTTCAGTTTTATTAGTAGGTTTTTTTTTTACGTGCGGAAATCCCTTCGGATACCCCCCCGCCGGCCAGCGGGGGTGGTTATGTCGTGTCTCGACTAAAACCGCACGGTGTCCTCCCCAAGTGTATCAGTGTCAGTATCCCTCGAAAGGATAACCCCAGGGTTTATTAGTAGGTTAACATAAAATATACACAACCTACCGTTGTAATTATTATCGGACTAATTCTATCAAAGTAATAAACATTATCGTTGCAACGTGTTTATCTGTATAACTGTTTATCTTTATCAAATGTACCCACTTTTAGATTACGGTGGCATTACTAACATTTAGGTGCAGCGATTTTTTTTCATCTAGCAAACGCCTATGACATTATTCTCCTTTCATTCAAAGGTAGATTAATACGTTGGCAGTGTAGGTACAGCTAATGCGCGGGGTGCGAGGGATATGCTCTATGGGCAACCTTACACCCCGGCGTTTTCAGACCCGAGACGGCGTGCGGTTTTAGTCGGTTCAAGCCCGACATAACCGCCCCACTGGCCGGCGGGGGGGGGGGGGTATCCGAAGGGATTTCCGCACGAAAAAAAATCAAAAAAGGTACAGCTAATGCGGCACACTAATAGAATTAAGAGCGGCCACACGTCATAATTTTCATACAAACGCTCGTATGTGATGATGGTGATATCTAATATTTAAAATTCAAATTTGGAAAACAAATTCAGTATAAGCCTCAAAAAACTGCATATTTGCTTTGTGTACACTGCTCAAACCTAAATGATAAATTTAAAAACAAAATCTCTCTATATAAAACTTGTGCGTGTAGGCGATTCTAAACGACACACCCATTTATTTCACGTGCACCTGCAAACAACGGATGAGGCTCTGGCGCAGGCGTTCCGCTCGGGGTTGGGAGGTTTTCTTTTTTTAAAAATAATAGGACACGTCAATTTAACTTCACCTCGCCTGATGGTAAGCTGAAGGTAAAGTCTCAGGAAAGAGGGTCACCATTACATACACGTACCATGTTAACAATGGTGGCACTCAGCTTGACGGCCTCATCAGAAGAGGATTGTCAGACGGCAGTCACTCCCTGAAAAGACCAATATCAAACCACCATATCCACATACCAATAAAAACCAATAAGTCTGAGCTACCAAGTGTAAATTTTGGACACAACTGGGTAATCGCTATAAGAATAATTACGTCAAAAATTGACTTTAAAAATTCATATATCTGTGCGAAACGTTCAACTAAAACAGTAGTTACGACGACCTTTTATTTTGAAAATGGATGACTATGCGAAAAGTTCGGATAAAACTGCGTTTAGGAATTGCACAGCATATTTTAGTTTGAGTCACAAAGCCGTGTTTGTTTGAATACCATTGCCAATATCATCCTGTGTGTCGCGTTACTCTGCCTCTCTGGTTCGTGTACCTTTTTTTTTTTTTTTTTTTATCGTGCGGAAATCCCTTCGGATACCCCCCCGCCGGGCAGCGGGGGCGGTTATGTCGGGCTTGCACCGACTAAAACCGCACGCCGTCTCGGGTCTTCAGACGCCGGGGTGTAAGGTTACCCATAGAGCATATCCCTCGCACCCCGGCTGACCCTGGGCCATCTCACCACTAACAGCATCGCTCATCCTGTCTCCTCTGAAAGCAGAGGAGTACGGAGAGCGATGTGTTCCCGCCACGTTGGGTATTGGCCGACGATCAATGCCAACCCTATGAAGGGGTGAAGGGGAAGCCATTGACCGCCGCCCAGGGTGTACCGGCCGCTCCGATTCCGTTCCCCCCGGACTGCAGCGGGATCGGAATCGGAGCGACACTCGAGGAGGTTACCCAACACACACCCCACTGGTTCGTGTACCTACGCTCAAAAACTCAAACAGTTCCGCATCGATTGAACTCAAAACTTTTAACACGATATATAACCGGCTAAAAATAGTTTCCATCTATTTTTGCGTCAGTAGATGGCGCTGCAATTGGATTGTAAGGTTATTTAAAGAATTTATTCCAGGGCTATACCGGGACCCTGGCTGCTTGTAAATAGATATATATTATAAGACTGGTAGCATTCCTTTTCTTACATTATAGGTACTCTTCTTTTTTTTTTTCGTGCGGAAATTCCTTCGGATACCGCCCCGCCGGTCAGCGGGGGCGGTTATGTCGGGCTTGAACCGACTAAAACCGCAAGCCGTCTCGGGTCTTAAAACGCCACGGTGTAAGGTATGTACAGTCACCTCTATAAATATGTATACACGGTAGGGTTCCAGAAACAAGTAACCAGGGTTAACTTCAAATTTTTGTTCACAAAAAATATAGCCAAATGATGTAAACTCTTAATATTTCATAAAAATGTAACCATTATACGCCTCATAAAATGTATCAATTAATGCTTGCAAAAATATATCCACAATCAACGGTTCAATTGAATGGAAACATGCTATAATTCATATATATGTAAACACGTACTTTCAATAAAATATACTTTCAGTGAAGTTATGTAGTCTGTAGTCTAAAATATGTAGTCGTCTTTCAAGCCATTAATACCTAAACAATTGTAGGTATACAAACTATTTGTCTAGATCGTAAGTAATGATTTATTATTGAAGTGATGTCAAATGTCATTCTTAATGTCTAGTTTAATTTATTCTCAATATTATATATTATAATCTGCTATCATCTGCAGTTCACAACATTAAAATTGACGAGATCGATTATAACTTTATTTCAAAAATATCATGTACCGCATAGACAACCATACCAAGCATCGCATTGTATGTTTGAAGGAAGAGGGGCTAAGTATAACAGAAATAGCTGAAACCTTGGGAATATCAGTAAGTTCTTTTTTCTTGGTTGTGTCCACTCTTGTCCTCTCGACTCCTAAAAAAAGATTTGTTTATCTGTTTCCTGTCAACCCTAAATATAGTCCACACTCGACCCCTAGGGTTCGAAACTGGTTTTCATACAAAAGTCAGGTATAGCTTGTCCACTTTGAACCCCTAGTTTAAAATGTGTACCTAAAATTTAAATTTTGGGTAAATGAATAAATGGCAAATGATTTAGATACAAATTATATCGCTGATATTTTAGTAAAATACTACGCAACTATAGTGTAAACTGACGATTTTACAATGAAGTGTATATTAAGGGTCGAGAAGAAACTAAAATCGGACTGGAAAATAAAAACCACTTTCTATCCCCCAAGGTCGAGATTAGACCATAGTTTGAGGTCCAGTGGACATATTAGTTATTAGGGGTCGAGAGTGGACTCAACCTTTTTCTTAACCTGTTTAAATAAATGAATGTAAGAAGTTTTCTTTATATCATACTTACGTATATTATTTTTACAGAGAAAAACTGTCTATTTATGGTCCAACCGTTGGGAAAATGAGGGAGTAATACAAAATCATGTATCATTTGGACGTCCACGTAAAATGTCGGCGGATCAAGAGAGGCATTTGATTGATCATATTCGACAGGGAGCTTTTATTAGCACTTCTATTATTGCAACAAATTATGAAGTATCACCGTCTACAATTCGTCGCCGATTACACAGCAGTGGTATTCACCATAGACAGCCTGCTAGAAAGCCGATTCTAACTGAAAGGCATAAATTACAGCGATTGAACTTTGCCAATAGGTACTTGAATTATGATTTTAGCACTGTGTTATTCTTAGATGAAAAAGTGTTTTGTACATCTCAAGATGGAAGAGTCTCATTATGGCGACCCAATAACACACGATATTTGCAAAACAACGTTTTACCTAACCGCAGAAGCGGTAGGTTATCGCTTAATTTTTGGGGATGGATGTCCTGGAGTGGTCCTGGTGAACTCATTGAAGTAACCACACGTTTAAACAGTCTGCATTATCGGGATATTTTATCGGAAGTTCTTATTCCAACGGCCAACGCAGCCTTCGGGGGTAACAGGCCCATAACATTTATTCAAGATGGTGCTTCTGTACACAATTCAAGACTAGTACAAAGATGGATTGATAATCAAGATAATTTAGAATTAATTAAACTACCACCCAAAAGTCCTGATTTGAACCCGATAGAGAATCTGTGGGGATTAATGGTTCAGGACTTCGAGTCCACTAGAGCTAGAAATATTAATAATTTAAGAGATCACGTTTTTGAGCTGTGGGATTCCTTTAGAGGTTCCTCAATATGCTCGAATATGGTTTCTTCTATGCCAGAACGATTACAGGACGTAATTAATAATAACGGTGGATATACAAGATTTTAATTCAATTTATTTGTTTACCTATTACTTTAATAATAGAATTTTAAGTTTTACTGATCAAGCTAAGTTTGTTTTATGTTTATAATGTTTTCAGTGAGCGGTGTTAGCTAAGTTAGATTTAAATATAAAATATAGTATTAATTAATAATATCATGTTTTATTTCTTTGTGGTACCCATGGAGGAGGGACACCCCTTGGAGAATCACGGGCAAAAGTTTTTGCTGAATTGAAAGTAAAAAGTAAAAGTAAAAGTAAAATTTTCTTTATTGTACGACAAAATACACAAAAATATAAAAAGAAAAAGAATAGAAATTTGTCTACATAATAATGTACAATGGGCGGCCATATTGTAAGCAACAATCTCTTCCAGGCAACCTTTGGATGGACAGGAGTGTATAGTAATGAAAAGTGGGTTTTTGGTGTAAGAAAGCAATTACTGAAATGGAATAATAATAACGAACATGAATACCTACATACAGTACGTACAATACCCATACACAATATATACAATACATACAATACAAACAATACATACAATACATACAATACATACAATATATATATATATATATATATATATATATATATATATATACACCATATACCTGTACAGACATGTACAGTTATGAAGTATAATTAATATACTGACTTATATTGACAGATAGTACCTATTCAGTCACCAACTTTTAGAATGATCCCAACGTTTGAGCTCGCCTAATAGACACCGGTAGCGCATTCCATAGGCGTGCAGCCACAACAGTAAACGATTTAGTACAGTAAACACTTCTTCCGTAGCATAAATAAATATTTTTGTATCCTTTCACATTTAATAATTGTTTATATATTAATGGCTTGAAAGACGACTACATATTTTAGACTACAGACTACAGAACTTCACTGAAAGTATTTTTTTTGAAAGTACGTGTTTACATATATATGAATTATAGCATGTTTCCATTCAATTGAACCGTTGATTGTGGATATATTTTTGCAAGCATTAATTGATACATTTTATGAGGCGTATAATGGTTACATTTTTATGAAATATTAAGAGTTTACATCATTTGGCTATATATTTTGTAAACAAAAATTCGAAGTTAACCCCGGTTACTTGTTCCTGGAACCCTACCGTGTATACATATTTATAGAGGTGACTGTACCTACGGGTTTTATTTTTAGGACTTTAAGCCTTGTTTACACGGATCGAACTTCTCCGTGGGGCTAGTCACTTCACAAATTTTGCATTTGCCTCGGTCATTTCCTTCGAAAATGTCGAGGCGGGCGATCGCCTGTATAGTTTACACCTTCGATTTTAGTCACCATCCGCATGCGGCCGGTGACCGCGCGATCAACGTCGGATGCTACCATGATGCTACTCAACTTTGGGGCTTGCGGTTTTAGTTACTTGCAACCTAGCCGAATTGTCATTTAGTGGGTCAGTTACCCGCGCGGCAAAAATTATAAAAAAAGTCACCACGTTGAGTTGATATTAAATAGAAATGACTGCCGCCTGCGGGTGTTTCTTCCTTTCGAAAGCTCTTTGAATTTGTAAATTAATATGTACTTGACATATTAATGTCCTACTAATGTTATAAACGCAAAAGTATGAAAGTATGGATATTTGTTACTTTTTCACGCAAAACCGGCTATAAGTATAGGTACGGGTATAATGGGGTGTGGGTAACCTCCTCGAGTGTCGCTCCGATTCCGATCCCGCTGCAGTCCGGGGGGAGCGGAATCGGAGCGGCCGGTACACCCTGGGCGGCAGTCAATGGCTTCCCCTTCACCCCTTCATAGGGTTGGCATTGATCGTCGGCCAATACCCAACGTAGCGGGAACACATCGCTCTCCGTACTCCTCTGCTTTCAGCGGAGACAGGATGAGCGATGCTGTTAGTGGTGAGATGGCCCAGGGTCAGTCGAGGTGCGAGCGATATGCTCTATGGGTAACCTTGCACCCCGGCGTCTGAAGACCCGAGACGGCGTGCGGTTTTAGTCGGTGCAAGCCCGACATAACCGCCCCCGCTGGTCGGCGGGGGGGTATCCGAAGAAGGTACGGGTATAATAGGTTATAATCTGAAATTACACATAGGCTACTTTCTATCCCTGGAATTGGTTCCCATGGGAAGCGGCAACGAGAACAGAATTCCACGTATGCAATAGGTAGTATGCCATAAATCGATAATAGCAAAGTATAAAATTCAACGAAATACACCAACAATACCTACTATCCGACAAAGGGTAGTAACAAAGTAATAGAACGAGGCAGTGTGCAGTTGATGGACACTGCAGTTTCACCTCCGGGTCTTTCATTAAGTTATTCCGAATGGTATTTTAGGTAGATTTCGATGAAATCGATCTACCTATTGGTTTCTTGACTATTGTCGAATTAAAAAAAAAATCTTCATAGGAGGTCTAGTTATGACCCCCTGAGTCCGAAATCACCACTGGTCAAAAAGTTTATATATATATATATACGAGTATATATATATGTATATGTATGGTTCCACTTCCCAAAATTTGCGGCACTCTCACGGTCGCATTTTTGCCCCGATCGCTTTCAAACTGCGGTCAAAAATTGCTTGGGTGTAAAATTAGTTTAAGTTCGTGAACGGGTGGAATCCGGCCTAAGGGTATGGTAGGGTCTCACTTTTTGTGAAATCAGTTTTTCCTCAAAATTTCACGTTCCATGAAAGATATTCGAACCATACCGGTCTCGGCCGGCGTGAGATGTCGTGCGGTGTTCCGCAGGGATCGGTCCTGGGGCTGCTCCTGTGGAACATCGGATACGACTGGGTGTTTCGCGCAGACGGTGCCGCCGTCACGTGTTACGCGGACGACACGCTCGTGACGGCGTGCGGAGCGACGTACCGCGAAGCGACCCTGAAGGCCACGACCGCGGTTGCCCAAGTCGTGGAGCGGATCCGGCGGCTGGGTCTCGAGGTAGCTTTGCATAAAACCGAGGCCCTGTTCTTTCATGTGCCTAGGAGCAAGCCACCTGAGGGATCCAGTCTCATCGTGGGAGGTAATCGCATCGGCATCAAGCCCCAAATGAAATATTTGGGGCTCGTGCTCGACGGCCGATGGGACTTCGGAGAGGACATCCGAAGTCTGGCCCCCAAACTGAAGGGCACAGCTCTCGCTCTGGCGCGGCTGCTGCCCAACATGAAGGGGCCCGATGACTCCTGCAGGAGACTCTACGCGGGGATCGTGCGGTCCATGGCCCTGTATGGGTGCCCAATATGGGCCCTGAAGGCCGGAAGTGTGCGGATGCTGCGCGCTCCGCAGCGAGTGATGGCCATCAGGGTCATCCGTGGGTACCGCACGATCTCCTTCGAGGCGGCGAGTCTCCTTGCCGGAACTCCGCCATGGGACCTGGAGGCGAGAGCCCTTTCGCAACTGTACCAGTGGCGAAAGGAGGCGCGGGAGCAGGGACTGAACCCCGAGCATCGAGAAATCGAGAGGCCGTGCAGTCCCAGCTCCGCCAGGCATCGTGGTGGAGTGGAAGGAACGACTTGGGCGACCAAGCGCGGGGCACGCCGCAATAGCGGCGGTAAGGCCCATCATGGAGGATTGGCTAGAGAGGCGACACGGAAGCCTCTCGTACCGACTGACGCAGGTGATCTTCGGGAAGGGGTGCTTCGGGGACCACCTGCATCGGATCAGGAAGGAGCCAACGCCTGAGTGTCATCACTGTGACGCGAGCGAGGACTCAGGGCTGCACACGCTGGCGGACTGCCCGGCGTGGGAGGTGCCGAGGCGTGACCTCGTGGCAGCCATCGGGGTGGGAGTCCTATCGCTCGGCAGCATGATTGCGGCAATGGTGCGGAGTGCGAGCGCGTGGGCCGCCGCCACCTCCTTCTGCGAGCATGTGATGCTCGCGAAGGAGATGGCGGAGCGCGCCCGGGAGAGGTTCAGAACCCTCCCGGCCCGCCGAGCCCGCAACATGCTCGCCTCGCGTCGCAGGCGACTCAGGCGCCGGAGGTCGCTTCACGACCTCCGTCCTCCATGAGCGCCGGCCTGGGGGTGGCAGGTGAGGCCGCCTGTCACCCCAGCAGAAGCAGGCCGGGACGGTGGATCGACTAGCGCCCCTCCCCCAAACCGGGGCAAGACGGGGACACCGTGGTTCCCAAACCCGAGGGGGCCATCTCGAAACCGGAGATGGCCCAGGGTCAGTCGGGGTGCGAGGGATATGCTCTATGGGCAACCTTACACCCCGGCGTCTGCAGACCCGAGACGGCGTGCGGTTTTAGTCGGTTCAAGCCCGACATAACCGCCCCCGCTGACCGGCGGGGGGGTATCCGAGGGGATTTCCGCACGAAAAAAAAAAGATATTCGAACCGTTCTAATTTTATCCCATAGTATACATGATAGCGATAGCGGTTTTGGTCGCCACAATACCAACAACTTTTAATTATAAACCTATAAGATTAAAACTTTAACTAAAAGTGGAGGGGGGAAAAACCAAAAATTTTCGGGAAAAAAATCATAACTTCTAACCGGTGAACATTCTTGCTGTAGGAAACATTTTTAATCGATAGGCCATTTTTAAGTCTAAATAAATGTCTGAAAAGTTTTTCGCTAAAAGTTACCGTTTTCGAGAAAAAAAATTAAACTGTTTAAAGGCCGTAGTTCTCTATATAAAATAATATTAATTGCTTCACGAAATCTACTTGTGCGTTCCCCCTGCGGGAACGGATTTTTTGTTAATTTAATTTTCACTCGCCAGGTTTGTATAAAAGGTCTATGTTTTCAAATGTTTTCACTTTGCAATTATCCACAATACTCACTAATATTAGGTCATTACCTACATATGAAATTGCCGTTTTTCTTGAAGAAATTGGAATAAACCCAATTTTCAGTACTAATATTTTTGCATTTTTTTTAGGAATGGCAAATCCAAATTTTAAGAATTTTTTCGTGCATGAATGAGACCACTTTAAGCTAACAAACAGCAACTTTTATTACATTTTTGAAAAGTGACAGCTGTTAAGTAATATGAAAGTTATCATCAAAATGGATAGCATTTAGGAAGTACTGTTTTTGATGATCGAATTAATTTATCAAGCGGCCAATAAAGACAAAATTTAATACAGAGTTGTAAAATCTTGAAACTAACTTTCAAACAAAATATAAATAATAACAAATAACATAACTTCACTCCTGCATCCCCGAAGGGGTAGGCAGAGGTGTATTACACACCCACGATTGCCAGTTATGTTAAGGCACAGATTACTAAATAGTTACTACGGTTAAGGTCCTAATGTAATAGGGGGCGAGCCTATTGCCATCTACCGGGCACATTATTAAGCGAGCGATAATTAACATTTACAAAAGTCAGAGGTGTGTGCCCGGGGCGACTGGGGATCGAACTCGAGACCTCTCTGCAGTCCGTTACGTACGCCACTGGGCTATCGCCTCTATATAAATAATGGAAATAGCTATTAAATTACAGGAATAACGAACTCATGAATGTGTAAGAAAATTTTGGCAATTTCATAGGTAAAGACCTATTACCAACTTATACTAATCGAGCTTGAAGCTTTTGAGTCAACATTTTTTTTTCATAATAACATGGTAACTTTAATTACGAAAATGTTTATCTGAGTAAAAAGGTATACAGTGGGTGGCCATAATTATTAGGGGCATTACTCATTTTTAACAAAAAAAATTCAGTTGCTAACATGTTTTTATTACTTGACTATATTTCAAACAATAAATTCAATTTATACAATTATATATTTTGTTGTGAAGAAAAATCACCTCAAAGTTAAATATTTTAATATTTCGTAGCACCAGAGTCTATTAATTACTCTGTGACGTCGAGGCATACTTTTAATGCAAACTTTTGCATGTTACTGGATCATGGCATATTTATGCTACTCCTTGCTTGATAAGGGTCTTTATTTAATTGCTCTCTAGTTTATAGATTATAATGGTTATAGGTCTATGATTTGGTTATAGGCTGTCTTGGTGATTTCCCGTTTGGTAAGCTCCCATACATTTTCTATTGGGTTCATGTCTGGTGAGTTCCCAGGCCAAGTTAAGACAGAGATGTGTCTTTCACCTAAAAATGTAGAAATACTTTTAAGTTTATGACAAGGAGCTGAATCGTGCATTAATACTGTTCACCATCTGGGAATCATTCTTCAACTTGTGGCGTGGCGGGAGTTGCGTATGTAATACTCCTCGGTATTGGTCTTGCTTCATCGAGCTATACTTGGCTGAAATTACAGACCATGTCTTGATGAATGTTTACTGGATGTTACTTGATGTTGACTTTCGCCACAAGGTAATCTGGGCAGAACTGTTCCTCTGGACGGCGAAGAACGAATGCACTTTTAGTGTCTAAAATTTGGAACGTAATTTCATCGGAAAAGCGTTTAAAATATTTAAGACTTGCGAAAAGAAAATTGTTTTCTATAGTTATCAGTTCTTTAAAAAAGTTGTTATACTTGATTTCAATCCATTTCAGTCAGAGGCCCTGCACTCCCTCTGCCGTTTTTTCAAGGTAGACATTTCTTATTTTACGATCAGCTCGGGTCGTAGTTGACCTTGTCCTGCCACATTTTTCTGCTCGGTCCGATTCCAGGCGTAAATTTTGTTCTATTTTTTTATTAATTCTATGCTATGTGTCTTTGTTAATAATTGGAATGCAATCATAAGGTTTTTATCTCCCGCCATTTTCTTGGAGATGTTTTTCAGAAACACCCTAAAGAAAGGCTCTAAAAAGTAAATTCCACAGGTTATTACTGAAAATCACTAAAAATGATGATGTTGGATAATATATGACATAATTAGAAAAATAATATAAAAAAGAATACCACTTAATTGTAATATTATAACGAACATCTGCAGGCAAGTTATGTGAAATAGGTTTCAAACAATCGCAAAATGCAAAGCACGAGTACGCACGACTTGCGTATAGCTTCATTTATAGTTAAAACCGTTACACTTTAAATCATCGGATTTATTACCGTCGATTTATTTTTTTTCATTTCAACATACAGTAATGATAGAAAAATAGTTTGAAACTGAGTGTGAATTTCAGCATTCTTGTGAGAAAAGTAATCATAGGTCAATGGTAGTAATCCATTACATAGATTTTCACCTAAATATAACTTGTAGGTGGGTCATATCCGTATCCTCCTCGATGACACTACATGTTTTAACCCCTTCGGCCGCCATCGCAACTGTGATTCGCAACCAGTTGCGATGGAAGAATTTTTTACCTTTGATGGCAACTAGTTGCAATGGAAGAATGTTTTCTCTTATTACGCACCCAGTTGCGAACTAAGAACTTTTTTAACATTATAGTTGCGACAAAATATTTTTAAGTCTTAATATAATAGCGGCCGAAGGGGTTTTAACAATTGTTGAAAGTGTCAAGAAAGTTAAGAAAAGGGTTCAATTGATTCAGAAATAGACAATAAAGTACGTTGAATGACGGTTCTATGGGGCTCACCATGATCATCGGAGCCCAATCCAACGATGCCTGCAAGCCATCTGCCGATTGACGGACGAGGTTCTGACGCACTTTCCTCTCGAAGTTCTGGGGTTAGTCGGCAGTAGCTCCCGGAATAGCCGACCAAACCAATAATGGTGGTAGGTGTAATTCCTATTTGAATAACTAGTGTGCCTGCCTGACAGCTGCCATTGCGCATAAGTTACGGTTGCGGTTCGGGGCGCGCAGAGTTAAATTTTTCTTTTAGTAACACCTTCCAATCTCGCAATTTTTATGTTTTCTCTCTCCATAAGAACCTTTCTTGTGCTTGAGCGAAAACATTAATGAAAAAAGTAATTAGCCGATTTGGTCGTGCCATTTTGTGCTTAGCAACACATTTGGTCATATAATTTCATTTATTTAGATAGATGATATAAGTGTAAACAAGAAATAAGTGAGATGAATTCAAATTGTATAACTTTGTTGAAACAGGAAGGTGTCACGGGGGAGTGGCTCGGCGCTTGGGTGATGCTAATCCGCCGTGTCATGGTATATTATACCACCAAAAGTTCTACCGTATGTACTTTGGATCTTCGTAAGACAAGATGCGTTGGTGAGTGGCTTAGTATTTTAACATGCTTGCATTATAAGTTAAAATTATGCTTTTTAACCTCTGCAGCTCTGCGTGTATAATGCACAGGCATAATCTTACATAAGTACAGAGCGCAGGCCTGGGGTGGCAGGTGAGGTCGCCTGTCACCCCAGCAGAAGCAGGCCGGGATAGTGGGGCGACTACCCCTCCCCCAAACCGGGGCAAGACGGGTACACCGTGGTTCCCAAACCCGAATCTCGAAATTGGAGATGGCCCAGGGTCAGTCGGGGTGCGAGGGATATGCTTTATGGGCAACCTTACAACCTTACCTCTGAAGACCGGAGACAGCGTGCAGTTTTAGTCGGTTCAAGCCCGACAACCGCCCCCGCTGGCCGACCGAGGGGATTTCGGCACGGAAAAAAAAGGTACACTATACAAGATGGCCCAGGGTTAGCCGGGGTGCGAGGGAATTGCCTTATTGGGCCACCTTACACCGTCTGTAGACCCGAGACGGCATGTGACTACCATTTCTTAGTAAATTTGTCATATTAAAAGATATATATCCTTCAAAACATTATCGAATCATTCTGTTTTCGGCCATTTTTAGAGAATCGGTAAAACTTAGTTCTTATTTATTAACCGACTTCATACTCTTTAAGTCCGTTCGACACTTTAATATACGAGCAAGTGTATATAAAAATAAATTAATAGGCGATAGAGTTATTGTACCTACATACCATCTGGTAGAGTTATATGTTCTCCCCAGTTTTCATCCCAGTTCTATTGGTATCCTCAAAAAAATCCGGTTTTAGAACAGCTACGCTAACGTAGGTTTCTGGTAGCCTATACCACTGAAATATCCTTAGATACCAGGAGATTCTGATTATCTTGTACTATTGTGAAATTGAAAATAACTTGCGTCTGTACATTGGAGATATTAAAAAAAACCTTGGGTTATGTTACATGAACGATTATGAACGCAATTTTATTTTGTTTTGAATTCTTGTCTGTTTGTCTGTGTTTGTTCGCGTTGAACACAAAAACTACTGATGGATTTTGATGCGATTTTTTCTGTTAGAAAGGTCTTGTTCGGACTTAAAATAGAATTGGTTAAATAGAACCGCAGATATGACCAAAAAACGATAACCGACCTCCGCGCGGGCGGAGCCGTGGGCATCAGCTAGTTTACAATATAGTCGTCATTCTCAGCATATTTTTTTTGTATTTTTGATTTTAAAGTGACAATTTAATGCAAAACAAGTCAAGGGCCTTTATGCATTTATAATGTTATTTTTTTATTAAGTTTAGAATGAAAAACTTCCTCCGCATACATGTTGGTTCTATGTCATTATGCCCCAAACACATAAAAAAATATTTTACAATTATTATTTTTCCAGAAGCTATTCAGGTAGTTATATGAAAAATTTCTTAAAATTTAAATTTTAGCTTTTATTTTTTATATCATAGCCATCTAGTATATATTCATTCGGTAGAAGTGAAAGTAAGACCAATAATTCTAGTTTTGCCCTCAGATTCTAAATTCAATAAGTAATTTACGCTTCCTCTACATAGCTTCATGCCAGTGGTAAGAGCAGAAGTTGGCATTAATGGCCCCTTTTTCGAAATCACAGTGATATTTAATCGGCCTGAAGTTAATCAATTGAGATTGTATTTAATTAAATAACACTGTAAAATTATTTTACTTGTTTTTTTGGGAATTGTAGTTGTTCGTTATCTAATCCTTATTTTTGATGCGATTAATTGTAAGTACTGCTACAGTACAATACTTCAGGTACTGATTTGGTAAATAACTTTTTATTTCATTTAATATTACATTTTTTAATAGCGCATTTTTCTTTGCCACTTAGTTTTTTAACGTGTCAGGCGGACACGAATATTTTGTTGTCTTGGAGATGTATTTGTCCTAATTTTTTTAAATATAAATTCAGAAAATAAATTAGATAACAAAAGGAAATAGTGATCTCAGTAGTTACCTACCTTACCTACCCTTACCTATCAGTGTAATGAAATAGTGGAATAATGGCGTTCAGCTCTACAACCATGAGGAATACCTTTTTTTTTTTTCGTGCGGAAATCCCTTCGGATACCCCCCCGCCCGCCGGAATGCCTACTAAAAACAAAAAGCAAATTATTACTCGATAATTATATTTGCCCTACACTTTCTTTTTTGGTAATCCCACTCATATCATAAAAAAAGAAATTGTAAGTAGCAATTTCTTTGATTTATTCGTTAAGATTTGGCATAAATAATAAGTGGTCAATTTCGGAAAATCCTTGGTCAGCATGGTGGTGAAAGAAGGGCCAAAAACGGTTGTTTTCGAATAAAAAGAAAACCTTAGGTAGTACGTAGTAGTAAAAAGCGGCCAAGTGCGAGTCGGACTCGCCCATGAACGGTTCCGTAGCAGAAAGTAACATAATAATGCATTTTTTAAAGTTTTATATTTTAGTTAATTGATTGAAAGGTAAATTGCGTTTTACGATTTATGACGTATTAAAAAAAACCATTTACTAGATCTTGTTCAAACCAATTTTCGGTGGAAGGTTACATGGTAATGTACATTATATATTTTTTTTAGTTTTATCATTCTCTTATTTTAGAAGTTACGGGGGGAGTCACATTTTACCACTTTGGAAGTATCTCTCGCGCAAACTATTCAGTTTAGAGAAAAATTATATTAGAAACCTCAATATCATTATTGAAGACCTATCCATAGATACCTCACACGTATGGATTAGATGAAAAAAAGTCATTGAGTTTCAGTCCTAAGCAATTGGAGGCCCCAAAATTATTGCTTTTTTCTATTGTTGTGTGAAAATCTTAATGCGGTTCACAGAATACATCTACTTACCAAGTTTCAACAGCATAGTTCTTATAGTTTCGGAAAAAAGTGGCTGTAACATACGGACGGACGGACAGACAGACATGACGAATCTATAAGGGTTCCGTTTTTTGCCATTTGGCAACGGAACCCAAAAAAGGCTCCATTAAAAAGACGTGTGTTTCTAAAAAAACAAATCGAGTGAGCTCAAGCAGACTTATAGATGAAAAACGGCGGTTGAGAACAGATATTTATCCAAAGCAACCGTTGACAATCTTTAAACAATGGTTGAATATCGGTTGTTTATACGACCGCGAACTGAAAAGTGGCTATGTTTTCTTACAGTTTTTTTAGGCTTTTTTTTATTTTGTTTATAGACAATAAGTAACAATTAATTGTTTTATGTCTTAACTTCCAAGCAGTTCCAAAGCTTTGTCTGTTGGTTTGCAGGTTATTGTCGATGTTCGAGCATCACTTGAAAACCGTAGAAAAGATTTGGCTGAAATTTTGCATGAATAATTTTCTAGGGTGTATGGCCATAAGATTCGGTATATATCATCACGCTATCTACTGCAATACATGATAGGTGCAGTAGAGCAAACTCGATCAACATAACATAATAACTTCACGCCTGTATCCCCGAAGGGGTAGGCAGAGGTATTACACACCTACGATTCGCCAGTTATGTTTAGGTCCATATGTAATAGGGGGCTAGGCTATTGCCATCTACCGGGCACATTACTAAGCAAACGAAAATTAACATTTTTAATACACACATAATTACGAAAAGTCAGAGGTGTGTGCCCGGGGCGACTGGGGATCGAACTCGAGAGCTCGTCTCGGCAGTCCGTTACGTACGCCACTTGGCTATCACCGCTATCAACGTCCGGACTATAAATTATCACGCTATAGCTAAAACGTGATGAGTATTAAAAATAAACTCTCGTAATGATAGTTGATTAGAGACCCATGAAAGATATATTTTAAGGATATTTACTTATATATTATGTATAAAAACAGAAAAAAACTTTATTTCGACTGAGTTCTCAACGGAATCTGTGGCTCAGTGGATCTACTGATGAAAAGTTTCCCTATGAAAGAAATTAGCTTTCCACCTCGACTTCGCACGGGATCCTGATCAACACCTATTTAATACTATTAACTGGTGTTGTTTGGGTGCATTTGGGGCTCCACGAAGGATTTCGGGGCCTAAGCCAACCTCACTTGCAAGCCGGGACACACCTACACCTACACCTATACACCGGTACACAGTTACACCGGCTGATTGACGGCCGAGGCTCTGGCGCAGGCTTTAAGCCAAACCAGGAGTAGGAGTAAGAGTAAGCAGACCACGGGCTCCGAAGTGCAAGCCTCGGATGCAACCGGTCGACATATTTCTAGTTTTTTTTTTATATTTAGGACACGTCAATTTGACTTCACCTCGCCTGATGGTAGGCTGAAGGTAAAGTCTCAGGAAAGAGGGTCACCATTACATACACGTAGGTACTATGTTAACAGTGGTGGCACTCAGCTTGACGGCCTCATCAAAAGAGGATTGTCGTCGCAGCACCGCGTGACACCCACCGGTCCCACTAGTGCTGCGACCACAATCTCCCTGCCCGGCTATGCACTTGCTGACCCCTGAACGCAATCAAACCGAAATTGGATTACTATGGAGGGTTTTTCGCAATCGTGCACTTTCCACTGTGACAAATTTGTCAGTGATAATCTTTATTAAACACAACAATGTCAAATTGTCGGATTGTCACCTGTCATTGCCACGTTTATTAAACAGGGCCTGGAAGTCCTCTAGGAACTTCTAGCTTAGTTGGTTAGTTACATCGTCGCTTCATAGGATTATGCATATCACAACTGCAGCTATAGACTACCAGACCTACTCTCAAACTTTAGGTACCTAGTGCTTTATCACTATTTTTAAACATACACGTCATATGCAAGGCTCCCTCCCGGTCATAAATCTTAAGAACCCCGGCGATTTCTATCCGTGTTACGGTTGCGAACCCTCTTCAGGCTATGCCATATGGAGATAATCTATAAGTAGTAGTATTTTTAGTATAAGGAGGAGCGTAGTAGGTGGGTGAAACCCTTCTGCCACGCCTACTTGGGCACGCCTACATGAGAATAGCAAAAACTTGGTACGTAGGATGTTTAGGATTCTGCATTAACTTATACTAATATTCTGGCCCTCTTTGACGCCGCACTGGTATTGCGAATGTCTATACGCGGGTCAATGTTTATTGACCCGCGTATATCGGTCTAATATATATAATAATTAAATAGTCTAATATATATATCAGTCGTAATCTATAACTAAAAATATAGTAAATTCCATAATATTATATGTACTGGTTTTTTATATTTGATATATACTTGTTGTTTTTGGTTAGCGGGGAAAGGGAGGACAAAAACACACACACACACACTTATCTTTAACAAAAATGAGCCAATCAAAAATGGTATTCACAGACCTGTAATATTTTTAAAAGAATGGGATGAACCTGAGAAAAAAAATCAAGGGTTCCGTACCATTATCCATACAATGGGCACCCCGCCCTTAATTTATTTTGTTTAAATTTATTGGTATTTTTGAAGTGTTATATCCAACGAAATATTCTGTGAATATTTCAAGCGTCTACCTGTTGCTGTTATTAATCTCGAGCAAAAAAAACATCCAAAACATCACGTTTCATGTGTGTGAGCCCCTCTTAAATATTTATCTAGTCACCTTTGATTATATATAATCAAAGCTAGTCACATATGGTGGCTATTTAATATAGCCATCACATAAACGCCATCATATAACCCTGATGAGTTTTTCTTAGCGATTTCCGCACGAAAAAAAAAAAAAAAAAAGAGTGGGTTGCCTTAAGTTTTGAGTTTGAGTGTACAATACTGTACAAAAGTTAAAAGAAGCGGCCCTCTATCATTTAAACAACATACACCACACACATCTTTGTCTAAGGCCACTAAGGGTTTTCTAAGTAAGAGTTCATATCTGAATATAGCCAGGAGGTCATATTGTACAGTTACTGTCAATTTTCGTTGTAAATTTAAAAATTATTTTTATAATCATCATCATCATCATCATCATCAACCTATTCTAGTCCACTGCTGGACATAGGTCTCCCCTAATGAGCGCCATAGCGCCCTGTCTTCAGCTTGCGGCATCCAGCAATGTATGATGTTTTTCTTAAAATTGAGTAAAACATACTTTGCATTGACCTGTTGTATGAGTAGACACTTAATTGAATTTGAACAACTTCCTCTGGAACATTGTAAAATATTTTTTCTTCTCGTACAATGATAAATCCTTGAAATAGGTCGCCCGCATTAAAAGAATGGTCCAATTTACTGATTAAATTATTAATATGGAACTAGCTGACCCGACAGATGTTATCCTGCCTAAACCATTAATATTGAATGAAATAAATAAATATTCTACGACATTTATACAGCGCTTTCTAGATCCAAAGTAAGCATAGTTTACTTAGCTCGTGTTATGGGTTCCAGAATGCGGATAAACATACTTATATACTGCTTTTTTGTAAATACATACATATTATACATAGAAACACCCAAACCAATGCAAATAGACATATTCATGCATACAAATATTTGCATTGAGCGGGAATCGAACCTGCGCCCCCTGTCGTAGCAGTCGAATGCACTACCGCTACGCCACAGAGGCCGTCAACGTTATTGTGTCGGTCAAAATTTAAATCGCGCGAATGACAAACGACTGACAGGTATGTCAAACGCCATATGGTTACATCATAAAAGTTAATATTGTCGTTAAGTTTTTTAAATTTTCCGCACAACTTTCTTAACTTTTTTCTTTCACAAGACCCTTTTTCCGTGCGGAAATCTCGGATACCCCCGCCGGCCAGCATATGTTCTGTTATATGTATGCATAGGTTATGTCGGACTCGAACCGACTAAAACCGCACGGAGACTCAGGTTTGGGAACCAGTGTCCCTTCACCCCCCCCTCCCCGAAAAAAGGGGGAAGCTGGAGGCGCTCAACGTGCCACCGCCCCGGCCTGCTTCTGCTAGGGTGACAGGCGGCTCATGGAGGACAGAAGTCGTTGAGCGACCTCCGATGTCTGTGTCACCTCCGCGCCTCGCGAGCTCTGCGGTTCCGCCGGAGGCGGCGGAGTGGTTCCGGGAGAGACCTGAGTCTCTCCCAGAACCGCTCTGCTGCCTTCTTTTCGAGGATTGCTTGCTAGAAGAAGAAGGCAACGGCAGCCCACGCACTCAAGCTGGAGGCGCTCAACGTGCCACCGCCCCGGCCTGCTTCTGCTAGGGTGACAGGCGGCTCATGGAGGACAGAAGTCGTTGAGCACTACTATCCCAGTGACCAAGACGCCGATACAGAGGAGACCCAGGGGAGGGCTCACCTCGGCACCTCCCACACTGCGTACTACGCCAGCATGTACAGAACTGAGTCCTCGCTTGCATCACAGTGATGGCACTCAGAGGTCGGCTCCTTCCTGATCCGACACAGGTGGTCGCCGAAGCACCAGAGATCACCTGTGTCAGCCGATACGAGAGGCTCCCATGTCGCCTCTCTAGCCAGTTCTCCATGATGGATCTTACCGCCGCTACTAAAGCGTGCCCTGCCTGCTGCTTGGTCGCCCAAATCGTTCCTTCCACTCCAACACGATGGCCTGGCGGAGCTGGAACTGCACGGCCTTGATTTCTCAAGGCTCAGGTTCCGTCCCCACTCCCACGCCTCCATTCGCCACAGATATAGTATCGAAAGAGCTCTCACCTCCAGGTACCATGGTTGAGTTTTGGCAAGGAGACTCGCCGCCTCGAAAAAGATCGTCCGATACCCTCTGTTGGCCATCACCCGCTGCGGAATTAGTGCAATCGGTCTAATAGTTCACACATGAGATGCTGTGACCAAGGGAAATAGGGATTCATTTATATATACACAGTCAGGTCGTAAATTCTGTCACATGTTTCATATAAAATAATTGAAACAAGTTTATTCATTATGTAACCATTTATATACCAAAATGAACTTAACAAAACATAGATTCTTATGACAATAAAGTTTATTCAAAATGACCTCCGTGATTTTGAATACAGGCCTTCAATCTGCGCGGCCAGTCGTCTATGGCAGCACGAACGAGGTCAATGTCAATATCGGCGGCTGCCTTAATCAAGGATGTCTTGAGTGACTCCAAATTGGGATGAGGCTTTGAGCACGCCTTTTCCTCCAAGTGTTGCTATATCTTGTAATCTAACGGACTCAAATCTGGACTGGAGGAGGGCCAGTCTTCGTGCCGGATGAAGTCGATTTCACGCGCCGCCAGCCAGTCTTGTGTGCTCTTCGCTCTATGAGCTGGCGCCGAATCTTGTTGGAATACCCAGTGCCTATTATTGAACATGGTATGAGAAACAGGTTCCACAAGGTTCGTCAGGACTGTATTTTGATACACAACTGCATTCGTTTTTACACCTTTCTCACAAAAATGTACCTCTGTTAAGCCCCAATAAGAAACTCCCAACCATACCATGAGCGAGGATGGAAAATGACCTCGTTGGACACGCGAAATACGGTTGCTCGCTTCTTCACTACTGTGTGCGTACACCTTATCATTTGGTTTGTTGTAGCTCTCTTCTACGGTAAAAAATTTTTCATCCGAAAAAAGAATTTCCCGATATTTTTTTCCCTCGTACCGCTTCAACAAAGCGCGGCATCTCTTCAGTCTCAGGTACATTAGACGAGCATTTAAACGATGTCCTGTTTTTCTTCGATATGCCCGAAGCCCTAAGTCTTCATTTAATACCCTTTTCACCGTGGTTCTGCTTAACCCCATCTGAAGGGCCAACGGTTTCTGCTTACGTTTGGGATTTCTTTGAATTCGCGCCTTCACAGCTTTTATCACTGCTGGAGTCCTAACAGACCGAGGGCGACCACTTCTTGACCTGTCATCTACACTAGAGTCTTCATTGTATCTTTTGATGGTACGATAAACGAATCTTTTGGTTATATTAAAATTTTTCAGTATGTCAAAAATTTGAATTGGCGCGTAACTGCAACGATGCTACGCAATAACTGCAACACGGTCTTCTTTAAGCGTCCACTCCATATTTAAAAATGAGTAAAATTCTAAAAACTATACATTTTTATTTTAATGAATAATTCGAAATTCGAATTCAATAAACTTTTTTGTGGCCAGCATTCTAAAAGAAAAGTTTTTACTGTGTGACAATACTTGTGACCTGACTAGGTATCCCCGCTGGCACGCGGGGGGGTATCCGAAGGGATTTCCGCACGATAAAAAAAAAAAAAAAACTAGCTACACACCCTCGCTTCGCTATGGTTTACAATTTTGTTTGTACCTTTTTTTTTTGTGCGGAAATCCCTTCGGATGCCCCCCCGCCGGCCAGCGGGGGCGGTTATGTCGGGCTTGAACCGATTAAAACCGCACGCCATCTCGGGTCTACAGACGCCGGGGTGTAAGGTTACACATAGAGCATATCCCTCGCACTCCGACTGACCCTGGGCCATTCGCAGTGTCCCCTCTGTTAAGAGCAGAGGGGTACCTGGAGCGACCATCCCCCCCGCGGGCCTTGCAGACCCGCCATACGCCGACACCTTCGTGCCATGGGGTCAGCTGGCCCTGAAAAGGGCCGGTTGGTCAGACTCTTGGCCGTTGATGTTGACGCCAGCTACTCCAGAGGAGCAATCAATGATGCGTCATCGCCCACGTTGTCCAGGGTGCACCAAACTTGGAGGTGATCCAACCAGTCGCACCCCAATTTTGTTTGTACCTATTTCGTTTTTAGTAATATTTTCCTATAAAGTAACGCTATCACTGATAATAATCAGAGTGAAAGCATTTTTAGAAACATTCCAGTAATTGCAGAAATTGTCACCTATAAATGTTTAAAAGTTTACCTTTATAATATAAACCAATTTAAAAGCAGTGCAGACTTATTGAGAGAATACATTATTGTAGCGAATGATTGAACTGCTTCATTTTATTTCATCATCTAACGACGACGTCGCTATGTAGTAAAAAGATTTATATCAATTAATCATGTAGGTATGTCACTTCTGTGTTTCTACATTTTTCACCTCTTTGAATTTTGGACCTCTTTGAAGTGACTTTTTGATGGTTCTGAACTTAATTATCTTTTTTAGCGCAACAGGAGGCAGACGAAGAAACTAAAACAGTTTGTCCTACGGACGGAAGCGCCAACTTAGTGCTGGACTGTCCTCACGCCACCTTGTACCTACGATTCCCGCATGACAGAGAACTCAAAGTAAGTCTTATCTAGGGCATTTTTTGTGGGGGCACGTGTGGCAAGCAGTTGCCATAAAAACTAAAAAAAAGAAAAAAATTGAATAAAGAAAATTTTTTGGACTTTTTTATTGGTGGATAATTTTTATTATCCAAATATAAAGTCTCTGTTTCCTGGGACGGTAGTTTCGACAGGGTCCGTAACTTAATTTCGAGAGACATATGTTAGATTATTGGAATATCGACTGAAAGATTGTGCGAATAGAGTTTATTGCGAAACAACTTTTTGTCGCCAAACGCTGCTTCGACTGAACGATTCTTCGAATATTTATCAATCGATGGACTGATGTTTCGAATGTTAAATTCAAAACTTTGTTTGTAGACATCTCGGTACGTAGGAAGCACTGTACACAGAGATCTTTCTTCATAGATAGCACGTCTTGCCATAAACTTTCCGAACTTGTGGTTCTAGCGCTTCGCCGGCCGCTGCCGCGGCACGCTCGCTACGCTCGCTCGGCTCGCGCTCTGTTGGGGTCACAGTTCTAACCTAACCTAACCCACTTTGCTCATTTTTTCGAATATAAGCCGAGCGAGGTAAATGAGCTTCTCTTTTTTTTTCCCGTGCGGAAATCCCTTCGGATACCCCCCCGCCGGCCAGCGGGGGCGGTTATGTCGGACTTGAACCGACCTAAACCGCACGCCGTCTCGGGTCTGCAGACGCCGGGGTGTAAGGTTGCCCATAGAGCACCTAGTGCAAACATTGAATAAACTGCAAACAAACTTGATTAAACCAAATATATAAAAATCAACAGAACAAAACGGTGCCAAAAAAATTAACTCCGCTCATTAATACTGTCGATACCATTGTAGTTTAAACAAGCGAATGCGAGTGAGGATTTTCGCAGATGAATTTGATAATGACTCCACAATGAGCTTTAGTGAAAACAGTTTTCATCGCTATTGATTTAACGGTCCACCACTAAAATATTCAGTGCGCGGGTCGTCTCCATAGAATAAATAAATAGATAATAAATATTCTAGGACAATCTACATAGCGCTATCTAGGCCTAAAGTAAGCACAGCTGATAAACATACATTTGTTTTGTAAATACAAATATATCATACATAGAAACACCCAGACCGATGCAAATAGGCATACTATACAAAGCGGGAATCGACCCCTCCCCGACCTCCGACGTAGCAGTCCAACTCTCTACCATCACGCTACGGAAGTTGTAAAAGGTACAGCCACGTATCACCCTGCCATTACTCTTCAAGTTTAATTGGGACAAACCCTAGATAACTTTTACCCCGAATATATTTATATAACGCACATAAAACCCCGGGTATAGGGGTTCATTATTTGACATTCTTTTCCTTGAAAAGTTATATTTGAATACATTTGAGGTGACAAAAGTCAGAGAACGCAATTTTATTCTTTGGGTAGATAGAGACGGTTAATGTTAAGTTAAATGCAAGTTTGTGACGTTACAACCCATGTCCCTTGTCCGGCGTTAAAAATAGTTAAAAATTATATTGTAAAATTAATTTTATACCAATTTGGTTTTGTAACTTCAAGTCGTAAAACCAAATAAACTTATTAACGGAAATTTGGTAACAAATTTTCTTTTGGTCTTTATTACCTTTTTTCTAATTCTTCTCTAAATTGCATTTAGTCCAGTCAACGAATGGCCTAAAAGGGAGTGTAGAGTAAATGAGCGGAGACCTAAACGATTTCTTATGAAACTTGTTAAGGATACATAGGAAGTGAACATACTAAAAGTCCTGGCGGCTCGGAGGTAAGTCGGAGGTGATGGGAGATTACAAAGGTACCACTTTTCGGAATTTTACATACATCTCAGAAACGGTGTAATGGGAAAAAAATCTTCTACTAAATAAACCTTATCAAATTGTTTACAAGAGTCAGTTCATCGCCTTACCTAAATGCGATTTAAGCTCTCCAGGCCACAGATGATACTGCCATCCTTATTGTAAAGACTGCAGTGGAACATTGTTCCCATAGATCTGTCGCTGTCGTTGTCGAGGATGTATGTATTGCTGTTCTTTTAACAAATGCCACTTCTTCCGGCTAAGACCTAATGCTGCTGAAACCCGGTCATGAAAAAAAAACCAATCAAACTGTGGACCCAAGAAATGCAGCAGCATGAAGTTGAACATATCCTGTTCTTACATACGTTTACTGCTTGAAACCCGCTGAAACCCACTTTCCTTCAGAAGAAGCAAAGTGGGTTTCAAAATTGTATTTAAAGTCAGAAATGACAGTTTACAACACATCCTCTACTCACGGCGAGGTGGACGAAGCTGGATATATGTGTTTCCTGAAATGGTATGGTGCGCCAGCTTGACTGACCTCCCTCAACCAGGATCGTTTTCAGTCATTCATGAGGTCAGTGGCAAATATTAACAAATAAACAGGTCAAGCTAAATAAAACCGTTTAAAAAAAAAGAGTGCGAATGTTGTGAGTTTTGTATATATGCCGAAGGTAAGGCCTGAACTACGACACCCATTTGAAATAAATAATAATAATAATAAAAACACGCTTTAATAGCAGATCAAACTAAAAAGTATGTTTAGTAAAAATATTGTTATAAAGCGTAGGGTGATCGGTGATGATTGTTGTAAGCACCCCACGGTTTTTACAATATTTTAACAATATCATTTATAATGTTAAATTCGTTCAGGGTTGGCGATACATGGTGAAGCTTGCTGCTCACAACAATGGTGCACACATTCATCACCAGCAACTCACAAAAGAAGATGTGCCCGCCATTGTCGATAAGTGTCTCAGCTTCATATATGCGCATGGTATGTAATACTATTTAATAAGTACCTATATGTATCTCGACAATAATGTTTATTATCAAATCATTTGAATCTTCGTTTGATTTTTTTCAGGCAGTCTATCAGAAGGCATATATCGTCGTGCGGGCGGTAGTTCAGTCCTATCGGAACTCCTCGCTCGGTTCAGACGCGACGCGTGGTCGGTTCAACTTAGCCCCAGCCAGCACTCTGAGCATGACGTCGCCGGTGTTCTCAAACGGTAATACTAATTAATGATCATTTGTCTCACTATAAAGTTAAAGAAGTAGTATTCGTTTAGTAGTAACTGTGAGTTGTGTTCCTATATAGTATAAGAGTAGAAGAAGCTCGTGAATAAGAGCAGAAGCAAATAGGTGGGCTGCTGTCTTTTATAAAATAAGAAATATCCTACTGTCTACTAATATTATAAACGCATTCACATTCATGCCGCTGAACGGATCTGGTTGAAATTTGGTACAGGGATAGATTGTAGTCTGGAATAACACATAGTTACACACGTTTAATCACTGGAATAGGTTCTCATAGGAAGCGGGAATGGAATCAAAATTCACCGCGGGCGAAACTGCGAGCAACAGCTAGTTCAATGATACACAGCGCTGGCTAGACCTAAACTAAGCTTAATTATTATTTTAAGATATTATGATATAGGTTATAGAAGTATGAATAGGCATTCTACAAAATTTAACCCCAAAAGGGGCAAAACCTAAGTAATGGGAGGTTGCATGGAGTTTTATATAGAAAGTACTTTACTTTTGAAGAAAGAAGTATGAAATTCAAATTAAAGTACATCATTTACAATGGGCCGCGGTGGGTGTCGGTGCAATCGGAATAGATTCCCGGGTGAAGCGGGATTCGCGCTGCTAGTTTAGTATAAAAAGTAACTGTAAAGTCTGTTTATCTTTCAGCTTCTAAACCGCACAACGAACTTTCACTGCTATTTAAATATTTTTAACGGAAGGTTTAAGTATATGTATAATAATAGCTTTAGAAGAACGAAAAATTCAATCACATCTTCACGCAACTGAGGCAGATTCTTCTAATAAATAGATTCACAAAAACATGTATCGAAATTTTTACGAGTTGTATTAAATTTTTTCAGCTTTTTCCGAGACTTACCGGAGCCCTTAGTGCCAAATGAGAAGCACCAAGAGTTGATATCAGCACTAGGTAATATATTTTGACTAACTACATAATATAGTTATTCAAGGATGAGTTGTAAACAGCACAGTCTTACATTTGGCGTACGTTAAAATATAAATAAATAATTTCTGTTGCGTTGAGTGATACACTTCACTGAATTGGGCAATTGGTTCTTGGTTAAATTTCCAATTGCCTCGTTGTTACAAAAACTTAACCAAACTAGTGTGACCCCACAAAAAATATCGGTTCTAGCCTCACCTTCTGCGAAAGGCAAATAATAGGGCTGATGCGGCGGCGGCTTCAAAATGGGCAAGTATTATTACATAGTTAGAATAAATGATTGAATCTACGTATTAATGGGGATTTCTATCTTTTACATATTAAATACCTTTTTTCTCGTGCGGAAATCCCTTCGGAAACCTTTCCGCCGGCCAGCGAGGGCGGTTATGTCGGGCTAGAACCGACTAAAGCCGCACGCCGTCTCGGGTCTACAGACGCCGGGGTGTAAGGTTGCCCATAGAGCATATCCCTCGCACCCCGACTGACCCTAGGCCACCTAATTATTTTGGAGAAAGCTCGTGAAGTATGTAAATAAATAAATATTCTAGGACCCATATAGATCCAAGGTAAGCAGAGCTTATAATGGTTCTAGAATGCAGATACACATATTTAAATACTTTTTTGTGAATAAATACATATTATACATAGAAGCACCCAGACCAATGCCAATATACATAATATTTGCACTGAGCACGAAGGTAATGGGTTCGCATTACCTCTAACTTGGCAGTCGAAAATACCACCGCTATCCCACAGAGGTCGCCAATGTCGCAAAAGGGCGTGTATGTATGTAATTATTTTGGCCTTATATTTGTGCACGAAATATTAAAAGCGGAAGTGCCTTAAACGTCGTTAGTATGGGAACAAGTGTCGCCAAGCTCTCGCCAAGCTCTCGCTTATTGTCACACAAAACAATGACGTGAATGGTCATATTTTTGACAGTGCACAAGCCTGAAAGCACTTGTCCGTTAGCAGCCAATTGCGATGCGGACTATGTTGAACATCTTTACAGTACTATGGCACACAACACACAAGCAATCACTGCGGGGTACTTGCTCTTGATTTTATAATTATCTTGTATCTCTCTCTTTAATGTCATACTAATAAACTCCGTTGCATAATTAAATTTGTTATTAATGATATCGTGACGTACGTTGCAGCGCAATCGGATGAAACCAGCCGGCACGCAGAATACCGCCGCGTAATGTCTTCATTCCCGCTCGTCCCTCGCAATACTGCACGCAAACTCTTTGCGCACCTCCATTTCTTGCACACGATGGCACATGCGAACAAGATGGGTGCCGAGAATCTAGCTTCCGTCTGGGCACCTACCATCATGCCAGCAGCATTAGTGAGTTATCAAATTATGCCCGTTTGACGACATAAAAACGTCACTAATAGCATTAGTAATAGGAATGAAGTTGAAAGAGCGATTGTGAGATCGCGTATTCACACAACTCGCAATCTATATATCTCAAATGCGGTAAATAAGGAACGCAATCTCGCGGGATCTCGATCTCACGAGATCGTGTGTCATTTTTTGAGATCAATCCCGAAATATTAGTCAAAGCTGTGGTTGCATTTATTCGACGTTCGGAGATAACGTCGAATAAATGCAACCACAGCTTTGTTACATTTGATATATCCTTGTAAATATCAAGATATTTGGAGCTATTGAAAGACAACGAAACTTTCCAACTGCCTAGCAGATATCTCATACAGAAAGAAATTAAAACGATATTAGACTCGATTATGTCAAACGAACCAATCGAATAAATTCAATGGATTAAATGAGAAAACAAGTTGAATTCCTGAGACGAGCTCAGCCGAATACAAGGGATTTTTGATTTTGCGATTTTAATTTTTTTTGCGATTTTTTGCGATTTTTTCTTTATCTTGCAATGGTTCACCCCAGCACGAATCTATTACCGAAAGCAGCAACTCGATAGCTCATCTCCTTCATACCCAAAATCGTGACAGAAAATTGGCAACGACGACGTCGACAACAACTCGATAGCAATAGGGCTTTTCTAAAGAAAATCCCTAAAAATGAAAGTAGCAGTATGGGTGCATGAAGTCACTACCCCAATATAATTACTAGCAGACACTGTTTGGCATTCACTTTATTAAAAATATTAAAATACAATTTTGTGAAGCGTTTAGAAACTAACGTATTCGACACACTGTGTAGCAATATTTAGAATCTAAAACTTCTGCAAAGTGAAAAATGGACTTGTTTCCACTTTTTGTTCTCCTGTAATCTATCGATGAATTTGTTTCCACTTTTTGTTCCACTGTATGCATCGATGCATTTGTTTCCACTTTTTGATCCACTGTAATCCATCGATGGATTTGTTTCCACTTTTTATTTCACTGCGATCCCTTTAAGGATTTAAGTTCTACTCTAATGCTTAAAAATGTATCAACAGCATATTTATTGAATTTTTTTTATCTCTGTACTCCATTAATCAATAAAATTGTATACCCACATAGGTTACTGTGAACCCACTCCTAAAACATGCAATTTAGCTTAGCTGGAGGGGTTAGGGGGAATATTAGTAATTTCGGGTATTATATCCTTAAAAAAAAACAGTATTATGCCATGAAAAATTTAGAATGAATAATAATTTGGCAGGTTGGAATTTCAAACTGATTTGCAGTGTTGGAAAGAAATGTCCAAATATATTTCACCTTATCAGACATCTGAAAGAAGATCCTTCATCTAGCTTCGAGCATCTAGCATCTAACCTTTTATAACATAATTGCATCTTTGGTAAAAAAGAAAGATACAGGGCAGATTATATTTGGACAGGTGTATTTAGACCCTGCATTGAACTGCATTGCTATAAGCGCTTCATGGTTAGCCCCAAGTTGGAAGTTTTAATTTACTGAAGGTACCGCATTACTGAAGGTAACTTCGTTGAAGATCAAAATCAAATCAAATCAAATTTTATTTGCATAAAAACATGGTATACATAAGTTATAAAGTTCACAAAATTGAGCATGCATGTTTTGCCAGTGGTGTACTAGCGCGCAAATATTCTTTCCTATCAACAGTATCAACACCTTTGTTCAAAAAATTCGTTAATGCTATAGAAGCTATGCTCATTTAGCCATTTATACAATTCTTTTTTAAATATTCTAGTGCTTAGTCCTTTGAGGTACATTGGTATTTTATTGAAAATTCGTACACACATAGCAAGACAACTCGTATTATATTTGGTGGACTTCGGGATATCACTCAGCACAAGCCTATAGGGATCTCTCCGGCTACGTGAGTTTACATCTTTTGCTACTTTAAATAGATCACTATGCTGCCACACAAACAGACATATTTCGTAAATATATAATGATGGCAACGGTAGCAGACTAAGTTTTTTAAACAACGGTCGACATGACTCATCTGGCTTAATTCCACATATAGCTCTAATGCACTTCTTTTGAGCAATAAATGCCCTATTGCAATCTGTACTATTACCCCACATTATAAGGCCATATCGTAATACAGATTCTACGTAAGCACGGTAAGATGTTATGGCAGTTTTACGGTTAGTTATATGTTTTATTTGTTTTAAAGCGTATACGTATTTATTAATTTTATTTGATACGCTCTCAACTTGGGTCTTCCAGCTCATATGCTGGTCCAACATTATTCCTAGAAATTTAGTCTCCTTCACTTCATTTATTTTTGGTATATTCAAGTCAAAATTATACTTTTCATTGTAACATTGGTTAAACTGCACGTATACTGATTTATTTAAATTAATTTTTAAATTATTTATATTTAAGTATTCGATTAGCATGTCAATAGTATTATTTATTTCGTCTTCGTGATATTTAATTGCATTTCCTGCTTTTTTTGATGTCACAATAATCGAGATGTCATCAGCATATAAGATGCATTTGTGATTGAAGATACTGGTGATGTCATTGATATATATTAGGAACAGTATAGGGCCAAGTACACTCCCCTGAGGCACGCCACATACGTTGTAAGAGGTAAAATAATTACCAAAGCTACCACCAATAATAAATAATTATCAATTTTGAGCTGTTTGGTTTGAGCACATTATAAAGTTAATTATTTCATGTAAGTATGCTATAAAGTATTTCTTTCGAACAATTGATGAGAGCAAAATATGAAAAGCGGTGGAAAATAATCCATCGCGTCAATGGATTAAGGCGAAAAATAGAAAGCAGTGACAAATAATCCACCGCGGCAATGGGTTAGAGCGGAATATAAAAACCAGTGGAAAATTTTGGTGCTTTACACTTGCACCTGCCACAGGGGTCCTGCATGCGGTGTTACTTCTGGACCCACTTAAAATCAAATAGTTAAAATATTGACAGGAATCGCTAAGTACCTATTTAGGTTTAATTTTCTCTGTAAAATTTATCATACTGTCATTTTATCACGAAAACGAATAAAATAAGAAGAATCACAAATACTTATTGACTTTACTATTGGTCATTGGTTGGTAAAATAAACCCTCAAAGAACGCGAGGAAACTTTAGAAATGCAACTTTGATTAACACAAGGGGTCATTTTCAAGAAGCTGTAAAATAATAATAATGCCTGTGACGGTTATTTTTTGACAATTATTTATTTATTACACAAGGCATCATCATCTAAACTTCTAAACTAATATTATTGATTGATTTCATATTTAATTTTTTGTTTGTTTGTTATTGAAGTTTTTTGTTGGTATTGTTTGTTGTGTAAAGTGTTATTTTTCTTGTTTATTTGTTTTAAGAAAATTGGAAATTGAGTAGGTATAAATAACTTACCGGTGAGTTCTGTAGTTAAATGGTCTAAGGATAGTCCAATTAAGATCGGATACGATGCAAAGCGAAATGTCATTTTACAATCTAAACTCACACGTGGAATGTGACTACTCCATACAATCTTATAAAACACTCATACAGTAATTTAAATTGATTAACAAAATTATAAAAAGAATATCCACTGTATTTTTTTTTTTAAACCAGTACATTCCTATTTCCAGACAAGTAATGCTCTACAAACAGCATGGTCTTCTAAGGAGGTGTATGTCGTTCGGGACCTCATAGCTAATTTCGAAGCCATCTGGGAGCCGACAGAGGCTGAGCGACGGCGAGAAGCAGCAGTGAGACGTGTCATCATGAGAGTTATGAGTAGTACTGCACCGCCTCCTCCTAAAGCAGCTGGGGACTTGAAAGCCTGGATTTACGTCCACGATGCGGCTACGTGCTACCAAGTAACTGTAAGTACTCTTTCAATATATCATTAGCAGGGTACAATCGGGCTTTCTAAAAAATAATTTATTAAATATGATTACTGTAAATTACTTTTTTTTTTTTTTATATATTTATTTATTGAAATTTATGCACAAGTACACAGGCGGACTTAATGCCATAGGCATTCTCTACCAGTCAAGAAAAGGTGCATTAAAACCCAGTAGGTGCATTAATGAGAGTAACATTTAACGAAATAACACTATACATAACTATACTGTAATTTAGTAACTTACTACTTTGCCATTGCACATAGTATCTACATTTCTATAATAAATCAGATGATATTACGCCTTGGTTTTGGCGAGCAAAACCTCAGGATGTACAATTTTTTATCAATGGTTCTAATGTTTAACATTTTTCAGCTAACACCGAGTAAAACAAGCTCAGATATTTGCATCGAACTCAGTGAAAAAGCTAAAATGGAGTCCCATCTACTCATGTTAGAAGAAGTAATATGCGATGAATCTATGCGTCGTTTGGTTCATATTGATGAGATAGCCTTGGACGTAGTGCTACGATGGAGTTACTGGGACGAGGATGATAGAAAAAATAACTATTTAATAGTAAAAGAGAACAAGCTATTACAAGACATCGAAGCTCTCAAGCAGACGGCAACTGTATGTGGCGAACTAAGATTAGCAACTGAAGCCATGAAGTCATTCAAGCTTCATATGTTTGAAGTTCAAAACTCAAGCTTATGTTATTTTAAAGATAAACAGGTGAGTACTTGCCAGTAAATTAGAAATAATGTATCAGTACTATTTATTCAATGAATTGATTTTAATGAATTGAATTGAACGAATTAAAGAAATTAGTACGCTAACTTTTCAATAGATTTAGTTCAGAAAAAGTGTCCGATATATTTATGCGTCTCGGGTAGAAGCTGGAGATTATAGTGGCGGGGTAATCTAAAAACTATGTTTGAAAATGATTGGTCATTCATTGTTTCCGTAAGGTCACCCCGAAACGCATAGTATATCGGAGAATTTCGAATATCTAGGGTGTGCCCAATAGCTCAGTTGGTCAGAGTATTCCCCCTGTAAGGGGCTGGTCGCGGGTTCAAGTCCCGCCCTGGATGTTCACTTTTTCCGAGCTAAATCTATCGGTACTATTTATATTGTTGACTGATATCACTTAGTAGAACTTACTAGACATATTAAATCAAATCACTTCTGTTTTTCACTTTTTAACTGTAAACCTTTAAGAAGGCCGTGAGGCAAACCTGCTCAGGTTTAATAAATAAGAATGTAGAAAAGTACAAGTGATTCGATTCAAAATGTAAGTATCGGCATTTATGTGCCTGTTTAATTTATAATTTTAAACTTAACTGCTTCAACCTGGGGTTATATATTATATTAAAATTAAAAGGGCTCCTAAAAGTCTACAAGTAAACAATATCGAATGAAAACTAATAATATTTATATTATTAATTGAATTGTTAAATCGGCATGTAATATTCCCAGAAGGTTGGTAGCATTGCCACTTTCGATGGCAAATTAGTATTTCACTATGTAATTAGTATTCAGATTAAAAAAATATTTTATACATTATTTCAGGGTTCACATAAGATAGAAGAGTGGAATGTCAAGGACATCCTGTGGTACATGGGCCACGAGCCCAAAAGAAACCCGCAGTCACGATGGGCCATCACATTTATTCCGAGGAATAAACAAAAACGGTAAGGATATAAGATTTTTGTTAAAGACAATCATTATAAGATATGGATTACGTGCATAAATCTACACATACGTTTCTGTTTCTGGGGTAGGTAGAGATATGAGCTCGCGATTCGCTTGTCCTTACACACGTTACGAGATTGCTCTTTTGTCTAAGAATTTGCATGCATGTCCGCTGGTTTTGGATGCTTGCGACCTGCAATCTTTTCAAGACAGCTCCAATTTGATAATAGTATAGATGTCTTAAGGATACCTATGTGCCCATATTTTATTGATCGGACACTAGTTTTGTTACATACTGCATAACTCTATTAATCTATTTTTTTCATGCAACCAGAGGATAGAAAAGGTTGATTTACGTGGTATGTACTTGACGCTTATACTAGGGGCTCGATTCAGTAACGCAACGTTTTTACAACCTGTGATTTCAATAAGATTAGAACGAAAAACGTAATTCAGTATGACCTGTATGAGGGGGTGTAATGAGACTCAAGATGGTTTTTAGGCTGGTTTATTTTAGTGGCAATAAGGCTTATATACTAATGTGGCACATTTATGCCAGGAGACGAATAGATACCTTTTTTTCCGTGCGGAAATCCCCGCGGAGACCCCCCGCCGGCCAGCGGGGGAGTTATAGTTAAAATAGTTATATATATATAGTTAAAACGCACGCCGTCTCGGGTCTTCAGACGTCGGGGTGTGAGGTATTTACCTTTCACCCCGAAATCGGTACCTTAAAAATAAATTAATATTAACTGGTCTCCTACCGGCCAATGGGCCGAATCTATAAATGTTATTCCTGGGAACGAATATTAGGAGACCAGTGGTTTCGGTCCCGACTTTTGCTGCTTAATTTATCTATAAATTTTTATCTCGTACGTCAAGTTATGTACGTTGCTGCTACATAATCAATCAATCAATCAAAACAAAACAGATTTTAATCATTTATAATAATTCACCCGTATTTCTGTTTTTTTTTTCTTTTTTATATTTCGATAACGCTTTAAAAATTGGGAATACAAAAGTAAACTGAAAGTTATAGCTATCTAGAAAAAAAGAAACTTTTATTTGGTGCAAGTACAAAAACCGGCCAACTGCGAGTCGGACTCGGGAAGGGTTCCGTACCATTTACAATTGTATAAAAAAGGCAAAAAAAACATCTCTGTTCAATGGGAGCCCCTTTCATTATTTATTTTATTTTATTTTTTTAGTATTCGTTGTCATGCCGGCAATAGAAATACATCACATGGGAAAATTTCAACTGTCTTACTATCACGGTTCATGACAGACAGACAGACAGACAGACGGACAGTGGAGCCTTGGTAATAGGGTACCGTTTTACCCTTTGGGTACGGAACCCTAAAAACGAATAAAGCAAGTCGTTGTCGTAGCTGATTGAAAGTGTTCACTAGTGTAGTAGTCTTTTTTTTAACTTTTTACCAAGTTTAGAATAACACAAAAATAATATTAATTGCAGAAATAAAGATCGGCCATGGTTCGGCTGCACCATAGCGGGTGCTGTTACGGAAGATCAGTTCAAGTGGATGGCGGCCTTAACGTTTGCAGAACATTCAACGGTGTTACCAACTCCGCGGCTCGTCATCACATAACAAACAGATTACAGCTTATAGATTTATTCCTGAAAGAAATTCCTTGCAACTACATCTATTCATGTGAGATCAGAGGTTTAACTATATTTTACTTAGACAATTTTATGACTGAAAAATATTGTAATTGATAGTAGGTATACTTTATTTGCTTGTTTACGTGAATCCGATCATAAAATATTGTGTAAACTCTCCGTCTCTAGCTGAAGGTCATCAAGGATCTTACGCTAGGATTACACAGACGGTTATTATATAACATAATATAACTTCACGCCTGTATCCCCGAAGGGGTAGGCAGAGGTGTATTACACACCCACGATTTGCTTAGGTCCCAATGTAATTAGGGGGCGAGCCTATTGCCATCTACCGGGCACATTACTAAGCGAGCGATAGTTAACATTTTTAATACACACATAACTACGAAATGTCAGAGTACTCGACTGGGGATCGAACTCGAGACCTCATCTCGGCAGTCCGCTACGAACGCCACTGGGCTATCGCCGCTTATATTATATAAACTGTCATAAATATAGGGTTTATTCATGCTAGCGTTTTTATATACGCTGAATATTATCGTTCTCCCTTCTATACAAGGAATTTTTTCAAAGGGTATCCAAATTTGTACAGAAAGTTCAGATTCGGTAGTATAATTCACTAATGAAAATAAAAGCTTATTTTATTTCCTGCTAGCATCCGCGTGGTTTCACCCGCGTAAGGCCTGATCTCGTGGGAATATCGGAATAAAAAGTTGCTTTTTTTTTGTGCGGAAATCCCTTCGGATACCCCCCCCCCCGCCGGGCAGCGGGGGCGGTTATGTCGGGCTTGAACCGACTAAAACCGCACGCCGTCTCGGGTCTTCAGACGCCGGGGTGTAAGGTTGCCCATAGAACATATCCCTATGTTACTCAGGGATAATGTAGCATTCTAATCGTGTAAGAATCTATGAAATCGGTCCAGTAGTTTCGGAACCTTTACTATGCAAACAAACAATCAAATCTTTCCCATTTATAATATTAGTTTAGAAAACTCAGAACTTGTTGACAATTTAGGCGTCATTCATAGTTACAAATTTTACTAGTGCCAACGCTGTACAGCCTCGCCGTTTGCCTCACCACCTCGTACTTTGTTAAATATTTTCAAATGACAGTAATTGTGAAATTACAAATGATTTTTTTTTTATACCACTAAGGTGGCAGACAAGCACACGGCCCACCTGATGGGAAGCGGTTACCGCGGCCTATGGACGTGTGCAACACCAGTGGCGTCACACTCGCGCTGCCGACCCTGTAAAGGAAAGGGGATGGGAAAGGAGTTTGGGAGGGGATGGGAAAGGAGTTTGGGCTCCAGCACTCTCACTCACCAAACGGAACGCAACAGTTCAAATACTGTTACTTGGCGTCGATATTCTGTGAGAGGGTGGTGCTTCCCCGGTCGAGTCGGCCCATTCATGCAACGGCCAAAATGACTGTTGCTTGACTCTACCACTCACAAAATTGATTTTAAATATTTGACATTTTATAACTTTATTTAAATCTAGAATGTCATTAAAAAGGGGGCACCCTTTGAAAACAACCCCTGTATAAAAGTGCCTACTATATAAAAGTAGTTGATTCTATGTTACCATTAACATAATAACTATATCTATAGATAGATAATAAATATTATTGTTGCAATAATGGGGCTTCATACCCTTGTATGTGGTACAAGCATTTGTAAAATTAGCCGCGTAATTTTTTATTCAAAGAAAAAATATATACTTAGTCAACTGCAAAAGATGATGATCTATGTCAAAACTCGTTGAAAAAAGTTGCAAGACTTTTTAAACTACGACATGAATTTTAATGGATTAATTGTAATTTTGGTTCACAGTATTTTTATTTCTTTCTAAGATAGTTGGGCAATTTATAAGAAAAAATGAATTAGCAATAAATTATTGAAATATTTACACAGTAAAACAATAGAATCACATAACATAACATAACTTCACGCCTGTATCCCTGAAGGGGTAGGCAGAGGTGTATTACACACCCACGATTTGCCAGTTATGTTAAGGCCCCAATGTAATAGGGGGCGAACCTATTGCCATCTACCGGGCACATTATTAAGCGAGCGATAATTAACATTTATTAATGCACACATAACTACGAAAAGTCAGAGGTGTGTGCCCGGGGCGACTGGGGATCGAACTCGAGACCTCGTCTCAGCAGTCCGTTACGTACGCCACTGGGCTATCGCCGCTTGCATACAATAGAATCGCTGTATCTAAATGTTTCAACTATATATATATATATATATATATATATATATATATATATATATATATATATATATATATATATATATATATATAATAAATCAGTAATCGAAAACATATCTAATTTTACAGGAATAATGATTTAGTGATTTTTGGTTATATTATCTTTTCCACAAATTTCAACTTTGATATATGACGTAGAAACTATTTCTTTTACCAGAACAATTTATATCATAAATATATCTAATACTTATACACAATATTAGTTTTAAACCAAAGTATGAGTATATGTACCGAAAATTATTACATGACTTGACTTTTTAAAACATTCCAGGAATGTTTACGTACAGAATAATTGATGTAAATTTATCAAAAGTCATAGACAGATTATAATGTTCTATAACCGACTTGTTGCGGTAACATTTTAAATAACCATACAGGGTAAAGTGGGGTCTCTCGTCTATGCTAATATTATAAAGAGAGAGGCCGAATTTTGTAGGCATATCAACGTAATATTAGTGCCTTAGGGTAAGTGGTAACCGAGTCGTAACACATTAAGACCCCTGCTAGCCTCGGAGAGCACTTAGTCCAGTTATCATACGAACATCTATGGCAGCTGTTACGGGTAGTTTGAGCCCTAAAAATAAAAAGTCCGACCCGAGGTGAGTTGGGAAAAGATTCTGAGGATGATGAACATGTATTGTTATTGTTCCCTGAAATGTATTAGTTTTCTACTAATTACATCGGAGAAGTGCGGTCTTGCCTCAGCCAGTCACATAGTAGTCTATCCGGTTCACAGCGGTACATTTGGAAAGGTCCAAGCTTACGGCGTTTCACCTATTACCATGATATTTTCTTAAATGATCGTCAACTTTTGCACTTAACTGTGGAATTAGTGTAATGGAATAAATAAAAACTATGTTCAAAAATATACGGCTAAATTATTTTGTAGATAATGTGGTGTAAATAAATAACATTAATTATAACAATTAAGTGTATATTGCGTGAACGTTATGTGCTCTTAAATTACAAAACAATCTTATGTTTTGTGCATAAATATTGAATTACAGAGATGTGATAAAATATATATTTTTTTAGTACAATAAAGTCATCCTACAATGACTAGTTTAGTTCAATTATTTTGTGCTCGTTAGTACTTGCCTACACCAACCCAATCAATCAAATCAGAGTTGATTTTCTGTAATCATTGCTCTTAGTCATTCAGTATAAATACTTGTCCTAAATGTTGTGATAACTAGTTTTAGAAGTAACACGAAATATTTTATTGAATTAATAATAAAATTATAAATAAAGTAAAAATCTGGAAGTTGTGAAAATTTAACTCCCGCATAATCAAGACACTGTAAAAATTTGCCTTTACATTTTGTCTTTGCTGAAGCATACTAAAATGGATAGTGAAAATATGTTTACCGTCCTTAGCACAAATTGCTCTGTCTCAAAAAGTGTAACTAATCTGAGCGGCCTATTTGTTATATTCTGATAGCTGTTCAGGGTCAACTCCCACTGAAAGAGGGAGCCGGTAGCGAAGTTTTGAGACAAAATATTAAAAACCATTTCGAATCTTTTCTATTCATAGTGATTCAAAGGCAGCGCGGCACCGACCGCTAGCTTCCACGAACCTTCTAACAACTACTTCTATATAGACATAAATGACTTCTAGTAATAAATGCCTGCCACTGCTCTTTCAGTGAGAATTACCCCAAATAACAGTAAATTAAATAGTGATTGGTTCGGTTGATGTTGAACTGAAACTGAGTAGCCTCGATATATATATCGAGGCTACTACTACTACTATAGTCTTTATGTATGTAAAGCCAGTCTCAACAGCGAAAATAAAAAAGCTAGGAAATTATGAGTACAATTTGAGCTATTGCGTAAATAAATTTTGTTTAGCTTGAATCTCATGACATCTTTAACGATTTATCTAAACATCTTAAGGATTTCAACGCAATACCACGAAGACAAACGTTGGTATGTAGGAAGATAATTTTGAGAACATTTAACATGTTTGAATTATAACTTGATGAACGTGAATTTGTTTATAATATGTTTCACATATTATAAACAAATTCAAAAGTCAATAGTTTAGACTTGTATTTAAAAATTGTTATTGTTAATTAGTTACAAAGGCACGAGGAGGCCTGATTTAGAGTGAGACACAAAGAGAAAGAGATAGACAAGTTTATTCGTGTATTAAGTTATAACAAGTATAGGCTTTGTGCGTGTTCAGGCATTTGTGATATAGGTGCATGTTCTAATAAAATTATTATTCTTATTGATACATTACACTTGTAACTTCCATCTGTTCGTGATGGAAAGGCAGACTCTTGATTATGGAAGTCTGTTGCAGAGTTTTATGTACTCGCAGTTACTCTCAGTACTACAATATGTCATTTGCAGATATTCCTACGGTAGCTAAAACTAGAATCGTGGCATTTTGAATTTGAATATACAGGATGTGAACCTTTGTGTCCAAATGATTATTTCTCCACAAAGATGCTAACAATGCTATAACAGATATATAGTTACGACAATAGAACTATCCGTTGTCGAGCGGAGCTTCATAAGCGATAAAAAAGAAAAATACTTTGTTGTGTCATTAGAAATCTTGCAAATTGCACTTTTTTCCAACACTGATAATTTAGGTCGGGATTTGTATGTGATAATATGTATTTGAAAAAGGTATATGTGATAATGTTATATTGTTTATTCTGTAATATGCATGCAAAATAGAGTAGTAGTCCTGATTATGTAGCAGTAATTTAAAATATTAAGACGCCCACTAATATACGCACTAGCCTGACTGGCCCGACTGACAGTACAGCCTTTTATACTTTGACCCGAGTTTAAGTCCTGATTAGCCCCTTTTATACTTTATTGCTCTAATAATCTTTTTACTCAATAAGCATAAGCAAATCTTGGTAACGAAAAAGCAAACGGCCATGGTCGCATATTTTTTAATTTTATTTAAGTATGTATGTTAATTGTAATATAACGCTTCTTTTTCTACAAATGCATAATTAATGTCATTATTGTACACATCCAAACAAAAACATTCATGAATTGCTCCCTCAGGGGCAGGCAGAGGCAACAACCCGCCATTTGCTTCTGTCATTCATTACACACCTCACACATTCCCAATATTTCTAGTATTATACACACATAAACAAAGTCTTGGATTCGATATTTTGTTGATTATAGAAAAGCTGTAATTGTATTATTATGAGAATAGTGTAGAATGTCGTAGAATATTTATTTATTATTAGATATGAAAATAACAAAAACTTGTATAATAAAAAAATTATTATGTATTAAAATTCTTCAATCATGTATATATCTATCTTATTATATATCATTAATTATTACAAATATACAAATTCTTAGACTTTGTTCATATGTGCAAATTATTTTACATTTTAAATCAGGTAGTGATAAGTTTTCCATAATGGTATGGTTGAAATGGTAACATCATAATGACTGCAAGCATTAAGATCATTTTTATCAAGGGTTCAGATGAAGTGCTCAAATAAATACAATTAAAATCATCAGTGTGTTTGATTTTACAACCACAAATGTTTGTAAACTGCGAATATATTTTCTTACTATTTTGCATATTTCCTACTGCACTATACTATACTATACTGCAGATGTCTGACGTTTCTGCGGTAGCCCTCGGAATTCACCTCACCAGACCTAATAATGACCTCAATGTATGTCTGGTATGTCGGACTCAAATCGACTAAAACCCAACAGTGTTTCGTCAATCAGGTATGCCCTAGGAAGGATATCCTTGAGATCCCAACCGGCTCTGGCCATCAATAAAGGCGACCCCGACGTATTTTTGGGGACCTAAATCCCCCTTTATAGAGCAAACACAACACGCCGCCAACCTAGACCTGCTTCTGCTGGGTGCTCATGGAGGACGGAGATCGTTATGCGATCGGAACAGTAGACGCCTAGACCTCCCCGTTCCTTCATTAAGTATAAGTATTACATCCCCTGGTGTGCATCAGGATCGAGGGTCTTAATCGTGAATCGAAAAAATAACGAAACTAATAAACTTTACTAGCGGCACGCTATGATGGCCGTTATGACACGTTATAATAGTGATGTGAAATGTCAATTTAAAATAGAAGAAAATTAAATCAAATGCGAGTCACATCTATAGTTTTTGGATATTTAATTCATTTTTTAAATTTCGAAAAGCATATGTCAAGTTGTGTCGTTTTCCATTAGTTTCAATGGTAAATTTGTTTTTCGGTGATAATTCCTCAATGGTATGTCCGATTATTCATTTATTGGTCTCAAAACTGGCCCCTAGATTGTCGTTATGACCAGATTTGTCGTTGCAAAGGAGTATCCGAGTTTGTAAGCGGCTATCCCGCGTATAAGAGCCCTCAGCTCGCTCAGCTTAATAATGTCATTACATATAATTATTTTCCGTATGTAACTGTAAAAAACAATATGTATTATTTATACACCAATGAGTTGATTTACAGAGTAAGATTAACCTTAGTTCAAAACGCGTTTGGATTAGTTAGGTATAATAAACACTGACTAAGGATATAAATCGGCTTTCACGACCGGCGCGGCGTTGCATATGTTATATACCTATATATAGCTGCTCGTGCGGATTCACTGACTGACTCGCTCACTCACTCACTCATTGATCACCTCTCCTGAACAATTTTGTATGAAAAATTTTTGTTTCACTAATGGTTTCGTATAGAGGATAAAAATTCATTCAGAGGAAAAATATGTAGAGAGCTGATGATTGAGGATTTCGGAGACGGGTGAAGATCACGCTTAAGGTATTGAAGATAGGTTGGGGGTGCTTGAGCAAATGTCACTCGAAACGTCATTCAATTGCCAGTGACCTGAAAAAAATTTCAGAATGGCGAAAAAAAATGGCCGCCATACAAATTTCGTCGATGTCCATCTCGGAGAGTATAAAAGATGGAAGAGTAGTTTCTTCGCAAAAGATGATCAGGATCCAAAGGTCTATTCGATGAATAGAAAAAAAAATCAAGAGGGCGGAATTTGTTTTTCTAAAGAAAATGTATGGCGAATATTGAATAGACTACAAGTTTTGAACTATGCAAGACTTTGATTTATGGTTTCTTTTTAAAATGTTTTTGTGGAAGAACTATGTAGTCAGAAATATGTAGATAGATGATGATCGAGGGTATGGAAGATGGGTGAGGAGCACGGCCAGGGTATTAAACATAGGTGAGGGCTGCTCAAACAAAAAATACTTGTGACCTCATTCAATTGGCAGAGAGCTGAAAAAAAATTCAAAATGGAGAAAAAAAGATGGCCGCCATACAAATTTCGTCGGTGTCTATCTCGGAGAGTATAAAAGATAGAAGAGTGGTTTCTTAGCAAAAGATGATCAGGACCTGAAGGTCTACTCAATGAACAGAAACAAAATTCAAGATGGCGGAATTTATTTTTCCATACAAAATACCTATATGGAGAAAGAGACTGCAAGTTGGGAACTATGCAAGACTGATATGGTTCCTTTTCAGGATGTTTTTATGGAAGAACTCTCAGTCAGAAATATGGAGATAGATGATGATCGAGGGTTTGGAAGATGGGTGAGGAGCATGGCCAGGGTATTAAAGATAGGTGAGGGCTGCTCAAACAAAAAATACTCGGAACCGCAGCCAATTGGCAGGGAGATGAAAATAAATCCAAAATGGCGGATTCAAGATGGCGTCAACACAAATGTCATGGGTGTCTCTCTCAGAAAGTATTGAAGATGGATGAATTGTGTTTCGGTTCACCTCTGCTGTAATTTTTTTTCCCTGATGCTTTCGTATAAAGGACGAAATTTTCATTCGGAGGAAAAATATGGAGGGAGCTGATGATTGAGGATTTTGGAGAGGGGTGAAGAGCACGGGAGCAAGGTATTGAAGAGAGGTAGGGGGTGCTCACATAAAAACCACTCGGAATCTCATCCAATTGCCAGTGAGCTAAAAATATAACCAAAATGGCAGATTCAAGATGGCGCCCATACAAATTTCGACAGCGTCTATCTCACAAAGCATAATAGAAGATAAAAGCGAGGTTTTTTGGCAAAAGACGATCAGGACCTAGAGGTCTACTCGATGAATAGAAAAAAAATTCAAAATGGCGAAATTTATTTTCCATAAAAAATATAAGGCGAATATTGAAGAGACAAATGTGCTTTGTCTTTTGATATGCTTTTAACCGACTTCCAAAAAGAGGTGGTTCGGCCTAATCCTACTGTACAAGTATTGGCTCGTGACTCCGGAAAACTGGTCGCTCGGTGTCAGATTTCGGTTTGCTGGACGTAAGACACAGTATAACCGAGCTGGAAAGAGAAACTGGCAGATGGAACGATGAAGCAACTGCCATATTAAATGAATGGGAGTCTAAATTAAACTCGCAGCAACGGGCTATATATAACACAGGCGTATTACTTACTGAAGATGATTGTGCGGATACGTCTCCGGTGTTCATCGACAGTCCCGCCGGAACCGGAAAAACCATCTTGCTTAACGTCATTGCAGCGAAAATTCGTTTTAATGGACATATTGTCCTATGTACGGCTTCCAAAGGCATAGCTGCATTAAATCACGACGGAGGTGTGACAGCACATTCAATGTTTAAGCTTCCGTTAGACTTTGCAGGTGGTGATGCAGTGTGGGGGATTTCGAACAATTCTCAAAGAGCAGCGTTGATCAAAGCAGCACGTCTTATCATTGTTGATGAAGCGCCAATGGCTCACAGGTACCTGCTTGAAACTATTGACCGCGGCCTTAAAGATCTTATGGAATGCAATACCAAACCCTTTGGAGGCAAGGTGTTAGTATTTGCCGGTGATTTTAGACAAATACCACCGGTGATAACAGGAGCAGGAGAACGTGACATATGCAGGGCGTCCATAAAATATTCTAGCATTTGGCGCTACATTCGAGAATTCAAATTAACCGAAAATCAGCGTGCAAAAGAAGATCCCAATTTTGCAAACTTTGTACTGAGTGTTGGAGAAGGTGAAGCCAAAACGACCGAAGAAGGTTTATTAATTTTACAAAATATCAATTACGTAACGAGCTTACAACAATTAATTAATGGTATATATCCACAGTACGAACTCTGTGATCCAGAAAATGTTTGTAAAAGAGCTATTCTATCTGGGACTAATGAAAACATAAGTCATACATATAACATAAATCAAAAAATACTTGAACTGATACCTGGACCAATAGTTATCTGTTACAGTGCCGATACCACCGACCACCTGAATGATAACTCAGCTGAACGATTAGAAGGCAACGTTCTAAATTCTAAAACAGCACCCGGCGTGCCAGATCATGACTTGAAACTGAAAGTAGGCGCGGTCGTAATACCTTTTTTTTTTTTTTTTTTTTTTTTATCGTGCGGAAATCCCTTCGGATACCCCCCCGCCGGCCAGCGGGGGTGGTTATGTCGGGCTTGCACCGACTAAAACCGCACGCCGTCTCGGGTCTTCAGACGCCGGGGTGTAAGGTTACCCATAGAGCATATCCCTTGCACCCCGGCTGACCCTGGGCCATCTCACCACTAACAGCATCGCTCATCCTGTCTCCTCTGAAAGCGGTCGTAATACCTATTCGAAATATCAGTTTCACACACCGTTTAGTTAATGGTACTAAACTAATTATAGATCATGTTTCGAAATTCACCCTGTTTTCGCATCACCCAAATAGTAGTGAGTCTATCGTCATACCTAGCATAACTTTTAAATTTAAAATAGGGTGAAATGGTGTAGAAAGGACCGCAAGCAATTCCCTGTTAAGTTGGCTTATGCTATGACTTTTAATAAATCTCAAGGGCAAACTCTTGATCGTGTGGGAGTAGATCTAAGAAACGATGTTTTTTCACATGGAAAACTGTACGTCGCTTTGGGCAGAGTGCGACACAGTCACAATTTACACGTCTTGGTCCCGCCAGAAAGAGTTAGCAGAAATTACGCTCTTACAAAAAATATAGTTTATAAATCATTATTGACTTAAAATTCAAAATAAAATCGTAAAATCTTGAAAAAAAATTCAGAGTTTGCTACTGTGATTTATTTAATACTCGGTAAAATGTAAATAATATGTAGTAGGTAAATGTATAAACATGTAATATTATGTATTTCTTACTTCAGACAGGCAGTACTTAGGTAATGGAAGGTTACTCTAACATTTGAAACGTAATTCCAGGAATCTTTTGCTTGCTTTATCAAAATTTTCTTTTTAACATGTAGATAGTCTTTTTAGTTTTATGCTGTGTGGATGTCCTTCATAAGCATATTTGTTTTAATGTTTATTCTATTTATTTATCTATCGTGGAGCAACGCAAAAATATTTATTTTTTGTAATATTTTTGCTAATTTGCAATAGGTCTCATTACTCAGGTATGCAGAATATTTTTATTTTATAATTAAATTTTTATTTTGTTTTGAATGTCTGACAATAGGAGAACCACGTAAAAAAAACGAGCTGGGGCTATACCTCCTGGGTGGCTTGGAAACTGGCCCACTACTCTTTTTTAGGGATCCGTTGCCAAAGGACAAAAAACGGACTGTACTAGATGTATTCTGTGAACCGCATTAAGATTTTCATACAAACATAGAAAAAACACAATAACTTTTGGGGGTTACTTAGAACTGAAACTCAAAAATTTTTTTTTCATCAAACCCATGTGGCATCTATGGATAGGTCTTCGAAAATGATATTGAGGTTTCTAATATCATTTTTTTCTAAACTCAATAGTTTGCGCGGGAGACACCTCCAAAGTGATAAAATGTGTCTGTAACTTCTAAAATAAGAGAATGATAAAACTAAAAAAAATGTATGATGTACATTACCATGTAAACTTCCACCGATAATTGGTTTGAACGAGATCTAGTAAGTAGTTTTTTTTTATTACGTCATAAATCGTAAACTGCAATTTACCTTTCATTCAATCAACTCAAACATAAAAATTAAAAAAAAAACATTATTATGGTACTTGCTGCTACGGAACCCCTAATGGGCTAGTCCAAGTCGCACTTGGCCGCTTTTTTATATTATAATGAAGACGTATTAAGTACACGAACAAGTTTATATACGTAACATAAAGAATTGTAGTGGGCTAGTTTTCAAGCCACCAAAGCTAATATTTTACTGTTTCAGATATTCATTTTGTAAGAGTTCACTGTTCAGTAACTTATGAGTTTCTTTAGTGTTATAGCTCCCCGGGGTCACGTGACCTGAGGAATATAACTACATTCTTAATACAATATTCAATAATCGGTCAAGTGCGAGTTGGACTCGCAAAGAAGGGTGCCTTACCACCGTACAAGAAATAACACTTTAAGTTTTAAATTTTCATGCTATAGCGGCAATAGAAATACACATTCTGTGAAATTTTTAACTCTCTACCTATTGCGGTTCAAGAGATACAGTCCGCTGACAGACAGAAGGATGGACAGATAGCGGAGGCTTAGTAATGGGGCCCGGTTGGAACCTTTCGGGTACAGAACCCTAAGAAGAAAAACTGTTGCATAATTACTTACACACCAAAACTTTAAATCCAAACGGACCCCTGTTCCTGTTGTCCACTCATCTACGCGGTCCGCTTTATCGGGCCGCGCCCCCACGCGCCGACAGTGTAAAATATACTGCTTCCGGGCTGTTGAGTGAATAAGGAGTAAACTTTTACTACTTAGGTACACTTGGAATAAAAGTTATTTCTTAGAGCAGCGGTTCCGTAAATCAGAAAATCTAATATGGTTCACAAAAATAGTGTAAGTATAAAAGCAAGTGCGGCGCGTTTTTGGTGAAAGGAAACATGCTCGGGAGATTATACGAGCTCAGAGAAGTTCTAAGTGAGAAAAGAACATACTGGAACTGTTTTCTGAATTAACAATCTGAATGCATTTAGCTTCTCCTTTGGATATTTTCACACACTAACATAAGTTGAACTATCAGATGCACGATTAAGGAAAGAAATTTCGAAGACGTTGCAAATATACCTATTTATCTTTGAAGAAAAACTTCTGCCATTTATTTTCAAACTACAATTAAGGATCATACAAAAACAAGGACAAATATATTACTTTTGCAACGTTAAAGGCACTTTGACGCCAAAAATTACGGCACGTTTAAGGATGTCATACAAAAAGTCATTATGTCATTTGCAAGTGTTGGCTAATGAATTCAATCGTTACTTCCCAGAATTATAGTAATTCAATTCATTCAATTAAGCTGTATAGTTATCCAAAGCCTGATACGTAACCTTGGCGCTAATGCTAGAGAAGTTTCATTATGAATTCAAGAACATAGACCCTAAGAAAATGGTCAATGTCATTAATCAAAAACTACCTATCAATAAGATACTTACTGAAGTCTCCACTACCTACCTACTTTCTTTTTATAGAGTCAAGATGATGCAGGGTAGATATTAAGCAGAATGAGTCAGTCAACAATACCACTTATATGCAAGCAAGTCTTAGAAATAGTATCGTTTAGAGGGCTTAAAGGCTAGGAGATTTTGGATTGCGCTGGGGCTGTTGGCAGAAAGCTGGGATGCGCCGCGTATAATAATTCGTTACGACACATGCATCACAATACCGCCTCATTGTTGTACTAGCTATCTTGGTATGTATTGTATGACTTTGTATACGGTTTATTCTGTAGGTACTAGTATCTAGAATCACTGATCACTTTTGGACAGGCGGGCATGCTATGGACGCACTTTTAATCCCGATTTTCTATGAGTTAACACACGAATCTCGTATGGATACATCATCATGGTTTTTAACAAAATTATTTGTGAAAGTTCAAGAAAATAAAACTCTATAAATGGGTCCTGAGTTTGTGCCACAAGTCAAATTCCCTCTTTTTATTAACTATTCAAAGAGTAATTATTGTTCACATACTCAAAAAAATATTATACTTGTAGGTATAACTTTCTACACATTTAAAATATAGGTAGGAATCTAAACAGACCATCAAAAAAAAGCCTTTAAATCCTTATCAATTGGGGAATAGGAGTAGGAATACATACCTAATAAAATTCGTACGACAGTTCAGTTATTGACAAATATAACCACATAATGTCACCAGCTTCGCCGTGCTAGGATATAGATTTTAAAACAAACCGTGGTGCTTGGGCGGTTTCGTGAAGGCCGAGGCCTGCGGGTACAAAGCCGCGATGTCTCCGTCGCGTGTCCGCACGCCACCGCCCACTTCGCATCACAACTAAATTACTTTTAACATTAATAAACCATATTGCTCTAATTTACTTTACTTTCTCCTTCTTTTAATAAGCCCTTGGAAAAAGTCCCGGGTAATGTGTACCAGTCGTTTTTTACGGTGCCCTGACGTCGGGTGGTTTTTTTCTCTTGTGATTTTTTGTGTTGTTAATTGTTATAAGGGTTTTATTCTGACACGTGGCCATGGATGATAAGGACAGAACGCAAGCTATGTTGTTGGCAGAAGAGGAGATCAACAGGGTACGTATACGAAGTCGTATGTGCGCACGCTAACTTTCGTGCCGTTACGGAGCATATTTACGAGTCGTAAGCGACTACACACATACTTCACAAAGTAGAAAACTTTCGAAAGCAGCAGTAAATATATTTTTAGAGTTGGTTCTTACATTCATTTCGTTATGAAGAATGTAAGGCATGTATTTAAGCTCGTAAGAGTTGAGAAGCTTCCTGGGTAACGACAGTGTTATAATTTATTTATGTTCAGCCAACTTTATTAATAGTACCTACACTGTCGTATATATACAATATCCTCTTTGTCCGGGTCTAATAAAAAATATATCGAATAACTATTATATTTTACTTGCCCGCTCCCTACCTCCCCTTCTCTGTTAGCCATAATAAGAAGAAAACGCAGAGCCATGAGTAATGAGAATACTAATAGAATTGAGAATGAAAATAAAATCTATATGCATACTCATGGCTCTGCGTTTAGTACCTTTTTTTTTTTTTTTTTTTTTTATCGTGCGGAAATCCCTTCGGATACCCCCCGCCGGCCAGCGGGGGCGGTTATGTCGGGCTTGCACCGACTAAAACCGCACGCCGTCTCGGGTCTTCAGACGCCGGGGTGTAAGGTTACCCATAGAGCATATCCCTCGCACCCCGGCTGACCCTGGGCCATCTCACCACTAACAGCATCGCTCATCCTGTCTCCTCTGAAAGCAGAGGAGTACGGAGAGCGATGTGTTCCCGCCACGTTGGGTATTGGCCGACGATCAATGCCAACCCTATGAAGGGGTGAAGGGGAAGCCATTGACCGCCGCCCAGGGTGTACCGGCCGCTCCGATTCCGTTCCCCCCGGACTGCAGCGGGATCGGAATCGGAGCGACACTCGAGGAGGTTACCCAACACACACCCCTGCGTTTAGTACCTATGTACTATAAAATAAAATACAAAATCTATATGAATATAAGTTTTGATTCGTTCCATGTGTTTATCCTAGCCCAGGGCTTTGTTGAAAACTTCAAAAGCATTGAAAATAGTTTCCAAAGGTGTTTGCGCATATATTTTACAATCAATAAAATCACAATGGCGTGGTAATGTAATGTCAAATGGATTTTTTAAACAACGCGAATGAGAGTTAAGGAACATAATTAACAGTGTTATCAGGAGTCCAGTGAGACCCCACTAGCAGTGACTTATAGACCACCAGATGACACGTGTACTTTGTGTATACTATTCGGCTGTAAAATATTCAAATCTAGTAAGGAACACTACTAGAACAAACAGGTATTTGTATTTTGTACAAAAGTAGTGTCACTTACCTCTTTTCGTTTTCTTTTCTCGTCACCTTTTAGATTGCAGGAGACAGCGCGCGAGTATTGCAAGCATTCATACAGAACTAACCTCTACCAACAAGTGCTAAGAATGTGGTTGTTGTACTCTTCATTTTTGTTTTATTAAAAACGCTAGTCGTAGCAAGATATTAGGTATATTTACGATATATCTGACCCAGACACATGAACCAATTAATTGTACGCCTAACGGCCAGTCTCAATAATCTACCTACAATTAAAGGTAGAAGCTATCCCAGATAAACATGTCAACATTAATCTATCTGTAACTGCGGTTTCAATATTATCAAAGTCATTTTCTGCTTATCTTTGTTTATTGAAACAGAAAAAATCCCCGATAGATACTAATGGTAGCTATTTTAACTGCTGGTAAAGGATAGATGGATTATTGAAACCGGCCGTAAATCGTTCATTAAACGCCTGCATTCTTCAAATAACCGATAAATAAGCCAAGTCGTTGAGCGAAACGTTTAACGAGAAAGCTGACCATGACTGCATTTTCTATCTAATGACTTTGTGATCAATGTCGACCCACCCCCACTTTTCTTCCTATTTTTTCGTGCATTATCTCTCTGCGAGACCTCCGCCATATTATAGCCTAATCTATCCGTGTCGGAACGTACTGTTTTGGTGACCCTACATCAATCCACTCCGCCCCGCTCTACCCCAGCCCATTCCACTCTATTCTATTCTATATTTAAATCACTTGGCTGACTCTCGGTCAGCCAGCTTCGACTTTCAATACGCCAAGTCGTTAAACATTGACTAATTCTTGTTCCATTAACTATCGGCCTGATCATTCGATTGACTGCTGGCGTTTAATGAACGGCCTAGGCGTCCAATCACCTGGCTATGACACAAGTTGGCTGCGACATATAACATCAGTCAACGTGAATAAAATGCTTTTTTTAGCAAATATAAAAAATGCGTCTTCGAACAAAAGTTAGATATTATTTGCAACTTTTGTTCGATTTTAAGACGCTTTGATTAACTTGGTATGTCCAAGTAGGTATGTTTGTATGAAACGGAATCTTTAAACTCGATTTACGACCACTTCAAAACGTCGTAATTTTCAACACCCTTTTATTTATTCAATTAAATTTTTAAGCATTTTGTATGCTTACATTTTTCTAAAGATTTAGATCGGAAAAAGAGAACATCTAGGACGGGACTTGAACCCGCGACCATTCCCTTACAGGGGGAACGCTCTGACCAACTGAGCCACCTAGACACGTCCCAGATATTCGAAATTCTCCGATATATCATATACGTCTTAAGGCGACGTTGGAGCCTTAGGGTATAACTTTATGACTAACTGTTAACAAAAGCGTAGGCTAACAACATTCATCATCAAACACCTCCCTCTGGCGCAGCATGGCGATGAATGGCGCATTTGATTATGGAAAGCGTTTAAGTTACACGACATAACCACCCCCACTGGCCGGCGGGGGGGTATCCGAAGGGATTTCCGCAGGTAAAAATGGGGTGACCGTTTAAACGTTAAAGAGATTGCACAGATGTTGAATTTTCATGCGTTGTTTAAACAAAACTACACTTGGCACTACCCGCTTACTTAACTGAAATTCAGGTACCTTTTTTTTTTTTTTATCGTGCGGAAATCCCTTCGGATACCCCCCCGCGTGCCAGCGGGGGCGGTTATGTCGGGCTTGAACCGACTAAAACCGCACGCCGTCTCGGGTCTACAGACGCCGGGGTGTAAGGTTGCCCATAGAGCATATCCCTCGCACCCCGACTGACCCTGGGCCATCTCCGGTTTCGAGATGGCCCCCTCGGGTTTGGGAACCACGGTACCTACCTACGAGTACGTACTACAATTTTAAAAATAATACCTACAGGAATAAAGTAAAACAAACTATGCTAAAACCTGCTCTAGAGCCCTTTGACTGAAATTAGGTCAGATAAGAATATCAATCCATCTTCTATGTATAAAATTACATCAAACTAAAATTACTCTCAATCATAGATATATAAGACTTTTAACCAAATAAACTGTAGCACGTACAATATAAACAGTATTCGCAAATAATATACTTACACCTATTGTAAGACTAGAAAATATATTTGAAACAAGAATACCTAAATATTAAGGCTGCCTATAAACAGTATCTAATAAATTATATGCATGCATGTCTATATCCAATTCAGGGTTGATGGAAAGTAATTACCTGCCGTTCCACCCCTATGAACATCTAGATAGAATGTTTTGTCGATAGTTTTACACCTTTGCCAGTTTAGTATCTCATAGGGGCAACTAAAATCACTTAAGCGTCAAGCGTTCAATGTTAGAAATATTTAAAGTGTTAATATTATGTGGAGTGAAATATTTTAGGAAGTAATAGTATAAAAATCAAATAAATTAAATGTCATGAAAAGATTAAGTGCAATTGCTAGGGCAGAAGCTCGGGAAGAGTTTGAAAACCAATTGCGCTTCGCTTTCGTGAAGTACGATCATTTGGACGATGAGGAGGACAATTCAGAGGTATTTAGCTTCGATATACTTGTCATGCTTTTGACTTCAAAACCCCTCAAGTACCCTAGAAATAAAATTATATTATTATTCCTGTAGAATGCTCACCTTTCAATTGATTTCAATGGAAACTCTTTTTAAGAGGCAAAGTGTCATGCCATGTGGTGGGCAATATATAACTTTTAAACGGCAAGTTGAAAGTCCCTATTTTCATGCGTTTATATCATTATGTACAGTAATATACGGAGGAAGAGTAAACTTGTTTCTCATAAAAACCAAGAAACGAGTAAATCATAAGCAGACTTTTATTATTCTAAAGCTGAGACAGATGGGATTATATTCAGTAAAAACTAACTAAATGGATACTTAAGAAATTGTTCTATCTCTTAAGAAACATTACCGTTTACTATTTACCCAGTACGTAATAAGCAAGGTAGATTTAGTGCTTACCAAAAAAAAGAGTTAACAGCCCATTAATGTATTATCGAAACAAAGAATATGTAGGAATATACAAGGATATTGTACTTTAATGGGGATTTTACCTCTGCAAATTAGCTTAAGATTATTCAAAGTACAATTTAAAAGTACATTTACACTTTCTCAGTAGGTATCATTATAGGTAGGGGTGTGTGTTGGGTAACCTCCTCGAGTGTCGCTCCGATTCCGATCCCGCTGCAGTCCGGGGGGAACGGAATCGGAGCGGCCGGTACACCCTGGGCGGCGGTCAATGGCTTCCCCTTCACCCCTTCATAGGGTTGGCATTGATCGTCGGCCAATACCCAACGTGGCGGGAACACATCGCTCTCCGTACTCCTCTGCTTTCAGAGGAGACAGGATGAGCGATGCTGTTAGTGGTGAGATGGCCCAGGGTCAGCCGGGGTGCGAGGGATATGCTCTATGGGTAACCTTACACCCCGGCGTCTGAAGACCCGAGACGGCGTGCGGTTTTAGTCGGTGCAAGCCCGACATAACCGCCCCCGCTGGCCGGAAAAAAAAGGTACATTAATTTCATTAAATTATTTTTAACGAATTAAAAGACACCTACTTTCAACATGTGACATTACTATGTCGAATATTTGTAATTGAACGTTAAATGTGGCTTAAAATATTGGAAAAAATACTGTCGTGAAAGACGCGTCCATTGATAATCTATAGTGCTGCTTGGCAACATTTATATAACAAGTTTGACCCTCTAGAGTGGGTATGGACATAGCAAGATACAATTTTGGAGCCAGTTAAAACTCTTCTTCCACCTGCTCTTGGTAGTCTACTCGACTCTATAATTGTACTAAGGCAAGGGACACACGTTAAAATAGTGTTGCAGCGAAGTTGGATTACACGATTCCCTATTTTGCGGGAATTTTGACTGTCAGAATTGTTTAAATGTATCATCACCGTTTAATCATACGTTTAATAACATTAATCATGCCGAGCCTACTGAAGATTCCAGATCCATTATGTTTCTTGATTGAAACTATGGAAATACAGAAGACAAAAGAAGATATTGAAGAGTTGGACATGGCAATTGAAATGGAAACATAATCATAATATGTAATTAGCTTGATCAATATCAATGAATTATATTTTACAGATAGGATTCAGTACATAATCATAGTACTTATATGACAATTTTTGGTATTTAAGTAAAGTAAACATTTGTATTCCAAAAAATGGTAATAATATAAATTTGAACAAAATAAATACTCTATTTTTTTAATAATAATAAAATGATTGCTTTGCTAATAAAAATATGTTCTTTATAAAAAAAAATGTATTTTATCACAAATAAACGTGGATCATGCCTATTGGGGACACAATTTAAAAAAAAACGCACGTAAGGTTATCACGTTTCGTTCACGATAGTCTTACATAAAAAAGTAATGATTTCTTTTATGTAAGCAATTTCCTAAACTACAAGCTTGAAACGTAGTGTTTTTTCGATAAAGTTATTGTTAGCAAGATTTTTGCAAATAAAAACCTTAGCTTTGAGTCCGCACATTGAGGATCGACGGGGATGTATTTTGAGATGTTGTTTAGAACCACAAAAGGTAGGCTCATACAAAAATCCAGCTTCAAGGGGATTTTTCCGAAGTTAGCTCTGTTTTTTTTGTCTTTATTTTCAATTTCCATTGACAATAAACTTGCAATATGGTTACAAATACGATAAAGATAACATTATGATAACGACTAGATAATAATAGGAACATTTCCTTTGATTCTATAATGCATTTGACTGGAATGCACCGACGATTAAAACGCGATGGATATAGCAGTGACTTCGCAGTACTTCTTTACATTTTTAAAAGAATACAAGTTGCGTACATTTCAATTTATCCGTTGGTATCTCTAGCAGAAACTACTACTAGCCATACTAAGGACCAATTCTTTAGTGTGTAAAATATAAATAAAATAAGCCTATATGTGACAGTTCATGTGAAATTCTATAATAAGATAATACTTATTAGATGAATCCTATTAAATTATAGACTTCTACCATTTGTAATAATACCTAAGTAATATGGTAGTAATAAAAAAGTTCGATTACGACCCACGCGACCGTAACCTTACGATGCAAATCACCCGCCCTTCTATATGAGAAATGCTTTCGACATGTGACATCAGCCACAATTCAGTCAAAAAAGTTTTTGTAGCGACGACAGGTACACGAAAACCGAAAGTTAAATACTTATTTTTCGTTCGGGTCGTTGAAAAAGTTTGCGACTATTTGTGAATTGTGAAGTGCTTAACCATGGATGAAGATGCCGTGCAGGTGATTTTTATTTTCTGCTATAATTATGTATTTCAAATTTATAGAGGTTCTTGCCTTATGAACCGAGCCTTATTTATGTTTGATTAAAATAAGTGACAAAGTTAATCTGTTTGGAGTAGAAATCAGAACTAAGTCAGCGAATAATATTAACACCACGAATAATAACCAAAATCTGAAGTATTAATCTACAATAATTGGGAAGGTTCCAACAGTATTTAAAAAAAAGCTGCCATTTTTTAAAAATTAATTACAGTTATGAGGTGGTAGTGAGTTTAAATTTGTTTATTGGGCTTTATACTGCATATAGTTAGCTCTCTCTCTCGTCAAAGTTCAGAATTCATGAATTTCCTTTTATTTAATTCACCATGTTTGTCAGATAAATTTGATTGTTATGATTGACCCTATCGTTTGATACCATAAAAGTACAGGTGTTATTTTTTCGGATTTTAGCCGGTTCGATTACCGAGCGCGGCAAGCGAGTATTCGAAAATCATTGAATGCAGTTTAAATTGTTTTAAAATCAAAATGAAGTCTTCTTTCAGTAAAATTGTCTATCTACATTATAAGATACTTTCTCTCAATGTGGCAGCCGTGGGACGGCCTGTATATCACGTGAGGTTTTAGTCGGTTCTAGTCCGACATAACCACCCTCGCTGGGCGGCGAGTGGAGGAGGGGGTAACCGTTGCGATTTTAAGTATTTATCAATAAGTAGTCCTCTTGCTTAATACCAAAGTGTTATAATAGCATGACCCTGTGCCTTCCACTTGTATAACCCCGGCCTGGACCCCTTGGGTGGTCCAGGGAAACTTACTATTACACCTGGACTACCCAGGGGATTCATGGATACTCAGCGTTCCTTCTGGACCCCCTTAATATCAAGGAGTTAAAATGTTGAGAGAAATCGTATTTTCTTTTTTTTTTTTCGTGCGGAAATCCCCTCGGATACCCCCCGCCCCCTGGTCTGGGGTCTACAGGTGTAAGGTATTTATTTAAGTTTAATATCTGACATTGGACCTAAAATTTATTATACTGTCGTTTACTCACAATTACAAATATTGATTATTATCTAATGTGCAATATTATTTTTGTCCTTAATGTGTGATGATATTAATTATGAAATAAATGTTTATGCGTCGCTTATCAAGTTTTATACGTGAGTAACTGTGGAGTATTGAGATTTTACGTTTTACCGCTCATCACCGTTCAGGTATGGCCTGATGAATTATAAGTCCGGATATTGATCACGTCTGAGTTCTGCCGAACTACAAAATTTCGTAAAGATTTACCTATTAATAAAAAAGTTGTGTTCAATAATAATTTAGACAATAAATTATAATTTTGTATGAGTCGAGTTATTATTATTATTATAAGTTAAAAGTTAATAGTTAAAAACAAATTTTCTTTTCAATAGGATACTTAAGGGGTTAAATTAATAAACTTGAAAATAATTCTTGAACCCCCCATGGTGAAGGCACGGAATTTTTTATTATAAGAGTATATAAGAAATTACACTTCAATTAAATAGAAAAAAAAAAATAATAAAAAGTTACTTAACTCAATGAAATTTTTAAGCATTTTGTAACATATCATAACATAATGTTATGTAAATTTTTAAGCATTTTGTATGCTTACTTTTTCTAAAGATTTAGCTCGGAAAAAGAGAACATCTAGAACGGTAACGTGTCTAGATAGCTCAACTGGTCAGAGCATTCCCTCTGTAAGGGACTGGTCGCGGGTTCAAGTCCCGTTCTAGATGTTCTCTTTTTCCGATCTAAATCTTTAGAAAAGTTACTTACTTTGACAGTAAGCATTACACCTAACTAGGTTCAAGTAGATTTCGTGTGTTAACCAATGAATAAATTACCCATGACTTTTGTATAACCTATCAGTAATTGGGTTTAAATTGAAATAAGAACCATAAATAATTCAAGAAAAGATTTCGAAGATTTTAAGATCTTCCAAATGCATGTAGTACCTTTTTTTTTTTTTTTTTTTTTTTTTTTTTTCGTGCGGAAATCCCTTCGGATACCCCCCCGCGTGCCAGCGGGGGCGGTTATGTCGGGCTTGAACCGACTAAAACCGCACGCCGTCTCGGGTCTACAGACGCCGGGGTGTAAGGTTGCCCATAGAGCATATCCCTCGCACCCCGACTGACCCTGGGCCATCTCCGGTTTCGAGATGGCCCCCTCGGGTTTGGGAACCACGGTGTCCCCGTCTTGCCCCGGTTTGGGGGAGGGGCGCTAGTCGCCCCACCGTCCCGGCCTGCTTCTGCTGGGGTGACAGGTGGCCTCACCCGCCACCCCCAGGCCTGCGCTCATGGAGGACGGAGGTCGTTAAGCGACCTCCGGCGCCTGAGTTGCCTGCGACGCGCGGCGAGCAAGTTGCGGGCTCGGCGGACCGGGAGAGTTCTAAGTCTCTCCCGGGCGCGCTCCGCCACCTCCTTCGCGAGCATTACATGCTCGCAGAAGGAGGCGGCGGCGGCCCACGCGCTCGCGCTCCGCACCATTGCCGCAATCATGCTGCCGAGCGAGAGGACTCCCACCCCGATGGCTGCCACGAGGTCACGCCTCGGCGCCTCCCACGCCGGGCAGTCCGCCAGCGTGTGCAGCCCTGAGTCCTCGCTCGCGTCGCAGTGATGACACTCAGGCGTTGGCTCCTTCCTGATCCGATGCAGGTGGTCCCCGAAGCACCCCTTCCCTGAGATCACCTGCGTCAGTCGGTAGGAGAGGCTTCCGTGTCGCCTCTCCAGCCAATCCTCCATGATGGGCCTTACCGAATGCATGTAGTACCTATTTGTTTTCTTGTAATATTCTTGCAAAGGCTGTTACGAAAAGATAATAAGAATCTATATATATTATATTTTGGTAGCAGTAAAATATCAAAACTATCAATTTATTATATTTAGGTAACAGCTTTTGCAACAATATTACAACTACAAATAGCAAGCGACTAAAACCACTCGATGTCGCCGATTTCTGATCTATTGCCGCGAGAGGCCTTTTGCCTGCAGAGCGTAAAGTTCACCAGCCCCAGCTGATTCTTGGCCACCATTGCTGGCGAAATAGATGAACATCTTGAGAACTTCCACGGCACGCGCTGCGTCAATAGTCAAAGTTACGCGAAAATAATTTGAGGCTGAATTGTTTCTCATAGAAACTTCTAAAAAACATCCGCGATCTTATAAAATTACATGAGTAATTTTGTATGAGTATGATACGTATCATGGACGTTATTCAAACATTGAAAGTTAGGCAAAATGGTCACACCTAGTTTCCCTCCGAATCAACCAATTTAGGTGGATGAAAGCTAAAGTGAAAGAGTTTATTTACGCAAGTGTTTTCAAAATGAAACGTGTAAAATTAAAACCCGGGATATAGAGAAAGACAGATATGTAAACATAAGAAATATTCGCATTTGATTATAACTCGAGAAGGTTCTAAATTAAGAGGTTTTAAATTACCCTCAACTAATGTGTGCATCAATACCTTTCATTCATAAATCCACAAGAACTCGTATCCCATAAAACACCCCAAGAACTCGGTTAGGTATAGATATCATAAATGCTTTAAATAAAAAGTTATTGTAACGATTTGGAAGTTATGAGTCCGTCGAAAAATGGGTTTGGTGCAGGTTTAATTGAATATTACATCTTCACAATCTTTCACATTTGTATTATTAGTAGGTATTGTCCAGTCGAGTTTTAAATAGTCTATATAGCTCGCTTTTGAAGAACAAGAATGGTGTCTATCTGACCTGGTTCATTGTTGATTATGAGCCTATGAATGTAACTCAAAAAAAAATTCGATTTCTACATCAGTTACATAGCTGTATTACTTTATTGACTGTAAAAGCCGCTGAGGTGAATCTCCACAACACGCGATATTTGGGCATTCCACCGTAACTTTTTGTTTATATCCAAAATACAGTCGATTCAGTCAAAGTGAGTAGATATATCGTATTTCTTGATGTTTCGCATGCTTAACTTGTTTTTTTTTGCGTTCAAAAGTAGAATCGTGTATTGTAAACTAATCCGAGAACTTGGGCAAGTGAACTATTTAGTTCGTCACGACTTTTCTTACGATCAACTTTAAAAATAGGTGATAATAATTAGCGAATAGAACGATGCTTCACAATTCCTATTATATACCTACAGTGAAACATTCATTTAAATAAAAAATAGCAAGGACCAAGAATAGGTCCTTGCGGTAGGCGCATAGCAATAGGTGATCCGGATGATCTAGTTTCAATGATATGAATATACTATTCCTTTTATCACTGAGATAGACGGCAACCTAATTCAAGCGAGGTTTCTCTGAATACATAAGGTATAAGTTTACGCAAAAGTATACCTAATATTACCATCTACTTCTTTACAAATAAGTTTTAGGGATCAAGTACATTTTAGCAGTAAGCATATCCCTCTATTATACTACACTACCGATGCCGATGTGTGCGATTTGATCAAGCTGACACAACATTTTCAAATTTTACTTAAGTCTGTTTAAACATATTATTGTTTATTAAAATATTTTACGAGCTACCCAAAGATTCAGTTGGGAGTGCGAGGGAAATGCCCTATGGGTAACCTTACACTCCGGCGTCTGGAGACCTGAGACGGCGTGCGGTTCTAGTCGGTTCAAGCCCGACATAACCTCCCCAGCTGGCTGGCGGCGGGGGGGTGTTCGAGGGGACATCCGCACGAAAAAAAAAAACTACCCAAAGATATATAAATGCTAATTTTGGAGATATAAAATAACCAAAATAAATCGTGTAATATGCTAGATATATGATATCTCGTGCCACTATCATCTTCAAAGTACAATACACATCAAACTTTTTGAATTACGACTTTCGTGTGCCATACACTACGTCTAGTAACGCGATGACTTTTATCGTTCGACATGTGGGTATAAAAATACGAATATATACAGTTATTATATAGTCAGTATGGCGTAGGTTTGTGCTTAGTCTTCTATACTCTTCCATACGTATTCAACGGATATAATATTATTTCTTCCTAGGATCACTTTATTATTGTTCAACTAATTATTATAGCTAGCGACATATGTTGTCACATTGGTTGTTACGATGTAACCTTACATGGTATTTATGCACCAGTACCTGTACATTTGATTTGTATATTGACTAATAAAACTCTTTTATAATTGTGGTACCTACATCAGAAAAAAACTAAAATGGATATAACCTTACTGGGAAAGGCGATAAATAACTTCGTAAGTACTGAGATTTGTTAATGAACACTTTACATAAATAGTTAAACAATATTGGGACTCGCATTAATAACAAATCACTATTCAAGTTTCTCAAAACTCCCACTGCAGTAAACTGGCGGGAACACAATAATATATATTCATCAATTTTTTAGTTTAATACAATAATGATCAATAATCGATATTATTGAATGTGAATAATAATTTTGTTATTTAATATACTTTACAAATATACCATATTACGTGTAAGTTTTTCCTCAATTACAATTGCTTGAGTTAGCTCTTTTAACAGATTTATGCTCGTACAGGTCTGTAACATGCGTTTTCAAAGCATTGTTTGTAAGGGTAAAAATAAGCGTATTAATTAATAAGGCTTCACGCTATATAAGTATTACTATATGTGGACACACCCGTGAGTACAAGCCTCTGATCAAATAAATACCTATACTTAGTGATTAATTAACTAATTGACGACCTCTGTGGCGTAGCGGTAGAGCATACGACTGCTAACTCAGAGGTCGCGGGTTAGATTCCCGCTTATTGCAAATGTTTATATTTGCATTGGTCTGGGTGTTTCTTTGCATAATATCGGCGGTAAAAAGGAAAAAACACTTTAAGCGACACTTTGGTCGAAAATGAGTCATATACATATTTGGAATCAGCGAATTTTTCCGCGTCGATTGGTCATGGTTTCGTAGCGATCCGACCACTTTGGTGTCGCTTCAAGTAATGGCACTTTTAGGCTTATTTTTTTCAGACGCTAAATGAAGTGACACAAAATTGTAGCGAATTTGGTCAAATTACCGCTTAAAGTACCGACTCCATAGTAAGATCGTTATTTGATGTGTTTTTCTTTATCGGTTTCGGATATCCTAAGTCACTTGAATCGTTTTTCTCCGTCATAGGAAATGCGGTGTAAAGCACTACAGCTGTTTTGGCTCACTCTTGTATCACTAGTGCCTAGTCGCTACATTCGTTTTTCCTTGCTTTCATTGTATCTGTAAGATGGAGATAATGTGTTTTGCCTTCACGATCATTATGACATATTATGAATTTCAATATTTTTTGCAATTGCAGAATGAATCGATAGTGTCGGTTAAAGTAACACAATCAAATTTTTCACAAAAACTTTTAAATTAACCGACATCGTCTTTTATTCCCATAACGTCTGTTCATTTAATTTCGTCGACTACCTAAATAAAGATGATTGTCGTAAAGTAAACATTGTTTTCAAAAATGTTCAAAAACTAACAACTAAAAAAAACATGCAAAAACATGCAATGTATTTTTGTCTCTTTTGTGGAAGTTACGTAACCTATATAAGGAATGACACGTGACGTGGCGCTTCATTCACCGGTGAACCGACACGTCGACATCGGGAATTCGCCCAAAAGCGTAGCGATGTGGTATGTGCGTCATTCGATCTGCAAAATGTTTTGAATACGCCTCACGGTGAGAGTATGCTCCTGTACTATTCACGAAAATATGCCATGTACAATCTCTGCTTCTGTGAAAATGGTACAAGAAACGGTTTTTGTTACCTTTGGGGAGAGTCTGAAGGTAAGAGAGGAGGAAACGAAATAGCTTCAATTATCCAGAAGTACATACAAATGGTGGATGCACGAGGCACAGTAAAACATCTAATATTGTATTCGGATTCTTGCCCGGGTAAATAAGAATAGGGTTGTACTGGCTACCGTTCATAACGCACTGAAAGAGTGCGAAAACCTGACAAGTATTCAACTGAACTACTTGCTCCCCGGACATACAGAGATGTCTGTAGAATCCATGCATTCTGACATGGAAGGGTCGGTCAGAAATACAATTGTATGGACGCCTTCTCAATGGGTTACAGTTTATCAGTTGGCTAGAAAAGAACCAAGACCATACAACGTTGAGTATCTGGATCATTAGAATAATATTATGTAATCTGTGTGTGGACCATACCGACTTTCAAGGGTATGAGGAGTTTTCTGACAAATACTTTAGAGGAAACTTGACAGGAAAGATAAGCAAACTGAGAATAGATACATTCAAAAAGTCAAATCTCAACGTGATGGCAGTGAAATACGCCATGTTACCTGAAGCTGAAGAAGAACTCATACCGATAAACGGAGCCCCATTTTCACAAATTGTAAAACCGGTACACAAGGATTCTTTGCCAATAACGCAGAAGAAATATGAAGATTTTAACAAACTTTGTGAAAGCTTTGCTATCCCGAGGATTTTCCACAACGAATATCGTTCTTTGCCTCGCGACGTTGGTGCTGATACGTTAGCAGAAACAGATACTGAGAATGTTGTGTAGGTAATTTAATTTAAGTAGGTAGCTACCTATGTACAAGGATTAACGTCGAACGTAAGAAACCTTAGCTTTTGATACTATGTTATTTTAATGTTCCTACTAACTATAACTCTATAAAGTACAAGTCTATAAAGCGTCGGTAGCTTAGTGGTTAAGGAGTCGACCCTACGATCGAGAGGTCCCGGGTTCGAATCCTGGCCATTACACTACCGACGTGATCTCACTCCTAACACAAGCAATTAAGCTTAGCTGGAGGGGTTAGGGGGGATATTAGTAATTTCGGTTACTAATATTCTTTAAAAAAAGAAAAATAATAACTCTATTATGAATAAGTGCTTTGTTTTAAAGAGATTTTACTTATTTTGTAAGCTATGTCAAGGCTCAAGACTGAAATAGTGATTCGCTTTATTTTTGATAAAAAATTTATGGTTGTTTAAAAACCCTTATAAAGAGAGTTTAAAATTATAGTTATTAATTGTAAAAGAGAAGCGTTACTTACGCTTTTTTAGTCATTTATTGTTAGATTGGTCACTTATGGAGATAGTTATTAGGGTGTTTACACACAGTCTTACACACGACGCTTGCCGCCGCCGCCGCCACCATGGGCGTCGTGTGTACTCTCCTCTCCATACCAATCCAAGGGGAACTAGCGCAGCGGGCTCCGCGGCAGCGGCATAATGTGTAAACTGCCTTAGCTACACATCGTAAGAAGCGGATTTTTTCTTGTCAATATTATTAAAATGTAACTATACTAGTAGGTATACCCCGCTGCGAAGTGTTTGTTCACAGTCACATCAGTCTGGCTCACTATTTTTACACTGGGTATAAAGTACTTATTGCTCTACAGTATTTTAGATGCTTTTTTCTCCTTTTAACTATTTTCTAAAAAGAAAATTTGTGTTTTGTCCCTGGAATAGGTTTTATTTGTGCAATACTGTAAACCAGTAAGCTTTTAAACTATTAAAGATACTATTTCAATTATTTTATCCTTAAATTCTTGGTTTTATTTTGGTATCTGTCAGTAGCGTATATATTTAATGGTTTTGTTGGAAAACTTGTTTTTCCACATCCTTGTATCTTAGGCTGCATGGCGCTTCAGTTGTTTTTCCTCCAAGCTAGATCACCCATTGCTTGTCACTTTTTCCTTGCGTTTTTCAAGACACTGGTGTTGTGGCGCGGGGTGTGTGTTGGGTAACCTCCTCGAGTGTCGCTCCGATTCCGATCCCGCTGCAGTCCGGGGGGAACGGAATCGGAGCGGCCGGTACACCCTGGGCGGCGGTCAATGGCTTCCCCTTCACCCCTTCCTAGGGTTGGCATTGATCGTCGGCCAATACCCAACGTGGCGGGAACACATCGCTCTCCGTACTCCTCTGCTTTCAGTTAAGTTTAATGGAAGAAAGTACTTAAAAAATTAAGAAACTGTTTTTTCGCTGGTTTTTCTAACTCCAACTTAGATTTCTTTATAATTTCTTTTCGAAAAAATTTAACTTTGATGTAAATTTCAAAAAATGTCGCTTAAAGTGTTTTTCCTTTTGACCGTCGATATGTATTTATTTACAAAAAAAAATTATTTAGTTACGTATGTTTATCCGCTTTCTAGAACCCATATGATAAGCTCTGCTTAGTTTGAGTCTAGATGGTGCTGTGTAATATGTCCTAGAGTATTTATTCATTTTATCTGTATAATATCACTTATTTACCAGATACAGATAAAATATCGAGTGCGACGCCCCTGTTGTTGCACACGTCCATAGGCCACGGTAACCGTTTCCCATCAGGTAGGCCGTGAGCTTGTCTGCCAACTGAGTGGTATAAAAAAATAAATAAATAAACTAAAAGAATATTTTTAATTAACCTCTTACATTATTAAGTCTACTGCACTTGTATATGTAGACTAGTATTTTGCGCGGTGCGCTAGCTGCAAGCAGCTCTCGAGTGTTATGCGTAGCGCTCTATTTTATTTATTTATTCCAAATAAAAAAAATGATCTTCTTGGATTTTTCAACTTTAAAAAAAAAAAAACAGAATCAGAAGCCTCGATTTACTCAAAAATGACACCCATGTTGCCATGTCATCAAAGATGGCGGAGAAACGACCACCATGTTGGCCGCTATTTTGAATTTTTTGACATTTCGAATTTTTCCCATAGTCACCTCAGGTCTCTCTACATTTTTCCCATACATCATCCATATCCCCCATTACTCCTTCTAGGAGAATAATTGTGTCATTGAGTGAGTGAGTGGTAATTGAGCTATATATAATATCGAGCTATATATAATATTTGAGCACTTCTCTTCAATACCTTGGCCGTGCTCTTCACCCGTCTCCAAAATCCTTAATCATCAGCTCCCTCCATATTTTTCCTCCGACTGAATTTTCGTCCTTTATACGAAAGCATCAGGGAAAAAAAATTACAGCAGAGGTGAACCGAACCGAAACACAATTCATCCATCTTTAATACTTTCTGAGAGAGACACCCATGACATTTGTGTTGACGCCATCTTGAATCCGTCATTTTGGATTTATTTTCATCTCCCTGCCAATTGGATGCGGTTCCGAGTATTTTTTGTTTGAGCAGCCATGCTCCTCACCCATCTTCCAAACCCTCCATCATCATCTATCTCCATATTTCTGTCCGAGAGTTCTTCCATAAAAACATTCTGAAAAGGAACCATATCAAAGTCTTGCATAGTTCCCAACTTGCAGTCTCTTCAATATTCTCCATATATTTTGTATGGAAAAATAAATTCCGCCATCTTGAATTTTGTTTCTGTTCATTGAGTAGACCTTCAGGTCCTGATCATCTTTTGCTAAGAAACCACTCTTCTATCTTTTATACTCTCCGAGATAGACACCGACGAAATTTGTATGGCGGCCATCTTTTTTTCTCTCCTTTTGAATTTTTTTACAGCTCACTGCCAATTGGATGAGGTTCCAAGTATTTTTTGTTTGAGCAGCCCTCACCTATGTTTAATACCCTGGCCGTGCTCCTCACCCATCTTCCAAACCCTCGATCATCATCTATCTACATGTTTCTGACTGAGAGTTCTTCCACAAAAACATTTTAAAAAGAAACCATAAATCAAAGTCTTGCATAGTTCAAAACTTGTAGTCTATTCAATATTCGCCATACATTTTCTATAGAAAAATAAATTCCGCCATCTTGAATTTTTTTTCTATTCATCGAGTAGACCTTTGGATCCTGATCATCTTTTGCGAAGAAACTACTCTTCCATCTTTTATACTCTCCGAGATAGACACCGACGAAATTTGTATGGCGGCCATTTTTTTTCGCCATTTTGAATTTTTTTTCAGGTCACTGGCAATTGAATGACGTTTCGAGTGACATTTGCTCAAGCACCCCCAACCTATCTTCAATACCTTAAGCGTGCTCTTCACCCGTCTCCGAAATCCTCAATCATCAGCTCTCTCCATATTTTTCCTCCGAATGAATTTTTATCCTCTATACGAAACCATCAGTGAGAAAAATTTTTTTCATACAAAATGGCGATGTTGGTTCTGGTAATAATGATGGTGACAAAGTCGTTGAAATTATGGATGGAAATTGATTTTTCTGAGAGGTAAACTTTTTAAAGTTAAATAATTGTAATAGTTCTAAAGTGTTAAATTTGTAATGTAATATAAATTGTCATGTTTGTGTACGATACCGCAATAAATGAATATTGTATGTTAACACATAAATGATAGTACTTTTATACTGATAATTAAAGCAATTCGTGCAAAATGATTCCCTTAACCATTCCAAAATAACAAAAATGCACAACGTTAATATTCAAGTTTTCACTTCGGCCGGCACTCCCAGAGTGCAACACGTCGTCTTTTTTTTTTTAGCTTGTGGAAACCCCCACGGCTTCAGCCCATCGGTGCCGACGATGGGGTGGGCATGTCGGAATGTTTTTATTTTTAAATATTCTTTTTTAACGTTTCTCCTTATTAGACTAGTGACATTGGTAAATGTATGGGGACCGCAAAAGCACAAGTTGTGAACACAATGCCGATACCTTTTCAACTGTTTTTTGTCATTTCATAATTTTTTTTTAATGAATGATAGGCTCAGGTTTGGCTTCCATCTCACCTGGTCGTACATTAAGCGATGCAGATTACATATCATTTTAAAGTTTTACAATATCTTTTAAAATGACGAAATAATCAGCTGGATACACTGACACCCCCCCCCCTCCCCCTCCGCAAGCCAGCGGCCAAAACCTCACGCCGTCTAGGGTCTAATGCCGAGGTGCAATGAGACATTCACGAAATAGATTCAGCTGGTAGGGTAGCCAACAAAATTTGATTCTAAGGCAGAACGAAGTTTGCTGGGTTAGCTACGAGTAGTAGTAGTAGTAGTTAGCTAGCGGGTTAGCGAAGCTGCGGGTAAAAGCTAGGAGGCTATAAAATATTTTGCTACGACCCTTAGGAGCCGAGCAATAAGAAAAATAATGAGAAAGACGGTAGCAGGCAATGCGATGCGGTAAAACCAAATACAGCCGCGGGTGAACCCGCAGCGCGCATCTAGTATCTACATAATATAACATAGTTATGAAATTAATACTATTTCTTGTTAATGCCTGTTGCCTAGTGAAACAATCAAATTATTTGCGTGTCTCAAGGAATATTATAGGCAAGTGCGGTACCGTACCACCCCCCTGTACTCCCCCTCCCCTTTCCCTAATGACACCCATCTATCTGTTCATTAATTTGCATATTACATTTTCACTCTTAGTGCCCCAAGCTAGTTCGAGACAGGTCGCAACCAGACGCCGCCACTGACACAAAAAAAAACATTTAATGCAAAAAAAGACAAAAAACGTAACATAAACAAACACACGACTGAAAGTATCAGTTAATTTAAATTTTTAACTAACTTAAAAGTTATACCCGAATTAGTCTCAATTAACTCAGCACAAAATGTTTGTCCATGGCATAAAACCAGGGTCCAGTGAAGAAGAAGAAGAGGAAGATGTTATGGATATCCTCATGGTGTGGTGTCCATTAATCTGTTCTGCAAAACAAAATCATCTGCTTGTGATGAAAATTAACTTTGTCTATTGCAGAAAAGAAGAGAAGAATGCGAGCGAAAGGCGAGAAGAGGGGAGATGGACCCCAGGCTGGAGTTTACTTTTCAACTTCTGATAGATGGCACAGGATTACCTCGGCACGCCATAATGGACCACGTTTTCGAAGGAAATATGGTATGAACATTTTTAAAGATTACTTTTTGCGAGTAATTATAATTAGGTGGTGATGAAGGTGTGGGTATAGATGTACACAGTGGGTTTTCAAGATTTGAGTGTAGTGCGTACAAAAATTAATTACATTATTTATTTTTCAAATATTTTTAATACACGAAACCTCATTTTGGTCAATTGAATTGAAATACCTAAACACTTTTACTTTGTGTAGTTGGACGACATCAACCAGCTTTTCTTACCGCACATGAGGAATAAACTCCTTTGGTATTACCAAGATGTGGAGGAGATTGAACAGAGACCACAACCTGAAGGAGTCAAGCCACGACAGCAGGGCCAAGGTAAACAGCCGCCTCCCCAAGTTACGTGGAAAAAGAAGCTGTTTCTATCAGATGGATGGGATGTAAGATTCACTGGCGTGTGTATCTATATGTTTCGGATCAACGTGAGCAAGCAATTACCTGAAGAAGGATTTCATAAAGATTTGTACGTATTTCCATCATCAAGTATTTAATTCCTCATATTGTATAATATATTTGGAATAACTGATAATGACGGATAATAAAATTAAAATGAGATAGGTTATACGAGAAATTTAATTAATAACGAGCTAATATACATCGGAACGACTATTTAAATATAAAAAAACTTAAGTTAACAATAGTTAATTACAGGTATAATATACTTACATGTTTAAACAGATTCTGCGGTATCCTGAACGCTCAACAGGTAGGGCTAGTTACTGCAATAGAGCGCGTAATGGAGCACGTATACATGAACGCTCTAGCACACCCAAGCAGTGATGGCGACGAAGACGAAACTAGGTTTCCCATAGTAAAAAATCAGCTCCTACCTGGTTTAAGATCTTTTTGTAGTGCCTTGAAAGGTTTGGTCTTTTGTATTATTTTTGTGAAGAAAAATTATGTTACCACTGACAGCGGTAAAAGTTCAAATGTTTAATTAGTGTTTTTTTCCGCTAGTATGTGAAGACGTATGCAACCAGGTGAATTTATTCGATGATGGTCAAATCCTTATGGCAGAACTTCAAGACCACACACAGTTGAAGGACATGGCAAAAAATCCCACGACTATAACATTGCTAGAGGAAAGAGTCAATGAATGGATAAAGAAAGTGATGGAGGTACTTAATATTAATTCAATAGGCTACTTGAGCAGCAGTTCAATATTTTTACTAATAGCACCGAGGACAATAAATTTTTTTCTTCAGATACTTAGTGAGAGCGAACAGTTAAGACGAGAAGTGGACTCCTCCGGTCCTCAGGATGAGTTGGAGTACTGGAAGAAGAGGGGCGCGCAGTTCTCTCAACTCGTCTCATATTTACAGGTTAACAATACATATAATACAATCAATACATGTTAGCTTGCTAATCAATTTTTTTAAATCAGGGGGACACTGTTTGTATTAAGATAGGTCTTGTTTATCATTGATACTAAAATTAGCCACGCAATTTGCATGCAAAAAGTACTTAAGTCATACTGAAAGTTTCTGGATTTTGGCAAACGAAACCAGATATTATATTTTTATAACATTCACTGATTTTTGAAATATATACCCGTTCTATTTATAAATTTTTCATGCGTTGGAAACATTGTGTGAAGCAGTGGGTCCTGTCTTCGGTAAGAACCTCGTCAACAGCTTCGTGGAAAGCACAAATCGCCGCTTCCGGGCTTGTAAATCTTAACGTCTATATTTAAGTTTTGGAACTAGAAAGGAACCGCAAGGTTCGAGGAAAGCGCTGTATGGCGGATGCATCATTAGTTCCCCATTTTAAGAACTTTTTAACACTCTGGGCAAGCAACTGTTGTTAAATCATTCTGCAGTAACCGTCCTTTGGTTTTCAAGTGACACTGTAGTTGAGCAAGCCACTTGAGGGATGCAGTCTCACCGTGGGAGGTAATCGCATCTGCATTGAACCCCAAATGGAAAATTTGGGGCTCGTGCTCGACGGCCAATGGGACTTCGGAGAGCACATCCGAAGTCAGGCGCGGCTGCTGCCCAACATGAGGAGGCCCGATGACTCCTACAGGAGACTCTACGTGGGGATCGTGCGGTCCATGGCCCTGTAAGGATTCCCAATATGGTTGATGATGGTGGTTGATCTGCGGTAAGGGGAGCTTCGTAGACCACCTGCATCGGATCAGGAAGGAGCCAACGCCTGAGTGCCATCACTGCGAAGGGAGAAAGGTCTTGGGGCTGCACACGCTGACGGACTGCCCGGCGTGGGTGCCGAGGCGTGACCTCGTGGCAGGCATCGGGGTGGGAGTCCTCTCGCTCGGCAGCATTATTACGGCAATGGTGCGGAGCGCGAGCGCGTGGGCCGCCGCCACCTCCTTCTTCGAGCATGTAATGCTCGAGGAGATGGCGGAGCGCGCCCTGGAGAGATTTAGAACTCCTCCGGCCCGCCGAGCCCGCAACATGCTTGCCGCGCGTCGCAGACGTCTCAGGCACCGGAGGTCGCTTAATGACCTCCGTCCTCCATGAGCGCAAGCCTGGGGGTGGCAGATGAGGCCGCCTGTCACCCAGGCAGAAGCAGCCCAGGGTCAGTCCGGCTGCGAGGGATATGCCTTATGGGCAATCTTACACCCCGGCGTCTGAAAACCCGAGACGGCGTGCGGTTTTAGTCGGTTTAAGCCCGACGTAACCACCCCTGCTGGGCGGCGGGGTGTATCCGAGGGGATTTCCGCACGAAAAAGAAATAAAGGTACGGGAGTGAAATGGGGTGCATTTAAAGGGTGAAAGATGGTTTTTCACGACTTGCAGCGAAACTAGACCTTCTATTACAAAAAAATATATATAGGTAATATTGGTTTGGACCATTTTTCACATAACCTTAAAGTTGCCGAGAAAATTGGAAAAAACCGTAATTTTGGTTTTTTGTTCTTGTCTGCCACAAGAACTCTTTTTTCCTTGTTGAAATTTGGTGGCAACTTGCCTTTTTCAAACACGATCCAATGGTTTTTTAATCATATATTCGGGTCACTTGCAACTTAATTATAAAGCAGTTATTCTAAACCGATTGTTAGAAATTTTGTATACACGATTAGTTTGGATGACAATAGATTAATAAGATACCATGAAGCTGGTCTGATGATGCAGTAAGCGGCCATGGTAACTCATAAACCAAACAAGATAAACTTATAAGAAGGTGGCCATAGGAACCCTAGCTTTTCGCATTTCCTGGCAAATTACCCCACAGAAATGTTGATTTTTTTACATCATTAAAAATAACATTCAAATTAATTTCAATGCAATTGTGATACATAAAAAATGTATATTAATATTTTATGTCCTTAGGATAATGAAGTCCAACTCACTCTGTCGTGCCTGCAAATAACCAACTCAAAAATAATCAAATTATGGAGAGAAACTGACCATAAAATAACATTCTGCTATAACGAGGCTAAAGATAATGCAAAATTTATTCAAGCGATGGAGAAGTGTTGCCACTCTTTGTACTTGGATGATCCTGTGAAAATAAAAGACTCTATATTGAGCTTGTTGCAAACTGTAAGGTTGATACATAGCATATCTCAATTCTACAATACTTCAGAGCGGATATCGTCATTAATGGTCAAGGTAAATCCACATCGTTTGCTCAGTTTTTTTTGTTTAGGAGATGCCTTAGACATAATAATATCTCCGACGAGTTTAATTACATTTCTTAGATAAACACAATAAAATCATTTAATAATGAAAAGGCGTTTAAACAAATTACAATAAAATATTAAAAACAACAAGATAAAGTTTAAAAAACTGTAACCAGACTACGGAAAGGTTAAAAATATAGAAGTGAAAGAGTATTTTTGTTTAAGAATAGTAAAATATAGTTCCAGCTCTCTACCGATACATGGCGCGAGTAGTATTTCATTTTTATTAAAAGCTGTTTATTTATTCATCAATATTTATGTTGTCCCCTTTAAAGTAATCCCTTTCTGACATAATACACTTGTGCCGACGCTTTCCCTATTTCAAAGCACTTCTGAAAAGCACTTTTCGGTATAGCCATGATTTTCTTCCAGCGATGCAGCTTCTATCTCCTCAACCGTACTAAATCTTCGTCCTTCGATGGGTTTCTTCAGAGCGATTTGTCATTGGTATCTTCGCGGTCTTCTTAGAAGAGCAAGAGAGTAGAGTCATCGTGTTTCACTGTCAAAATTTCGAGTCTTTAAAAGCACTTCATTCCATTTTTTACACAAAATTTGATGCAAATTCATCGACCCATTTTTTTCGACAGTAGGAAATCTCCGAGTACACTAAACAGATGTAATTTTAATGCCTTTCAGAAATAAATAATATCTAATAAATAATAATAATATATATAATAAATAAATAATGAAATGAAAACGGTGAACATGTATATTAGTGACGAGTGTACCTACCATCACAACAAAATAAAGAAGCCCGCGAAATTTGAGTCACCTTACTTTTTGAACACGCCTCGTACATTAACAATACATTTATATTATTCACATAGACTTCTCATTATGTTAGGCTAACTATAGATTAGATATATTTATTTAGTAACGATACGCAATAAACATGGATTGGGGGGTGTATCTGGGGCCCCACCAAGATCTTCGGGGCCTAAGTCAACCTCACGTGGTAATAGTGCCGGTGGGCCACTATTTTTTATATTTTTAAATATATTTGTTTTTTTTTTTATATAAATGGAATGTATTTAAAAATATAATTTATATGTGTTTAAAATTTAATAAAGGAAATAATAATAAAAATATTTTATTGCCAAAAAGAAATTATACAATGTTGGATATAATCCATTGGCCCCACACTAGGCAAGCCTATCCTGTGGGTTCCGTTTCGATTACCTTTCTCAGCCGGTGTCGATTAACAGTCGAGGCTTTGGCGTAGACTTTCCCTTCGGGGTTGGAAGGTCAGATGAAAGTCGCTCCCGCAAAAGCCAAGTAGCCAAATCAAGAGAAAATGGAAAAAAAACCCCGGGCTCCAAAGCAGAAGATTCGATACAACCGGGACTAACGATATGATGATGATGATGATGACGCAATATACATAAATCTCTTAATGTATTACAGTCTTGTTTATTGTGCAAACTACAATAAATGTCATTTATAAGTAAGTGAAGGGTAAATTTGTAACATTATTATAATAGGACCCTATTTTTTATAGTATCTACAAGATTGAAGAACGGTAAGTATAAGTTTTAAAAATGTATTGCTTTACAGATAACGAATCAGATGATAGAAACCTGCAAACAATATATAACCTGTCGTTTCAAAGAGACGATATGGTCCCAAGAAAGATCTTTAGTAAGGGATAAACTGCTGCACTGCATCAATCTGAACAGAACGTATAGAGAAACCTATTTGTTTGTAAAAAATCAGCCATTTTTACCCAACACCGAGCAATTTAGTTTCTCAGAAAATTATGTGTTTGGAAAATTCGATACTTTCTGTAAAAGATTGAATAAAATTATCACCATGTTCGACCTAATGGATGATTACAACAATTTATTTGGGAAAAGGATGGAAGGTTTACTATTAGGTGAAGGTGAGTTTACGGTTTTACTTTTATTATTTGTCCCGTAAGTACCTTTGATCCAATGGTCAAATTACCCATATCCACCATCTATGCCTTTTTTTTTTTTTTTTTTATCGTGCGGAAATCCCTGCCAGCGGAAATGCCGGCCAGCGGGGGCGGTTATGTCGGGCTTGCACCGACTAAAACCGCACGCTGTCTCGGGTCTTCAGACGCCGGGGTGTAAGGTTACCCATAGAGCATATCCCTCGCACCCCGGCTGACCCTGGGCCATTTCACCACTAACAGCATCGCTCATCCTGTCTCCTCTGAAAGCAGAGGAGTACGGAGAGCGATGTGTTCCCGCCACGTTGGGTATTGGCCGACGATCAATGCCAACCCTATGAAGGGGTGAAGGGGAAGCCATTGACCGCCGCCCAGGGTGTACCGGCCGCTCCGATTCCGTTCCCCCCGGACTGCAGCGGGATCGGAATCGGAGCGACACTCGAGGAGGTTACCCAACACACACCCCAAGCCCACCATCTATGCCTAAGGTTGATACAATCATATGATAACATTTTTATGTAACAAAGCGCTTCATTATTACACTCGGGTGATTCTTGTACGCTCGTGACGGCGTGCAGTGCGACGTTCAGCGAAGTGACCTTGAAGACCACGACCGCGGTTGCCGAATTCGTGAGGCGGATCCAACGGCTGGGTCTCGAGGTGGCTCTGCATAAAACCGAGGCCCTGTTACTTCATGGGCCTCGGAGGAAGCCACCTAAGGGATCCAGCCTCATAGTAGGAGGCACTCCCATCGGCATCAAGCCCCAAACGAGATATTTGGGGCTCGTGCTCGACCGCCGATGGGACTTCGGAGAGCATCTCCGAAGTCTGGCCTCCAAATTGAAAGGCACACCTAACGCTCTGGTGCGGCCGCTGCCCATCATGAGGGGGCACGATGACTCCTGTAGAAGACTCTACAGAGGGATCGTGCTGTCCATCCCTGTATGGGTGCCGAATCTGGACGGAGGCCCTGAAGGCCAGAAATGTGCTTGCTGTGCGCTTCGCAGCGGGTGATGGCCATCAGGGTCACTACAAAGTATACGCGAGTACTCGCGTATTGCTCTTGACTAGATTGGAGGACTTTAGTAAAAAAATATTTTCCAAACTGAACGCAATTCGCTTCACACCCTTGCGTACTACACGCCTATTGTTTAAGTTACTATCTAGTATATAAACATGTAACTGTACAGTTGTGGATTGCATGATATATTATAATCTTTGTGCAGTCCGCGATCGTATAGTTTATTTGTATTCGTGAAATCGATATACTATCGTACTAATTTCTCACTCCATTCTACTAAATGTTACCTTCAACTAATTGGTGCATAGTTTTATCTTAAGTTTGTTAATTAACTATCCCTTTTGTAATAAATAATAGATAAGTACTTACTTAGATTTGTACTAAGTTTTTTAAAGGCGCCTACAGCCTGCGTATTAACAGACTTATTGTATGTTTACTGTTAAATATGTAATACTTTTGTTTTATGTTTCAATAAAGATAATTTACAAACAAACAACTACACGCCTAGAAAAGTGGCACAATCGTTAGTAGAATAGAACAATCTATGTAGAATAGAATTTAAAATTGGTAGTCAAATGCTGTTATAGTCTATTCAATCAAACGATACGTCGGAGAAGTACATTATTCACAATAGAAATCGTAAAAAAGTGTATTTTTACAAACGAATACGACTGGTAGCGTATGACACTTAACGAACGCTAACACCTTGTGAATAACGCTTGTGTTTAGGTGTACTGTTTTTTTTTTATAAATTGCATAAGCTTAGAATATTTCTTTATGTCGGCTGCGCATAATGACGAAGTGTGGCTCAGGCGCCACAGAAAAAATATTTTTCGACAGTGTTTGGAGCGAATAGGTGAAATGCCGGATCTATTAAGAAAGGTTTTAGACTCGACAAAACAACATATTGAAAACTTTATCATAACGACTTATGTGGCGTAGTAGTAGAGCATTCGACTGCTACTTCGTAGGTCGCAGGTTCGATTCCTGCTCATTGAAAATATGAATATTTGCATTTATCTTGATGTTGCTCTGCTTAGTTTGGGTCTAGATGGCGCTGTATAATTGTCCTAGAATATTGATTTATTATTTACGTACCAAAACCTTATTGTGAAGATCGAAAGAGATCGCCTTGAAAATAAAGATAAATAAATCTCTACTTACTATTAAATACGTACATTATTATGTGTCAAATACATGTAAGGTGAAAAACAAATCATTCAAGAGTTGATTCGAACTGTAAATAATATTTTATTATACTTACCAAATACTTTAAAACTCATCTTCCTTAATTTCGTATAGAAACTGAGCGTGACTACTGTAAATAATTACTAATTTAAAGAATTATTTCGCCTGAATAGGAAATACCTTCAGGTGATATAATCCTTATAATTATAGAAAAAGTTAAAACAAAAATCCAAAGCAATCATATCTAACTCACAAAAGTTTTTTCACATTTTAGCGCACTTCCACAATCTCAAAGTGACGTTTACCGACGAGACCATAGACTAAGTTCGAAGAGTTGTACGAACGAATAGACTGAGCGAAGTTCTTGTAAACTTGGCTATAGTGTAACCGTTACCGTTGTACCGTTCCTTAGGAATGCGCGGCGTGGTGAGGGACGGGGTAGGAAAGAGCATGAGTCTATAAGATCGAATTATCGGAAACATGTTACGATATCATTTAACAGTTTTAAGGTCTGATTACATAAGTTCAATGTTTAATATTTTTGGGCTTTATACGCTATTCGTATACATGTATTAAATATTAAATTGGAAAGGAAATTAGTTAAATGAGTATACCTAAATAACTCCTTTAATCAATGCAGACAGACAGACAGACAGACCTATAAAGGTTCTGTCTTTTCCTTTTGAGGTACAGAACCCTAAAAACGAAGTGCTTAAATAATGGATTCGGCAACGACATCATAAATTAACGAAAACGCCCATCTCTACTGGCAGCTTGTACCCTAGGCGCGGCACGGCGGTTTCAGGTAGTATATACCAAGTTGTTATCGATATTGCTAAGGCGTTAGCGTTTGTAGAAATAAAATCGATATGGAGCGTTTGCCACTAGTCTAGGCCTGCAGGTCTTTACAGAATGGAAATACGCATCGTTGATAGTCACTAACAGAATATCAAGTACATATCAGTAAGCTGAGGATCCTGTATCTTTTTCTATCTATATAACATTCGGTATATGTGTTCTTAGACCTGGAAGAGGCTGTTCATATTTTTGAAGAAGCTAAGAAAACGGTAACTACTTGTCAATACGACTACCTAGACTACAGGAATAATGAATTCGATAAAGACTATCACACATTTGAAGTTAAAACTAACGCCCTTAGAGAATCTATCGGTAACACTATTGAAGCTAATTTTGCTACTGTATGGGAGACACCACAAGGTATCAAATTCCTGACTAGATTTGAGAAGGTAAGTTAAAAAAAAAACCGTTCCGTTTCCGTATATGATTAACTTTAAGTTTTTATTTTAGGTTCAAAGTTATTGGGCTGCACACGCTGGATGGCGGACTGCCCAGCGTGGGAGGCGCCGTGGCGTGACCTCGTGGCAGCCATCGGGGTGGGAGTCCTCTCGCTCGGCAGCATGATTGCGGCAATGGTGCGGAGCGCGAGCGCGTCGGCCGCCGCCACCTCCTTCTGCGAGCATGTAATGCTCGCGAAGGAGATGGCGGAGTGCGCCCGGGAGAGATTTAGAACTCTCCCGGCCCGTCGAGCCCGCAACATGCTCGCCGCGCGTCGCAGGTAACTCAGGCGCCGGAGGTCGGATAACGACCTCCGTCCTCCATGAGCGCAGGCCTGAGGGTGGCAGGTGAGGCCACCTGTCACCCCAGCAGAAGCAGGCCGGGACGGTGTCCCCATCTTGCCCCGGTATGGCGACTAGCACTAGCCCCAAACCGGGGCAAGACGGGGACACCGTGGTTCCCAAACCCGAGGGGGCCATCTCGAAACCGGAGATGGTCCAGGGTCATTCGGGGTGCGAGGGATATGCTCTATGGGCAATCTTACACCCCGGCGTTTTAAGACCCTAGACGGCGTGCGGTTTTAGTCGGTTCAAGCCCGACATAAACGCCCCTGCTGGCCGTCGGGGTTCCGCAGGAAAAAAAGGTTCAAAGTTATTTTAAACTTAAAATTGATCATTGTCAAATCATTAACATCTCAGCGTTGTGTCCGATTGCATCCGAGGCATAAATCTGGGAGCCCGGAGTCCGCTTGAAAATTGATCATTGTCAAAGTCGTACCAAAATTTACAACGATATTAGAAATATGTTTATAGAATGTGGTATGTATTTCTTACAGGTCAGTCAAAAAATTCAAATATCAAAACTTAGTGAGAAGTATGACAGAGTTCTCAGGTACTGTGAGAAAGAGGTAGACAAAATTACGAAAATGTTCAAGAGACAGAGGGAAGATCCTCCTCTGCCACGGAATTACTCTCCCGTTGCGGGTAACTATTACATCCTTATCAGTAAGCCATAAGTTAGTAGAATAGCATATAAACTCAGCGGTGTGAATAGAAAATTAGTATTTAATTTTTACTATTCTTCATCATATAGGACCCCGTCATGTTATAAGAAAATGAGCTGTGAACCATATTGTTGCATCGCTACGCGTGCAAACATCTTTTTAAGAGAATATTAGTGATCGAAATCACTAGTATGCCCCAAATTGCTTGTGTTAGGAGTGGCTTCACTTCGGTGAACGAACGAACGAACCCGGGACCTTTCTGCCGTATTGCCGACTCTTTAAACACTAAGCTATTGACGCTTCGATTACAGTATTACAATACACGGCTTGTTCCGCATTCACCCCTCCCCACCACACTCACGCTCCTCATTCCTAAAATTTTCTTATTCGTCTATCTTTTCTTGCTTTATGTTCTTTCCAGGTCGAATAAAATGGTGCCGCTGCCTAATGCACAATATGACAGAAACAGTCGAAAATGTTTGTGCACATCCAGTGCTCAATTCTTTACCCGCCTCAGCAGACATGATGAGAAAGTACAGCAACACACGATCTTTGATACACAGCTACGAGGAAACCATGAAAGCTGTATGGATGAACCAGAACGTAAGCTATATTAACTCACGTCGAAAAGTATACTAAAGCATTATATGAATACAAACGGTAGACGTCTTGTACATTATGAAAGTACTAAGAAAATTTAAGATTTTAATGTACATCACTTCAAATCACGGTCACGACAAATAGTTAAATTCAATTCTAGTTGTGGAAACTTCCACATTTCTCTTTGTACACAGGTCCCTCAGACAATAATTTTATTGATCGATCCTACTCAAAATAAATTGGTACAAATCTTGTCATCCTCCGAGCCCTCACCCAAGTCTGTTGGGTTCGGCTTTTCAGTCTACCACGAGGTGGTCTCACTTAGATATTTTCCGTGAAGCGACTGCTATCTTTTTTTTATGATATCCCCCCGGATACCCCTTATTGGCCAGCGAGGGTGGTTATGTCGGATTCGAAACGACTAAAACCGCACGCCGTTTCAGGTCGTGAAACGCCGGGGTGTAAGGTGGAAGGTGGCATTTTCCTCGCACCCCGGTTAACCCATTTCTGGTTTCGAGATGGCCCCCTCGGGTTTGGGGACCACGGTGACCCCGTCTCGCCCCCGGAAATAGGAGATATAGGAATAGGAATAGGAATAGGAATAAAAATAGGAATAAAAATAAATCGCCGAAATGTATGAACGCGCATAATTTCCGAACGATTTTTTTTATGTTCGTTATTGTCAGGACAAGGTTTGTATGAAAGAAAATTTTAGGAAACTCCGCGGGTAAGGTGCTATTAATGCATCCGGACGAAGCCAGGGCGCGCAGCTAGTGTATAATAATTGTAATTAAGTAATATTACTAGTATTAGTATAAAATATTTTAGTAAGAAATGTCTGCAGTGCAGTAAGTAATTAACTTTTTAAACAACCAGGCAAATTTCAATGTTGTATACGCCTCTCAGAACGAAGGCGGTCAGTATAAGCTCTTGGAAATAAAGATGAAAAATCATGTTTTGTAAACGGAATAGCCATCTCTATTGTGTGCTCAATGCAGCGGAACGGCCTAAACGCTCTAGAAACTATCTAAAACTCATGTTTTGTAAACGGAATAGCCACCTCTATTGTGTGCTCAATGCAGCGGACGGCCTAAACGCTCTAGAAACTATCTAAAACTCATGTTTTGTAAACGGAATAGCCACCTCTATTGTGTGCTTAACGCAGCCGACGGCCTAAACGCTCTAGAAACTATCTAGAGAAAATAAGCTCGGTAAAAATTTATGATAGAGATACATTTGAAGAACAAGTGGCCAATGAAGGGAAAAATATATCAGTCACATGTTGGAAAGATAATAAAATGGTGACCTTTGCTTCTAACTAAGTTGGCTCTGCACCAGCTACTACCCTTTCTCGACGCGATAAGAAATGAAAGGAAGCTATTTTTATTGCATGTCTTAAAATAAGAAAAGCTGACTGGACATTGTCAGCTTTAGGGAGGGGAGATTTGATGTACAGTTTTCTAGGTAGATATAGGATTAGAAATAATTTAAATGAAATTACAATGAAATTAAAACAAATTAAAAATTGTAAATTGAAAATACAAAATGGCTAAGAGTGCCTCTCTTAGCCATTTTGTATTTTCAATTTAACCATTAAGTAACAATCTAGGAAAATGAAATTGAAGCAAAGAAGAAGAGAGAAACGATTAATTCGTGCCTCCTAAAGGTGGGGAAGGTTACCAAGAAATACGTTATGAGAATAAAAATCGATGTAAATTACCTTTTTTTTTTTTTTTTTTTTATCGTGCGGAAATCCCTTCGGATACCCCCCCGCCGGCCAGCGGGGGCGGTTATGTCGGGCTTGCACCGACTAAAAAAGCACGCCGTCTCGGGTCTTCAGACGCCGGGGTGTAAGGTTACCCATAGAGCATATCCCTCGCACCTCGACTGACCCTGGGCCATCTCACCACTAACAGCATCGCTCATCCTGTCTCCTCTGAAAGCAGAGGAGTACGGAGAGCGATGTGTTCCCGCCACGTTGAGTATTGGCCGACGATCAATGCCAACCCTATGAAGGGGATGTAAATTACCTAATTCTAAACGTTTTTCTCGCATAGAGTCACTCGAAAACAGTTTACGTTCCTTTCGCCTTCAGATCCAATCTATTTCCTCCGAAGTCACCGTCTCTCAAGGCACACGTGCACATCCTCAGACCACTTTGATTACTTGATAATAGTCAAAGTGAATAGTACCAAATATCTAGGTGTACATTTAGATCGCATCTTAACTGGCATAGATACATGGAGGCTCTCTCTCTATTAGAAATCGTAAGCTGATTTATGTCTTTAAAAATTTGAGGAGTTTTCCACACAAACATACCCTAAAAATGGTATATGACTCACTTTGCCAACGCTCCTGATTATCTCCTAAATCGACCTTTTTATACTACTACTACTACTACTACTACTACTACTACTACTACTACTACTACTACTACTACTACTACTACTACTACTACTACTTACTCATACCAATTTTCGGTGGAAATTTACATGGTAATTACATCATATATTTTTTTTAGTTTTATCATTCTCTTATTTTAGAAGTTACAGGGGTGGGGGGACACATTTTACAACTTTGGAAGTGTCTCTCGCGCAAACTATTCAGTTTAGCAAAAAGTGATATTGGAAACTTCCATATCATTTTTGAAGACCTATCCACACCGTATGGGTATGATGAAAACATTTTTTTGAGTTTCAGTTCTAAGTATTTTTTTGTGTGAAAATCTTAATGCGGTTCACAGAATACATCTACTTACCAAGTTTTAACAGCATAGTTCTTAGTTTCGGAAAAAAGTGGCTGTGACATACGGATAGACAGACAGAGAGACATGACGAATCTATAAGGGTTCGGTTTTTGCCATTTAGCAACGGAACCCTAAAAAGTAGCTGTATGTCATACGAAAGATAGAAAATGCTTCGGTTAATTTCATGGGAACGGGTCGCTAGTACAGCAATGAATAAACGCAGCAAATAATAACTTTCTCCTTTGCAGTTGTGGGATGTAGACGATAGCCTTAACAACACGTTACTGAAGATTGACGACTCGGGATGCGTCGTTGTGAATTTGGATCATACAGTGCGACTTCTGATTCGAGAGTCCGACTGCTTAGTTAAGATGGGCGTTGAATTACCCATCGTCTGCCACTCCTTGTATGCTAAGAAGAATTACTTTACACTTGTGAACGATTCTCTACAGGTAAGGATGATAATCAGCTTATAGGTAAAATTTAAGAGACGATGGATGGACTGTGTGAAAAAAGACATGGCGAGGAAAGTAGTACATGTTGAGATGACTGCAAGCAGAGCTGATACTACATAAATTGCACCAACTTCAAATAAATATGTCACAAAGGCAGGAAAAGGATGATGACATATTGAAATAAAACTATTTTTAACGGATTCTATTGCGATTTATCTGATGTTATTTTATATCTTACATTGATCCCGACGTTTCGGTTGCTTTTCAGCAACCATGGTCACGGGGAGCTAGAATTGTGAATGATGAGAGTAGGTTAAAATTTCATCTTTCATTAATCTTCTTGATAAGATATCCAGAATCTTCGTCTAAATTCTATTATACGTCTATTACGTACCCATATTAAGTCAGGGTATAGTCAAATACAATGACAATGAAGTCAAGAACTCGAATCGGGACATAAAGATCAGTTTCAAATTTCTCGAATTCTTAATTTCTCCGCCAGCTTCCCTGGAATTATCGCTTCGAGAATTGTCGACTAAGATGTGCCTCTAGCATGCTAATGACATATTGATAAATGAGTTAAATCCGATTTCAGAAGAATCCCCCAATTAACCTATCGTTTTTAATTTTTACAGTTTCTTCTTCAAGACTACCTTCGCACCGTTCGCCGTGTTAAACTTGAAGTGCGACCTCTTTTTTTACCACAAGTGGTTCGGCTCTCATCTCTCTTGCTACCCGGCCTACGCTCTGTCAGCTGGACCAGTGAGGACTGGAGGGAATTCATAGACACAGCTAATGCCGCTATCAACAGCTTTGATGTTCTAGTGACACGAGTCCATGACATATATACCAATAGAATAATTTATATGTTGAGTGGCATGCAAGATGTTTCGCTTGTCACTTTGCCAGGTATGTGAACTAATAGCAATTTCAAGTCACCTCGTTTAGAGAAACTACATTTGAGGACCCATAATGATGACGATTATGACTTTTAATAATAGCTTACCCTTTTTCATTTAATGTTAACACCGGAATAACTTATATCAAAGCTGATAAATATTTCTAACCAGCTGATAAGATCTGCATTTGCTGCATTATACAATATTGCTCTTCCATGCTTGTTTCATTGTACTAACATTAGTTAAAGTCTACTTCTTAACTACGATTCTCATTAGCGTCTCCAACTAAGATAAATTATTTGTGCTTGAAGTGGGGTCTCAACCTCAAGATCGTAAGTTTAATGACTTGTCTTTATACTACCGGCGGCGCCCCGCCTCGTATACATATCAAACATAACTCCACGCCTGTATCCCCGAAGGGGTAGGCAGAGGTGTATTACTTGCAAAAAAGATTTAGAAAGAATTTCACGCAGGAACGAACCGGTGTCTTAAAAAGTCAACATCCATCCGTCCTGAATATTATTATTTTCAATTTAGATTTACAAGAACGTTTGGGAATTCAAGAATGGATAAATCTATTACCTCAATAGTTACATAGATAACATCATCGATCCTAATTTCCGTTAGTTCTGTGCTGTAAGCTGTAAGTAAATCCAGAAACTAATAAATCTATTTTTTCAGAAGAAACTCCTTGGTCCGTTGAAGAGTTCATTGAAAACGTCGAAACTGGATGTCGGTAAATATTTTACTTGTAATTATCGACTTGATATAATGATCATCATCTTAGCGTTGTTGCTCCAGAGTCCTTCATCTCGGAACCCGGGGTCTGCTTACTCCATCTTCTCCTTTAGATTTGGTTCATACGATCTTTATGAGAACGAATTCAGTTTGAAAACACACATACGTATATGTAGATACAAGTAACTATATCTACAATTCTATTGAATACTTTCAAACGCACTGTGCTATCAGACTATTATTTAAAATAGGTCAAAATTAAAGTTATTTTGTGCAATTAGCATAAAACTGGGATTAAATAGGTACCAATGAAAAAATTGTAATGTTCTAGTAACGCATGCGTTGAGTTGCATCGCAAAAGCTTGATGGTGGAGGAGGCTGTAGAGGAGGTCTTAAATCTGGTGAAAAAAGCGGCACATCAGATCCAGCCGACCGAGATTAATCCAGACTTTGAATTTCTTATTGCTGAAGGTACATTTTATTGTTTGTAATTAAAAGAATCGTTTTATCGTTTAGAAACTTTTAAAGCCATCACAGTAATTTAAATTACAAATAGTATAATGTCATTGTTATATTTATCTATCAAATACCATAACATGAAAGCAATTGTCTTGATTTCTTTGAGTTATGCATAGCCTTTATAGAGAGAATAATTTTTCAAAACTTGTAATTTAATGTTATGTTATTTATACAAAATTTTACATCACGCCCTAACTAATTCGGGGCCTGAGGACGGCAGTTGGCCGACTCGCCGTCCTTACAGAAGCAGGCCGTGGCGAAGGCATGTCGTGTGTGTCCTACACTCGACTGCCTATTCACCGATGCGGGATAAAACCCGACCCCACCAGGCGAGGCCGCGCTGGCGGCCAAGGTCCGCCGGTAACCCTGGGGATAACCCCAGGTAAGCCTTCGAAAGGATAACCTTTCGAAGGCTTAACCGGGGTGCCCGGCAATGGACAATTGGGCAGGACACCGTGCGGTTTTACTCGGTTCATACACGACATAACCGCCCCCGCTAGCCGGCGGGGGGGTATCCGAAGGGATTTCCGCACGTAAAATAAAAACGCCCTGACTAATAAACTATGCAAAGTAATATTTTTTTATTAATCATTCTATACTCATGTTTTATTTAAAGAACACACCATAACAACAATAGACTATACATATAAAGGCTATAAAATTTCCTTGAATTAGTTTACATTACGAATCACCATCTGCAGTTTCTTGCTTTTCTTTTAACCTAGTACCGTCCACACAGTTCTCGTTGTTGCGGTTGTAGTTTTGCAAAGTGTAATATAGTAGTGCCTTTTTATTATTTTGATGGTTCTATCTCGTGGATCTTTTAGATGATAGTCAAACCGGCAGTGGTGCTGCATCTACGATTAACGACTCGTCGTCTAGTGGTCAGCAAGACTGGTCTGCAGTCTGGGAATGCTTTGAAAGCCCTCATAGATTACTATCAATGCCTGCCGGCGGCCTTTCTAAGAGTATGCAGGTACGTTTCAGCTATACATAAGTAAGAAATATAACCCTTTAGGTAAGCTAACTGTGACTACTCAAAACAAAATTAAGAGCCACAAGCTTACTCGTATCGGATTGACATGAATATTGAACTTTGTCTGATTCTTGTTTGTTATTCAAACCATCACTATTCACCATACTAGTGTACCGTGTAGGATTCTCGGCATGATAATTGTCTTCTAAGTCCAGTGTTATGGGATTCCTACGATAGGCATGACGTTGTTGTTCATCAGAAACTGAAGGTAATAATAAACCTTTTAACGAAAGAAAATTTATTCGGTGCAACACTTTGATTTATGTACAGCGTCAAATAGCAGAAGAGGGGCTTACCACATGCACATATCCTTTTATGGCTGCAAGAAAATTATCGTCCAAATGACTTCGACAGCATGCAAAGATGGATATTCGCTGGGGAACAGTAATTCAGCGCTAATCGCTGAATTACCGAACCCCAGCGAATATCCATCTTTGCATGCCAATGTAAAGGCGGATATGGTTCACGGTCCATGCCCTGGTGCACGGTACCCTTAATGCTAACTCAACCTGTATGCGGCCGCTGTACAAAGAGGTTTCCAAAATCACTAGTGCAGCAGACGATGACTGAGGAGGATCGTTATCCATTTAATCGTCGTCGTTTACTAATGCAGGGAGGTTTCTCGGCAACAATAAACACTCGTAGCCAACAGATAGTAGTGGACAACAGAAGGATAGTACCCTATTCACCAGTGCTATCCAAAACCTTTAAAGCGCACATAAATGTAGAAATATGTAACAGGGTTCAATTCAACGACCCAAGTGTAGGTTTAGAAGGGGCCCCTTTTGTTGATGTACATCAACAACACTCACCTTCACTACCCAAGTTTTTGGCTGCGATTTTGATGCCGCTTTAGATATTCGTCCTAGTAATGAGCTTATTGTAGCTCTCGATAGGCCTAGATCTTTAAGTAGATTATAGAGAGATTTTGCTGGTATGCCTCTCGCTCCCACTTCCACTACATACAAATTAACCACGTAACCGTTTTTGGTTAATTCGTTTGTGAGATCATAGGTAGGCAGGTACAAGGTACAAATCCGAAAAATAAAAAAGTTGGAAATAAGGTAAATTTGGGACTTATAAATTTTCGCGAAAATTAAATTTGCCCGTATATTGTTATCGTGTTGACTCAGGATCTTGATTTTTATACACCTAATAGGGACTATAGACCTCAATGTCTGGTATAAATTTCAATTTGCCAGTTCCACCCGTTACTGAGAAACTGGTGACACAAACAGATAGACAGACAGACGGACAAGAGAGTAATCTTATAAGGGTTCCTTTTTTCCGTTTTGAGGTACGTAACCCTAAAAACGGTATTCTTATAGGATCACTTCGCTGGCCGTGTGTCTGTCTGTCAAGATCGTTTTCTCAGGAACTCGTAGTCTAGTCTAGTCTAGTCAAGTTGCAATTTATATGAAATACTGAGGTCGTAACATCTTGAAACTGTGAAACAATCAATCTTCTACGTAAACGCAATCAAAAGATTATTATTACGCAGCAAGAAATCCTATGACGCGATTGTAGCGCCACGTGGTGCCGGCACGAACCTTTAATTTTAATTGCGCGAAAGTTCTAAATACACGACATTTCGGAAGATATTCAATGAAATTATGTTGTGTGATAGGCAATCGATATGTATATGAAATGCTTAAAGTGACGAACATATAATAAATAATATAATAAATATTCTAGGACAAAGGACACAACGCCATCTAGACCCAAACTAAGCAGAGCTTGTCGTATGGGTTCTAGAATGCGGATAAACATATAAATAGTTTTTTTTTTATAAATAAATACATAGAAACACCCAATGCAAATATACATATTTGCACTGAGCGGGAATCAAACCCGCGACCTTTGACTTAGCAGTCAAACGCACTACCGCTACGCCACAGAGGTTGTCATATTTAATTTGATAAAGATTGATAGATATTCGTCTAAATTGCTTTCCAATTACTACATTAAATGTGATTTTCTGTTTAGAAATTAAAATAGCTAAACCTAATACTTACTTATATACTCCCCGTTGAGTTAGAATCATGATATTTTGCAGAAAGTAAAATTTTAGAGTGTAAGTAAAGGGAAAAATCCGAATTCGTAAATATGTAGTTATACACATTCCAAAAAAATAACTGTATGTCTGTCTGTCAAGACTAGACGCTCTACAGCAATGTTAAGTTCGCCGCTCAAGCCAGTTTTGAATGGAACACTTGACCGATTTATTTATTTTTACGCAATATATATACTACAGCTATATACTTTCTTAACTTGAACATAGGAATTAAAGTTAGAAGTCAATCTGTAAGGCTAGATTTGATAAATATTGAATCGATAATTTATTACTACTATAAATGTTTTTGATCCCTAGATACATTTGATGTGTGTCTTACAAATACTAGACCATGAAATAATGTGTTTTTTTTCTACATATTATTCTGTAGGAAATGGTGAAAAATGCCGTGAATGAAATGCGGCGATATTATAGCCGAAAAGTTGTGGACGTCTTAATAAAAGTGACGAGACGCACCCTCGATGTGATCATCAAGCAGTTTACAGCCGATGTCACTTCTATTGATGGTAAGTCATATATAGAGAGTCAAGAGTTTCAAAGTAAGTCGTTTAGAGTGAGTAGTGTTATAGTTTGTAGGTACGTGAGTACTTGTGAGGGATAATGCTCTATGGGCAACCTTACACCCCGGCGTTTGTAGACCCGAGACGGCGTGCGGTTTTTCCTGTTCAAGCCCGAAATAATCGCCCTCGCTGGTCGGCGGAGGGGTATCCAAGGGGATTTCCAAACGAAAAAAGAAAAAAGGTACGGCAAGGTGTACTAATAACCCAAAACTAGCGCTAAAAAGTTGGTCTTGTAATGAATAACAAATTATTCAATTGCAAAAAAGTGCTACATGATGACGATTGAAATGATATATTAAAATATTGTCAAAATTAATATTGAGTAAATCTGGAGGCACGATGAGAAAGTGGAAGCACAGGGCACTACCTTTTCTCGAAGCTTTTCGCCGTATTTTATACCCTTATAGATTCGGTCTGGACAGTGCTAGAAAGTCCAAATTCTCAGTAATGATGGCAATACAGTCCTCATTAAACATACCACGTTTCAAATACTTTTATAGCTATTATACTTTAGATATTATTAATATCGGAAATACACAGATTTCGTCACTCACTGACTTGTGATCAGCAAATGTGTTAGGGTTCTTTCTGAAGTCGTAGAAAGCTGAAATTTGGTATGCGAGATAGATTTAGTACACATACAATAGAAAAATAAATTGATTATGAGATTTCATGAACCTAACAATAAATACTCTCCTGACACTTTAGGCTTATATAATATACTAATATTGCACGTGAGTTTTACTTATTAATTTAATCTCTAAGCTATATACACTCGGGTGCAAAGAAATCGCACATGTGACTTCTTTTTGCAAAATATTAATCATTATTCTTTTAATAAGGAAATTCTATTATTTTTTAATATGGAATTAAAGCTTGTTTCAATACCTATTCAATGATAAGCCGTTATAAGTTTATCCTATTGCCAAAAAGTAATGACAACAAAAAAACCGAAAATTACTCCCTTTGGTCACCGCAGTTTGCCAGATTAATTGCAGGTATAAAAGTATAAAAAGGTATGTTTTGAGTCAAGGATCGTCGCACGGAGCCTCCGAGGAAGAACGCCTGCAAGCCTACTACCTCGGACTTCGCCGCTCGGACCCGCACTCGCGCGCTGACTGCCGGTGCATACGGTCGCGTCTGTATTCGACGCAGCCGTAGTCACCGGACGTGTCGCGCGCGCCCACGCCCAGCCCAACGCTTCGTTGTCGGGTCGCGGTTGTGCTCCTGCCTGCATTCCTGCAATGAAGAAAGCCTCAGCCAAGCTGCCTCCTCGGGTTCGGAGTCCCCCCCGGGACCCCAGACCCCCCCCAAAAAGCCCTTATCAGGGCTCCACCGCCTCTCTGGGACTCGTAACCAGTCCCAAGGAGACGTCGACGCCGCCGCGCGCGCTCGCCAGCGCGCCGACCGCTGGCCCATCGAGGACGTCCGCTCCCCCCCGCGCGCCGCCGGGCGGGTTGAGCGCATCTCGCGCTGCGCCAGCGAAGGCGCCCGCGCCGCGTGCGAGCCCGAGCTCCGCTCCGCAACCGCCGCCGCGCGCTTCGCCCGCCTCGACTCCGCCGTCCGTGACGGCGTCGACGTCGAAGGCGATCCGGACGCCGGTAGCGAGGTACCAGGTCGCGGCTTCCCCGCGCCAAGATGCCCGCGAGTCCCCAGCCTCGCGCGCGTGGGCTTACGCGCCCTCCTTTGATGACATGGAGAGCTCATTCGCCTCCATTGAGTCCTTCCAAGACTCACCCAGAACTCCCGCAGCCGCAGCCCCGGTCACCCCGGACCTGCATCTTTCCGTCAGGCGTCGCTCCAAGCCGGAACTGACGCCGATGGAAACCGTCCCGTCGGCCCCCGGACCTGCGCGTCGCCCGCGCAGCCCCGACTCCGCCGAAAAAGAAGATGCCAAGCGCCACAAGGCGCGTAACTCGAGCGCAGCCGCGCGTCAAGGAGACGCCGCCCCCGCCGCCGCCGAAGCTGCAACCGCAGCACCCGCAGATGGTCGAGGCAGGAGGTACCCCCCGGTCATCGTGGAGGAGCTGCCAAACTTCGCCCGACATCTGCGGGAGTTGAAAGCCCAACTGGGAAGACCGGCCAACGCGCGCCCTTACGGGAAAGGGCTGCGCTTCATTCCCACGGACGGAGAAGAGTACCGCCTACTGCAGGCCTACTTCTCCATATTGGAGAGCCAGGAAGGAGTGGCCTGGCACACTTATTCTCCCCCCTCAGATCGAGGAGTCAAGGTGGCCATCAGAGGGCTGCCGACGAACGCCACACCAGAGGAGATAGCAGAGGACCTTCGCGAGCTGGGATTCGACCCCGAATACACACGAGCTATTCGGGGTCGCGGCGGACGACCCGGATGCATCTTCCTGGTGGTGCTGAAGAAGACCCGAGGTGTCATCCCGGACATCTTCGATGTGAAAGAGCTCCTCGGCATGACCGGGGTGAAAATTGAAGCTTGGCGCGGGAAGCGGAAGCCCGCGCAATGTCACCGCTGCCAGCAGTTCCGCCACAGCAGCCACCACTGCCACCGCATGCAGGCCTGCGTGCGGTGTGGCGGTGAGCATGCTGCGCGGGACTGCCCCCGGCCGCGGGAACAACCCGCCACCTGCGCGAACTGCAGTGGCGATCACCCCGCCAACCACTTCCGGTGCCCCGTCTTCCGACGTGAGGCCCGGAACAGGAAGGCGGGCACAGCCGCCGTCACCAGCGGGCCGCACAGCCGGCCAGCGCCGGTGAACCCACAGCCTCTCGGGGAGAGGCAAGGCGCATCACTCATGGCTGAGGCGAACGCGCCCTCTTCCCGGGGGGAGAAGCCCGCAGCCTCATCAAGAAGACGCCGCAGAAGAGGGGGCCGTAGGTCCCGCAAAGCGCAACCCGCGACTGGGGAGGAAGCCGCCACGCCGGCACCCTCGTCGCGATACACGCCGTCCATCCCACCGGAGCCCGCCTTGGAGCTGGTGGAGGCGGCGTGCCAGACCGACTCGACTCCCAGGAGGGAGAAACGCACCCAGACCTACAGGTCAGCAGACTCCCCAGCGGCCACCCCCACCGCTATTCTAGTGGAAGCGGAGGCGCTCGTCGCTGAGGCGATGCATGCCGTCGAGGGCCAAGAGGCCTATATGATGCTGAAGTCCATCCTCGCATCCATCGGCCTAGTGGCGGCTCGCTTCATGGGCGACCGCCACTAGCAAAAAGAAGACGCACGGACGCCGGAGGTCGCAGGAAAGCCGCCGCCTCGTCGCTGGTCACTCGGAGCTGGGCCTTCACTGGGTAACCAGTGATCTCACCCGGCTCGGGTCGACCGCCGGGCGGCGTGAAGTCTAGCGGCCTGCCGGCGTCACCAGCCACAGGGGTATACCCCCGCCCACATGCCCGGCGCCTTTTCAGGCGTCGCGAAAGAAGCCTCGGGAAAGGGAAAATCCCATAAGCCGATTCCACGCGCCCCCTGCGGGGTCGTTGTGAAGATATTACTGTACTGTATTTGAGTCAAAAGTCTCAGGAATAGGAAGCAGTTAAGAACATCCAGTGAATACAGCTGCATTTATTAGAAGAAAATGGATACTACTCCAGAAAAAGCCGCTCAAGTCGTTGCTCTAATTGAAGCTGGCCAGAACCAGAATGCTGTAGCTCGACAGCTGAATATCAGCCGATATTCAGTTCGTCGTGTGTACCAGCGCTATCGGGAGACTGGCGACTTTGAACGACGACGAGGATCTGGTCAAGCCAGAGCTACATCTCAGTGCGACAACCGATTTCTTGTTACGGCGGCTTTACGAAATTGTCGTGCGACTGCCGTTGATCTTACACATCATCTCCAAGAGGTGCGTAAGTGGAAGTCAGCCGGTGGATGGTCAGAAGAAGACTTGCTGAAGGCAGCCTGACTGCGCATAGGCCAGCAAACGGCCCTAAATTAACGCCAGCTCACCGCCAGGCCCATCTTCGATTTGCACAGGAACATGTGGACTGGACAGTCGACCAATGGAGAGTAGTACTGTTCCCAGACGAGTCCAGGATGTGTCTTTATTGTAATGAGGGATGAGGACGGGTCTACAGAAAGCCTAGAGATTTACCCAGTGTTGGAGCTACAAACTGCGCTTAAGTAGAAATGGGATGCTATCCCACAAGACTCTATCAAGTACTTGATAGAGTCGATGGAAAACCGGTGTCGAGCGATAATTCGGGCGAGGGGGTAACACTTCTTATTAATAATGATATTTTTAGTAAAAAATTTTTTTTTTAAATTAATCATTAATTGCCACACCTCTTAATAAAGTTGAATTTGTTGTTGATGTTTTTTTTGTAGTAGTGTAAACTTATAACGGTTTATATGGTATCATTGAATAGGTATTGAAACAAGCTTTAATTCCATATTAAAAAATAATAAAATTTCCTTATTAAAAGAATAATAATTAGTATTTTGCAAAAAAATGACACATATGCGATTTCATTGCCCCCGAGTGTATATTAATAACTGTGTCCGCGACTTCGCCTGCGTGGACTTAGATTGGAGTTTAATTTTTTTTGCGCAAAGCTCTAATTTTTTTCTATAATTAATAAACTGTTCTTTTAACGTTCAAATAGACACTTCAATTTAATTTATTTATATAGAGGTGCTATACCCAAATTAATAGATGACCGTGAAGATATTATGTGCACTACTGCTCATACTCGGCCCTTAAAAATGACAGTTTAAGTGTAGTAACTTGAATAATGTTACCTATTTGTAGATGAACCTAATTGTAGATGACTCAGTAATATCATGAAATAATGCTTCGTAATGGCTGACTACCACGTCGACGCAAGAGATATGCTATTCTTACGTGGACTGTATGTGACGTAAGGTAACCAGGCTGGAGCGGTCGTTGCAGGCTGTGATATACCAGTTGAGGCCGAAGATGCTGGCTGGCAAATTCTTGAGGCCCAAGATACAGGTTGGCGATTTCTTGAGTCGCGATGAGTAAACTTTCTTAGCTCTCATATGGAACATGCCAGTGCTAGTCTTGCGCAATTTCAATAAGCCGGAACTGGGAGCCGCTGGTGCCATTGGTTGAACAGTCTGCAAAAAAAGTCTTCCTCGCTTGTCTTCGTAAATAAGTCAATTTACATAAATATATATTAATATATTCAGAATAATAGTAAATCATAATAAATAATAAATCACTATAACGGCTCAAACCAGCAGACGAATGAATCATGAGAGTACAATTTTACAACCTGTACTTATTGTAAAAACGCTCCGTGGAAGAAATCAAATATCTATGCCGTACGTGTGAGGTAGTGTGCCTACAGGAGACCTGTCTTCTACCGCAATATATACCATATATCGGTACAATCGATAGCAGTTTTGGGCGAAAATTTGTTATTGAGGTTAAGATGTGTGACATGCCAAAATCAAAATTAGTGATTATCTGTCAACAATTTCACATGATAATCTCACTTTATAGATTTGAGAGAGCGCAGTGAGTTACAGCGTTACATCAGTCGGGATGGAAACCTGCTTGCGACACTATCGATTGAAATGCAAAGAAAAAATAAATGAAGGTGTACAAAATATGTTGTTTAAATTATACTGGTATCTTGGTGATCGTGTACTGCAATGGGATTTCTTGGTTTGGTGGTGGTAAAGAATCGCTAAGAAACAGATTACAATAGAGGGCCCATCTTATTGGTCGTTTTCTGTCAAGTAATGCCAAAAGATCTAGGAGTTATAGGGGGGCCGAGTAACTGTATGTAAGGCGATGTTTTGAACACATTTGCTATTGATTGTTCAATAGCAAACGTGTAAGAGCTTGGCGTTGTAAGAGCTTGGAATTAAATTAATTTTGGTGACGAAATAGTTATAAGTTGTGATAAGAGAGTACATCATCATAATCACCTTGATGTAAAGAGTGACGAAATGATTACAAGCGTTTGTGATCATGTCAAATCATTTACCCCAGAGGAGTCACATTATACTAGTAAAAACTACAAACTTCCAGGTATCAACTCACGTAGTACAATCATAACCGCAGCATTTGACTTTCACAATGAAAAAGTCACAGCGCACTTTTCTCCTCATGCTAATACGGGTTTTGTATTGTATTATAAAAAAAAACAAAATATTTATAACTAACATTGCTCGCGGCACCGCCAGCGTGGAATTCTGTTCCCGTTTCCGCAACCCAAGGGAACCTATTCCAGGGTTAAAAAGGTGGCGTACTTGTTATTCCAGACTACAATTTATCCCTGTATCTAATTTCAGCCGTTTGAGTGTAATTGAGTGACTGCCGTGTTCCCGTTTCAGATGCTCAAAAAAGGCCGATATTCCTGTTGCAAGCCGCGCTCATGATACCAAATGTATCAGTTACTCCTACTTTAGAAGACATTCAGGAAGTATTAGTACTTGCTGGCAAACATATAGCTGGATTGTCGAAAGGTGTGGCGCAATGGACCGGAGGCAAAACATCTAGGGTATGATCAGATAGATTTAAAATAAATATTGTATGTTGACATGGCTCTATGACTATTAAATAGTATTTATTTTTTGATATTATATTCTTGTGTGTATCCTGTTATCCCTCGAGATCCTTTTTTTGCTGTAGTCTTGTTCTTGAGCTTGTTTTGAAGAGGCCTCCTTTACCTGTATTCACCCTACTTTGGGTGTGCAGCAGCAGTCTTCTTCTTTCATTCCTATTCGAATTTATGCTTTTAGTAATAGTTATATACGTTCGTGTAACCTTCTATATACAGATGATTAGTTACTATAACGTAATGGTAACTAAATATGAAGCATAATCTTTTCTTTCTTGTCTTATCTTCAGTTTTGTATAATGGCATTCTAGCAGACAAAAGAACCATCTTATGGTGTAAGTTTGAAAGGCACTCATACACTATATATAAGTACATACTACAATTTATTACGTTGGGAGCAAAGAAATCTGTAAAGCAGTTTTCATCCAACTATGGGTGTACGTAACACTACAAACCTTAGAACTGATTGCTTACATTACAGGAAAAAATAGTATTAATCTTAATCAACAGATAATTAATTCATTTGAATTTTTTTCCCTAACCTGTGATGTTAATTGTATTGTGATGTTTTGTTGCACCTTCACTTTGTGAACTTGACATTGTTATCGTCTGCAATTGTGTGCTTCTGCTTTTTCTAATTATTTCCTTACACTCGATGTGGCTTCTTATTTTCGTTATTGGCTTCGCATCTACGCTTCGATATGTATAGGTTAGCTGGAAGAAAATAGCAAAGCCGCAGTCAAACCCGCTTTTAGACGTTGTCACCAAGCTTGACGAACAGGTACAATCAGTGACGGTGGCTGTAAACACGGGGCCGAAAACATCTAAGGCGGTGGAAGCAGCCAAGATGAAGCGGAAAAAGCATTATAGGTTGGAGTCAGAAGAGAAACCAACATTCCCCTTTCAACAAAAGAATTTTTACAGCCATGTGATGGAGAATAAAGAGATCATTAAGACTTTGTCTTTGTTGTCTTCATGTACACAGAACGTTAAAACGGTAAGTTATTTTCTCCTTAAAAAGGCTATTTTAATTCCTACCTAATATACATTTACTCATGGACTATAAGGTAAATGTGAACTAGCTTTCTATCATAGTTTTTCTAATTAGGAATTTAAAAGTTTGTCTAAATTTTGTGTCAAATTGTAACTCTTAACCTCGATCTTTTTAGGAGCTAAACACGTTAGTTAAAAGGTGGCGTCCTTATCACTATTTGTGGAAATGCGAGAAGACATTGCGTCAACTACTTGGATGGAATTTGAACGACTTTGAATCTGCATTAAAGAGACACAGCGAGTTAGATACGAAACTTGAAGTGGAACCTGACTTCCTCATCATTGGGAATTGTCTTGCAGTCTCCACTGAAAAGCTAAAACTCGGACTTACAACTGAACTTAGAAGTAAGGATTGAATAACATTCACTCTGATATGAATAAAAGATATGATGATGATAATATTTATCAGAATAGATGTATGACTAGGCTTTTCTAATTGCGTCTTACAATTTTTTGTTTTACCAATACATTTGATCTCTTCATATGTAGTTGATATTAGGTACAGCTAAATAAGCGTTATATCGCTTTTGATTATTTTCATTTTAATTTCAGACGGTACGCACCGAATAAGCCAGGCCATGCGTAAAAAATACAAGCGAGAAATGGACTACGTATATGCAATCATGAATGACTTGGAACGTAAGCTGGAAAGACCTATTAGGGATTTAGATGATGTCCGCACAGTTATGGAGACTCTCAAGAAAATTAGGGAACAAGAGGTTGATATGGAACTCCGAATTGATCCTGTTGAGGTAAATGCATATAACGTATAATAAACAATAAAATAACCAGTCAAGTCAGAGTCGGATTCGCGCACTGAGGGTTCCGTACAAAACTGGATTGACTTAACGTCGGCAGCGCGAGTATGACGCCCCTGGTTTTGCAAACGTCCATAGACCGCGGTAACTGCTTCCCATCAGGTGGGCCGTGGGCTTCTCTGCCACCTAAGTGGTATAAAAAATGAGCTTCTAGGCTTGACAGACAGACTTTTTTTCAGTTTCCAGCCTTTACAGATCTGAGTATTTCTTATTAATTTCAACTTGATAACGGCCTCCACGCATTTTTGAGGAAAAGGTCTTGACAGACAGACATAGATTATTTTTTTAAGACATCTTAACTATATATTTTCGGTTTTTGGATTTTTTCCATTACTTGTGCTATAAAACCTAGCTTACAGCGAAATTTCATGATTCTAGCTCAACGGGAAGTATCCTATAGCTTTTTATTTAAACTGCGTTGACTGGTTGATGATACGTATAATTGCAACGGTTACAGCTGAATGAGTGATGATTTTTGAAATGATGACAATTTGACTTTGAAAGACGCGAAGGTCATGACACAAACTTAACACATTTCCGTGGATTGCTCTTCTTGTCTTATTAGGCGTGAACACGGCTGTAACTTTGATGGCATTGACCTAGGTTTGAATTTTTCACAGCTTCAAGGCGTTAAAGACCTAGGTATTTGGTATAAATTTCAGCTTGATAGTAATCAATAATAATAATCAATAATAACAATCAATAATCATTCAGTTATAAATCAAAATTGTAGGTTTACAAGCAAATGTTGCACACTTTAAAACATAATAGTGGTTGTTCTATTATAATATATGGGGTGAAATACTGCTCTCATTGATAGGCTAAAATTAGCATGTGTCAAGGAGATACAGGGCCACCCTCCTAATATGATAGGAATTTTATATAAGCTAATTTTAAAATTTACAGCAGCATTTGATAAACAGATACTTAATACAAAATAAAAAATACAACAAAGTGTGTCTGTAGATATTATGTGAGGGTGTGTGCGAGTGCATGTGTGTGCGTTTAGGTTAGATGTGTGCGAGTGTATGTGTGTGCGTTTAGGTTAGGCATAGTGAGTCATCATATTTAGATTTAAAAAAAAGGCATTTTATTTTTGGTATTATGACTCTCGCATTCCTGACAAAAAGGTCTTGACAGACGGACAATAAAGTGATCCTATACAGTAAGATCCCAGGTTCACTAAAACTCACTTACTTTTTGGGATGAAGTAGTGTAGGTATGTTGAGTACCTTGAGTGTATGCATATTTGCTACGCCTAGGCTAGGCTTGTCCCGGCGGCTATTTGTCAGTAATCAGGTGCTTAAGGTAGGTAAAAATAGAACGAAGTTCACTTTCATTTCAAATGCTGTTTTACGTATGTATTAGAAAAATGTTTAAAATAAAATTCATCATGAGGATTACTATACTAGAGGCACACTATGATGGCCGTTTTGACACGTTAAAATAGTGATGTGAAATGTCAATTTAAAATAGAAAAAAATCAAATCAAATGCGAGTCACATCTATAGCTTTTGGATATTTATATCATTTTTTAAATTTCGAATTCCGAAAAACATATATGTCACGTTGTGTCGTAAATTAGTACACTGCTATCGACAATAAAGAACAGAAGTTTACTCCTTCAAGCTTTGTATTTATTTTTACGAAACTTCATGAGTGCCTTCATGTGTCCACGTTAAGACGGCCATAATAGCGTGCCGCTAGTTTAGCAACATTCCACCTGCCGTAACTTTTACCAAAACCCTGGAAGCACACAAAAAAGTTTTGTGCTTAAATTAAATATTTTCTTAAGTTTCCCGTATGTTATTGCTGCCCAGAATTCGTTCCTTTTCAGCGGCACTATCGAATGGCAACAAACCCGTTTTTTTGAGAAAGTAGAAAATCTTGGACCACTACAAGGGTTCTGTTTTTTCCTTTAGAGGCACGGAACCCTAAAATATTTTTTATTGGTGCGTTATTGTATTTACCAACAACTGCAGCCACACATAATAAATTCTTAATTATTACGTTAGAGGGGCATTTACTGGATAACGTTTTATAAACAAGAAAACGAAGTAATCTATTTGAAGCTTTATAAGTTACTATAGCTAAACCGACAAACTTCTTCCGCCTTAGAATCAAATTATGTTACACCCCGGCATTAGAGACGCGTTCGGGTTTGGTCAGTTCGAGCCCGACATAACTACCTCCACTTGGCTGCCGAATGGGTCACTGTGAGGATTGCCGCAAAAAAAATACCATAAAGTAGCAAGTATGCGCAAAGGCACATTTAAAAATCAAAAATCATGAATATCGAGACGCGTTTTTGAGTTATAAACAGTATCACTGACACGACTCCGTTTTAAATAATAACATATAGAAGATTTCATTTCAATTTATCTTAAGTGTTACAAACAATACGAAAGTCAAGCTGTGGCAGTATTTATGAATGGAAATATAAGTTATAACTCAACAATAACTTACTATTCATTTAAATTTTAGGAAGCATTCAACATAATCACACGGTATGAACTGCCGGTCAGCAGAGAGGACCTAGAGCAAGTTGATAACCTCCGTTACACATGGCAACAACTCTTGGCCACTGCTTTAGCTTCCCATGTCCAGCTACTAAAAATGCAGCCGCAGTTCGAAGAAGACCTAAGTAGTAATCTGAATCGATTCAGAGAGGATAACTCGGAATACGTACATGAATACCGACATGCCGGACCAATGCAAGCAGGGTTAACTCCTCGAGAAGCCTCCGATCGACTGATATTGTTCCAAGTAAGAGAAATTGCGTATTCACTAATCTCTTACGCTACTACTAACTTGATGTGAAAATCTTTTTTATTATTCAGAATCGTTTTGATGGCATGTGGAGAAAATTACAAACCTATCAAAGCGGAGAAGAACTCTTTGGTCTGCCTCACACTGAGTATCCAGAACTTGCACAAATCAGAAAGGAATTAAATTTACTACAAAAACTATACAAATTATACAATGATGTCATTGATAGGGTCAGCAGTTATTATGACATCCCATGGGGAGAAGTCAACATTGAGGAGATCAATAACGAGCTTATGGAATTCCAGAATAGATGTAGAAAGCTACCAAAAGGGTAAGTGAACAGAGCATCTGGAGCTGTATATTCTGAAAACTACCTACCCATACAACGATGGAATATACAGTTTTTATGACCATAAAACGATTTAATCCGAAGATAAATTCAACAAAAAATTGCGCCCCATTCCGTTATCTAACGAAAAAAATCCATGTCACTTAGTCAGGCGCCAATAAATATTTTTTGAAAAAGTTGTACAAAATTGTACACTCTTGGTCGCATTTTCAAGTACTGTGATCACCATTTTCACAATTTTACGTACATATTATCCATAGAAACACCCAGACTATTCGAAGATTCATGCATACAAATATTTGCACTCAGCGGGGATCGAACCCGCGCCCCCTTTTATAGCAGTCGAATGCACTACCGCTACGCCACAGAGGCCGTCAACTATATACTGTTTAGCCTTCTAGTATATTATTAGAAGGCTTATTAAAAATTAAATACATAAGCCATTTAACATGTGGTGTGATACATATCATTGCAGTACTATTCTACGATGAAGTCATTTGAGGGTCTCATTTTATGGAACCGTATTAAACATTATTCTCTATCATAGACTCAAGGAGTGGCCAGCTTTCTTCGCTCTCAAGAAAACCATTGACGACTTTAATGATATGTGCCCCCTTCTTGAACTGATGGCAAACAAGGCAATGAAACCACGCCACTGGCAACGCATCATGGAAGTAACCAAATACAATTTTGAATTAGACAACGAAGACTTCTGCTTGAAAAATATTTTAGAAGCGCCCCTTCTCCCGAATAAAGAAGACATTGAGGTATGTTTATAAAACTAATCAATATAAAGAAATTGTCATTATATTTTTTAGTAATTGCGCATGACCGATAACTAGAGAGTCAAGTTTAGGACAATGCAACTAGTAAAATAATTAACATCGCATTTATTAGTAAAATATGGTAACATATTCTCAAGTAAGTTTCGAATTATTCATATTTCTAAAAGTACTTTTTGGATAATACAATGACTTGAGCTTGTAAATTATTAATTAACTAACATCGCCACGCGATTTCACCCGCGTAAGTCCTGATCCCGTGGGAATATCTGAACAAAAAGTAGCCTAAGTTACTCATGGATAATATTGCATTCTAATGGTTAAAGACTTTTTGAAGCCAGTCTAGTAGTTTCGGAGCCTATTCAATGCATACAAACAATCAAATATTTCCTCTTTATAATATTATCTATATCGTAAGGCAAAATTGCATTTTTGAATATAAATAAGCATACGAGCTGTTGATTTTAAGACCAGCTGGCGTATTTTTAGGTCCACTTGGCTGAAATGTCACTTTTCAATTTTATTAAGCGTAGCGAGCCGAAGGCGAGCGAAGCGTCTTTCTCCACAAATCGGGTTTTCGCGTGAAACCATACTCCTCCTAGACGGCTCGACCGATCTTGACCAAACTTGGCATCAAGCTCAGTTTGCTGAGTGTCTCTATGGGTCGAAAGTTGATGTCCGACGTACCATCGAGGAATAATCACGGAAAAACCAAATCAATGGAAAAAGTCGACCGGTCACGTTGACCTATTGTTGAATAGGCAAATCTCGCTACGCTTAAGTTTGGGTTGATTGCGAAGCTGGTAACCGTCCTAGTTATTCTTTCACTGACAATTCGGCCACCACCCAAAAAGCTGTTTGTACAGTCAGCCAAAAAAAACTTGGTTAGCTTAGACGAATCCTACTATAGCTTACTGTTATAATTACTATTATAACATAGTGTTAGTCAAATTAATTTGGTACAATATTCTCTATTAAAAAGCACAAAGAATGTATAATCATATTCATATAGGTATAAAGTGGTGTCCGCTTGGCGTATATTATGATAATAAATCTGACTTTAGAAGAAACGAGTTATAAATTGCAATAAAATTAATAGATTTCCCAATTATACTTTTATCCATATCAAATTATGGATAAAAGTATATTTCCTCAACACACGTGCTCCTTTATTTTTTAACCTAAAAATAAATTCATTTACACCCTATCTAAATCGGAGTTCGACAAAAAGTTATCAACCATTAAAGTATTGAATTTTTAAAAATCTTTCCAAATAAAGGTTCGTTCACGCAGAAAGTTCGTATTTATAAGATCGTTTTAACAGATCCGTTGCTAGTTGCGTAGAAATAAATAAAACTGAAGTGTCTTTCGGTAATATTTAAAGAACTGGTTTTGAATAAATGCATATGAGTGTATTACAAAACACAACATAAAAGCTGTTTTAATTTTATTGTCATTAATATCTGGAACGGCTGGGCCGATTTTGACGGGACTTTCACTTGCAGATAGTTAATATTACGTGACATAGGCTACATTAAATCTAAAAAGAATTAGGGTTCTTCGCAAACAAAAATGACCATAAAAATCTAAATCCACGCGGACGGAGTCGCGGGCACAGCTAGCATATTAATATATATTCCGTCGACATATATTATTTCGAGACTGGATATCAACGCGAATAAATCACTTATTTAATTACATTAAGCATGATTTAGCGCTCCTTTTCCAATGGAACGAAAAGAGTATCATATTATTTTTTATTAATCACAAATACGAATAAAATAAGAAGAATCACAAATACTTATTGGTTGGTGATTTAAACACTTCACAAAAACCCAACAGGCAAGGCAAAAGCAATGCATTGATTCAGTGCATGATTCATTCAAGAAATGCAACTTTTGTTAACACAAAGGGAAAAATATCAATTGGTCATTTTCTAGAAGCTGTAAAATAATGTTAAGTATTTTTTGTTAATTATTCATTTATTCAAAGCACACCATCATCTTCTAAACTTATTTATTTGTTTAGAAGATCATTAATTATTATTTTGACATTTTATTTTATTATTAAAGTTTCAGGAGGTTTTGCCGACATGGGCACGACAACTCCATTGCACCTTATGCTAAATTATTAACAACAACACAAATTATGATAGCTCTTAGAATAAATAATAAAAGATTATGTAAAATATAGAGGTATATTGTATATATAAAGGTAAATAGTTATGCATTGTATAACCAGGTACTATGGAAGAGAGTCAGTAGGAGGCAACAATGCCAGGCTGCATACATTTTGGGCAACATTAGATATTGGGTTTGCCAAAATACTATTGATTAGTCCAAAATCTAGTCTATTAAGATTGATTTTGATATTATGTCCCATGTTTTTATTAGCGGCGATAGCCCAGTGGTGTACGTAACGGACTGCCGAGACGTGGTTTCGAGTTCGATCCCCTGTCGCCCCGGGCACACAACTCTGACTTTTCGTAGTTATGTGTGTATCAAAAACGTTTATTATTGCTCGCTTAGTAATGTGCCCGGTAGATGGCAATAGGGTCGCCCCCTATTACATTGGGACCTAAACATAACTGGCGAATTCTGGGTTTGTAATACACCACTGCCTACCCCTTAGGGTATACAGGCGTTATGTTATGTATGTATAAGTTATGTTATGTTATGTTATGTTTGTAATTTAAGTTATATTAAATAGACTAATCTTCTTTTTAAAATTTCATTTCTTTCTTTGGGGGTTGAAAAAGGAATATACATTTTAGAATATTTCTTATATATATATATTCTGGGGAATAATCCCCAGGTTGGAGGTCCAAGTGTAATAATGAGTTTCCATGGACCCCCCAGAGGCATCACGCGGGGGGTACAAGCGGAAAGCACGGAACGTTTTTCCTTATATAACTAATTAATACGCATGAATTCACTCATATTGTACGAATTGATATTCAATCCTAATCAATAAATCCTAATAAACGCTCCAGTGCGGGGCGTGAACCCAAGTCAATACTAAGGAACACATGATTCTTTTTAAACTATTGATTCATCATATACACAAACGTAGTTAACAGAGTGGTGATTATTCTATTCTATTATTCAGCACTTTCATAAATAGAGTTTTCACTCTATACTTAGTTCATAGCTTTAGGACTCCCTACACGGTCAATTAGGACCTCCGATCGGCCTGATTGGCCGCGTAAGGGTGACGCAAACTGAAGAAGCAACGCATTTTATAGTCTCTGTAAAACGACATCTATATCCGGATGCAACAACTGCAATCGGTATTACGGTGTAAGTAAACGCCAAACGAACAACCATTATGATAAAATCTTAATTCTTTAAATGTTAGTGTTAAATATATAGTAAGAAATAAATATAATCCACTTATTACGTATCTTGCTTATCATTATACGCTTTTTCATTTATGTTTTATAACATCCTTTTATTAAAATAACCTAAATGGTTTCAAACATTTCGTTCATTTCCCTTACCCCAAATACGAATAGTGCCCGGGCCAATAGGGTGTCGGCATCGACACCACATGAAGATTGGCGCTAGTTATGAATGATGACACTGTTCGTTAAATAACAGAGTGCACGCACTGAGTTTAAAAAAAATCTAAAAAATTTAAAAATGATAACATGTTTAATGCAGAAATGAAAATTGAACCAAGAGAACAATAACAAGAAAAGCCATGAAATATTACCGTTTGATAATAAATTTCAATTCACCTCAGCTTTATAATTGACGCGCATGCTCAGTAAAGCCGTATTGCGAGCAATCGGTTTATTTCTAGAAGTATGTTACGAGTATTACATACATCATCTTTTAAAACGTATATTTTTGTCTCAGTGACGCAGCGGTAGCGAGGATGATTGCTGTGTGTGAGCGTATAGCGTAGAGTCGGGCGTATTTTTGTGTTTTTCGTTCTTTTCTTTTTTTGGTTAGGAATTGGATTGCAATTGACTCGTTTTCTATTTAGTTCCTTTAACTGTTTTTATTCACCACAAAACCTCAATTATTCTAGGCCTCGAGATCAATATTTACAGCTACTTCGTAAATATAAACAGCCGAAAATAGCAGCAACAATTTTTTGTTTTTTATGTAGGTATTATATTAATTTAACACTTATTGACTAGTACTGAAGTTTATTCAGTACTACTTATTTTGAGGCAGAAAATACAGTATAAATAAAGTGAATGTAAAGGTTTTGCGTCGCCAGAAGAAGGGTTATGTTCGCGAGAATATGTATGTGTGTATGTATTATTATTTGACACGCTCTGCAGCCTGAGCGGCTCGATGGATTTTAGCTTGAGCGGTGTCGTTAGATTCGTATAATACTGTGAGAGTGCTACTAGGTATACCAAAATAATAATAAAAACAAAATGGCAGATTTTTGGTGCTAAAATGTTTGTTGTTTAAAAAGTATTTTCATTCAAACTTATCAAATAGGGTATCGAAATGAAGAGCTTTTAAGGGTGTTTAAAAAAATATATATATCATAACTAAAAAGTATACAATAAAATTATTAATTAATTCATAAATTAAAATTAACTGGCGCATAACTGAAGCCAACCAAACGATGAAACTAGCGAACAAACGTGTTTAACATGTTTACGTATCGATAGGGCGGGGGCAAGTGACTTGGTTATGACCAAAAAATATATCGGTGACATAAAAAAAAAATTCTTTGTTTATATATTTAGTCTGGTGGTTTATTTAAATAATCCCCATGTCATATCACACGGTGTCACTAACGATAGAGGCGAAAACCGGTCGAAGTCTTAGGGGTATCCTATCTAAGGGCGTACCTGGTTCCACGGTATCACCGGCTGATGTGACAAAACACCGTGCGGTTTTACTTTGTTCAAGCCCGACATATCTACCATATTATCAGCATCGTCTAGGTGAAGTCCGCAGAGGTTTCCGCACGTAAAAACATTGAAATAGGGCCAGTGTGGTTAGTGCGCAATCTCATGTGCTTCTTCTGTGATGACTAGAATTTTCACTATGAAATATTAGTATTTTTGCGTATAACTCATGATAACTAATCGAACCTTTATTACAATCCCAAAGTCATTGCATGCTATGGTTTCGTGAATTTAAACCATGTATTAAACCCACAGGACATATGTATATCTGCGATGAAAGAGAAAGATATAGAGGCAAAGCTGCGTCAAGTGACTAACGAGTGGTCAGTTCATGAGTTAACGTTCCAGACATTTAACAACAGAGGTGAATTATTACTGAGGGGCGATACTACGGCTGAGACTATTGGGCAGCTGGAGGACAGTCTTATGATACTGGGCTCTTTACTATCTAACCGGTGAGATTGTTTAAATTATGAATTAAGGTATACAAAAAATCCAAGTCAACAAATATTGAATCGCGAGGTTGTTTATAATGATCCGATTGACAATATTTGCATACCTATCAATACATTGTATCAAACATTAAGTTAGTTAGGTAAAATGACAAATTAATGGACTGCTTAAAACTGGCTAATAAAAAAATGGACGAAAATAACGAGTGGTGACCTAACACCATGTATTATTTAGTACCTATCTAAAGTCACGAAGTAGCTGGCCCTGGCTATTGTAAATACCAACTAGCAATAGACTACACATTATAAAAATGATGAATAGTATAACCACAAACCTCACCACTTTTATATTTACAGTTATAACGCGCCGTTCAGAAAACAAATTCAACAGTGGTTATACGACCTCCAAAGTACCAACGAGATTTTAGAAAGATGGCTTTTGGTACAGAACATGTGGGTATATCTAGAAGCGGTGTTCGTTGGCGGTGATATCGCCAAGCAACTACCAAAAGAAGCGAAGAGATTTTCAAAAATAGATAAATCCTGGCAGAAGATAATGCAAAGAGCTCATGAGACACCTGGCGTAGTATCCTGTTGTGTTGGAGACGACCTACTTAGACAATTGTTGCCACATCTTCAAGAACAACTAGAACTGTGTCAAAAGAGTCTCAGTGGTTATTTAGAGAGAAAAAGAACCATGTTTCCTAGATTTTTTTTCGTATCTGATCCTGCACTGCTTGAGATCCTTGGTCAAGCTTCTGATTCTCATACTATACAAAATCATCTGTTGTCCATATTTGATAACATCAGATATGTCAAATTTCATGATATTGGTAAAGATTATAATATGTTTTTAAGTATTTTCACTTTTTAAATGTCACTAAATATTCTCATTAGGATTCTGCTGCAGATCACAGTAACACTAAATGGACGATTGAGAAATCTGTATTCACTAACTAACGTCTCTGGATATTTCGTCCAGTCAGCGAAATTATGTGAACCACAAAAATAAGTGGATTTTAATATTCAACTCTTCATAGAATCAGGACTATTTTAAACTGTTTTATTTGTAATTTTTTTATCACAAACCATGATACCTATGAATATTTCGTTACAGAATACAATAAAATGATTGCGATCGTGTCTTCAGAGGGCGAAGAAATAAAACTAGAACGTCCAGTAAGAGCTGAAGGATCTGTGGAGACTTGGCTTACATCCCTACTTCAGTCAGCACAAAGTAGTTTACACTCTATCATTAGGAATGCTGTTTCCGTCATTAACGATCCTGGTTTTAATCTACTGCTCTTCTTAGATAAGATGCCTGCACAGGTAACAGCTAACATTATTGAACGCTTATCAATCATAAATTCTATTGCATTTTAAAGTAACAAGATTTTTTTAATCTATACCTTGTACAATTTTTTTTATTAGATTGGTTTGCTCGGGATCCAAATAATCTGGACAAGAGATGCTGAATTAGCTCTGATGCAGGCTCGTCAGGACAAAAAGATAATGATGGAAACCAATAATAAGTTCTTGGAATTATTAAATACTTTAATCGATCAAACAACCCGGGACCTTTCAAAGATAGAAAGAATAAAGTTTGAAACACTCATTACCATACACGTGCATCAAAGGGATATATTTGATATGTTGGTTAGTTGAGATATATCAAAAGAGTATTTTTGTGAATACTACATTATAATTGTTTGCTTTAGTTTCCTTTAACCTTATTATACTGGACAAGATTTTACTAGAAATGTCGATCAATAGTAGGGAATGTTGATAAAATTAAATTAAATTATTTTTTAAGTAGTCATAAAAAGAATAAAAATATAATTATTTGATAGTTATTGAACTTTGATTTGTTTAGTAAATTTCTTATGGAATCAAAATGCATATTACAAGACCCTGAAAAAACCGTGTTACAAAATATAACAAGTATCACTATACTATTTATTTAGTACTACAAATACTACCTGTCTCTTATCTGTCTATTATTTCTCTAGAATACTTTACAATTTCTTGTATATCGATATGAAGAAAATTAAAAATTTAAATTTATTCTAGTGCCGTCTAAATATCCGTTCAGCAAATGACTTCGAATGGCTGAAACAGTGTCGTTTCTACTTCAAGGAAGATGCTGATAAAACTTGGATTTCTGTTACTGATGTCACCTTCACCTATCAAAACGAATACTTGGGTTGTACTGATAGGCTTGTCATCACGCCGTTAACTGACAGGTAAAAGACATCCAAAGTTTTTTAGTGAAATAAAACCTCTGGGTATATAGTCCTATTAGTGTAAGTGTAATACTTTGACAAATATTACGATATTTTATACCAAAGATCTACATTATGCTTGAAAGACTCTTTACCTGACAGCGATCAGGCTACCCTTTTATTTGGGCATGAGACTCCTTTGGTGTCGTGATTATGATGCTTGCAACTCCACATGAGGCTTACTCGTGCGTTCTCTACCTGTCATGTACTCTCTTCCTCCCCGTGTACTTTGTCCTAATCCTGCACCACAAAGGGCATTACTCACCAGCAGCAACACAACATTCTACTGGGTGGCCTTGTGAGGGGATGTTACAAGAATATTATTATATTTTATTTTATTTTATATTTTGCTTTGCTTTCATTCGCTTTTTATATAATTTCGCCATTCTTTTTTCCAGATGTTACATAACACTTGCTCAGGCACTAGCTATGAGTATGGGTGGTGCTCCTTGTGGACCAGCAGGTACAGGCAAAACGGAAACAGTTAAAGATATGGGCAAGACTCTGGCTAAGTACGTCGTAGTGTTCAACTGCTCCGATCAAATGGACTACAGGTCAAAATTTTGTTTATCTAAATGTCCTATTCTATTCCATTTATATTCTTTCAGGCCGTGATATTATCCAGTAAACTTTATGCTTGTAGTTTCAAATAAATAGTTTTTCAACATCTTTAGAAGTGAGATTGATTCATCTTCATCACTGCGTTAGTCCCGGTTGCATCCAAAGCTTGCACTTGGAGCCCCGAGGCCTGCTCTCCTACTCTTCGTCTTAATTTGACTTATCTTGGCTTTAACGGGAGCAACTGCCATCTGACCCTGACCCCCCCCTGCCCCAAAACCCTCGCCAGAGCCTTGTCTGTTAAACATCACGTGTACCGGCTACCAAGCGAGGTTGCTTTGGGCATCTAAGATCTCCGTAGAACCCCATACACAGATTGCTTTATGTTGTTTTAATAAATTGGTAGTGGCCATCTATACGCACGCTGCAAATAATGTTTAATTGTGTAATTTCCTTACTTGCAATACCTAACAGATAGATTGAGATTAATGAATTTATTTTTCAGGGGCCTTGGCCGCATCTACAAAGGTCTAGCTCAGTCCGGTTCTTGGGGTTGCTTTGACGAATTCAATCGCATAGAACTACCTGTTCTATCAGTAGCCGCACAGCAAGTTGCTGTAGTATTGGCTGCTAAAAAAGAGAAGAAAAAGAATTTTATTTTTACTGATGGAGATATTTCTGATATGTGCCCGGAGTTTGGAATCTTCATAACTATGGTCAGTGTGGTTCATGAATGAAAAAGGCAAATAGCATTTTTTTATAAATAATTGAATTAATAACATTTATAACTTTAAATATGTGCAATCTTGTCCTAAGAAGTTACCTCGCCTACTGGTCATATAAATTGAGCCCTAGAATAATGTTCTGTGTTAGTCAAGTGGTAGTTATTTGTATTCAAACAGCGTGGATAGCGGGTAAAAATTTTAGTATAATGCAGGTGTCCAGCCAGAATAAAGAGTGACCATTTTTGGTATTGGAGAAAGTGCACTAAAACCGTTTGTGTCATGATGATGTTATATTTTTACTTTTGAGATTATACTTACTGGCACTTCGCAGGGTTGCAAATAATCAAGGTTTCAAAAACATGATTTTTTAAATGTGTGCTGTCTCTACAATAATCAAGTTTCATTTTCCCAGAATCCTGGTTATGCTGGTCGTAAAGAACTGCCAGAAAACTTAAAGATCCAGTTCCGAACGGTAGCAATGATGGTACCTGACAGACAGATAATCATCAGGGTTAAATTGGCATCCTGCGGATTTTTAGAAAACATTACTCTTGCTAGGAAGTTTTATACACTTTACAAGCTTTGTGAGGAACAGTTAACAAAACAGGTCGGTTTTTTATATACCTACGACGACAATAAGAATTTAAGAGTTTGACTTTTTGCGTTTAGAAATAATTTCAGCGATTCATTTTAATTTATGTAGATGATTCAACTCAACAGTCACATGTCACCTACGTGCAATCATCTTTTATCCATCACTTTTATGGTTTTTATGGTCATGCTGATATCGTATTAGCTAATAATGGCAACTACTCAAAATGTCACCCGAATTCAAAATGTCCATTTTGCATACGTCAACTTCGTAGAATGACAACTTCGCATAATGATCACTTCTTAGACCTAAAGTAGCGTTGATTAGCTTGTAATATTTTTTTTTTTTTTTTCTTTTTATAGATTTCTAGAATGCGAATAAATATACTCAGATAGGTTTGCTTTTGTCAATACAATATATTATAAATCGTAACACCCGAAGTAATACAAATAGACATTCATACATACAAATATGAGCGGTAATCGAATCTCCGAGCATGATATACGGTCGTGTTAGTAGTGCTTTATACCGGTTTTTGTAAAGATTCCAATATTTCTCAAAGTTTTCCAAGACCCTTGAGTTTATTACGCATACCTACATTAACAGAGATGGATATGGGCAAGTGTGGTATCTGCAGCGAAATGTTAACGGATGGGGCGCACTGTACTTCATGTGACCTGGTGATGCATTTTCACTGTGGTGGCGTTAATGAATCCGGCTACAGGAGGCTAGGTGACCGTAAACAATCATGGCGCTGCGTCAAATGCAAACAGGCGGGAAATACCATATCAGTAGCACCTAGATCACCTATGTCAGGATCTGACTCCGCGATTCTTCAGGAGATCCGTGCGCTTTCCTTGCGGTTTGCTGCTTTTGAGAACATGAGGGAAGAAATCGTCGCTTTAAGAAGTGAATTCGCGGACCTCAAAACCTCCTTGACTGATCAATACAGTGACGTCATGAAAGAAGTGACTGGCAAAATCAGGGCCATGGAGCAACGCATAGTCCAAGTTGAGAAAGTTCAAGCACAGGTCGAAAATCTGCAAGCGCGCATGGACAGACTAGAGGATGAGAACAACAACAAAGAGCAATGGTCGCGAATGAACAATATTGAAGTCAAGGGATTACCACAAACTAGTAACGAGAACCTATTCGACATTTTAACCAAAATAGGTAACAAAATAAATTACCCAATCGTGAAAAACCAAGTTAACTTCATTACCCGGGTACCGACAAGCGATAAAGAACGTATAAAACCTATCATAGTCTGTTTTAATCAGCGCTATGTAAAGGAAGATTTTGTAGCGGCTGCCAGGCGTGAACAGAAGACTTCGAACCTGTCGCCTGCTAAAATTGGATTAAGTGGCAACCACAAACTATTTATCAATGACCACCTCACGGTAAGAAACAAAATGTTGTTGTCCAAAACTAAGAAAATAGCAGCTGAAATGAATTTTCGATACGTATGGGTAAAAAACACGAAGATATATGCGAGAAAAAGCGATACTTCACCGATAGTGATGGTCAGAACGGACAAAGACACCTCAAAAATTGTATAAAGTACTTGCGGATAATATTGTGTACAAATTTTATAATATATTCCCCAGTTAAATTACCTTTTTATAAATTTCAAGCAAAAAAGTTTGAGAGCCGTAGTGAGATGTGTGCTGGTTGCGTTTTCCTGTTAATTCCGTGTCGCTGCACTGTGCTGCTAGGTAAACTAATGCATTATTATATTTGCCACAACATGTGTTGTTGTAGGATTATCACCCATACTCCTTATAGAATACGTTCCATTTTACTTCATGAACAGTATTCACATATTGCTATTTGCTCGGAGCTGCCCTTTTCTCAGTACCGGGTGCTGTCTATTGTATCCTTTCAATACATATGTTTTGATAAGGTGATTTCTGACGTACACTGTGCATTGCTGTGCCTATTAATTCATTTATCTACTACCTGCCTTGTGCGTTACAAAATTTTTAAAAACGTTTTGCATATAATTTATTGCCTTTTTAATTTAAATCTAATTTATTCTGATATATTGTTTAGAAGTATTTATATAGTTAATAATTATTTGATTATAGTAACATATTGTCATGGCTACACTTAGAATTTATTACCAGAATGTGCGCGGCCTGCGAACGAAAGCGGACAGATTGTCGCGGAGTGTGTGTCTTAGTTCGTATGATGTAATTATAATCACGGAAACATGGCTAGACGACAGTTTTTATAGTAGTGAGCTATTTGATGGACGGTACCTTGTGTGGAGACGCGATCGTGATTATTCCCGAACCGGTCAAAAATATGGTGGCGGTGTATTGATAGCGGCGAAACATGAACTCACAATTGTTGAGAGGCCGGACTGGCGTAGCTCAGCGGAGGACATTTGGCTGTCATTGATTCCCACCAGGTCTAACTCACATGTAAGTCTAAACGGTAATCTACATATATGTGCACTTTACCTATGTAGGGAGAATCTAGGTAATTCATATAGTACCCAATTGTGTAATTTCACAGATAAACTTAACAATTTAATTGTAACGCATCCACTTGATAAATTTTTAGTAGTCGGTGATTTCAACTTCGCTGATGACGTTGAGTGGTGTCGTGCGGACGTAAATAGTGACAATTTCATTTCCCGAAATATCTCTTATCAACCTATCATCCAATTCTTGGATACGGTTGAAACATTTAACATGTCGCAATATAACGGTGAGCGTAATGCAATGGGCAGGATATTGGACCTAGTATTTTGCAATGATACTGTGTCGGTCACGGAAAGTCTGGACCCATTAGTACAGCCTATTGACTCGCATCACAAACCGATAATTATTAGTACTAAGTTTATTGAAATGTTCAAACTAGTTGACAACCCTACGACACGCTATGTCTTCTCAAAAGGTGATTATGATACTATTAAGTGCGAGCTTGAATTGGTAAATTGGCCACAACTATTACAGTCATGTAGTTTGGAAGATGCTGTGACTAAATTCTATAACTTATTGTATGAGCTACGTGACAAGCATATCCCTGTTAAATCGTTTAGAAGATCTTCTTATCCGCCTTGGTACACTAGCGCACTAATTAAAGTTATTAAAGAAAAACATAAATTTCACAAAAGATTTAAAAAGTACAACAATACAGCTGATTATAATTCTTTCTCTGTTCTTCGGAGAAGAGCTGTTGACTTAGAAAAGACGTGTCATAATAAATATATAGAAAATATTGAGGCTTCAATTGTGAAAAATCCAAAATCTTTCTGGACCTATGTGAAGAGCAAGCGAAATAATGGCACATTTCCAAAAGTAATGTACTATCGCGACACTACTGTAAATACAGGTGAAGGTATTAGCAACTTATTCGCTAGCTATTTTCAGTCCACCTTCTTAGCACCAGATCCAACTGCTAGTGACAGTTACACTACCGGTGAAAAAAATAGTAATACTGCAGTATCGGTTAGTACAGTTGATATAAATCACTCCCGTATATTAAAACTACTTAAATCAATGGACATTACTAAATCAGGTGGGCCTGATCAAATACCACCGTTATTTATAATCCACTGTGCCGACAGTCTTGCCGAACCTATGTGTATACTATTTAGGCGTTCTCTCTCCGAAGGCATAGTTCCGCAGATTTGGAAGTCTGCATTTGTAACCCCGGTGTATAAAAAGGGTGAACAAGCCAGTATAGAAAATTACCGACCTATATCAAAAATATGCCTATTTTCTAAAGTACTGGAGCGTATTATTCACACAGATGTATACACGGCTCTCAAGTCCACTATAGGAGATGAACAGCATGGTTTTGTTAGATGCCGTTCCACTACGTCAAACCTAATACTATCACATGAATTTATCACAAACGGGATGACACACGGACAGACAGACGTAGTTTATACGGACTACAGCAAGTGTTTCGACCGCATTGACCACCGCGTGCTAATGGACAAGCTTATGCTTGCTGGAATACATGGAGATATCAATACACTCTGAATAGTGAAGTAATTGGGACAGTGAACAGTATTCGGGATTTGGGGATCACACTAGACAGTAGGCTTCTCTTCGATGAACACGTTAACAATGTCGTGAGAAAGGCATCTAGGGCTCTGGGATTTATACTGCGAGCCACAGCCTGTTTTCAGTCTCTAAAACCAGTGAAGATCTTGTACTGTTCGTTCGTGCGCAGCCACTTAGAATATGCATCCCAGGTATGGAGTCCTCAATATGAGATTTACAAGTCCCGTATTGAGGGCGTCCAACGGAAATTTCTTCGTAGCTTGGACTACAGGGCACAGCAATTTTCAGTCGACTATGAACATCGGTGCAATAGGTATCATTTCTTACCGTTGGAAGTAAGGCGGGATATTGGCGACATATGCTTCCTATCCAATATCGCAAACAGCAAGATTGACTGTCCGCAGCTCCTGGCTACAGTCTCGCTCCGAACCAATGTGCTGGGACTTCGGCAGCGGCCGATTTTAGACATTCCGAGAGCTATGACCAATTACAGGTTGAATGCCTTCTCAATAAGAAGCGCAACTAAATTTAATAAAATTCCACAGTATATGGATATAGACCTATTCAGCACTAGTGTGGCGATAATTAGACGACAGCTGGCAGACTCTTACTTTGACCGACCGATTGGCACGGCTAATACTTGAACTATTACCTGACTGCTTAACTTATGTAATTTTTTTTGTTTTAAAACTGTATAATGTGTTTTCTATGTTTTTCTATTTTTTGTATTTGACAATATAAATGTGGGGGCTTTTAATTAGCGATCTGTTTATATTAATTGTGTACTCAATTTCTGTATTAGTCTGTAAGCCTTCTTCAAAAAATATAAATAAATAAATAAATAAATAATAAATAAATACACCACAGACTTCGTCGATACTCGCGTATAGAGTAAAACTATTTTTACTGCAGTATAATTACACAATGTAAATATGTTATTATGTTCTTCCCCTTTATGTTTGGAAAGGCATTTGAGACTCGCGGCGCATTTGTGACAGCTTTACTAGTAGCTTTGATTATATACTTGTCTTGGCTATCAAACTTTAACTTACAGGTTCATTACGATTTTGGCCTTCGAAACATCCTATCCGTCCTTCGAACATTGGGCGCCGTGAAGCGCGTAAACTCAAAGGACAACGAAAGTACAATTGTAATGAGAGTTTTACGAGACATGAACCTATCGAAGCTCATAGATGAAGATGAACCGCTTTTTATATCTCTCGTGGCTGACCTATTCCCAAATCAGGCATTAGATAAGACAACATACATGGATTTGGAAGAAGCAATAAAAAAAGAAGTAGAGAAAATTGGTCTGATTAGTCATCCACCTTGGCTACTTAAAATAATACAGGTAATATATTTGTGAATGAAGAATATGCCATCATTATTTAGTAATAATTATGGCATTTTCTTCATTCACAAATATTTTTTCTCATTATTTCTATTCACTACTGAGTAATGATAGAAGCCTATGTTGATGCTTGCTTAACATAAGCCTCCCCAGGCTGCTATAATCAGTCTTTCTTGTTTCATTCAATGACTTTTGTCCAATGACGAGGTTATTATTTATAGTCAATTTTTCGTCTTGCGGAATTCTGGCATTTAAAATAGAAAAAAAACGTTGCTAATTTTGAGAATTCGCGTATATAAATCGTAAGTGAAAAATAATATTTCATACGTTAACAGTATTGTTTTATTTTCAATCAATCAATCAATCAATCAATCATTTATTTTGCTAAACATGGGTACATAGCAGGGTGTTAGAACTGTGGTTGTCCAATCCATGTTTTACCATGTTGGTGTGCAAAAGTGTTATGGTTAGTATGTTAATTATGGTTACTTAAGATTAATTATAATTATCATGCAAAACAATTAGCAATTTTTTTTTTCAATTTAATAATTTTTTACTATCCAAGTTCTACAGAGATTTTCATTTTTTATTTTTAGCCGGTATCATTCCACATTTTGTCAGATGTATTTTTTTGCTTTTATGATTTGCTTTGCTGATTATGCAATATACTATATATGAAAAAAAATACTAGTGTCCGCTCAGTGAAGGTGTATATAGTTATCAATAATAGGTTCCGCTAATGCAATATTTTTTGGAAAATAAGTTTAAAAAAATTACCCCACGAAAACTGCAATAACTTTATGTCAATGAGGAAAATTGCATGGTAATACAGGAGGGTCACAACGTGAACAAAGTCTTTATACAAATTAAAATAACAAAGATAACCAGAGGGCGTGTTGGTACAGTCAGTGGAGGATGTTGTTGTGGGCCAGGTTTTCCAGATGTAGCGTACGAGTCAAACTTACACTTTTCAAGGCCTACTGTCAAAACCTATACTCTGGAGGTTTGTGGACCAGTTACACGCAGAAATCACTGAATACTCTACGCGTGCAGTACAATAACGGATTCAGAGTGTTGGTGGGATTGCCCTGGTACTGCAGTGCGTCGGGTTTGTTCGCAAACTTCCATACTGCGGATTTCTTTGCCGTACTGCGCAAAAAGACGGTGTCCGTACTGAACAACCTACGTGACAGTCGCAACAGCATTCTGAAGACAATAGATGGCAGCTACAACTCATCCGTGTATCGCCACCTTGTTGGGCGAACGAGTGGAGCGGTCACATAATAAGATTATGTGACACTTATGTGTCAATTATATGTGACAATTGTACACTTTTATCACATTATTATTAAATTTATTAGTGTGATAAAGGTGTATAATTTTCAATTTTATTTAATTTTCAATTATTTTTAATTTTATAGTAAATCGTTTTATCGTTTTAATCGTTAATTGTTTTGTTGGGGCAGAATGTATACCTACTAGAAAAATCAAATTACTAACACAACTAACATTACAATAAGGTAAATAGTATCTTTATTTTGTAACTAATACTACTAACAAATTATGGATTTTAATTATCTGATTTCAAAATAAATTATTATTATTATTCCTCTTTATTAACTTTTAAATACATATAATTACATTTTTAAATATAAATATATAAAAAAATACAAAATTATTAATATTATTTTAACATGAAGTCACAGGTATTTCGCAGACTCGTTCTCGATAACCTGCCTAACTGATAAGTTTGCTTAAAGTAGCTTAATTTTTATTGCTCGCTATCCCAATATATTATTTAAATTAACCATTTATGTACTGTAGCGTTCGAGCACTACAGTTTGTTACCTGGCCATCATGCGTCAGCGATTAAAAATAAATTTGTTTTAAAATATAAAATAAGAGAATAGGGAAGAAAACAATTGGATTGGCGGACAGGTTGGTGACAGCGGGTGACCGGGGGCTCCGGCCTCGACTCGCCGTATGAAGAGAGGTCCAAGCAAAGTGATCGTAGGCTCAATCTCTGAGCAGAATCCGCGGCCCTCTTCAGTTCGCTTAAAGTCTAATAAACTCGCGTAAAATCCCCTAAAACTCGAAATGTTACTGTTATTACTTTTATACTATTAGTTAATGCTACTTTTATAGATATTATTATTGTTAACACATGCTGTATTCACCTATAATTAGTTATGCTTTTTTTTGTTTGTTTTAAGAAAGAGTATTGGTAACCGAAATTACTAATATTCCCCCTAACCCCTCCAGCTAAGCTAAATTGATTGTGTTATAAGTGGGTTCACGTCGGTAGTGTAATGGCCAGGATTCTAACCCGGAACCTCTCGATCGTAGGGTCGACTCCTTAACCACAAAGCTACCGACGATTTGTTCGACTCTAAACTTTAAATCTAGTGGGGCGGAAATCACACAGTGATTGTCAAACTTCGGGCCAAACTTAGATATTTTTGTTGCAGTATTTTTATTCAAAATTAATGCATATTAATCGACGCGTCTTTATATATTGAGCAATAAATATGAAGAAAATGAAATCAAATCAAACGTCTTCGACGTCAAAAACACAAAAAAATGATTTTTTAGGGACAATTTGTATGGTAGGTACCCGAAACCTTGAACGTACAAACCCCAAAATCTAATCAGTTCTTCCCATTAACTAAACAAGATGATTGGCGAAAGAATTTTTTAAATCGGATAAGTGGTTCTTGAGTTATTGCGTAAACAGACATCCAGACCAACAGACAGACAAACACAAAAAATTTTTTTGCTTAATTAGACTTAGAATCATGTGAAACGTTGAGAAAAGTGATAAAAAGTGGGTGTAAGATTTTGATTTTTTTTGCGTGATTTTAAGACTTCGGTGTCCACCCGGTTGGTGGCCCAAAGTAAATGTGTAACTTATAATAAAATTGTATAATTGTAAATAACTGATGGTGAATCTAATAAATAAATAAATATCTATGTAATTCCTATTGGTTGGACACTAGTTTTGTTACATACTGCATGCGATATATGTATCTTCTATTATTTATAAAACCAGTTTCTGCGTTCTCTTTTTTCTAAGCCATATTTTAACGTAATTGCTATTGTAAGTAATGGTTCGATGGGCAGAACATAGAAATGATGAGCTTTGTTAAGATGGCCTTACAATTTTAGATTTTATACGTCAGTGCTACTAGTGGCGTTATAATAATACTACTTATATTTATTTAGGGAAAAATTATACCTTTATCAATATTACATCATTTATTATCTAAGTTACATCACATAACATCTTATTTTAGAATATCTGTGTTAGCCGTTACCCGCAACTCCACCAATGTCAAATACTGATTTCATCGTCGCGATTGAGAGGCATTTCTGGGTATCCTCAGGATGAAAATCTCTGTGCCAAATATTTTTTTCAGATTCTTTCAGCCATTTTTGCGTTAACAAACATCCATCCATTAATCTTCACAATTGTTATCGTAATATTTTTATAGCTTTACGGAACCCCATTTTTGCGTTAGAGTAACAAACATCCATCCATTAATCTTCACAATTGTTATCGTAATATTTTTATAGCTTTACGGAACCCCATTTTTGCGTTAGAGTAACAAACATCCATCCATTAATTTTCACAATTGTTATCGTAATATTTTTATAGCTTTACGGAACCCCATTTTTGCGTTAGAGTAAGAAACATCCATCCATTAATCTTCACACTTGTTAACGTAATATTTTTATAGCTTTACGGAACCCCATTTTTGCGTTAGAGTAAGAAACATCCATCCATTAATCTTCACACTTGTTAACGTAATATTTTTATAGCTCTACGAAACCCAGCGAGTTCGTCACGGGATTATGACACTAGGTCCACCAGGTGCCGGAAAGACAGCTTGTATTCATACGCTCATGAACGCACTGACAGAAACTGAAAATCCTCACAGGTAAATGAGACTGATGAATCTATATTTTTTCCACTGAGTACGATTTTCAAAGTCCTACTAACAACTCTTTCTCCTATTATGTAATTAGTTTTAACTCGTTGCTTTGCATAGCGTTTTACATTTGAAATTTGAAACAATCTTGTCCATCTTCAATTTTAATTGTAATTTTCTGTATTGTTGATGAATAATTCCAGGGAAATGAGAATGAACCCAAAAGCAATAACAGCGGCTCAGATGTTTGGCCGTCTTGACGTAGCTACTAATGACTGGACGGACGGTATATTTTCTGCTTTATGGCGTAAAACCCTTAAGATCAAAAGTGGAGAAAACATTTGGTTAGTTCTTGACGGTCCAGTCGACAGTATCTGGATAGAGAACTTAAATTCAGTGCTAGACGACAATAAAACTTTAACTCTAGCTAATGGTGACCGCCTGACAATGTCACCTACTTCAAAGATAATTTTTGAGCCGGAAAATGTTGATAACGCTTCACCAGCTACTGTGTCCCGAAATGGCATGGTATATATGAGTTCATCCGGATTAGATTGGGATCCAGGTAAACCAACCTCTTTAATAGTATTTTTGATAGTAGCATCTACACTAAATAATAAAATTGAAGAGTTTGTTTGAAGGCTATTTATCATCACGCTATGACCCTTAGGAGCCGAGCAAAATGATATAAAGTCAACGAAGTCATACCATAGGCGGGTGATGCGATGCGACAGAGTCGAATTGCGCATGTGTATATAAACGTCAACGAGGTGCCATCGGATTCGTTGGCCACGATCGTATTATAATAATTTACGGAATTTTTATGAATGTTAATGATTCTAAAGATAATTTTATAAATAATCCAATTTAATTCAAATTTAAACGCGGTTGAGACCGTGGGGAGCTAGTCTATTGTAAAAATTACTTTAACTTTCTTCTACGACTTTTATTAACTGGTGGTCACGAAAAAGTCAGGTATGATAATCGCTGAAATTATTATGAAGAAATATAAAAACCTTATAGTCTTAAACTTATAGAGCTGATAACAAATTTAAGGGAAGGTGTTTAGGTCACGTTAAAATAATAAGAAAATAACACCATTACTGTGGGCGTTTGATATTCCGCCAACACACAGGGAGGAACCTCTGACCAGGCAAGGTGATCGCGCCTGGCGGGCCCTGACCCAACGGTTGTCGTTGGGATGTCTATATTCGTCGTTACATATGAAATTGCCGTTTTTCTTGAAGAAATTAGAGGAAACCCAATTTTCAGTACTAACATTTTTGCATTTTTTTTAGGAATGACAAATACAAATTTTATGATTTTTTTTGTGTATGAATGAGACAACATTAAGCTAACGAACAGCAACTTTTATTACATTTTTTGAAAAGTGACAGCTGTTAAGTAATACGAAATTTATCATCAAAATGGATAGCATTTAGGAAGTACTGTTTTTGAAGATCGAATTAATTTATCAAGCGGCCAATAAAAACAAAATTTAACACAGAGTTGTAAAATCTTGAAATCAACTTTCTAACAAAATATAAATAATGGAAATAGCTATTAAATTACAGGAATAACGAACTCATGAATTTGTAAGAAAATTTCGGCAATTTCATAGGTTTTTATGGTGTACCAGCGCGCGAATTTCACTAACGCGATTCAGGTTCAATAGTGACGTAGTAGTATCGACGTAGTTCAACTTGCTGTCGTTGCTGCTGGAATGGTGAGTCTGGTAGAGGCCTTGCGGTTATTTCACTATTATGCAACCTATAAGGTTTACAAAAAAATTAATCCAAAAAATATATTTTGGACAAGTTGAATTTTGTATCTATTATTTTAGTAGCTGTATAATACATAAATAACAATAATATAATATAAAAATACATAAATAATATTACCGGATTTATTTATTTAATATAATTATTTGCTTTCAATTAATAAAATTTGTCGACGATCTGTCTGGGAATGTTATTTATGTATTTGTGTAATTAACTAATTAATTAACTACTAATTAACTACTAAAAAAATTTATAAGAAAAAATCAACTTGCCCAAAATATAGTTTTTGGGTTAATATTTTTGTAAACCTTATAGGTTGCATAATGCATGCATGGTTTTTTTTTAATGCGCAATGAAGAAATGACCGCAAGACCTCTACCAGACTCACCATTCCAGATGTACCCATAATAATAGTGTTATTTTTAATATTTTAAAGTGGCCAAAACGCCTTCTTTGAATTCGTCATCAGCTACATACATGCATACAGTTCCATATAAATATTGGAATTTATAACAGAAATCAGAGTATTAATCTATATTAATATTATCTATATAAATATTATAAAGAGGTTAAGTTTATGAGTTTGTGAGGTTGTAGGGGGTAATCTCTGGATCTACAAAACCGATTCTAAAAATTAATTTACCAATAGAAAGCCACATTATTTGTGGTCATAGGCTATATATCATCACGCTATTAGCCAAGAGAACGGAGCAGTAATCATAAACTACAACAAATCCGGCAGATTCTCATACATTATGTGAAAACTAATAAATTACGGGCATATATGGGTTAAAAGATGCAACGGGGGTTCGAAATACGGAACGGGCGAAGCCCGGTAGGGCTACATATAATAAGTAAGCCATTAGCCTGTTAATTTCCATTATACGTAACCTTTGTCGCTTCTTGCTCATTTGAAGAAAGTTCAACCGACAGTGTGCCTACTTATTTATCATAGTTCAGAATACGGATAGAAAGGGTCTGATCCACAAACGAAAGACTGTCTTTTTGTTTGAGTTAAATGTGACTTGTATTCAAATTAGTTATCACGTGAATAAAAACATGGTGTCACACATTTTATAGTAATACTACTTCGTTGAATAGCATAAATAGCACTCGCTGCTACACTTACCACGTTATACTTTCCCTCTTGTTTCAGTGCTGCGCGCCTGGCTAAGAACCAGGTCTCCACGTGAAATAGAAGTGTTCACTACACTGTTTGAACAGACATTCTCACTCATCTACACCTGGTGCACACAGAATTTGATATTCAGTATGCGAGTCCTTCAAAGTAACATTATATTTCAAATGTTAAACCTTTTGGAGGGGCAAGTGCCTCCTCAAATAGAAGAAACTGAGGATCCAGCAGCAGGAAAATCTGTTAATGGTGATATTGATGATGAAGAAGAGAAAGAAAAGGTTGAAGAAATAATCATTTTCACTCATGAGCATCTACACAAGATTTATGTATTTAGTTTAGTCTGGGGCTTTGGATCTTTATTAGAAACCAATGATAGGAAACGTTTCGACGCCTATCTTAAGAAAACTTTCAGCGAATCTTTAGATTTTCCAAAACATCCCAACAACAAACCATCTATAGTTTTTGACTTTTATGTGAAACATCCAGGCAAGTGGGAACTATGGGATGATCTGATGATGCATTACCAGTACCCTGATACTGCTACACCTGATTATGCAAGTATATTAGTGCCTATAGTTGATAATGTGAGAATTAATTATCTAATCCACTGCATCGCAAAACAAGGAAAGGCAGTATTACTTCTTGGTGAACAAGGCTCTGCTAAAACGGTAATGATGAAGGCGTACATGAAAAATACTAACCCAGAACAATTTATAGGTCGCTCATTCAATTTCTCTTCAGCAACTAGCCCATATCAATTCCAGAAAACTATAGAAAGCTATGTGGAAAAACGTAGTGGTATGACGTTTGGGCCTCCAGGGGGAAAGAAAATGCTTGTCTTCATTGATGATATAAATCTGCCACAAATTAATGAGTGGGGCGATCAGATAACCAATGAAATTGTAAGACAGACTATGAGTATGGGCGGGTTCTACAGCTTGGAAAAGCCTGGCGACTTTACAACAGTTGTTGACATAATGTTCTTAGCTGCTATGGGACAACCTGGTAAGAAATATGTTGTTAATTATCAGTTTTAACGTTGTGAAGCCGTACTAATTTGGTATTCCGTTATTTAATTTTTTCGTAATTTTCATTAAGTCCCATATTTCAGGTGGTGGAAGAAACGATATTCCGTCACGATTGAAGCGACGTTTCTCTATATTCAACTGTCCTCTTCCCAACAATGATTCTATCGACAAAATATTTAAAGTGATCGGGGAGGGACACTATAATATGAAAAGAGGATTTACTTCCGAAGTCAGGTCACTTATAAAAAAGATGATACCTTTGACAAGGGAATTATGGGCAATAACAAGAGCGAATTTATTACCCACACCGGCAAAATTCCACTATGTTTTTTCTTTGAGAGATCTTTCAAGACTTTGGCAGGGTATGGTAGGAACTTTACCAACTGTAATAGAGTCCGAAAGATGTATGATGTTGTTGTGGAAACATGAGTGTTCAAGGGTGTTTTCAGATCGGTTTACTTACCAAGTAGATAAGGACTGGTTTGATAAAGCGATGTTCGAAATCACTGAAAAAATTTTAGGAGTTGAGTACAGGAAAATGATGGATAAGGATCCAGTGTTTGTTGATTTTATGAGGTAAGTGAAGGTTTGATGTAGTTTGTTCTTACTTTTTCTATTATACGTTATTCATAACAAGTATATTTTCCTTTCACAAATAGTACATAAATTAGTACTAACAATAGTTACATTTTCATAGTGAGCTTCTGACTTTAAAGTATCAAATAATATCCATGATCCCTGCCAACTAATAGCCTCCTAGTTCTTAAAACAAAACTCATGCTGTAATGGCACCCTACGCAATGCTAAAAATTAACCCGAATCTTGAAGAGATAAACAATATTAAAAAACTTATAGATCCTACATTTAAGATTATAAGAATTAAACTTCTAAATTTAATACTGAATATTGTGTCGATTTCTTTCATAGAGATGCTCCAGAACCAACTGGTGAAGAAGGTGAAGACACAGACATGGAACTACCTAAAGTATACGAGCCAGTATTCGATTATAGTGAATTACGTGAACGCTTAGATATGTTCCTCGCACAGTTCAATGAGATGGTGCGAGGCTCTGGAATGGACTTAGTATTTTTTCCCGATGCCATGCTTCATCTGGTGAAAATATCCAGAGTCATTAGACATCCAAGGGGCAACGTTATGCTCGTAGGCGTGGGAGGCTCAGGAAAACAATCATTGACGAAATTATCAACATTTATCGCAGGCTATCGATCCTTTCAAATAGCATTAACTAGATCATATAACGTAGGCAATTTTCTGGAAGATTTAAAATTACTCTATAGATCCTGCGGTGTACAAGGAAAAGGAACTACATTTATATTTACAGATCTCGATATCAAAGAGGAGGGCTTCTTGGAATACCTTAATAACATACTCTCGTCTGGAGTTATATCAAATCTCTTTACAAAAGATGAACAACAAGAAATAATTTCAGAACTAACTCCTATCATGAAGCGTGAAAACCAAAAACGGACGTTGACAAATGAACTAGTCATGGAATATTTTTTAAACAGAACCTGTCAATATCTACATGTAGTATTGTGTTTTTCACCTGTAAGTCAATATTTTACTAGTTAAGATTAATAGATGCAGGTGCATATGATATTATTATGATCACTTAGTTCTGAAAACACCTAAGATATAATTACAAGGGCTGAGCGTTCATTAGAAACAAAACGGTCTTAAGAAAGACTTGTCATGACGTGACTTGCAGTTATTAGATAGCTTTGTTTTGTATGAACTGTGCGCACTTTCATATGTTTCTGTCGAGCAATAGTCTGTCTTAAGACTGCCTTGTCTCTAATGAGCACTCAACCTTAAATTTAAATGACACATTCCTAAATGATAAATAATTACAATTTAAACACGAACATTCAGATTGTTTGTTGATTATACAGTTATTACATCACGAGAATTAAAGCGAGTATGGTCAATGCAAAGGATAGTAGCCAAAGGATAGTAGTAAAACTTATATCGAACGGTTCAGTTTATTTTCACTACTATTAATGGAGATTCAGTTCAGTTCACCCAGTCAAAATATCCTTGGTATAAATATTAAAAATAATACCATTTCTCTAGAGTAAGATACATTATAATATTTTAACACCATTTTATACATTTTAGGTAAGTGAAGCATTCAGATACCGAGCAATGCGATTTCCAGCGCTTATATCCGGTTGCACAATAGACTGGTTTCAGCCTTGGCCTAAAGATGCCCTTGTTGCCGTAGCAGACCATTTCTTATCAGAGTTCGAAATTGAGTGCACTAAAGAAGTAAAAAAAGAGTTGGTTACGGTATTAGGGACAATGCAAGATGTTGTATCGCAAGTATCGCAAGAATATTTTCAGAGATTTCGCCGTTCTTCACATGTCACACCTAAATCATACTTAAATTTCATCGGGGGCTATAAAACCATATATCAAATGAAACAAAAAGAACTGGGTGATGGTGCAATAAGGATGGATACAGGTCTTGAAAAACTACGAGAAGCATCAATATCTGTGGAAGTCTTAAAGAAAGATTTAGCTGTAATGGAACAAGACTTAGCTTTGGCCTCTGAAAAAGCAGGCAGAGTACTTACAGAAGTGACCGAGAGAGCAATGCAGGCGGAAATAGTAAAAAATCAAGTCCAGATTGTAAAGGAAAAAGCCGAAGTGCTTGTCGCTTATATTGCTGAAGAAAAAGAAAAAGCTGAGGTGAAATTGGAAGCTGCTAAACCTGCATTAGAGGAAGCAGAATCAGCATTGAATACAATAAAACCAGCACATATTGCTACTGTTAGGAAATTAGGGCGACCACCCCATCTTATTATGAGAATCATGGATTGCGTTTTGATTCTATTCCAGAGAAGATTACATCCAGTAATATCAGATACTGCTGCTCCTTGCCCTAAGCCATCATGGGCGGAATCACTAAAGGTGAAGTCAGTGTTAGAGTTGATAGTTTTGAACCTTAAAGGAAATTACTTTGCAATGCAAACACTACCTAATATAAATGCTGCTTTCTTATGCTTTGAATATATTAGATTTATGAAACACAATTATTATCATAATTTAAGTATACGTACACACAAAACCGTTGTGCAACACAAAAACTATTCTGTGAGCCCTCAAAGGGTCGCCACTTCACCATAAATGCTGCCCATTACATTGTTGTACCAATGAATATAGTGCTGGATTTTAGATGGCACCTTGTAATAAATCACGCAAGTACGCACACGCATAAACTATTAAATTTTCTTATAAAACATTTGAAAAGAGAAAAAGTCGTATCCATACCACGTAAACAAAAAAAAAGCTTATAATAACATCCATGTAATACATGAGCAAGAGTGGGCCCCATGACTGCAATTTAATGTATGCTAAAGGACAGATAATTTGAAACGAAGTGGGCTATAATGGCCTATTCAAATCTAAGCGGTATTCGCTATCGTCTTCGATAGGGAAAACTGAGTGGGTATGCGTTAATACTACTGTTTACATTAAAGTGGATTTCGCTATCCGTATAGAGACAGGTAGGACATGACGGTATCCCAGTCCAACGGAGCAGTCCGTCTGGGGAAGTACCTCCGCCCTACAGAATACCGCGGCCATAATAACCTCGTGTTGTGTGAGTAGGGTAGCCAGAGCTCACTGAGAGTTTTTGTGCTGTCAGAAGGAAGAGTCTTCCTTCTGACAGTACAAAAACTAAAAAAGAAGGGAGGGGCGGGAGTAGCCTTTGGTCTTCCCGGAAGACTAAAGGCTATTCCTCTTTTTTTTTAGGGTCGGCAGCGCGAGTATGACGCCCCTAGTGTTGCACACGTCCATAGGCCACGGTGACCGCTTCCCATCAGGTGGGCCGTGAGCTTGTCTGCCACCTGAGTGGTATAAAAAAAAAAGAGTAGAATACGCAGGGAAGGGACGAAGTTTAGGCCAGTTACAATGACACAAACGTTTTCGCTCGAGCCGCGGCACTTCATACTAATTACTTGACTGAAACCCGCGCAGCATGTACCTCTATCCATAGCGGCAGCGAATACCGCTCTGGTTTAATAGTTAGTACCATAGTATTGCAAAGGTTACTTCATACCTTTCTGAGACTTCCACAAGTATAGCAAAATCCGCTTTGTTGTGCGTACTATAGTGTTACCGCATACCTACTCGGTATTCTCTACCGCAGAAGGAAGCGAATACTACTTAGGTTTGAATAGGCCTTAAGACGAACTTTCTGACACATTTTCATAATCAATGATATCATAATCGATTATATAATCGAGATAGCCAAAGGTCGACTTCTTGTTGAGATGGTTTTATTGACACACATCTAGACAAGCAACATGACTCAGTGATCTGCCTTCCTCTGAAGTTTTAGTTTATAGTGATGTATTGAACAACACTTATGCTGCCAGTGAAGGAGCTAACTTCAGGTCCAAACGTGATTTCAATCCAATATACAGAATATTGTTGTCAAAGTTCCAGATTAGGTGATTTCAAAATTTCGTTTGGATTTGAATTATTCTTAAATCGGAATTCAAATTAGTTTCAATACTTAGGCCCTAGTTCTGTACTCAAATATAAGGTAGGTAATTAAAGTCAATTAAATGTTATTTTCACAATAGTCAAAGCTTCTATGGGTATTTCGTTTGCAGAACGCAGACCGGAAAATGTTTTGTGATTTTTTGCACTTGAGCACCTTCGGCTATATTTATTTATTTATACAGAAAAAAGCCATATTGGCACACGTGACCCACTTTCCTGCAGCTCCCCCTCAACTTTACCTTTAGTGATCGGGCGTATATAACTGGCATAAACTTGAAAATAATAGGCTGCCGAGAGTTGTGGTTTTAGGAATTACCAAATAAAACGAATTTAGCTGCACAGTCTCTTGGCGAAATATTTTCTATCCATCTATACATATATAATTACTTATTCCGACTGACTCACTAACTGAAGGAGTGACTGGCTGATTCATCAACACAGAGCCTAAACCGCCGCTGGACCTACAAACTTGACATTTAGAAAGAAAAACACATTTATTATTGCAAAGAGGCCACATACTAGTGTTTTGTTTGTTAGTGACACACGGACGCCCCAACGTCGAAGACGTGTGTAGGAGGGGTATGTATGTGAAATAAATAGTGTAATAAAGTATGTTAATATTATAAATAAAAATGATGATACGGTTTATATATAACATATATAATCAAGAACGTGTGTCATCAATCAAATTAAATTAATGATTTATTTGGGTTAACGTTATCCAGCCTCCTTTAAAGTTTCTAAGAGAAACAGCCGTAAACGTTTTCTAAACATAGTTCTCGTTGTAATGGAGCGTAACGGTGGTGGAAGTTTGTTATATATTTTGGAAGCTTCAAAACGAACCTAACATAACTTCACGCCTGTATCCCTGAATGGGTAGGCAGAGGTGTATTACACACCCACGATTCGAAACCTACCCCTAAATGACACAGATCGATGCTGCTGTATTGATAGTGCCTGGGAGCACTACCTTCTGGCACACAATCTTCTGCTAGTAACCCAGCCAAACTTTTGTGGCTTAACAAATTGTGGCTCCCCGCATCTGATAACACCGAACTCATCATCATTTTATATAGGACTTCTAAACGGTTCAAGCAATTCTGAATGGACTCAGCGGTGTGTTTTTCAAATCTAGCTTTAGTAACCCTATCTATCAGCTCTCCCTTGAGACTCTGGTTCAGACTAGTGGGTACTTGACTGGTCTGAGTCTTGGTACCAAACAGCAGTCATTTAGTTTTATGAAGCTTTATACTAAAACATTACTTGCCGCCCACGTTGTTATACGCTTAAGATCGTCATTCTACTTTGCAACAGTCGCTTGATGTTCACCGGGGTTTAATGACAAGTACACCTGAATGTCATCGGCAGAAACATGGTACCGACAGTTCTTAAGGCAATTGTTGTCTGCACAGTATAGACTGAATAAAATAGGCCTAAGGATCGAGCCCTGGGGAACGCCTCTTCTGATGGATGCAAGGGATGAATCAAAGCAAATTTCAGCAGTAGATGCTTTTTATGTTGTAGGCAAGAAAGGTGGCCAAATTATGGATGAATGTTTCTATGGAAGTCCGTCATTTTCACAGTTAGAATCACGAAATTTCACACCTGTTTCTGGTTAATAATAACTGAATACGTGTATCAGCGTTAATCCTAATTTTGCCCTGCAAAGGGTGAAATAGGGGTTGAAAGTTTATATAGGAAGTCAGTCACTTTCGAAGATAGAAAGCATGAAATTTTATACACGTACGTCTGTTCAGATATGAATGAATACTTGTATCAGAGTTTTTCTAAATTTTCCTACTAAGGCCGTAAAAAAGGCGTTGAACGATTATATGTCTATTTGCATTGGTTTGGGTTTTTCTATGTATAATATGTATGTATTTACAAATAAAAAGTATATAAGTATGTTTATCCGCATTCTAAAACCCATAACGCAAGCTAGTTAAACTATACTTTGGGACTAAAGAGCACTATGTAGAATGTCGTAGAATATGTATGTATTTATTATTATTAGTAAAATACGTCATTTTTGAAATAAGAAAACACGTAATTTCATATAGCTGCTTCTGGTTAGAAATTAATGTACACGGGTTCTAAATTTTACCCCTATGGGGGCAAATAACGGATGAGCGGTTGTATGGAAGTCTGTTATATGGAAAGTGCTCAAGTTTTAAAGTAAAAAGCATGTAATTCAATATTACAGCTTATTTTTGTTGACATATAATATTGGATGAATTTATATTCGTGCGAAGCCGGGTCTCGGGCTGCTAGTATAATATAAATTACTTGTCCTGACTGATTTATTAACGCAGATGATAAACAGATAGGACTACAAACTTCAAATTATGAAAAAAAAATCTACTTAGAAACCATTTTCAGAAATTTCACCCCTATATAAAATAATGACTGAATGGAAGTCAGTCATTTTCAATATTAGAAGCACTAAATCTCATATATCTGCTTCTGGTTAAAAATAAATGTACACGTATAACAGCGTTTTTTCAAAATTTAATGTATTTTTAATTTTTATTTTTAAGATGATGGCAAGTACTACGTTCTTATTACAACTTCAAAACTACCCAAAAGATATTATCAATAACGAAATGGTGGAGCACCTGGTACCATATTTTGAAATGGAAGATTACAATATGGATACAGCCAAGCGTGTATGTGGCGACGTGGCTGGATTGCTTTCATGGACCAAAGCTATGGCATTTTTTCACAGTGTGAATAAAGAAGTATTGCCACTAAAAGCTAATTTATTGTTACAAGAAGCAAGATTAAAGGTAAATAATTATTAAGCCTTGTACGGACTAAGCGTTCGAAAGTACGCATAGTTGGCTACACGTACAGAGTATAATCTACAGTACGCGTATATAATTTGAGTACGTGTGACGACTACCAACTCGTGGTGAGTCGTCACCAGTCAGCTCTTGGTTGCGCGTCAAAATGGTTTTGAACGCTCAATTTAGACTTGGGTATGTTTTGTGTTCCTTGTTACCTTGGTACATCCAGATTATAAAACTCTAATGAGAAGTGCGGCAGTGGTGGTGCACGCGACAGCTGTGTTTCAAGACGTGGCGGATACTGACTGGCTGACTCTCAAATAATCTAACAATGCATTGTCCCCTGTATGCGTATATAACTGTATGCGTATACAACTGCACCGGTAGGCGTATTCAACATAGATATATTACACGTAGATTGGAACGCTTAGTTCATACAAGGCATTAAACTAAGTTAAAACTAACTAGACTTATGGTAAAACTCATCATAATTAATTATATTGGTAACAGGTGGCAATGGACGATTTAGCATCAGCTGAGAGACAGTTAGAGGAACGAGAAATGTCGCTAAGAAAGGTTAAGGAACAATATGAATCGGCTGTGTCTGAAAAACAACAACTCACAGATGCGGCTAATGTCTGCTTGAGAAAAATGACTGCAGCAACAGCTCTCATTAATGGTTTAGGGGGTGAAAAAATCAGATGGACTCAGCAAAGTAAAGACTTCAAAGAACAGCTTGGACGGTTAGTGGGTGATGTTGTTTTAGCAACAGGCTTCCTGTCATATTGTGGCCCTTATAACCAAGAATTCAGAAATAGTCTTTTCAATACGTGGATGGGTATTCTGACAAGCAAACAAATACCCGTAACACAAGATCTAAACATCATTAATATGTTAATAGAAAATGCAACTATTTCGGAATGGACTTTACAAGGTCTCCCAAATGATGAGCTTTCTGTTCAAAACGCGTTAATTGTGACCAAGTCAAGCTCTTACCCACTTTTAGTTGATCCACAAAGTCAAGGGAAAAATTGGATCAAGAATAAGGAAAGTGCCAATGAATTGCAGATAACTTCATTAAATCACAAATATTTTAGAACCCATTTAGAAGACAGTTTATCTCTCGGTAGACCGCTTTTGATTGAAGACGTGGGTGTTGAGCTTGATCCTGTCATAGATAATGTACTCGAAAAGAATTTTATCAAATCAGGTTCTATAGAAAAAGTAATCGTCGGTGATAAAGAATGTGATGTTATGCCTGGATTCATGTTATATATAACAACAAAACTACCAAATCCAGCGTACTCCCCAGAAGTAAGCGCTAAGACTTCAATAATAGATTTTACTGTCACCATGCAAGGTCTAGAAGACCAGTTGCTAGGTAGGGTAATATTGATGGAAAAATCTGATTTGGAGGAAGAAAGAGTAGCTTTATTTGAATCTGTTATGAAGAACCAGAGGAGTATGAAAGAGCTGGAAAGTAATTTACTTAGCCGATTAACATCTTCTGAAGGTTCTTTAGTAGATGACGAAGCATTGATTCAAGTGCTACAAATCACAAAGACTACTGCGGAAGAGGTAAACGAAAAACTCGTGGTAGCTGAAGTAACTGAAAAGAAAATTATCAAAGCTCGAGAAGAATTTAGAGCGGTAGCTGCTAGAGGATCTATATTGTATTTCTTAATTGTAGAAATGAGTAATGTGAATATCATGTACCAGAATTCTCTAAAGCAGTTTCTAAACATATTTGATAGCTCAATAACTAAATCTACAAAAAGCAATGTAACCGAAGAACGAATAAATATTATCCTAAAATATTTAACACATGAAGTATGGGCTTTCACATTGCGTAGTTTGTACGAGAGACACAAAGCATTATTTACCCTAATGTTAGCAATGAAAATTGATTACCAACGGGGTTTGATATCACACGATGAATTTATGGCGTTCATCAAAGGCGGCGCCTCACTGGATTTAAACGCTGTTACACCAAAACCCTTTAGATGGATTTTAGATATTACATGGTTAAACTTAGTTGAAATTAGTAAATTAAACATCTTTAAGGATATTCTTAGTAGGGTAAGTTGCTTTTTATTAATTTCAGTGGAAAGTATTTCTGTTCCATATACTGCATTTTTTTAATAACAGATTTTGTTGGTGGCGTTAGTTCTTTTTTTAAGCCCGAAACAGGTTCTAAACTTCCGACGATATCAGTCACCTATGTATGTGCTGTATCTGTGGATGTCGTGTAGGCAATGGTAATAAATATCTTGCAATAAAAAATGTTTGTTTATATAGATAACATCCACTGAGAAAGAGTGGCGCGCATGGTATGAGAAAGCTAAACCTGAAGAAGAAACGTTCCCTAATGGTTATAATGACAGTCTTGATGTGTTTAGAAAACTTCTGCTCGTTAGATCCTGGAGTCCTGATAGAACACTGTCGCAAGCCAGGAAATATATAGTAGGTAAGTAGAATCTAATGAACAACGTAGAACCGTTGAAAGAGTAAATTCATTTCGAAAACTCATCATCGTATTTATACTGTTTTTTAATGTACAGTAGGTAATGTACACTGTAGGCTGTAGAACGAACAGTAATACACGGAAATATTAAGAGCTGTAAAATGGTGATCGCCAGGATGGCTGGGCCAAACGGGATGTATACATCAGACCATGTGCACTGTTTAGCATCTTTTTATTTTTATTTTTTTTTCGTGCGGAAATCCCTTCGGATACCCCCCCGCCGGCCAGCGGGGGCGGTTATGTCGGGCTTGAACCGATTAAAACTGCACGCCGTCTCGGGTCTTCAGACGCCGGGGTGTAAGGATGCCCATAGAGCATATCCTTCGCACCCCGGCTGACCGTGGGCCATCTCACCACTAACAGCATCGCTCATCCTGTCTCCTCTGAAAGCAGAGGAGTACGGAGAGCGATGTGTTCCCGCCACGTTGGGTATTGGCCGACGATCAATGCCAACCCTATGAAGGGGTGAAGGGGAAGCCATTGACCGCCGCCCAGGGTGTACCGGCCGCTCCGATTCCGTTCCCCCCGGACTGCAGCGGGATCGGAATCGGAGCGACACTCGAGGAGGTTACCCAACACACACCCCAAGCATTTGGTACCTTTGCGTTAAGAAATCTATCAAAGAAATAAAGTGGCCAGCCATTCTCTATGTAAAAGCAGCATCAGAACGAAATAGGTACATTCCAAAGAAATGGAGAGAAGTAAGAGCGGTCTTCATACCAAAACCTGACGTCGAAAGCGTCGAGTCGTCGTAATATTTTTTTATTTTGCCTTCCTATAACATTAATATCATAAGTTTTATGAGTGAGTATTTCACCAGTTCTTGCCTTTAAGTAATCACGTTTGATTTGCTAGCATATTATATTGAGGAGTTGAGTTGTCTATCTCCAAAACTCATGAGACCATTACTAATTTTAAATGGAACCATTTCGGGAAAACCTTTCTGAAACCATTTTTTAATAAAAAGTAGAACCGATTTTAATAAGGAAGGGACTAAAAAGTGAAAAATAACTGAATTCCATATTTAATTCAAAAGACAAAAACGCTCATAACATGTTCCTGGTGAAGTCGGTGAAAAACCAAGGAGGTATTAGGACTATTAAGTAGAAATGTAGGGTAGGTCGTAGTCCTGCCACATCATAACTCTCCCCGCGGCATTGAATTCAATGCTTAACCGTAGTGACACAATACATATGGGTTGACGTCTTCATGGATTTGGCACCGACTTCAATAGGAAACTCTTATAAGCGTTTTTGTCTTTTAAAATAAATATAAGTACATATTAATTCAAAAGAAAGTTATTTTTCAGTCTTTGTCCTTGGTTTTGAAGCCGGTTCTATTTTTTATAACTTTTTTATTTATTTCTACCTTTTTAGTGAACGTAACTCTATTATGAAATACTGAAAACTAAGAGACCATACATACGATGATATATTGCTGAAAACCCACGAGCATGCCTCTTTTTTAAGTCGGTTAAATATACCAAAACCTTCTCCAGAATGTAGCAAATACGTTTTTAATGAAAACCGCATTAAAATCGGTCAGAGTCAACTGCAAAAATGGAGTCATTCTCAGGTCTCAGGAAGTATTAAAAGCGGAAATCCAGGAGGGGGGATCATAAAGGATTCAGTCTACATCAGACTAGACGGAATCCCAGATCAAGCCACATCATCTCAAAAGGACCAAACAACAATCAGAGAGATTCCGCTGGACAGAAAGCTGCCTGGGATAATTGATCAAATAAACAAAGGGATAAGGCTGATTGGGAAATTCAATAAAGAGAAGCAGACCACATTGGAAGTTGGTAAATGGGGCATAACTGAAGACTTAAAAAAGCTGTTGACCACTGTCTGAATTCTGAATCTTTAAAGGACATAATCACCTTTGTGTGTAAAAGGGCTAAGAGATACAATAAATTGACATGTCAGTACAAGCTAGACTTTTAACATGAAAATCGCATCAAAATCAGTTCAACCAAACTCGCGAAACATTTTTTTTTCGTGCGGAAATCCTCCCAGATACCACCCGGCCGGCAACGGAGTTATGTCGGATTAGAACCGATTAAAACCGCACGCATCTGGGGGTCTTCAGAAGTCGGGGTGCAAGGCATTTTTCTCGCATCCCGGCTGACCCAGGGCCATCTCCGGTTTCGATATGGTCCCCTCAGGGGGCCCATCATGGCCCGGAATGGGGGGGGGGGGCGCTTGTCAACCCGCCGTCCCGGCCTGCTTCTGCTGGGGTGACACGCGGCCTCATCTGCCACCCCCAGGCCTGCGCTCATGGTGGATGGAGGTCGTTGAGCGACCTCCGGCCTCTCCGAAGCTTCTATGTACGAGAGGCGTCCGTGCCTCTCTAGCCAAAGGTCCATGATGGGCCTTACCGCCGCTATTACGGCGCGCCCTGCGCTTCTTCGCCCAAGTCGTTCCTTCCACTCTACCACGATGACCTAGCGGAGCTGGGACTGCACGGCCTCGATTCCCGTCCTGAGGGTCCTGTCCCTGCCCCCGCGCCTTGTTACGCTACTGTTATAATTGTGAAAGGGCTCTCGCCTCTAGGTTCCATAAACGTGGAGTTCCGGCAAGGAGACTCGCCGCCTCGAGGGAGAACGTGCGGTACCCCCTGATTACCCTGTTGGCCATCACCCGCTGCGGAGAAAACTCGTGATACCAAATCACTTACAAACATACCTCCTTTTTTAAGTTAGCTGAGTATACTAGAACCTTCTCCGGAATGTAACAAATACTTTTCTGAAAAATGCATCAAAAATCGCTTTAAACATATGAACAATAAAAAATACATATAAAAAATATTTTAAACATATGAACAAATAACCTCCTCCTTTTTGAGGTCGGTTAAAATACATGATCTATCAAAATCGATCGATTCTTGCAAAGATGTGGACACTGATGGAATGCAAGCGAGCGGGGTGCGGGGGGCCTCCCGGTTTCAGCAACATAGAATAGGTTCGTTCAGTAACAAGCCTCGTCGTGCACTGAATGTTCGGGCGACCGTAGAGAACTCGAACCTTATAATCGATAAAAAAGTTCTTGATAGGTAAAAGATTCATTTTATTACTAACTAAATTTGTTACATTTCTTAAATGTATATGTGAAAATTTAGATTATTTGCATACATGTTGTAAAAAATATGTGGTTTTATTATAATTTAGCATTTTCAGAGTCTCTTTTTTACTATTTCCTTTTTCTTTTTTTAAAATTCTGAATAGACCATTACATTGCGTATATTCTGAAGAATAGCATATGTTTTTCAGATCTGTTAGGTTTTATATTAAACGAGAGAAACAGTTTTATAATTATCTACCGATTTTTCGATCGTCTGCCATTGTAATCGCCTTAATGTAACAATTTAGGACCTACTTTATACAACAAACATTTCATTTTTTATACAACTTTAGGAAGCTTCTATAAAAATTTATAGATATAAACGTTATAACAAATTGCTAACAATATTTTTGCAGGCGCTCACTAACTTGTTTCTTGACATCATCATTATACACATCTATACAATACATATATAAACAAGCATCAACGCTGATTCATCAACGCTTTAGCAGTAGATGCTTTTTAAGTCATTTTAAACGTAGACGGAGAAATAAGACTTATGAGAAAAACAACGTCTACGTCTTCAATGTTTTTATTTACATTTAGTAAAAAAACATTCATTTAAAATAAATGAGCTAGCACTTTTGAACCATGTTGCAATGGTGAGCATTTATAAATTAATGAGTTTCGGAATATAACCAACACTAAGACGTGACATTAAAAACTAACAGTCTTATTCATAAAAAATGCTTATCGAAGGTTTATAGCGTACTTTAGTTAAAACGTCTCATAACGCTATCATACGTATTTTAAAATATTGTATTCATAACTGTTCTATAAGCCTTCGATAACTATAGTGTCGCTATAAGAGATTAATAGACGAAAATGTGTTGGGGCTTGGGGCCCCACGCACCCTTGCACAATTAAAACGGGTGGTGGTCCACCACCTCAAACCAAAATAGACAGTGAAGACATAAGTTCATGGCTCCCTAATGAATTTATAGTCGATAAACTTTTGGTCGCGGATTCCCAATATTTTCAATAGCTTCAAGTACATCTAGGCACTAGACACTGGGGGTGTGTGTTGGGTAACCTCCTCGAGTGTCGCTCCGATTCCGATCCCGCTGCAGTCCGGGGGGAACGGAATCGGAGCGGCCGGTACACCCTGGGCGGCGGTCAATGGCTTCCCCTTCACCCCTTCATAGGGTTGGCATTGATCGTCGGCCAATACCCAACGTGGCGGGAACACATCGCTCTCCGTACTCCTCTGCTTTCAGAGGAGACAGAATGAGCGATGCTGTTAGTGGTGAGATGGCCCAGGGTCAGTCGGAGTGCGAGGGATATGCTCTATGGGTAACCTTACACCCCGGCGTCTGAAGACCCGAGACGGCGTGCGGTTTTAGTCGGTGCAAGCCCGACATAACCGCCCCCGCTGGCCGGCGGGGGGGTATCCGAAGGGATTTCCGCACGATAAAAAAAAAAAGGCACTAGACACTGATAAACAATCTGCTGCAATAAATTTACCACAAACTCCACAAAGTAACTAACCTAGATAAGTAATAATAATAATAATAATGGCTTGTGATTCTCTGGAAACAAATCAGAGATATTAGAGATATATTCAATAATTCACCAAACTAATGCGAACAAAGTATCTAACGATGCTAATCAGAGCTGTCATACACATCAGCTGTTGCGCAGGTCGGCCATCTTTTCTCCTAATATTGCTTTATGGCACGGCTATAGTAGGTTCCTGCCTTCCTTATCTTATATGAAGTTTATCGAGAGTTTAAAGAGCATATTAGTGCTAAAATGCTGTTATGAATACAAATTTTCGACGATCACCTTATAGCAGTCTTATAAACCTCCCATAACTTTTTATGAATAAGACTGTAACACTATATATTAAATGGCAATTGATTACCAATATCCATCATAAGTAGCAGTATCATTTTTAGATTCCCTTGGGCCTGAATATGGTGAGGGTCGCATTCTTAATTTGGAAACGACCTGGGAGGAATCTGAACCACGCACTCCACTTATTTGCATTCTATCAATCGGATCTGATCCTTCAATGCAAATAAGTCAACTTGCTAAAGCTAAAGAAATTGGTAAGTAGAATCGATAATATTATATTAATTAGAAGTCTTATTAAGTTATTGCTCCTTACATTTACCTAACGTTTTGTTTTAGTTTTAAAAGCAGTGTCCATGGGTCAAGGTCAAGAAATAGTAGCAAGAAAAATGATATCAGATTCAATGAACGAAGGCGGTTGGGTACTTCTTCAGAATATACATTTATCATTGCCATTTTGTGTTGAAGCTATGGATGCACTTATTGAAACTGAACACATTCAAGAAACGTTTAGGTTGTGGCTAACAACAGAAGTACACACTGAATTTCCTATCGGTTTGCTACAAATGGCTATAAAATTCACGAATGAACCCCCACAAGGTATTCGAGCGAGTATGAAGAGAACCTACCAAAATATAACACAGGATACTTTGGATTATTCCTCATTGGCACAGTGGCCTCCTTTACTTTATGCTGTAGCATTTCTTCATACTATAGTTCAAGAAAGAAGAAAGTTCGGTCCTTTAGGTTGGAATGTTCCATATGAGTTTAACCAATCAGATTACGCAGCCAGCGTTCAGTTTGTACAGAACCATTTGGATGAAATTGATCCCAAGAAAGGTATATCGTGGCCTACAATATGTTACATGCTTGGAGAGGTCCAATACGGCGGTCGAGTAACCGACGACTTTGATAAACGCTTGCTAACGACCTTCACCAACGTATGGTTTTGTGACGTTCTCCTAAGACCGGGTTTTGAATTCTACAAAGGATATAAGGTTCCCGTTACAAGAAATATCCAAGGTTATGTAGATTATATCAATCAGTTACCTTTAACGGATACCCCCGAAGTATTTGGGTTGCATGGCAATGCAGATATAACATATCAAATCAATAGTGCTAAAGATATTTTGGATACGATCTTGAATGTTCAGCCCAAAGAAGGTGGAAGTCAAGGTGGAGAGACTAGAGAAAGTATTGTCTATCGATTGGCTGAGGACATGTTAGAAAAACTTCCAAAACAGTACATAAGTTTTGAAATTAAAGAAGCACTACAAAAAATGGGTGCTTTTCTGCCGATGAACATTTTCCTGAGGTTAATATTTACAGACACAATTGAAATATTTATTTACAATAATTAAGTTGATGTATTTATTTGTATGTGTATTTCCAGGCAAGAGATTGATAGGATTCAAAAAGTTGTGAAGACTGTCCAATCCACACTCTGCGACTTAAAATTGGCAATAGATGGCACTATTGTGATGAGTCAGGGTCTAAGGGAATCACTTGATGCCATGTACGATGCACGAATACCAGCTAAATGGCTCAGAGTAAGTACAAAATGGGAATAAAATAAATACATATGGCTTGTCTTTGATTATATGTCTGCAGTACCAAATTCAGAACCTGAATGCCGAACACTGCCGTGCCCCATCAAGACGAGGCAGCGGAGCGCAGGGCACTACTTATCTTTTCTCAAAGCGTTTCGTCGAATTTTTGTACCCTTAAGGATTCAGTCTGGACATTGCTAGAAAGTTCAAATTCTCAGAATATGATTCAACAGAGTACTTATTAAAGTCTAAAATAAGCAGATGTCGTCATTTATTCAGTCACTGACTGATAATCAGTAAAACTGTTAGGGTCCTTCTGAAGTCGTGAAGAACTGAAATTTTAATATAAAAATAAATAAATTTTGCCCCCCATCCTTTAAATTGGGGGATGAAAGTTTTCTTGGAACTTATGTTATTTTAAAGCTAGGAACATAATATGTACTATTACTATACTACGTATTTAGAATATTGGTAACATGTGCAAAAAATAAAATCTAACTTGCTAACTTTTTAAGAGTGCAAGCAAAGGACTCGTCGTGGCGTTTTTGAGCATGAAAATATTTTTGGCGGTATACCTTAGTCAGAGTCATTTTTTAAGTAATCCAAGAATATTTTCAGATTTAAACGTGGAGATCAGAACGATAAATTACTCGCTTCTTTAGTATATGGTTTATTACCGAATATTATTAAATAAAAGATAGTCGAAGTAGTAGAAGTCGGAGTTTGCCAGATTTCATAGTCAGTGGTGCAATAAATATCCTATATTTGGTGTATTTTTATCATCGTGTTTCTCGTTAAGATGCTTGGTAAAACTACCGCGTGAACTGTGTGTTAAGTCTACTTACAACACATACAATACATCCTGATAGGTATTTCCTATCAGTATGTATTGTATGTGTTGTACCTACCTACCTATGTACCTACTATCAGATTGTTTTATTTTATAACATTACCAGTTATAAATAGCCAGTAGTATTCTTGGCGTAATAATTATAACTTTAATTTCAATTTTTTTTGTAATAAATATATAAAATAATGTCAACTAAAAGAAACTCACAGATTTACTTCATTAATTTGCATATTCGGTTATTCTGATCAAGGTAAAAATTTTGTAATGATTATACGTCTCCTCTTTACTTTTTTTGTAAAAATGACAAGAGAGTTGCAGTAAGAAATATAAAATATCTTTTTATTTACAAAGGTTTCCTGGGAATCAGCAACTCTAGGATTTTGGTACACCGAGCTACTAGAACGAGAACAACAGTACAGAATTTGGCTTCGAAATGGAAGACCAACAACTTTTTGGATGACTGGTTTCTTTAACCCGCAAGGGTTCCTCACTGCTATGCGACAGGTAAATAGCTAGAAAAGAATAATAAAAATGGACACTAGTAAACAATTATAACATATTTAATTATGTACATAACATATTCTTATCTTTGTTGTATAGTCAATACTCTTGGGGTTTCGGTATATCCGTCCGTCCGCAGCTAAGCTCTGAGGCTCTTAGTCTAGTAATTTGGCATGGATAATACATACAATAGAATAGAATAGAATATGCTTTATTGTACACAAGTAATACGTAGATAATAACATAACTAATGAAGTACAATGGGCGGTCTTATCGCGAACTGCGATCTCTTACAGACAACCTTCTGATGGACTGGTAGTTTTGGAGTAACAGGTAACAAGTGGTGTACTTACAATTTAAATACTTACATCATACCTCATAATATATAAATTATATTACATATAATGTACATACAATTGTAAACCATAATAGTCCTTATCTAAAAAGTCTATACATACAAATAGTCCAGGAGCCAGACAGATTTTCATGACCAAATCCCTCCCAATCGAAACTTCGTAAAATGCATAAGGGACTTATACTATGAATACTCGCGACCGTCAGCTGCGACTCCGAGGGTGGGGTGGGCAGTGGCAGCCTCCCGCGCATGGAGAAAAAAAAAGTTTTTTCAGTCATTTCCTCTCATTTGAAAATTTATCAGAGTATAGTTTATGTAGTATTTTGAAAGAAAAACATAGTCAGCTGACCATAACACTGTGGATTATACGTCAGCTGGCTCCTTGAACATGAAAAAAAAAAATATTTTCAATGATTTCCTCTCAACTAAAAATTTACCTGGTGATCGTTTATATGCTACTATGAATGAAAATTAATGTCAGCTTGATATTGTCGGAAGTTTACGCGAATGTTACACATTGAAATAAAACTATTTTTAACGGATTCTATCGCGGTTTATTTGATGTTGTTTATTTGTTGTTTTTATATTTTACATTGAACCCGACGTTTCGGTTGCTTTTCAGCAGCCATGGTCACGGGGAGACTAAAGATGGTTGTTGTCTTGAAGTTTGAAGTGAAAGTTATCTCAAAGTACCCGAACTATGTTGAATTGTTGGTGTTACTATTTACGCAGAATGAGCTCACAGTGTCATGAAGTTTGTCAGATGGTACCTTGAAAGGTGTAACGCAACAGCATCTATGACCTACTGAAACTTATCAGCTGACGGCTTTTCCCTTGGCTTACAGCTAGCTGATTTTTTTTATTATTTACTAGAGTATTTTAACAATTCTGTGATAAATTTTCATCCGGGAGAAAATAACGTTTCTTAAGTTATTCTTTACTTCTATATTGCAGCTAGATTGTAAATTAAAATTACCTTATCCAGATGCTATACTATAGCAAAAGGTACACTTGGAGAGGGTAAAGCTCCGTACTCACATACGGTTTTACTCGATCGAGCTATCATGTCGAGTAAAATCCATGGCATGGGCTTTCGTCCACACATTCAGCATTAATCTATCGAGTGACGCGCACCGTTCAGTATTCACCGAACCGTTCGAGCCAAAATATGTCTGTTCAACAAAGGAGACGGTGGCTGCTACATTTAGCAAGTCTCGCAGTTATTAATTATAAAAGAATTAAAGAAAATGAAAAAGCTCGTAAATCCTTTGGAAGAAACTCGTAAATCCATTTTTTTCATTGCTTTTGATCGGTACATATTTCCATCGATCAAAGATACCGAACACAAACTTCGAGGTGTGGAGCAAGCTAATTTTCATATCGATGGTCCAAAAGTATTTTTCAGTCGAGCTAAAAAATATTTATTTCAAGGAAGCACTTATTCAGTTCTTTATTGAAAATTGGGAACAAGATTATATGGCACCATACATGGGAAACAAAACTATTTATGTGAATACGGATACTTGTTATAGATACGTGGTCACTGATGGAAAAGTTGTAAGAACTGTAGAGAACGCATTTTCGTATCCAGCTCATGAAGAAGCGGATACAAAAATGATTTTTCACGCTTGTCAAATCGATTTTAGTGCTAACTTAACGATTCGTTGTTCTGACACTGATGTATTGGTCATAATGTTAGCTAATATGGTCCATGTTTCACAACATGTTAACGTTTTTATGGAAGTCGGTGTTGGAAAACATGTGAGGTTCATCAATGTCACTCAACTTTATGAAACTTTGGGATCGGATTTGAGCGCTGCACTTTCAGCATTCCATGCATTTACAGGATGTGATTACAACCCCGTATTTTTTAGAAAAGGCAAGAAGCGTCCATTCACGATAATGTCAAAATCTGAAGCTTTTAAGGAGTGTTTCGTAAAAATGTCAGAGCCATCGATGAACAGGGATGAGTTATTTCGCAAAATTCAAGAATTTACTTGTCAAATATATGGTCTTAATCGGTTAAAAAAAATTAACGACGCTAGGGTTGCATTGTTCCAAAAAACTTACAAATTTTTGGACAGCAATGATGAATTTCAGTTGCCTAAAAAAGGTATTGACGCTCCTTCTCTACCACCATCCGAGTCAGAACTGAACAAGCAATTTTTAAGGGCGTGTTACATTGCGCAAATTTGGTCTCACGCTAACCTTAAAATTCCAACAACTGAAGAACCCACAGACTATGGTTGGGTAGAAATAGACAACCGATTTGAATTTGATTGGTTTTCTGGGGTACAGTTACCAACATCGATTGAGCCTGAAAAAGGTATCAATTCTTTTTTTATTTCCCTATTTTTTCATATGATCATCTATACATGCGGACTAATAATTTTTCTTTTCATTTTTTCACAGATGATGATGATGAAGACATGATCGCATATAACTCTGACAGCGACTCTGACAGTGAATCAGAGAGAGATGAAAGCGACTCAAGCCAAAGCGAGAATGAAATTGATTAAATTTTTTTTTTTGAATCAATTAATTGAAATAAAAGTTTATTAATTGAAAAAAATAAGCTACCATAAATTATTCTATAATTAATTTACTCATACCAACATTTATGCGCGGTAATTTACTAGAGTATTTTAACACAATGTCAGCGTGTTAAAATACTCTAGTAAATAATTAAAAAAATCACCTAGCTGTAAGCCAAGGGAACAGCCGTCAGCTAATAAGTTTCAGTAGGTCATAGATGCTGTTGCGTTACACCTTTCAAGGTATCAGCTGACAAACTTTCCACTGAGATAAAGCAAGCTGACATTAATTTTCATTCATAGTAGCATATAAACGATCACCAGGTAAATTTTTAGTTGAGGAAATCATTGAAAATATAATTTTTTTTCTCATGTTCAAGGAGCCAGCTGACGTATTATCCACCGTGTTATGGTCAGCTATGTTTTTCTTTCAAAATACTACATAAACTATACTCTGATAAATTTTCAAATGAGAGGAAATGACTGAAAAAACTTTTTTTTTTCTCCATGCGTGGGTGGCTGCCACTGCCCACCCCACCCACGGAGTCGCAGCTGACGGTCGCGAGTATTCATAGTATAAGTCCTTTATGCATTTTACGAAGTTTCGCTCGAGAAGAAATAATTGACCGAAAATGTACCTGGCTCCTGGACTAAAATGTGAGGACGTTAAATATTGACTTACCTACTTAAATGAATACACATACATATACATATATATACAAATACGCATATAAATTAAAAACCATATGAACATAGTTATCTTCAACACAATGAATGTTACAGTGACAAGTAGTGCTCCTTCACCAGTGTTTTAAATGTCTGAGGAGTTTGTGCACGTCTTATTGTTTGTGGCAGCGCGTTCCACATGCGCACTGCTTCAACGGTAAAAGATTTATCAAAGAACCTTGTGGAATATCTAGGCATACACAATTTCAAATTTTCCGATGATCTCAAGTACCTCGTGTGCGTGTCATGCAAATATGAAAAGCGTTTTTGAGATAGTCAGGGGAAGAAGGTTTGAAGAGGGTGTTATATAAAAGAGAAAGAATGTGAGTATTCCGTTGACGGCGGATAGGCAGCCACCTGAGCCTAGTATGAAACTCAGAGACATGATCAAACTTGCGTAACCCAAATATAAACCTAATGCAGAAGTTTTGGAGCCGGTCAAGTTTGTCAAACTGATCCTCATTAAGGTCAAGGAAACTGACATCGGCATAGCCCAAGATAGGGAGAAGAATAGATTGCACGAGCGCAGTTTTAGTGTCAGTAGGGAGAAAATTACGCAACCTCCTTAAATACCCCGCAGGTGCAAAGATTTTTCTGCTTACGTTTTGTAACTGGGCGTTCCATGAGAGAGTTTGGTCAAAGTAAATGCCCAAGTTTTTCACTTTATCGGCGATAGGAATTGTTACTCCGTTGAAACAAACTTGAGGAAATGTTGCCCAGTTCACTCTCGAAATGTAGTAAGAACTACCAATTACTATCGCTTCCGTCTTAGTGGGGTTGATCTGAAGACCGTACACTCCTGTCCATGCATGTATACGGTCTAAGTCTTTATTTATTGTCAGAATACTCTGCGACAGATTGTCAGAAGGTATCTGACAATATATTTGTAAGTCATCCGCATAAAGATGGTAGGAAGAAATGAGATCATTGGAGATAGTGTTTATAAATATTGAAAAGAGCAACGGGGAAAGTACGCCACCCTGTGGTACACCGGCAGAAGTGGTACACCATGATGAGGCGACCAAACAGGTAACTACGAAACCAGTCAAATGCCGTTGGAGATATGTTAAGAGAGTCCAAAATAGCAAGTAAAATATCAAAGGCTACGAGTACAGTGTTGAATGCATTGCTGAAATCTAGTAGACATAGAACTGTAAGGTTGCCATCTTCCATGCCGGATCTTATATCGTCCGCAATATTGATGAGAGCTGTCGTGGTGCTGTGACCAGGACGGAATCCAGACTGATAGGAATTTAGCAAGTTATTGCGACAGAGGAATGCGTTGAGTTGATTATGGATTAGGCGTTCGAGGACTTTTGAAAGGAAAGGTAGTATAGAAATAGGACGGAAATCTACGAACGATGAAGGTTTAGGCTTTTTAGGTAAGGGAGGGATTTGAGCCTCTTTCCATGCTGATGGAAACTTTATGATGGAGCTATTAAGGATATGACAGATTACTGGTAAGAGCTCGTCAAGAATAGGAAGTATCATATTGCGGCTAAAACAGTCATTTCTAACAGCATTGGAAGTGATAGATTGAATACTCTTCTTAACATCACAAGCGGCAAATTGATCGAAGAAAAATGGAGAGTAATCAGGAGTTGGTAGCGATGAAAGATAATTTACAGTATTCGTTTTTGTTGTCCCATTAACGTTGGACGACGAAGAGAAATGCCGATTAAGTGAATTTAAGTCTAGATCTATAGAATTAAACTCTTGGCGTTGCTTACCAACTCCTAGTGATCTCAGAAACTTCCAGACTTTTGCTGGATCCCCATTTTGTACGGAGCTATGGATATGTTGGCGTTGAGCATTCCTACACATCTTGTTGCATTGATTCCTTATTGTGACATATTTATCTTTGTTTTATTCCGTTGGTTTTGTTTTGTACCTGGACTTTGCTGCGGCCTTTCTTTTCATAACGGTTTTGATTTCGTCCGTCAACCATGGTGATGGCATGTACATCGTAAAGCTGGATCAACTTAGAATTAAAAATGACAACTTGCTCATCAACTGTATTGGCAGTGTAAAGGAGTGCCCAGTCCACAGCTCTAGCATCGTCACGAAGACGATCGAGATCCTTGGCACCAAAACTACGCTGCATAAGAATCCTTGGCCTTGCCTTAGGAGGACGAATTTTGTAGGAAAGGAAAAGGAGATCGTGGTAAGAAAAGTTATCCGCTGAAAATTGGCCATGCTTAACTACACGTTCCTGTGACGAAACGAAGATAAGGTCGAGAAGAGATGGAATACAACCCGGAACATGATGGGTAGAATTTAATTGAAGAATAGGGAGATAAAGGGATTCTGAGATAGCTAGAATCGAAGAAGAACGTGAGTCTTTCTTTAAGAGACAAGTATGTAAGTCACCTAAAATAATTGTTTGACTATAAGAGGGTACCAAAATCTGTAAGAGGCTTTCGAAAGATGAGAAGTAATTGATAACCGAGGAAGGACAGTAGTAAACACCAAGTAGCACTTTGGTGTGACTTTGTTCGACTTCCAAGAACAGATGTTCTCCGGCGTCTGAAAGAGGAGGTTGCGGCGACACACTCAAAATAGTATAAGTGATATAGGAACGGAGATATATCGCCACACCACCTCCTTTGCGTGGTATTTGATCATTCCTAATAAGTTGAAAGCCGGGTAGAGAGTATGAAATGGAAGGATGACATGGCTTGAACCATGATTCAGAAACCAAAATAGCATGGATATTCTTATTGTTAAATGTAGCCAACATATCGAAGTGGGCGGGTATACTCGTCTAGCCGACAAAGTGGTTAATTAAAATCTTTTGATTTGATTTGTTGAGCCCGACGACAAATCCTAGTGAAAGTAGGGAAGATATTCGAAGAAGATGGCTATTTTTGGTTAACTTTATTCTTCAATAAATTGTTGTCTGATGAATGTTGCAATAGTTCACTAGTTAAAAATAAGGGTGATGTGCAAGACTTCCGCAACGATCAAGGAATAAAGTTCATGTCGCATAGTATGAAAGTTTGGATGAAAGGAGTAGAAGAAACGTGTGCGAGAGGAAAGCGAGATCACTAAACCAGTGCGGGTTTACGCCTGATCGTAGGACTACAGATGCCATTTTTCCTCTCCGTCAACTGTGGGAGAAATAGGCGCCGGTCAGTTTACCGTTTAGTGTTGATTCGAACGGACGCCTAAAATAGATGAAGACAGTGTAGCTCGCATTTCAGTGTGAAAAAATGGTTTTGTCTGCCTTGAGAGTAATGCGCATAATATTAACTCCAAAGAAGAGACTTTGGACAAGTACATGTACTCTGTGCCGGTTCATCTGACCAGTGATTTAAAGATAAGGATAAAACATTGCCTCGAGAAATTTCTAGTTACAGTATGGGATATCTTCTTTTTAGGTAGAATATTGTCCAAACAAACCGAATTCAATGCCATACTGTATCAAATGATTTTACGTATTGTACAGTCGTATGTTGGAAATGTGTCGAATAAATAAGTTTATCAAGTACCGCACCACTTATTCCCCAAGTATAGTAAATATAATAACTATCACATTGTATCATATACCTACTCATACTTTCCAAAAATCAAATGCCATACTGGTACAAGTAACACCGGCGAAATATGGCATTACGAGTAGCGTAAGTAAGCGGCAGTAGCCTATTTCTTTTTTCATCGTTTATCGGAAAAAAATGGATTTGTGTGGAATAAATCGTTCGACACTCTTAATTTATCCGACAGGCTTGATTAACGCCCACGCGATTAGTCCACCGGTAGCAGCGCTATATCCATCATTTTCCTTTTCGTCATTAGGTAATTAGACCCTAGACTTCCTGTAAACATTAAGTTCTTAACATATTGCTTAGAATCGAAAATGCCGTGATAAATAAGTTAGACTATTTAAAAAAATGCACGATTTCAGTATTTCATAAATCTCACCCGTTTATATTATTTAATAACTTTAGGTTCTTCACCCCTTCATAGGGTTGGCATTGATCGTCGGCCAATACCCAACGTGGCGGGAACACATCGCTCTCCGTACTCCTCTGCTTTCAGAGGAGACAGGATGAGCGATGCTGTTAGTGGTGAGATGGCCCAGGGTCAGCCGGGGTGCGAGGGATATGCTCTATGGGTAACCTTACACCCCGGCGTCTGAAGACCCGAGACGGCGTGCGGTTTTAGTCGGTGCAAGCCCGACATAACCGCCCCCGCTGGCAGGCGGGGGGGTATCCGAAGGGATTTCCGCACGATAAAAAAAAAAAAAAAAAAAAAAAAAAGTTATCTTTAGTACTGTTCCCTGTTGGCGAAAACAGAAGTTTTCAAAGCATTTTCAATCTATTAGTTGCTATATTTCATTTTATTTTTAATGTAGGAGGTGACACGTAGCCACAAGGGTTGGGCGCTGGACTCAGTGGTATTACAGAACCACATCACAAAACTAAATAGAGAAGATGTGCATGAAGGACCAGCGGAAGGTGTTTATGTCTACGGACTGTTTCTAGAAGGTAACTATTTGAAAAAAGTGGTGGGAGGCTATAGCTGAAGTTAATCACTTCTGAAATGACTAGTTTTACTTAAGTAAGGCCAACGAAACGAGATAAAGAATGTAAATAAAGTATCAGGGGTCAAAACATTTTTCAGTTCAAGAAATTATAGGTATATCCTAATTATAGGTATATCCTGTATTAGACGAAGATGATTCATCAGAAGAGTCTGAATCAGCCGTATTTATGACAAAACTATCTACTGTTTCATCAATCATGTTGTCAATGCGCCATAGTAATTGTTGTCTACTTTTATGATATGATCCACACACAATTACGCCATTTTTCAGCAGATACATTTTGGATTCCTTATTGTACCAATTTATTCACATCTCCAAACTTAAATGAGGTATTATTACGGGCTACGTGTCCCATCACGTCAACCCACACGAGTTCAATGGGATTGAGGTCGCAATGATAACGGGGCAGTCTTCCACCTTGTATTTTTTTGCGAGCTCATCCGCTGTGTAACTTTCATAGCTCGCCTTCACCTCATTCACTTATCCAACGTTGTGTCTTTTAATTTGTTTTTGTAACTTATTCTTATATACTTGCTTTTCTCCATGCAGTGGTGAGAGTCTCTTTCCAGGCGTCTTGAATAGTAAGGGCATTGTCTAGTACCACTACAGCATTTTCATCACTGTAACTATTGTGTAATAACTGTACTTTATTATACTGAACACTGTAATTATATACTTATATACTAGCATATATCATGTAAAACTATACACTACACCTTTCCCGGATTTTTAAAAATAATATTGGGGACAGTAGGTATTATTTTATGTAATAACATAGGTAAATTTTAAAAGCCGCGGTAGCCTAGTGGTATGGGTAATGGACTGCTGAGACGAGGTCTCGGGTTCGATCCCAGGTTTTATCATGGCACACACCAATGACTTTTCGATGCTTTTTGAAGTTATGTGTGTATTTATCGCAGGTTTATAAGTGCCCGGTTAATGGCAATAGGCTCGCCACCTATTACATTGGGACCTAAACATAAACCGGCGAAATGTGGGTGCTAGCACCTCTGCCTACCCCTTCGGGGATATAGGCGTGAGTTTATGTTTATGTTATGTTATGTATATTTTAGGTTAGAATAGTAATCTTAGAACTAATTACATTGCCATTATACGTTTGTTTATATTCACTTACAATGGGTTCTAATTAGACACAAAGTATTTATAGTAAGTACATAGAGTATCTTAAATATTATCGTTTATATTATCGTGTATTATATAAAGTAATAAGTGTTTACAAGTTAAAAAATAATTAAGCTAAGAACAATATAATCGTGTTCTATTTTTATGAACTACATAGTTTGTACCATTCTTTGATATCTCAACATTTGGTGAAACATATTTGATCACCAGATACGACCCGTTAGGGCTGCACACGATGGCGGACTGCCCAGCGTGGGAGGCGTCGAGGCGTGACCTCGTGGCAGCCATCGGGGTGGGAGTCCTCTCGCTCGGCAGCATGATTGCGGCAATGGTGCGAAGCGCGCCCGGGAGAGATTCAGAACTCTCCCGGCCCGCCGAGCCCGCAACATAGTCGCCGCGCGTCGCAGGCGACTTCGAATAGGGGTTCTTTGCTCCTGTACCTGTCACCATAGTATAATTTCATCTCAGTCTATGAGAGCACTGTTTCTTTGTGGCTTGATATACTTTAATTTCAATACCGTGAGTATTTTTTAGTATCTTCCTTTCGTATGGCCTTTTTATCAAAGTCATCCACTTTATCCGAGAATGTGATTCTTTTTTTGGTTATTGATGGGCTTTTTACTTCTCCGCTTGTTGCGTATTCTTTTATAATTCTATATACCGATGTAGAGAGTAAATTTGAGCAGCATCTGGTAAACAGACTTGCTCAACAGCGCTCCCCACTGTCTCTCGACAACATCATACAGATTGAGGAACAGGTAAACCACCTAACCAAATCTATAATAGACAGCTACCACATAGCATGCCCAGAAACCCTACCTCCCAAAACCCCAGGCAAACAGCCATGGTGGGGCCCAGAGCTAGAGCGCAAGCGAAGGAAGGTTAGAAGGACTTTCAACAGGGCTATGAATACTTGTGCAGATGAAGACTGGGACGCCTATCCTTCAGCCAAATCCAGCTACAAAAAATGTATTAGATACCGAAGCAAACAGGGATGGCGAAAATTCTGTGGGAACATAGAATCATGCCAACAAGCAAACAGGGTAAGGAAAGTCCTAGCGCAGACAAAACCGATGGCACTGAGCGCCCTTAAAAAACAGGATAACACACTCATAACATCGCCAGAAGAATCTAGACGCGTACTCATCGAAACTCACTTCCCTGGATGCGTCTTCACGACGACAATCAACTGGCACGATGAAACCATAACACCTACTGCCCGAGACTGGCAGTACGCAAACAAAGTGGTCACACTGGAAAAAATCCAGTGGGCCATCAGTAGTTTTCACCCTTATAAGGCAGCTGGCCCCGACCGAATCATCCCTGCTATGCTACAGTGGGGCGACAAACTAGTCGCAAGCAGACTGGAGCGTATCTTTAAAGCCTGTCTGGCACACAAATACGTTCCGAAAGGATGGCGGGAAGTAGGAGTAATTTTCATCCCGAAGCCAGGAAAGGGTGACTACACAAATCCCAAAGCACATCGACCAATCAGTCTGACCTCCTTTATGCTAAAGACCATGGAACGCCTATGCGAGAGGGAGCTGAAAGATGGTGCACTAAAACAGCTACCCCTACATGCAAACCAGCATACAGCTCCGGTAAGTCTACGGAATCAGCCCTCCATCTGGTAGTCAGCCGGATAGAGGAAGTGATCGAACAAAAAGGCTTCTGCCTAGGAACGTTCATTGACATCGAAGGAGCTTTCGACAAAACCAGCTTCACCAGTATTAAGGCCGCCCTGTCAAAACATGGAGCGGAACCGGTACTATCAGACTGGATAACAAACATGCTCAGCAAAAGAGTAGTTCGCCTTGGGGAAGAAGATCAGACAGCTCTGATAACCAAAGGCTGCCCGCAGGGTGGAGTTATCTCTCCCCTTCTGTGGAATTTAGTGATAGACGACCTAATCACAAGGCTGAACAAAAACCGCGACTACACAATAGGCTACGCCGACGACCTAACAATCCTTATCTCAGGGAAGGTAGCGGGAACGGTCTGTAACCTAACCCAACAAGCCTTACGCATCGTAGAAAAATGGTGCGGGGAATTCGAACTATCGGTGAATCCGAACAAAACCGAGTTAGTCATGTTTACGAACAAAAGGGTATTAGGCGAATACCGTTTACCCAAACTCTTGACACGGAACTCCAACTGTCAAAAGAGGTAAAATACCTTGGCGTTATTCTTGACAGCAAGTTAAAATGGAATAGCCACCTAGACAATAAATTACAAAAGGCCGGGATTACCTTCTGGCAGTGCAGAAGAATGATTGGTAAAAAATGGGGGCTATCACCGAAAATCATGCTGTGGCTTTACGAAACAGTAATCCGCCCCATGATAGCGTATGGCGCTATCGTCTGGTGGACCGAAAGGACCGAAAACAGCACAATAGCGGCTAAACTACATCGGACGCAAAGACTAGCCTGCATGGCAACCACTGGAAGCATGAAATCTACCCCCACCGCGGCAATGGAAGCCATGCTCGGACTCCCACCCTTGGATCTGTTCATCCGCCAAGAAGCAACAGCTGCGGCTATACGCCTGAGGGCACTCAACCTATGGAGCGAGAGAAACACACGACACACCTCACTGCTCAAAGATCTCATAAAGGAGATACCCATGATAGGAGCAATGAATGATCGTGTACCCAAATAACATCGTATTCGACAAAAAATACAAGATCCAACTTCATGAGGACCACCGCTGTGAGGCTTTATGCCCAACGGAATTACGAATCTTCACAGATGGATCAAAAACTGGTACAGGCACCGGGGCCGGCGTTTTCTCGAAGGACCTTAATGTATCCAGTTCAACACCGCTGGGGACCCATAACACAGCATTTCAAGCTGAATGCATGGGGATTACCCTGGCAGCTTCAGCGGTAATGGCCAGCAGAGTGGAAGGCCACTCAATACGCATACTTTCCGACAGCATGGCCGTGCTGCAAGCTTTAAACAGCCACACTATAAACTCGGGACTAATTTTGGAGTGCCATCGTAAACTGAACCAAATAGGCCATTTCAACAACATAACGTTGCAATGGATTAAGTGCCACAGCGGCTCGCGCGGCAATGATGCAGCAGATGAGCTTGCCAGGAGAGGATCTGACATGGTGGTAATGGGACCTGAGTCCATAATACCGATCCCCTTTGCATACCTACGAACCATAGTAAACAAACGAACGAGAGATCAACACAACAGCTATTGGATAAATCTGGAAGTTTGCAGATAGGCGAGGGAAGCACTCCCCGTGCTTGAAAATAGACTGACCAGGCGTCTTCAACAACTGACCAAACGGCAACTGCGCACGGCCACAGCAGGCTGCCATCACGGGGCACGGCTCCTTCAATAAACACCTTTTTATTTTAGGAATCACCGACAGCCCTCTCTGCAGAGCCTGCATGAGAGAGGAAGAAACAGCGGCACACGTGCTCCTACACTGCCCTGCAACCGCCACATACAGGGTTAAGTACTTCGGAAATACAGGTACGCTCCGGGAGATTGCCAGCAGCGTGAATAGCCTGCTGGCGTTCTTCCATGAGTTGGGGTGGATCGAGTGAAATGCCCACCCTCACGCAAAAACCGCGCCTTGTCGTGGAGTTGCGGATACCAGCTCGCGAAACCATACCATACCATACCATATATACCGATGCTACACTGATACCCAAAATGCTCGCCGTTTTATGCATCATACTTGTTTTGTACGGATATTCGTCACTAGGCCAAGTTTGCTTCACACATTAGTGCACACATCCGTATATAAAAATAGTGGTTATTATTTTTTTCCCTCAAATGTGTATTGGAAATTGAATGAAGCGTCGGTAGCTTAGTGGTTAAGGAGTCAACCTTACGATCGAGAGGTCCCGGGTTCGAATCCTGGCCATTACACTACCGACGTGAACCCACTCCTAACACAAGCAATTTAGCTTAGCTGGAGGGGTTAGGGGGGATATTAGTAATTTCGGTTACAAATATTATTTAAAAAAAAAAAAAAAAAAAAAACAATTACTTTTTGCGGGGTGAATTGATGTCTTTCAGAGGTCATTATCATCCCATAATTAAAGTCAACAACTACTTACTTAAAATAACACTAATAACCAATAATAAAAACTACATGAATTAATAACAGAAAAAAATAATAGTAAAAAGTACTAGTCGCTCGATATCGCAATGTTACTCAGTAAAGGTCAGATTGTTTACATTCTTTATCTCGTTTCGTATCCTGCTAGATTAAAAAAACAACAATTTATGAGAACGTAGGATAAAATTACTTACTTAATTAGTGACGTTATTTCATTTGATATATCATTGAATATCATTATATCAACATCATAAGCAAGTGGTTATTATGTCGATATAATGATAATGTTTTCTGTTTACTCACTATTCTGTTTTATGAATAAGACCACGATTTCTTATTTAATTATCATTATTCCACTCCATTGCCATCAAACATGCTCCAACAGTCGCAGTGAAACAGAGAGATGTTCACATCCGTAATGAATGTTTCAAATCCGGAACATATATTATTTCAATGGATTGTGATATTGTTACAGGAGCTTCTTTGGATAGAAAAACAGGCAAACTCGTTGAATCAAAGCCCAAAGTGCTTTATGAACAGATGCCAGTTATTTATATATTTGCTATCAACACTACAGCCGGCAAGGATCCTAGATTGTACGAATGCCCGATATATAGAAAGCCCCAAAGAACTGATGCTAAGTATGTCGGCTCCATAGACTTTGAAACTGACAGTAATCCAAGACACTGGGCGCTACGAGGTGTAGCCTTACTATGTGATATTAAATGAATAAAGTATGTATTTCTCGTTATCGATAATTTTATTTCTGCAGTCCAAGTACGATTAACTTTTACACTGAACTTTCATATCAGTGAGAAGGATTCATTAAAAAAATATTGAACTTTATTTTTATTAGCATAATGTCTTATTGTAATAGTCAGAAGAGCGTTAGATTTACTAACTACTAACATAACTGTGGTTCAGGCTTATAGGTACAATCAAATACCCAAAGAGACCTAGTTCATTAGTCTTACAAAAAATAGTTCAAAGTGTAGTAAATCATCTTTTTTTCCATATTGGTCGCGTCAAAGGTAAAGTCTCAGACAGACAGACACAGACACCGATAATGCTACAATGGTGGCCTCATCAGATGCTGTTTCACGCCCGGCTTAAATGACCCGGGTCTGTAGGAAGAAGGAAACACATTCTGTAAAGAATTCCAAGCCTTTATGGTGCGAAAAAGAAAAGAGGCGCCAACCCGCTTGGTTCTTGATGGGATTGTTTGCACCGTATGAGAATGACATCTCAGCCCTGCACGTGTTGTTCTGTATAGGAAATTAGAGGGTGAAACTAATTGGAAGAGCTCATCGGAACGTTTGCCATTGTAGAGGCGGTAAAATACAGCTAACGAGGCATTATCTCTACGCAACTGCAATCCATCGAGAGAATCTAATAAGTACTCTGCCGATCCATCTAAGAGATTACGGATCCATTTCATTCCATCCATCCATTTTGAACAATAATATATATATAATACGATGAAATAATTACCTAGCTAGTAGCAAATTCGAAAACATCATGTAACAGCAATTTTTTTCGTAATATCCGAGTTTTTGCGTTTGCTGAAGAAACGCGGTTATAAATGAACATGAAAAAATAATGAAAAAAAAAATGTTTTTTTCAATAATAGGCCTATGCAATAGGCAGTGGTCGAGTAGTTACGTTGGTTATTGGGTAATTTGGTTAACGTAAGAAGAAACTTAGTGAATGAGGAAAGCATTTTCTAAAATTGTTGTGTAGAATTACATTGGTCTACTAACTGCAACCCTCATGAAATAACAGAAATGAGGATGACATTATGGTGTAGATAATTGGCGATCAAAATGTCATTCCGATTCCATGGAATCTAGTAACCTTTTTAAGCTTGGTCTGATTTGGAGTCCATGTCGTCAGAGTTAGGTACTAGGTTTTCATTTTATAATTTACACGGATCTGATTTGTTTAGTAACTGTCTTGCAGCATAAAAAAAATCTGGAAGTTGGTAAAGAGTGATATTTTACATAAAGTTGTAAATCTTGAATGACGTACCTTTCTGGGTTTTTTCTAATGGGAAATTGAATGCAAAGCGATATACATAATACATTTATTTATTCTTGCTTCTTGGGAATACGAACATTCCAACAAGACAGAGCGCTGCCTTTTTTTTTTTTTTTTCGTGCGGAAATCCCTTCGGATACCCCCCCGCCGGCCAGCGGGGGCGGTTATGTCGGGCTTGCACCGACTAAAACCGCACGCCGTCTCGGGTCTTAAGACGCCGGGGTGTAAGGTTACCCATAGAGCATATCCCTCGCACCCCGACTGACCCTGGGCCATCTCCGGTTTCGAGATCTAATAATAGAACCGACTTGCTACATTTATTTATAGTTACTTTAAACGAAACTAAACTAAATGGTGCTATTTGTTCACCTGCAAGATCTACTGACCTCAAGCCATGTGATTTATTTCCAGAGATTCTTCAAAGATGAAGAAATCTGTAAAAATATTTATACGGAGAAAGAATGAAGAGCAATGAATTACTCTTATACCAAATTAGCCCTGAGCAGCTTTTTTTTACATGTGGGAACCCCCGCGGGCTTCACCCCAGCGGTACTAACGATGAGATGAGTGTGTCGGAATCGGACCGACTAATACCACACGGTATACTCCCCAAGTGTAAATTGCTGGGCGGGGTACCCAGCAATTTACACTTGGGGAGTATACCGTGTAAGCCCTCGAAAGATTAACCCCAGGGGTACCGGCGAGTCGGCCGACTGCCGTCCTCAGACATTATGGTTAATATTATGCATGGTGCTCTAAAAAGTAGAGGAATGAAAGCGAATATAAGCAACGCAAAAAAACTGGTTTTTGAAAGAGAAGAAAGCATAACAAACTGCACAATTTTGATCGAAGGAGGAAAAATGGAAAAAAAAGGTTTGTAAACTTGGGTTTCCCAGTGAATGGGGCACCGCTGCATAATTTTATGAGTAGCCAGCACGTTTCTAAAGCGGCACATTTGGCTGTACATAGAGGAGTGCCTAGTCCCCAAACTTATGTATGGTATTAAATGTTCGGTGTGGTAGAAGGAGCATGAAAGTAAACCGAATGTTGTGGAAATGGAAAGTCTGACAAGTATTGCTGGAGTGACGTTAATGGACCGAGATAAGAACAGCGTGACAAGGGAACGTTGTGGTATGGTATGTAGTGACCAAGTAAAGAAAGGGATGCTTAGATAGTTTGGAAATGTAAAAAAAGATTGACGAAGCAGATATATGAGGCGAGGGTGACTGGGCAAAGAGAAAAAAAAAGCTTAAAATTGATTATACATACAACAAATAATAATAAAAGTAACCAAAAATATATATCTCAAAATACAACGTTTATTGACATGACAGTTTCTGTCTGTCAAACAAAAAATAATCAAAATACACAAAAATAACTAAGAAGAATCAGAGCCAACGCAAGAGCAGCTACACGCCCAACAACCCCGGACTCGTCGCTCAGCTCCGTCTCACAGCCACCAGCAGTGACAGCGACGTCGAGCTCAAGCTCCAGTGACGAGTTTTTCTACCCGCCGACATCGCCAACACCTATAGATCGGCAGGGGAGAGGCCGGCCACCGACTGGCTTGGAGCCCCAACGCCCACCGGCTTCGAATTGGGCCCCCGCTACCGGTGCAGTACTTCTATGAACGAAAATGTCATGCGGGCATATTTTGTGGCTACAGAGGGAGGAGTTAACCTTACTGCGTACCGTGTTCGTATGCTGCCTTTGTTTCAGGTACTTGAACCAACTGTCAACGTATCGGTACAACGGTTATCGGATCAAGAGCGGGCCATCCAACGTTGTCATTTGTTGGATGTTTCTGTACTTGAGTGGCTACCCTCTAACGTACTAAGTAGCCCGGGTAACACACCTTCTTCGCAAACTGTGAGACAACCAGCCACGAAGACCATCTCACTGTACATCTGTAGCGAAGAAGCGATAGATACCGGGGCTTAGACGTAAGTACCGAGTACAACGAACAATTAAGGAGCGCTTTGGAATGTGCTATGCGGGAATATAGATCCTTGCCTTCTGGTAATAGACCGCGCCCACCACGTTTGCCAACGCATAAAAAATGTAGCGCTAGTGTGTACCCTGGATTCGTTATTATCAGATTATTTTGATAATAGCGAAGATCTCGGTGATACACATTCAATTTTATATTGCGCGGCCGTCGCAGCATGTAAAAGTGGGCCGAAGCATCAGTTGAAAAGAAAACGGGCCCAGTGTCATATAAAGTAGATTTAGGTAAAGGAATAGAATGGCGTAGGCACGCGGACCAAATGATCTCGATGAACAACAAGGCTCAGTACTCGTTATCGCAAATGAGTGACGTCACGGGTACGACCAAAATTGACTGTGAACCTGAGGTCGATAAGGATGCCGAGCTTGATTCGTATGAAGACGTGTCGGACGGCGGTAACGGCAGCCAGTATAAGTCACCGAGGGTCCTGGGTAAGCTGAGGCCAGTGGCACAGAAAGCTAGCTTACCACCACCACCACAGTATTTGCCGGCTGCGTCCCCGCTTCCCGACGCGTCCGCTCGAGCACTGCGTGCATTAGAACGAGCTAAACGAACGATCATTAATTTATTGGAGTAATCAATCAATCAATCGATTAGCCTATTGCAGTCCACTGCTGGACATAGGCCTCTCCCATTTTATGCCATAGCACCCGATCCTCCGCCTTGCGCATCCAGTCTATCCCAGCTACCTTTTTCAGGTCGCCCGTCTATCTTGCTGGGACACGTCCTATCTTCCGTTTACCGATTCGTGGTCTCCACTCTAGGACTCGTTTGCTCCATCGGCCATCGGTCCTTCGGCAGATGTGGCCAGCCCATTGCCACTTTAGCTTGCTTATTCTGCGAGCTATTAGTTATATATTATTTAGTTCTTTGTCGGATGGCCTCATTTCGAATTTTATCCCTCAAAGAAACCCCAAGCATAGCTCGCTCCATAGCCCGCTGCGCGACTTTTAAGTCGTGGACTAGCCTCACTGTCAGTGTCCACGATTCGGCACCGTAAGTCATGGCAGGTAGGACGTACTGATCGAACACCTTTGTTTTTAGGCATTGCGGTAAAGGGGAGGAGAAAACCCGACGTAGTTTGCCAAATGCTGCCCAACCTCCCCAACATCTTTCTCGAAGTTGTTTCTACCGAGCTAGATAACCAGCCCAAGGTAGACATACTGTTGAACAACTTCGAGTGTCGACCCTTCGACGTCAATCGGTCTCGGTGTGACATGTTCGTTGAACATAACCTTGGTTTTGTCAAAGTTCACACCAAGACCAACGCGTCGAGAGACTCCATTTAGGCTGTGCAGCATCTCGCCCAGCTGCTCCAGCGACTCCGCAACTATGACGATGTCGTCGGCGAATCGAAGATGCGAGATGTACTCGTCGTTTATGGTTATACCCCGCCCAGTCCAATCCAGAGTCATAAAGACGTCCTCCAGCGCGTTGTTGAATAGTTTGGGGGATATAATATCCCCCTGTCTCACTCCACGCTATAGGCTTATGGGGTTCGTCTTCTGGTCTTGGAGCTGGACGGACATAGTGGCGGTCTCATATAGGCATCTCAGCACTTCGATGTATCGCCATTATTGGAGTAATCAAGGTGAAATAATTGCGATTATAGATATAACGTTTGTATACCTATATTGTAAGGTGCATTTAGTTTTTAATAAATCAGTCTACCGCTTACTACTGTGTTTTACTGACGTATCACTTTCAACAAAAAGAAAACCAAATATATAAATGATGATGACGACTTATTAGAAATACAATTAGAATTGTTAAACAGAGAAATTTCTGTAGGATTCGCTTTGGAAAAGGTACGTTGATTTCACTGTACTTAAATATTATCATTTTTTTACTTAAGTTACTTGATGATTATTTCAGTAAAGTTTTCTTCGGCATTAATTTGTTTTTTTCCAGTTTAATTTGTTCTTTCGTATTAATTTTTCAATAGTAGTAAAATGACAGGATCGCACGGAATTACTTTAAGGTAGACCACGACCCATAGTCATTTTTATTTGCACATTACTGAGCATTTAGGGCGAGGCCAGGTGGACTATAATGGATCACGACCCATGACCGGCATATTCCAGGGTCATAGTTTTAGTCCATTATGGTTTTTCTTGGCACTGAACCCTCTGCTATACGCTGGAAAGTTCAGGGTTAGGCTGTCGATTGCGGAGAGATGGTCAGGTTATATCGCACCTCCTTTACATGGATGATCTTAAATTATTTGTCTCCAACAATTCCCAACTGATAGCGTTATTAAAGGTGACCGAAACCTTTAGTAGCTCTATCAGGATGGAATTCGGTGTGGACAAATGTGCGGTCATGCATGTAAAAAGAGGTGAGATTGTGGAATCTGATGGGGTTGAGCTCTCAGATTCCACAAAATTCAGGTCTCTCTTTGCAATCGACACCTATAAATACCTGGTTTTTTGCAGGCGTTAGGTATTACAGAAGCTAGCATGAAGCAATCGTTACAGGAGGTTTTCTTTGGCCGTTTGAAAAAAGTTCTTAAGTCTTTTGTCAGGCGATAATAAGGTGCGTGCCTATAACAGTTGGGTCATGCCGGTCTTAATGTACTATTTCGGCATACTCAGGTGGTCTCAGACCGAATTAGACACCCTGGATAGGAGAGTCCGTACGCTTCTTATTGCATACCGAATGCATCATCCGTGTTCATCTGTGATGAGGTTGTACATACCGCGAAAATGCGGGGACGTGGCTTTTTAAATGCCAAATCCCTCCATAACCGTGAGGTGTGCAGTGCAACCTCAGGGAATACATGCTACACAATGAAGCTGGTATACCAGCTTCATTGTGTAGCATGTATTGGATCGTGATATAGTAATGCTGGATAACGGACTTACCCCGCTAGCTTTGGCTGAAGAGAACTGGCACAAACCTTTGGTATTAAGTATTAATAACTGTATGGATGTATGGAACAGCAAGGAGTTGCATGGACGTTTCTATCGGGCTCTCCATGAGCCTGATATAGAATTACCAGCATCTGTGTCTTGGCTACGCTTGGGTGACCTATTTGGGGAAAACCGAAGGTTTTGTTTTTGCAATTATGGACGAAGTTGTGATGACGAATAACTATCGGAAGGTATATTCTACAGGACGGTACGGTTGACATAATGTCGGGCGTGCCTCCGTCCCGGAGAATCCCTAACCTTTGTTCGGTACTGGACAGATTCTTGGATTGGACAGATTAGTTAGTTCGGCAGATTCGCTACTCGACTGATTCGTGGATTCGTCATATTCTAGGGTGCGACGGATTAGCTATACGACAGAAAATGAACAGACGTGCACAAAAAGATTAAACAAAAAAACAGCTGTAACAGGGTTTACCTATTTATAATTTTTCTAAATCTATGATTTACAACTAATATTATACTCGTGGTTAAGTATGTAAACTCCTTGAAGGTACTCAATTATTTAACAACTTCAAGTTATTGTCATTTAGCCTATGCCTACCTATACAACTTCTAATAATCTACTGGCATTTATTTTCCTGTTTGTTGTGAAGTGACAGAGACATGAAAAAGCGGCCAAGTGCGAGTCTGACTCGCCCATTAAGGGTTCCGTAGCAGCAAGTAACGTTTTTTTTATTTTTACATTTGAGTGGATTGAATGAAAGGTAAATTGCAGTTTAAGATGTGACGTATTAAAAAAAAACTACTTACTAGATCTCGTTCAAACCAATTATCGTTGGAAGTTTACATGGTAATGTACACCATATATTTTTTTTAGTTTTATCATTCTCTTATTTTAGAAGTTACAGAAGTTACACACATTTTACCACTTTGGAAGTGTCTCTCGCGCAAACTATTCAGTTCAGAAAAAAATGATATTAAAAACCAAATATCATTTTTGAAGACCTATCTATGGATAGATACCACACATGTTTGGGTTTGATGAAAAAAATTTTTTTGAGTTCAGTTCTAAGTATGGGGAGCCCCCAAAATGTATTGTTTTTTTTCTATTTTTGTGTGAAAATCTTAATGCGGTTCACAGAATACATCTACTTACCAAGTTTCAACAGCATAGTTCTTATAGTTTCGGAATAAAGTGGCTGTGACATACGGACAGACAGACAGACAGACAGACAGACATGACGAATCTATAAGGGTTCCGTTTTTTGCCATTTGGCAACGGCACCCTAATAAAAATTATAGCAAGAAAAGGTTTTAATGTGTGGATTTAAAATTTATTAAAAGTGAAAGGGGAAAATCCGTTGTTTGTCCCGGGGAAAATATGCTGGACACAAATACAATTTTATAAAAAATAAATGTGGTACTACAAACTGGCGATGTGTAAGTAAGGCAGAATGTTGCAGTTCTATCACTTTGGACAAACTAAACCGAATTGTTAGAGAGTCTAGTCATATGTGCATGCCCGATTTTACCAAAAACGTAGTAGACAGTTTAATAGACGAATGTAAAGACTAAGTATGCAAAAAAAACTCGAACCAATCCCAAAATTATTTGAAGATTTTATGGACCCTGCCGACTGCAAATTAAATGATGAAGATAAACCAACATTTGTACAGAAAAAGGATGTGTTATATAAAGCTGCATGTAATTACCTGAAAATGAATACGAAAAACTGTAAATATATGAAATCTCTGAAGCTACCGCACAGTCGAGTGGGTGATTTCGATTATTAAGAGACAAAATTTTGATTTCTGGGTCAAGATTGGCGAAAGACTATCTGAAAAAAAGTTATAGTTACTACGGCGATGGCACCTTTGAAACATGCCCCACTCCTTTTAGTCTTCATATAAATATTTCTCACGATGACAATACCTTAAATTTTATTCCTGTGCTTTACATACTTCTGCGTAATAACGCGCGCGCAACTTATGAACGATTGTTCACTATTTTAAGGGAGCAATTTTCCGTGATAATTGAAAATTATAAGTGCGACTTTGAAATAGCAACCATTCAAGCCGTGAAATCAGTTTATCCTGGTGTAAAAGTAACTGGCTGCTATTTTCATTACTGGAAAGCGACACTTAAAAAGAGCGAAAAAGAAACCGGAGAGCGAACGTGGAGGAACTCGACCGGGGGAGAAGATGGTGATGGTAAAGCTCAACCCGCGCACCCCAGGTAATATTAGCACGTAATTAAAGGACTTTTGACTTTAAATTAACTTCATGGTTAAAAAATAAACGTCTATTCTTTTAGCATAATTATTTTCCACCATTTTTCTTGTTAGTGTAAATACTAAACATCTGTAAACGGTTTTATCATTAATAAAAGTAAATAATATATTTTATCTACACCCATGCTTTAAATCATCTATAAAAGATTCTGAAACAGTTAGCTTATTGCCAACATTAATACATCCAATGTCCTAATAACCATAATATCAACGGGTGTTATAATGTTGTATGAAATTTCATAATAACACTCCTTTCGCTTTTTCAATCTCTTCCGCGCAAAGGGTTACTCATCAGACAGCCAAATTCTTACCACTCGATGCGTGGAATCTGTATGAGTTTCAAAAAAAGAACTGTCATTCACGCGCGTTGCATTGCACTACCAAAGCGGCGGCGCACCGTAAAAAAATAATTAAAGCTTATTCGTTCGAATTCGAATTCCCGCTATTTTTCTTCGCTATTATTTTTGCAAATTGTTTTGTTTACTTACGAAAATGAGCGATTTAAGTTTTGATAACACACCTCCAGACATTTCGAATGCAGCAAAGGACATTTCTAACAAATTACTACCGGAAAAATCTAGAAAACAGTATGAAAAGGCGTACCAAGATTTCATGAATTGGAAAATATCAAAGGGCAGTACATCATTCTCTGAAGATGTAATTAGTTTATCATGGGTGTAGATAAAGTCTTGTATGCAACTGTATAATTAGGTATTAAAACACTCATGTGATACTATTATCACACTCAGCTTCGCTTCGTGTGATAAACCCACATTCATGTTTTAATACCCCTCATTATATCACAGTTGCATAAATAACTAGTACATATTAATGTCCTAAATCTATTTATATTGCGTTTTTTTCTCCTTTTTACGATCACTACTGAATCCTCTCCTAAAACGTATGATATTTGAACCTTTTGAAAATAATGTTGTGTATTTCTCATGATCTCCCGTAAGGAAGCGCGGGTGAGCTATCTTTACAAAATAATCCCATCGACCCCCTAAGAGAGCGCGGGGGAGACGTCGTGACAAAAAATCCCATTGTCTCCCCTGGGGGAGCGCCTCAGGGGAGCCGATGGTCGGAAAGGCTGTATTCTTTAGGTGGTCAATTTTGGAGGAAAATCCATGGTCAGCACGGGGGTAAAATAAGTGCCAAAAAGAGCTAAAAACGGTTTGCCTTGATTAAAAATAAGACTTGAGGTCGTAAAAAAATAAAAGCAAATCAAATGAGCTCTAGTAGACGTATTAGGATTCAGTGATTGGTCGGAAAACTAATCGTGCAAAATTTCGAATATCTATAATTTCCGATTTAATTGATATAAAGAGTTGAAACTGACATATTGGAGCTTTTGTGGTCAATATTTCCTAAGTGCTTAAATATTTTCTTTACAATTCCAACATACAAACATCAAAAACAAACTTTGTGACATGGTATTCAGAATCTGATGATGTAGTAGGAAGGTGGCCATAGGAACTCAATGCTAAATGAAATAAACCTAGCGAATTTGGGTTTATTTGTTTTATGTTGGTGTAAACTCTCTGGTGCTATGTGATATACAAGGTCAGAAGACGTCGACAGATGGAGACAGTAGTTGGTCTGGAACTAAAATCTTTTAGCTGGTCTTGGCTTGCCCTCTGGTGCTACATGAGATTACTAAAATTAAAAAGTTGAAAACAAAATTATTTTTAAAAAAACGACGGGTTGCACTCCGGGAGTGCCGGCAGAAGTGACAACTTGAATATTAACGTTGTGCATTTTATATTTTGGAATAGTTAGGGAATAATTTTGCACGAATTGCTTTAATTATCAGTATAAAAGTACTATCATTTATGTGGTAACATACAATATTTTCGTACACAAACATGACAATTTGTATTACATTAAAAATTTAACACTTCAGAACTATTACAATTATTTCCCCTATTCCATTTAGTTCAACTCAAATTTCAACTCGTTGAACTAATTGGAATATTTTTTCCATTTAGTTCAACTTTTTACAAATTTTATTTAAGTTGAACTAATTGTAATATTTTTTTCCATTTAGTTCAACTTTTGACAAATTTTATTCAAGTTGAACTAATTGGGATATTTTTTCCATTCAGTTCAACTTTTTACAAATTTTATTTAATTTGAACTAATTGGTTATTCTTTCCAATTAGTTCAACTAGTAAAATGCTGTATATATAACTAAAATTTAATAAACACACACCTCAAACTTATAATACTCATATCAATGAGTCGAACGTAAACTTTCTATAAATAGAGAAACAGTTATTATACCAGATATAATATATAGGTAAGGTATAAAGTTACCTTGCTTATTCAGTAGGTAGAACTGGGATGACCAAGATTTGCTCGGTATTAAAAAAAAACATTCTCCAAAAATTAAAAACTAGCTAGATCGATTAATCACTCCCGAAACCCCCTGTATGCTAAATTTCATGAAAATCTGTGCAGCCGTTGCCGAGATTCTGATTATATTATATATACAAGTTCAGGGACCAGTATTCAGTATTCAAGGGGATCTGTATTCTATGCGGTCAGGGGCATCGATTACTAGATCAAGCCACATGTTCATGCTGCGTAGGTCAAGTGGCGTGAGACGACTGATATCATTGTGACCACAAAATGCCGGTGAAACTTGAAGTTTTCATGTCGGTGATATTGCAGACAAGCTGTATGAGAGTCGCCTCCGCTAGTATGTCTTACGTCGATCGGCAAACTAAGGGGGAAGCAAGTGTCTGGCCATGCAAAGGATGATATGCGTGCCAATGGTCTACTACCAAGGATGTCGAAGACCGTGCGAGAGGAGGAATAAAAGTAGGAAAGCGGACCCCGGGCGTCGAAGCGTCAGCTTGGGACGTAACCAAGATTAACGCTACGATGATGATGAATGATGCAAGAATTGCTCGTTTAAACGTACTTATAAACAATAAAACAAATTTATAATACTACCCTAGTATATAATAAGTCTATGCATCAAAGTTTATATAACAGTCTTCTAAAAAGGTTATCTAGGTCTAGGTTATAATCATGTATTAGATATGCACTGGGCACATACAACTTATTAAGATTAAAAAACTACAACTAATTTGTCATTTCTGCACGCGTCATATCTGTGTGAGCTTAAAAATTAAATACTAAAATATGGAAAACATCGAGAACGCAAGTGATCTATATTATTTGAGAAAAGGCAAAAAAAACCTTAGTATTGTGTGTATCTGGTTACACATATTATCGGATCCGACAGTATTTAGACGGATGTATTGTATGGACATGTTCCTCTAAATCGTCAGGAAAGTTCGATTGTGTCGGCTCTATCACAATAAAGGTAGGTATGATCATTTACAATCCTACTACCTAATATTATATTTAGATGTTTGTTATTATTATTATTTTACCTGTTGCCTTGCGAATCTGGCCGAACATGTAAATTCACTTTCCTAACGTTCATTTTTATCGATTACAGAATGATGTGATTTCAAAATCCAAAAAACATAGTAAACATTGCAAACCAGATTTTGCAAAAGTAGAAATAATGAAAGAAATTGAAGCATGTAAGACAAAACTTGCAACAATCGATTCTCATAAGACTGTTCCGGAAGCATACAACAAGGCTGTTGTATCTATTATGGATAAGGGCTACGATCATATCAGTCAAGTACCAACATTCACCTCGTTAAAAAGTAGTCTGTATAATGCCAGAAACACGGGCGAAGATTTACCTAAATTTTGTTTCAATAATCCTACAGAAGTTATTGTACCGTCCAAATATTCCTCATTTTTGTTGGGCGACTACAATGACGGCGAAAGGATATTAGTGTTTTGTGCAAATGGATGTAAAGTTGAATCGATACAACACATTTTTGGTGATGGTATATTTAAAGCTTGCCCATTTCCATTTAAACAAATCTATACGATTCATTATGATGCTGGCAGTAGCGAAACAGAATCAAATATTGTGCCTTTCGTATATGCATTAATGTCAGGTATGTCCAAGCAATGGTATGAAAAATTGTTTTATATAATAAAATCACAATTACCAAGATTTCAACCCAGCAAGTTTACTTCTGATTTTGAAGAAGCGGCGCGAGCAGCCGTAGTGAACGTTTTCCCTAATATTGAAACCAAAGGCTGCTACTACCATTATTCTAATAGTGTATGGAGAAGAGCAAAACAATTTCAACTATTAAAACCTGGATATATTAAGCAAATTATAGCTCTTACTAGCGTACTACCACTTTTACCTAGCCAAAAGATAAGAGACGGCTGGACCTATATTCTTAAAAAAATTGAGTTTTTGAAAGTACACGTTGACAATATAACCGAAATCAATAATTTTGTTAGATATTTTGAAACCTTTTGGCTAAAAAGTGATGATTTCATTACATCGTGGTGCATTTTCGGAGAAAGACCTCGAACAAATAATAACTTGAGGGGTGGCATTTAAAACTAAATAATTCTTTAAAACGAAAAAAAAGGAAAAAGGTTAATATATTACAGTTATTAAAAGTATTATTAGAAGATGCAAAATTAACAGAGTTTAAGCGAGTAAAAATTGAAAAGCAACAGACTTTAAAAAAACGGAAAAGAGAATACGTTATCAAAGACAATATAATAATAGATTTACAAATGCAACTAGTTAATGGAATAATAACTGTTCCTCTATTTATGGAAAGTTTACGTTCGACTCATTGATAGGGGAATGAGTCGAACTAAACTTTAGAAAAATAGAGGAAACTTTAAAATTAACAGTTATTATACGTAACATTAACAAGTTATTTTCGTTTGCTGCTTTTAAATTTTTCCTCGCTTATAAATATTATTCAAGTTAGAAGTTAATATTCAGTTAAGTCAATATTTAGTTCTTGAGGTGTGTTTATTAAATTTTAGTTAAATAAATAAATATTGTGGGAAATGTAACACACAACGTCATCTAGCCTTAAACTAAGCAGAGCTTGTAATATGAGAGCTAGATTAAACGATATAATACTTATATACTTTTTTTTGTAAATACATACATATTATACATAGAAAACACCCAAACTTCGAAACAAATATTTGCAGATCGTACAAACATTTGGTCCGACCCGGGAATCGAACCCGAGACCTCTGCACAGCAGTCGCATACACTACCGCTGCACCACCGAGGCAGTTATAAAGTTATACAGCATTTTACTAATTGAACAAATTGGAAAAATATCCCAATTAGTTCAACTTAAATAAAATTTTTAAAAAGTTGAACTAAATGGAAAAAATATTCCAATTAGTTCAACTTAAATAAAATTTGTAAAAAGTTGAACTAAATGGAAAAAATATTCCAATTAGTTCAACGAGTTGAAATTTGAGTTGAACTAAATGGAATAGGGGCAATTATTTTACATTAAAAAGTTTCTCTCAGAAAAATCAACTTGCATCCATAATTTTAACGACTTTTCACCATCATTATTACCAGAACCATCATCGCCAATATATTTTATAAAGTACTCCCTCATTTTCTTTCGCTACTTCTTCGTCACTTTTTTCATCAATAGATTTATGGCACAAAATAGAATAAATATTACAAAAAGTTATATGTTGACAAAATGTGTTTCTTGGGCCTCGGTCGGAATCGATCTCAGTATTGACGAAGTCAACGACCACTCATTAGCCGAACGCGCCACCAAGGTTGTTAAGTACAAAGTGTAATTAGTGCTTCTATATTTGTCTGCAAACGTCTTACGAATTTTTGATCAGGTCACGTGTCCTGACGCGAGTTTATCCTTTTTTACCCATTACAAAAAAGTGCACAACGCCGCTAAAGAAGTTCAAAAATCACTTCAAAAATCAAAATGAAATGAATTGAAATCAGCACAATCCTTGCTTAAAATTATTATTTTCATTTTACTTCAACAGATTTTTTGATAGAAACCTGTTTTAAAGTTTTGTAAGATAATTATATTATTCAGTCTGGTCATTACTCGACACCAGCCCGCTATAGCTATCACTGTGTCATCGTTTGAGAATTTGTTACCTAAAATATGATAGGCAAAAATATAACTAAATAAAATAAAACATTTGCCAAATAAAATTGTACTGTAAACAAATTAACCAAAACTAAAGACAGCAGTTAAACCCACTGCCTTAATATAAATTACATTCAATAATATATCACAATATCGAAATGCCTCCTCAATATTACATTCTAAATCAAATAATTAAAATGTTGCATACAGGCCCATACACGTTAGTGTAAGTAAAATATAGAACACAACAAGTCCCGAATGGAAGGCGTAGTGCCTAAACCACGAAATATCACCCCTTCTTATCACTCTTATATGATTTTCTTGATTTCATCGTATAGTACGAGAACAAAAGCTGCTCCTGCCCCTCTGAGGACATTAGAGAAGGCGCCCTTAAAGAAGGCCGAAGGGCCTTCTTTCGACAAAATGGTTGCCCAACAGTGAGCAGTACTCTTGTAAGGACGTTCATTAAGAGGTTTGCCTGACTGCATCATAATTCGCCGCCGCACCGTATCCAGTGGATACGACACAATACCCGCAACAGTTGTCACCGTCTGGAAGTAATGTTATAAATTCAAAACTGGTGTACACACTGTAATATAAAATATAACTATAGTTAATAGTATAGTTACATTTTATTTAACATACAAATTACAAATTATTATTGTAAATTACTTGTTTGTACATTGAAGATATGAAAAAATAAACTAGGTTTAATTACTAAATCTGGACAGTATAAGTTTTTTTTTACGCAGAATGTTTCATTTGCAAAAAGTGCCGTAGGACGGAGAAACAAAAAATAAAGAGTAGGTACTTCATTTAGGTACCCACTCTTTATTTAGGTACCTAAATGAAGTGTAGGTACTTCATTTAGGTCCGCCCTCCATGAGCGCAGGCCTGGGGGTGACAGGTGAGGCCGCCTGTCACCCCAGCAGAAGCAGGCCGGGACGGTGGGGCGACTATCGCCCCTCCCCCAAACCGGGGCAAGACGGGGACACCGTGGTTCCCAAACCCTAGGGGGCCATCTCGAAACCGGAGATGGCCCAGGGTCAGTCGGGGTGCGAGGGATATGCTCTATGGGCAACCTTACACCCCGGCGTCTGTAGACCCGAGACGGCGTGCGGTTTTAGTCGGTTCAAGCCCGACATAACCGCCCCCGCTGGCACGCGGGGGGGTATCCGAAGGGATTTCCGCACGAAAAAAAGAAAAAAAAAAAAGGTACTTCATTTAGGTGTAGGTATGGCCTCTGAATTCAAATATATGGCGTTGTACGAGTGTGTTAGCGAGCTGTTAGATATTTTTAGTAGGTATTTAAGGCAAGTTGAAAACTTGTCCTATCATCATCAGCCTCATAGCGATTTGCCAGTTGCAGTTGCATGAAGAAAAGAAGTTGGCCTTTGAGTAATATTGGCATCATTGGAGCAGGAGCTGCAGGGGACGGTTAGTATTATGCTTGGTGCTCTAAAAAGTTAAGGAATGAAAGTGAACGTAAGCAAGACCAAAATTAATGGCCTTTGAAAGAGACGAAAGCATAACAAACTGCACAATTTTGATCGAAGGAGAAAAAATGGAACAAATAAGTTTGTACACTTGGGTTTCCAAGTAAATGGTGTGCCGCTGCTTAATTTTATGAGCAGTCAGCACGTATCTAAAGAGGCGCATCCGTAAATAGAAGAGTACCTAGTCCCCAAACTTATGTATGGTATTGAATATTCTGTGTGGTAGAAGGAGCATGAAAGTAAACCGAATGCTGTAGAAATGAAAATTCTGAGAAGTATAGCTGGAGTGACGTTATTGGACCGAGATAGGTACAGTGTGACAAGGGAACGTTACACACCACCTACATACCAACTTGACCCGTTCGGCGCGGTGCAGAGACGGGGGCTGAGGATCATCGACGATCCCATACTCACAGGCAGTGTAGAACCTCGCAACCTTAGGAGAGATTTTGCCACTCGTATGCGTTTTCTACCGCCTATACAATGGAGTGTTTTCAGAACAATTGTTTAATATGATGCCCATGGCCACATTCTATCATCGCACCTTTCGCCACAACCAGGGATTTCATCCTCACACGTTGCAACCGGAAACGGTGCATACAGTGAGGTATGAAAGGTACTTTATTCCGCACTCCCTCAGGCTGTGGAATGATCTCCCTGCTCTGGTTTTCTCAAGTGACTACAATATGGGGTTCTTTAAGAAGGGCATTAGGTTTCTACAGAGTCGGCAGCGCGGGTTCGACGCCCTAGTGTGCAATAGCAGGTTGCACACTAGGGCCACGGTAAAAATGTCCACCAACTCTCCAAATACAAGGTGACGCGCGCATGTAGGCGGTGCCCGCTAATATGATCGACAAAGCATTTTACGAAATGAAAATTGTAAATAGCGAACTTTTTGTTGTATTCTTTAGGTAATAGCATAACTAAGTGGTCAATTTTGGACAAAAATCCATAGTCAGCACGGTGGTGAAAAATGTTCCCAAAAAGTGCTAAAAAATGCCCCACATGAAAATGTGTTTTCACAAAAACAAATCAAATGAGCTCTAGTAGACGTCAATGGATTCAGTGGTTGGTCGGAAAATTAATCGTGCAAAATTTGGAATCTCTATAATTTCTGTTTTAATTGATATGAAGAGATGAAACTTTGACATATTGTAGCTTCTGTGGTCCTCAATATTTCCTAAGTACTTTAATCAAACGCCTCGGCGCCTCCCACGCCGGGCAGTCCGTCAGCGTGTGCAGCCCTGAGTCCTCGCTCGCGTCGCAGTGATGACACTCAGGCGTTTGCTCCTTCCTGATCCGATGCAGGTGGTCCCCGAAGCTCCCCTTACCGGACATCACCTGCGTCAGTCGGTACGAGAGGCTTCCGTGTCGCCTCTCTAGCCAATCCTCCATGATGGGCCTTACGGCTGCTATTGCGGCGTGCCCTGAGAAACTAGTACCTATGTAAGAAAACGGACAAAAAAAAGTTTCTTCATAACTCAGAAAGATCTTTTGAGACAGTGAGTTTATCTACAACTTGGCATATCGTCGTTATCGTACACCAATCTCAAGTATTCAAAAAGTTGAAGTAAAATCCTAAGATTTTGCCTATAGGTCTGCCTATAGGCCACGTCCACCAATAAAAGAGCGAACCAACCGCTTTTTCTAAAAATGCGTTTTTCATTTCGACTTTTTTAATACTTGCAATTGGTCTACGATAATGTTGAAGATTAACTCTTCACAAATATGAAACATTTTGAAAACTCATTTTGGGTTATGTAGAAACCTTTTTTGCCCCTTATACAAAGGTAATATGTTTCATTTGCCTATGGTACGCGGAAAGTTATGATTCAAATTTCAACTCTTCATATGGATTAAAACGAAATTATAGAAAGTTCAAATTTTGTACGAAAAACGTTTTTTTAAACGTTTTTAATAGAACCACTGAACTCATTGACGTCTATTAGAAGAGCTCATTCTATTTTTGATTTTTAAAAACACATTTTTAGTACGACGTCAAATTTTCGTTTTAATCGAGTAAAACCGTTTTTGGCACTTCTTGGCCACTTTTTTCACCCCCGTGCTGGACATGGATTTTTCTCCAAAATTGACCACTTGTTTACTACACCAAAACCTAAAGAATACAACAGAGAAATCGCTGCTTACAATTTATATTATTTTTATTACATGGGTGGGATTGCCTCGCTGATCAGACCTCAACTACAGCAAACGCGTTTAAACGCTTCTCCGTAAACTCATTCGTACAACGCCATTTGTTTGAATTGCGCCAGATCGAGCCGCGTCGCTCAGTGAGTTTCTGAAATAACTCCTGTTGGAAATAGGTTTCACAACTTATATGTACAGTTAGAAATATTAAACTATAGAGATAATTATAAGAATCTACCTAATTTTTCATTTGTCTCACTGAGTATTTTCCTGATTTTCAACATAGATAGAATACTCTTTATTATACACTAAATTTTATTTTACAAATCATCGTAAGTCTAAATAAATAGTTGGTACAATGGGTGTGCAAGACGGGGACACCGTGGTTCCCAAACCCGAGGGGGACATCTCGAAACCGGACATGGCCCAGGGTCAGTCGGGGTGCGAGGGATATGCCCTATGGGCAACCTTACATCCCGGCGTCTGTAGACCCGAGACGGCGTGCGGTTTTAGTCGGTTCAATCCCGTCATAACCGCCCGTTCTGGCCGGGGGGGGGGGGAATCCGAAGGGATTTCCGCAAGAAAAAATAAAGGGTACACACGCACACGGTACGCACACGCGAGGGATTTCTTAGTAGGAGCAAAACGGCAGTTGATTGCGTACTACGTCTTAAATTATTCATAGATATAATTAGTGTATTACGTATCATATAATTTCATATACCTTAATATATAGGGTGATTTTTTTAACAGGGCGATTATCGCAAATTCCAAAACGATGAGGAATAGCGAAAAATGCTCAAAAGAGTCTCAAACCCAATTTTTGTGCAACATCACTGGATTTTTTTAAATCAATGCTTCAAGGCAGGAATCAAATCCATTGAATTAAAAAAAAAACATATTAACACACCATTCGATAGTACCGCTAATAAGAAGGTAACGAATTCTGGGAAGTAATGACATACGGCTCGATCACATTTTTACCAAAATATTTTTCTATTTTCCTTAACGCAGTGATCTCAATAGGTATAAAGCTGGATTTTGATGAACAGACTATAGCCCAGGTTTTTGTCTCGGGGTTAGGAAGTCAGACGCCAGTCATTTCAATAAAAGCCAAGTCAAACTCAAAGTTCATGTATTCTGTATAGACCATTAAAACGGCACTTACAAAATGTCAATAAAAAAAGATAGGCTAATGTTTAGCAAATGGACATCGAAATAGCAGCAACCACCGGTTCGAAATGCGGCCCTGTCCTGTGAAGACTCGGGCAAGAAACTCAGCGGGCTGGTTTTTTCTGGCCTATTTACAAACATTTTTAGTTTTAATTTGACTTTTAAATTTAAGAAGAGGTAGATCTTTCATTTCATTGGTGAGCTTGTTGTAGAAGCGTATACATTTATCCTGGAAAGAATTACTGATCTTGTGAAGTCGACATCTCAAACTACAAGATTGTTTTTATCTGTAGTGATTTATGTTATGTATGTTACATACATACATACATACATAAAGTCACGCCTATTTCCCATAGGGGTAGGCAGAGACAACATCTTTCCACTTGCTACGATCTTGGCACAGTCAAAGTCTTAAAGAATTGGAAATGTTCTTTCGAAAATGCAAAGGATTGCCGAAAACATATTGAGACACTCCAGTTAGAATGTTAAGAGTGAAATTCGAAAAAAGGGAGAAAGAGTAAGCGGGCACTTCGGAGAAGTGAAAGTTTTGTATACAATGGGGATGAATTTTAAGATGACGATGATGGCATGCCCTTAGAGGAAATATAATCCATGTAAAATTTGAGAAAGAAAAGATTTTTGTTAAATATGAGATCTTCCCTAAATTTGCAGATGTTATTACATCTCAGAATTTTTACCTGAGAGGCACTATCGAATGATGTAATAATACAGGGATGTATTTTGAAGCTGTTTTTAATAATTGATCGTAACCAGTGACAATCGAGGATGTTTTCTTCCTAATTGGAAACCAGCTATGATCGCAGACGTTTTTCGTCGATTATTCAATGTCTCAGTCTTCAACACTGAAATAACCATACAACTTGACAATGGATTGATAAGGAGTATCGCAGAGACTCCAAAACATTGGAGGTGTCGCGACCATTCCCTGCCAGATCTATCAATGACAAACCAACCGCAACGGCCGATTCTTGCAGTTCTAAGCAAACCCAAATTCTAGGTCCAGCCGAAGCACAGCCTGGCACATCATATACAACATCCGATCTAAAACTGATCATTGATACTGATGGGAATCCCTCCCTATTCGCATTGACTAATAACAGCAAGGAAATCGCTGGATTGTCATTACTCCGTATTTCCGTGGGATCCCTGATCTGGTTTTTGAATCTTGACCACAGTCATTTGAGATCAAGGCTCATCAGTCATCCTGACCTGGTATCAAAGTACAATTCTCTCCCTGATTCTGACAAGGCCTATGCACTACTTAAGGGTGCTTTGGGAGATCTAAAGTCTAACAAGACCCAATGAATGAAAAGTTACAATCGACATTATACACCACTATATATATCACTAGATTAAGACAAGTTATTAATCATAATATTTTTCTACTTTTTATTGTTCCATCTTAATATTACGAATACATACATGTATAATCATATAATGTGACAATGTTTAAAAATGATTGTAACATCATTCATTGTTTCCGTAGTTCATAAGAATTACAGCAGATGGTTCAGCGTCGCACCAAGACGTATAATATATCGGAAAAATTCGATTATCTAGACTGTGTCCAGGTAGCTCAATTGGAACAGTGTAGTCCCTCTGTAAGGGATTGGTCGCGGGTTCAAGTCTCGTCCTGGATGTTCTTTTCCGATCTAAATCTATAGGAATAGTTAGCGTACTAATTGCTACAAAGTTTCATTAAAAATTTGCTAAAGTTTGTTGTTGCAACTGATGAAAAAATTAAAATCCACAAACAATATTTGAAGGATGGCGCAAATACAGCAAAATTATGATATTTCGTGCAAGTCTCATATTTTTAAGTATCCTAATTGCTAGTATAGGCGCAGTCTCCCAAGGGGGAAATCTCAAAGCCGTAGATCGCTCAGAATCAGCCGCCGTGCAAGAGCTTATACCCCGGTATAAGAGACCCGAGACGGCGTGCAGTTTTGGTCGGTTCGAGTTCCACATAACTAACCATGGGTATTTCCGCACAAAAACCACAACATGGCACAGAATACGCGGAGGTAAACCTAAAAATCCAAAATCATGAATTTTGGTCCACACGTTCTCGAGTTATAAACGACATGACGTTGTTTTATATACCGGGTGTTAGGGAAACACTCCTGAAAACGAAGACAGGGGATAGTACTATTCTTCTTAGTAGTATTAATCTTTAGTAATTAATAAAAGTATAAGAATTTGCAACTAAAAAAAAACTAAATATTATATTTTCAAAAAGAACACCATAAATTCCAATATTACTCGGATATCGACATGGAAACTGAAAACGCCATTAAGGAATTGAATGAAAATGAAATATCTATCTGACATTATCTGGAGATAATATCTTCTTTGCTGTGCTTTTACTTTAGTAGCAGTTGGCAACATTATTACTGGTTTCGAACTAAGAAGAACGCATCATTTAACTCTAAGAGTTTCTTATTGTATTTTACAGGTAACGTTTAGTTGCAATTTTTTGTGTGAGTGAGCTTGAACTATGCGAAATATTAAATGATGCAGTAGTGTCGCGAGGGAATAAAAATATTTTGGTAAATAGCAGCTAACAATCGGCAAGTACCAGAGGGAATATTTTGGTTGAGAGTACCACGGGTAAATATGCCTAATTTGCTAATAATAAATAATAATTCTTATTCGAATACGACGTAGTAGTGTACACAAAGTAAAAAAAACTGTTTCATCACCTGAGCAATCATCCAAGTAATAATAAGAGGAGTGTTATTTGGATCCGGTAGCATAGCTCGTGCAGTGTCAAACACACCGAAATACGTAGCTCGGTATATGATGATGCCTTGCACTGACACGATAAAACCCCGGTACACCCCCACAATTCCATCTACTTTAATCGTTTTCAGCACACAATCGACCAGTCCCTGGTACTCCCTGTCCTTAGGACCTTTACCCACATCAGCGGCCAACCTGTGAAAATATCACTTAATTGTCGTACATTTATCTACTATCTAATTGGGTAGTTGATTAACCTCGTAGTGATTCTAAATTGGGAATCAACAAAATTTTCTAATTTATATTAACCCATTGCTGACCACTGTACCAATTTGGGAACAGTTAGTTCTTTCAAATGTACCCCCATATTATAATTTATAGCCATCCACTTATTACTTCGTTGTGTAGTTAAGATTGCGTTGGTTTCGGATAACGACCACTGAATGAATATTTTTTTATAAATATTACTTTTCATAAGTGTTAAAGTTTCTTATTGTTAGGACAGAGGAGGTAAGTGTACTCTTTTTTCTATTTGACAAAATTATTAAAAACATATTTTATTATTACTCACGTAATCCTAAGATAACTAATTCTCCTAGAACATGGAAGTATTTTGATGCAATAAGTTTACTTATATGAGAAAATATAGGTACCTAAACATAGGTGTACCAATATTGGCACAATGGCTATAAGTGTACTAAACATATTTTCCTTATTACAGAATCAAAATGAGTCGCAAGCAGTATTTTAGTGGGACCAATAGCTTCAAGGGCTTAGAAGAAGCTATAAATGCCTTGACTGAAAATAGTGATGACGATGTAGAATACGATTTGGGCATAATTCCACCTGATCCAAGCGTTGTTACGGATGAAGAAGAGAGTGGAGATGATATGTCGCCTCGTTCTTTACCTAATGACGTCTCTGGCAGTTTTGAGGTATTTCTTCGCGAAGTTGGTACAGTCTCATCATCCGAAGATAGTAGCGATGATGAACCTTTAGCTACTAAAAGAACGCGAATCAGTATCACTCGATCAGTGCTGTCTACTGGCTTCGCTGTTCGCCAACGTTCATCAGATGTACCAATATGGCGAAAATGGGCATCGATATATTCTACAAACGTTGTAGAAACTGATAGCTTATTAGAGACTGAATCTCTTGTAAAACATGAGTCGATAGATTTGACGCCAGTTCAAATATTTGAAAACCTGTTTGATGATGAAGTACACTATGATTGTCGACTTTACCAATTTGTATGCTAGCCAAAATAATCGGCATAACTTTTTATTACTACTGCAGAGCTGAGAATTTTTTTCGGAATACTTATTCTCACAGGATATCACAAACTGCCACGTGAACATTTGTACTGGTCCTTAGATGAGGAAGTTGGAGTTGATGTTGTGTCAAAAGCAGTACGTTGCACAATAGCAACCAATTATGACTCCCATGAACCTTTAGGAATTTGTGAAAAGATGGTTTTCAGAAAGAAAAGGAAAGGTTGATGTACATATTCCGCACGCATTCCAAAATTATAATAAAAATATGGGCGGGTGGATGAATTAGATCAATCTATATCTTTGTACAGGATTGGTATTCACGGTAAGAAGTAGTGGTGGGTACTGTTCACTTGTATGATGGACATGGCAAACGCATGGAGATTACAAGTAATTGCCAGAGAAGAACCAATGGATCAACTGCTATTTCGAAGAAGTGTCGCCAGATATTATCTCAGCCAAGCACCGCAACGAAATGTAGCTCGTCCATCATTATCCAACATAGACGGATTGCGATTAGATGGCGTTGAACATGCACCCGAGAAGCTCCCAAAACGAGTGAGGTGTTTTATATGTCACGTTAGAGGTCGCTGAGGCTGTAAAAAATGCAAAAAGTCACTTTGTATTGAATAGTTGTGCTTTGCAAATTTTCACTCATAAGAAGCCATTGTACCAGTTTGGGAACACCCCTGTAACTTCCTGAAAATTTTTCATATTTCAGTATTTTCAAGTTTCATTCATAAGTTTACCTATTGATTGTCCATTAATAAAAGAATTTAGAAAATATCTTTAGCAGTTTTCATTTGGCTTCAAATGGGTTAAAAAAGGAGAGATTAGACAGCAAAAAAGCAATCATCCGTTACCGTGATAGTAACTATCAGACCGAGGATAAGTTGGTCCTTGAAGTTAATGGGCTCATAAGTACAAATAGGCTATGAGCCGAGTTACCTTTTGTATTGAGATGTGAGCTGTGTTAACCATGAAAATATTGATTTAAAAAATTGAGCCGTGGCCATCGAGTTGACCTCTGAGTGTTTTATCACGTCCACGTTCCGCGAATTACTTTACTCCTTACCGAAAGCGAAACCGGAAACAGTTTTACTGATAATTATCTTAACCCCGATCCCAATAACACTTTACCCGACACGAAGATTGAACTCATAACCTCATAAACGCAAACAAACATAAGCACGCCACGGTAAAAAATAAAAGAAGAAAATATATCAGCGCAGTAACGCCCAAAAATAAGTTACTTGAAAATTTTCACCTTGTTCGTCCATAATCCAATGGGTATACAAAACACATAGACGTGGCACCAGCTAGGCCACCGGAAGCTAAATTTCCAGCAAAATATCGCCAAAACTGCGTGTTTTTATTAACTCCTTTAAGAAATATGTCTTTGTATACATCTTTAAACGCAAAATTCAATGCCTGTGTAGGAAAGTATCGAATCACATTGGCTAAGTTTCCACGCCATAACGACGAAAATCCCTGTTCTCTGGGTATCCGGATAAAAGCGTCGACAATACCTGGTAGATAATTAAACTTATATTAGTCAATAAGTACTTATCTACCTTAGACAGTAAAACGATATTTTTTTGAGTAGGTTGAAGGATAAATTATGCATATATATAATAATTTGTGTAAAACAAAATAATAAAATAGTAACACAATACAAAACCGATAGGAGATACTAAAAGTATGGACACACGGAGAAACTAAAAGTACACAAAGTATATTTTTGTATGAATAATAATGGTTCATATGTTGAATATAACTTTACCTTTATATCGCTTATCCGCTGGAATCTGTTTGTTTATATGTTGCACCTGCAAAATTAGTTTGACTCTTTCTATTGGAGCCACAGCGGTCTTTGATACTGCTGCTGAAATTCCACCAGCTAAAAAATCCTTTGCAAAAGACATTGCTGTTTTGGGCGGCTTTGGAGCCTTAGCTTTATCTTTCTTATCTCCCATGGTGATGTTTTCTCTTGGTGCTCCTCGTTTGAAACCTAAGTGCTACAAATTCTGAATATCAAAAACGAAAACAAATTTTTAAACTGAAAAGTTTGAGTACGACGCCCACTATGTTTCACAAAAGTCTCATATTGAACAATATATTAAAAATTTACAAAGATATTCCACACAATTTTAAACATCTATACTTCATAGTATAGATGCGGAAGAATTTTAACTTTTGACAATCTTTCTGACAGCAACGTTTTTACTATGTTCGAATTTAGAATAATTAAAGAGTTAAAAAATATAATGGAGACTCAATAACTCTTTGGTTAGTATTGGTGATTCAACAAAGATGTCACATTGAACAAACGTACAGTCAGCGCCAAAAGTTGATGATCATAAACAGAGTGCCAATAGTAACTGATTTTACAGAGCGTCCAAAGTATTGCGAAAAAGTTTCAAAAGCACAAAATACAAAATCACCTTGACGTTAAAAATTTCGAAAATATGAATTCACTCAATGGCGCTGATTCTATTGCGTATCTCACGAAACTTAAATTTAAATAATTTTCACCTTGTAACTGAATTGTAGAGGATAGTAACTGCTGTTATGGGAGACAATAGGAATATCGAGGCTAAAAGTCAAGAAGTAAGTCATTTTTAAAGTAAGAAGCATGGAATTTCATATACCTGCTTTTGGTTATAGTTCAGTCAAATGAGCCTGAAAAGTTGCATTAATTCCAATAAAGCCGAAAAGAGATCGAAATGATTCCATACATTCTTGGGCCATCATTTTAATGAGATGAAAATGTTCGAATTAATAGATCCAGTTTAAGAGTTTTTTTACTCAATGTCTCATAGTTTGACAATCTGACAACTGAGTAGTAAAAGACGTCAATGTTAAAAGCGCTAAAGTGCATGTGAATGATCTTCGGTTTAAATGTTCCGTAAAGAATTGGGCAAGCACTGAAAATGCATCGTAAACAGTAAAAAGGTAGACTGATTTTGCTGTTGTAGATTCGATTATTATTATATTGGATGTTCAGCAATTAATTAATGTTTAATTTGTTAATATAGCTATAATTAAATGCACTATACTGTATACATATAAGCACGCACCGTGTATTTAATTACCTTGAGTGTTAATTTTTCTTTTATTAATTATTGTCAAGTAGTTATTGTTGATGTATGTTTATCGACACACAATAATAATATTTCTCCGCTTCCAGACTCACGATTGAGCTAATTTTAGGTATTTTAAGATAAAAAAAATTGCCACTTTAAAATCACAAATCAACTCTTTACACCACTATTTTCCATCTTCTTTTACAGCAACGCTAGAGAAATTATGAAAAGTCCCCATCGATCATATGTGTGCAAAATATAATATTGATTTTTTGCATTCTTATAAACGGTAAGTTTTATCACGAAAATTTGTAGGACAGAGTCTAAAATCGTGCAATTAATTATCTATAATAGTGGGTCCACACTAACGGGAAATGCCGTTAATTATCGCTATAATTAACAGTATTTACATTGCCGTAAATTGGCGTTGGCTTAGGCGTTGAAGGCCATTCACGCTACGTTTGTCACAGGGTCGCACGTATATCTGGGCGATGACGCATCATTGATTGCTCCTCTGGAGTAGCTGGCGTCAACGTCAACGGCCAAGAGTCTGAACAACCGGCCCATTTCAGGGCCAGCTGACCCCATTGCACGAGGGGGTCGGGGTATGGCGGGCCTGCAAGGCCCGCGGGGGGGAGTGGTCGCTCCAGGTACCCCTCTGCTGTTATCAGAGTATATGCTCTATGGGTAACCTTACACCCTGGCGTCTGTAGAGCCGAGACGGCGCCGTGCGGTTTTAGTCGGTTCAAGTCCGACATAACCGCCCCCGCTGGTCAGTGGTGGGGGGGTACCCGAAGGGATTTCCGCACAAAAAAAAAAGAAAAGGGTCGCACGTATATCTATACTAATATAATAAAGAGGAAAGATTTGTAAGTAAGTATGTTTGTAACGAATTTGCTCAAAAAGTACTGGAGTGATTTCAAAAATTCTTACACCATTATAATGCTACATTATCCCTAACTAACATAGGCTACTTTTTATCCCGATATTCCCACGGGATCAGGACTTACGCGGGTGAAACCGCGTGGCGATGCTAGTCTTAATATAAAACATACTATAGCTATCTAGTGGAATAACGAGAAACTAATTGCGTTTGTGGAGATTCTGCAGAAAGTCATATTTGTTGGCTCCGAGACTAAAAATTAAAACAATTTTTCACATTCTACTAGTAGATCCAGATATAAGCGCTGTCAAACAAACTTTTTAACTTTATTATTAGTATAGATAAAATTTAAACCAATTAACATAAACTGACTTTCACAGTGAATGTTTCTTGTGTATTTGTTGCATCCTTCTCTTCTTCTTGTACTTTTTGTTTCGTTCTGTAATAATAAATTGTATTCCTGTAATGAAAATTAGCACTCACCAAATTTTAAGTCACGCTGTCAATATCTATCCTTGAAATTTAAGGAACATTAACCTTAGATTGCTAAACTCAAGACTTTTAGTGAAAAACACTTAAAGCACTTAGATTTTATGAGATTTTTAATATTTTTAAGTATTTAGGTTATGCAACATCTCACTCAGCTACTAAGCGACTCCACAACTAGGACTGTGTCATTGGCGAAACGAAGATGCGAGATGTACTCACCGATTATAATATTTTATGCCTCAGTTAGTCCAATCTAGGGTCTTGAAGACTTTGTCCAGTACGTTATCGAATATGAATAGTTTGGGGCATATAATATCCATCTGTCTCACTTCACGCTATAAGCTCATGGTATTTATCTTTAGTTGGTCATATAAGCATCTCAGCACTTTAGTATATTGCCAGTCCACACGACACCGTTGCACAGTATCCAGAAATTTCTAGGTCTCGATGGAGTCGAAGGCTATCTCGTAGTCATCTCACAATAGTCATATAAAGGGACTTGTGACATGACTCAAGTGTGAGATGGAATCTTTTTAGGGTTCCATCCCTTCAAAGGACAAAACGGAGACCTTATAGGATCACTTCGTTGTCCGTCTTTCTGTCTGTCTGTCAAGACCTTTTTCTTAGGAACGCGTGGAGGCATCACGTTGACGTTTATACAAAATACTCAAGACTACAATGCCTTGAAGCTGTGAGAAAATCAAAATTCTAGGTCAATGCAACATAACAAACAGCTGTTTATTTAACAAATTTACCCTTATTTCCCTTAGGTATCAAAACCTTTCCTTTTCCATTGAGCTAGAATCATCTGCTAGTACTAGAAGTTTAACAGCAACGTTAAGTTCGCCCCTTAATCCAGTTTTGTACGGAACTCTCGGTGCGCGAGTCCGATTCGCACTTGACCGGACCCCGAGAAATCGACATGGAAGGTGGACTTGAGCAATCGAGGTGGTGAGAAGCCACCATCGCGGCGGTGAGGCCGGTCATGCGGGATTGGTTGAAGAGGCACCACGGTGACCTCTCCTACCGGATGTCTGTGGTGTATCCACCGGGAGACAAAGCCGTAGTGCCAGCACTGCTAGGATCCCGGCGAAGACACGGCGCTCCACACATTGGTGGAGTTCCGCGTGGGCGAGTCACCGCCGAGATCTTGTTGTGGTTCTGGGCGTGAAAGTTCTCTCGCTGGAGACTATCGTGGTATCTGGCGGGAGCAAGTGACAGGTCGGCAGTCCGCCCAATCACCGTCCCTACAGAAGCAGGCCTAGACGGATGCGTGTCGTGTGTGTTTCACACACATCTACCAAGTCACCGAAGCAGGATCAAACCCAAAAGTCCGCACTTACCCTGGGGTTATCTTTTCGAGGGCCCACCTAGGGTGCCCGGCAATGGACGCTTGGGAAGGACACCGTGTGGGTTTAGTCGGTTCGATTCCGACACACCCATCTCATTGTTGGCACCGATGGGGTGGAGCCAGTGGGGGTTTCCACAGCTGAACATGTGTTTCAACTGTGTTGAATATATTTTATAAACCTAGTTTTCATTCATTCATCAAGTATTACTTTTAAAATAATTAAAGTTTTTATAAATAATATTTATCCTCATTTAATTTCCATGTCGATTTTTTTAGTCACACGTCACCCACAGGACAGCTTAGTAATCTAGGGTTGGTACTATACCACGCAGCATTAAAATTGTACTAATTTTTTTCCTACGATCACCATTCGTATGACCGCAATAGACTTAAATAGAATACTAATTATTTTTTTGTTTTCAAAGCTTTCTCTTTACTTATGCTATTAGACCTTGCTTCTTGCCGAATTTCATGATTCTAGGTCAACAAAAAGTACCCCACGGGCTTAGATTTTCCAACAAGTGTTTAAATATATTGCATAAACAGTGCAAGTTTTCATGGCGTTGACTTCGAAGTTTCAGTTTTTTCGCAGCTTAGTACATTGCGGAATTGAGTGTTAAATAATAATTTCAACTGGATACAGGTGATACCTCCACTTGTTGAATCTTAACAGACATGCATGTAATACACCTCTGCCTACCTCTTCGGGGATACAGGTGTGAAGTTATGTTGTTATGTTATGTTATGCAGAGTGTTCCTGGTTACATATTTTCCTTTTGCAATGCAAAACGCTAAAACCACATTACCACATGAAACTACGTTAAAAAATGCGTCAAATAAGTAGTTCGGAAGTAAGCGCATATTTCGTAGAATACGACTTTCCTACGGTCTGAAATCGTGATAACTCGAAATGGGAGAATCCCTTTGTAGGGCAAATAGTATACATCACCTTTTTGTAGGAAATTTTACAATCTAGAAAATCCTCTAAAATATTTATCTCTCGCCGTAAAGAAATAAGTAGGTATACGTAAAAAACAAAAATTTGACCTCCTGAATTTGAAACCTTCAACAACTTTTTTGCACTCATGGGTCGATGGGGACTTTTCAAAATATCATGATAATAGTATTCCTAGCGTTCATGTAAATTTTCAGTTTTTTTTTTCAATTTATGATATTTTATTATTAATATGAATAGGCATAATTTTATGATAATAAATAACAATTAACTACAGAGTTCCTATAATATTGTGATTATTACAATAATAATAATAAATAGGCTAACTATAAAATTCTATTATGCGCTTTATAGTTTTTCATTGCTTCTTTTCCTGAAATTATTTTTGGAGCCTGAACTAGTCCTATAAACTTACTCAATTTTGCTTTAGCAGAATTAAGTAGGTCATAAACATACATTATTTAAAAATGGGTCTACAATATGGAACTGTTCTGCCTTTAAAAAAGATACCTTTTTATTTATTGCTCATGAGAGGAGTATTAGATTGGTGCCTACCATTACAAAGCTCCTGGCATAATTCCAACATTCAATTTTATTAAACAGCAAGGTTACTGAGCAATACTTGATGGTGTTACAGGGAATATCTTAATTCCCTGAAAAAGTACTGGGTGTGGAATTGGTGACTCCCCATGATAACCCTGGGGTCTGAATCATGCAGCAACATGAAACCGGTGAAGTAGATATTAAGAAAGAGTATTTCCACTTTGCCCCATTAGAGGGCCAAAGCGGATGATAAAAAAAATTATGCCCAATTTACCGCACTAATTCATTATGGTGGAGAAAATTACACCCGTATAATTCTTGATGCACACCTCCCCACTAGAGCTGGTAACTTCAAAATTTATAGAGGTCTTCTTAAAATGAAAGTGAAATTGAGTGGTTGTTTTAATTGCTCGTTTAACAAACATTATCCAAATGCAAGTAGATACCCCGAGGGGGCCATCTCGAAACCGGAGATGGCCCAGGGTCAGTCGAGGTGCGAGGGATATGCTCTATGGGCAACCTTACACCCCGACGTCTTAAGACCCGAGACGGCGTGCGGTTTTAGTCGGTTCAAGCCCGACATAACCGCCCCCGCTGACCGGCGGGAGGAGGGGGTAACCGAGGGGAGTTCCGCACGAAAAAACAAACGAAACGGAAAAAAAAGGTACGCTGTTACTAAACAAGCATATTATTATCTTTCACATTGATATTATACCCGAAAAAAGTGACAGGTGAACATTGCATGGGGACGTCATCAGAATGATGTTTGGAGCGATGGTGGGATGTCATATTACTTGGTGCGGATTGTAATTGCCATATTACAGTACTTCATATAGCAAGGTTTTGTCTACATCAGACATCAGAGAGCTCGTGATTTTTTTTAGGTCTCTGGTTTTATTTTTCTAATGCTTAAAATACTGATAATTTATTTCACTTTTATATTATTTATGGATTCTATCGCGATTTATTTGATGTTATTTTATTATTTACATTGAACCCGAAGTTTCGGATGCTTTTCAGCAGCCATGGTCACGGGGAGTCACAATAATAATAATATCAAATAATTGCAAGTCATCCATCGAGAAACGAGAAAAAACCCGCTTGAATAGACAAGAAAATAATCAATTATTTAAAATTGTATATCATGGCAAAATCTTGAGGGAAGTCGCAGCAGCAAACAAAAGATTTGTTTTATAATAAATCCTTGCAAAAATAAATACCATTGAATAATATTCTAGTGACCAACTACAAAATAGTAACTTCGTAGTTGTTCTATAATATAATTACCTTTTGTATCACCTTCCCTTCTCTCAATAAATTTTCCTTTTAGTAAGTGTAATGAAAACTTAAATATTATCTACTATAAAAATAATTGCTCCTACAACTTTTAGTACAACTAGAATATCTATTGACAGTGGCGTTAAATGACATCTGTATAGTTGACAATAGGGTCATTTCTATTTTTGTCTATTAGAAAAAAGTTATTATAACTTTATACCTTGAGATAATTCGCACGTTTTGATGAGAAATAGATTAATCGGTTACGTATTAGAGTGAGAGGCGGTAGACAGAGACGGAGACATTTTTGGGTAGATGAAACCTGAAAATTTGTCAGATGCCTCTCCCATAATATCTTAAGGCTCCCTGAGGAAGGGTGTTTTTAGATTCAGATTTTTCGAAAATGAGAAGTCCCTGTATTCTGGAAATCATATATTCTAGACTATTGAAACTAGTATTTTCGGTTATCCGACACACGATGATTTTTTCTTTCCTCGATAGAATTTGCTCTCAAAGATTGGTCTAACCCAAAACGCATTCCAGTTTTATTTGATTTGTGTTCACGTTTTTTCTAACCTGAACACAAATCAAATAAAACTAGAATGCGTCTCGAGCGGAACGTGTTAGAGGCAGGACGTGTGTCGGTTTGCGTCAGATGCGCAGCGAAATCGTATGATTTTTAAATATGGTATTAGTCGGTTCAAGCCCGCATTAACCGTGAAAAAAGAAAGAAGAAAAAAATATGAAAAAAGTGTGCCTTCGAAGAACTGGAGCAAATTAAAATGTGTCGTGAAAGTAAAAGGCATAGCTACTTTTGCTGAAGGAATTAGATTAGAAGAACTGTATTCCAATTTTGATGATACTGAAGATGAGCAGAGGTAAGTTTTACGACGTGTTTTATTCGACGAAGTGACGCGACCTACTACCATATTTTACAATCCGCGGCCCCGTGTAAAATGTAGTAGTGGGGCGCGTCACTTCAGAAGTTCAGACTGGAAGAGCTCATGGACAATGCGGAATACGACTGAGTGCGCTAAGAGTGAGAAAGAGAGGTACGACCACGAGTCGGTCGGTCGAGTCCGTCTAAGGTCAGTTGAGCTGCGCGCTTCCGAAGAAACGCACGCACGTCATAAGAATGTGGTACCGATGAAGCGGTGAAATTTATTACGTTTACTACACTGAGTGTAGATCAGTGCTTAACTATTGGATTCTATTAATTTCAGGTTAATAAACCGTAAGTACTTTTACACGTTACAAAGAACATGTAAAATACCACATGTTTGATATAAAATGGTATTTTTAACAGTGTTTTTATGAACTTAGTGATTTCGAGTTTTCTATAATAATTTAAAATACTTACGCTTTTTTTTCAAACTGAACTATTATTCATGTCTTGATTATTAAAAGATTGCATTAGAATCAGTCTTCTCATTTTAAACGTTATTAAATTTTAATTTTGTATAGAGACGTTTAGGACATTATGTTTGATATCAGGTAGGTAGGAAGGAGTGCCGAGCGGCGCGTCTTTGCCTTTAGGGTTCTTTCAGACGAGCGGCATGTTGCTAACTGTAGATACAACTGCAACCATCGCCATCAGTCGACGACTGCCGCCGACGCTTGTCAGCGGCAGCCGCCGACAGGTGGACAGACTATACAAAACCAAACAAAGTTACCCGTGTAATTCAGTTGAGCTTCCTTATTCCTTGTAAAGTCTGGCCACCTGTCGGCGGCTGCCGCCGTGCCAGACCTGTGTCGACGGCAGTCGTCGACTGATGGCCAGACTACAAGAAATAAGGATGCTCAACCGAATTACACGGTTAACCAGACGTAGTGAATCAATCCGGTACCTTCACTACGTCTTTACTTACGACTCAGTCACACATGACCAGAATATACATACGCTATGTATATATTCAATTGAATTCATTTATTACAACGAAAACTTAGGGCCCATTATTTTTTCTTAGTAAAGAAAACTAAAAATTACTTAAGACTAGTAATGTGATAAATAATAATATTACTGCGTACGTAGAGTTAGGTATTGCCATTAATTTTTCCGCCAAACGCTCGGCCACCTTAAACATCCATATCTGTATTTTTTCGTTTGGCCATCTCTTGAAATATCACGTCATAAATAATAATTATTTTTACAGATACTACAAAACTCGTGAAAACAATAGAAAACATCCAGCTGAAAAGTCAATTGTGGAAGATTTACTAAATTTGAATTCTGATTTTGAAATGATGGAAGATAAAGAATTTTGAAAAGATAACGATAATGTTACCATCAAAACAACAATGAATGAATACGACTCAAATATATATTTTAATCACGCCAGTACCAATTATAACACTATTGATGATACCGAAGCGATTGAAACTGATGCTTCAAAAATAATAGTAACGAATGAAAATTTAACAATAATTCCCGAAACAGAGAGTCAAAGTGGTGAAGCTTAATCAGTTTGAGCTTGATTGAATTCAATCAAATCATAACAGAGAACAGTGGGTTAAAAGCCGAAAACAGTATTCTCAAAGAATCTAATCTAAAGTTCCAAAATCGTAAGTGATTCCATTCGATGTACCTACTTCGCCGGTTTTTTTTTGCTTGTAGGTGCGTTTTGCAAATAATAAATATTAATATTTTTTCTAGTTAAAGAAGAAACTGAGAGAGGCTTTAAAGCAATACAAGTACAGCTGGACAAATTATATGATATTCTGAAACATAAACAATCTAATAATGAGAATGTTAGTGCTGCTGGTACTTCCGTATCAACAAAGTTTGATGAGGAACTAGCTCAGAGGAATATTGAATTTCCAATTAATTCTATAAAAAACTTAGAATTACTAGAAGATCAACTCATTGACACGGATTTCGAAAACGTTTTGGTATGGATATTGTTATTTTATACTATGAAATATTTATCATGGTTGGTTGGTCTATATAGTACAATATTTCTTTTTATTAATATGTGGCGATACCACATATACCCAGCGCCATCTAGCGACAACAAGGTGAACTACTAGGATACTACTATATCAATACCAATCCTGAATCGCGAAAGGGAAGTTCGCGCGCTGGTATAGCATATATACAACATCCCAACGACAACCGTTGGGCCGCGGCCCGCCAGGCGTGATCACCTTGCCTGGTCGGAGGATCCTCCCTTCGTGTTGGAGGAACATCACACTCCGTTCCTCCACAGCGGTGACCCCGACGTGATCTGATCACGTAACCTTCGCTGAACATATCAGCAGCATTCCTATCGCCACCATCCTATTCACTTCTTCCGCATGAGCGGTAGTTAAGTCTTCGCCATCCAGCAGCTTCGGCCTCAACTGGGATACCACAGCGTGCAGCGATCGCTGCAGCCTGGTTACCCTACGGCCACATCAGCCTCTAAGGCGCAGCACACTGCACATACGGTCCACATAAGTAGAGGACATCTCACCCGTCAACGTAGCAATCATTGCCTACGGCATATACGGTGCACATAAGAAGAGCACATCTCTCCCGTCTACGCAGCATTCGCCCCATACACGGGGGACTTACCTCGACTCAAGAGGATTCGCCCCGTCTCACTGCCGAGGACTCACCTCATCTCACTGAGGATTCGCCTCGCCTCACCGAGGGCTCACCGAGGACCCACCTCGACGCTTCGAGCCCCGATTCACTGGGCATTTCACCGCAGCACCGCATCACCGCACTCAGCCCCGCATCTTCGGGACCAGCGGTTAGTCCCAATTAACGAGGACTAGCGAGGAAGACTGTTCCACCAATGGAACCAGCGGTTAGTCCCAATTAACGAGGACTAGCGAGGAAGACTGTTCCACGAATGGAACCAGCGGCGTCCAGTTCCGACGAAATGGAACTACACAAGACTGGCACTGGCACGCTCCACAAGAGAGCTTAAGACAGCTGACTCATCGCAATCAACCTCCGGTCTTGGAGGGGAGTGATGTGGCGATACCACATATACCCAGCGCCATCTAGCGACAACAAGGTGAACTACTAGGATACTACTACATCAATACCAATCCTGAATCGCGAAAGTGAAGTTCGCGCGCTGGTATAGCATATATACAACATCCCAACGACAACCGTTGGGCCGCGGCCCGCCAGGCGTGATCACCTTGCCTGGTCGGAGGATCCTCCCTTTGTGTTGGAGGAACATCACACCCTGTTTCTCCACAAATATATCAGGCCAAAATTTTGAAGAATGTTAAAATATCAAAGATTGGATTACAGTTAACGAGATGCTTATTCACGGACGAACTCCTTAACCAGTTAACCTGGAAAGGCATTAAAGGCTGTTCTAAAGTACCCTTTATGACCTACATCAAAGCAAGAAATATGTTTTTTTAAATTATTCATTTGGCTGACAACTGTTGCTCTGCAAAAGATTCTGACGCATTTTTGCAGAACAGTGCGATAAAACATAGTGGCCACCGCATGAAACGAAATTCGTAAGTGCGAACAACTACTTATTTTCGATTTATTTACATCTGCACTAAGTTACTCCAACTGCGGCTATTTATACTTAATTTAAGTTCTGTTTTACGTTACGTACACACTGTATATTGATATTTTTATAAATTATCGGCCTTTAACTACAGTGCGCGGCATAAAATAATGTTTTAAAACTTCCTGTTTTGGTTTTAGCTCTGAAGTGAAAATAATCAACCTAAAAAAAAAGAAAATTGAAACTGAAAAGAAGACTGCTACTGAGAATGAGGATCCTTCTTCAAACAACTTAGAAACTATAATAATACATACTTCAGATAAAGAAATTCTAGATGAAGAGATAAATGAAGGATTGCAGGATGGGATAGATGACAAGGAAAATAAAATCGGTATGTTACTTAAAGAATAACGCCATTCATTTCATTTAATTATCTTTACTGAAAACAAATTAACTATAAAGTCACTGTACGTTTTAACAGATGATACGCCAGACACAAAAATCGTTCCATTATAGCATCGAAAACAGTGACAGTACTCTCTGATGTAAAAATAAACAACAAGACGATCGATTCAAAACATGAGACTAAAATTATGAATGTAAGTTCTGACGATCTACTTCTATGTACAGTTTTCGAAAAAAATGCGGAGTGCAACAAAATTACAAACAGCGATTAGACTAATCATTTATTTAAGATTTTATTGATGTAATTTAAAGTTATTTACAGTTAAAAATGGTGAAAGGTATAATTCCATCGCATGCAGAAGACAGTCAGCTGCAGCAAACGCTAACGCCATCACAAATTTTAGCGAAAAAAATGTGTTATTTTTACAGTTTGTAATTGTTTTGAAAAGTTTTACTTGACGAGTTACGTTTGTATGTTTTTAGGGATTTTCTTTAGAAAAGCCCTATTGCTATCGAGTTGTCGTCGTCGACGTCGTCGTTGCCAATTTTCTGTCACGGTTTTGGGTATGAAGGAGATGAGCTATCGAGTTGCTGTTTTCGGTAATAGATTCGTGCTGGGGTAAGCATTGCAAGATAAAGAAAAAATCGCAAAAAATCACAAAAAAAAAACGCAAAATCGAAAATCCCTTGTATTCGGCTGAGCTCGTCTCAAGAATTCAACTTGTTTTTTACTATTTTTGATAATTTGGGTTAATTTTTTAAAAAGATTTATCTGATTGTTTGAGGATAAAATTATTATGATTGGTTTTATTGTTTTTATTTGTTTATTTTCTTTCCTAATGTTGTCAATACTGGAATAAACACCATTTTGAGAGTTGGAAACCATAAATGTAAGTTTACATTTGACATCATTTAGATTGTATTTCTGTAATTCTTCAAGTTCGTAAGGAAGTAATGTTGCATAAATATTAATATGGGAAGAATTAAATGGTCGCTCAAAAAAATTACATTTGTTTTTTATATTCCTTCCAACGATTTGTATGTTTCCTTGATCAAAAGTTGCTAATTTCATTTCTACGATATTATTATCGGTACTTAAAAACCATTTATCTTTCATGTATTTCTAAAGCTGGTATATCTCACTAATTTTTACAGTAGTAAATACTTTTTCACCCGTATCCAACAAACTTTCATATTTGACAAGAGGATACATCCGTTTGGATTTCTGGTCCTTGATGTTTAGCTTTGACAATTCCTGTATGCGATTCGCTACTTGCGCTAAGGGTTAGTCGCCTTTTCGTAAAAGGTTTTTAATTCGAAACAACATACTTTCAAATGGATATGCACTTAAAGAAGGTAGAGAGCCGAACCTTGAGACAACATTTACAATATGACAAAGATTATGAATATTACTGCTCACAGAATCATGACCGTAAATTTCTGCGACTTTTTTGATGTAATCACCAAAAAGTTTTTCAGCGGAAAGATACATAAAAATCAGAATAACAAATAGTGGCGGCACAGAACAATATTAAGAAATGTTGATATACTTCACATGATAAGTGTTCTTTTAGCACTACTGGACCAAAGTATAACAAAAAGTTTTTAAATTCAGCACCTTTCCAAAAGTGAAGGGTATCTAATTCTCTCAGTCTTCCTTGATGTATTTCAGATGGAGTAGTTGATTTTATTTCCATTAATTTTCTTGAGACATCCTGAATTTCCCTTGCCGACCACTTTGTTTGGAAATTAAAACTGCCATTAGTCCATCCCAGTAAACATCTCTTTATTACACCTAAATCTAACAAATGAAGAGCATCTGCAATAGTAAAATCGTTAACAAGATCTTTTGTAAATCTTCGATTCTACTTTTTTTGTTTATGGTGATCAGGATCTAATCGATTTCTAAATGAATGGTCAGTACGCAAAGGCATGTCAGTTCTGGGAAAATTCATATGCCGACCTTTTCTATCGTATTCTCCGATTACTGTACATTTCATGCATCCGTGGTAGCTATTAAACCCACAGTACCTGCAATGAAAAATATCACGAAATAAGATACACTATATTTGCAATGCACGGAGGTACGGTAAACTACTTACATTACCTACAGCAACCAAAATCCATAGTAATGTAATTAATTATTGTAATTGTTTGTGACGTGCTCAAATTGTATGTGTGACATGCTGAGAATACCCGTGGTTTTCCATTTCCAATTGGTACTATGTTATTAAATTTTGGCGTTGTTAATAGACTTCTACTACTGGCGCTTTAATTCTGGAAACCTCTTAAACCGATTCTCAAGCATGAAAAACCGTTTTGTTGCAATTTCACGTGAATTACCATACTTGCACCCTGGGTCAGCGTCTTTGAAAGGTAGCGTTGTAACATACCTTCCAACAGAATCACGTTTGGTAGTTGCTTGGTATATGTCTTCACACCTTTGCTCTTCAGGGGTGAATTGAGTTGTCTCAAGGTCGAAGTTATCTGACTCTAGTTCCTAAAATTGTTTAAGATTAAACTCTTCGTTGTTGACGTTTACATGCATGGTAATGATAGCACTATGATTGTTTGCGGTAGCACATACGTCATTATCCACACCCACCTTTCAATCCAACCTAGTTTTGTATTCTGTGCCATTGGTGTTCCTGGAGGACCTGTTATTAAGCCTTCAGCTAAAATTTGACCATAGACTTCAGCACCCAATACCAAATCAATTTTATTTGGTATGTTAAATTTTGGATCTGCCAACTTCATTTCAGGTAGGTAAGACCATAGCTGAACTACAACCTTTCTTTCAGGTAGAAAAGAAGTTAGCTTCTTAAGGACGTGTCCTTTGATATTAATGGTGAATTTTGGAATTTTTTATAGACTGTAGTTTCACAATTAACTACTTGTTTAGAATTAAGTGAAGTGTTCTCCTCACCCCCTATACCGGATATAACACAGTTGCTATGAATTTTCCTAAGCCCGAGTAATTGAGCTGCAGACTCCGTAATGAATGAGGCCTGTGAACCCTGGTCCAATAAAGACCGTAGCGTAAGATAAGATTCCGTGTTACTCTGCGCATTAGCCAACGCAGTTGCTAAAATGACCTGACAGTTGCTACTCGAAAAACAACTAATGACATTGTCTACTTCATCAGATTCGATCTCGTCTTGAAGTGTTGCTGCCGTTACAACAACATCGGTGTCATTAACTGATTGTTAAATAGGTTCCTTTGTATCAGTTGATTGGTTTGTGTTACCAGAGTGTAGCAGAGAATGATGTTTTTTTTTGCAAATTCTAAATCTTGAAGACAAACGACACACTGTAACTGAATGGTTTGCCCCTAAGCAATTATAACATAGCCCGGAATTTTGGACAAAATTACGACGAGCCGATAAATCTGTTTCAGCAAATTGTTTACAGTTCCCTAGCTTATGGTTAGTTTCAGAACATAAGATGCAAACAGATTTGATCTCAGTACTGTAGCGTCCGGGGCTTGGACGCCACAATACCTCGTGTTGATAAAAGATAAACACACGGGTTAAGCAGTAATATCTCATTTATTTATTAATTCAACAAAGCTTCCTATATCGAGTTTAGGGAGGTTTTTACGCGAATATATTTATATTTAAGCGAAATGTAGGGAATCGCGATCTCCGCTCAAGGACTGAGCCTAAATTCAATACACTTATATCTTCTCTTCGGCCGGCGGACCCGGGCGGCGCGTCAAGTCGCCCGCTGTCAGCCGCACAGCCGAATGCAGCTCCAAGCAATTGTTTTTTCTTCCCTACGCTGAATTTAAATCAAACACGTATTTATTTTTAAACTCTGACACATGATGGCCAGGTCAATGAACTGTAGTGATCGAAAGAGGTCGAAACACTACATCGAGCTACGCCTCATGGCCATGACATGTGACAGCTACACTGAAGCCCTAGGTTTACTACACGAGAGCAGACAAAAAAAAACATTATATCGCCTGTCTCTTACAATGAGAAAAACGACGCAATCTTTACACTTTATAACCATTAAACTGTAACAAATACTGAAAAAATCCGAATAAAAAGATTGCTTCATTCTTGGCCTGGCAAAAAATCGTGGTAAAAAGCAACAAGCCACAGCGCGACTATCTACATAAATTATTTTGGTATCATTTGACGACACATTTTAAGGTTTGTCCTGACGGGACTTAAAGTAACAGAACACTTTTAAGACCTACCTAACTAAAAATTAAAGCTGACATAAAGTGATCTATCCTTACACATTATGCATATGTAATAGTCAATCTTTATATCGCCTACGAATTACTAAATTATTTTTAAATCAACATCGAAAACTAACTTTCAATCATCGTCGGCGCTCATGTCCAAAACGACTTGACTCTCTTACAAAGTTTAGATCACTACTCCCAACATTAGACGAATAAATAATTGCCTAACTCCTACGCTAGAACATTACGAACATAACAAAACAAATCTATTTGTCTTCAGCAGCACAGCAATATGGAATAAACAGAGAACACATATTATTAATAAAATATTACACACAACACATTATTTACTACGTGAATTATAATTCTACTAAGACTTATAGTCCTTATTGGCCCTATTGACCCGCAGACAACTGTCAATGATGAAAATAACACAGAAATCTCTTGAAACACTCTGGAACAAGCCACCATCATAGCCATTGCATCTCTTTATCTTAGCCATCTTCTAGACGGGCACATAACAGCACATAAAAGCAAATAAACACAACGATACTGATAAATACGTCGCTCCAATGTCGCACGACGTCTTTCTTCAAATGGTACGGGATCGATCCATCCACTGCCAACTGCAGCACGTTGGCGTTTCCAAATCCTATGGAAACTAGCGCTCCACCAGCTGTAGCAACCACCAGCTCCTGTGGAAAGCAGCGCCTCCACCAGTTGTAGCGTCCGGGGCTTGGACGCTACAATACCTCGTGTTGATAAAAGATAAACACACGGGTTAAGCAGTAATATCTCATTTATTTATTAATTCAACAAAGTTTCCGTACATATTTAAGCGAACTGTAGGGAATCGCGATCTCCGCTCAAGGACTGAGCCTAAATTCAATACACTTATATCTTCTCTTCAGCCGGCGGACCCGGGCGGCGCGTCAAGTCGCCCGCTGTCAGCCGCACAGCCGAATGCAGCTCCAAGCAATTGTTTTTTCTTCCCTACGCTGAATTTAAATCAAACACGTATTTATTTTTAAACTCTGACACATGATGGCCAGGTCAATGAACTGTAGTGATCGAAAGAGGTCGAAACACTACAGTACTATTGTTAATAACGTGATGTGACTTAGTGACTTTTACACCTTTGGTATTCAAAAATTCAAGTGACCTAAACCTATACTCCAAAAAATCGAAAAACTGGCTTAAATTTGGTAGTTCTTCTTTTAAGCTACAGTTCATTGCTTTCCAAAGTTTACGCGATTCAGTATCTAGCTTTTGCCTCAAAATATAAATAATAATTATATCCCAATTTTCTACACTTATTTTTTGACTTTTTCGAGCATTTAAACATTCATTGGAAGTATCAAGAAGTTGTTTTAAAGAAGTTGAGGATTCGTTAACTAACATTTTTTGACTGAAAAATCTTTCAAAAATACAATCTGTTATGTGTTTTTTATTATTAAATCTATTTTCTAATGTATTCCAGCACGTGAGATAGTTTTCACTGGTAACGGGTGTATGACGCAACAGCTGTTCAGCTTCCCCTGTGAGATATGTCTTCAAGTAGTGTTATTTCTGGACGCTGGTCAATGAATCGTTGTTGAGAACAAGTGACAAAAAGAGATCACGAAATGTTGTCCATTCAGAATAGTGACCTGAAAATGTTGGTACAGAAATGCTAGGCAGTTTTACACTCGCTTTGTCAGCCTTGGGGATAGATTGCTTTTCTGCAGGTTTTACAGTGACACTGACCAAACGTTCTTTCAATGCTATTTTGTAATCAGTGTACAAGTCTTCCGTATTACCATAGCAGTCTTTTACACTGTACTCCGACGACTCAAACTCCTCCCTTTCTTGTTCCATGATTAATTTCAGATGCGTCTGTTCAAATGTCGCACATTGTTTTTCTAAACAGTCTAGTCGTGTTTCCAAATAACTGACAGTTATTCTTTCCTTCGGAGATTTATTATAATTCCGGCGACCTCTTTCAATATGTTTATATCTACCTGAAGTCACACCAATGGCTCCATTATTCAATATTCAAACTAGGTATGTGCAAGAAAACCTTTTCTGAATGACAACTACTTCTAGTTGTTCCGCCAAAACAGTGCCAAATGTTCTAAGTGTTTAAAAAGCTCGTAATTTTTATAAGTCCAGAAAAAAACGTAGCGAAATCTTCTAAGTGTTTGAGAATTTGACACTTAGGTAAATTCGGGCATGGATTCCTCGTCTCAAACACAAATCAGTCAAATTTTTACAAGTCCCGAACTCACTCACTATTTGAATTCTTTCAAGTTAATAGATTAAGAGTACTCACAGTTTACTTGTCCTTTTATCCCACTAAATTATTGTACTTGTCACACTTAGCTGCCAACTTCCGCTTCCGCTGTCATATGTCACACCTCTGTCATTGAAAGATCTCACTAGTTCCGCTGCTACAATCTCGTTCCGGTAGCGCTGCTATATCCGACTCGTAAAGGACCATGAATAAAAACACCTTTCTCCAAGACAAAGATACTTTAATAAATTAAAATATGGGCAATACCTTTGTTGGTAACGAAACCATACCGCGATTCAGCATATCACTACAACGCCATCTATCGCGACTATATGCAATTAATGGGGACATCTTAGTTTCACTCAGATATTTTATCACCAACTTTATACACAATGTTTATAAATATTTATAAATTTTTATTAACTATTATATTATATTATTTTTTATTATTATTTTATTATTATTACCTTAATTGCACCTCTAAAAGTGATCGCATTGAGTCGGTGATTGGTGAGGATTTGAACCCTGGGACATTGGCGCGCAGCTACAACTCCAAGTTGATCGCATTCCCGCTCGGCTACGTAAACACTAGACGCGTGCATCGAATTAGCTAAGTGTGCGCTACGCATCGAGCTACGTCACCCAGCCGCTTATGCACACATCGCACACGGCACACGCATACGACTGTGGTTTGCTACCTGAGCGGCCGCGTTTCTCAAACTTGTTAATTATTTTATTTGCGTGTTTTTTGTATTATTTTATTGAAATGGTCCGTTGTTCCCGATGCGGCGATGAGGCTTCTGATGCTATTCAATGCAATAGTTGCAAGAAGCATTATGACTTTCCATGTTCTGGGGTCACTGAGGCCGGTTACCGGAAACTGGGTGCCGAGAGACAAGCAGCATGGAAATGTCCGAGTTGCAAGTCAGCGTCGGCTTCTTCTTCTAGCTCGGACGTCGGGTCCCCTAAACCTATAACCCTGAATCAAATAATGCAGGAAATATCCAATATCAAGTTAACTCTTAACCCATTATTAGAAGTCATAGCTGATATTAAGGGCATCAAAAATGATGTCGGTCTTCTCAAAAGTTCGATCGAAGACTTTACGACAAAATTCAAGGACCTGGACGAAAGGGTTCGAGCTGTTGAAAAGACGAGAGATGAGGTCATATCGATGCGGTTGAAGTTGGAGGCAATTGAAGACAATTTGAATGAGAGAGACCAATTTATGAGGTCAAACAATGTCGAAATAAAAGGGGTACCACTCAAAGACCATGAAAACCTTATCGATATTGTTAGTAAAATTGCTTCAAGGATCCAGTGCCCCATCTCAAAGCACAACATTAACTTCGTCGTGAGGGTGCCGTCCAAGGAAAACAGAGTCAAGCCCATCATAGTCTCATTCTTGAACAGATATACCAAGGAGGATTTTGTGGCTGCAGCACGTACCTATAAAACACTGTGTCCAGCTGATATTAATCTCGAGGGGACTGGCAGAGTTTATGTCAACGACCATCTTACTGTCCAAAATAAATTGCTATTAACTAAGGCAAAAAAGTTAGCAAAGGAAAACGACTTTCAATTTGTCTGGGTCAAAAACTCCAAAATTTTTGTCAGAAGGGATCAAATGTCAAAGTCTTTTTCCATAAATAACGAGAAGGATCTGTCCAGGATCTTTTAGCATTTGTCCTATTTTGTAAGTTGTGTTTATACCTCAATCATTTATTGTACGTCAATATAAAAACTTTGAGCATGGGAGCGACTGCCGACGAGCGGGTTCTGCCCTCCTATTGCACCTAACAATGGGCTACTATGGCTTTTATGGGGGCGCCTGGGTTCTGCCCTCCTATTGTACCTAACACTGGACTACTATGGCTTTTATGGAGGCGACTGCCGACGAGTGGGTTCTGCCCTCTTATTGTACCTAACACTGGGCTACTATGGCTTTTATGGGGGCGACTGGGTTCTGCCCTCCTATTGCACCTAACACTGGGCTACTATGGCTTTTATGGGGGCGACTGGATTCTGCTCTCCTATTGCACCTAACACTGGGCTACTATGGCTTTTATGGGGGTGACTGGGTTCTTCTCTCCTATTGCACCTAACACTGGGCTACTATGGCTTTTATGGGGGTGACTGGGTTCTGCCCTCCTATTGCACCTAACACTGGGCTACTATGGCTTTTATGGGGGCGACTGGGTTCTGCCCTCCTATTGTACCTGCGACTAATTAAAACACTCTTTAATCTTTACCTTACCTACTTAAACGTTTATGCTGTATTGTTTGTTGTTTTCGTATGTTTCAGAAGGAAGGAATAAGCGAAGGAGTTGGAGGACGAAAGTCCATCGTCGGCAGTCGCCCCCATAATGTTAGGTACAATAGGAGGGCAGAACCCAGTCGCCCCCATAAAAGCCATAGTAGCCCAGTGTTAGGTGCAATAGAAGAGCAGAACCCAGTCACCCCCATAAAAGCCATAGTAGCCCAGTGTTAGGTGCAATAGGAGAGCAGAATCCAGTCGCCCCCATAAAAGCCATAGTAGCCCAGTGTTAGGTGCAATAGGAGGGCAGAACCCACTCGTCGGCAGTCGCCCCCATAAAAGCCATAGTAGCCCAGTGTTAAGTGCAATAGGACGGCAGAACCCACTCGTCGGCAGTCACCCCCATAAAAGCCATAGTAGCCCAGTGTTAGGTGCAATAGGACGGCAGAACCCATTCGTAGGCAGTCGCACCCATAAAAGCCATAGTAGCCCAGTGTTAGGTGCAATCGGCATCGTAATCAACCGTCGGAAAAGAAAATAATATTCAAAACGACAGCTCATGAGACGCGGTCGATTTGAATTTTTTTAGGCGGCAGCTATTTAACTGTCAAAAACAGCGTTTCATTCATTCTTACGCCGCGCCGGCATCGATTATCAATGGGGCGGTACAAAATGGCCGTCGACCTTGACCAGCGCAACATTTCGACGGCTGTGATATCGACGACACTTGGGCGGTAGGCCCACATAACTCTTATTAAAGATATGTTGTATACTAGTAAATAATTAATTGTATACTTTCTCTGTTCCTTCCATATTGGGGCGCTGTTGAAGATGAATAAACTTTCTTTTGTTGTATTCGGGATGTTATAGCGTAGGAGTTAGGCAATTATTTTTTCGTCTAATGTTGGGAGTAGTGATCTAAGCTTTGTGAAGCTCTTCTTTATGAAGTAAAGTTCGCTTTCTCTTTAATGTTGATTTAAAAATAATTTAGTAATTCGTAGGCGATGTAAAGTTTGACTATTACATATGCATAATGTGTAACGATAGATCACTTTATGTCAGCTTTAAGTTTTAGTTAAGTAGGTCTTAAAAGTACTCTGTTACTAAGTCCCTTCAGGGCAAACCTTAAAATGTGTCGTGAAATGACATTAAAATAATTTATATAGATAGTCGCGCTGTGACTTGTTGCTTTTTAATACGAGTTTTTGCCAGGCCAAGAATGAAGCAATCTTTTTATTCGAATTTTTTCAGTATTTGTTACAGTTTAATAGTTATAAAGTGTAAAGATTGCGTCGTTTTTCTCATTGTAAGAGACAGGCGAGATAATGTTTTTTTTTTGTCTGCTCTCGTGTAGTAAATCTAGGGCTCCAGTGTAGCTGTCACATGGCTGGCCATGGGCGTAGCTCGATGTAGTGTTTCGACCCCATTCGATCACTACAGTTCATTGACCTGGCCATCATGTGTCAGAGTTTAAATAAAACTATTGTAGCTTTTCAACACTTTGAATTAGGAAGGCTATAAAACAATCGAGGCCTAGACAGATAGGATCTGAACGGGTCTGGTGGAGCCGTTCCGACTGAAGCTGAGCAAAGTATCCCGAGAAGAATCTCGCTTTAAGCCCTATCCTTGGGCCAAGTCCGCGTTGTACGTCCCAGTCCGCTATATAAAGTTAAAACAAACGCGTAAATCCCTAATAATATAAGTAGGAAGTGCGTGTGGTGATAAATAAATAATATTTTTCCCTTCAAAGAAGTTGTATAATTTCGTCGCCTTATACACACGTGGTACCCAAACCCAGGGTACTACAGTACCTATGTTGGGCGATGGAAGTGCCTGGATCCAGAGTCCTGACTCCCATTCCCCCACAGCCAACAAGCGCGCACGTTCTGAAACATTGGAAGATGTATTTATTAAATTATCTTTGACCAACTTGCAGAGCGGTGCATCCCATTGTCTCTGGGAGAAAAGGTTAGCAGGCAATTCAGTATTGGGACAAGCCACTTTCCAAGCATTTATGGCATCGGTCTTGCGCGACACTTCAGAGTCAACCTGTGTGTTTAATAGAATTTTCCTGGTTAACAGGAGTTAATCCTTGTAAACTAATTTTGTCGGGTATCTATAACACTGCCAAAGAAATTTATAGATGTGAGGGGTTTCTAATTTTGCTTGGGTCAGCAAGGTATCCCTATTTACTGCATTGAAGGCATTCCTCAAGTCAACTTTCAAAATGACCTCACCTTCACTGCTGCCAAGGTACGTGGAGAGTGCATGTATGGCAGCCTCACAGCCCCCTTTGGAACCGAAAGCAAGTTGAAGGGGCTGAAATTTTGCTGCAAGCTCGGTACTATAATACTTGCAGCAAAGTTTTACTGCCAAACGTCGTAACGTGCTCCCTACGGCAATGGGACGAATGCCACCATCCCTCTTGCGCAGGGCACATAAATTGGCACCATACAAGATGTTGATGATACCTTCATCCACATTGCCGGAGAGCATCAAATTTACCCGGGCCGTCAGCTCCCTCAGAAGGGCATCACCAGCCTCCCCAGCGCTCGGGCACATCAAATCTTTAAGATGCTGGGGAGTCAGGCCGTCGAGACCCCCAGCAGATCCACTCCGGAAGGAGCAAACGGCTGTGAATACGTCCTTGGCAGTAATACTGAGATACTCAGTGTCAGTATACGGTGGTTCTGGGAAAGAGAGGTCAAATGATGGCGGCGGATGCTTACTCTGCAGACCTGCTAGCGTGTTTGGAGTGTAAGGTGCCACCACATCGCTACTAAAAAGTATTCTTGAAGCTCCCCTTATATCACCGTCCCTTATTTTATTTTCAAATTATTTGCATTTGTTGGTTTGAGTATTGGTATAAGGTAATTTTGAATCAAAGTGATGCGCAATGTTAAAGTAATTTTCTTTAATTTGGGCTGTTAAAGATTTTTGTGTATTATTGTTGTTTTTAACATGTAATATTCTATAGGGGAAGGTAAGCAGTTGTTCCCAGGCCGTCATGGAGTTCGTCCGGACGACATGATTGATGCAATTGGCTAAATTATGAGCTACAGAAGGCCTAGCGCCGCGAGGAATCCGTTTTAATGAAGTTGATTTATTATGCACTTTTCAATAATTTTGTCCACACTGGATAATAATACGTGGGACACTCAGAAAGTTTTGCGAAAATAAAAAAAAGTGTTCTATAGGTAAATATTTTTTTATTAAATCTTTTCAAAGTACTCTCCACCAGCCTCTATACAAAGTTTCATGCGTTTGAACCAGTTTTCAAAACACTTTTTCCAATCCGCCGCAGATACCTCGTTTACAGCCTGCTAAAACGTTGACAGCGCATCTTCCGGCGACGAAAATTGTATCCCTTTGAGCAGATTTTTTATTTTCGGGAATAAAAAGAAGTCGCACGGTGCAAGGTCAGGGCTGTAAGGAGGGTGACCTAGGAGTTTAACCGGAGTGCTGTCCAGGAAGTCCCTCGTTTTAAGCGCGGTGTGTGCGGGCGCGTTGTCATGGTGGAGTAGTATCCCGCGGAGCCCTGTGTTTGGTCGCTTGTAGCTCACTACAGAGAAAACTTCTGCCAAGCATTTGGTAGTGTACCATTCAGCGTTGATGCTTCTTTGATTTCGTAAAGGGATTGATAACAAGTAGCCAGACAAATTGAAAAAACTCGCGATCAAAATCTTCCCTCCGCTTCTAGATCGCTTCACTTTGGTAGATGTTGATTCGTTTTGAAACACCCAAACCGTCGACTGGCGTTTTGTTTCTAGATCATACTGATAAATCCACGACTCATCACCTGTAATGATGTCATAAACACGACGAGACGCGCCTGCTTCAAACTTGTTTATCATATCACGACACCATTCCACCCGGGCCTGCTTCTGAGCATCGGTGAGATTGTGCGGCACCCAGCGTGAAACTATCCTTTTCACACGAAGATGCACGTGTAGAATCTCGTGAAGGCTTCCCGATCCAATCTGAAGAATGTGCTGAATCTCTTGATATGTGACTCGTCTATTATCTTGGATTAAATTTTTCACTGCTAGCACGTTTTCTTCCGTAACAGCCGTCAAAGGGCGACCACTTCTTTCTTCATCCTCCAAAGTCAGTCGACCGCGCTTGAATTCGTTATACCAACGATACACGGTCGCCTTGGAAGGGCCTTCATCCATGAATGCCATTTGAAGTCTATCGTACGATTCGTCTGGTTTCAGGCGACACTTGAAATCGTAGAAAATCATAGCGCGAAAATGTTCCCGACGCAGATCCATTTTTCAATGAGACACAATAATTGAAATTATCTTGCAAAAAATGCAGAGAGAAATTTTGAAATTGGAACGTACTTATTTTTACTCATAAATATTCATATTTTAGAAATAGATTATAACTGACCAGTCTCTCATATATAAAAACTTTTTTTCGCAATACTTTCTGAGTGGCCTGGTAGCTATAGGCCTGTAGTTAGAAAAATCCTTTCTATCTCCTCTTTTATGGATTGGACTATAGAAGAATTATAGCCTCCTTTAATTTATTCGGAAATTTATGGTGGCTGACAGATAAATTGACTAAGTTAGCAATAACAGGGCTGACTTTGTCTGTAATCAACTTCAAGTCAGACATTCGCACTTGATTACTTTCTGGCGATTTTATTTACTCATACAATTAATCACTCGTTTAACATCTTCACTACTCACAGGTTGCCATCTCATAGAAACATTAGATTTTTTGAGATAACCATCCCTCTCTAACCACTTAACCGTAGAACTTTTTGGCGGGAAGTCAAAATGAAGGCGCTTTTTGAATTGTCTCTTAAAATTAATTTTAATTCTGGATATAAACCAGATAAATAAATGCATATTAGTCAGAGGCTGAAGCGGGCGTACCCCATTTGCAAAAATGGGGACGCAGGGCGACGACGAGAGGAAGCCCAGCGACCGAAAACGGAAGCATGAAACCAACACCGACGAAGATAAGTACAAAATATATTTTAAGACCAACTACACTCGTTTATTTTTGGAAAAAAGTGCCGTTGATTTCACGGTATACGTTGAATCGAAAGAAAAAGAAAAACTTGGGCAATAGAAACCCGATGAAGCTCACTCAATTATTTGTCGACAACATAAAAGGCATAACAAGCGTTTATCGCCTAAATGCGTTCAAAGTTAGAGTCACTTTCCAGAAGGCAGCAACGGCGAACAGTCTCTTAAAACAAGGTAGTTTTCTAAACAAATATAAATTACGCGCCTTCATCCCAGCTCACCTTGTGGAGAAAGTTAGGCATAATAAAATTTGTACCTACTGATATATCTAACGCAGAAATTTATAAAAATATTACATGCGATTCAGCCGTATGTAATTTGTATAAATAAAATTTTAAAAAAAATAAAAAATATCAAAAGATTTATGAAAAAAGATGCCAACGGACAGCTCATGCCATTGACCACATTAGCCATTACATTTTCATCCACAGTATTACCCAAAATAGTACTTTTACATCTAATCCGATACCAGATACACACATACATTCCACTTGTACAATGTTATAAATGCTTCAAATTCAACCACTGTGCCAAAGTATGCCGTAGTAGTCAGGTGTGTTCTTCATGCTTTGGGGCTCACCTATTTAAAGAATTTAAGTCAGAAACCTTGATGTGTATAAATTGCGGTGGGGGTCAACTAGTCATTTCTAGAGACTACCCTGTCAAAATGAAGGTGGACGAAAAACGCAACCAAATAATGGAAACACAGTAGTCTCGTTCCTTTGCCTCTGATGTAGGTAGTAAGTTAGATAACCAGAATTTCCCAGCTTTAAAGCCGACAATTTCAGGATAGAAAACAATAAATAATACACAGAAAGCTCCAACAGTTTTAATATATAAAGAAAATACATCATTTAATTTAGAACAAATTGCTAACAATGAAATTATCATAAATGCTATAGTCAAATCTTTGATTGCCTTGGGAAACTCTAAAAGTAATAAAGCAGTGACTACTACCAAAATCAAGAATTATTTTTAAGTAACTTATGGACCTTTATGGATTCTAGGTCCTCTACTGATACACAAAATAGGAAAACGTATATAACAATAGCCCCTTTCAATATACAAACTGTAAATAACAAAAAAGCTTTACTAATAAATATTCTCTTTGAAAAAGATATTGACAAATGCATGTTGAATTGAACTCGGTTGAAATCTGAAAGTATATTTAGTGTAACAGGCTATAATACTGTGCTCCAAAATGGTCCTGGTGGTCATGGAGGTGTAGCTATATTAGTAAAAATTCCTTTCAATATTCTAATTTTCATACTCCCACTGCAAACTACCTTCAAACTGCTGCACTAATTTTAAAAACCAATGCTGGCAATGTAAGCATACTGTGTGCTTATGCTCCACCTAGTCGTAGAGGCAGACGTTTTAAATGTGGAAAGTTGAAACAGATCATCATTGAATTGCCCACTCTAATCATGCTTTCAGGTGCTCTAAATGCTCATCGTGTTGCTTTTGGCTGTCTCCCATCAAGCTCCAGAGGTAATGATGTTTACAATCTATTAGATGAATGTAATCTTTGCATTTTAAATACAAGATCTCTAACCACAGTAGGTATCAATTGACATGACATGTGTAGTCCCAATATAGCCCCTTTATGTCAGTGGAATGTTCATGGTGACCCTATTGGGGCATTTATTTTTACACGACCATACTCTAAGTGAGCATGTCCCAGAAGTTTACCTTTAATTTTATGAAGAAATGAAAGAAAATTTGTTATGAAGTGTCGATGGTCAAAATATTTAATATTTAATGTTTCCGAAATACATCAAATTATGTGTATAATTTATTGATAAATATAAAATAATACTGAATATAATTTTGAATATCCTTGATTTTACTATGTCCCACATTGACCGGCTTAGTTTCGAGTTAAGTTTATTCGTGAATTTCCTTCAGTGGTAAGGGTAAAGAAGAATGAATGGTATCGAAATATGATAATATTATCAGAATTAAACATAAAACAACACTAATTTAATAATATAAACTATCTTTCGTAACATTATATTATGTCTCACAATTACGGCCGTGCATGGAATTAATTACACTTTGTAACCGTAATTTGATGGGACTAAAAAATATACCACTGACTACAAATTTCTTCCCTAGCAACAATACTTCAGACTTCGCCATTTTGTAAAACAGAGATTACCATTTTGACGCATTTCGTTTCGAAACTTGCTGAGCGTTACCGTACCGGATTTTTCATCCACTTTGTAATTGTGATTTTTACTGGTAAGTTCGGTTTTTTGTTTATAGAAATATAATAATGATAAACTACAAACGCGTTATAAGCTATTAAAATAGTTGTTTTCGTGTTTCATCTTTATTAAAGTTTATTTACAAGCAATCTTAGGTCGGCGATTGGAAATGCGTTACTTCCATTTTGTTTGGTTACATATAACGTGGAATAAAAAAGATACTAAATGGAAATATAAAGGCGAGTACAAATGCATGCAGGAGGCATGTGTTTACTTATCTTTTTAGTGGATATATAATGATATCTTGGAAAGATAACTATTTTAGTACAATAATTATTGTCGGTTACTTGCTGAAATTTTGCAAGTAATTTTCGACCATTTCTGATTATGCGGATTGAGCTGAAATTTAGCATGCAACGTGACAATACAATATTCTGATACCATGGAGCTGATCTGATGGTGGAGGAAGAAGGTAGCCATAGGAACTACTCAACAAAACGACACAACCCCATCGAGTTTGGGATCGTTTGAATGGTATTAACGAGTACTATGACCCCGTATGGTAACCAGGGTCTAATGCTGGAGCTGGAAGATGACTTGGGCTCGTTTGATTTGCCTTAAGGCAGTCTTTACATAGATTGATTTTTTGAGACTGAACTGAATTAAATAAAAAGGCTGAATAGAAATAAAAGGCGTTGATTACTAAAAAGCATAGTTTCATTTATTTTATAAATTACCGTCGTTCATGGTCCTACCATCTGCGTCCATCTTATTTCAGTACTGATTTGCAGTATTTTTTATCAGGGTAAACTAAGCTTTACCTTTTCGATTTTGTAACTGAAGCTTTCCATTTTGTAATTGTCTTATGTTTTACTGTTACCATTTCTTTAAATTTTTCTGATTTTGAAAGTAAATACCTTTTTTTATTTAACTTTGCGTTGAATTAAAAAGAAAGAGTTAATCATAAAAAAATAATTACGTGTATGTAATGGTGACCCTCTTTCCTGGGACTTTGCCTTCAGCTTGCCATCAGGCGGGGTGAAGTCAAATTGACGTGTCCTAGATATAAAAAAAAAAAAAAACATAATCTGTAGAGGAACAGGGTGTGATGTTCCTCCAACAAAGGGAGGATTCTCCGACCAGGCAAGGTGATCACGCCTGGCGGGCCGCGGCCCAACGGTTGTCGTTGGGATGTTGTATATATGTTACTCAGCGCGCGAACTACATTTTTTTCGCGATGCAGGTTCGTGACGTAGGAATCACGTGGTAGTTGTGACATAGTCGACGGTTGTAGTTCAGCTTGTTGTTTTTCATGTGGTATCGCCACATCACTCCCCTCCAAGACCCGACGTTGATTGCGATGAGTCGGCTGTCTAAGCTCTCTTATGGAGCGTGCCAGTACCAGATGGGTAGTTCCGTTGAGCCGGAACTGGATGCCGCTGGTTCCATTGATTGAACAGTCTTCCTCGCTAGTCCCAGTGAGTCGGAACTACCGCTGGTCCCGAAGATGCGGGGCTGAGTGCGGTACTGCGGTGCTGCGGTGAAATCCTCAGTGAGTCGGGGCAATTCCTCAGTAGGTCGAGGTGAGTTCCCAGTAAGTTGAGGTGAGTTGCTGCGTACTGGCTGGCTGCGTAGACGGGAGAGGTGTACTCTTCTTACATGGACCGTGAGTGCAGTGTACTGTGCCTTTGAGGCTGATGTGGCTGTAGGGTAACCAGGTTGCAGCGGTCGCTGCATGCTGTGGTATCCCAGTTGAGGCCGAAGCTGCTGGATGGCGAAGACTTTAATTACCGCTCATGCGGAAGAAGTGAATAGGATGGTGGCGATAGTGCTGATATGTTCAGCGAAGGTTACGTGATCAGATCACGTCGGGGTCACCACTGTGGAGGAACAGGGTGTGATGTTCCTCCAACAAAGGGAGGATCCTCCGACCAGGCAAGGTGATCACGCCTGGCGGGCCGCGGCCCAACGGTTGTCGTTGGGATGTTGTATATATGTTACTCAGCGCGCAAACTACATTTTTTTCTCGATGCAGGATCGTGACGTAGGAATCACGTGGTAGTTATGGCAGCCATGAACAAGCGGCGTGATTTCTACAAGGAAGTAAATACACACGTAAACACCAAATAAGAAATCACGTCCGCTGCCATAGCAACAAAGGAAGGCGTCAGCAGAAAGCAGCTACAAGCACCAGCCCCTCTCTAACTAATGGCAAAACAACTAGTATAAAAGCATATGTAAATAATAAATAAAAATGAGTCCTAACGAGTAAACATTTTTTAATAATCCGCAATATTGGTGACCCCGACGTGATCTGCGAATATTCCCTAGTGCTGATGTAATTGCAGGCCAACTGCAGCCCTGAAAAGGTTTTCAGCAGCAAATCTAGGGAACCATATTTGGGAAAATTAACCCAACAGCCCACCAGCCTACCGACCACCACTACCAGCGAACAAGCACATTTCAGTTGGCTTCCCACAAGCGGGTCTAACCAGCTGAAATTTCAAGAGGCTAGACGCAATCATGGCACCGATAATTCCAGCCGGGACACCGTCAAAAAACCCCGGCACATCAGCTGAGTAAACCAGCGACAGCCAGGTGGTGGCTGCAATTAGCATTGCGGAGAAAATACCACAATTTTGGACAGATTCACCGCGCCTATGGTTCGCCCAATTTGAAGCCATCGTAGCCTCGCAAAAACGAGGTGACGAGTATTTACTTGTGTATAATAGCGTCATCGCAAAACTACCAAAGGAGGTCATACATCAGATTAGTGACATCCTGACAAAACCGCCTGACGCAGACAAATATGCCACAATTAAGGAAAGATTAATTGCGTGCTACGAGGAAAGTGAGCAGCGACGCTTCCACAAATTACTGGCGGAGATGGACCATGGTGACTCGATACCATCACAGCTGTTGAGAAAAATGAAGGAAGCCAGCTGCGGCAAAATGACCGACGACACCATTCGATTATTATGGTTTAGACAGCTTCCGGTTTCAATCACCTCCATACTGGCAGTCTCCGACAACCTCGACCTAATAAAATTATGCGAAATGGCAGATCAAATCTATGAAAATATGCGATACAAAACCAAAACAAATAACTTGTCACAAGAATCCGCCGACGTAAACTTGATAACTGTGCTGACGTCGCAAATTGCAGCTATGCGAGTTGAAATCAACGAGCTCCGTGGTATGAGTAATCGCCGACCTTTGCAACGCAGCAAATTCCGAGCAAGATCGCAATCACGATTACGGTCGCGGACACGGCTATGTTATTACCACAAAAGGTTCAAAACAAAAGCGTATAAATGCGAACAGCCGTGCTCATGGCAAAATAAACCCGATCAAAATTCGGGAAACGAGCATTAGCGCAGAATGAGACGGGACTCTGTGTCATACACCCCGCCAACCGTCTGACTATAACTGACTCAAACAGTGGTTATAGATTTTTAATAGACACAGGGGCAAATATTTCGGTAGTACAAAACGCACAGGGCTAGAAAAACTCAACCAACTACAAATTCTATTATTGACCCATTTGCAATGGGTCAATAATAGAAACATACGGCGAACGCACGTTAACATTGGACCTGGGGTTACGCAGACCTTTTCCTGGACGTTCATAATCGTAGATGTCAAAATGCCTATTTTAGGAGCTGACTTCCTAGAGCACCACAAATTACTAGTGGATTTGCACGGGAAACGATTGATCGACCAAGAAACAAAATTAAAAAGCCTGCCAAAAACGTAACAGCAAAAGTACCTTCAGTCAGATCGATCGATGCGAACTTACCAGTACGTATAAAGCGCCTGTCAGAAAAACACGAAAGTGTAACACGAATGACTTCGTTTAAATAACCTCCAGAACATGGAGTACAGCGTCACATCATAAACAAAGGTCCTCCCGTATACGCACGTGCGCGCCCTCTACCGCCCGACAAATATAAAGCAGCAAAAAGGGAATTCCAAGAGCTAATAAACTTAGGAATACTGGAACCGTCAAGTAGTCCATGGGCATCTCCGCTACACATGGTGAATAAAAAGAATGGGGAATGGAGACCATGCGGAGATTATCGCGCGTTATTATATTATCGCGTCGGGAACTGTAATTTTATTTAAATTACAGTTCCCGACAGATACCCCTTACCAAGACTATTAGATTTTACATACGTCGCAAGTAAAAAAACAGTCTTTAGCAAAATTGACATAAAAAAGGCTTTCCACCAAATCAGGGTTGCTGAACCAGAAAAGACAGCAATAATCACGCCCCTAGGGCTGTTCCAGTGGAAGACCATGCCATTTGGGCTCTCCGGAAGTGGGCAAACGTTCCAGAGATTTATGGACTCCCTGTTCCGAGATCTGGACTATATATATGTTTTTGTGGACGACATACTCATGGCGAGCCAGAATGCCGGACAACATTACGTTCAATTAGAAGAAGTGTTCGCCCGTTTAAGCAAAAACGGACTTTCAATTAATATAAGCAAGTGCGAATTCGAAAAGACAGAGATAGACTTACTAGGTTATCATATAACGAGCCAAGGAATCACTCCTACGTCTGAGAAAGTACGAGCAATAAGCGAATACCCTAAACCAAAGGTAGTAAAGGAGCTACGTCAATTTTTGGGAATGATGAACTTCTACAGAAATAGCATTCCACACGCAGCAAGACACCAAGCTCCGCTCAACAAATACCTGATAAACTCCAAGAAAAACGACAATACGCCAATCGAATGGAATACGGAAGCTAACCAAGCATTTGAAACCTGTAAACAGGACATGAGAGATGTCACAACCCTCGCGTTCCCGGAAATGGACACACCACTAGCCATCATGACGGATGCTAGTTTAAAATGTGTAGGCGCCGTCCTTCAACAAAAAGTTCAAGGAAAATGGAAACCGATATCATTCTTTTCAAAGGGGTTGAGCGAAGCACAGACAAAATATTCCACATACGATCGAGAGCTATTGGGCATTTACATGGCGATAAAACACTTTAGACGGCTAATAGAAGGTCGCATATTTACAATTTACACGGACCATAAGCCATTGATTCACGCATTCGACAAGAAGGCATCAGTGGACGAGTCCCCTAGAAGAATAAGATACCTAGAATATATTGCACAATTTTGCACAGACATAAGGCACGTCACAGGCATCGAAAACGTGGTAGCACTATCACGAGTAATTGAAACTTTATATCTACCTCAAATCCTCAACTGGCAGGAAGAAAAAACCAAGACAGTGACCCGGAGTTAGCAAAACTGAAAGAAAACAGGTCACTAACAATGGCACTGGTACCAGTAGAAAACAATAATACCAAAATTTATCGTGATATATCTACCGGTACAACCACAAAAGTTCAGAAAAACATTTTTTGATAGTTTTCACAACATGAGTCACCCGGGGAAAAATACAACGAAAAAGCTGATAACCTCACAATACGTCTGGACAAACATGCACAAAGACATATACCAAATGTGTGAAACATGTCTACAGTGCCAGCAATCAAAGGTTCATCGTCACACAGTATCACCCCTGGGAAAATTCATGCCTGCAGAACGATTTAGCCACATTCACATAGATATTGTGGGTCCCCTATCGACATCACAAAATAAAAGATACATTGTAACCATGATCGACCGTTGTACGTCGTGGCCGGAAGCATATCCGATTTCGGACATCACAGCCGAAACTATAGCGAAAACCCTATACGAAGGCTGGATCACACGTTTTGGATGTCCCAATTATATCACAACGGATCAAGGACGACAATTTGAGTCTGAGCTATTCAGAAGCCTAACCAAATTCCTGGGAATTGAAAAAATCCGTACTACGCCATATCGCCCTCAAGCAAAGTAGAAAGACTACACAGAACCATGAAAGCAGCTTTGATGGCAAGAGGAAATACCGTAAACTGGACAAAAGAATTAACATCGGTATTATTTGGACTGCGTACCAGTATTCGACAAGATACTGGATACTCAGCAGCCGAACTGGTCTACGGAACAACAATAAAATTACCAGCAGCATATTTTGGCGACTGTTCTAAAAGCGCTACGTATTCAGAATTCGTAGAGAAAATTAAAGAGAACATCGTACACATGACGTCAATACCACAAAGGCAGAGCTCAATTACAAAAACATTCGTCCATCCAAGATTAGCCGACTGTACACACGTGTTTCTACGCTGCGATAAGCTACGTCCTACATTGACACCACCCTATGACGGACTGTTTCAAGTGATAAAACGTAACGACAAGGTATTCACGATTCAGCGAAACGGCAAGGAAACAAACGTGTCAATAGAAAGATTGAAACCAGCATTCTTGATTAGCGAGGAAGATAAGAAAAAACCCGAAGATCAAGATAAAACAGGCAAGAACTTAGATATAAAAATCACACGTTCCGGACGAGCATCACGCCCTACCGTTCGTTTTAAAATATAATATAAAAGGGCGACAGAAAAAAGTAACATCAGTCACACAATAGTCATCACCAACGAAAAACATTTGAAACAGCGCTACTCATGAAAAGGAGCAGATCAGCATGGTGCAAACAAACAACCTCAAAGAAAATGGCCAAGTTCACGTAACAAGTGAAATCGAACATATTAAAACTTGGATGACAGCACTAGTCGCGATTATTATAACATTAGCTTAGCATTTGCAATAAGAAAAATAACAAAATCAATAAACAGAAAAATCGACAAAAGAATAGCAAACCTCAATAATGCTTAACACCGGAAACAAGAAGCACCACAAGGAAGTTAAGGGGGGAGTTCTACGGCAGCCATGAACAAGCGGCGTGATTTCTACAAGGAAGTAAATACACACGTAAACACCAAATAAGAAATCACGTCCGCTGCCATAGCAACAAAGAAAGGCGTCAGCAGAAAGCAGCTACAAGCACCAGCCCCTCTCTAACTAATGGCAAAACAACTAGTATATAAGCGTATGTAAATAATAAATAAAAATGAGTCCTAACGAGTAAACATTTTTTGATTAATCCGCAATAGTAGTTGTGACATAGTCGACGGTTGTAGTTCAGCTTGTTGTTTTTCATGTGGTATCGCCACAAATCAACGTTATTAGATGGTTGTTACACGATATAAATCGGAAGTTAACCGAGCTATATTACCAAATAGTTACAAAATGGTTACATTTTTACAAAATACTAAAAATACATGTGTTCACGCCTAACATAACATAAGGAGCAATTCACGTGAACGTGTTATTTTACGTCATGACCTTCACGTCCTTCAAATTCAAAAATGTCATCCTTTACAAAATCATCATTCATTCCTCTGTAACCGTTGCAATAATACGTGTCATCAAGCAGTCAACGCATTTTCAATTTGAGTTTTTATCCTAACCGGGATTAAAATAATCCCAGTCTATAACAACATGGCTTATCTTACATATGCTGTAATATTATTTAAAAGAAAATTATATTTATAACCAAATAAACGAAAATCTTCAATTAAGAATGTACTATTTTATTTAAAAAATTTACTTTAAAAAGTTACAAAGTGGATGTCTAAACCACTCTCCTGTCCGAAGAAAGTATTATTTTTTTCCAAACTTGTATATTAATAGGGTAAATGTAGCTATTTTAATGCTCTTAAGAATAGCGAATCATTCTTTAAATTTTGTTTTGCATTACCAATTTTTTTTATTATTTCATTCCATTTTGTAACATGGACACGATTTAAGAAAAATGCCAGCTACCACTTTCCCATACTGGTTGACATTCAAAATTCAGTATAAAAATATGTAACAGGTTCCTTCAGAGCGTTTCAACTATAAACATGTGTTAAGGACCGTTGTTCATGACAGCCTATCCCTAGTACGGTTCCGAATAGACTGCCACTTCGCGGTCGCCTTCAGTGGACTGTATGTTGAGGATGTTGAGTCGAAGAATGAAACACTTTGGATGGGTGGCTTGAATGACGTCAGCGAGGCATTGGATATTCTTGGCCCAGCACTACCCTTGATCTACTACTTCCTGTTGAGCTTCCATGTTCTGTGAGAGACTCTTGTTGTCTACTTGTTGCCCATAATTTCCTACCAAATGGTCCCTGCTTTTATAGTCTTTCGTAGTGCTGGCCCGCGATCCAAACTACCTCACCTCCGCATTTCCATTTATTTATAAAACTCATGTTATACGTATTAATCACATAGCATATATGTATATTGGTAGTAATAAGAGTTGCACGACCATAGGTACTTACGCCTGGGGTGGCAGGTGAGGCCGCCTGTCACCCCAGCAGAAGCAGGCCGGGACGGTGGGGCGACTAGCGCCCCTCCCCCAAACCGGGGCAAGACGGGGACACCGTGGTTCCCAAACCCGAGGGGGCCATCTCGAAACCGGAGATGGCCCAGGGTCAGTCGGGGTGCGAGGGATATGCTCTATGGGCAACCTTACACCCCGGCGTCTGCAGACCCGAGACGGCGTGCGGTTTTAGTCGGTTCGAGCTCGACATAAACGCCCCCGCTGGCAGGCGGGGGGGTATCCGAGGGGATTTCCGCACGAAAAAAAAAAAAGGTACTTACGCCTGTACCGTGCGACGTCGGGCTACTGAATGACGGGCGGAATGACCCCTCAGACTTATATATGGCCCCTGCCTCCCGCGAGCTACTATATAATAAAATGGCACCAGCCAGGGGAGCGCATATTCGCTTCTTACGGCGTGGGAGGCAGTCGCGGGGTGTAATTAAACTTACATACTAGTATACAAAGTCGTATTTCCTATTTATACGAAGTTATGTTAGATTCTGAGTAATGCATTGTCGTAATTATATTTGTAATTATGCTTTTCAGGGAGTGTACTTTCTTTATTAAATTTGGCTCTAACATACTTAATTACTCAGAAAACTAACTCATAACAGTAGTAAGCTATTTATCTTAGCTTAATATCAAAGTAATTACATAATTACGTTTTTAATTTACGTAAACCTAACATTTTCATAATTCATTCATTATATTCACGCTTACTAATCTACATGTCACTGGCACATGTGTCCATAGTCTATTTGTGTCGTGCACATTCTCCCGCCGTCGCTGACCCTTGTTCGTCTGCGAGCTCCGTTGGTTGCACGACGATCTTCTTCGTAGGTCTCCTCAGCACGTGTCCGCTGCTGGTGGTGACGTCCACGACTCGTACCTCGCCGTCGGCTCCTGGGAACACCCGGCTGACGCGTCCTCGCGGCCAGGTGTTGCGCGGCAGATTGGAATCGCAGATGATGACGACGTCCCTGACCTTCGGGGCGACGCCGGTGCTGGTGGGCTCCCGCCGGTGTTGCAATAGGGGAAGGTACTCCTTCACCCACCTCCTCCAGAAGATGTCAGCCAGGGCTTGAGCTCGCTTCCATTGTTGGCGAGCAGTCACGTCGTCTGCAGAGCAGTGCCCTGGTGGTGGCACATGGCAGTTGGGCCCGATGAGGATGTGGTTCGGCGTGAGGGCCTCGGGATCGTTAGGATCAACCGAGACGTGTGTGAGGGGTCGCGAGTTGACGATATTCTCGACCTCTGCTAATAAGGTTAACAGGATCTCGTCGCTGGGATGCTTTTCCGTCATGGTGACACGAAGCACTTCTTTCACTGCTTTCACCATTCGCTCCCATGCCCCCCCCCCTCCCTGAAGGGTGCGGAAGGGGGTATGTACTTCCACACGATGTGTTGACTCGTAGTTTCTTTTTCGAGCGCGTTGAGTGCGGCCGCTGCTAGCTCCTTTTCCGCTTAGTGTAGCAGTTGAGGCGGCTTGTGCGGCTCGGCGGGGTTGATGACCGGAAAGTGAGGTAGGTACCACGTCCTTCCTTTCTGCGGTGGCATAGGAGCTGGTTCTGCATAGCCTGACTTGAATAGGTTTTCCATTCTTTCTTCATATTTCTGTTTCAAATCTTCATCCCTACCGAGTCTTCGTTCGAGCGTAAGCAGACGCTTCTCAGCTTCCTTGTAATTATTCGGTATGTTCGCATTTTCTTCTTTCCACAGCAGTCCGGTCTCATATCTTCCATCTGGTAACCGCCGGCTCTTTTCTTCGAGAATCTGCATGGCTCGTAGTTCGGGATCTTCTCGCGGGCGTCGGGGTTCGATGCCCAGTGATTCCAACTTGAAGTAATTCTTCACTGCATCTTCAATGGAGTCCTTTTCGCGCTGTTGTAACTTACCGCAGAATGACACTGTTGCAGTCACTGAACTGCTGCATCCGTGGAGCACCCATCCCAGCTGAGTGAGCGACGCCACAGGCTGGTTACGGCTTCCGGTGCGCAGCTGACGGGTTACGATGAGATGCCAGTTGTCTTGTCCTAGTAACACTTTGGGTGAAGCCTTTTCGTACGTTATCTTGTCACGTATATCCTCTAGATGTTCGCAGCCGTTGAGATGATCTTCATACACTGTATCGGGTGAGAAGCGGAGTCGGTTCATGGTGCGGGCGGAAAAGTCGTACTCTTCATCGGCGTACTTCCCTTTGATGAGTAAACTGACCGTCTTGCTCTCGTGCTTCATTTCGCTGTTTACACCTTGGATGCAGATCTCCTTGGTTGGTCCGTCTGCCCCGATGACATCGGCTATGGTCTCATCTATTAGCGTGATCGTGCTTCCCTCGTCCAATAAGGCGTAGGTATTGACGCTACCGCTTGGTCCTCTTAGTGTCACTGGTGCCATCTTGAGGTAGGCCTTGCGCTGACTGCGGGGAACTGCTGCTGTGGCTACCTCGCCGTTGAGGTCGTGATCTCTTCCTTCTGTTCTTCACGGTCTCCCGGCGGCATATCGCGATGCAGTAGTTGGTGATGCCTCATCTGGCACCCGTTCTTCCCACAGGCCGGTGCTTTGCATGTGACGCGTCGGTGGTTACCTCGAAGATAGCGAAAACAGATTCTATTCTTCTTGGCTGTTTCCCATCTCGCGGTGATATCTAGGGCGATGAACTGCTTGCAGTCAGGTAGCTTATGATCCCTGCTACACTGTGGACATCTCTCTTCTGATGTCTTCTTGTTGATGGTGAGCGTCTGTTCAACTCTTCTGCTTTTTTGAGGACGATAACCGGCTCTTCTGTTGTCTTCTGTGTGGTTCACTTCTGGGAGCGCGTAGGAGCTGCACTTGTCTGCCTCTTGTGACAGGAACACAGATATCTTCTTCAGTTCTGGTATGTCTTCTTTCTTCTTTGCAGCGAAGTCGTACCACTTGTTTCTGAGTATAGGTGTGAGTTTCTCGATGATACTTCTGCACATCTCTGGACTGTGTAGGTAGTGCGGCTTCCTCATGGCTTCTATGGTTCCCACGATGTTTGCTATCTTCCCAGCGAAGATACAGATGTCCTTGGCGTTATCGGTCACTTTGTTCAGAGTCTTGAGCTTCTCCATCTCGACGTGGATGAGTGCTTCTGGTCTACCAAATCTTCTCTCGAGGGCCCTCATGATCACCTCGGGGTCAGGTTGACTCAGCATTAGACACTCGACTGCTTCTTGTGCGAGTCCACGTAAACTTTTTCTAATTCTTGCAATATTTTCGTTCTTCGTGAAGTATATACCCGATTCTTCATACGTTGTCTTGAAGGCGAGCCATTCTGTACTGGTGCCGCTGAAGAACGGTAGTTCCCGTATATACTTGGGCGGCTCCCTGTTGCTTCCATAGCCTGGGATAGGGCCGCGGTGAGCGTAGCTACGTCGATCACGGAGTTCTTCACTGGGGCACTTCCTTCTGATTTTTTCTTGGGTTTGACACTTCTCCACTAGTTGACCCCTATCTAGGTAGGTCTGAGTGTTTTCCTCGATGTCTTGCCCCTTTTCCTTCAGGTCGGGTGCCGCAGCGTCATCCTTCTGTAGCCACGTGTTAATACGTACCGATGCCAGATCTTCCTCAGACCCGTCGTCGCTGCTCTCGTCCTGCAGTAGCCACTGTAGACGGATCTGCTCTATTTCTGCTTCGGCTTGTATTTGCTTGAGCTTCAGTTCTGCCAAGCGTTGTTTGACCTCCAGATCCTTCTTCTTTCTTGAACTGGTGGAGCGGCGTGACCTCGTGTCCAAAGGCCGCATGGTGCGCTGTGAGCTAGGCTCCCCATATATAACAGCGCGGGTGTGGGGCGATACCTCTTCCGTCGTCCCTGACTCTTCAGTAGTCACAGTTGTGCTGGACGTGGTCTGCTCGGTGCTGGCTGTGGCTTCCGACGCACCACTGTCCGCATAGCTTCTGGCCTCTTCAGTGGCCGCAGGGTGTGGTACTGATCTTGGTACTGGTGCTGATGCTGATGCCGGTTCCTCTTCCTGATGACGCTTCCCTCCATCCCTGGTGAGAACCATTCTTCTTTCTTCAAGTTTATACTTACCTGGATCTTCGACGGATCGTGGACTTTATTCCTATCCCTTGACCCGATTCCAATGGACCATAGATGTTCGTGACAGCCTACCCCTAATACGGTTCCGAATAGACTGTCACTTCTCCCTTAGTTGAAGAACGATGAAACGTCTATGGCTGGTAGCTTGACTTGAAGTTGACCTGGATCTTCGAAGGACCGTGTACTTTATCCGGCTCCGAAGGACCAATGTTAATGGCTGTTCTTCATGACAGACTATCCCTAGTACGGTTCCGAATAGTCTGTCACTTCGTCACTTCTTGGACGAATGATGAACTCATTGGATGGGTGGCTTGACTTGAAGTTGACCTGGATCTTCGAAGGACCGTGGACTTAATCCGGCTCCGAAGGACCAATGTTAAGGACCGTTGTTCATGACAGCCTATCCCTAGTACGGTTCCGAATAGACTGCCACTTCGCGGTCGCCTTCAGTGGACTGTATGTTGAGGATGTTGAGTCGAAGAATGAAACACTTTGGATGGGTGGCTTGAATGACGTCAGCGAGGCATTGGATATTCTTGGCCCAGCACTACCCTTGATCTACTACTTCCTATTGAGCTTCCTTGTTCTGTGAGAGACTCTTGTTGTCTACTTGTTGCCCATAATTTCCTACCAAATGGTCCCTGCTTTTATAGTCTTTCGTAGTGCTGGCCCGCGATCCAAACTACCTCACCTCCGCATTTACATTTATTTATAAAAGTCATGTTATACATATTAATCACATAGCATATATGTATATTGGTAGTGTAACGAGCTACCGGACTAATGAAAAAAAAAAAATATATAACGATACGATTTGTATTAGAGAGTCATCTAGTGACCGGTGATGTGAAATTCATAATTCTTTTGAACGGAAAGAGGACAGGATTAGACATGTAAAGGGCAACCGGAGTAATGAAAAAGATAAATAAATTATATAACGGTATGATTTATATTAGAGAGTCATCTAGCGGCCTGTAACGAGCTACCGGAGTAATGAAAGAAAATAAATAAATTATATAACGGTACGATTTATATTAGAGAGTCATCTAGTGGCCGAAGATGCGAAAGTCTTAATTCGATTGAACGGAAAAAGGATTGAATTAGTTGAGCAGTTTTGACATAGGTGGCAGTAAACTATATGAAAAAAATATCAGTCGAGAAAAAAATAAAATAAAAAAGTAATTACAAGAAACTAATTAAAAATAGTGTATAAAATGGTAAATTATAGTTGTAAATATACGTAAATGTATATGAAAATGTATTTATATATATGTATATATATATATTAATCGTTGTGGGAAAAATAATATTTATAAATGAAACGATTATAGTAAAAATTTGATTATCTGTTTAATGCCGCATGGCAATTATTTGGTTTAAGACAACTGTTTAAGTATTGTTTATTTAGAGAAAATTCAATACGAAGATTAATCAATAAAATCTAAGTAAAAGCAATCACTTAAATAATATCACAAATAGTTATATGGAATGTATGTAAATAATACATTCTAATGATGAGATAGTAATATTTGAAACGCGAAAATGCCGGAAGGTAGATTTTGTACTTTGAAAAGAAGGGAGACTGCAACGCCTCCGGGTGGGTGATTTAGGAACTAATTAGGCTTTGGCGGACAAAAGTTTTAATAAGATATACGAGGAATTACTTGGGAATGTCATGCGTAATTGTTGAAATTCATTGTTGAAAGTTTTAGTGAAGAGGTTTCAATGCTTAAAAGTATACATGGGCATTGCAAAGGTAGAAAATTGTGTTATTTGGGGGGGTTTGAATTGTGCGGTTGGCATTACGGGGAGGTTTTTGATTGGATAGAGACACGGGTGGAGCGCGGTTGGCGGGGGGATAAATACGAAAGGCGCCAATAACTCTTGCACTTTTTTGGGGAATCTCGTCAGGGGTGGTGGAGACGTCGTATATTTCTGGTGAGACTGTTTTTTAGAGCATTTAGTGGGACTTAGTCGTGATATAGGGGTTGGGGTTCGCGCGTTTTCTTGTTTTAAGGGGATGTTTTGATTTGGGAAGTAATAATTCGCGGAAATAGTGGTTAACATATAGTTATTTGAATTGGAGGGATCGCCATTTTGTGAAATTGAATTTGGTTCGTGTTTGGTTGTTTAGAATGGGATTGTTGGGAGTAGTATATTTGAATAATAATTAGTAAAAGGTAAATTACATTTCGGGACGCGATCGACATAGGTTAGGACCTTTACGTGAATGAAGACACCTTACATTGGGCTGGAATTAATACACGCATACACTTGTGAATTGATATCAGCCTTGTACCGTTGAGCCTAGCGGTGCACACGTAAAGCAAATGCTGTCGTTTTATCATTTTTATTATGTTAGAAGCAGGGATTAGGGCTGCGGCGTACTTAGCTAGTATTCCCGTAGGAAACCCAAGGCGATGTGCTTTGGTTATGGAGGGATACCTAACGGTGATAAGGACTCTATATTCCTCTATATTTCGCTAGTAGCCGATAACTTTTGAAGCGAGCGGCAATCTGATTTTCCCTGGAAACAGGATCGGATAAGCTTCCTGGATGTGGGTGACTGTTCGTTCTGTGATAGGTAGGTACTGTGGTGTCTGAACCTCATTTCACACCACGATGCGGTTACCTGGCCATTATGTGTCAGAGTTTAAATAAAACTATTGTATCACTTTAAAATTTGAATGAGGAACGATAAAAAACAATCGCTGCCTGGACATTCGGGATCTGAACGGGCCTAGTGGAGCCGTTCCGATTGAAGCTGAGAAAAGTATCCTGGGAAGAACCCCGCTTTAAGCCCTATCCTTGGGCCGAGTCCGCGATATACGTCCCAGTTCGCTAATAAAAGTTAAAAGAACCGCGTAAAGTCCCTAATAATATAAGTAGGAAGTGCAAGTGGTATAAAAATAAATAACATATTATCCTATTTGATCGTTGTAATTTCATCACTTCATACACGCGTGGTACTCAACCCCCTGAGTACCACAGCTTTGGAGGAGGCGCCGGTTTCCATAAAATTTGGTGGAGGAACGCCGGTTTCCACAGGAGGTGGAAACGCCAACGTTCTGCAGTTGGCAGTGGATTGATCGACCCCGTACCTTGAGAAGGAAGACGTCGTGCAATATTGGATCGACGCCTTAAACAGATAACAAATTTGAATTTATTATATATATTGTATTACTACCATTAAGATGGCCGAATCAAAGAAATTTGGTGGCACTGACGGTGTCTCATTCCAAAGTTTTTTGAGAGACTTCAATGTCGTATTCGCCATAAATAAATTTATGTTGGCTGACAAAGCCACAATATTAGCTGCCTACCTCGAGGGCGCGGCATTACACTTTTACAAGTCGATTTTTAACGAAGAGTTAACTTTCGAACAAGTGTGCTCACTGTTAGAAGAAGAGTTTCCTTCCCATGGCGATGATTTAGAGTTGTTCTATTCAGCGTATCAAGCCAAAGAGGAGAACTTGGTTACCTATTGGTACAGATTGTGTAACTTGGCTACTAAAGCGAAGGTTACCGATGATAAAAAGATAATAAGTAGATTTCTGAAGTCAATGTCGCCAAGATTTCGAAATATTTTAGCAGCAAGGGTGTACAGCGATAAAAAAGAACTCCGCGACGCGCTGTTGCAATTATCGGAAGTACAACTCGACGTGCAGGGGGATAGAATACAGAATTTACCTACGAACCTTCCACAAGGATATAACCGTCAAGTCGGATTCCATAACCGCTACGGGAATAGAGGAGACACGACATCTTACGATGCACGTCAAGCTCCGTCATCGTCGAGTCCACGGGATGAAGGGGACAATTTCCGCACTCCGAGATACAACCTAAGACCTCGGAACATTGCTAACACTAATATTTTCCCCAGTAACCCGAATTCTTCGGGATCTAACAGAAGAGATACTCCAACTTCGAGCCGACAGTTTTTCCGGCCTCGAGAGAGAAATGTAATGAGCATGGAGCATATCGAGTCTGCGAGTGCAGATCAACGTCACAACGGAAGCAATTTTTCTGGTCAGTTGTCGCCATTTATTAAAGTTACAATTAATAATTCTGACATCGAAGCATTACTGGATACTGGAGCTACGGTAAATGCTATGAGCAAAGCTTTAGCTAGAAGCTTGAACCTACAAATAAGACCGTCAACGTCGTTGACGCACATCAGAAGCATAACTGGTTCTTCGGCAACTATCTGCGGTGAAGTCAACGTGAACATGATTTTAGCGAACATTTTAGTTAGAGTGAATTTCATTGTATTAAATAACATTGAATTAGATTTAGTCTTAGGTCAATCGTTCATGTTTGCTAATGCTGTATCAATTGATTTCAGAAAGAACTGTTTATGGATTAGGGGCTTCAAAGTAAATTGGACACGCAGATATGATGATAAAACCGTGAGTAAGGCTTCAAGGTGCACATCGTTAAATATTATAAACACAAATAATATGTTATTTAATTATAAAGCAATAAATGAAACCATTGATTATTACCCTAAGCGTAGTTTTAATAATGAAATATTTAAGTCTGAAGAATCCAAGCAATTAATCGATGGGGGCATCCCAGCGAACAAAAGGAGTCGTTTGGTGCAAGCAGTACAAGACTGCGAGAATGGAGTCACGTCCGACAACGGTAGCACGGGTGGATGCGGATTGTCAGATGATATTCCTGTACATACAGCTCCGTGCAGGTCAGCTACGGAACGATCAGACTTGGTGAAGGATCCAATACAAGATGTGGATTTCGACGTCGTACATCGTTCCGGCAAGAGCAATATTGTTGCTGATTACCCAAGTCGTTATCCTTTAAAGATAGAGGTTGACGATATAAACACACCAGTATCGGACGATATAGAGATGCATAACATCAGCACCGATACAGTGGTAGTAAAACAGTGCGCAGGTCTTTTCTGTAGATCACTAAGGAATGGCTTAACAAATAATGATGCAACAAACTACAAAGGATTTTTATTAAAGAAAAATGTTGTGCTGCCGAGAGAACTACTGACAACTCTCGAGGAACTGCATGATCATCCATGGTCGGGAGGTCACTTCGGAATCGCGAAGACGTTGTCGAGGTTCCGCAATGGGTTTTTCGTGCCCAAAGCTGTAAACATGGTGTCATTTGCATATAACGCCACGAAGCATACAGGTATGTCTCCACACATGTTGTTGTTCGCACGAGAGCCGATTCTGCAATCAAACTTCGAAGTAAATCAAGAGTCTACGAATGAGTCATATGCGTCCAGACATGCACGTGCAAATTATCTCGTGCAACGAGCAAAGGTGAATATAAGAAACGCACAAAGGAGGCAGAAAGCTTACTACGACAAGAAGGTGAAATTCGTGGTATACCGACCAGGTCAGCTGGTTCTGATATACAGTCCAAGACGTATTTCGGGAAGGAGTAAAAAACTTTGTAAGCCGTACAAAGGGCCGTTTATTATTATCAGGAGAATTTCAAACACCAACTATGTCGTGGGGAAAATGAATAACTCATCATGGCAAGATATTATACATACCAATTTTCTAAAACCATTTATCAACAGAAGATGCGTTATTTAAGTAAAATATGTGTAAATGTCATTATATTTATTTGACGTTGAATGTCGTGTGGACATGATTATTTTTTTTGTATTTTATGTGTGATACTAATAAAGAGGCTAGATAAATAAAGGTTGAATATTTTATGAATTGTTGTGTGCAATTATAGTTCAAAGGTAATTATCGATGGTTTCGTATAACTTTATTGACGTTTTAAAGTTCAATTTCAAACAGATCTATGTGCAAGTTGGATCCTAGGATTGTTTTCTTTTACAGATGCCTATCTGCGTGACCATAACTCTTATTTAAGATATGTTGTATAATAGGAGATAATGTATTGTGTGTAACATTTTATTCATAATATGCGTTCTCTGTTTATTTCATATTGCTGCGCTGCTGAAGATAAATAGATTTGTTTTGTTTTTATGTTCGTGATGTTCTAGCGTAGGAGTTAGGCAATTATTTTTTGTACAATATTGAGAGTTTGATCTAAACTTTGTAAGAGAGTCAAATCGTTCTGGACATAAGCGCCGACGATGATTGAAAGTTAGTTTTCGATCAAACTTTTCTTTATAGAGTAAGTTCTTTCTCTTTAGTGTTGTTTTAAAAAATAATTTAGTAATGTGTAGGCGACATAAATAATTTTATGTCATCTTTCTTTTTAGTTAGGTAGGTCTTAAAAGTACTGTGTTACTAAGTCCTTTCAGGGCAAACCTTAAAATGTATCGGCAAGTGATACCAATAACTTTTCTTTGATGAGGCTGATTGTGGTCAGGTTTCTTTTAACCTGGGTTTTTTGCCTGGCCAAGAATGAAGCAATTTTTCTTTGTTCGTGTTTTTCAGTATTTATTACAGTTTAATTGCTATAATTTGAAATTCTATTATCGTTTACTAATTATTACAAAGATTGCTTCGTTATTCCCATTGTAAGGGACAATTCGCATAATTTTTTTTTTGTGTCCCAGATTTAGAATGCCTAGGGAATCAGGCTGTCACATAAATGACCATTAAGGGCGTAGCTGATGTGGTGTCTGAACCTCATTTCACACCACGATGCGGTTACCTGGCCATTATGTGTCAGAGTTTAAATAAAACTATTGTATCACTTTAAAATTTGAATGAGGAACGATAAAAAACAATCGCTGCCTGGACATTCGGGATCTGAACGGGCCTAGTGGAGCCGTTCCGATTGAAGCTGAGAAAAGTATCCTGGGAAGAACCCCGCTTTAAGCCCTATCCTTGGGCCGAGTCCGCGATATACGTCCCAGTTCGCTAATAAAAGTTAAAAGAACCGCGTAAAGTCCCTAATAATATAAGTAGGAAGTGCAAGTGGTATAAAAATAAATAACATATTATCCTATTTGATCGTTGTAATTTCATCACTTCATACACGCGTGGTACTCAACCCCCTGAGTACCACAGTACCGTCGAAGTGGAGCCGTCCAATTCGGGCCAGGATCAGAACTTACGGAGCTCACAGTTCAGTCTTATGTATTTATTTATATATACACTAACTATTATCTCGTTAGGGTTTCAGTTCACATCCCTGAGCCTCGGCTCGTGGACTGAGACAAGCACACCGTGGTAGGGATTACACAAAGTCAAGTTTCACGAACTTGCCCCCAAAGTTAGCTAGAAGGAAAACACAACTCACCACACGATTAAGCAAAATACAATGGGTTTTGAAAGGTAAATACAGGGATTAGAGTCTGTAGGTAGATAGGTAGGTACACTCATTTGTTTAGTGAAAATCTTAGGCATCACAACGAACGTAGGAAACCTAGTCTATTTCAAAGTCTGCTTAGTAAAATTTATTAATATCATGTTCTATATCGATTGATCGTGCGGTTTTAGTCGGTTCAAAAGGGAGCCATAGGGACTGTTCGATGGTATGTAGGTAAACTACTATTATTAATATCATGTTCTATATCGATTAATTGTGCGGTTTTAGTCGGTTCAAAAAGGAGCCATAGGGACCACTCGATGGCATGTAGGTAAACTACTATTAATAATATTATGTTCTATATCAATTTATCGTGCGGTTTTAGTCGGTTCAAAAGAGCCATATGAACTATTCGATGGTATATAGGTGGGCTACTGCTGCTGTAATTCACGTAAGAGTGGTGATACAGTGTGTAAAAATGGTGGAAGTGAGACCTACAGTGAAATTTTAGTGATTCTTTTAAGAAGTGTTGATTGTGTACAAAGCCGGGTTATAAATAATCAAAAGTAACCACACCCAAGACTAAATATTAATTACACAAAAACTTGGGTAATAACGCCTACGATATCTGCTAATAACTGATTGACCAAGGGTGATTTTTATATTTGAATTCAGTGATTATCTCTCTTTGCATGTGTTCGAATCAGGGTTCAAAGAGCCATCTCACGGTAGTTGGGAACCTTATCCAAGTGGATACTGCTCGAATCTAGAACCCCGGGAATTTAATTCCTGTATACTAAAACCCTATATCATGGGTCAGTTATACCAATTCGTTTATGTGATCTGAGAGTGTATTATACTTTACAATAAACCTTTGAAACCACATTATTCTGAAGTGAATTGGTTACTAGCACCTTTATAAGATTACACAATACATGTTAATGTCCGAGCTGTGTACAGATTGAATTTATCGTTTAACATTCAAAAACTAGTGAAGTATCACACCAAAATACATGTTATTCGTGAACAATATTTAAAGCAGCTTGAGCGTGGCGCTGTAAGTTACTACGGAAACTATTATAATCAAAACATTATGGCAGTAAGATTTGTATGTTCTTCTGTCAGGTTCATGTTTACTCTGAATAGAGTATGGGTAATTATATTTACCGGATGTCTCGGTATAATAGGGGGAAGATGTATGAAAATCTTCTAATGCCTATTTAGACATAGGAAGGACCATGATATACCTATACACAATACAAGTGGAAGGGTCCTACTGTGCATGGCGAGTAAGGGGCCAGCACCTCAGATATAAAACTTCGGAATAAGTAAATACCTTAGCGTGGGAAAGTAGGCGTCAATAAAGTAGTCGTCTACGTGAAGTTATAAAAACATCTAAATATAACCTATGTATATTTTTGTCGTTCGAAGTACTAGTTGTAGTAGTAAGCGTTGTGAAAGGAAGAATTAGTAGGTTCTAATCCAATTGATATTATTATAATAAAATTGTTACGAAAGAAGTAGTGAATGATTGAAGCGGTGAACGGCAGATATCTACGTAGTTGTAAATAGTTATAGGTATCTAGATAAACGAGGTAAATGACCGGAATGCTTCTGCTCCTAATAGATATTTTCTAGTATAGGTTGTTTTCATCCGCTCTCATAAAAGCTACAAGGGGATACCACGGAGAATACGGAGGAAGGACTTCGTTTGTTGTATGTTAGGTTAGGCCGAATGAATTAGTATAGATTGTTTCCATCCGCTCCCGTCAAAGCTACTAAGAACATTAGGTAAATCCGGGAGGAATAGTGTAGGTATAATGGAATTTGGAGGACTGTTAGTAAATACGGAAGGAATAGGTTCTAATTTTGGGATACCTACTTGAATGAGACTTTTGTTGATTAGGTATTTAAGGAAATACTTATGTTCGCGCACGTAGTGTAAGTTTTTGAAATATTTACGACTAGAGGGTTTAGGAAGACTTATTTGGTTATTTCATGGTTTAATATAGTGTCATTAGAAGCTGTGTGAATTGAATGAGAAAAATGAAATAGGTACGTATTGGTTAGGTTGGAAGGTAGGTTATACGGAAAGGTTATTGATGAATTTATATGATGACGTTTCGAACATTTTGGTTTAAAGTTTAATGTGAAAGAGTAAATTAATTGGAATTAGGTTATCGTAGGTTTAAGATAGGAGTCGGCATTCTTCACCTTTATAGAACTAGGGATACTAGGTATCATGATAAGGGTTCCTTTTAACCACTAGATTGATCACAGGCCAAGTTTATTAGAAATATGTACAGTTATTCAGTGAGTTTAAGTAAGTTGATGAGTTATTGAAATGAATGTTGGTGAGTTATTTAAATGAATCACACATGACGACAACTAGGAGAATACGAATTAGGATAGTTGTAAGAGAGGAGCGAATGAGTTGTAGGTATAGGTAGTTGTTTGGTACAGGAAATGTGAAAAGGATTGAGTGAATGAGTTGGTTTCGGAGAAGTAGTAGGAGTAGTAGGAGTAGGGAAAAAGAATTTATTAAGGGGGGTATAGGATTTAGAAAAGGGGGGGTACAATTTGGTGGCGCCGTTAACCAGGATTTGGTATGCCGTAATCATGTTCGGTTCATTGCTGTGAATTAGGTAACATAGTCATAATAGTATATAGAATAGATAATTAAAGTTTAACAAAATGTAAAGTAATAATAATAATAAAAATAATTGTGGCTACAGAGGGAGGAGTCAACCTCACTGCGTACCGTGTTCGTATGTTGCCTTTGTTTCAGGTACGTGAACCAACTGTCAACGTATCCGCACAACGGCTATCGGATGAAGTGCGGGCCATCCAACGTTGTCATTTGTTGGATGACTCTGTACTTGAGAGGCTACCACACCCTCTCCGCAAACAGTGAGACAACCAGCCACGGAGACCATCTCACAACACATCTGTAGCGAAGAAGTGATTGATACCAGGGCTATAGACGTAAGTACCGAGTACGACGAGCAATTAAGGAGTGCTTTGGAATGTGCTATGCTGGAATATCGTTCCATGCCTTTTGTTAATAGACCTCGCCTACCACGTTTGCCAACGCATAAAAAAAATGTAGCGCTAGTGTGTGCCCTGGATTCGTTATTATCAGATTATTTTGATAATAGCGAAGATCTCGGTGATACACATTCAATTCTTTATTGCGCGGCCGTCGCAGTATGTCGAGTAGCTAATGTTCAATTTCCAAAGTGCGACTTAGCTACTCGACCGAAATCTGCTGTGCCGGCTTGGCAATTTAGAATTGAGCAACGTATCACCGAGACTAGGGCACTCATTGGAAAGCTCATTTGTTTCAGGTCGGGCAATACCCGCCCAAGAGTGATACGCTTTGTGAGTCGAGCGTTCTCGGGGTCTGATATTAGGCCTCAAGAATTTTTGGCACGAGTCACAGAGCGTATCGACTACCTGAAACAAAAAGTTTATGCGTGGGCAAACCGGATTCGGCGGTATAAAAAAAGAGTGGAGCGATATTCTCAGAATCGCACGTTCCAAAGGGACCAAAGGTGGGTCTACAGAGATTGGGAGCGCCCTGATTCGACTGGGGCTGACGTGTGTCGACCAGATGATGATATTACTAATACATTCTGGCGTAATATCTGGTCGATGCCCGTCAGTCATACGGAGGGTGATTGGATGCAGGATGTTGAGCGATCGTGTGAGCCTATTAAGATCATGGATCCAGTTACTATACTGCAAGAGGATGTAACCGATGCAGTCCGTCATTTGCCTAACTGGAAGTCAGCGGGACCAGACGGACTGCAAAATTTTTGGTTAAAATGGCTGAAAAGCTCACACGGTCGTTTGGCATCTCAATTCCAATCATGTATTGAATCAGGATTGATTCCCAATTTCTTGACCACTGGTGTAACCCACCTTCTTTACAAGTCCGGTAGTGCTACGGACCCTAAAAATTATAGACCGATCACATGTCTTCCTACGGTCTATAAGCTTCTTACATCCATCCTGAGAGTAAAAATATCTTCACACTTAACCGACAATTCTATCATGTCTATCTCTCAGAATGGATGTAGAAGTGGGGCTCGTGGCACTAAAGAGCTCCTTATAATTGATATGGCCATTAGCCAACAGGCACGCCGTAATCGTAAGGACCTGGCGACATGTTGGATAGACTATAACAAGGCCTATGACTCTGTGCCACATACGTGGCTCTTGAGGGTGCTTGGGTTGTATAAAATTGATACAACTCTATGTACCTTCTTGAAGGGGCTTAATGTATGGGGCAATGGAGTACGGTCCTTTGCTATCCAGGGTGTCGACGGAGCTGCGAGAATGGCGGGCTGATAAGGATAGAGCGGGGCATATTCCAGGGCGATAGTCTTAGTCCATTATGGTTTTGCCTGGCACTGAACCCTCTTAGTTATATGCTGGAGAGTTCAGGGTTAGGCTGTCGATTGCGGAGAGATGGTCAGGTTATATCCCACCTCCTTTACATGGATGATCTTAAATTATTTGCCCCCAACAATTCCCAACTGATAGCGTTACTAAAGATGACCGAAACCTTTAGTAAATCTATCAGGATGGAATTTGGTGTGGACAAATGTGCGGTCATGCATGTAAAAAGAGGGGAGATTGTGGATTCTGATGGGGTTGAGCTCTCAGATTCCACAAAACTCAGGTCTCTCTCTGCAATCGACACCTATAAATACCTGGGTATGTCGCAGGCGTTAGGCATTACAGAAGCTAGCATGAAGCAATCGTTACGGGAACGTTTCTTTGGCCGCTTGAAAAAAGTCCTCAAAAGTCTTTTGTCAGGCGGTAATAAGGTGCGCGCCTATAACAGTTGGGTCATGCCGGTTTTAATGTACTCCTTCGGCATACTCAGGTGGACTCAGACGGAATTAGACACCCTGGATAGGAGAGTCCGTACGCTTCTTACTGCATACCGAATGCATCATCCGCGTTCATCTGTGATGAGGTTGTACATACCACGGAAATGCGGGGGACGTGGCTTTTTAAATGCCAAGTCCCTCCATAACCGTGAGGTGTGCAACCTCAGGGAATACTTCCTACACAATGAAGCTGATATGCATCGTGATGTAGTAAGGGTGGATAACGGATTTACCCCGCTAGCTTTGGCTAAAGAGAACTGGCGCAAACCTGTGGTATTAAGTATTAATGACCGCATGGATGTATGGAAGAGCAAGGAGTTGCATGGACGTTTCTATCGGGCTCTTCATGGGTCTGATATAGACTTACCAGCATCTGTGTCTTGGCTACGCTTCGGTGACCTATTTGGGGAAACCGAAGGTTTTGTGTTTGCAATTATGGACGAAGTTGTGATGACGAATAACTATCGGAAGTATATTCTAAGGGATGGTACGGTTGACATATGTCGGGCGTGCCACCGTCCCGGAGAATCCCTTAGACATATAATCTCTGGTTGTTCTCGTCTTGCCAACGGCGAGTATTTGCATAGACATAACCAAGTAGCCAGGATTGTTCATCAACAGCTTGCTCTAAAGTACAACCTTGTGGAATCAGAGGTACCGTACTATAGGTATGTGCCCGACGCAGTTCTCGAAAATGGGCGTATCACGTTGTACTGGGATCGATCTATCCTCACTGACAGGACTATTGTAGCCAATAAACCTGATATAGTGTTGATAGATCGATCAGAGCGCCGCGCAATAATTATCGATATCACCATTCCACATGACGAGAATCTTGTGAAAGCCGAAAAAGAAAAACAAATAAAATATTTGGATTTGGCTCACGAGGTTGTCGACATGTGGAGTGTGGATTCGGCGATTATTGTTCCGATAGTTGTATCGGTGCACGGACTGATTGCCAAGAGCCTCGAACAACATCTCCAGAGGCTCACGTTAGGCAGTTGGGTCAAGGGCTTGATGCAGAAGGCAGTGCTCCTCGACACGGCACGTATTGTGAGGAGATTCCTCTCTCTGGAGCCCTAACCGCCGGTAGCTTGGTCCCTGTTCCCGATGCCGGTGGGCCACTATTTTTTATATTTTTAAATATATTTGTTTTTTTTTTATATATATAGAATGTATTTAAAAATATAATTGATATGTATTTAAACTTAAATAAAGGAAACAAAAATAATACCTATTAATATTAGGGTTGTTGAGTCATGTTGTAGCTAGGAAATTGGGGAGGATTTACATTTAATCAATAAATTATCGATTAGTCAAATAATCAGTTCTTGAATGTTTAATTGAAAATAATTATTAATAAAGTTGCGGTATTCAGGTACTGCACAATTTGTTGCCGTAAAATATAGGTAAAAGGTAAGAATGTTGCGCTGGATGTTATTGTTAAGCTTAAAATACAGTTACTTAGGAGTTTAGGATTATTAACAAATAGGGGTCGGAATCTTGAAATTGATAATAAACATCTTGTAAGTGTATAGTTGTGTGCGTGAATGTGTATAGCTATGCGTGGGTATGTGTATATGTATGTACCTATGTATCTATATTTATTTAAACAATACTTTAATTTTCTCTATGTCACTGACTGAGCAAAATTGTATGAAATGTAAATTGGTATTTACTATAGGTTTATATAAACAAACTGTGGAACTATAGGAAAATAATTACAAATCAAGCGCTAACTATGAAATTCACTGTAAACAAAACTGAGCGAACCTCGAGAAAGTAAATAATAATATTAATTCGTAAATGAGGCCTGAGATGGGTGTCAAGGTCTTACGCATCGCCAAAATGCAAGTGCAACAGGGACAAAATCATTCAAAAATTAAATAACGCGTCGACACGAGCTTAGCCAAGTACCTTGTCAATTCGTAAAAATTCGTGTGTCGTCGGTCGCGCTCGGTAAGATTCGTATAGTATAGGTAGTTGTTGAGTGCGACACATCGGTCGGTCCGCGGATCGTAGACAATGTAGGTAAAGTTAGGTTATAGTTTTGTAACTATTATGGGTCGGATCGACTCACCTCTGATATGTATGTGTATTCGTGCAAGTATGTGTTTGTGTATAGAGAGGGTTAGATATGTTCTTTATTTTAGGGGATGGGGGGTCGCGAGTTAATTTTTTATCTATTTCAAGCGATAGAAAGAGTAGGATTAAGATTTTGTTAAGGGTAGGAGAGATAACTACATGAGATATAGGCTAAGAATTGTTAATGAAGTTTCGTGTCGGTTGTCATTAATGTTAGAAATTATTGCATATTTGATTGATTAATTGAACTTTCCTAACATAAATGTTTACATTTTTAGGGTTAGAAAATTTGGGGAAATCAGATACAGATTTGCTTTTGCGAAAAGTTAAAATAGGAAGTCATGGTAAAACCAAGGAGATTGACTCGGTTACCGACACGTTATAGGAAGGAAGGATTAAGGGAGGTTAGATTAAATGACCGTGAAGAAGTAAACATAGAGTCGAATGAGCCAGTAGCCACTACTTCCACTCAGAGGAAGATTATAGGGATTAACAGAAAAAGCGTTAGAAATGAAAACATGAATACCTCGACATCCAATATTTTATATAGGAGGTTGAATAGGGCTATAGATATTTTATCGTCAAAGGTCGAGACCTTAAGGGCCCATATGAATGAATCGCAGTCGATTCAAAGAAATGATAGTGAAATGGATTCGGGTGGCAAAGGTAGGGCAGTAAGCGAAAACTCTTTCAATAAGGGACGGGGCACTTCAGTATGTTCCCTAGATAGACCGGTGGGGAATATAAGTGGAAATTTGAGTAGAGACCCCGCAGAAGTACAGAAGCATACCGAACAAGATGCGCTTAAGAGTGTAAATTATTATATAAAGAATGTAAACATAGAAAAACCAAAATTCGGTGATAATAAAAGCTTGCATCCGGTCACATTTTTAGAAGATTTGGAAATTTATTTAAAAAAGGTAGGACAAGATGAAAACAAGCTAGATTTATTGCAAGACTGTCTAGTAGGAGAAGCCAGGGAATGGGCTAGGGTCTATAATACAAGATGGAATACTTTACAAGATTTTAGAGCGGATTTCTTGACCACATTTTGGGGTGAGAGTAAACAGAACGAATTGCGTAGAACTATAGTGAATGGCGTCTGGGATCGTCAGAAATCACCTACGATGTTAGGGCACTTTTTGAATCTATCAGGGAAGGCTCAAATGCTCGCCTTCAATGTGCCAGAAAAACAATTAGTAGGGGACATAGTGAGGCAATTTCCGAAGTTTGTACAACAAGGGTGGTATACCTCGAAATTAGGAACTATCATAGAAACTGCAGATTATTTAAGGGGAATGGACGATATAGCCGAACAGGGAAATTATTATGGGCAAACAGTTCTAGATAAGAAAAAGGAAATAGAAAAGAAACATAGGGAATTCAGTCAAGGATATAGAAAATGGCCTAGGTTAAAACCGAAAGATTTATATATTGAAAGGCAAGTAGTGGGAGTGTTTAAAAGGGTAGCAGAGTTAAAACAAGAGTGTTCGGATAACTTAGTAATAACGGGAGTAGTTTTCGAGGAAGAACCGGTGAGAGAGACCGAAAGAAACTTTACTTCGGAAGTAAAGGTGCAGATATTTGACGTTGAAGTGTTAGCCTTAGTCGATACAGGGTGTGACATTACTAGCATATCAGAGGACTTTTGGAAAGAGTTGGAGGACAAGGTAGACTATGATATTCCTTGGTTACCAATCAAACCATTTAGTATTAGAACAGCTGTAGGTCATAAAAGCAGTGAAATTAAAAGGGTGATTTTGTTGCCATTAAGAATAGGGGAGGTTATACATCAAACTGGATTCGTAATAGTACCAGGGCTAGTAAATCCGGTTATATTGGGGTTTGATTGGATGAAAACATATGAAGTGACAATAAACGTTGGGAAGTCTGAAAGAGGGTTAGTTTTGTATCGAAAAGGACGAAGGTCTTTGATTCCATTTGTAGAGCGTGGTGGTGAAAATAGTCACGAGGAAGTTCAAGAAACAGTATCAGTATCGACTAGGCAAGGGGAATTAGATTGGTCAACAATTGAAACAGGGGCTACCTTAGGGGTTGAAAAAAGACAAAGTTTATTAGAGTTGCTGGGCAGATTCGAGAAACTATTTACGACAAAGATAGGTAGGGCTAATTGCTATCGACATCATATAGTTATGGATACAGATGTGCCTATAATTAAGAAAAGCTATCCGGTACCATATGCGTATAGGGAGAGGGTAGAGGAGAAACTTAAGGAGATGGAAGAATCCGGTATCATTAGTAGGTCGGCAACTCCGTACTGTAGTCCATTGACTTTTACTATTAAAAGAGACAATACAATCAGAGTATTATTAGATGCTAGGGAGATCAATAAACATATGGTTGCGGAGACAGAGAAACCCACATTACAGTTAGATGTAATGAATTCATTCCATGGGGCTAATTATATTAGTGTAATCGATTTGAATAACGCCTATTTTCAAATTCCAATAACTCAGAGTAGTAAGAAATATACAGGGTTTACTTTCAATGGGAAATCTTATGTTTACAATGTTTTGCCACAGGGATTGAAAACGTCGGTAGGGAGTTTTAGTAGAGCTATGGATGTAATATTAGGGCATGAAGTTAGAGACTACTGTGTCAATTATTTAGATGACTTGGCGATAATAACTACGGGTCCGTTTACTCAACATTTAGAGCATATAGAAACAATATTAGGGAAACTACAGACAGCAGGTATGACTTGTAATCTAAAGAAGTGTGTGTTTTGTTGTAAGGAAGTTAAAATGTTGGGGTTTATAATTTCTACTCACGGGGTACAAACCGATCCAGACAAGGTGAAGGCCATACAAGAATTTCCTACACCTAAAAGACTGAAACACGTACGGGCTTTTTTGGGGTTATGCAATTTCTATAGAAAATTTATTCCAAATTATAATCGACAAGCGCAACCGTAATATTTAAAAAAGGGAAAGGTTTGGAAATGGGGACCTTTAGAACAACAGACATTTGAACAAATTAAAAACTTATTTTTGAAAACTATATTGTTACATCATCCAGACTTTACGAAGCCATACTATCTACAGACTGACTGTTCACAAATAGGTTTAGCGGGGGTGCTATATCAGTTAGACGAAGCAGGACAGCAGAGAATATTAGGATTTTATAGTAGAGCTTTAAGGGGCGCACAATTGAATTGGACAGTGACGGAACAGGAGTTTTATTCAGTGATTTGTTGTTTAGAGAAGTTTGAATCCTACCTTAGAGGAGCGAAGGTAATAATTAGGACGGATCATAGAGCTTTACTATTCGTCAAAACTTGGAAGTTATACAATGCTAAAATAACCCGTTGGATTAATTATTTAGAGAATTTTCAATATGAGACTCAGTATGTAAAGGGAAGGGAAAATATAGTGGCAGATGTACTATCTCGTTATCCACCGGAAGGTAATGTTTTGCAAGAAGAAAAGAATAAAATACCTAGTATACTTTACATGGAGTCCACTCAAAATAAGGAATTGTTGAGGAAATTGAAACGAATGATGGACTTACAGAGAGAGGATAGGGAAATTAATAATTTAATTAATCAAATTAAGGAAGCAGAGAAGTCAGGGCAAACGTTAGTGGGGCTAGCTAGTAAATGTAAATTAGAAAGGGGAGTTTTATATATTCATAAAGGAGGAGGAAAGGGAAGTTCAATTTTCCTACCGGAAGTCCTTAGTACATTTAGAAATGGGGCATCAAGGTAGTTATAAAATATTAAAATATATTAAGGAAAGGTTTTATTGGAAGGGAATGACTAAAAATATAAAACAAATAGTTAGGATCTGTAGGGTATGTCAGCTGACAAAAAGTTCTAATTCGAATAAAGTAGGGCCATGTTGTCCCATAGTTACCAGGGGCATAGGAGAGTTAGTAATGGTAGATATTTATGGACCATTGCCAACGGGGAAATTTGGGATGAATTATATTAGTTTTACAGGATTCGTTTAGTAAATTTGTAAATTTTTTTGATCTTAAAAGGGCAACGGCGAAAGCTGTATTCGGCAAGGTAAAGAAGTTTATTGATATTATAAAACCAAAAACTATAATGTCAGATAATGGGACACAATTCACTAGTCGAATCTGGAAGGAAGGAATGAAATCCTTAGGGATTAAATTAGTCTATACATCGGTTAGGAATCCTCGGCCAAACACTGTAGAACGGGTTAATAGAGAATTGGGAAGGTTGTTTAGGGCCTACAATAGTATTGATCATAGAGGCTGGGTAAGCACATTACCAAAATTAGAAGAATTATATAACAACACTTACCATGAAAGTACAGGGTTCACGCCATGTGAAATAATGTATGGGGATTCTACTTGCCTGTCCTTCGATAAAGTTATCAATAAGGGTAGTATTGCGTTAGATTTAACAGTGATTAGGGAACAAGCCCTGGAAAATTTAAGATTAGCCGCTAGTAAACGGGAGAAAAAATTTAACGGTTCTAATCGGATAATAGAATACCAGGTGGGGGATTTAGTGAAGATAAGGAAGTTGAATAAATCAAATGCTACATTAAAATTAACAAAAAAAATTGAAAATATATATGAGGGACCATATGTCATAGCGGAAAGCCCATTTCGTAATGTTTATATTTTAACGGATCTAGAAACGAATGAGATAAGAGGGAAGTTTAATACTATACATTTGTCAAAGTATTATGTGTGAGCCTAGTGGGGGAGGCTGGACCGGAGAACTGGGAATTAGAGTTTTATAATGAAAAGTATGCAGTTTGTGTAGGAAAGAGATGTGTAACAAAACAATTAAAAAGATAAACTTATTAAATGTATAAAAAAAAAAAAATTACGCAAGAGAAAAGGGTTAGGATTTTATTAAATAAGATTATTGTCACGGTAAGATTCTAATGTCCGCTAGGAAAAATGTTTAAAAGGGGTTTTCTAAATAAAAAGCAAAAGTAGAGATATTGTTAATAGAAGCTATTATTTTATGGAAAATAAAAAACCAAAAAAAAAAAAAATTTTGCCGGAGGAAAGGGTGAAGTGAAGCCCATCTGATAGAATGGGTTAATAAGAAAGAATTAATTTTATTTTGTTTAATTAGTTGTGAGGTACATACAGTAAGGATAAACCTTGATTATTTATAAAAAAAAAATATATATATATATTATTAGGCCTTCCTGTCAGATGGTGGGGAGCAGGGTGGCTTTACCTAACAAAAAAAAAATGGTTATTTATTTTCCATATTAATCAAAAGGGGAAGTATTCTAAGGCCTCGTTTTAGAATATCTAGTGAAAAAAAAAAAAATAGGGAACGAACGTTCAGAATTAGTAAAATCATGGTCACCTCGGGGAAATAATATAATGTTGGATGGTTGGTAGAATGATAGACCATGAAAGTTGGTTCTGTTAGGATAATGAAAATGAATTTTTTTTTGAATAAAGGATTGATTATAGATGAGAGAAAGTTAGTTTAATATGAAATTGCAATGTGTTTGAGTATAAAATCAGAAAGGAGGGCCATCCCAGCTAGCATTATCTGTAAAAGGAAAAGGGGAGGGAATTGATATTGTGAGGACAGATTACAATTCAATCATTTGCATGCACCACAAAATGGGTTTATGGAGGTAATGCTAGGAGTTAGGGTAAAGACAAAATTTGATTCCGAATGAATCAATTGTCTGAGCACACCATTTAAGGGCCTCCATGAATGCACTACTAAACAACCAGGATACGACGAATCACACTATACACACTCCAATATTTGGGCGAATGTCTGGTCAATTTGGATCAGGTGGGGTGAAGTCGTTCGTACTGATTATGTCTGTCAGCCATTGGAGTTTGACTTATTTTTATGGGGAAGGGGGTAATGGATTGAGGGATGAACGTAAGATTGGTTCCGAATCAAAACATTATTTCTTAATGATAGCATTGGAGTCTGTCTCGCAATCAGACTTTTCCCGCTGAAATTGGTCAGGGTCGGATTTCGGACATGGTTTTGTGTGGGGACTTAGCCGGAAAGCTTGACTCCGGGATTGACTAGCCATTTGTTTTGGACGTTGGTTGAAAATAACACACTACAGATAATGTGCAGTTTTTGAATTGTAACTGGAGTATTGACCAATAAAGTGTGTCGTAGATAGCTAGCATATTCGAAGAATTTATTTATTTAGCATTCTTTTAGTAAGTGTGAATCATCACTACGGACAATAGGGTTAGTATTGTACCTGCGTTGAGATTCAAGGGGTCGGATTGTAACGAGCTACCGGAGTAATGAAAAAAATAAATAAATTATATAACGATACGATTTGTATTAGAGAGTCATCTAGTGACCGGTGATGTGAAATTCATAATTCGTTTGAACGGAAAGAGGACAGGATTAGACATGTAAAGAGCAACCGGAGTAATGAAATAGATAAATAAATTATATAACGGTATGATTTATATTAGAGAGTCATCTAGCGGCCTGTAACGAGCTACCGGAGTAATGAAAGAAAATAAATAAATTATATAACGGTACGATTTATATTAGAGAGTCATCTAGTGGCCGAAGATGCGAAAGTCTTAATTCGATTGAACGGAAAAAGGATTGAATTAGTTGAGCAGTTTTGACATAGGTGGCAGTAAACTATATGAAAAAATTATCAGTCGAGAAAAAAATAAAATAAAAAAGTAATTACAAGAAACTAATTAAAAATAGTGTATAAAATGGTAAATTATAGTTGTAAATATACGTAAATGTATATGAAAATGTATTTATATATATATATATATATTAATCGTTGTGGGAAAAATAATATTTATAAATGAATCGATTATAGTAAAAATTTGATTATCTGTATAATGCCGCATGGCAATTATTTGGTTTAAGACAACTGTTTAAGTATTGTTTATTTAGAGAAAATTCAATACGAAGATTAATCAATAAAATCTAAGTAAAAGCAATCACTTAAATAATATCACAAATAGTTATATGGAATGTATGTAAATAATACATTCTAATGATGAGATAGTAATATTTGAAACGCGAAAATGCCGGAAGGTAGATTTTGTACTTTGAAAAGAAGGGAGACTGCAACGCCTCCGGGTGGGTGATTTAGGAACTAATTAGGCTTTGGCGGACAAAAGTTTTAATAAGATATACTAGGAATTACTTGGGAATGTCATGCGTAATTGTTGAAATTCATTGTTGAAAGTTTTAGTGAAGAGGTTTCAATGCTTAAAAGTATACATGGGCATTGCAAAAGGTAGAAAATTGTGTTATTTGGGGGGGTTTGAATTGTGCGGTTGGCATTACGGGGAGGTTTTTGATTGGATAGAGACACGGGTGGAGCGCGGTTGGCGGGGGGATAAATACGAAAGGCGCGAATAACTCTTGCACTTTTTTGGGGAATCTCGTCAGGGGTGGTGGAGACGTCGTATATTTCTGGTGAGACTGTTTTTTAGAGCATTTAGTGGGACTTAGTCGTGATATATGTGTTGGGGTTCGCGCGTTTTCTTGTTTTAAGGGGATGTTTTGATTTGGGAAGTAATAATTCGCGGAAATAGTGGTTAACATATAGTTATTTGAATTGGAGGGATCGCCATTTTGTGAAATTGAATTTGGTTCGTGTTTGGTTGTTTAGAATGGGATTGTTGGGAGTAGTATATTTGAATAATAATTAGTAAAAGGTAAATTACATTTCGGGACGCGATCGACATAGGTTAGGACCTTTACGTGAATGAAGACACCTTACATTGGGCTGGAATTAATACACGCATACACTTGTGAATTGATATCAGCCTTGTACCGTTGAGCCTGGCGGTGCACACGTAAAGCAAATGCTGTCGTTTTATCATTTTTATTATGTTAGAAGCAGGGATTAGGGCTGCGGCGTACTTAGCTAGTATTCCCGTAGGAAACCCAAGGCGATGTGCTTTGGTTATGGAGGGATACCTAACGGTGATAACGACTCCATATTCCTCTATATTTCGCTAGTAGCCGATAACTTTTGAAGCGAGCGGCAATCTGATTTTCCCTGGAAACAGGATCGGATAAGCTTCCTGGATGTGGGTGACTGTTCGTTCTGTGATAGGTAGGTACCGTCGAAGTGGAGCCGTCCAATTCGGGCCAGGATCAGAACTTACGGAGCTCACAGTTCAGTCTTATGTATTTATTTATATATACACTAACTATTATCTCGTTAGGGTTTCAGTTCACATCCCTGAGCCTCGGCTCGTGGACTGAGACAAGCACACCGTGGTAGGGATTACACAAAGTCAAGTTTCACGAACTTGCCCCCAAAGTTAGCTAGAAGGAAAACACAACTCACCACACGATTAAGCAAAATACAATGGGTTTTGAAAGGTAAATACAGGGATTAGAGTCTGTAGGTAGATAGGTAGGTACACTCATTTGTTTAGTGAAAATCTTAGGCATCACAACGAACGTAGGAAACCTAGTCTATTTCAAAGTCTGCTTAGTAAAATTTATTAATATCATGTTCTATATCGATTGATCGTGCGGTTTTAGTCGGTTCAAAAGGGAGCCATAGGGACTGTTCGATGGTATGTAGGTAAACTACTATTATTAATATCATGTTCTATATCGATTAATTGTGCGGTTTTAGTCGGTTCAAAAAGGAGCCATAGGGACCACTCGATGGCATGTAGGTAAACTACTATTAATAATATTATGTTCTATATCAATTTATCGTGCGGTTTTAGTCGGTTCAAAAGAGCCATATGAACTATTCGATGGTATATAGGTGGGCTACTGCTGCTGTAATTCACGTAAGAGTGGTGATACAGTGTACAGTCAGTAAAAATGGTGGAAGTGAGACCTACAGTGAAATTTTAGTGATTCTTTTAAGAAGTGTTGATTGTGTACAAAGCCGGGTTATAAATAATCAAAAGTAACCACACCCAAGACTAAATATTAATTACACAAAAACTTGGGTAATAACGCCTACGATATCTGCTAATAACTGATTGACCAAGGGTGATTTTTATATTTGAATTCAGTGATTATCTCTCTTTGCATGTGTTCGAATCAGGGTTCAAAGAGCCATCTCACGGTAGTTGGGAACCTTATCCAAGTGGATACTGCTCGAATCTAGAACCCCGGGAATTTAATTCCTGTATACTAAAACCCTATATCATGGGTCAGTTATACCAATTCGTTTATGTGATCTGAGAGTGTATTATACTTTACAATAAACCTTTGAAACCACATTATTCTGAAGTGAATTGGTTACTAGCACCTTTATAAGATTACACAATACATGTTAATGTCCGAGCTGTGTACAGATTGAATTTATCGTTTAACATTCAAAAACTAGTGAAGTATCACACCAAAATACATGTTATTCGTGAACAATATTTAAAGCAGCTTGAGCGTGGCGCTGTAAGTTACTACGGAAACTATTATAATCAAAACATTATGGCAGTAAGATTTGTATGTTCTTCTGTCAGGTTCATGTTTACTCTGAATAGAGTATGGGTAATTATATTTACCGGATGTCTCGGTATAATAGGGGGAAGATGTATGAAAATCTTCTAATGCCTATTTAGACATAGGAAGGACCATGATATACCTATACACAATACAAGTGGAAGGGTCCTACTGTGCATGGCGAGTAAGGGGCCAGCACCTCAGATATAAAACTTCGGAATAAGTAAATACCTTAGCGTGGGAAAGTAGGCGTCAATAAAGTAGTCGTCTACGTGAAGTTATAAAAACATCTAAATATAACCTATGTATATTTTTGTCGTTCGAAGTACTAGTTGTAGTAGTAAGCGTTGTGAAAGGAAGAATTAGTAGGTTCTAATCCAATTGATATTATTATAATAAAATTGTTACGAAAGAAGTAGTGAATGATTGAAGCGGTGAACGGCAGATATCTACGTAGTTGTAAATAGTTATAGGTATCTAGATAAACGAGGTAAATGACCGGAATGCTTCTGCTCCTAATAGATATTTTCTAGTATAGGTTGTTTTCATCCGCTCTCATAAAAGCTACAAGGGGATACCACGGAGAATACGGAGGAAGGACTTCGTTTGTTGTATGTTAGGTTAGGCCGAATGAATTAGTATAGATTGTTTCCATCCGCTCCCGTCAAAGCTACTAAGAACATTAGGTAAATCCGGGAGGAATAGTGTAGGTATAATGGAATTTGGAGGACTGTTAGTAAATACGGAAGGAATAGGTTCTAATTTTGGGATACCTACTTGAATGAGACTTTTGTTGATTAGGTATTTAAGGAAATACTTATGTTCGCGCACGTAGTGTAAGTTTTTGAAATATTTACGACTAGAGGGTTTAGGAAGACTTATTTGGTTATTTCATGGTTTAATATAGTGTCATTAGAAGCTGTGTGAATTAGATAAAAATGAAATAGGTACGTATTGGTTAGGTTGGAAGGTAGGTTATACGGAAAGGATATGATGACGTTTCGAACATTTTGGTTTAAATTTTAATGTGAAAGAGTAAATTAATTGGAATTAGGTTATCGTAGGTTTAAGATAGGAGTCGGCATTCTTCACCTTTATAGAACTAGGGATACTAGGTATCATGATAAGGGTTCCTTTTAACCACTAGATTGATCACAGGCCAAGTTTATTAGAAATATGTACAGTTATTCAGTGAGTTTAAGTAAGTTGATGAGTTATTGAAATGAATGTTGGTGAGTTATTTAAATGAATCACACATGACGACAACTAGGAGAATACGAATTAGGATAGTTGTAAGAGAGGAGCGAATGAGTTGTAGGTATAGGTAGTTGTTTGGTACAGGAAATGTGAAAAGGATTGAGTGAATGAGTTGGTTTCGGAGAAGTAGTAGGAGTAGTAGGAGTAGGGAAAAAGAATTTATTAAGGGGGGTATAGGATTTAGAAAAGGGGGGGTACAGTAGCAATAAGAGTTGCACGACCATAGGTACTTACGCCTGTACCGTGCGACGTCGGGCTACTGAATGACGGCGGAATGACCCCTCAAACTTATATATGGCCCCTGCCTCCCGCGAGCTACTATATAATAAAATGGCACCAGCCGGGGGAGCGCATATTCGCTTCTTACGGCGTGGGAGGCAGTCGCGGGGTGTAATTAAACTTACATACTAGTATACAAAGTCGTATTTCCTATTTATACGAAGTTATGTTAGATTCTGAGTAACGCATTGTCGTAATTATATTTGTAATTATGCTTTTCAGGGAGTGTACTTTCTTTATTAAATTTGGCTCCAACATACTTAATTACTCAGAAAACTAACTCATAACTGTAGTAAGCTATTTATCTTAGCTTAATATCAAAGTAATTACATAATTACGTTTTTAATTTACGTAAACCTAACATTTTCATAATTCATTCATTATATTCACGCTTACTAATCTACATGTCACTGGCACATGTGTCCATAGTCTATTTGTGTCGTGCACAACATGCAAACTGGTCCCAATTTATTTCTGAAACTGAAAAAGAATTTGATAATTTACTATCTGATCTACAAGATCCTCTTGATACTTATAATTCTTTTTGTAATATATTGAATAACATTAAAGAAAATTGTATTCCAAAAATAATTAATCAGTATCCATTTAAAATGAACATACCACTGGCTACTATAGGAATAGTAGATAAAAGAAACTCATATCAAACAGTTAAAATATAAGTTTAATTATTGAAATTAAAAGTTATGCTTGAGCAATTATTAAACGTAAGGTTAAGGGTTTTGTTGGGCAAATTTATATTTGTTTGTTTAACTTGGGACTGAATAATATTATCAGACGAGGTAGACGGGCCTGGCTGATTTGTTACAATGAAGTCGTTATCGCGGGAAGTAGATGGGCGCGGCGATGTCGATTGATTTAAATTAATTGCTTCCGTAATACATGAAGTAATTTTACTTTTGTTTTCAACCGACTCTTCAATATAGCCCTCTGCTACTTGGTCGGATTTCCAGCCGCCGTGGCGCTTGAGTGTAGTTATATTTGCGCCGGAATCTAGGAGAAGCGTTGCTGAGGTTCGACGGAAGCAATGGCCTGTGTAGAGTTCTGGGTTCAGAAGCTTTAGAAATGTAGCAATCTCTTTAGGAAAATTTCCAAATTTGTTTCTGCCTATAACTTGTTTCGTACATTTACCATTTCTGTAATTCAAGAAGAACCGCGGCGTGCTTGTTTCTGTTGGACGAAGTAGTCGATATTTATCCACGACTTTCACGAACTCATCGCGAATTACGAACATTCGATCTTTTTTCGTTTTGGTGTTAACAAGTTTTATAAGCAACATGTTGTCGTGAGTTTCTATATCGTCAACCGTAATATTCAATAATTCTAGGTTCTACAAGCACCACTAACGCCAAAAATTAGAGCAACCTGGAAAGATAGATAATTTTGTTTGTATATTCGTACATTCAAATAAAAAATAACATAGTAAAATAAAAATATTTGTTTTTTTCGATAAACATACCTTTGTAGCCAAATATATGTCATAGGGGATTTATTTAAGAACACCTCTACGTTTTGAGCTGTAAAATATTTAGGTTTTGTGCTTTTGAACCCATCCGATGATCGTTTCAAAAACGCTGTGAGTTTTGAATATTCTTTTATATGCACATTGTGTCTTGTGCTAACAGTGGATTTTAGCATTGAGTATAATATGGACCACAACGACGATGGCTTAATTTTTTTCGATAGTTCACTAAAATAAGCCAAAAATACACTCTCTGAGAACGACTTTGCTTCATTTCTATCTTTCCAATCAATAAATTTCTCATAAGATTTTACGTATTGTACTCGAGATTTTAAGGGTAAAAGATTTTCTAAAACACTGTCGGCTTCATCTAGAATGTTTTCCGGAGTTAATGTGTCGCTAGATGATTCCATTTTAATTCGAAGCCGAAGCACTTTAAATCAGATAGTAGCATACTTTATCGTTTCCAAAAATATTGTCAAGCAAAATTAAAAAAGTTCCCGCCAAATCACTTTTTTAAATTTCTTTCATTTTTAAATCAGAGTTAGCAGCAATCATTTTTTAAATTTGGAACAAGTAGGATAGAAACGAATAATACGTACGTAAAAAAAAAGTATTGATATCGGCTGGCTGAATAGAGCTAATCCATTGAGATTGGCACCTTTTGGTGCGATTAAAAAAAACTGAAAACTGAAAAAAAATCTATTGCAAATAACATTTATTACTTTTACAGTGTGTTAGTTTAATAGATAAATATAAAACAATTTAAATAAAAAGCTTATTCGAAGTGGTCTCCATTGGCTGCAATACAGTCCTATAAAAAATGAGGCCAGTTATCAATAGAAGCACGCATTCTTTCTATGGGAAAATTCTTCACTGCCAATCGTATGGATTGTTTTAGGACTCCAAATTATCATGGCGTTTAGAGACTCTCTAGAGTCTCTAAACGCCATCTTCATCATCACCTGCTCGATTAAGATCGGGACTAGACGACGGCCAGTCTTCAGCGCTGATGAAGTCCGAAACGAAATAATTGATTCAGGTATATTTTTAATAAGAATGTGACGTACGCACTTAAGAATAGCCATACCTTTTCTAGAATAAATAGATAGTATGCCAGGGTATTTAAATAGTTTAAAATGACCCGAATGGAAATCTAAAAAGGCTGAACCTACCAAATTATTGTTGTCATTAAGACCCAGAACTAAGGAACAGAAGAAAATGTTTTCGATGCATCCGTAAAAAATACAAAAATCGATTGCCAATCAAAGAGTTTAATTGATGAAGTTTTGATATAACTGAGTTAACTTTAACAAATACCGCTCAGACAAAAATCTCCTAAGATCTAGAGGAGGATCAGCACATTCAATTTGGAGCGCATTTATGCTCCTCATCGCTCCAATCAAAGGCGTAAGCTTTGAGATTGAATTCAATCTAATTTATGAAGCACATTCTTATTTGCAGGTTCCAATGTGAAGGACCCAAAATCCAACAAACTTCTTATTAAAGCATTATAAACCAATTTAAGACAAGAGGGATGAGCGCCCCAACAAACACCAGCTGAAGCTCTCAACACAATTAATGTTTTTTTTTAATTTTTTACTTATATAATTGATATGTGCGACCCCATTCATTTTACTGTCCAAAAATTTTCCCCAAGAAACGTACCTCTTTAGCAGTTGGGATTACCGACTGCCCAAGAGAAAAACTTACCAGTAGGATAGATCTTTTACAAGAAAATACAGCAGCAATACTTTTAGAAGCTGAGAGAGATAAGTCATGATTTAATAGCCAAGTTACGAGATTATTTAACGAGTTTTGCAAATTTAATGTAGCTTGTTCTATAGAGGAATGAGTAGAATAAATGAGCAAGTTCTCAGCGTACTGCAAAACAGAACAAGAAAAATGAAAGTTTTAATCAATATCCCTTGTATATTACATCATACAATAAAAGGCTTAACACTGAACCCTGAGGAAGGCCTTCCCAAAGTGTTCTATTTGGAAGGTTTTGACCGGAAACACGTAAACTAATAGTTCTCCCTGTAAATCAGTTAAACACGAAGTTAATCAATTTTGGAGGTAATAAGTTAAACAGGTTTTGTTTTAGGATAGCTAGGTTAACATTATCATAAGCGGCTTTAAAACGTACAGAAAAGCACAAACAGTAGGTTCCACACCAGAAAATGACAGGAGTATATCAGTTAACAAAATACTATGATTATCTGCTACACTTTTACCTTTCCTAAAACCATATTGAGAGCTAGATAACAAATTGTTATATTCCAAAAACCCTTCCAACCTATTTTTAATTAAATGCTCTGTTATTTTACAAAGCACAGAAGATAACGCTACTGGTCTGTATGAAGAAAACATGAGAGGGTCTTTGTGCTGTTTCAAGATTGGAATAGAGTCAGTTTCAATAACTAAATTTAACTATCTCCAAAAAGTAAGAAAGGGTCGATGGTAAGCAATTAACAAGAAAAGAGTAAGGGATACCGTCTATTCCTGGCGTGGAATCGGATACGCGATTCAAAACGAAATTCAGTTCAGGGAGCGTAAATGGAGAATTCAAGTAATAGTGTCGCTTCCAGATGGATATAAATATGAATATGGCATTTGATTTATGTTGGGCACCATATCTGGGGCAAGGTTATAAAACAATGGTTCAACCCATTCATGAGAAAACGAAGAACATGAAGCGTCAGTAAAAGAGGATCTATAGCGACGAACGTTTTTCCATACTAGCGACAAAGGGGTATCACGTGAGAGTGAGGCACAAAAGCGGCGCCAGCCAGCGCGCTTCTTTTTACGAAGCAGACGCTTAGTTGCAGCCTCAGTGTTTCGGAATTGTAAGAAAACATTTAAATCCACATAATTACGGCATTACAGTTGACTCTCATTTCTTTTCTTGACTGCTTCCGTACATTCACTATCCCACCAAGGTGGTGAAAGTATTCTTCCCTTGGTAACTTTTTTGCAGGGAAATAGCTCATCAGCTGTTGACAACATTATAGCCATAAACGTCTCATACAAATCCAGTACGTTATTTGAGGTTATTTTTAGAAGCATTGAATGAAATAACAATTATTCTTTATGAAGAGGGCTGCCCCTCCATCTGTTCTATCGCATCTGAGAACAGCAAAACCAGGCATACGATAATTAATACCAGACTTCAGCCAAGTCTCAGACAAGGCAAGCACAATTGGTTGATATTTATTATTCAGGTACATAATTTCAGATGGTTTGGATCTAACACTCTTTGTATTCCACTGGACTATCTGGTCCATAACGAATGTTAATAATAAAGATGGAAATTGTTTATAAAAGTTTCAGTGCAACGTTGTACGGTATTGTTGAATTTAAAATGATACTGACCAAATTAGATAACAGAAGATTCAAATCTTCAGAAGATGTGATGGGATTTACACCACCCTTCTCCTTAGATTGTAAAGCACAACCGTTTTCAGCTTTGGGGGCTGGGAAAGAGTTGATTATGTTGCTGAGGGCAACTTTATCATACCCTTTAGCTCGTGACAGTGGTTTCTGATTTTTGGATTTATTGATGACAGTTTTCTTTTCCCAATTTTTTTATTAATATTTACAGGAACCTGTTTTGGTGGAGACTTGAGCAGAGAAGTAGCAACCTCTGCAAATGACACCTTAGCAACTGGGAACAATTCTGATGCTTCCTGGTACGAGATGGAGTTTTTGGACATATGTGCTTTTATATTAGATTGCTTTTATCTAACATACTCCGGACAGCAATTGTCTGTAGCTTTATGAGCACCAGAGAAATTTAAACAAATGAAGCCTATGTGAATGAATGAATGAAATGTGGCTTGGACCATGATGGCAGTAAGTGTAGTGAGCACTTACTGCCATCATGGTCCAAGCCACATTCAAAGCATTTTGGATTACCTCTACACGAAGTTCTGGTGTGACTAAAACGACAGCACTGATAGCACTGAATAGTTTAATATATATATTGTGATACAAGCAATGAAGAATAAAATGCATAAACCCTTGAAGGGAGGTTCTGGCCATCAAATGTCAAAACAACAGATTTAGTGGGAATCCACTCAACACCATTAGATGTGGCCGCTTTTCTTGAAATTCTACGTGACCGCAGAATCACGCCACAGTCATCAGGAACCTGAACATTGTCCAAAATGTCCTGGTGTGACCAATCTACGGGAACACTCTGTACAACACCCATTTTATTAATGTTAAACACCGGAATACTAACTTTATATCTTTTATTACTCGCCAATGAGTCATTTTTAAGGAAATCATTCGCTTGCTTGGGTGTCTTAAAAGTTATTGAGAGACGATTACTGCCTATTCTCCTTATGCCATTCTGTACAATCGCGCGTAGCCCATTTTTATGTAAAAACGCAGAAAAAGTGAGTGAGATCCTTGTTTTGGACCCAATTCAATAAAGTGAGCATACACAATATATGGGCTGGGATGTCATGATATAAAGTACGAAAAACAGTAGTGGTAGTGGCAGACTCATCAGCGGAACTGAATGGAACCACAGGGAGAGACGTGTCCATTTTCACGTTTTCGGAGAAAGTGTCTTTATTTGTTATTTTAGGTCTGTTTCCTAATTTGGTAATTTTGCTACTTTTTACAACTTTTGTTGAGAACTTATTATTCCTTTTATATTTTAAATAACCTTCCAGAGCATCGTCTTGCTGTTGTACCTTGGTGGTACAGAGACTTTGCAACTGTAGTCCAAAATAGCAGGTTAGCTTTAAGGAACTATAGATTACATCCTACAATAGACAATTATATAGAATACAAAAAGTTGATGCATTAAAAAAGAAATTAATAAGCCAGAAAAAGAAGGACGGTTCAGAAGTACAAAGTTCAGAAGCAGACGCTTAGTTGCAGCCTCAGTGTTTCGGAATTGTAAGAAAACATTTAAATCCACATAATTACGGCATTACAGTTGACTCTCATTTCTTTTCTTGACTGCTTCCGTACATTCACTATCCCACCAAGGTGGTGAAAGTATTCTTCCCTTGGTAACTTTTTTGCAGGGAAATAGCTCATCAGCTGTTGACAACATTATAGCCATAAACGTCTCATACAAATCCAGTACGTTATTTGAGGTTATTTTTAGAAGCATTGAATGAAATAACAATTATTCTTTATGAAGAGGGCTGCCCCTCCATCTGTTCTATCGCATCTGAGAACAGCAAAACCAGGCATACGATAATTAATACCAGACTTCAGCCAAGTCTCAGACAAGGCAAGCACAATTGGTTGATATTTATTATTCAGGTACATCATTTCAGATGGTTTGGATCTAACACTCTTTGTATTCCACTGGACTATCTGGTCCATAACGAATGTTAATAATAAAGATGGAAATTGTTTATAAAAGTTTCAGTGCAACGTTGTACGGTATTGTTGAATTTAAAATGATACTGACCAAATTAGATAACAGAAGATTCAAATCTTCAGAAGATGTGATGGGATTTACACCACCCTTCTCCTTAGATTGTAAAGCACAACCGTTTTCAGCTTTGGGGGCTGGGAAAGAGTTGATTATGTTGCTGAGGGCAACTTTATTTATTAACTTTAACATACCCTTTAGCTCGTGACAGTGGTTTCTGATTTTTGGATTTATTGATGACAGTTTTCTTTTCCCAATTTTTTTATTAATATTTACAGGAACCTGTTTTGGTGGAGACTTGAGCAGAGAAGTAGCAACCTCTGCAAATGACACCTTAGCAACTGGGAACAATTCTGATGCTTCCTGGTACGAGATGGAGTTTTTGGACATATGTGCTTTTATATTAGATTGCTTTTATCTAACATACTCCGGACAGCAATTGTCTGTAGCTTTATGAGCACCAGAGAAATTTAAACAAACGAAGCCTATGTGAATGAATGAATGAAATGTGGCTTGGACCATGATGGCAGTAAGTGTAGTGAGCACTTACTGCCATCATGGTCCAAGCCACATTTAAAGCATTTTGGATTACTTCTACACGAAGTTCTGGTGTGACTAAAACGACAGCACTGATAGCACTGAATAGTTTAATATATATATTGTGATCTTCTTGGTTGAAAACAAAAGTAAAATTACTTCATGTATTACGGAAGCAATTAATTTAAATCAATCGACATCGCCGCGCCCATCTACTTCCCGCGATAACGACTTCATTGTAACAAATCAGCCAGGCCCGTCTACCTCGTCTGATAATATTATTCAGTCCCAAGTTAAACAAACAAATATAAATTTGCCCAACAAAACCCTAAACCTTGCGTTTAATAATTGCTCAAGCATAACTTTTAATTTCAATAATTAAACTTATATTTTAACTGTTTGATATGAGTTTCTTTTATCTACTATTCCTATAGGTTATAGTTGAAAGAAAAGCAGATTATGCACCTCGCCTTAAGTAAGTTATATTGCCCTCGTGCCTGTTAGATTAGAGCCCTCGCTAACGCTCGGGCTCTAAATCAGGCAATCGTTGCAATAATAAATTACATTGTGCTCGATGCAATAATCTACTATTAATATGTATTTAAGTTTAATAAAGGGAATAATAATATTTTTAAAGTTTTTTAAATATATTTGTTTTCTTTTTGTATAGAATGTATTTAAAAATATAATTTAATATGTATTAAGCTTAATAAAGGGAATAATAATAATAATATATTTATTTATCAGACAACATTAATACATTTTGTTAGTAACAATTTAATTCTTAACCTATGTTATATACCAACATCACATCAACACTGTCTAGGGATATTTTGGATTTACTCAATTTACTCAAAATTTATTAAAAATAACATACAACATGTATATATTTTTATAAAGCCCATTTAACAGACTACACTCTAGAATAAAAGAAAACAATTTTTTTGAATGTAAACAAATTTTTATTCAAATAAAGAAAAAAACGTGCGATAATGGTAAAACTAACAATGAATGTGTTTCTCAAGAAAAAGTGAAAAATAAGGAAAAATTAATCTGTTTTTAACAGTTATGTGAAAAATCAGTAGTCCGTAAAACCACCCATGACGTTAATAACGGTCCTGCAACGGTTTTTCATGCTTTGGATTAAGTTATCCAAGTCTTGCTGCGGTATATTGTCCCAGGTCTGGCTAAGATGCAAAAAAAGTTGCTCTTCCGTCACAATGTTTGCAGGGAAATTCCTCAAAGCCCTTCTTTGGAGCGTGTTCTATGGGGTTTAGATCAGGCGATTGTGCGGGCCACCCTAAGACCGATACGTCATGCTCCTGCAACCAGCTCGTCACTACTCTGGCTGTGTGTAGACGGCCGTTATGGTGCATGAGCGTGAATTATTTGCCGATTTGTAGTCGATGGGGGTAGATTATTGGTACTAGCACCGCGTTTCGGTATTTTTCAGCCGTCATGGTGTTTCTGATCCAAACGAGGTCTATTCTTCCACTAACACGAATTCCCCCCCAAACCATAATTGTCCCGCCGTGGTATGGTTGGACTTCCTGAGGATGTTGCAGACAGCTCTCACGACCAGGAAACCGCCAAACACGTACTCTACGAGTATCGGGATGGAAACCGAACCGGGATTCATCGGTAAACAGCACTACAGACCACTGGTTATCTTCCCAGAGCAAATGTTCACGAGCCCACTCTAGTCGTCCACGATTTCCTCGGCGTAGTGCTGGAGTACGAAACGGTCTGCGAGCATGAAGGTTAGCTTCATGCAGCCTTTTCCTCACAGTTTGGTCACTCACAAGGAACTGGTGCTCTGACTGGAGCCTCTGAACCAACTGCATGGCCGTAACATTTGGTTGTCTTCTCGCGGCAACTTGCAAAAATCGTTCTTGTCGATGAGTGGTTATGCGCTTCCCGCCTGGGTATCTTTCAGCCACTTCACCAGTAGCACGATAACGTGACCATAACCTTGATATCACATTTTGTCTTGTTCCAATCTCCTCAGCAATATTCCGTTGAGTAGCCCCAGCTTGGAGCATGCCTACTGCCCTTAACATTTCCTCCCTTGTTAAATGGCGCCGCTGCATGATGCACACAATAACATTAATTCGAAATTAACCGATAACTTGATAGAAAACTTAAATTTGACACAATAAATAGCCAAAAACTACTGTAGGTAAATGAAACCTTCGGACTTCGCTACCAAAATGCCGCGTAAAACTTTTGTTTTTAATTTATTATTTCAAATTCAAATTTAGAATCGTTCAAAAAGGTTTACAAAATAAGCTTTCTTCAAAATAATTTAAAACTGGCGAGTATTTTTTGAGTTGAAGAACTTTATACAAAATATCCCTAGACGGTGTTGATGTGTGTACATACACATACATACTGGGTTGCGTTATTTCTCTAATTTGGAAGCTTAAATTAAATTCCCTTGCCATTCGTTCAAAAGTAGGTGAGTTATTATTTTGCTTTAGTAAATCGATGTTGAAATCACTACGTATTACGTAGTACGTATTACTTTTTGATTTTTCCTATAGCAAATATTTAGTAAAATTTCACTAAATTTCTCTCGAAGACAAGGTTTGTTACTTTGATAAGGATTTCTGTATATACAAAGTACTATAATTCTACAATGCAGTAGCTCTACAGAGCAACATTAATAGTTATTTGTTATACAAGAGTGCAAAGTTGCTTTTTAACCGCGTGCTCAATTTTGATGACCGAGCTCGCGAAGGATTGTAAAATTCAAAGATTCCATCCAAAACAAGTCTCAAATATGTAAAACCTTACACCCCGGCGTCTGTACAACCGAGACGGCGTGCGGTTTTAGTCGGTTCAAGCCCGACATAACCACCCCCGCTGGCCGGCGGGGGGGGTTACCGAACGGATTTCCGCACGAAAAAAATAAAATAAAAAGTATTCCTTTACATATTTTAGACTTGTTTTGGATGGAACCCTCTATGTATCCTTCTACAACCGCATTAGACTTCCAGCCTTCATGGCGCTTAAAGGATAGGAGATCAGCTCCTGAACCATCCAAAAGTGTGGCTGAAGTTCGTCGGAAACAATGACCCGTGTACAACGGGGGTTCTGGAAGTTCAAGATTAGTTGCTATTTCTCATGGGATCCTGCTAATTTTATTAGCAGCCATAGGCTGTCTGACACACTTTCCGTTGCGATATTGTAAAAAAAAACGATTGATTGGCGCGTTAGGCGGGCGTGAGGCTTGATATTTCTCAAAAAATGTTACGTATTCCTTGCGAATGACGAAGTTGCGGTCTCTTTTTAGGGTTCCGTTGACAAATGGCAAAAAACTGAACCCTTATAGATTCGTCATGTCATGTCTGTCTGTCTGTCTGTCCGTCCGTATGTCAGAGCTACTTTTTTCCGAAACTATAAGAACTATGCTGTTGAAACTTGGCAAGTAGATGTATTCTGTGAACCGCATTAAGATTTTCACACAAAAATAGAAAAGAAGTAATTAATTTTGGGGGTTCCCCTACTTAGAACTAAAACTCAAAAAATATTTTTCATCAAATTGAGGTTCCTAATATCATTTCTTTTTAAACTGAATAGTTTGCGCGATAGACATTTCCAAAGTGGTGAAATGTGTGTAATGTACATTACCATGTTAACTTCCACCGAAAATTAGTTTGAACGAGATCTAGTAAGTATTTTTTTTAATACGTATAATTCGTAAATCGCAATTTACCTTTCATTCAATCAACTCAAATACAAAAAAAACGACGGGTTGCACTCCGGGAATGCCGGCAGAAGTGAACTTGAATATTAACGTTGTGCATTTTTGATATTTTGGAATGGTTAGGGAATAATCTTGCACGAATTGCTTTAATTATCAGTATAAAAGTACTGTAATTTATGTGGTAACATACAATATTCATTTATTGCGCTATCGTACACAAACATGACAATTTATATTACATTAAAAATTTAACACTTCAGAACTATTACAATTATTTAACATTAAAAAGTTTATCTCTCAGAAAAATCAACTTCCATCCATAATTTCAACGACTTTTTCACCATCATTATTACCAGAACCATCATCGCCAATATATTTATACAGTACTCACTCATTTTCTTTCGCTATTTCTTCGTCACTTTTTTCATTAATAGATGCACTTTGTTTAATTTCCATTTTATATCAATTCCATTTTATATGGCACAAAATAGAATAAATATTACAAAAAGTTATATGATGACAAAAAGAGTTTCTTGGGCCTCGGTCGGAATCGATCTCAGTCTTGACGAAGTCAACGTCCACTCATTAGACGAACGCGCCACCAAGGTTGTTAAGTACAGTGTGAAATTAGCCGAAAGAAAAGAGCTCGTGTTAGCAGAAAAGAGCCGCTGTACGGACTTACACGTATCACATGAACCTAAATCCATGACTGGCAATCACGCGGAGCCCTGTTTAGAAGATACCGGTTTACCTGGACCAGATGCACCTACATCCTCATCTAGTAATCTCGCGAAGCTTTGTTCCGTAGATAGCCTATTCCAAGACTTACAATAAATGGACCCTCTTTCTGTAGACAGCTACTGTACATACTTACCAACATCGGATGCACATTTATATTCACCACTGACACCAGCGTGTCAGAAAATCAGTCACTTCATCATCACCCCAGACAAGAAAAAGTCCAGAGGAAGGCCTTCGTTCCGTAAATATTCACTTTGAGGACGTATCAACACCAGATACACCTTTATGCTCTCCTATAACCCCTTTACATCGAAATGCAACGTCTATTAATCAAAATATTCTAGAAAATGTGACTGATGATAACGATAGACAGAGATCCTAACTACACGCCTGGAATTGACCATTCAAAAGAATCAAGTTCTTCTGACTCAAATATTCTGTATACAATTCTACCTAGTACAAGCGACAGTTTCTTACATAACGCTAGCGAAGGAAACATAACAGAGCAAGGAAAGCCAAAAAGGGGTCGTAAAAGAAAATTCACGGAATACACACTTGCCGAACGTAAGCATAGGAGGTATAACAACTTACCGTACATGGGAAAATCCCAAGAAGTGCAGCCCGAGACGGGACAAAATAAACCTCGAAATTTTTCCCGGTCGTACACCTTATGTGGAGTTTCAGTATGTAAAGATATGTTTACTAAAACTTTGCAAATCTCTAACCAAAAATTAACTGTCAGTCTCCGAAAAAATCGTTCAAGTGTAGGCAGCACAAAAGATCTAAGAGGCAAGCTGCGAGGTGGCTGTAGGTCTACTCTATAACTCCGTCAACGAAGATACGGACACGTCCGAAGATAGTCCGATACGAAGCAGTAAACCCTACACCCTAATGATTTCGGATGCACGAGTTTCGAACGGAATCATAGACAAGATTAGTGAACGAATGACGCATGACGATAGAGCGGCGCTATTTTACCGGTTGATTACCGGTTAACTTATTTTGTGGTTTTCAAGCTAAATAAACAAAATATAATATTGTTATCGTTAGAAAATGACGAAATACACTTTTATCATGTTTTTCCACAAAATTGAACCGTTTTTGTCCGGGTTTTAGACTTTTCCTGTTAATACCTTTGCCTTTTTCTAAAGAAATGTCACAGGCCATAAAAAATTCAAAAAAATAAAATAAAAAAGAAATGTCAATAGCACAGATTGAGATACAAAGAAGAAGAAGATTTTAGTTTATTTAATTTAAAAAAATGGCCCCACCCGCTGCAGCAGCAACTCCAGCTCAAATTGAGGTTCTCCTCAATTTTATGAGCGAGAACCCTGAGTTGGCTCGTGGATTACTGAGGGGTGCCGACGGCAGAATACGTTCAAAACGGTTGTGGGAAGGCCTGTGCAACTCTCTCAATGCGATGGGAAGTTGCACAAAGACCGTGGAACAGTGGCAAAGGGTAAGTTTAATACATTATGTACTCGTACTAATATGATTTTATGGTCAGTTAAGTGCAAACAATGATAAATCAGTCATCCTCCCAATACGAGGACCTACGAGTATACTGGCTTTTATGTATTTTTTTAGTGAGTACCTAATTAACATAACATAACATAAACTCACGCCTATATCCCCGAAGGGGTAGGCAGAGGTGCTAGCACCCACATTTCGCCAGTTTATGTTTAGGTCCCAATGTAATAGGTGGCGAGCCTATTGCCATTAACCGGGCACTTATAAACCTGCGATAAATACACACATAACTTCGAATAGCATCGAAAAGTCATTGGTGTGTGCCATGGTAAAACCTGGGATCGAACCCGAGACCTCGTCTCAGCAGTCCATTACCCATACCACTGAGTACCTAATTAAAATTAACAAAATTTTAGGTGTGGGCTGATAGAAAATTTATCGCCAAAAAAGCTGCTGGAGCTGCCAGGCGGTCAGCATGTGCAACAGGTGGAGGGCCATCGGTAGCACCAACCAACCCTCTCTCAAGTTGAAATGAAGATTTTAACAATTATGGGAGAGGGATTTGGAGAGCCGCAAACTGAGGCAAGAGTGCCAGCTTTTCCATTGGTAATAATTAAATGTATAATTTATTATTATTTCTTAGTTTCTTCTGTTTTTGTATTTATTTATTTATAAATTTTATGCACATAGGCGGGCTTAATGCCTGAGACAATCTCTACCATCCAACCTATGGATGATGTGACTTTTTTTATAAAATAATAATAAATAACATAAATACCATTCATGTGTATTGTTTATGTGTATTTCTTCTATTCATCAATGATAATCAGTTTTTATTGTACAGGATCCACCACCTGTAGACCCAGCAACTATCACACCCATCCCAACATCTGCTGCTGTATCTGCCAACCCATCTTCCCTGGAGCAACCCTCAATATCCACTGAGACACTGGAGCGTGAGCGTGGAGCTGGTATGTAGTCAATATTGACCTCTCTATTGCCATTATTTACGGCTTTGAGCAACAAAAAGCAGAAAATTACTCAAAACTGACTAAAAGTATGTAGGTAATTTGTTTTCAGCATTAAATTCTCGAGCGCAACCAGTTCGGCGACGTCAGTTCGACTCAGCGAGAAGCCGAATTATTGAGGTGGAAGAACAGAGGCTACAAGTCGAAATAAGGAGAAATGAGGTGCTCGGTGAAATAAAGGCTGCCATTGTGGAGCTCTGTAGCTTGGTGCTTGGTGTAGGCCATATTTTTCATAAAATCTGTAAACATACAGCATAATAAAATATAAAATGCTTTGATCTAAACTCTCTTCAATAAGTAGGCAGTCATTGTCCCAATGACATGTTTCCATTTTAAGCAGTTTAGGCTACTTAAATGTTATAAAATACCTAGATTTATTTTAGAAAAATGGCACCTACAAGCTTTTAAACTTACTGTTTTTTTATAAGATTCCTATCAGCAAAATTCTGGGGAAACTTAAAATATTTTTGGAGAATTGAGGGGCTGTTCAACGCATTTGTGACATCCCGCAGACAGCGTGACACTGTCTGTTGTGCCATTGGGACATCACTGCTAAGGCCCACTGCACCTTGGTAGCTCCCCCGGGCATAAAAATTGAGAGCAGCAAGGATCTAAAAGTAGACAAAAGCAACTGTAAATACAACTTAATAACTAGCATTGTTCAATTCCGGGCCAGGAGGTATATTGCGCAGTGGAAGTTTAGCCCTCCTGGGTACAATGGGGAAGTGAGCAGTCTGCGGTTCACAGAGCAAATTGTTAATAAATAGATTTCACTTACCATTTACTTGAAGTCGCCCGAAACACAACGCTTTACCTGTCTGTGTCTGTATTCGTGTGTTTATGAAGTGTAGGGGTGTATGAAGGTTTGTGTGGACAGATCAGCAGAGCGCGTGGTACAAATGGAGCCCTTCCAACCAAATATGTGATTTAGTCGAACAACTCCCAATCGATTACGTTAATTAGTCCAAAATATAACCAATCCAACGCTGGCCAAATATGATATTCACGGATTATACTTTATTCGAACAAAAACTTATTTCAACAAACTTTTTCTCAAGACAATTCTTTCAACAAGTTGACAACAAGTGACAGTTGTAGATCTGTCAACGCAAATTGTTTTTTTTTTTTTTACTTCGTTTAGGAACGCAACATCTACCCCCTCCGGACGGGCCTTCCCGTCCGCTAATCAATTGGCAATCTTGATAAGGTTGCGACCGCTCTCCTCATCACCGATCCGTCAACCAAAACCTCAGCAAATCGAGGAACCCCATCGGTGCCAGCCACTAGATTGAGAATGCGCCCCCGGCGCCAATACAACGGCATTAGGTTGGCATCCTTAATCAGGACGAGGTCTCCGACCTTGGGAGGATGAGTTTTATCCGTCCACTTGACGCGCTGCTGGAGGATGTGCAAGTACTCCAAGCTCCAATGCTTCCAAAAGCTCTGAGCGAGCTGTTGCACTAACTGGAACCGCGATAGCCGATTTCGGCTCACATCGACAAGGGGGTGCTCCGGCAGGGCGACAAGTGGTTGTCCAATCAAAAAATGGCCCGGGGTTAGGGCCTCCAAATCATTAGGGTCCGAAGAGAGCGGGCACAATGGACGCGAGTTTAGTACGGCCTCAATGCGGCAAAATACCGTAGCTAATTCCTCAAAGGTGAGAACTGTGTCTCCCAATAATCTCCGCCAGAGTCCCTTGGCCGCTTTCACCGCGGCTTCAAAAATACCCCCCCAATGGGGGCAGGCTGGCGGGTCAAACAGCCAAGTGACCCCCTTGCGGGCTAATTTGTTGCCTATGTCAACCTGGTTCTCCGCAAGGAAGGCGTAAACTTCCTTCAAATAGTTACTTGTACCTCTGTAATTGGTACCGCAATCAGATCTAATTAAAGAAGGCAACCCACGGCGAGACACGAATCTATCCAAAGTTGCCACAAAGGCCTCCGTCGAGAGCGAGGTTACTAGCTCCAAGTGTACTGCCTTCGTTGACAGGCAGACAAACACACACAAATAAGCCTTAAGGATTTTACTGTTACGAAGAGTAGACGTCTTCACCAAAAGGGGACCGGCAAAGTCCGTTCCGACGCCTGCAAAAGGCCTTGCCTCATTGACACGATCAGCCGGCAAGTCTCCCATCATGGGCTGCATAGTGGGGGCCTTAGTCCGGTAGCATGGCATGCAACGAAAGACAATGCTGCGGATAGTACGACGGGCCGACAAAATCCAAAAGTCCCGCTGCAGAATGGCCAACAGCGCATTACAACCGGCATGCGAGTTCTTAATGTGACGATCAGTCACCAACAACTTGACCAAATGGCCTTCCTTGGGCAACAAAAGGGGTGACGAGCTCCGTAGGGGAGGCTAGAGTGCCTCAAACGTCCTCCAACACGCAAGAAACCCGCATCATCCAAAAAGGGGCTCAGCTTACTGATAGCTCCCGACAACTTAGCCATACCGGACTTCAAGATTTCAATCTCCTTCTCAAAGTGTGCAGCCTGCACAGAGCGGACCCAAAGGAGGAGAGACTCCTGGAGCTCTTGAGGAGAAAGGACCGGCGACAGGCGTTTGTACCCACGGTTCCTACAATTGTGACGAAAGCGCCTGATCCAAGATGTGACATTCAACAGTTTATCGAGGGAGCTGTACCGATTCAACAAAAGGTCGGGATCAAACGGCGGGTCCTTCGTCTCAACAGCGAGCACCCTTAGCCCGGGCAAAGGATCCGTCATCAAGACTGGCATTCGAGGCCAAGCATCCTCGGACCGAGTCAGCCATTCTGGCCCCCACCAGAGGGGGTGATCAATCAAGTGAGGGGCCGTGCACCCACGTGAGGCCACGTCGCCGGGGTTCAGGTCCCCAGGGACATGCCTCCAAGTTAAAGGTGTTGCAGAATTTTGTATCTGTGACACTCGGTTCGCCACAAAGACCTCCAAAGTGTGGACGGACGTCTTCAACCAACACAAAACAATTTGACTGTCCGTCCAGGCGTAAGAGGATCTGTTACATCCCTATTCTGTAGCCTAGACGGCTGACGAGATGCTGACGCAGCATCTCCTCCTTGGATGTTGCACCCAGCTTCACTGGGTTACTCAGTTCGGGTCGGATCGCGACACAGCGCGGACAATTACCATATTTCGCGAATAATTCTATTTGTGAGCAGTTTAATTAAATATTCCTTTTTTAAAAAGACCTTTATTATTTCCGTCGTAACATTTTGGTGGCAGCGGTGAAGGGATTTGTGAGTGAAAATCCCCGGTACGTCTCGCGAGTGCAGAGTGCTAAATCCAGTACTACCTATCCAGCACATAAGTGTAAAGTGCTCAAGTGTCCAGTGCGAAAGTGTTAAAGTGTATCCTGTCAAAGTGTCTTCTGCTGAATTGTGCAGTAACCTAAAAACAATCTGTCCGACCCAACTCATCCAGAAAATAATCCACACGGTCATACCTGACCGCACATCCAAGGCCACAATCGGCATCACGTCTTGGCAACAAGAACCAGGTCCACTGTGTAGTAAGTGGCGTGAAGCAGCAGCGCTAGTTAAGTGCCTCCCTTGGGAACTCCGCGCCCAACACCGACCAGGATCAACGTGCCAGTCCCAGTTCCAGTTCCAGGTCTAGTTCCAGATCGAAAACCATGAAGTATATCGTGTTATTACTGTGAGTTACAAACATTCAATTCCTAGACAATTCTAAAGTGTTTTTCCTATAATAATTATTTTGTGAACCTTGTACTCTTACATATTACTTCATAACCACTGAACCATTTGTTAGAAATAAGTATATTACAATATTACATTTGTTCATCCATCTAGTGTAGCGCATAAGACTAAACATCCGTTGTGCCTGCGATAAGGATCCAGACACCCGCTATCTGAACAACATAATATTTCTTTTCATATACTATTACTATACTGCGGATTTGCCTGTCGATTTAATATTTATTAAATTTTTATAAACTAGTAATTTCTTCTTTTTACAATGACGGATCCCAAAACAGAAGCAACCGAGAAGACCATCTCTTTAAACGTTATCCTAAAATTCATAAAACCTTTTGATGGCAGTCGAGAGCGACTTAATGCTTTTTTAAGTAATTGCGACAATGCGATTTCCATTTCCAGTTCTTCCACTCAGAAGGACATAGTATTTAAATATATACTCAGCCAGCTTGAGGGCAAAGCTGAAATAGCATGCTCAATAAAAGATTTCGACACATGGTCCAGTTTAAAAGAATTTTTAAAAAACCAATTCGGTGAACGTAAACATTACGCCCACTTATTAACAGAACTACAAGAGTGTAGACAGGGACATCAAGAAAATGTAAACCAATTTTCCTTGCGCATCGAGACATGTCTTTCTAGGCTTCTAACGGAAATATCAGTATCAAATTATAAAAAGAGCGAACTCATTGGCAGAATTGCTGCAATGGAAGACCTCGCTCTCCATACATTTACAAGCGGGCTCCATCCGCGAATTGCCAATATCGTCAGGTGTAGGGACCCGAAAAACCTTAATGATGCCATTAACTACGCCGTTTCAGAAGAGAAAATCCAGCAATACGCCATAAAACAAAGCTTATTTCATAAACCTAAAAACATCGAACCGACTCGTCGGAATGACCCCTCGCAGAAATCGTTCAAGCCGAGCAGCAATGCCTATTTAAAACCTAATTTCTCGTATCCGGCTTTCTCTTCAAAGGAATCATTTTGCAGATATTGCAAAAGAACTGGCCATATCTTAGAAGATTGCAAAGTTAAAAAATTTAATGATAACAAATTTAATAAACCTTTCTCCCCAATTGCTCAACCTAGCACATCATTCTCCAAACCTAAAACCGTCTCGAAACCCCAAGTTAATTTCGTGGAAGACGCCGAAGAAGGCTACGACGAGGTTGACAATGACGAGGTAGATAACGACGATTTAAACGCCTAAGGGGCTCACGACGGTGTCACGTGAGACCCAAATCCGTTCTACAACCCGCATCCGACACCTTATCTCGTGTTACTCATACTATATCCTTTAAGGCCAAACGACAGGGTAACCAGCCCCAAAACGGAGGTCTTATCAATCATAACACGTCCTCTAAGGCCACACAGCAGGGTAACCAGCCCCAAACCGGAGGTCTTATCCATCATAATACATCTAGTAAGGCCACACAGCAGGGTAAACAGCCCCAAACCGGAGGTCATACCAAAAATGTACCTGTAGAATCCTCAGCTTCATCTGAAACAAAAGGAGAAATTTATGAAATACATAATGATCCTTCTAAAGTATCCTTACCTCATGTTCTCGTGAGAACTGATGTATCCAAGCGGCCCTTGTCGATGCTGATAGACAGCGGATCTACGGTTTGTCTTATTAGAAAGTCAGCAATAGACGATTTCCCCAATCTGAAATTAGATAAATCCATATTACAATTAAAAGGTATAGGCACCGATAAAAGGTTAATTTCTACTTTAGGCAATTTTCAATTATATTTTAATTTTAATAAAGAATCATTACCTTTCGAATTTAATGTAATAAACGACGACGTCAATCTTCCTGCGTATGACGGAATAATAGGAAACAACCTAATGAAACATTATAACTGTAACATAGATTATAATCGAAATGCTTTACGATTTGATCGCAAATCCTTACGTCTAAAGTTTTCAGATCCTGTGTACAACATACCACCTCGGTCTGAAATGACTGTAGAATGTTCTGTTTCGAATCCAAACTTAAAAGAAGGAATCATTCTAGATGAACGTCTTTCCAACTCCCTTTTAGTTGCAAACTGTATTGTTAAAGTCAAAGATAACAAAAGAATAAACTTAACGTTAGTCAACACATCCGAAAAGATGGTATCCTTCGCTTCAAATAAAGCATTTAATTTGTATCCTATAAACAAAGATTGTGTACCCATATCTACTATTAACTCTGAATACCTAGAAAACTCTTGCTCAGATAGAACAAACGAAGTTTTAACCTTACTGAGAACATCACATCTTAACGAAGAAGAACGCGATGCTCTGCTAGAAGTTTGTTCATCATTTTCCGACATTTTTCACCTTCCGAATGATAAATTAACACACACAGAAGCCTTGCAGCACAAAATACGGACTGTAACAGAAGAACCAATAAACACCAAATCGTATAGATTCCCAGAAGTCCACAAAAAGGAAGTAGCTTCTCAAATCGATAAAATGCTTGATCAGGGCATCATAGAGCCATCACTCTCACCATGGTCCTCTCCAATATGGATTGTTCCAAAAAAGTTAGACGCATCTGGCAAAAGAAAGTGGCGCATAGTTATCGACTATCGCAAATTAAATGACATTACTATAGGTGAAAGCTATCCCATTCCACAAATTAGTGAGATCCTTGACCAATTAGGTAAAAGTAAATATTTTTCTACTCTCGACTTAGCATCTGGGTTCCACCAAATAGAAGTTTCAAGTGAAGACAGACCTAAAACTGCTTTCAGTGTTCCCGAAGGACATTTTGCCTTCGTAAGAATGCCGTTTGGGCTCAAAAACGCCCCGGCGACCTTCCAAAGACTGATGAATACAGTCCTTAGCGGCCTTCAAGGCATTCAATGTTTCGTGTATCTAGATGACATTGTCATTTACTCATTTGACCTGAAAACACATATCGATAAGCTAAATAATATATTTGAAAGACTCCGTAAATTCAACTTAAAATTACAGCCAGACAAGTGCGAGTTCCTTAGAAAAGAAGTCACTTACCTTGGCCATACTATTAGCGAAGAAGGTTTGAAACCTAATCCAGAAAAGATTAAAGCCGTAAGTCAATATCCTGTCCCAAAATGTCCCAAAGATATAAAATCATTCCTTGGCCTAGTGTCGTATTATCGTAGATTCATCCAGGACTTTTCTAAAATCGCAAAACCCCTTACAACTCTTTTAAAGAAAGATATTCCTTTTCAATGGTCCAACCCGCAACAACTTGCATTCGAAGACCTAAAAAATAAATTGATTACAGCACCCATATTAATATACCCAGACTTTACAAAACCCTTTATACTTACTTGCGATGCATCCAACTACGCAATTTCGTCTATACTCTCCCAGGGTGAAATAGGAAAAGACCGCCCAATAGCATTCGCATCCAGAACGCTTAATAAGGCTGAAACCAACTACAGTGTTACTGAAAAAGAGTGTTTAGCCATTATATTTGGCACAAAAATATTCCGACCTTATATTTACGGTCATAAGTTCACCATAATAACAGACCATAAACCGCTGAAATGGCTCTTTAATTGTAAAGATCCGGGCTCTAAACTAGTTCGTTGGAGGCTCAAATTAGAAGAATTCGGTGGCAACTATAACATTGAATATAAACAGGGTAAAATAAATAGTAATGCAGATGCTCTTTCTCGCTATCCAATTAACACAGGTGTTCAAAATGAACCTATTAATGTACTTACCGATAAAGCAGCTTCCGATGCTCCTCCCGTTGCAGCACAACCAGAAGATAGGGCTCCTGACCTAGAAAGCCCCGGCTTACCTGAAATACCAAACTTACCTGATTTTCTGGAACTGCCCGAAGGTATAGAAATCCCTGAAAACTTAGAAGAGATCGAACTCTCCGACAATTTCGATATTCCAACACCTCAAACTCCGTCTGAAATTCCACTCCCAGAAGAAGCTTCTGACGACTCCTATTCCACGTATCTGAAAACATTAAAAAACAAATCAATACAATTCGATACCCAGATTAACGAATACAATGAACCATTATTGAAAACAAAACTGAAAACGATAATCATACCAGCTTCAATTGATCTTGATGAATCCAATCATTATATATCTGAAGTTATCGGAAATCTCACTAACTCTCAAGAAATTCTTGCTAGAGAAAGAACTTTACACTCTTTCCTACCATTCGAAAATAACAGTATAAAATATTATTTACTCTTTATAAAGGTATATAATTTTGTAAACTGTAATTATGAAGACATATTTAAAAGCTTAAAAAATATAAGGATAGAATTAATTAATAATAATATTACTGAATTAAGCATTTCAGATTTCCGTAATCCTTTTGACGCACACAATTATCAAAAAATATACAACATGCTTTCATACATATTCCACGGAACGGCAATTAAAGTAAACATATTTAAAAATATTATAATATACCCTTCTGGTACCGAAATAAATAAAATACTGAAAGAAAATCATGATATCCCTATCGCTGGTCACTTAGGTTCTAATAGAATGCTGACTAGAATTAAAGAACACTACTACTGGCGTAATATGCGAAGCGATATTGAAAGTTATGTCCGTAAGTGCGGATCATGTCAAACAAATAAAGCACTACGGAGAATAAACAGAGCACCCATGCAGATTACCTCCACGTCAACTCAACCCTTTGAGCGAGTATCCCTGGATATCGTCGGTCCACTTCCAGAAGCTGGAACCGTCACACATAAATACATTCTGACTTTACAGGATGACCTTACAAAATACTCAGTTGCATATCCTATCCCAAACGCAACAGCAGAAGAAAGTGCTGAGTGCCTAGTTCATTTTGTGACTTTATTCGGTATACCTAAAACAATATTGACCGATCAAGGCACTAACTTTACGGCAGAATTGTTCAAGCAGACATGTAGCTTTCTAAAGATTAAACAATTATGGGCTACCCCGTACCATCCTCAAACTCAAGGCGCATTGGAAAGAAGCCATTCGACCTTGAAAGAGTACCTAAAATCCTTCGTAGACGAGAATCAAAGCAACTGGTCAAGATATGTATTTACAGCCATGTTCACTTACAATACTACTGTCCATTCCACAACTCATTATACACCATATGAGTTAGTTTTCGGACACAAACCAATTATACCGACTTCAATATATGACACATCCATAGAACCGACTTATAGTAGCTATGTTCGCATGCTGCAACAAAGATTGCGACATTCTAGAGAAAAGGCTACAGAAAACATTCTAAGCTCTAAAACCAAATCCAAAAACTACTATGATCAACATAGTCGCCCCATAAGGTATAAAGCTGGTGACATGGTATACATAAAAAACCACCTTAGGCTCCGCAAGGCACTATCGCCTATTTGGAAAGGGCCCTATAAAGTTTTGAAAATTAATGGTAATAACACATTGACTCTTTTAATCAATCGCCGACATGTTAAATTACATTTTGACGAGGTAAAGTTGGCCGAAAGTAATTAAGTTAATAATTAATATTGCATTATTAAAACCAACGCTATGTTTTTAGTTAAAATAATGTTGGGTTAGTTTGAATAAACGAATCTTATAATTATCTTAAATTAAAATTAATCTTATCTTAAATTAACTTACATAAACTTACCTTATCTTAACTTTATTGTCTTATGAATTATCTTATCTTATCTTAAACTATCTTATCTTAAACCATAGTATCTTAACTTAAATTATCTTACCTTATATTAACTTAATTTATATTTACATTAATTTATACTTATATTTAATAGCTTTTATTCTCTCTTATCCTTAACAACCTATTTCTTTATACTATACTCTACCTTCTCTTATCTTACATTATTCCAGAATAGTTACGACAAACCTATCACTAGCAGCATCAGATATGCTGGAACCAATGACGGAGAGCCCAGGAATCTACTTCGATCCTGTAGGAATCGTAAAGACATCTAACGATTATATCCATGCTTTGGTCCCAGTTGACATCACGTTTTTAGAACCACACATTAGAAATATTAAGAATATATTAGGAAAAACGAAAGCCTTATGTCTACAATTAAATACAATAGAAGACTCCGAGTGTTTTAACATACTACAACCTCTAATTTCTAGACTCGAGGACGCTGAGCGAGACTATGACGCGATTTCACACCTAATAGACAAACGCGACAAAAGGTCAGCCTGGTTTGCAAGCATTGGTTCCGTTTTTAAACAAATCATAGGCACAATGGATGAAAATGATGCGATTAATTACAATAACGCCATTCAGACTCTGGAGAATAAAAACACCAAATTTGCATCTCTGTTCAAGGAAAACATATTAATGACTAAGGCGGCGCTTTTACGCTATAATGAAACCATTAAAACTATACAATCTAATGAAAGACGTTTAAATTGGGCTATTGAAAATTTAAGTAATAATTTTAAGAATTTAACTATAATACACGATAAGCTGTCTATCAAATCTGAATTAAATGAAATCTATAATGAATTAGCGTCTGGAATACTTACATTGTCATTTAAATTGGACGACATTCTTAACTCTATAATGTTTACAAAAAGTCATAGTCTTCACCCATCGGTTATCACGCCAAAACAATTATACAGTGAGCTTTCTGAAAATATTTTAAGTTTATCTAGATATAAGGAATTACCTTTAAGCTTAAACTTAGATAACATACATGCACTAATCGATATGTCTACATTATCATGTTATTTCACGGCGAATAAAATTGTATTTGTAACTAAAATACCATTAGTTCATAAAACAGAATATAACCTGTATAAATCAATAGCCGTGCCTACCCCGCACATTATACAAAACCCCAGTTCATATGCAATGATTATACCCACATGTAATTACATAGCAATAAGTAAAGATAAATTATTCTACATATGTTTTGATAATTTGGAAGATTGTCGAAAGTCTATTAACCATATTTATATATGCAACAATGTAAATGTACATTCATCCGAAAGCATTCCTACCTGTGAAGTAGAAATATTGTCTAAATTTGTAACTAAGCTACCAAAGCAATGTTCAACACATTTTATTCATGGAAAAATAGATATTTGGCAGAAACTTCAAGGAAATAGTTGGATATATGTTCAGTCTGAACCAAGTAAACTATCTGTTGAATGTAAAACTGATTTAATGGAATTTAAACTATTAGGTACAGGTATACTAAATTTAAGACCAGAATGTATTGGTTACTGTAAAAATAGAGAATTTATAACTACATCTAATATTAATATAAATATCAAACCCATACGCACTGATTTTAACCTTATTAATGAATCTTGTTGCAACTTAAACAAATTTCATACATATTTACCCAAGTTACCATTATTAAAGCTATCCGAGATTAATTTAGAAAACTTACCTGATTTTGCTAATGACAAATTCATGAACCGCGTTGATAATATAATGAAATATCCTGTTCCGAATTTAGTTAACGTATCACATGTAACCATATTGACATATTGCTTAGTAACATTTACATTTATTGTGATTTTATACTTACTTTGTAAGAAGTATGGTAAATGTCCAAGTTTCCTAACTAAAACTCAAAATGTAGAACCCCAAGAACCACAAGATAGCGATTTGGCAGCAGAAGACATTCCAATGAGTAGAATCAGAATCCACACGTAACTTCTCTTAAAAGAGAGTAAGTTACTCTTAAAGGGGGGGTTGTTACATCCCTATTCTGTAGCCTAGACGGCTGACGAGATGCTGACGCAGCATCTCCTCCTTGGATGTTGCACCCAGCTTCACTGGGTTACTCAGTTCGGGTCGGATCGCGACACAGCGCGGACAATTACCATATTTCGCGAATAATTCTATTTGTGAGCAGTTTAATTAAATATTCCTTTTTTAAAAAGACCTTTATTATTTCCGTCGTAACAGATCGAATGTCCACAGTTTCACCCAAGGTATTAACAACGTGATTCAATAGACGCACAAGAAGAGCTGCCCCTGACAACTCCAATTTGGGAATGGTCAATGCTGTTCGAAGAGGGGCTACCTTGCTCTTGGCCATGACCAGCGAGAGCTTCCCCTGGCCTGTCGCGCTGACAGTGCGCAGATAAACAACGGCTGCGTAACCGTGCGACGACGCGTCACAAAACCCGTGGAGGGTAGCAGTGTAACTCCCAGGGGGGAGGATGGCGCGGGGCAACACGACCTCATTGACCGCAGGGAGTGTGGACACAAAGTGGATCCAATCCTTCAACAGGGTTTCCCGAAGCGGCTCGTCCCAACCAAGTCCCGCGGTCCAGAGGCGCTGGAGAAAGCATTTCGCCCAAAACAGTACCGGACAAATCCAACCATTAGGATCAAAAGTCCTTGCGACAGTAGACAACACAAGTCGTTTAGTCCAAGTGTGGGGCGACTCTAGGTCGACATCGTATGTAAAGATGTCTTGGACAGGTCTGTACTGAACACCGAGGACGGCCATCATGGCGGGGTTGTCAACGTCTTCAAACAAATGCGGGTCCTGTCTATGATCCTCCGGCAAACCTTCCAATAGAGCTGGAGAGTTGGACACCCATTTACGCAACTCGTATCCTGCGGAAGCCAGGATCCCAATCAACTCGTCACGCAATAAAATGGCTTCCCCAACCGTGGAAGCCCCAGTACAGACGTCATCGACGTACAGGTCCGTTTTCAAGATGGCGGACGCCCGAGGGAACTTCAAACGCTCTCGGTCCGCGAGCTCCCAAAGCGAACGAATGGCAACAAAGGGGCTAGAACGAAGGCCGTATGTATTCGTATTGAGCTCGTACACAATCATGGGGTCCTGGGGGTTCTCGCGCCACAGGATTAACTGATAACGTCTGTCATCCTGGTGAATGACCGTTTGTCGGAACATCATCTTGATGTCGGCCACAAAGACAACCTGATGTCGACGGAAAGACGTGATGACGTCACAAAGGTCCTTTAACAATTTGGGGCCTGAATGTAAGCAATCATTCAATGAGACACCCGAAGAAGTTCGCGCAGACCCATCAAACACCGTGCGCAGCTTGCCAGTGGACGGCTTGAGGACCGCATGATGGGGCAGGAAGTAATGTTCAACTGAGCGCCAATCCAACCTTGACACCGACATGTGTCCCAAATCCGCGTACTCCTGCATGAAATCCAAGTACTTCTGCCTCAACACAGGGTCCCTGCCCATGCGGCGCTCCATTGCCAACAATCTCTTCTCGGCCGTAGGTCTAGATTCACCGAGAGGTGGTCGCACTGCGACAAAGGGCAACCTGGTAACAATCCGTCCGGAACGGAGTCGACCCGTGTTGTTCTGATAGAAGAATTCGCAATCCTGGTGTTCCGGGTTCAAACGGGCTACCTGAGGGGGCTCCTCAACCTCCCAAAACCTCTGAACGGCGTCAGAGAGAGCGGAGCCGGACACCAATGCAACATCAAGCTCAGGTGGAGGGGGGACCTTCAACACCGGTCCCATCATTGCAAAGCCAAAAATGGTCGAGACAGCCACCAAACCGTTCGGCTGCAAGATCTGTTTACCATCCAAAATTATCCTCCCGAGTACGTCGGAACCTAACAAATGCGCTGTGCTAGGGGAATCAAACCGAGGGTCAGCCAAATCCAGGCCTGACGTCAACCGGACAACTTCGGAAGACAGCTGAACTTGGGGATGCCTTCCCAAAATATTCTTCATCACAATGGCCGAGGTAGCAATTTTAGGGGCCAAACAATTCACTGGAGTGAGCCCAAACCAAGTCTGTCCCTCAACAGTGGTGACGGCTGCGTTGCCAACTCCCCTAATCGTGTCTGAATAGCCACGTATGTCTAGGCCTACCTGTCCCACCAACCAAGACGACAAAATGCAACCCTGGGATCCCGTGTCCAGAATGGCACGGACCACAACAGAGGACCCCGTTGGTCCCCAGACCCTAACCGATGCCGTAGGCAACAAAACCGTGTCGATCTGGGAGGTTGCAGTGGTGGGGCAGGCGCCAACTTCCTAATTTCTGGGCGGCGACCGATCGCCGCACCCAGGCTGTAATCTCTCCCGACGAGGATAGGACGCAAACTCCTCATCCGCGCGGTGTCCCGAGCCGCGTGCCATGGCCATGGCATGGAGGGGCATATCCCACCGGATGCCTGAATGGCGGAGGGCGCGACTCCAACCTGGGGCGCTCCGCCAACGGAGGGGAGTGCAGGCGGTGCTGGTCCGGCCATTGCCGGCGAGCAGCGGCTGCATAGTCGCCTTCATGTGGGGAGACCTGGCGGCGGTCCCGCGGCGCGGGGGGTGGCGAGCGGTGCTCGAAAGTGCGGGCCCCTTGCCGGTTTGGAACCGGCGAGCGGACCTGGTGCTCGTCTCCGCGATCCCCGCCCGTGCGCGAACCCACATCAGAGGCTGGACTGCCAGCGCGGTTCGCGTTAGCGCACAAAACGTCCACATGGGACCCCCTGCAAATTCTACAAGGGCGGGAGTCGGGGCATTCCCGTTGAAGATGAGCCCCCAAACAAGAATAGCACAGTCGGCGTGCCTTGGCAATTCGGCGGCGGGCACTGACGTGCAAGTCCAAAAAGGCCGCACAAGATATGATGCCATGTCCCGTGACCCTGCAGTAGTCACAACTGGGACGACTCTGGGTGCCGGCGAAACGGGGGGCGGGGCGACCCTCAAGGGGCCCCCGAGCCCCGGTCCGTCCCTGGTCTCTGGGCCGGGGAGGCGGTTGGCGTGACCCCGAGGCAAGGCCAGAGTTGTCGAGGATCCTACATTCATCCTCCAAAAACTTGACTAGGTCATCAAAGCGGGGGAGATGGGTGGCACTATCCCCACCATACTTCTGCTCAAAGCGAGACCTCAAGTCTGCAGGCAGTCGTTGCAGCACTATGTGCACCAATAAATAGGACCAATGGTCCACCGGCAGCTCCAGTCGCTTGAGGGCATTGGTGGCTGCCACCAATGGGTTCAAAAGGTCGGTACGCAGTGTCGACACTCCAGTAATAAAGGGCAACCCCAAAATATGGCTAATGTGAGCGTCAGCCAAACACCGTTTATTGTGGTACCGCCGGGAGAGCAGCTCCAGAGCAGTAGGGTAAGCCGCATCCGTCACCGGCAAGTGCTGCACCAAGGCTCGGGCCTCTCCCTTGAGGACGGACATCAAGTAGGCCAACTTTTGGGCGGGTCCAAGGTCCGAGCGCGAGTCGACCAGACTCACAAATAAATTTTGAAAGCCCAGCCAGTGGTCCATCCGACCATCAAAATGTGGCAGTTCAAGCGTGGGCAGCTTGCTCAAAAGTCCCGGGCCAGCGACAGAGGTCTCCGGCTTGACCTGGACAGACTCCCGGCTCTTCAATATTTCCCTAGCACGTAGGGAAATCGTGTCTGCCAACGCCAGGATCTGGTCGTAGTCGCCAACAACCTTGTCCCGCGCTGCCTGACTCAGCTGGTCCAACCCGAGGTCCTCAGCCAGGTGGCTAAAGCGGGTGAACAGGGCATCTACAGCCCCAAGCCTGTTCTCCATACCGCCGAACCTGGTAAGAGTGGTCTCTGCCAGCTCTGGTCGAGTAGTGGTGGCCGCCGCCGATGTGAACCACCTCAATTGTGTGGTTATACCGGCTATGGCCTCCTTCGCTGCACTTAAATGAGACATTCCAACAAAATTCAAGAGATTACCCAAACAAAGAATTATTTAAACAATGTTAGTTCAATTTATTTTATCCAACACTGATACAAAACACCAATACAATATAATTCAATATAGCTTAAAGATTAAATCAAATGCCTTAACAAGAGATTGCCAATTAATTAGTCATAATGGTTCCCCAGCAATGACTCCAAATCAGCACACCAAACTGATATTAACTTGTTTACAACTAATAAACTATTGAAATATTGTCAACAATTTACCTAACACCTGGTATTGTATAGCGTTTATAAATGTAAAATATTGTTTTATATCTGCTACACTGACCGTAGATACTAATATTTATTTTAAGGTTATGAGACCCGAGACTGCGGTTTTAGTCGGTTCGAATCCGACACAACCACGCTTCGCTACCAAATGTTCAATTCCGGGCCAGGAGGTATATTGCGCAGTGGAAGTTTAGCCCTCCTGGGTACAATGGGGAAGTGAGCAGTCTGCGGTTCACAGAGCAAATTGTTAATAAATAGATTTCACTTACCATTTACTTGAAGTCGCCCGAAACACAACGCTTTACCTGTCTGTGTCTGTATTCGTGTGTTTATGAAGTGTAGGGGTGTATGAAGGTTTGTGTGGACAGATCAGCAGAGCGCGTGGTACAAATGGAGCCCTTCCAACCAAATATGTGATTTAGTCGAACAACTCCCAATCGATTACGTTAATTAGTCCAAAATATAACCAATCCAACGCTGGCCAAATATGATATTCACGGATTATACTTTATTCGAACAAAAACTTATTTCAACAAACTTTTTCTCAAGACAATTCTTTCAACAAGTTGACAACAAGTGACAGTCGTAGATCTGTCAACGCAAATTGTTTTTTTTTTTTTTACTTCGTTTAGGAACGCAACAAGCATAATCTTCAATATTTTGTATATCCATAGCTATAGTCCTTCATTCTTGGATCAATCCACTACCTTCATCCTGGCATCAACTCCATTTCGTCGTCTTTGCTGAGGCAAAAGAGGTAGTAAATCCTCACACAAATCTTCAAACAAGTCCCGGGTGAGCCTATAGTTCCCTATGAACTCAACCTCGGGCATACTCGCCAACCGAAAATTTTGGCGCAAAAAAATCGGCGTCGCCTCCGCTCTTCTCGCAGAACTTCTTCGAGCATTAAAAAAGCAGCCATACTGTATAATTTTACACTTTCGTCGACAGCACGATAGCTATTTTGATGTCGTATCAAATGACATAGCGATCCGCCAAAACAAGTATCAAATTCAATTTTACGGACGGGCAAAAACACATAGGGAGTAGGGATATCTGTCAAATCGTGCTATCATTCGTTTTTAGTTCGGGCTGTCCGTCCGTAGGCAGTCCGTAGGGTGATACGGAGTAGGAAACGCCCGTAAGGATGTCCGATGTAACGTTGTGGATTTGTTATAAATCAATTAAAATTATATCAATAAAATTAATCGATATTTTAGTATGTTTCGCTACTATTACTATTTATCTATGGTTGTGCGAGCGAGATTGGACAGCACTAGCCCAGTCATCAACTGACGGCTCTTATATCGGCCCTTTCCTTGGAACCTTCGCCAAGGAAGGTCGCTTTGACCCCGTGGCCAACTGCTGTCGGCTCCGGGTAAGTTTTGAGATCAACATTTCCTACTTCTTCTACAGGTGAAGACTTTCCAGCGGTGCAGCTTATTGCCTGCTAAAATGCATGGCTCAATATATTTTGTGTTATACTGTGTGCTATTTCAGCCTACCTATTTAGTGCCACGAGGCCGATGACCCCTACGGTCAGAGGTCGCGGCACCAGCTTGTGCTGCCTATTATATTCTCTTTTGTTATAGCTTCTAGCTACGCTGCATTGCCGCTGGGAGATTCTCTTCACCTGCTATTTTAGCGGGTCACTTGGACGTAATTACCTAGTGACAAACTGACCCGCACTTTTTCTATTTCCAGGGTCTTCGCACCGGGCTTCGCACCATAATGGCGGTAGCGAGGCACACCAGCGGAGACCCTGGCACGCCGGCATCACCACCAGCCACGTGTCCACTAGCTAAGTGCATTCTACCATCTTGCACAACGGACCGAACAACGCCACGGCAGAATATTTATTAAGAATCTATTCCCTGAGGTTCATTTACTCAAATACCAGATATAAATTTATGTAACATTCTATTCACGATTATAATCTCATACTATACATTGTAATCAACCTTTTATTTATCTCTGCTCGCCCTAGCCGGTAGTAGTCTCAATTACATCCATCACTTAATTAATTTTCACAGTGCATAGTCACCTTAAACTTTATTGCAACTCCATTTAAAAACTTCTATAAAAACATAAACGTTACATTGGCGCCTTCAAGGTATTATTCTGCCGTAGGTATTGTGTGTTTGGTCCGTAAGTACTTTATATCTTCTTATTTTCCTCTTTACTTTGCCAGTGGTGATTTTTTTCACCAATTTTATTGTTATTTTTCATTTTTACGTAAATGACGGTATTTGAAAATAATTATTAGTTTAATTTTTTTTATATTCAACTAAATAATGCATACTCATTTCCATTATCTTAGTGAAATTACTCATTTATTTAACAAATCACCTGTGTTAAATATATTAACAAGGCTAATTAACATTACTTTTACAATTATTTTGCATTAACATCTCTAGACTGGTTTAATACCTCTTATTTTCATTTTAACTGTATAGTATACTATTATACCACTGGTAAAGTAAGGATCTATTTACTTTTGTTTTCTTGGACTTGTTGATCTCAACCGGTATCTACTTACTTTTTAATTCTATTTTTGTATAGGTGTCTGTCGCACACCCAGTCAGTGAATTTATACTTTTTATACTTGCTTACCTTTTATTTGCATTATAATAACATATATTAAGTTATTATCAACCTATTGCTGGTTGAAATTTATCTTTATGTTGATATATTAATACTATTTAGATGTATTATACACAAATAGTTTATTACTCACTGACAGGTTACATATATACTACTTGATTTTCCTTGATTTGAGTTCCTTATATTGAAGTAAATTACTTACTTAATTTATTTGTCAATCTCGCTCATCGCACCATAGCTTTTATTTTTACTTAACTTTGGATTAATTTACCTTTTAAATTTAATACCTACTTACTCAACTGTTTTGTAGTCAGTGCTGCTTGTTGTCGGATTCCTGTATCCAAATTAGCTTATATATTTGAAAAAATAAATAATCAAAACATAATTCTTTGAAAAGAAATACAAAGAATAAAAGATCTCTAAACAACTAATAAAATCTTTGAAAAGAACAACAAAGATAATAAATACTTAAATTGTAGACCTCGTCTTGTTCTGCATATGGGATTGTTGTGTCAGGTATAGTTTAGTCTTTAAAATCATTACCGCTTATATAAATTTGACCGTTCAAAGTCAACAATGCATTAGCCATTTCCCCCGAGTCCTTTTAAAATGACTTGTGTCATAACTATAAACTAAATATAGGTAAAATAATCAATATAATTCATATAAAACATTTTTAATCAAACATAAAACAATACAAGGATCTAACCTAACCTAATAAATTTATTCATTAAATAGCAACCTAACTTCTTAACTATGAACAACACTTGTTTTGTTCTAATAATCACTATTTTTGTAAATATATGTAAATATTCAATAAACTTTCCTTTGCACTTAAACACTCTTATACACTATTGTGGCAAACAAGTATATACCTACACATACTTGTAACTAAAACTTGCATTTTATAATTATTACACTGTGGTAATACACTACCTATATCTCAATACTACAATGGTCGTAATGATATTTGTACCTATAAAAGGTTCACCAGTAAAATTTTTAACTTCATGTACAGTCAACTACAAAGAGATGTATCCAATTTAATCTTACAAAATGAAGTACCCCTGCGAGTGCCACTATGAACTAACCAAATATTGTGACAAACATGGTATCCACCGAACTTGACAGTAACATGTATGCGCGTAAAGCGCAATAATTATGTATCCCACAACATTTCCTGTGATATGTACACTTACAATCTTAATTAAAAATCTATCCAAATACTGTGAAAGAAAATTGTATACATTTAATGTTCCTATTATTGACATAACTGCAAAACAAAAAGATTTGACGCTTCGTGAGAAAATGTCATTACAAATCTACAAAAGGTAATGTGGTCCTACAGTTGAGTAAGTATGATAAATTCGAACTTTTCCGAATGAAACCGATGGCAAAACATTATTCATAACACGTGTATTGGATGACGAATAAAAGATAAAAAGACTGTTATCATTTATTCTTATTAGGAAAGAACTTACACTTAAGATAACAAAAAAACAAAACTGAAAATAACAAATATATCCCTTCGAATAAACATTGAAACTTATAATTATACTCGTTTTAAAGTCAATTTAAAATCTGGTATAACCACCTTCAGCTTGTATAACGGATTCTAGCCGGTTACGCATAGACAGAACCCATTTTTCACAAAAATTGCTTCCGCGACTCATGTCCCATAGATGGTAGACATGTTCTTTTAAATTTTGTATATTCCTTATATCTGTCGAATCCCAATTCTGTACCATCAATCCCCATAGGTTTTCGATAGGATTTAAGTCCGGGCTTTTTGGTGGCAATTTAATAAGATTGAGGTTCTCTTGCTCTTGAATCCAACCTTGGACCATTCGAGAATTGTGTACAGATGAATTATCCTGTATAAAAGTTATCGTACGGTTTCCGAATACGTTTTGTGCAGTGGGTATTAACACATCTTCCAAGATTTCCCTGTAATTCGCTGAATTTAATCGGGATGAAATTTCTATCAATTCTCCAGGTCCTGACGACGACATCCAAGCCCAAAATCCTAGGGTCAAGCGACCACTTTGTCTGGTTGCTAGTACGTTCGGTTCTTCATAACGGGAATTGTCTAATCTCCAAAGCGATAAGCGTCCATGTTCATTCGTAGAAAAAACTTTTTCGTCAATAAATATTACGTTTTCGAAATCGTAGTTTAGGTAATTATTTGCAAAATTTAATCTTAGCATTTTATGGCGATCGTTCAATATTGGTTTTCTCGCGGGTATTCTATGTTTGAGTCCTACACTTTGAAGTCTTCGACGAATAGTGTTTTGCGATACTCTCAATTCTGACGCATAAGTTGGAATGCTTACAAAACGATGAGCGAGGACGTTCTCCACTAAACTTCTATCGTCATCTGCTGTCGTCACACGGCGACGTCCCGTAGGTTTGTGGCATTGTACTGTCCCTTCTTCACACCAACGTTTCCACCAAAAATTTACTGTTTTCCTCTGCAACAATATAATGAATCCTAAATAAATATAATGTAATAAGTCTGATACTACACAAAATGTACTAAGTAAAACTCTTATATAAAGAATATTATTGATTTAATAGATACTTACCGTAATTCCAAACTCTTCAGAAATGTCTGTAACCGAGACTCCATTTTCACGTAAAGCCACGATGCGATGTTTCATGTGTTCATCTATACGGTATGTCATTTTGTTTAATAATTGTTATAATAATAAGTATCGCGAATATTTTAGATAATATGAAGTGTCAGATAGATAAGTCAAACTCTATAAATGTGCAATGTAATGAATTTATTTTTAAATGGAATTCTCAGAGAAGATGCTTTTTTGTTTTCGGTAGCACTTCGAAATTCGTACATCCTTTTTATTATGGTTAGATTTCTTTGGAACATTAAATGTATACAATTATCTTTCACAGTATTTGGATAGATTTTTAATTAAGATTGTAAGTGTACATATCACAGGAAATGTTGTGGGATACATAATTATTGCGCTTTACGCGCATACATGTTACTGTCAAGTTCGGTGGATACCATGTTTGTCACAATCTTTGGTTAGTTCATAGTGGCACTCGCAGGGGTACATCATTTTGTAAGATTAAATTGGATACATTTCTTTGTAGTTGACTGTACCTACCCAATATGTGCACATATAAAGAAAACTTTTATAACTTAAATAACTCATCTATCCTGTTGGTAGACATGGTCTACAGGTCAATTATGTCTTCTTACTAAATAATGTAACACTTTTCAATTGTTATTACATCTTCGGTTCGTATATTTGAACATTTTATTTCTATCAAAAGTTTGTTGGTGAAATTGTTTAAAATATTATGAAATTCAACTTAGTTGTCAAACTTCATATGGTTTTGACAATCAAAAAGGTTGCCAGTATAGTATCATATAAGATTACTACTAGTTATTGTTTAAAAATTTGTCTTGTTTTTTTAAAAACAAAATAAAATTATTCTTTGATGAATACCAACTTTTGGACTTTTTTACTGAATATTAAATATTAATATCTTATAACCTATTGGTTAATGTTCTATCATGTTGTAATACTTTTCTTAGGATGACTGTTCCCTTTTGTGTTTCTGTTGTTTTGAACAAAACATTAAAATTTATTCACTGGTGAATAAAGAATAATATTTATTTTGGACTTGCCCCAAAATAATTTATTATGTATATTTCAACTTATTAGTTTTTTAACTTCGTAATTATTTTGCCTGTTGCAATTTTTTGTATGATCCGTTGTATCAACCCTAAAATGCCTTCATGGTCATATTGAACTTGATTTTTTTTTTTTTTTTTTTTTTCACTTTTTGCCACATAATATAAATATAAACATAAACGACTACAAAACATTAGAGAAACTACCTACCTTGTTGAACCGTGGGTTCTTAATATTTTTGAAATTTAGACATTTTTTTTGAACACTAGTTGTTCAAATTGCAACTGATGTTTACATACATACTCACTGATGTGGGTCAAATAATAAACTATTTTACTTTAAATAATAACACTTTAATAATAAATTGACTTGGTCATAACTTTAAAAGTTGTTCATTATATATTTTTGACAATTTGATTGTCTTTATTGTCTTAAATCATATTACCCTACCACTACTATATATTTTCTTCTTCTTTTCTCCTCTCTTTGAGATGGAACTTTGAACTTCATGTTCGTTTTCTTTTATTATTAGGCTTTGCCTAGTAAAGGTTGTTGTGGGTCGGTTGGCGTTTTAAACCAACTGATGTTGTTTTTGGGTCCGTTGGCGTTTTAAACCAACGGATACCTTATTTTTATGGTTTTGTACCATTTGTGGGTCCGTTGGCGTTTTAAACCAATGGATACCTTTTCTTGGAGCTGGGATATTCAACCAGTATCTGGGTATTGATTCTTATGGTTTTATACCATTATTATGCTGAGCGGTCGTGCAAACTCAGTTCCAAAAATAAGCCTTATTGCATATCTTTGTTATGTCTTCTTCCGAGCGGTTTGCAAACTCGTTAAATAAGCCTAATTGCAGATGCGGTAATGTATACATCTAAAATAAGCCCTATACTAAAAACATAACACCTTATCTTTTGTAGTCGAAAATATATAGTGGTATTTATTGCTCTTTTTCTTTCCATTGGAATTGTTGTCTGTGACATTTCAATATTTAACATCTTGTTAGATTTACGTCTGAGTCTCCAGCGCCTATTATCCTGGAAACTCTCTTCGGAAGGAAGCGTGTGCTACATTATTTAAGTGGTAACCGCAAAGTATGGATGAATATGATAGTTCCTTGGAACCTTCGCCAAGGAAGGTCGCTTTGACCCCGTGGCCAACTGCTGTCGGCTCCGGGTAAGTTTTGAGATCAACATTTCCTACTTCTTCTACAGGTGAAGACTTTCCAGCGGTGCAGCTTATTGCCTGCTAAAATGCATGGCTCAATATATTTTGTGTTATACTGTGTGCTATTTCAGCCTACCTATTTAGTGCCACGAGGCCGATGACCCCTACGGTCAGAGGTCGCGGCACCAGCTTGTGCTGCCTATTATATTCTCTTTTGTTATAGCTTCTAGCTACGCTGCATTGCCGCTGGGAGATTCTCTTCACCTGCTATTTTAGCGGGTCACTTGGACGTAATTACCTAGTGACAAACTGACCCGCACTTTTTCTATTTCCAGGGTCTTCGCACCGGGCTTCGCACCATAATGGCGGTAGCGAGGCACACCAGCGGAAACCCTGGCACGCCGGCATCACCACCAGCCACGTGTCCACTAGCTAAGTGCATTCTACCATCTTGCACAACGGACCGAACAACGCCACGGCAGAATATTTATTAAGAATCTATTCCCTGAGGTTCATTTACTCAAATACCAGATATAAATTTATGTAACATTCTATTCACGATTATAATCTCATACTATACATTGTAATCAACCTTTTATTTATCTCTGCTCGCCCTAGCCGGTAGTAGTCTCAATTACATCCATCACTTAATTAATTTTCACAGTGCATAGTCACTTTAACTTTACGTAACTTCGATAAAAATAAACCGTTACACCGAAACTACGGACTTCGTGCTAAGAGAGTAGACCCTCTGGAACAAGACACCGCAAGAAGATGTGGATTTTATTTCCAATTTTATCAACAAGATCCCAAAATATGAATCTCACTATAGGAGAGAAAATAACGGCGACAAACAATATTTACAGCCTGGAATGACACATACCAAACTTTATAATCTTTATTTGGAAGAATTCACGTCGGAATATGGAGAAAGCAGGAAAAGTGTTAGATTTAACGTGTTTAGAAAGATATTTTTGACCAAATTTAATTTATAGTGCAAAGCTCTTAAGAAAGATACGTGCAACATATGTGATAGATTGGCTGTCCAAATAAAATCCTGAACGTCAGCTGAAACCAAAACAAGTTTGCTACAAGAAAAAGACAATCATTTAAAAACGGCAGAAACTGACAGAAATTGCATCCCAGACTCTACACTGCCGACGATTATATAAATGTAATAAAAAAATGTAGAATTAAGAATCCCCTATTAGTAAAGATGGAAACTCAACATTTTTTGGGGACACAAAAATTAGAGAAAAACATCGTGAATAGAAAAGTTTCTGTTGACAAAAATAAAATAAATTGGCTGAAAATTAAAGAAATACTATTGAAAAAAGAAAACCTGTACTCTTTATTTATCAAAACTACAGAAGGTTCAGAAGAGATAAATATTAATAAAAAGATAAAGGGCAAAGTATGTCCTATAAACGCACTGGATTGCCGGGTACTTGCTTAGCATCTGTCGTGTTATAAGAATCCAAGTCATGGATTACAAAAGCGCTATCACAGATCGGATCTCAACTCAACTCAAAGTACTCAACTCCCATGCTGCAGATATGACAGAGGCTACTGATATATACTCCGGATGGATTAATGACTCACAATATAATGTTATCGTCGCGGCATACGATATGTACTTTCACCGTTTTCCGAAAAATCCTTTTGCTTGTCTTCGCGTAGCTACAACCGGTACACGTCACAGAGATTGTGCAGGCTTGCTGTCATCTGGATACACCATGAGGTTATTAGGAATGAAAGATCTTCTTGAGCTCTTCTTTTGGGTGTATGTAGACAAGATTGGCGACGAAATCGACGCAATGATGAGACCTAGTGAGGAGGTTCATCTTCCATATTCGTACTTTCCATACCAAATTGATCTCGGGATAGTTACACGATCAAAATCGCGACATCCAACTCGCATTTTTTTGAATGGGTTCACTTAATAGGAGCCATGTTAAGATCCAATAGGTCAATGAACGCAAGGCACATATGCGAAGCTCAGACCATGAATATTCTACTTAACGCAGGGATAGTTGCCTTTGTATATTCCCACACCTACAATCTTGCCCCCGTATACAGGAGGAAGGGTGAGACAGAAGACAAATCCGATGATGAGGACGATGAAAGTGAGGGAGGAATTGACCAGGATATAATATTCAGAGCGTATAAATCAAGAGACCCGAAAGTATGGACGGGGATGCTGAAGTCCACAGACGGACAAATGCCTCCCAAAGTCCGCAAGCTGATCAAAGAAACAGCACGCAAAATAACCGACCCCAGGGAAGGAACCATAGATGCACACCTTAAGCTCATCGCAGGAAGCTTACATGTTAATCATCAGTATTGAATAAATGAAGACTGACTAATTGTTAAGATTAACAGTATTAAAATAAATTAAGAATAAGATTAGGAAAAAAAAAGAGGCCACAGTCGGCCACAAGATTGCTTACAGTTTTACAAAAACCTCAAAGGAAATGTTAACGTACTGGATGATGTAGATGGATTAGGCACCACTCCTGATTTTGACATTGAAAATTCGGAAGAGTGAATTTTATGTTACATGTTTACAATTTTATGTTTTTATCATTTTTGTAGAAGTTTTTTTCGTTTATTTTTGCTTATGTAACCATAATATTAATATTAAAGTATTATGGCTGATTATGATTGCTTTCATTATTTATTTTGCCTTAAATTCTTATCCATGATATTAAAATATGTAACAATAATGCATGTTTCACCTCTTATATCTCTTAAATTGCTCAGTCGATTTAAACTGAGTTTTCACTACCAGAAGGATGATGAAATGGTGAAAGGTGAGGATGGAGTAAGTATATAATTTTTTTGTAAAACGTTCATGTTAAATGACCAGGCAAATCATTTATTTCTACTATTCAAACGTTTGGAACATTTTTGAGAAAAATATTCTGTAACTGCCTTAAGCAAATCACAATTAATTAAAAACGTTCCACGGCTTATTGTATCGATTATCTGATGATGTGATATAAATAAGTAAATTTTTAACTACTAAAAAAAAAGAAAAAAATACCGTAAAACGACTCCCTGTCTGGCAGGTCTACTCTATAACTCCGTCAACGAAGATACGGACCCGTCCGAAAATAGTCCGATACGAAGCAGTAAACCCTACTCCCTAATGATTTCGGATGCACGAGTTTCGAACGGAATCATAGACAAGATTAGTGAACGAATGACGCATAGCGATAGAGCGGCGCTATTTTACCGGTTGATTACCGGTTAACTTATTTTGTGGTTTTCAAGCTAAATAAACAAAATATAATATTGTTATCGTTAGAAAATGACGAAATACACTTTTATCATGTTTTTCCACAAAATTGAACCATTTTTGACCGGGTTTTAGACTTTATCCTGTTAATACCTTTGCCTTTTTCATTTGATGTCCATTTTCTATACTACTTAGTCTGTGGCCATTTTCAAAAGAAATGTCAATAGCACAGATATAATAATCTATGGCACAGATTGAGATACAAAGTCAATAAACAAAACAAGTATAGATATTCAACACAGGAACGTCAAGTGATTGTCGTGGAATTCGGTTGTCATTTTTGGTTGTCTCCGAATTTTATAATTAATATTATTCCTTTTGCAGAATTCATTCATTTTTTTTTCAGTGTAAGATCATTATTGTAATTCATTAGTATTTTGTAAGTAATTTTTCTCTTTTTCATTCAGTTTTATTTTGTTTTGTAACGACCGTCTTTTGTTTAGTACAAAAGACGGTCGCGTCGGATGGGGGTTTCCTCGGATGGGGAGAATTATCTCTCCCCAACTGAAAGTATCCCGTCTCCGGGAGCTAATATAGAAGTAGACTACATATCTGCGGATGATAGTCCTTTACATTCGGACTCTGACCTTAGAACTTTAGGTCTTAACGTTAAAAAGTCGAAAAAGAAAAATATTTCTAAAAAGAAAAAACTTAGCCAAGTCATTGTAGATTATAGTTTGCCACTAGGGCAAGCTACTCCTTCTGAAAATGGGATACCGTTGGGTCATGTTTCTCCGCCCATTGCCAAAATGGATTCACAATTTGATATTTCTTTACCTCCTACTGAGTCAACTGTTGTCTCGCATGTTCTGCAGAATGTGCCTATTGGAAGACAGCAATATTTATCTACAGATAAGGGTCCATTTAATGTTCACATATTGAAACAAGGAGATGAAGGTTCTTCAATTAATGCTGTCAACTTTGGAAGACTTCTCAAAAATCTTAATATTAAAAATATTTCGGATGGGTCTTTACTCAAAATCGGAAGAAACAGAATGTCTGTTGCTTTCAAGTCTGCTTCTTCGGCTAATGAATTCATTGCATCAAAAATTTTAGATAATCATGGATATAAAATTCTCATCCCATCATTCCACACAACGAAAATGGGCATCGTCCGTGGTATTCCGGCGGACTGGTCCATGGAAGAAGTTTTGGACAATGTCACAGTTCCACTTAGCTATGGCGCAGTTTTAAAGGCTAGGCGTATAAATTATAAAGTGGATGTAGAGGGTACCAAAGTATGGAAGCCCTCACAATCCTGTGTCTTGACTTTCGATGGTCAAGCTCTCCCTGCGAGAATTTTTCTATGTTACAATTCTTTACCAGTTTGTTAATATTACTATCCTACTATTCAATGCTTCAATTGTTGCCGTTTTGGACATACAAAGACCCAGTGTAGGTCAAAACCGCGCTGCTTTAAGTGTGGTGATGCTCACACTGGGGATTCATGTAAGGCTGACGAAGGTCAATGTTTGTTTTGTGGTGGTCTACATTTCGCCACAAGCAAGTCTTGTCCTGAATTTGAAAGGCAGAAGGCGATAAAAGTTTCAATGGCTGATAGATCGATGTCATATTCCGAAGCTTCGAAAATTCACCCACCCTCGAGAATTTCATACAGAGATGTGGTCTCCAAGCCAAGTTATACTGTTCCCCTATCTGGCATACAAAATTCAAAACCTTCTCCGGAATCTGTTAATTCTTCATACAGAAAAACGATCTTTTTAAACCGTAAGAGACCTTCTCTTACCCCTGTAGGCTATGATAAGGACGCGCATAGGGCGCTTATTATGGACCCTAAGCCCCCAAAATGCCCTGTTGCCTTTCCTCCTTCAAATCCTTCTATAGCTGACTTAATAAAAACCCTTATTTCTCTTTTGTCCGCTTCTCACTGTCTACCGTCCAACGCTGCCACCACTTTGAATATCTCTTCTCCTTCTACCAGTAATGGATCAACCAGCCAAAGCAGTCCAATGGAACTGCGCAGGACTTATAAACAAAAAGTATGAATTAATGTTAATTTGTAACCAATTTACTCCTTTCATCATTGCGATTTCAGAATCACACCTGAAATCATCCACTACATTCATTTTCAAAAATTATCATGTTTATCGTGATGATCGTGCTGATGGTTATGGGGGTTCTTGCCTCCTCATCAGCACCTCTGTACATAGTGTAAATATACCATATCCATTTTCTCACAGCGATTATTCGATTGTCTGTGTGAAAATCTATAATATTATTTATATTTCAATTTACATTCCATACCCTTCATCCTCCATTCTCCGTGACATCTTCAGTTTTATTTCATCACTTCACAATCCATTAATTATTTTAGGAGATTTTAATCTCCACAATCAAACATGGGGATGTGCTATTAATGATGAGCTGTCTTTTGAATTTCTTCAGCATTTAGATTCTGCAGGCCTTTATATACTCAACTCTGGCTCTGCAACCCGCAGGACAAAGCCCTATGAACATAAGAGTGCAGTTGACCTTTCCCTGGTTTCCTCCTGTTTAGCCCCTGACATGTCATGGGACATTCTTCCTTCGAGTCATGGTAGCGACCACTTTCCCATTATTTTGAATCTTCCCTTTAACAAACGTAATAAGCAAATCAAGCCCCGCATAAAATACAGCATTAATGCTCATACAGACTGGTCAAAATTTTCTGATTTCTTATTTTCATATTCTTTTACGTTCCCTCTTATAACTGTTTCAAATGTTGATGCTTGTTATGAATTCCTGAGACAGGCTCTACGATCTGCGGCTGAGCAAAATTTACCGGTAAAGTCTGCAGTTTTTAAAGGTCACCCCCTACCTCCTTGGTGGGATAAGGAATGTACGGAGGTGGTCAATCGTAGGAAGCGGGCTGAAATTGCATATAGGGCCAATATGAGTAGTGAAAATTTGACAGCTGTAGATAAAATATGTGGTGAGGCTAAAACCCTTCTAAGACAAAAGAAAATTAATGGGTGGAAACGTTTTTGTGAGCGAGTCTCCCCTGATACTCCTTCCTATATTCTTTGGAAACAAATAAAAATCTTCCGACGTTCCTTATTGCCATCGTGCCCCTCTTTCCCCGATTCTGTTGAATGAGTGGATAAGTTTCTGGATCGATTGGCGCCTTCATTTGTACCTATCTGCAATGATTCATTTATTCCGACAAATTTTTGTAACTCTAAATATTCATTTTCATTTTCCATGGAAGAACTAAAATTTGTCCTATCGTCAGTAAAAGACTCCTCACCGGGGATAGACGAAATCCCATATTCGTTTTTAGTCAATGCTAGTGTTAATACTTTAGAATATTTTTTATCACTTATCAATATTTGCATAAATTATGGTGTCATGCCTGTGGACTGGAAATCCCAGATTATTGCCCCCATACTAAAGCCTGGGAAAGAAAGTAACTTAGTCGAAAATTACAGACCAATCGCAATGTCTGTTACCATGGCAAAAGTGGCTGAGCACTTAATCAAAAATCGGTTAGAATGGTTCTCGGAAAAGATGGGCCTTTTATCTGCTAATCAATATGGTTTCCGTAAGGGGAAAAGTTGCTTAGACAGTGTAGCTCTTTTAGTGTCGGACATTCAACTGTCTATGGCACTGAAAGGTTACACTGTAGCAGCCTTCCTCGATATTTGCTCCGCATATGATAATGTGTGTTTATTTACCCTTAGACGTAAGTTATTAAACATGGGCTGTCCCTCGAAATTTGTATCTTATATTTTTAATAGCTTTTATGGCAGATCCATTCTCATCAAATGCAATAATGGTGAGGACAAAAGGAGAACCTTATATAAAGGAATTCCTCAAGGTTCTGTTTTAAGCCCCCTTCTATTTAGCTTGTATACTTCGGATCTTGATGCACACCCCTTTCCCAATTGCCAAATTCTTCAATATGCTGACGACATTGTTCTCTACTCATCTGGTCCTGATGTAAATGTATGTGTAGACTCAATATCCCGATCATTAAGTTCGGTGACATTCTGGATGGCCTCTAATAACCTTACCATTTCTCCTGAGAAAAGCTCTGTCGTTACCTTTACCCGCAAACGCCTTCTTCCTAGGATTAACATTTTTATGCAAGACGTCAGAATCCCTACAGCTTCTAGTGTTAAATTCTTAGGTGTTATTTTGGACTCGAAACTATCAGGTCGTCTACACACTGAATATATTTTAGGTAAATGTGAGAAAGGGCTAAATATCTTGAGATGCTTGGCTGGTATTTGGTGGGGCGCTCACCCTTATTCCCTAAAGTTATTATATAATGCTTTGGTTCGAAGTGTTTTAGATTATGGCTCCTTTCTCCTAAATTTGTCCAATAGGTCTTGTATTACCAAACTCAATTCCGTCCAATCTAGGGCATTAAGAATTATTTGTGGTGCTATGAAATCCACTCCAATTAATTCTCTACAGGTTGAATGCGTGGAACCACCTTTAGTTTTAAGAACTCAATATTTGGCAGATAGATTTTTAATTTACCGTTGGCAATTTTCAAATCACCCTATTTTTCAAAAGTTAGCTATGTTGTCTAATCATTATAAATTTTCCTTGTGGAGTGATGAATCTATTCCCTGTTTAGTCAAAAGTTTTCTCAAAATTCGAAATTTAAAAGTATCCTACTAATAATAATCCAAAACTTCCAATCTTCATGCATAGTCTAGAATCCGTTCTTTACACCCCAGATATTATAACTAACTTTGGTGTCGATAAAGACATTGTCTGTGCTCATAAAGTTTTTAACGATATAATTCAGAGAAAATGGGCTGGTTGGAATACCATCTTTTCTGATGCTTCCAAATTAGATCCTTTAGGTTCCGTTGGTGTCAGCATTTTTCATAAGCAATATAATACCCATCAGCTCGTGAAATGCCCTCCAGGTACATCCGTTTGCACAGGAGAAAGTAGAGGTCTTCATGAATCCGTTAAATATATTTTGTTATTTCAGCTTAAACAGTCGATTGTCTTTACAGACTCTTTAAGCTGCTTACATTCTTTACAATCAAATCCGTTTAAAGGTAATCTATCTGATATCATGTTAAGCATCAAACGTGACTTACTTCTGTGCAAATCGTATGGGTATAGAGTAATTTTGGCCTGGATTCCTGGTCATTGCGGTATTTATGGCAATGAAATGGCGGACAAATTTGCGAAAAAGGCAATCTTTTCTGGAGACGATATTCCATTTGAAAATTATTTTTTTTGACCTTTTATTGACCCCTAAACCTCAATTATTTAAATCTTGGTCACGTTCTTGGAAGTTAAATTCTAAATTCAAGGGTTCCAGATACTCTAAAATCCAATGTGTTATCCAATATTCCCTCTAAGCCATGGTTCAGTAAAATTTATGCATCAAGGTATATTACTTCGTCTATTTGTCGTCTTCGTTTCGGTCATTGTTGCATAGCAGTTCATTTAAAAAGATTGAGAATTTTGGATTCTTCCTTATGTAAGTGTGGGCTCGCTGAGGAAGATCTAAATCACATTTTCTTTTCATGTTCAAATATGGATCGCTCATCATTTATTTCATCATTATTAGAACATGAATATCCTTTTCCTACTCATATAGATCTACTTCTGTCATCTTTAAATCCTTTTATTGTACACATTATTGGCGACTTCATTACACTCAATAAATTAAAGTTTTAATTCATATTATTACTTTAGTTTAGATAATTTATTTTTCTTTTCGTTTCATTCCTCCAGTTTTACTTTTCCTCCCATTTATGTTTTTCATTGTTCGTTTTATCTTTTTATTTCATTGATTGTATAGTTTTGTACACATTAATCTTTTTATTTCAGTTGAATCTTTGCAAGAAGTCTCAAAATTTCTAAAGTATCGAAATAAAGTTAATTAATCAATCTTTCACTTGACGTTGGCATATTAGTATACATGCCATAATAAAAAAATAAAAAAAAATAAAAAAAAAACAAGTATAACAACTCTGAGTTTAATTAATTAAAAAAATGGCCCCATCCGCTGCAGCAGCAACTCCAGCTCAAATTGAGGTTCTCCTCAATTTTATGAGCGAGAACCCCGAGTTGGCTCGTGGATTATTGAAGGGTGCCGACGGCAGAATACCATCAAAACGGCTGTGGGAAGGCCTGTGCAACTCACTTAATGCGATGGGAAGTTGCACAAAGACCGTGGAACAGAGGCAAAGGGTAAGTACGTAGGGTAGTTATGTACTCGTACTAATATGATTTTATGGTCAGTTAAGTGCAAACAATGATAAATCAGTCATCCTCCCAGTACGAGGACCTACGTGTATACTGGCTTTTATGTATTTTTTTAGTGAGTACCTAATTAAAATTAACAAAATTTTAGGTGTGGGCTGATAGAAAATTTATCGCCAAAAAAGCTGCTGGAGCTGCCAGGCGGTCAGCATGTGCTACAGGTGGAGGGCCATCGGTAGCACCAACCCTCTCTCAAGTCAATATTGACCTCTCTATTGCCATTATTTACGGCTTTGAGCAACAAAAAGCAGAAAATTACTCAAAACTGACTAAAAGTATGTAATTTGTTTTCAGCTTGTAAATTCTCGAGCGCAACCACGAGTTCGGCGACGTCAGTTCGACTCAGCAAGAAGCCGAATTATTGAGGTGGAAGAACAGAGGCTACAAGTCGAAATCAGAAGAAATGAGGTGCTCGGTGAAATAAAGGCTGCCATTGTGGAGCTCTGTAGCTTGGTGCGGGAACACCTTTCCAAGAAATGATTGATTTCCAACTTTGTGCATCATTTATTTTCCCGAGCTCCTCATTTTATTTTGTTGCTTGGAGTCCTCTGCTATTCTAACTCAATAATTCACTATCTATGTTTTGATTGTTGTTGATTGTTAATTTTATTCAGATTATTAGGTATTTCAGACTGAAGTAGATAAGTAAGAGAAACTAAGTTCCTAGCAATAATTTAAGACCGCAATAGATTGTTTTGATTGTATTTTTTTTTCAAGTTGATTGGTTGTAAATAAAATAAAAACATTTTTTTATTAAAAAAATATTTTATTGTGTAAATTACTTGACCTTAATTGTATGACCTGTAAGCAAAATAAATAGTTTGTAAAATAAATACTCTAATCAATAATATAAATACACCTTATATTCTTATTGGGAGATTAGTTTTCTTGTTGCAGTACCTATTTCTTTCCAGCAATTGCACTAATCTGTCTCTCGCTCTTTGGCCTTGCTGAAGAGCTTGATGAGCCAACATAGGCTCATCATGCTGTCCACCCCGTCTACTGCGCTCTATTCGTATGTCTTCCTCGGTGAGGGAAGGTGCTTCTAAGCCTGCCCGATTACACATATTGTGTAAAACACAGCAGGCAATGACAATTTTACCTGAAAGAAAAAAAAAATACTGTTGTGAACATTGTGAGTTTATGACAAATACCTGCTGTGACAGGTGCATAATGCAGCTCTCTTGCTGCTATGAGGCATCTCCATCGGCCTTTTAAAATTCCAAATGTACGCTCTATAGTGGAGCGAGCACGTTTTTGGATGTTGTTGTATCTACCTTCTGGAGAATCTTCAATAGCATTGTCTATTGGAGTCATCATGTATTCCCGAAGTGGATATCCAGAATCTCCTGTAACATACATTGTTGGTATACAATTATTGTTGCTGTAAAAAAAAAATACCAAGAGATAGAATTTTTCATAAGTACAACTACATACCCAATAGATATGTTGTCTCCTCTTGTAGACTCTCCAGATGAGCTTTAATTTCATGGTGCGACCATATAAAAGAATCGTGTGTCGGTCCACCATAGGACGCATCAACATTTAAAATTGTGCATTCTGCATCACATATCTATAAGACATACCAATTGAATTAGTTTTTATGAGAACTCTGACTATCAACAAACATATTAACACAGATATTATTTAATAACAGACATTCTCATGTAAGTACTATGAATGAATTCACAAGGATAACTTGATATAATTATTATAATAAAGGTTAATGTTTTTTATTTTATTGTAGGATGCTCTATTGGTGCTTCATTTACTTAACTTAAAACATCTTTTAACATAAAACATTGGTACTTACAACTTGGACATTTAAGGAGTGAAAATGTTTCCTATTGAAGAAACGCTCCTCATGGTTACTGGGTTTTACCAGTGCTACATGCGTGCGGTCAATGCAGCCGACTACACCGGGCAGGCCATATTTTTCATAAAATCTGTAAACATACAGTATAATAAAATATAAAATGCTTTGATCTAAACTCTCTTCAATAAGTAGGCAGTCATTGTCCCAATGAGATGTTTCCATCTTAAGCAGTTTAGGCTACTTAAATGTTATAAAATACCTAGATTTATTTTAGAAAAATGGCACCTACAAGCTTTTAAACTTACTGTCTTTTTATAAGATTTCTATCAGCTAAATTCTGGGGAAACTTAATATATTTTTGTAGAATTGAGGGGCTGTTCAACACATTTGTGACATCCCGCAGACAGCGTGACACTGTCTGTTGTGCCATTGGGACATCACTGCTAAGGCCCACTGCACCTTGGTAGCTCCCCCGGGCATAAAAATTGAGAGCAGCAAGGATCTAAAAGTAGACAAAAGCAACTGTAAATACAACTTAATAACTAGCATAATCTTCAATATTTTGTATATCCATAGCTATAGTCCTTCATTCTTGGATCAATCCACTACCTTCATCCTGGGATCAACTCCATTTCGTCGTCTTTGCTGAGGCAAAACAGGTACTAAATCCTCACACAAATCTTCAAATAACTCCCGGGTGAGCCTTTAGTTCCCTATGAACTCAACGTCGGGCATACTCGCCAACCGAAAATTTTGGCGCAAGTAAAATCGGCGTCGCCTCCGCTCTTCTCGCAGAACTTCTTCGAGCATTAAAAAAGCAGCCATACTTTATAATTTTTCACTTTCGTCGACAGCACGATAGCTATTTTGATGTCGTATCAAATGACATAACGATCCGCCAAAACAAGTGTCAAATTCAATTTTTCGGACGGGCAAAAATGTCAGAAATGTAACTCTATGGTCAATGCAGAACAGCGCTAGCGATTATCATGTCTGTGGGCCTGTATTGTTTATGGTGTGCTTCCAAAAAAAATATTGTAACAGGCAAAGCGTTGTGAAGAGAAAATAAATAATTTTACTTACATGGGTGTATTATTAAACGTATTTCACGATATTTCTGTTAGGTTATGGGCCCAGGAGCCCATGTAAGCCAGATTGGCACAGGATAGCTTAGGTAAAAGTGTAAAAACAGTGAAAAATAAACTGTGTTAGAAGACGCCAATAAAAAAGATGGCAGACGCTAAAAATTCTGCACAAATTCCTATATTCACCGGGGAAAATTATTCTACTTGGTTATTTAGAATCACATGTCTCTTAGAAGAAAAAGAGTGTGTATCAGCAATAAACGTGACAGAAGCTGAGTTAGAGGTGATGGAAAAGAAAGAAAAAGCAGAATTTACCAAGAAGAACGCAAAGGCAAAAAATATCATTGTTCAGGGGCTAGCAGACAAATATATTGAAAATGTAAGAAATATTACGACGGCACGAGGTATGATCGATAAATTGAAAGCAATTTATGAAAGAAAAAGCACTTTGTCAGCGCTGTATTTGAGGAAGAAATTGTTGACATTAAAATGTGAAGCGAATGCCGACTTAGGTGACCATTTTAATAATTTCGACCAGCTTATAAGCAAACTGGAAGAAACTGGTAGTAAACTTACAGAGCAGGATAGAGTGTGTCATCTTCTGCTCACAATGCCCGAGGCATACGAAAATACAATAACTGCATTGGAAACAACAAATGTAGAACTAACAACGGAAATGTATACATTGAAGGTGAATGTAATGGAAGCCTATACCTAGTAAATTTTGAGCTCAGAGAGAGAGAAGGTAAAGCCTTGAGTGCTGAGGACAATTTATGGCACCAAAGACTTGGACACCTTAACTATAGTGGATTAAAATTAATGAAACTACCATTGTCATCTGAAAAATGTGATGTGTGTATTAAGGCGAAAAGTGTGAGAAAACCATTCAAAGAAATTGAATCTCCAAGGTCAAAGAGAATTGGTGAGTTGATACACTGTGACATAGGCGGTCCGATATCTCCTGAAACATACAATGGAGAGCGGTACTATCTAACTATAATAGACGACTTCTCACATTTCACTGAAGTGTACCCATTGAAATATAAAAGTGAAGCAAAAGATCATATCATGAAGTATGTAAGAAGAATGAAAAATAATGGTACACCAGTAAAAAGACTGAGAACTGACAATGGGGGTGAGTTCTGTTTAAAGAAATTTTGTGAAGAAGAGGGAATAAACCATGAATTTACTTGTAGCTACACTCCACAGCAAAACGGAGTCGCTGAGCGAATGAATTTGAGTCTAATGAATCGTGTCAGAGCATTGATAATTGAAACAAATTTACCAAAGAATCTGTGGGGAGAAATAATTCAATGCGCAGCTCATCAACTGAACAGATGCCCCACTAAAGCATTAAAAGGTGGTATTCCAGTGGAAATTTTTACTGGCAAGAACGACATGAGTAAGTTGAAAGTTTTTGGTAGCAAAGCATTCGCAGTAAATTTGCCAAAAAGTGGAAAATTAGAGCCAAGAGCGACAGAGATGAGAATGATTGGATATGGAGGAGCTGGCTACAAATTATGGAACCCTGTGACAAATAAAATAATAATATCGCGAGATGTCACATTCAATGAGAAAGATTACAAGTTTGAAAATAGTGAAAGTAAAAACAAAGAAGTGAAAGTGAAGTATTATGAACAAGAGGAAGAACAAATTGAGGAAAACAAAAATCAGACTGAAAATGAGAGAAATGAGGATGATGAACAAACAGAGGAAGAAAGTGAACAGTCAGAAACTTCATCCAAGACAGAAACAGAAAATGAGCAAAAGAAAACAAGTGAACGACCAAAGAGACAAGTAAAGGTACCAGAAAAATACAAAGATTACTACACAGATGAGTATCTTGATTGTGACATAGCATATGCACTATTAACAGAAGATCCAATGACATATAATGAAGCGGTAAATAGTGGATGGACAGAGGCTATAAATAAAGAATTGGAAGCGCATAAGAAAATGGGCACATGGGAGAGTAGTGAGTTGTCATATGGAAGCAAAGCAATTGATACAAAATGGGTTTTTCGAACTAAGCAAGACGGTACCAAAAAGGCCAGACTTGTGGCCAGAGGATTTCAGGAAGAAACGATTCAAAATGTATATGCTCCAGTAGCACGAGTAGCGACAATAAGAGTACTTTTGAGTAAAGCTATTCAAGAAAACTTACCCTTGAGACAGTTAGACATTCCAACAGCTTTTCTGAATGGAGAATTGGAAAATGATGTTTACATAAAATATCCAGAGGGGTTAAAACAAGAAAAAGGAAAAGTTTTAAAGTTAAGAAAGGCATTATATGGACTAAAAGAGTCTCCCCGTGTATGGAATGAAAAACTGCATAGTACGCTAGTGAAAAATGGATACAAGCAGTCATTACATGATTTTTGCTTATATACCGGAAAGGATGTATATATACTTATATTCGTCGACGATATACTAATACTTGGAAATGGAGAGAAAATCATAAAAACTCTAAAAAGGGAATTTCAAGCAAAAGACATGGGAGAAACAAAAATATTTCTAGGAATGGAAATTAAAAGACAAGAGAATTCAATTGAAATAAAACAAACAAAAATGATAGATAAAATTTTACTGAAATTTAACATGCAACAATGTAAAGGAGCGAATACACCGATGACAAACTTTCAAGTTGATAAAACTCAAGAAGTGATTGATGTTCCATTCCGTGAGATGATTGGGTCGTTGATGTATTTGGCAGTAATCAGCAGACCAGATATTATGTTTGCCACTTGTTTCCTAAGCAGATATCTTGAACGGCCAACAGCACAATTGTGGCAAGCTGGAAAAAGAATTCTACGTTACCTGAAAGAAACAAGAGAAAAAGGATTAGTGTATAAACCAAATCAGTGTAATAGTTTGGATGGATTTTCAGACGCAGATTGGGCTGGAGATCACAGCGACAGAAAAAGTGTCAGCGGGACAGCAGTGTTCTACAGAGGGAACCTGGTCAGCTGGTCTTCAAAGAAGCAGCCGACAGTTGCACTTTCTACAGCCGAGGCTGAGTATGTTGCGGCGGCACAAACAGTGAGTGAAATGATTTATATCAAAGGTGTGTTACAGGACTTGAAATGTGACAAAAACTTATCTGTTATCTTGCATATCGATAATCAGAGTGCAATTCATATGATAAGTAGCTATGAGAACAGTAAACGATCAAAACATATAGACATTAAAGTCCATTTTATAAAGGATATTGTAAACAAGAAAATTTTGTCACTGAAATATGTAAGCACAAATGAAAATGTGTCTGATATTTTTACGAAACCACTTGTGTATGTGAAACACGAATATTTCTGTAAAATGTTGAATCTTGAGTAATTTGTTATAATATCAGTGTCTTCAGGCTGTAAAAGAAAGATTTGAGAAATAATTTAGTTTTTCATGAGGTTATGTTTTGTTTTACGAACAGCTGTGTGACACTGACGTTTGATCTTGACAGGAAAGATCAACATTTTAATGTTGCCAGGTTGAAATATTAGAAATAGTAGAAGCCAGTGTGTTGCCAAGTTGTAATGTTAAAAATAGTAGAAAATAGCAAGTTACAAGTTATTTGAATTGTTAAAAATTAAAAGAGGACTTGAACTTGAAGGGGGGTGTCAGAAATGTAACTCTATGGTCAATGCAGAACAGCGCTAGCGATTATCATGTCTGTGGGCCTGTATTGTTTATGGTGTGCTTCCAAAAAAAATATTGTAACAGGCAAAGCGTTGTGAAGAGAAAATAAATAATTTTAATTACATGGGTGTATTATTAAACGTATTTCACGATATTTCTGTTAAAAAACACATAGGGAGTAGGGACATCTGTCAAATCGTGCTATCATTCGTTCTTAGTTGGGGCTGTCCGTCCGTAGGGTGATACGGAGTAGGAAACGCCCGTAACGATGTCCGAAACTACGGACTTCGTGCTAAGAGAGTAGACCCGCTGTTACTGAACATTACTCTGTTCAACTTAAAATTAAGATTACTCAATTTGAATGTCACTGAAACGTTTTTAATATAATACGTCCAAATATGTCCCCTGCCTGAAGTATACGCCTACAAGATTAGCGACAACAAAGTGCAGGCTTCGACATAGATTGCATGCATCTAATTATGTTGAGTTTATCTCTACCATTAACATTAATAAAAGGACAGTACACGTAATAAGACGTTAATTCGCTGTTTAATTTAAAACCCAAATATTAGAGCTTTACACAGGCTTAAATACGAAAAAAAAGTAAAGAGCTTGGAACTAGGAACAGCATTAAATCGCAGGTATCGGGTGGCTCCGAAATTTTCACCTCAGTTATCCGGGTTTTATCTTCGCAGACCCAAACCAACCAAGGTTAGCAAGAACTACTAGCTTTAATAGGGCGAAAGACTGATTTCTTTAAAAATTTACAATCGATCTTTACAAGATAAAACTTTCCACCAAGATCTATTTACAACGTTGATGCAACTGGCCTATCAACTGTCCACAAACCAGGGAAAGCCCTCAAAAATCTTATCCAGTTAGGAAAAATAACTTCAGGAGAACGAAGAGTGAATGTTACCATAATATAATTAAAGCAGTTGGAAATGCGGCTCGGCTCCCCTCTGTTATCATTTTCCACGGATGTTTCATATAGATTACATGCTAAAAGGGTCAAAATATATCATATCAATCATATGGCAAATTAATCAGGATTGCCAACAGAACCAATTTTTCGATAAAATTTAGCACATTTCACAAAAGTCGGTAAACCAACTACCTAGAGATAATCCCAGTCTGTTATTATGGACAACCAGAAGACTCACATTTCCATAGGTATAATTAAAACAACCAGGGAAAATGGCATCTTAAGGCTTACCATCAGGCGAGATTACGTTGGTCACGTCATTAATAAACGTCATTAGATGTTTTTCGAATCCTACTACTGGCAATATTAAAGTGTATAATGATGCCCTAATAATATTTTCATATGGCAACTCTTATTTTTTCTCAATGACAGAACTTCCTGTTTTTGCTCTTTCCTTTTTTTTGATACCATCACTATGTCCGGCGGATGCTCCGCATATCAATATTGTACCTAATTTATATTGTACAAGTGTTAAATAAAGAATGTGACTACTATAATAATGTGAGTGTCAATTCCATCCATCCAGCTAAGCACCCGGCTAGTTTCTTACGTTACCACGTCCGCCGCTCTGCCTGATATATTCAGAGGTTATAGCCCAGACCACGAAGAAAGAAGAAAGTACAACGTGTACATAACTTCGGCGTGAGTACGAATTATATAATTAACTCGAGGGCGTAAGATTTTGGTCTTGACTTTGCTGTGCTTGGAAATCATAATGGATGACCGCATGGTGCATTCTAACCTCAATGGCATTGAGAAACTTGATAGTGTGAGCAATTATCACACCTGGAAATTTGCAATTCAAAACCTCCTTATATTGGAAAATCTATGGGATTCGGTCCTAGGTACCGATAGTAGTGCAGAGAAAGATGCACGTGCTAAGCGAGCACTAGCAAGAATCTGCTTGGCGATTAAACCGGCGCTTTACCAATATCTGAGGAATGTTACCACACCAAAAGATGCTTGCAAGAAGCTCTCCGATGTGTTTGAAGACAAGGGATTATACAGGCGAGTGTTTCTCTTAAGGAAGTTGCTTGGAATTCAATTTGTAGACTTTGATAGTATGGAAAGTTATTTAGAGACAATTAGTATTTTAATACAACAATTACATGACATTGGCAAAGTCATTGAAGATGCTGAAGTTGTTGAGATTATGCTGAGCGGACTACCTGCGGATTATGATGCATTAGTGTCCAACTTGTCTACAGCTACGGTTACCAACACAATATTCAGCGAACGTGTGCGTTCTAGACTACTGCAAGATTTTTCACGCAAACATTCTGGTGTAGGAAATGAAACTGCCTATGTTGTAAACAAAATGAATAAAAAGCAAACTAATAGTCTCACGTGCGATTTTTGTAAGAAAAACGGCCACATTAAACCCAGATGTTTTAAATGGAAGAATGTGAAGAAGCAGCAAAAACCTGAAGAGAAGACTTTCTCGGCTTGTGCCTTTATGTCTCGCTCTACGGAGAATGACTTTTATATTGATAGCGGTGCTACTAATCATATGATTAGAAATAGGACTATATTAACGGACTTTCATGAAACAAATAAGGATATTATAGTAGCCAATAATGAAAATATACAATGTAAAGGCATAGGGACTTTAACATTTTTTTTTTTTGAACGTGCGGAAATCCCTTCGGATACCCCCCCGCCGGCCAGCGGGAAGACTTTATAACGTCATGTATGTTCTCCAATTGTCCATAAATATTATTTTTGTTTCCAAATTAGTCCAGTCCGGATATAATGTTAAATTTAATGATCAAGGGTGTTTTATATTTAACAAAAAAGTTGGTCAAACCTCTGGCAACTTAGTCATGTCTGCTGCATGCTCGAATAATTTATATAAACTAAACTTGTGTGTGTCTGACTGTGCTAACTTTATGGGATCCCGGTCATTGCCGTCCGAGCAGCATTCTCTTCACCTTGATTACGGAGAGGAAAAGTTGAGTGCTGCAGCCGTAGCTGGATTACCTGCAGGACTTTGGCACAGTCGTCTTGGACATTTAAGTCAACAAGTTATGGAAAGCTTGCAAAAGGTTGCATGTGGTGAAATGGTATTATTTATATCGCCACGATGGCGAAACAACGCTGAGAATTTTTACCTCACATCTGTTAAGAATACAAATACCATTCATACAACATAAAAAATGATTCATCTTCACGACGTATTTTAAATAAAGAAATATTGACACGTGTTAATTATTGCAAAATGAACTCTATGGATGTCTACATTATCTCATTGGTTAATGCGTATTAAAATAATTTATAAAGGGTTTTAAGAACCAAATAAGATGTAATTTGATTTCTTTGTCAAGCTTTGATACGAGACTGTTGGTTAGTAAACGGACGCGTTTACCAAATTTTGCTCGATTGAATGTCGCTATGCTTTGGCTGACAATGAGTGTATATTACGTAGATTGGGAGTTAAATATTAAACGTAGCATGGTGCATGGAATGCTAGTAATTTAAGGTTAATGGTGTGTATATAATTAAAATATGCTTAATTTGAACTAGTTAAGATGTTTGTTTAAAAATAATATTGGCATGCTATTTTAAGTACAAAAAAGATCCAATGCGTAGGTCATTTCTCATAAAAAAAATACTACCTGATACCCAAGCGACGAAGAAGCGTGTGACGTCACTAGGACGCACCAAGCGGGGAGTCAGTGGAATATAAAAACTGATTTCGAACGGGGACAGGGGATAGTTTCATTGTAGCTGTTTGAAGTGCACGAGCTCTGTTAAAATTGTTAGAAATTTTGTTGGCTGTGTTATGCTAATATAATTGGTGATTCTTTTGACGAGTTGTGCATACTAGACAGTGACAAACGATAACGCTCTTTGGATTGAATATCTAAAGATTCCTATATTTTATAAATACCTTTCTCAATAAAACCCAACCTCCTGAAACGTGGCAAGAAAGAACTTGTAGGTAACATACGCCTGAAATTCTGGAATTGAGTCTGATTTCGGAAGCGTTTCTAACACCTATTTCCTATAATCTAGGATCCGTGGAATAGTTTTAGGGGTTTTCGCAAACTATTCCATGCCTTATCCTTAGTTTAGTTCGCATTGTTATTCCCTTTCACACAATTCGCATACACACACACATATCAAATCATACACACATACTGTCTTTGGTACGGGACAGTAGACCAAAGGTAAACACTGGGGCCATTCTAGTCTAAGGTTATTCAGGATTAATCCGTCGAGGCGGATTAATAGGACTCGTAGGTAACATCATACTAAATACGTTTATTTAAGTGATAACTAACCGAAGTGAAGTGTTACGTAAATTATATCGCGTTAAGTCTTTGTTTACAAGATAATTATCATAAATAATTTAATCAATCCAACGGCAAATCCATTGTGTTTTAATTAAAGTAAACGTGAATTTTATAGTAAAGTTGTGAGTAAATACGTTATTCAGTAATTAAAAATAGTTATATCGAAGATAGTTCCAGAACGTTGTCTGAATAAATCGTGATAGTTTGTTATATTACTTTATATATACATACACACATACTACATAATATAATTAAAGGTATCTGATAAATTTCTACTATTTTATAGTATATTGGTTTGAATAGCAAGATAAAGAGCTGTTGTTTGAATTTATATAAAATTACCATTATCATTATAACATTTTATCTAGGCACTGGAATCAATTAATTAAGTGCATTATAACACGGCTGAATACATCATTCGAGAATTAGAGCAAGTATAAATAATTATACCGTTATCAGTTATAGAACATTGATTTGAGTGCCCACTCAAATCAATGTTCTATACTCGTCAACTTCTGCCCAGAAGTTGACGAGAAATATATTAGAGTAAATTATCTAAGTGGCTAATTATTCAATTAACATTTGCAATATATCGAGTAACACATGAAAACAGTATTAGTAATACAAAGAGATGGTCGTTTGTGGTCTTAATTGATATTCGACTTGTAAAGTGCAAATAACACATAAGAGACGGTGTGCGGTTTTAGTAGGTTCATTCAAAGACATCTGAAATATCATCATTTGTACACAGTTTTCTAACGAGAGGGAGTATTTTAGTCGAATACAGCAATAAATAAATATATGTGTTACAATCAGCTCACTTAATAGGTAATTTAAATACAATTTTAGCTCCTGGAACCATTTGGGTTTTCAGTTTGAGCAAGTTATCAGTGTGTAGCATTTCTGGGGTTTGCCTGAAATCCATAAATTATATTTACAAGCTAAAACAGATGAACTCATGTTAAATCAGTATTTATACCAGTCACGAAGGAAACCTACATTGGAATGCAGGCAAACCTAGATATGTGAGGCGATTTACGACGGGTCGATTAAATTGTTTAGCGTTAGTGGAGGTACTGATAACAGAATTAAATTACTCTTGAGAGAGAGGAGAAAATATGTTGATTTAAAATCAACCAAAAAAAAAAAAATGAGCTCACGACAAAACATATGAAATATAAAAAAATACAGGCCATTTTCATATAATCTGGATCCAGAAAACCTCAGTTACCTGGTAGATACAATCTACGACCGTAAATGATAACTTGCTATTAAATCAATATCGTATATAGAAACTAGATTTTATGCAGATAGAGTTCATTTTATTTCAACAAAACTCAAAAGATTAGAACATTAGATAATATATAATATAAACCGTAGGTTAAATTAATTTAGTGAGGAGAATAATCACGGCGTACATTATTTAAAATAAATCGGTTAGGAATTTAATTTCACAGTTTAGTTTTACGTTTAGTTAGGTTTAGACGATTACAGCCAAGCTAGTGACGAAGATAGCCATAAGGGCCATTTCCCGTTACAGTGGTATCAATATTCAGTTTCAGGATGTAGACTCACTATGAAACTGTGTTCCATGTCTTGAGGGCAAGCTGTCGGCCGCAGCTTATCCTAAAGAAGGGACGAGAGCCACGCAACTACTGCAGCTGGTCCACTCTGATGTGTGTGGTCCTATTCAGGAGCCAAGCTGGAGCGGGGCATGATATCTAGTAACATTCACAGATGATTTTACTAGAAAGACTTACGGATAAGTCATAAAAGAAAAATCTCAGGTAATGACACATTGGGGCCATCTCGAAACCGGAGATGGCCCAGGGTCAGTCGGGGTGCGAGGGATATGCTCTATGGGCAACCTTACACCCCGGCGTCTGTAGACCCGAGACGGCGTGCGGTTTTAGTCGGTTCAAGCCCGACATAACCGCCCCCGCTGGCACGCGGGGGGGTATCCGAAGGGATTTCCGCACGATAAAAAAAAAAAAAGGTAATGACACATTTTATTATTTTCAAAGCGTGTGTAGAAAAGCAGATGGGTTTGCCAATAAAAATTTTAAGGTCCGATAATGGCGGAGAGTATAGTAGTAAACTATTTACTGATTATCTGAACCAGCAAGGTATAATTCATCAGGTTACGGTTCCTTTTTGCCCTCAGCAGAATGGGGTCAGTGAACGACTAAACCGGACCCTGATGAATAAAGTAAGGAGTATGCTGGCAGAAGCTGGCCTTGGCATGCGTTACTGGGGTAAGGCTGTCATGACGGCCATTTACTTAAAAATAGATCACCTACAGTAGCTTTAGCTGGCCGCATTCCAGAGGAAGTACGGCTTTGGCTGCCGAGCATACTATTTAGTCCGTCTCAAAAACGACAAAAGTTGGAGCCTAAAGCCAGATTGTCTATTTTCGTTGGGTATATTGAAACCTGCAAAAGGATACAGATTAATAGAGCCTATATATATATATATATATATATATATAGAGATGATATTTTTGTAAATAATGACATTAATATGAATAATAATAGCTCTGTCTGTGATATATCAGGGTCTGAGGACTTCTGCACTGGGAGCTAAAAGGATGATGACTCCATCACCTCCGTTGAAGAGTCTGCTGATGAAAGATGCGGTGAGCGTCTAACATGTGGCGAGATGTCGGCTGAAGGGGAAGTTGATAAGAGTCACGAAGGTAGTTGTGCTGGTCGCAGCGTGCGATCATCACGTAAAATCCGTCCAAAGAGGTATGACGATTATGAATGTTATATTTCGTTGCATGATAATTTACCTTTAGAACCACAGAGTTATGAGGAAGCTATGGCTCCTACTCATTGTCAGGACTGGCAGGACGCCATGCAGCGTGAGTATCATTCTTTGGTTGCCAACAAAGTGTGGGAATTGGTTGACAAACCAAATAACAAAAATATTGTTCAGTGCAAATGGGTGTTTAAGGTTAAGCATGATACAAATGGTGATTTTAGCAGTTTCAAAGCGAGATTTGTAGCTAGAGGTTTTACTCAGCGTCACTTTCTTGATTATTTCGATACCTATTCACCAGTGGTTAGACATTCTTCTGGTGTCAATGTGAACCTTGTGTTTATACCAAAAAGGTGAGGGATGATTTTGTATTTCTTGCTCTATATGTAGATGATTTTTATATATTCTATCGTAAGAATAGTCATATAAAAAATCATTTGCTGGAAATATTGGAGAAGCAATTTAATGTGAAAAATCTAGGACCACTTAGGAACTGTTTGGGCGTTAGAATTACTAGAGACAGGTCAAAGTTCACTTTTTGTTTGGATCAAACTGAATTTATAAAGAAATTGCTCATTAAGTTTGGAATGGAAAATTGTAAACCTGTTGCACTCCTATGCCATTAAATTGTGAATTAAGAAGACCTGAAGATGCAAGTGCACATTTAGATGATAGTGTATATAAATACAGACTGTGCAGTGCTGAAATTACATTTGCCATTTATCAGCATATAATTGGATCAAAAGCATGCTAATAATTTGGTTCTCCTAGCATTTCATCATTTTCCTTTTTTCAGACCCACCTACCACGAAACCAAAGGAAGTAAATATGCCAAATAAAAGAAAAAAATACTCTAATGAAAATCTATTAAAAGCCTTAGATGCAGTAGAAAAGGGTATGTCCAAAAAACTGGTCTCGAAAACCTTCAATGTACCTAGAGGAACTATCCAGTCGCGATTAAGAAAGCCGTGCAAGAAGCACCCAGGCCCTGATCCAATATTGTCGAAGGAAGAAGAGGAAGTGTTAGTGAAGTGGGTTTTAGATTGCTGTCGGAAAGGATTCCCAAAAAGAAAGACTGATTTACAATTGAGTGTAGCAAATTTCTTAAAGAAGACAGGAAGAGATATCCCCTTTAAAGATGACATACCTGGTAGAAAATGGTATGACTTTTTTATGCGCCGTCATCCAGAACTCAGCGAACCCACTGCCGAAGCTGTAACATCAGCCAGTGCTAATGTATTAGAAGAAGACATCAAAGGGTGGTTCCACAAAATTGAGTTTTATCTTAAGGAAAACAACTTACAGAACCCGTCGCGTGTTTTAAATGGGGACGAATCAAACTTCCAGTTATGTCCCAAGAGTGGCAAAGTTATTTCATTACGAGGAGAAAGAGACGTGTGTGAAGTTGATCAGGCTGCAGCCAAAACAACCCTTACTGTACTGTTTACGTTTTGCGCCGACGGAGATATTACACCTCCACTAGTTGTGTTTCCCAACAAGAGGCTTCCCAAGGATATAACACCATCAGTCCCAAATAAGTGGGGCATTGGTTTAAGCGAAACTGGCTGGATGAAATGTGAACTTTTCTATGATTATATAAAGAATGTATTTCATCCATACCTTATCAAAAGAAATGTCACATTTCCCATCGTTCTATTTGTAGATGGGCACAAAACACATCTTAGCCTTGAAGTGAGCGAAATGTGTATCAAGTTGGAGATTATTTCGATTGCTCTATACCCCAACGCCACACGGATACTACAGCCAGCCGACCTGTCAGCCTTCAGACCTCTCAAAAATACATAGAAGGAAAGTGTCCTGAAATGGAGGAGAGATCACCGTTTGGAGACTCTCACAAAGAATAATTTTGTACCTGTTCTTAAGGAGGCTCTAGAGGTTGGCGTTAAAGATACAACAGTGACAAATGGATTCAGGACTACTGACTAACGTCCCTGGAACTCTGAAGCCATCAACTACAAAAAATGTCTGGGTAAAGGAAGTAAACATGATGAAAAACCAAAAGACAAATAAAAATTACAAGAAGATTCTAATAAAGATAAGAGTTATGACACGTGCATCTCTAAAAAAGATTGTAGGGCAAGAAAAAAATTCATTAATGCAAAGAACGCCGCTTGAAAGTCTAACAGAAACAGAAAGGATTTTAAAGAAGATTTGTTGTTATATTGATGATGAAATTGATGCGTCCACAATGTCCACATACCAAGAAGCTGTTATCGAGTTTCTCAATATTGAGCAATTTCCAGTAATATTAGCAGAAGATTTTGTTAATGATATGCAAGCTATGAACACTGCAAAAACGAATGAACCATCGGCTAACAATACTGAAGATTGTCTTGAGAGTGCGCAATTCTTATGTCTTGATAGTCAACAATATTTACTAACTCCAGTCAAATTACAGGACGTATTGGTTACGGATAAAACGCTTGAACGAAAATGTGTTAAAAATGTAGAGATCATTCGTTCTTACTTCAGCTGAATGGCAGAAGACTGAAAACGACAAATTGAAAGCTAAACAACTTAAAGAAGAAGAACAGGCGACTCGTAAGAAGAACAGATTACTGAAACAAGAAAAAAATAACGCGAAAGTAGACACCACTAGAAATAAGATAAACATAAAAGCGAAAGAGACAATAGCTACTAAAAAACAAGAGACAAAAGCTAATAAAATACAGGAGAAAAATTAATACAAAATAAAAGAGACAAATGCTAACAAAATAAAAGAGATAAAAGCTAACAAAACATAAGAGACATTTATTAATCACCAAGTTATGATTCATGACAACTGTTTAGTTTAATCGTTAAATACCTATTAACTAAATATAAATTTGATATTTTTACCGCGTATTAAAATGTCGGTGTTTGTATATTATTTTTTCTTTACGTACCCGCTCATTATTGTACTCAAATTTTTGTGATTTGTTGGTTGTTTGTTGAATGTTGATTTATGGGTAAAATGAATTATCGAGCTAGTTATCTCTTTGTTAAATAATGTGAATACGCCCATCGCGTTCGTTGGATTTGGAACCTTGCTGCGGTGGAAAACACATTCTACGGGAAGTAAACCTCAAATTTTATTTTACTGCACAATTAGTTCATTGTATATTTAATCACACGTACATTCACGTCACATTTAGTTAGCTACACTAAATAGGCACACTTTCCAATCGAGTGTGATACGTGACTTAGAAAAGTGTAACACCGAATAACACGTCCCCGTAAGTTTACGAATTCGAAACACTTAACAACGAATGCACGCTACCACGAAAAACTTAACGCCGTAGCAATGTGATCTCGAATAACTCAATGTCTAATTCACTTTTTCGAAACACTTTACAACGAATGCACGCTACCACGAAAACCTTAACGCCGTAGCCGTGCGATCTCGAATAACTAAATCTCTAATTCACCTATTCAAAACACTTAACAAAGAATGCATCATCATCATCATCATGTCAGCCAAACGACGCCCACTGCTGGGCATAGGCCTCCCCCAAGGATCTCCACAACGATCGGTCCTGCGCTACCCGCATCCAGCGGCTTCCCGCGAAGAATGCATACTACCACTAAAAACTGAACACCGTAGCCATGTGATCTCGAATAACTAAACCTCTAAAAGTCATCGTAAAAAGTCTTTATTCATATAACAATCAACTAAATAGAGAAAAAAGGTCATAATTATGTATCAATATGTCAATCAACCAAATACATTATATTTTTCCTTAGCTCTTGCAATACTTGTTATGGGAATTTGCGGTCAGGTCAGCACTTACAATTTCTAGTATCTAAAAAGAATAAAAGACTATTGCAACACGAAGGATATTTGTTTACTTTGGACAGACGTTTAAATACAAAATGTAATTGGTAGTGTGTAAAAAAGTGGGCATACTGTTGTGGATCGCGAATAATAACTCAGGTAAGATTGTAAGAATTTTTATTAAGTATTGTACATACAAGTTGCATAATTTTATTTTACATTACCTTTACGATTAAAATCTAACTAATATTATAAATGCGAAACAAAATAGGGTACCTTTTATTTTATCCCGAAAAAGTACTGTTTTGTTAACGCGAGCGATAAAATATATTAAGTGTTTTACAAAGGTAGTCCAGTTTTGTAATTGTATTAATATCAGTAATTAATGGCAGGAAAACAATAGCGGGGTTGAGGAAATAATAAAATATAATAATGAGCATTGTCACAGTCCTGAACCAGAAGTAATAGATGACTTAAATTTGAGAGCTAGATTGAAAAGACGAGCGAAGCATAGTATGGATGGACCGGCACAGGTAATACAGGCGGCGATTCAAGATATTATATTACTAGTGGAAGTGGCCCCTACTTACCCAGTATAAATGCCATGAGAATGTTGGTAAATAGAGCAAGGATGAATGGTGTTCCTACATCTCCAAAAAAGCTCCATAATCTAGTCATTCCAGATAAATACAGTAATTTTCTGCTGGCTCACTACAGTACTGAAGAAGATTGTATTTTATTGTTTGGTACGTTGGAAAATATAAGACTTCTCCAGCTGTCACCATTTTGGATCCTAGATGGAACATTTCGTACCTTTTTTTTTTTTTTTTTTTTTTTTATCGTGCGGAAATCCCTTCGGATACCCCCCCGCGTGCCAGCGAGGGCGGTTATGTCGGGCTTGAACCGACTAAAACCGCACGCCGTCTCGGGTCTACAGAGGTTGCCCATAGAGCATATCCCTCGCACCCCGACTGACCCTGGGCCATCTCCGGTTTCGAGATGGCCCCCTCGGGTTTGGGAACCACGGTGTCCCCGTCTTGCCCAGGTTTGGGGGAGGGGCGCTAGTCGCCACACCGTCCCGGCCTGCTTCTGCTGGGGTGACAGGTGGCCTCACCCGCCACCCCCAGGCCTGCGCTCATGGAGGACGGAGGTCGTTAAGCGACCTCCGGCGCCTGAGTTGCCTGCGACGCGCGGCGAGCAAGTTGCGGGCTCGGCGGACCGGGAGAGTTCTAAGTCTCTCCCGGGCGCGCTCCGCCACCTCCTTCGCGAGCATTACAAATACATTTCGTACCTGTCCAACAGTTTTTTATCAAATTTATACGGTGCACGGATTAATTGGAGTGCACGATACCGTGAAAAAGGTGGTACCATTGGTGTTTGGGCTGCTGTCCAACAAAAATGAGAGAAGTTATTGTCTATTTTTTGAGCTTCTCAAGTCGCGAGCATCATTCATCATTTTGTTTTAATTAATATTGTTTTAATTAATTACTGACTTCGAGAAGGCGTCAATAAATGCGGTGAAATTGAAATACTCAAACAAAGATGTACAAGGTCACTATCATCGCTACGTAACAATTTAAGTTAAGCCGGGAAATTAAGCGTTAAACGTCGACTTACTGATATATTTATAAATAGTCCTCATACGCTGGCAGACACAGGTCCTCAAAAGCCCGAAGACACTGCAATAAATTGTAAAACGTGCAGGATTGACCCACCTAGCACAATCTCCAAACCGGTTAGTCACATAGACCCCAGTAATTTGATTAACTTTGCTCCAACAACAACAAGTCGTAGTCATAAGAAAAAGAACAGAGTTTTTATAATTGCTGATCAGCAATCAGCGGCGGGCCTTAAATCACGAGTCTTCAGGTAGTCTTTTTTGTATACATAAATAAAACTGACTTTAAAATGACTGTTAAAGACATCGAATTTGTAGTGAATTGTATTATGTATGGTTGATTTGATGTTGGCATTTTTTTAGAAATAATGTCTACCTTGTCTTTGTCTTGTATCTGCAAAATAAAGTCAAGTCAAATGTATTAAATTCTTTTATTTAACTAAAATACATTAAAAAAAAATTTGTTTATTACTTGGTTTGATGTTAACTTCCTAGTGTAGTGTATGTTCCGTCATTAGTCTCATCGTCGCAGGATGAGAGTGAGGACTATTTGTCATCAGTCTCATCCTCGAAGGATGAGGGTGAGGACTATTTGTGATCAGTCACATCTTCGGGGGATGAGAGAGAAAAATGACGTGCAACGACTTACGTGAGCCTCTTGTATCAAAGCGCTCGCGTGATTGGTGGCGCTTCAAGGTCAAAACCCCCGTTATAATTTAAACAGTGTTAAATCACACAGTGTCTTCTGGTAGATAGTCTTTTTTGTATAGATCAATAAAACTGATTTTAAAATCACTGTTAAAGACATCGAATTAAGTTTCTTTATTACTTTGTTTGATGATAAACTTTCTAGTGTAGTGTATGTTTCGTCCTTAGTCTCATCCTCGGAGGATGAGGGTGAGGACTATTCGTCATCAGTCACATCTTCGGGGGATGAGAAAGAAAAATGATGTCCAACGACTTACGTGAGCCTCTTGTATCAAAGCGTTCGCACGATTGGTGGCGCTTCAAGGTCAAAAACCCCGTTATAATTTAAACAGTGTTAAATCACACTGTCTTCTGGTAGTCTTTTTTGTATAGATCAATAAAACTGATTTTAAAATCACTGTTAAAGACATCGAATTAAGTTCCTTTATTACTTTGTTTGATGATAAACTTTCTAGTGTAGTGTATGTTTCGTCCTTAGTCTCATCCTCGGAGGATGAGGGTGAGGACTATTCGTCATCAGTCACATCTTCGGGGGATGAGAAAGAAAAATGATGTCCAACGACTTACGTGAGCCTATTGTATCAAAGCGCTCGCGTGATTGGTGGCGCTTCAAGGTCAAAACCCCCGTTATAATTTAAACAGTGTTAAATCACAGTGTCTTCTGGTAGCCTTTTTTGTATAGATCAATAAAACCGACTTTAAAATTACTGTTAAAGACATCGAATTGAGTTTGTTTATTACTTTGTTTGATGATAAACTTTCTAGAGTAGTGTATATTTCGTCTTAGTCTCATCCTCGGAGGATGAGGGTGAGGACTATTCGTCATCAGTCACATAATAATTCTTTTAATAATAAATTTTATTGTGCCAAAAAGTACAGAGTTTTGACAATGATTCTACAAGATTTTGCATAACATGTTTGATAAACAGCTTGGTAGAAATAAAAATGATAGAGATACAAACTTGTATCTGTGGACATCATAAGTTTAACCCTGTCCCTTAAACTAGGATAGCCTGTATCTTAAGGGACAGTGCTCGGCTATAAAATGACTTCAAAAGTAAGTTTGCAAGTTGTAGACGGTGTCGTTCTACCGCTGCACTTTACATAAATTCTACCAGTAGTTTTGCGTGTGTATGAGGGGTGGGTAAATGCGTGTGTGTGTGTGTGTGTGTGTGTGTGTGTTTGAGTGTGAGTGTTTTTGTGTTTGGTGTGCGTTTGCAAAAGGTTGTTGTGTTGGAAAGCATTGAGTGAGATGTTATGTTAGGCGATGTATGTAAGGAGTGATTCTGTCTTTAAGTAATCCTGCTGAAGAAGCCATTCAGTAACTTTAGATTTAAGTTCATTTTTATTTAAGTCAACTATGTTTAGTACTTTGTGTAATTTTTTGTAAATGTGTGTGCTCAATATAAAAAATTGATGTCTGGCGAAGGAAGGTTTGTGTCGTGTGCATATGGAGAGGTTTGTTGTTGAGTTTCTGCGTTTGTTGGGATTGGAACGGGGAACACTCGCGTGCCTTCTAAGTGTTGCATGGAGCACATAGAGCTGTCGGACAGTTAGAACCTTACAGTCCAGATACAACTGAAACGTAGCGTACCGGAAGGGTTTCCGTGTCATAACTTTGAGTACGGCTCTCTGTGCTCTCTCAACTCTAAGAAGCTTGGTTTTAGCAGCTCCTCCCCATACAGGAATGCAATACCCAATAACCGATTGGCATAGGGCATGAAAAATCATTCTTAAGGTATCAGGATTAGCAGAGTACCTAAGAGACTTAAAAATGGGGATGAGTCTCATGGAACGGTTGACGACAGCATCGATTTGTTTATCCCACCGTACTCCCGAATCAATTCTCACACCCAGATACTTTACCTCGCTAGCTCTTGTGAGTTTGGAACTGGAACACTGTGGTGACTATTGTTCGCATGTGTGTGCTATCAATGAAAACGCTTTGTCTGGTAGCGTATTTTGGCGAATTGCAAAGGGAACATAGCAAGTTTTATTAAGGTTTAGGGTGAGAAGATTGGAATTAAGCCACTTTGTAAGAGTCATTGATGCTGCTTCTGCACTACTTTTAATACTGTCCCATGTAGGTCCGTAGACTATGAATGCCGTATCATCAGCATAGGCGCAGATGTGTACATTTGGAAAGGCCAGATTGCACAGATCGTTTACATAAATTTGAATCAGTGTTGGGCCAATTATGCTTCCTTGAGGAACACCAAAGGACACCGGCTCCTCATCACTTAGATATTCACCAATTTTGACTTGTTGGGTACGGTTTTGAAGGTAACTTTTAAAAATTTCTTGTGTGATTCCACGTATTCCAAGTAGTTCTAGCTTTGAGATAAGAATGGGAAGAGAAACTGTGTCAAACGCTTTAGTAAGATCGAGAAAGATTCCCAAACATTTGATTTTACTATAAAGTTTACCTGCTACTAACTGGGTTAAATCCAGAATTGCATCTTCAGCCGAAAGTCCTGATCGAAAACCATATTGGTTTTTGGCTATAAGTTGGTATTTGTCGATGTATTTCCTTAATCGGTTATTAAGAACCCTTTCAAAGACCTTAGAAATAGCAGGAAGAACCGAGATCGGTTTATAGTTGTTGACACAGTTTCTGGATCCGCCCTTATGAATGGGATGAATAATTGCTCTTTTTAAGCCGTCTGGAAAAATACCCTTTCGTAGGCAACTATTGATTAGGTGGGTTAAGGGTGGTACCAAAATGTGACGGCATTGTTTTAGAACGAAAGGTGATATCCTATCCCATCCTATGGCACAATCGTTACGTAGTTGGAGGATAAGAGATTCTACTTCGACTTCGTCTACCTCAAACAGGACCAGGGAGTTTGAGGGAGATAGATGGGTATTTTTGATAGTGCTAGGGGAAGATGATGAAAGAGGGCTAGTCTGAAGGATGTTGTCAGCCAGTTTTTTACCTATGTTACTGAAAAAATTGCAAATTGCATTAAAGGACAAATTGGGGTTAGCTTGAATGTTTAAAAGTTCAACAGGAGTACTTTTCATTTTGTATGTATTTGTTATTTCTTTTATTGTTTTCCAAAGGGCTTTAGGGTTATTTTTTGCTTTTTCTAGTTCACTTCTTTCATATGCAATTTTTAATTTCCGCAGCAATCCATTACAGAAATTTCGGTATCGGGTATAAGTAACTCTTAGTATAAAGTCATCAGGTGCTTTTTTTGATCGGATATGTAATTGGTCACGATTTTTAATACACTTTAGTAACACTGGGGTAATCCAGGGTTTTAAAATCTTGAGCTTTCTGGGTGTCTTTTTGACTGAAGTGTGCTTTTTTATTACTTTCATAATTATGTCCATAAAATTTTCTGTCAGTATGTTTAGGTTTTCGATATAGTACAATGATGAAAAGTCAATGTTCTCTAGCTCTAGCCTGATACCGTCGTAATTTATATGAGTAGAAATACAATTCGACTTACGTTCAAAACAGGTGTTAGAAATGGCCAAGACAAGTGGTTTATGATCTGTGATATGCGAATTCAAGGCTAGAGTAGTAACTGGCAATACGCTTTTTATGAATATGTAATCAAGACAGTTTTCCAGACGTGTGGGAAAAAGGTGTGTAGGCAAGAGCCCATGAGATATATTAAGCGTTAAATATTGAAGGCTTCGATCGCTTCTACCATCTTCTTTTATGTCAATATTTAGGTCGCCAGTCAGAATAATATTTTGCCAGGACGCGAGTTTGACATAAATAGAGTTCAGACTGTCCAGAAAATTGTCGAAATGTTCTTTGTAGTTGTACGAAGGTGATCGGTATACTGATACAATGGCAATTTTTTTATGGTCTATTTGACACACAAGACAATTTCCGCCCATAAAACTAGGTTCCCATACCGACACTTGAAGATCCGACCTAGAGTAGATAACAATGCCATCATTTTGGTTACTATTTATTTCGGTAGAGTAATGGTTGAAGCCCTGCATAGATGGTAAATTATTAACTTTTCTAAGCCAGCACTCCGTAAGTATTAAAACATCGTAGTGGATTTTGGTTAACTGGAGCAGCACAAGTAGTTGATTAAATTTTTTATTTATACTGCGTATGTTTATATGTAAAAGAGTGATATTGTTATTTGAGCAGTTTATTAGCCTAAGACATTCATCGGGGTTACAAATTAAAGAGTTACCTACAGTAAGCGAATCTAATTCACTGTTTATGTTATTTATAACAGCCATCGAGAGCAACAGAATTAGGCAAAAAGTGGCTTGAATAGTGGACTGAATCTTGTGGGGTTATATTTAATATATCGCGCTATTTTGTGAATTTTATAGGTGAGTAAAAGAAGCATGTGATTGTGTGAGTGTATTGTTAGATTGTTTTGGATTGTGTAGTTTGCAAGTTCTATTTCGTAAGATACAATGTCTATAGGTGTTTGTTGTTTTAGTGAGAAAGTGTGTTTACAATCAATGTTGGGGGAGACATAATGACATACTAGACACTTTGACAAATAAGAAGAAATCAAATTACTCTTTAGTTTAGATAGTCACATATTGGATTTAGTTTTGATATCCTGAAGACATTTGTGAGTAGAAATTAATAATTGTTTGTCGCCCTCTAACTTACGCAAAAAATATTGCCATTTGATATCCAGCAGTACTTATAGCCATTTTCTTTAGCGAACTCTCGTGCTTGGTGAAACAGCTTTTTACTGTTTGAGGGCAGTTGTTCTGTGATGTAGACAGGTTGGCGTGTTCCAATGATTCCAATTAGCGAGGTATTTATTTTGTCTACATTACTCTTGTTTTTGTTGTATGAGCGAATTGCAGTTATGAGTGTTTGCTTCTTTTGAACAGTGGTAAATTCTGCAATTATCGGGCGTGGCATGGCAGATAGCTTTCCTGGTATGCGATAAATGTCACGTAGTTCGGAATCTGATATTCGTAGGCCAACGGCTTCGCCGATATTGCACACCGTTTTAGTTAGGCTGGCACTAGATTCGCCATCTGATAATGGTATGTTTCTAATTTCAATGCCGGATGACCTCGATTTTTGTTGTAAGTCCTGTATCTTTTTTTCCAAATTTTCAATATACAGTTTATGTTCTGCTCGCTCTTTTCTCAGTTCCTCTACTTCTTTTTTTAGATCTTCAAATTGGTTTATTTATAAAGTTCATCGATTTTACAATCTCTTCATTTGATTTGCGAATTTCTGCATTTGACTGTTGGATCTGTGTAGTTTGGTTCTTTATTTGTCCAATATCAGCAGCTAATTTGGATATGAGAGAAGTTTGATCAGTAAGTATCTTTGAAATATCACGTTCGTCTATCCCTTCTGCCGAGTTTTGAGGCGAGGCGGCTGGACGGAGTCGTTTATGCCGATTAGAGTTAGTAAAATCGCTCTTCAATACTGCAGAGTTAATATCAGGTTCAGACTGTGTTTGAGGCAAATCTTTTGTCGGTGTTTTGGGCGTCTTTGGTGGAGTGCGTTTGGTACCAAACATGGCATATGCTTAAAATATTTAACGAAAGAAATAGCGTACTTATCAGAGTATAATTTGCCCGTGGTGAGTCACGTCAAAGTAATTAATTTGTTTTGTTAGGGTCTTCGTTCTTACTTACATTTGGGTCATAGTTATTACTCAAGCCAGAAATTTTCAACTGCTCCAAAAGCCAAAAAGGTCGGTGCCAAAGCTGTTTCGTGATGATTTCCGAACGGATTTGACAGCCGCTTCAATTGCTTATCAGCTGATCGTGTGATCTTATTGGGTAATTTCTCTAAGTGCTTATGCGCAATTTTCAATATATCTATGTGTTAGTGCTGTTTTGAATCCAAAAATCGTTAGAAGATTACCTTATATATGGTATAATGTGATGGAATTGCCGATTTTCCCTTCAATAATGGCCGCAAAACATCGCTCCAGGTATTGGTTGCACACTTCCTACACGATGTATAGGTTATGAGTAGAAAAACTTAGTAAAACGATTTATTTTTAACACTGCTTCGGCAAGGACTTGTTTATGAATCGCGCTCACACACACACCAATCCTCCACACATCTTCGGGGGATGAGAAAGAAAAATTACGTGCAACGTCTTACGTGAGCCTCTTGTCTCAAAGCGCTCGCGTGATTGGTGGCGCTTCAAGGTCAAAACCCCCGTTATAATTTAAACAGTGTCTTCTGGTAGCCTTTTTTGTATCGTAGACATATTGTAGACATCGAACTAAGTTTGTTTATTACTTTGTTTGATGATAAACTTTCTAGTGTAGTGTATGTTTCGTCCTTAGTCTCATCCTCGGAGGATAAGGGTGAGGACAATTCGTCATCAGTCTCATCCTCGAAGGATGACGGTGAAGACTATTCGTCATCAGTCACATATTCGGGGGATGAGAAAGAAAAATGACGTGCAACGACTTACGTGAGTCTCTTGTCTCACAGCGCTTGCGTGATTGGTGGCGCTTCTAGGTCAAAACCCCCGTTATAATTTAAACAGTGTTAAATCACACAGTGTCTTCTGGTAGTACTTTTTTGTATAGATAAAAAAACTAATTTTAAAATACCTGTTAAAGACATCGAACTAAGTGTGTTTATTACTTTGTTTGATGATCAACTTCCTAGTGTAGTGTATGTTTCGTAATCTATCTCATCCTCGGAGGATGAGGGTGAGGAATATTCGTCATTAGACTCATCCTCGCAGGATGAGGGTGAAGAATATTCGTCATCATACCCTTGAAAATATAAGATAATTCTTGTTTATATATTGGAGTGCCAAAGGAATTATATTTCCTAATAAATTTGATCCAAAAATCTCAATTTTTTTCTGATCAAAATATTTTATTGAGTTTGATGAGAGTAAAATTAAATAGGATATTGTCACAGTTTGCTGAAGATTTTGATTTGTTAGAAACTCAAACCAGTAGTATATTTTTCTATAAAAAGTTCTTTCACCCTTTATTAAACAATTTCACCTAAAACTATCACGAAAAATTAACCTTTCAGAAATTAAGCTTTCAGGATTCGAAATTCAGAAACCAAAAAAAACTATGCACCAGGCATTGACCTGGTTCAAGTACAACAAAACAACCGGCCAAGTGCGAGTCGGACTCGCCTATTAAGGGTTCCCTAGCAGCAAGTAAAGTTTTTATATTTGAGTTGATCGAATGAAACGTAAATTGCGATTTACTATTTATGACGTATTAAAAAAAACTACTTACTAAACTATCGGCACGCTATGATGGCCGTTTTGACGTTTGTCCACTCGTGATGTTGCGTTTTAATTAATAATTACATTTGAAGGAGCTAATTGCTGTTCTTTATTGCCAATAGTGACGTGCAGCTAGGCATAAAATTTATGGAATGTATAATTTAAGGACACAAAATTTATTTATTACATTGATTTCTAAACTATATGAATTAGGGTCCCGCGAACATTTTTTTTTTATAAGAGTATAATTATTGGTGTAGGTACTTATTTACCACACAACTTGGCATTTGTTTTTTTAAATTCTTTTTTTTTTAATGAAATCTAATATGATCGTCACTAGGATCGCTGGCCAGCACAACTACTACCTCCGGCAAACTCGATTCAATGCTCAATGCAAAACAAAGCAGTTTCGACTTGACGTTGCTTCGAAAAGTACAAACTGTGAGTGCACTGCGATTGTGATATAGTTTTGACCTGGCTATGGATTTCGGATATTGATAGTGCATTACTGTTGACACTTACTCATTAATTGGGACTCTGTTTACGCCTTTTGTTGTGGATTTCGTCGATATGGCCGAACGTACGCAGGTAACTGTTCTAAACAGTCAGGCACGTGAGTTCGTTATACGCCTTCGTAACTATTTCGATCGTGAATCTCAAAATGGAGGGCCAATTTTACCTATAACGTCAGTGGTTGAACGCGTAGCTGATGCGCTTAATATTGGACTTAATATTGAATATTGAACTTAATATTGAACAAACTGTTAGACGAATAACTAAAGCAAAATATGGCGAGACTGGCACAGAAGAAAATAAACTTCACACACCAAAAAAGAGAAAACGAGCAAAACGAGTCGTAGGCATCGATCGCTTTGATGCCGATGCCATCCGAAGACAAGTGTACGGCTACTACTTACGGAAGGAGTATCCAACAAGAAAAAAGGAAACTGGATTATTCTTCGGGGGGAAAGTTCCTTAATGAAGATTTTGGGAAAGATTTGATATCGTTTCTTACGGCAAGTGAAATAAATTGAAAATTGGCAAAACGTTGTGTTTTTGGATGAAACATGGCTTAATGCTAACCATGCTGTAAGCAGTTCTTGGACCGATGACACTGCAGCATCTACTTCCACAGTTCCTGTTGGAAAAGGACCGCGACTTATAATTTGTCACGCCGGACAAATTGGAGTGGAGTTCGTGACTGCATACGCATCGGTCGTGTTTTCTCTCGGTCTCGATTTTCTATCTAATTACCCTCATTGGTGATTTCTTAAATGGCTCCTAAAGTGTTCGACGTGTAACAAAAATATTACGCTGAAGTCTCCAGATCTCGTATTTAGTAGGTGTGATAAAACTGTACATTCGACGTCCAGCTGCTCCAAACTAACCAACAAGCAGCTGGCGGCTCTTCGAAATTCAGATGGGTTGGAATGGAGTTGCCAGGAGTGCATAAGCAACGCCTCCAGGCGTTCCTCTCTTTTTGTAGCGGCAGATGACAGCTCTGATGAAGAAGAAGGAAAAGCAGGTCTCTCATACACTGCCGTGAATGAAAAGAAATTAATTGCCAATATCTCTCGCGAGACGCAGAGGATCATCAAAGCAGAAATAGGTGACCTTACGGCTGCCGTTAAACATATGAATGGCCAAATGTCGGACCTCGAAGAAATAGTAAGAAAACAAGAAGGTACAATAAAATCCCTCGTCAACAAAAATACGGAGCTCCTAAATAAGAACAAAAATCTTGAGTTGAGAGTCGCAGCGTTAGAACAACATGTAAATGAGGTAGATCAAAAGATGCTGTCTGGCACTCTGGAGATTGCAGGTATACCGGAAACTCCGAACCAGGACGTTAAGGACGTGGTGAATAAGGTAGCGGAGAAATTGGAGGTAAATTCTGTTGACATTGTGGCTGCCAGGCGCCTGCCGAAACCTAGGGATCGTCCACAACCGGGGCATATCCTAGTGGAAGTCAAATCTGCAGCAGTGCGTACTCAGTGGATTCATTCTGCTAAGAATATGGAGCTTACAGCGGGTAGTCTATTATCGACATTGTCACAGGATCATGCTACGCGCAGAGTCTTTATACGTGAAGCGTTGACCCATCGCACGAAAGTACTCTTGTATAATGCCCAACAAATACTAAAGGATATCTATAAGTACATTTGGTGTAAGGCTGGCGTTATCTATGTAAAAAAAGCGATGATAAAAGTCGCCCGTTCATTATTCGTTCAATGGCGGACATCGATAGCTTACTAACACAATAATAATTACCTATTTACCTATTCCTTACCCATAACCTAGCTACATCTTCACAGTTACTTACTTAATATAATGAATATTAATAGCGATACCTTTTTTTTTTTTTATCGTGCGGAAATCCCTTCGGATACCCCCCCGCGTGCCAGCGGGGGCGGTTATGTCGGGCTTGAACCGACTAAAACCGCACGCCGTCTCGGGTCTACAGACGCCGGGGTGTAAGGTTGCCCATAGAGCATATCCCTCGCACCCCGACTGACCCTTTTTTTTTTTTTTTTTTATATCGTGCGGAAATCCCTTCGGATACCCCCCCCGCCGGCCAGCGGGGGCGGTTATGTCGGGCTTGCACCGACTAAAACCGCACGCCGTCTCGGGTCTTCAGACGCCGGGGTGTAAGGTTACCCATAGAGCATATCCCTCGCACCCCAGCTGACCCTGGGCCATCTCAGCACTAACAGCATCGCTCATCCTGTCTCCTCTGAAAGCAGAGGAGTACGGAGAGCGATGTGTTCCCGCCACGTTGGGTATTGGCCGACGATCAATGCCAACCCTATGAAGGGGTGAAGGGGAAGCCATTGACCGCCGCCCAGGGTGTACCGGCCGCTCCGATTCCGTTCCCCCCGGACTGCAGCGGGATCGGAATCGGAGCGACACTCGAGGAGGTTACCCAATACACACTGACTAACCCTGGGATTAATAGCGATACCTCATCCTCGGAAATTTTCGATTGTCCTACTGTTACCTCATTTTTAAGTCAATTACCCTTCAATCAAATAAATTTGTTTTGCCTACATGTCAACATTCGATCTATGATCAAACACTTTCCTAAATTGTTATTAATATTACATTCTTGCAAAATTCCTATCGATGTTATTGCTCTGACTGAAGTGGGTATTTCCTCGAGCATAAGTAGTTTGTACAATATTGATGGCTATAAAATGCACACAGAACTTCGTTCTAAACAAAAGGGTGGTGGCATTATAGTTTACGTTAAAAACTATCTTAAATTCACTCAACTAAAAAATTCTAAAACGACTACAAGTTTCGAAAATTTATCGGGTAATTTAGTAACCGCGAACAGAATTTTCATAACACTGTGCACATTTTACAGACCACCGCGCACAAACGAAAATACTTTTGTTTCTGAACTATCACAGGTTCTAGATGGATTCTCGAACACTAATACAATAATTGTTGGCGATGCTAATATAGATCTAAAAACCAACAACTCCATGAAAAGTTTGTACATCGACATGCTAGCCGAGCGCGGATTCAATGCAGGTATAACTGACTATACTCGAATTGAGAAGAGATTAGATAAAGTAACCAAGTCGTGTATTGACCACTTTTTTACGAGGTTAACCTCTTTGAGTCCGTGCACGGCCGCGGTCGGCACAGTTCTAGCGGATCATCGCGTCACTCTACTGGCTTGTGAGGCGACGCATCGCATACAGGACGTTACGAAAAATTGTGAAATGACATACTGTGATAGTAAAATTGTAAGCGAGGAATTAAATAAAATTGATTGGTCGTGTATAAAGGATATATCTTGTCCTGAAAAAACTTATGAATTTATTAAATCAAAATTTACATTAGCCTACAAAAAATCCTTAAAATTTAAATCGCATCGCACAAATAAATTCACCAAACAACCATGGGTGAAGCAGTATATGTTAAAGATGGCTGATAGGAGGGACGCCCTCTTTAGTAGTTGGAAAAAGGATCCGACAAACAGTTCTCTTCGGCTACAGTACAATAAAATTAGGAACAAAATTCATAAAACACTTGAATATGGTAGAAATAGATACTATCAAAAGGAAATAGACTGTAATAAAAAAAATCCTCGGAAACTTTGGCAAATCGTAAATACTATCTGCGGCAGAATCAGTATATCGATAGACGAATTAATTTCGAAAGCTTTCGACTCCAGTCAACAGTCTCATGAAGTTATTGCTAATAAATTTGCAGAATTTCAACTTGCTGTCAGAGCAATCCTTCCTTCTTGTCCGATTAAACTTATAGATCCAAACGAATATAGAAAAGCCGCCGACGTCTCGCTGCGTTTTGAAAAAAGCGACACCTATAAGGATTGAAATGTTGATTTCTAGGTTGAATAGCAGGAAGGCAGCGGGAGGCGATGGTATTAAGATATTGGATGTTAAAAACATAGCCAAGAAAGTATCCGGATCTATTGCACACTTAATTAATGTTAGTTTCGAAGCCGGGAAATACCCGAGTGAGCTAAAGCAAAGCTGCGTGAGGCCAGTGCATAAGAAAGGGAAACAAAATGATATATCCAACTATTTTTTTAAATTTATTTATTGAACTTCATGCACAAAGTACATTGGCGGACTTAATGCCATAGGCATTCTCTACCAGTCAACCATAGGGTGGTGCAGAACTAGAACGAGGCAGGCATTAACATGAAATCTACATTTAACTAATCCAAAATAATTACATCTACACAGATAATACGTATATAAAAATAGATACTGATATATATATATACATAAATACAGAACACAAATACATATACCTACATATATAAAATACATATATATATCGACCCATTTCACTCCTATCTTCCATAGACAAAATTGTCGAAAGGTACCTAAGTGATCAAATTCATTCGTTTTACCATAAAAATGAAATTATAAGTAGAAACCAGTATGGTTTTCAACCCCTTAAAAGTACATCAATGTTGCTTTCCAAATTTAGTGATGAAATTAACTGTCACTTAAATGACCGCAAACATGTCTTAGTCCTCTTTATTGACTTCTCGCGTGCATTCGACACATTGAACCATAAGAATCTACTTTTAAAACTTGAAGACTCTGGAATTAGGGGCCCAATTTTAAACTGGTGCGAGAATTATCTAAAAATAGGTCATATTATGTTAGAATAGGTGAGGCAAAGAGCGACGTGTTACCAGTCACTGAGGGAACTGCTCAGGGATCGGTGATCGGACCGCTACACTTTATCTCATATGTCAACGATATGAATAATGTACTCAGGAACTGTGCATCCTATCAATACACCGACGATACATGTCTAGTAATAGCTGACAAGGATATTGAAAGGGCACTTCAGAAACTTCAGGTTGATTTTGACCGTCTGAATAAATGGTGTCATGACAACAGGCTTGTCCTTAACGCCGACAAAACAAAGCTGATGCATATTCACTCGCCATACCTCAAAACTCATTTTAACACAAATAAAAACCTTAAGGCTCATAACCACATGTGCTTCCATCAAAATCTACAAAGGTGTAGTTGTCCTGTCATCGAAGCGGTTGATAATCACACATACTTAGGTATGGTAATCGATAGTTAAGAGCATTTTTAGCAAATTTAATTATAATACGAAGCAGAATACCTTATAAAATATTACTAATGCTATACAATTCGTTGGCAGAGTCTGTTGTCAGATATGGCATCACAAGCTATGGCAGAACGTATAAGACCTATCTCAATAAAATTCAAAACATGCAAATTAGAATATTAAAAAAAATAGTCTCGCCTGCGGTGAAAGACTTACTACATGAAGCTGATGAATATTTTGGTCTTTTAAGCACTGTAAAATTTTACCGATTCATACAAAATTTAATTACGAGCTACTTAATTAACAATTTTTTAATATGAATATACAAGAAAAAATAAGCCACAGAGTTATAACAAAAGCAATTAGAAATGAACAATTAAAAACAATAACGTCTAAAAATGTTTATGGTAAACGGACAACACGTTATTTAGTTCCTCGCTTATTAAATAATATTGATTTATCTGAAAAAAACAGTATCACTAAGAAAAACATTAAGGAGAAATTAAAATTATATTTCTTGAGCAGCCTGTAGATGGGATTAAATTCTGAATGCATATAATTTTATCTATTATATAGGTTATTGAAGAACGAGTTTTTGCCACTGGCCGGGACTGTGCTCCTTATCGCTCGCTCTGCGGTGAAACAGTACGACCGTAAGATAGTGCTGTCCCCTTTCCGCAAAGTGAAGTGAATATGACTGACTGAGTCACAAACTGAGCGGTTCTGGCCGTGCGCAAATGCGCGTTTGAACATCATTTGTACTTGTGAAAGATCTTAGTTTTTTAAATCAGTTTATTTTAATTTGTGTGTGTAGTCACATTCTTTTCTATTCTTTCTTAATTTTATTATCTTTAACTTAACGAACTCTTCTTGTAACTTAGCTTTCCGGACAAACCATCAACGGTTTGTTGAAGGTTCTCTGATGGCTTTTGCGTCATAAACCACTGGAGACTATCATGACGAACTGAATGGAGAAAAGTGTATTGAATGGTTTACCTGAATGTTGTGTAGCCTCCCTGAACCGTCTATAATAATTGTGGACAACGCCCCATACTACTCCATGCAAATTGACAAGCCACCTGCCCAATCCCAAAAGAAAGCTAACGTTATGCTTATAATGAACAGTTACATATTGTTCCGAAGGAAGCCATCTGTGTAGAGATCTTTCTTCCCCGCTCAAGAGAGCAGCTTGAGAAATTACGATGCTACCCTTCAGTGACGCTACCCAAAGCGCAAACGCTACGACGATTAGACGCCCACTCATCCGAAAGAGAGGCGCAGCGGCAGTTTCATCGCCGCGCCTATTACCTCTGACCGCTGATGACAATTCTGACTTTCATGAATTATCAGACAGATGGTTCCCTCCTGCTAGCAAAAGTCCCCAGTCAGCCCGAATCTCCCTGTCCTGCACAAAGTACTAGATCAGCAATCTGTCCACTCCCCAGCTCGGGCTGAGTTTAGTTTCAGTCTCATCCTATCTTCCGTCGCGAACATATTCTACCATCTCCAATACTTGCCAATTCTCGCGTCTCTCTGTATATTTATTTGATAAGTTTTTGTGTCAGTTTTATAAGAAATTAATACAAGTTTGTGAACAACTTTTATTAAACAATTGTGTATTAAATAGTGTTTTTTTTTAAAAAGAGAGTCGAATCGTCTCTCGTAACTGAACGCTTCACTTCCTTCACGTACGCTCCAGACGGGTGGTGGTCCACGTCAACGCACAGCGTTGGACACGTATGTGGCTTGTTTTTTTTTAGGGTCATCCTAGAAAAAAGATCATCATCATCATCCTAGCGGGATGTCCCGGTTGGATTCAAAAAGTCCAGGGTCCCACCCCGACAGGAAAGTCAGTTTCAGTCGGCAGGTGTACCAGGTAGCAGGTGAGGTTGGCTTGGGCACCGGAGATCTTAATATACACACTTAAATCTTAGAAAAAAGATATTAGGTTATCTTTTTTTCACGGCAGAAGATCGGGTACTATGGAGCTCCTTGGGAGAATCCTATGTCCAGTAGTGGGCTACAAAAGGCTAATTGATTGAGCTTTCGGAAGTCTTAAGCGACGGAGTCGTAAAACGGACGACGTTTCTGTCCCAAACCAGAAGTAAGGTTTTGTATTTATATTTTTATTTATTTGTTTGTTTCTTTCTAGCCCTGGATTATTGGAGCTGTTCGAAGAAGTGCACTTTGCATCATGGCAAATTTAAAGCTAGGTCCCGTCCTGGGAAGATTCACATTATGAAGCCAATAGGGCCTAGTGGTATTGTGAAGCAGACCAGAGTTTAGTGCCGGCTAACAAACCTGTGGTTTACTCTGTAGAAGCTGACACCAACATCATAGCTGAAATTGACGTTCAACCCCAACATCAGGAATGCATCAACACCAGCCATCCGCAAGAACTGTTGGACGCGATGGTAGTGATTTAGACAGCGATTTCGATGAGGAGCTCGAACCTACCGCTGTCGAAAATCCTGTCATCACTAATGCACGAAAGGATGTACCAGACGATGACGAGCTAGAGGAGCCAATCAGGAACATCGCAGCAAATATTGGCAGAGGTATCCGATCGTTTGTTGGGTACATCGGCTCAATTTGAGTGGTTTTCGGGACTTTGATTCAGTACTTACGTGGTTACTTACGTGGTTTACGGGAGTACTTGAACAATTTTCAGGTCCTACTCCTAGACCAATCAAAGATTACGATTCGGCCTACGATGTATTTACCGATATATAAGATAAGATAAACTTTGTTGGTAACAAAACAATTACATGTATCCACTAAAAATAACAGTTTTAAAACTTCAAATACGTCTAGCCGCAACAGCCGTCAAGACTAGCCCTTCCCAATCCGGTACTAGTAGGGAACTGTGTTACAGGTAGGTTAAGGATAATCCCAAACAGAACGGTTGTAGCCCTCGCATCGCTGATTTAAAGTGGATTTTTGATTTTCTGAGTCCCCAAACTAGGTATACCTGTTTTAATGGGAATAGTCTATACGTGATTGGTGAAAATCCTATTATTTATTATGAGGGTACAAAATTTTGCAGCAGCTTGGAATGCAGAGAAGCTGAGTTGCATGAATGGAGTATGGAAGAGTCTTTGACCTGGCTTATTAGAGGCACTAAGCAGGCTTCTGCGTGTTCAACATTCAACATTCGATAAAGAATCGGTACCAATCGATAGTTCGACTTTAAGCAATGAAAAGTTACGTCATGTAACTAGCGTGCGTACTTTCTATGTCTACTAGATTACCAAAGATCCCAGGATCGCCAGTCATCACTTGTTTCTCAAAAATGTTTGGGATAAACCTGGAAGCTTCCAAAAAAGCACTCTGTTAAAAATGAGATCTTTCTTTCTTTTTTCCGTCTTCTGGTAGTCTTTTTTGTATAGATAAATAAAACTGACTTTAAAATTACTGCTAAATACATCGCACTTACGTTTGTTTATTGCTTTGGTTGAAGATCAACTTCCTAATGTACTGTCTGATTCGTCATCAGTTTCATCCTCGGAGGATGAAGCTGAGGAGGAGTCGTCATCATTCTCATCCTCGGGGAATGGGAAAGAAAAGACTACCAAAAGACGGAAGATATCCAGAAGTACCTACAAACAAATTCAAATTTAAACGTAATCAGTTCATAACGTAGATGTTTATTTTATAAACATTTATTATATTTGACTACCAACACAACAGATACTTCGCATTTAACGAAGAAGAACCGTAAAAACAAAAAAAGTTATCGCCTAGTGTAATCCAGGAGGTGATTTCAAAAATATCTTCAGGTCTTGAGATTTTGGAAAGTTCGGACAACGATGATAGCAGCATTTCAGTACGATTTTGTAGACCTATTTCGATCGAGTTTTCAAAAGAAACCGCAAAGATATTCCAAGCCAAATCAACAAATTCAACTCATCCTGAATTCATAGGCATGGTGAAGGAGTGCAAGTTAAGCATCAATTTTTCCTAACTATGATAGACGGAAAAGTGGCACGGGTTTTAACTAATACTCCCTCGAGTTCTACGTATCCTATATGTGGTGCTACTCCACGATTAATGAATAATTTAGATAGTCACTGCCAGGCCATGAGAAGAAAATTGTTTCTAGTTCCGTACTGGTTATCAACATTACATGCCTGGATAAGATGTATGAAGCTGTATCAACATGTATCATATAATCTGTACGATGCAATAACCAACACAAGCATCGTACAGTCTCATTGCGCGTGGTCAGCAGTTTATGCCGAACCGCGCTATTTCATCATTTAATTCATTTAGTACTATTATGTTCATCAATCAGTTCGGGTGTACTCACTTTCATACCATTTTAGGTTAGGTTACGACAATACACATTAGTTGTCCTTAACTTCATCTTTTATTTACAACCAAAGATTCCTGTACGGCTACCATTGCCCGTACATTGTGGTCCTTCGAGTTTTCGGTCGTGAAACGGGACCCTCGCGAGTGTTACACGTACAGTTAACACGTGGCAGTGAACCCACTTATGATAAAGCAACCAGTCTACCATTTACCAGAGTACCCCTTACCAGTGACTATTGTAGAGTGACTCAGCAAGTGTACATTAAGCAGGATCGAGCTTCGGGACAAACCAGGTTCCCAAATACCAGTCTGCTGAGTAAGATCATTCTTATTTTTATTACTGTTTATTATAATAACCACTACCAACATGTAGGGGCTGTGATGGCCACGCAAAATCAAATCAAAGCGGCGATGGACACCCTTCGCATTAATTTCAAGAAGGACGGACCAGAATGCAAGTCGTCTGTCTATCTTGAGAAAAAGCTAAGTATGTTAGATGCCTATTGCAGTTAAACACTGCGAGCTGAGTTCGAAGATCCTACTCATCAGTACTTTAGCGATAATTTTTATGAGAGAGCGCTTAATTTTTATAATGAAATTAATATACTCCTTACGTCCGAAACCAAACCATTTTTAAAATCAGCGACACCATTATCGCAATTTTCCGAACGGCACGAAACTTCGAGCGACGCGGGCACCTCTCGCTCACCAGTTGTGACCAAAACAACCTTTCAGGGCAACCCTAGCAAGGTAGAGGAAATGCGGTAGCAGAAAACCAACTTTAGAGCTCTTTTATGTACCATAAATGCTATCGATCTCGAGAGTATTTTCGAGCGATAGGAGTTCGAAGACATTCTCAAGACCGTACAATCTAGTTGGTCGGCGATCGATACGGTGCATTGGGAAATAGAGAACGAAAGTATCGTAGAAAACGAGAGTTACGATCAAGCAAGATGAATACGAAGAGAAATATAATTTCATAAAAAAGGCTATCAACAACATAATGTGGTCGACATCGTATCGGGAGAACTCTATACAAAAAATTGGAAATCTCGACGTTTAGCAGCAACTACCAGCAGTAGATATCTTTCAAAGATTTATTTTGTGAAGCCATACACAAGAACAAATCATTACCATGTGCGCAAAAAATGCAGCATCTCAAGAGTAAACTCAGGAGAGAAGCTGACAAGCTCATACAGCATTTACGAATAAGTTCTGACAATTATCAAGTTTGTTGGGACATACTCAACCATAGATACAACACTATGAGACTTATATTTACCTCACATATTCAAGTACTTTTAGCCCTACCCAACTTGCAGCAGCAATCCGGTGCACTCATTAAAAAGCTACACGATACTACCAATGAGTGTCTTAACGCTATTAAGGCTATGGGAGTCGACCTAGCCAACTGGGACACACTCATCGTGTATATTTTAGGTTAGATGCAGAAACCCACCATGATTATATTGAGTCACTACAGAACCCTAGAGATTTGCCAACCATATCAGAATTTTTAGGTTTTCTCAAGACTAAGTTTACGTCATAAGAATCGTCTAGGCGTAAACGAGAGACGAATAAGCCAACATCAGAATTTATCAGTTATTTTTAGTGTAAAAAATAAATTACGTTAAATTATGCACGGTGTTTCGCGGAAACATGACTACTAAATATATTGCGAGTGTGCCAAAGCCTAAAGGCAGAGAAAATTACGATGAGTGGTGTTTCGCAGCTCAAAACTTGTTGGTGCCAAGCCACCAGTAGATTATGAAATAAAGCTAGTAGAGGACGCCTAAACGAAGGCAAAGTTAATATTAACGATTGATCCGGCTTTGTATGTGCATATAAAGAATACCAAGAGCTCTGCAGAATTATGGACTAAGCTAAAAACCATGTTAGATGACTCGGGTTTCTCAAGAAAAATAACGTTGCTTCGACAGTTGATATCAATGAGGCTTGAAAATTGTGACTCGATGGCTAATTAAGTCACACAAATGGTCGAAACAGCTCAACGTTTAAATGGCACGGGATTTACAATTAAAGATGAGTGGGTCGGCCCATTATTATTAGCAGGTTTGTCCGATCGTTATTCGCCGATGATAATGGCTATTCAACATTCGGGTATTTCGATAACAGCCGATGTCATAAAATCAAAGTTGCTTGACATGGAAGTTACAAGTGATTTTGAAGGTGGTGCAGCGTTCGCAGCCAGAAATAAATATTCTTCTACAAAGAAAAATGGCGGGCCGTCACCGTCAATCAAAAAGACAGTGACAGATAAGTCAGATAACACAAAAACAATCACTTGTTACAAATGCAAAGAGGAAGGACTTTATCGAAATCAGTACCCAATGTTGAAAAAGAATACAAGTAAATGCGTATTTAATGTTGTTTTCCTGAATGAAAAGTTTAAAAAGAACGAATGGTACGTAGACTCCGGCGCAAGTGCAAATATGATTCCGAATAAAGCTTGGGTAAAGAACATGAATGAATGTTACCGTGTGTCGCCCTGTTTACCAGAAATTGTTGTCGCCAATGAATCAAAAGGGCCAGTAGTTTGTTTCGGAGACGTAGACATTGTTTCAGAATTAGAATGTCACATAACAGTTGCATATGTGCTAATCTGTTATCAGTGAGTGAGCTAATTAAAAATGGAAATCATGTGATCTTTGTACATAACCATATATTCGAGACAAGAACAATGTATTGGTTGCGACTGCGGATTTATCTGAAGGTGTGTATAAGTTGAGATTACAATCACCAAGTTGTTTAATGGCTGCTCAAGCAGATAGTGAAATGTTATGGCACAGAAGGTTAGCACACATAAATAGTCAAGATATGCACAAAATGAGAAATGGTGTTGTGGATGGTTTGTCTTATAACATAACATAAGATAGCACTTATGACATAAACAAGTCTAAATGTACATTTTGTGAGGGTAAACAAACTAAACTACTCTTTACTAATGTAGGTGAGAGAAGTACAGAAACCCTACACAGAATTCACACCAATATATGTGGCCCGATGGAAACAAATTCTTTGAATGGTGCTAGATATTTTCTATTATTGATTTTAGTCGAATGACTTTCATATGTTTTCTGAAGAATAAGAGTGAAGCTTTTAACAGATTTAATGAATTTAAATCAGTTGTTGAAAATCAACTTAGCAAGAAAATTAAGATATTGAGGTCAGACAATGGACTGGAATTCTGCAATAAAAACTTTCAGAGTTACTTGAAACAGGCGGGTATAATACATCAAAAATCTAATTATACGCCAGAACAAAATGGACTTTGTAAATGAGCTAATTGCACAGTGGTTGAAAAAGCTAAATGCTTAATATGATGCGAAGTTAAACAAGAAATTTTGGGCAGAGGCTGCGAATACTGCTGTATATCTGAAAAATAGATCCATTGCATCGGGGTTGGATAAAACTCCATATGAATAGTGGTATGGTACTAAACCAAATTTGAGTCACCTACGTTTGTTTGGCACCAAAGTCATGGTGCATATTCCCAAACAGAAACGCTTGAAATGGGACAAGAAAGCCACACAACACATTTTAGTTGGAAATGGTGAGGATGTCAAAGGTTATCGCGTCTATAATCCTACCAATAATACTGTAGACTACAGCAGAGATATTATCGTGATAGACGAGAAGACAGAGGTCGAGGATACCAGCCAAGAGTCGGCCATATGGGTTTCTAATAAAGAAATACCAGCAGACAGTCTCAAAGGGAGTACAGATTCAGTGGGGGAAAAATCCAGAGAGTGAAGTTTATCCTGAATGCTCTATAGATTCGTCATTGATGCCTATGCCTGAGTATAAACCAGAAACTGATTATGATCTTGATTGCTCTTCAGGTGCTTCAGTATATGCTGATGGCAATGAAACATCGATTGAAATGCCGATACCAGATGTTCCAGAACAACAAGAAGCGTCTAGCAAGCGATAGAGAAAGCCACCGGAGCGATTTGGTGTTACTAACATTTGTGTTTCCAGTACTGTACCAGCATCTGAAGAGATTACATTCTCAGAGGATCTCGAAGGGGCAGAAGAGCGGTGGAGGCGAGCAATGGCTGAGGAGTTGCAGTCGTTTGATGACAGTGATGCGTGGGAACTTGTTGACAATCCAGGTGATTCAACAATAGTAAAGTGCAGGTGGGTGTTCACTAAAAAGTTTGATATTGATAATAATGTTAGGTTTAGAGCGCAGCTTGTAGCCAAAGATTTCTCTCAGTAACATGGCGTTGACTATACTGATACATTTTCACCGGTAGTGCGTCATTCTAGCCTAAGATTATTGTTTGCTCTTAGTGTTGAGTTGCAAATGAGTATTACTCATTTAGATGTCACCACTGCCTTTTTGAATGGCTTGTTGAAAGAAGATATTTATATGCCAATATCTGAGGGATTTGTAAACAAAAGTAGGGGTAAAAGTATTAAAATTGAAAAAAGCTATTTATGGACTGAAACATCGTATGAAAGAGCGAAGGAAGTTTTAAATACATTGGATTTTAAAAACAGCCAATATAAACCATGTTTGTTCACAAAAACCAATGGAAATATTAAGATTGTAGTTGCATTGTACGTCGACGATTTTTTGATTTTCTCGAACAATGACACTGAAACTAATAAATTAAAAAATGTATTAGGTTCTGAATTTAAATTAAAAGATCTAGGACCTGTCAGACAATATTCTGGTTTCTGTTTCATGTTGTCTGGGTCAGCTGTGTCTTGGCAAAGTAGAAAACAGAGGACAGTATCATTATCAAGTACTGAGGCAGAATACACTGCTGTCTGAAGTTTCTAGAGAAGCTGTCTATTGAAGAAATTTAATGCATGAAATTACTGATACACTTAATATCATTGATCTGTATTGTGATAATCAAAGCGCATTGAAGTTAGCTTTAAGTAATCAAAGCCACAATAGATTTAAACACATATGTAGATGTTCAATGTCATTATATTCGAGATGTTGTAAATAACAAATATGTAAAAGTTAAATATATCTCGAGTAAGGAAATGCCGGCTGATGTACTGACAAAGGTCTCTGTGACACTAAACACTACAAGTTTATGAATTTACTTGGCATTTTTCCCTTGTAATGTTCAGAGTAAGTATAAATACATATATGTAGGTATAAAGTTTATTTTGATAAGTGGGGGTGTAAGTTTTGTAGTCTGTATTCAGTATCAAAATATAGATAAGTAGAGCCTAGTGGCAACACCTTCAAACTGTGTATTGTCTATACAATAATGGAGTGTTCTATTGCGAACCGTATAACGTTGTTTCATTAAATATATGCAAAAGCTGTTTAGTTAATCATTTTGGAAAGCCCTGCAATTCTGAAAAAACTTGTCGGATTTACAGCGATACGGACAACACCCTATTGCACGACGCTTATGTGACTAATAACCCATCGACTGAGGAAGAGCCACAACAATAATCAAATGTATGCGTTACCAAAGGGCGCTCAGAAAGCAAAACCAAGCTGCTTGCCACAGCGCTAATTAATATTAGGGCAATAGACGGGGGTTACTACACCATGCGTGCTCTCATCGACTCTTGTGCAGAATCATCACTTATTACGGACGGAGAAGGCAGGACAATTATTGGGGCTACCTCGGCTTAAACGGCACTGTGTGGTTGTAGGTATAGGAGCCAAGGCCACCACTAGTAGGTGGCTGGTAAAGATTACCATATCATCTTTACACAGCAACTTCACCATCAACACAGAGGCATACGTCATGAAACATGCAGTCGGAAATTTACCAAACCAATCCTTTACGAGACCAGCATGGCAGCACATAGAAAATATCCCTGAAGCACACCCGGAGTTCTATAGAAGTCGTTCCATTGATATGATTTAAGCGTAGAAGTGTACGAGTTGATTTAACTACCAGGTGTTATCTGGCAAGGCGCGACTGTACCAATAGGGCAACAAACGGAACTTGGTTGGATTTTAAGCGGCACGGTACTATCACAAAGCTACTGTAACGTCGTATTGGTTGATTTAAGCGATATTGGTAGATTCTGGGAGATAGAGGACCTCTGTGAGAATAAGGTAGACATGCCCAAAGATGATTACTAATGTATGCAACAATACCAGTTGGAAACAACGCGCCGACCTTACAGGCGTTACGTTGTAAGGTTACCACTTCAAAAAGATGCTACTGAGAAATTAGGGGAGTCTAAAACCAAGGCAGTTGCCGAATTTCATCAGTAAGAAAGAAGATTTGGCAAAAATAAATTTATTCATGTAAGTTATAGACAATTCATTAATGAATGTTTTTATTTAAACCATATGAAGGCCTGCGCCGGTAACCAGTGGGCCTACCGCCCAAGTGTCGTCGATATCACAGCCGTCGAAATGTTGCGCTGGTCAAGGTCGACGGCCATTTTGTACCGCCCCATTGATAATTGATGCCGGCGCGGCGTAAGTATGAATGAAACGCTGTTTTTGACAGTTAAATAGCTGCCGCCTGAAAAAATTCTAATCGACCGCGTCTCATGGGCTGTCGTTTTGAATATTATTTTCTTTTCCGACGGTTGAATACGATGCCGATTGCACCTAACACTGGGCTACTATGGCTTTTATGGGTGCGACTGCCGACGAGTGGGTTCTGCCGTCCTATTGCACCTAACACTGGGCTACTATGGCTTTTATGGGGGCGACTGCCGACGAGTGGGTTCTGCCGTCCTATTGCACCTAACACTGGGCTACTATGGCTTTTATGGGGGCGACTGCCAACGAGTGGGTTTTGCCCTCCTATTGCACCTAACACTGGGCTACTATGACTTTTATGGGGGCGACTGCCGACGAGTGGGTTCTGCCCTCCTATTGTACCTAACACTGGGCTACTATGGCTTTTATGGGGGCGACTGGGTTCTGCCCTCCTATTGTACCTAACACTGGGCTACTATGGAATAGGAGGGCAGAACCCAGTCGCCCCCATAAAAGCCATAGTAGCCCAGTGTTAGGTACAATAGGAGGGCAGAACCCACTCGTCGGCAGTCGCCCCCATAAAAGCCATAGTAGCCCAGTGTTAGGTACAATAGGAGGGCAGAACCCAGTCGCCCCCATAAAAGCCATAGTAGCCCATTGTTAGGTGCAATAGGAGGGCAGAACCCACTCGTCGGCAGTCGCCCCCATAAAAGCCATAGTAGCCCAGTGTTAGGTGCAATAGGACGGAAGAATCCACTCGTCGGCAGTCGCACCCATAAAAGCCATAGTAGCCCAGTGTTAGGTGCAATCGGCATCGTAATCAACCGTCGGAAAAGAAAATAATATTCAAAACGACAGCTAATTGTGTCAAGTGTCATTTCATTACGGCACCTCATGAGGTCAAAGCGACGCCGTAGATTTGAATTTTTTTAGGCGGCAGCTATTTAACTGTCAAAAACAGCGTTTCATTCATTCTTACGCTGCGCCGGCATCAATTATCAATGGGGCGGTACAATGTGGGCCGTCGACCTTGACCAGCGCAACATTTCGACGGCTGTGATATCGACGACACTTGGGCGGTAGGCCCACAGACACTGGCATCGTATTTACCTCACCATTGTGTAGTGCGAGTCGAGTCAACTAACACAGCCACGCGTGTAGTTTTTAATGCATCAGCTACAACATGACATGATATTCATTAAATGATCTCATGTTTAGCGGGCCAAATTTTCAAAAAGATCTATTATCTCTTATAATCCCTTGGGAGACAATTTTGGATTGCCTTCACTGCTGACATAGAGAAGATGTTTCGGCAGATTCTTGTCCACGAAGATGATCAGGCTCTTCAGAGGATAGTAAGGCGGGACAACCCCAAGCTACCACTGCAGGAATACTAGTTGAGCACTGTTACCCACGGGACAAAGGCGGCCCCGTTCTTAGCGATGATGACGCTTAAACAGCTAGCTAAAGATGAAGCTCATCGGTTTCCAGAAGCAGCCAAGGTCGTGGATACCAGTTTTTATATGGATGACGTACTTCATGGTCACCAGGAGTCCGGTCACCGGAGTCAGCCAAACAGCTTTAGTCCGACCTCATAGCACTTTTGAAAGCCGGCGGATTCAACCTTCGAAAGTAGTCTTCCAATAACCTGGAACTAGTGGAAGAGTACTATACAGAGAATAGGGATGATCAGACATGACTTCAAGCACCAAGTCACTTGCTGATCTCATTTCACATTCCAATTAAAAATAGAACCTCCTACCAAACTTACCAAAAGAACCCTACACTTTCGACGATATCCAAGATCTTTGATCCTCTGGGCTGGATTTCACCAGTAACAACCAAATTTAAATTACTATTTCAAGAAATCTGGTCACTCAACGTACAATGGGATGATGTCTTACCAGATGGCATCACCTCAAAGTGGGATACCATGAAAGATGTAACCAACCTCAACAGTGTCAAGATTCAACAGTGGTTGCAAACCAAACAAGGTGAAACTACAGATGTACATGGGGTTTGTAACGCATCAGAACGGGCATTATGCATGTGTCAATTACTGCAAGGTCTATACAAACCAGAAAACTGACCCATCAGTTGTCATTGTAGCGGCCAAATCGCGTCTCGTTCCGGCAAGAAAAATCGTTTCATTACTGTCGCGTAGTCGCGGCGACGCCAGGCCGCTCCATCCATCGGGTCAGGACGTGCGAGCTGGCCAGGCTCACCGTCCGGCCCGTTGGTGGATGACGCGACGCAGCGAGCGACGCCGCGACGGGAAAAGTTATTTGGTTATTTTTGGATAGTTGTATGTACCTGGGGTTTGTTCCGAGAGAAATCTTCATTACTTTGGGAGGTTTGTTTCGCGTAAATCGGCCTTAGTTCTTACCAGAACGTGCCATGATTCAGCTCGCCATCTGTAGTTAAAAAGTACACTGATTCCCACCATTCTACATATTGCAATATACCTAACCTCACACCCAAACGTTTGGTGTCTTAGGTGCGAGGCTACGTACAACATAGAAATATCTTACACGTACATTTATCTATTATAATTAATTAGTCAGTTACATGCTCTACGAGATACGAGTCATCGTAGTTTGTTAATGACAGCCAAGTCTGTCAATTACCTTTTGCTATCTCTGGCAGCCAAGTCTGCCAATTACCTTTTGCTATCTCTGGCAGCCAAGTCTGCCAATTACCTTTTGCTATCTCTGGGTGCACCACAGGACTATTTAACTTTGTTATAGAGACTTCGTATTGCAGCACCGAAGGTCTCCTATAACAGACTGATCATGGCCTTTCGCCCAGTCTAACACTCACGAGGTTTTCGCATTGAAGTATCGAAAGACCTCTGGCAGCCAAGTCTGCCAATTACCTTTTGCTATCTCTGGGTGCACCACAGGACTATTTAACTTTGTTATAGAGACTTCGTATTGCAGCACCGAAGGTCTCCTATAACAGACTGATCATGGCCTTTCGCCCAGTCTAACACTCACGAGGTTTTCGCATTGAAGTATCGAAATACCTCTTAATGTAACTGACCTCCAAGAACATTAGAAACTTTCATAAAGTTAGGCATCTCAAGTTTATGCATTTAGATGGGAACCTCTACAATATTGTCTTAGTGCTACCACTTAGCTTATGTTAGATGAGCCGCCACCACGCTGGACGCCTCCATCAAACACCAATCACTTTACTTTGCACTTATTAAATTCTACTAAGGCTACTGATGTAGTTCAAATGACTGAAAATGAAGCGGCAAACGCCACAGACAACATAGAGCACATAACCATAAACTATAAATACTCTAGACTAGTTTATTACAAGTCTTTTGGCCTAACAATATTAATTTGACTCTGCTACCTGTTTACTTCGCGAACTGCGCGACAATTACCAAGGCTAGAACTGTGCGCGGCCGCTCACTAGCTAGTTTGATAAAAACCACATGTCAGTGCTTGTCCAAGTTCAAAATCAAAATATTTGGTTGGTCAGATTCTACGGCATTGCTAAGTTGGTTAAGTGGCGACACTAGCCATTGGAAACCATTCGTTGCTAATAGAGTCGTGAAGGTTGTAGACGTAATACCACCAACATGCTGGCGATATGTACAATCAAAACAAAATCCAGCTGACTGCTCAAGCCGTGGTAACAGTGCTGAGCAACTTATTAACCATCCTATTAGGTGGCATGGACCAACATGGCTGTTGTCTATCGATGAGAAAACCAACAAAAACATCTCGTATCAAACTTCTGAAGAATTAAATAAACATAAGTTGATAAACGTTGTGACATTGAAATCCGAGAACCCAGTCATTAGCGTGCTACTAAGCAGACACAGCGATTTTGCGCGCGTGTCTAGAATGTTCGCTTGGATACTACGATTTACTTTACGTCTGCAAAACAACCCATACCAACCATATTTAACCATACCAGAATTGAGAAAAGCGAAAAATATATTGATTCTGCACGTACAATCCGAGTTTTCGGAAGACATTATTTATATTAGAAAACATAAGAAGCCGAATCCCAAAAGCGGAATATTGAAACTTCTACTAAATAACCAACATATAACATATTATGCTCATTGAACAAGCGCATAAAATGACAACCAAGGCCATACATTAAGGAATAGTGTCCGATCTCACTGCCTCGGCTTTCATAGCAGCTCTTCGTAGATTTGCAGCTAGACGGGGAGCTACCGGGCACATGTATAGTGAAAACGGTACTAATTTCATAAAAACCAACAGAGTGTTACAAGAAGACATAGTCAACCTTAGATCAATTGTAGACGACCTGTTCTATAATATTATTACAGAAATGCAAATCAAATGGCATTTCATTTTCCTAACTATAATACGGAACGGACGGAAAAGTGGCACGGGTTTTAACTAATACTCCCTCGATTTCTACGTATCCTATATTTGGTGCTACTCCGCGATTAATGAATAATTTAGATAAAGTCACTGCGAGGCCAGGAGACGAAAATTGTTTCCAGTCCCGTACTGGTTATAAACATGACATGCCTGGATAAGATGTATGAAGCTGTATTAACTTGTATCATATAATCTGTACGATGCAATAATCAACACAAGCATCGTACAGTCACATTGCACGTGGTCAGCAGTTTACGCCGAACCGCGCTATTTCAACATTTCATTCATTTAGTACAATTTTTGATCATCAATCAGTTCGGGTGTACTCATCATCATACCATTTTAGGTTAAGTTAAGACAATACTCATTATACTATTTACCTTTTTACATTTCTTTATTTTCTCGATGACAGTTCTAATTTGATAGTGGTAGTGTTGTGACCAAATAAGTAATGATATCAATCGCATATATTTATTATGTTTTGAACAAAGACAAATACAACAAAAACTATCAAATATATTTTTTCAAGGTGGGAACACATAATGGCCCACCGCCATGTTGTGTTTGTTTTAATCTGTCACTCGCAACAAGACGATCGTGCTATATAGTCACTACATTTCTGTTCCCTGAGTTTTTTCACATTATCCATCCGTTACGTTGTGTATTTTGTGTTCCTCCGTTTTGATTGCTGCCCTGCTGTCAAATATCCAAATGCCTAAAGGATCTGTTCTGAAACGGCAGGCGAAAGAACTGGTGAATAAGGTTGGAAATTACTTTGAAGCAGAGTAAAAAAAAAGGGTGGCCCGCTATTACCACAGTCGCTAGTGCGAGAGCTGTTGCGGCCGCATTATTAATTAGTGGACGTACTGTTTCAATAATTACTACCGAAGCTTACGGTACAAGCGGCATGCAGAAAAATAAGCTTCGTACGCCGAAGAAAAAACGCCAACCACGTCGCGTGACATCGGTTGACAACTTCGACGCTGGCGCTATTCGCCGTCATATATATGACTATTACTTGCGCAAAGAAATTTCAACACTTATGTTATTTTCACTGACGAGACTTGGTTAAATGCAAACCACACAGTATCTAAGAACTGGACTGACGACACCGCCGCTTCAACTAGTTCAGTGCCAATGGGTAAAGGTGAACGCCTTATCATATGCCATGCATATGCCTTTTTTTTTCTTTTTTTTTTAAGTGCGGAAATCCCTTCGGATACCCCCTGGCCAGCGGGGGTGGTTATGTCGTGTCTCGACTAAAACCGCACGGTGTCCTCCCCAAGTGTCCGTTGCCGGGCACCCCGGGTAAGCCCTCGAAAGGATAACCCCATGCATATGCCTTATCATATGCTACGAAAGCATTCGTGTCAGATGCTTTACTGGCCTTTAAATCCAAGAAAACAGTGGACTACCACGAAGAAATGAACGCTGAGATTTACAATTGATAAAATGCTGACGCAGGCCAATAAAAACAAGAGATAATTGACTGGCTCCAACGTCATGGCGAAAATGTGGAAAATACTTTAAAAAAAATGTACAATTCGTGGATATTTTAAAATCGAATAAAAGCCTCCCTAAAAGATATATTACCGACGAAATAGCTGCCGAATGTGGTCATTGGGTTCTTCGACTTCCGCCGGTCATTGCCAGTACAATGCTATAGAATTAATATAGGCACAAATCAAAGGACACGCCGCTCGAAACAATACCCATCCCCTTTTACGGCAAACAAGATGTTAGATTTATTAAAAAATGCATATGCGGAAGTAACTGCCGAACACTGGGAAAAAATTGTGAGAAGAACCCAAAACATTATAGCGTCGGATTGGGAAATATTCATGTGGCATTCGATTAAGAAGTACAAGAAAAGAAGTACAGGAACTTATAATAAATGTTGGGGAGAGCTCATCGAGTGGCAGTGACGATTCATCAGATTTTGATTAAAATAAATAAAAACCATGAGCGCATATTTAGGTACCTATATTAATTATGATGGGAAGCCCCATCATAATTAATATACCTAATATGGATTTTTCCTGGTCGACTGATCCCTTTTATAATAACCCTGAAATATCATCAGTATTTACTCTAAAAAGATTTAAGAAGATGACTGAAAATTTACACTTAAATGACAATGCCCTAGAACCACCCAGAAACTATCCAAATTTTGATAATTTGTACAATCTACGACCATTTATAGAAGAGTTTAATGACATTTTTCAAAAACAGACACTTAATTCAAGCATTCAGTCCATAGATGAAAGTATGGTGAAATTTATGTGTAATGAGGCTCAGGGATGAGGATGATAACAATCCGTTGTAGACTTCATTGGGAGTGGATAGGAAAGGGAAAGTTCATTCTAGTGAAGTCAAACCCAATATGAAACAGAAAGAAAGAAGCCCTTTGAAGAGAAGGTATCTATACCGAAGGTTCACTGATGTTATTGACTCTCTGAAAAGTGATCATGAAACCGAGTTTAATCCCTTCCCAAACTTGGCAATAGGAGAAACAACACCTGATCACCCTGTCAGCAGCATTTCACGAAAGGTAGTTTCCAAATTGTTTGAGATATTCAAGAAGACGAAAGCATCATATATGACGTCAAAATATGTAAATGTTGGATCAAGGTTAGGAGGTTCGTATTTAAGCAGCTCCAGTACAAGAAACCCTCACTCGTTCACTTCACTGATGCCCATATATATACGCTACAGTCCATAAGGTCAAAACCCTGAGGGCAATGTCTGGGGTCATAATAAGAGGTCCACAACATGCCAGGAGCCCTACTGATAAGATAAACTTGATGGTGATTGAAACCACCTCTGGGGACTTCATCCAGTCCCACCTTTGGGAGTTTCTACCAAATTGTGCCATTGTGAAAGGAGCAACAACTTCATTTGTGTTGAGAAAAATGGCGATAAACAATATGGAAAACTCATATCACGCTTTCAACCTCAATGCCCTTTTTGCAACATGCAATTCTCTGGGTGAGATGGTATTCAATACGGCTTTGAGCCTCATCCAATTAGAGGCAATGAGTTCAAAAACACTGTCTGAAAGTGGAGATTGGTTTAAGGTAAGAATAGTTGAAAGCCTCTTGATGTCTTGGATCGGCAACACCAGGGTTGAGGACCTCTTTGCACTACTAAGGAAATTATTTATGGTTCTTATGGCTGTTGATCGGAAAACCCCTGGTTTTGAATTATTGTCAAAGTGGTTTTGCAAAGAAAATCAATGAGTGCGTGATATTAATTATTGTCAAATAAGATTTTTTCTTTGTTTTCTAAACGTTGATTATTTAAAGGGCGAAGTTCTAGAAAACTATACATTCCAAAAAAACCCATTAAACGTGGATTCAAGGTGTGGGCTAGATGTGACTCTCAAACTGGATACCTTTATCAATTCGAGGTGTATACTGGAAAGGGAGACAGTATGGAAAACGAAGGTTTCGGATACAATATTGTCTGGAAATTAAGTGCAAACTTGCCAACGTTATTGGCATTTGACAGTTTTTTTTACGAGCGTCAACTTATTGGATGACCTATATATGAAGCATATGTATGCAGTGGGAACAGTGCGTAGTAAGTGGAAGGAACTAAAAATTTGAGTTTGAAGAAGTATCAATTTGCGGCACTTACTGCGTCACAGGTTTCTGCAATTAAATGGGTAGATACCCGATGTTTCTGTGCCACTGTACATAATCCAAAAGATGTTGTTTTCGTAAAAAGAACGCAAAGACGTCACGAAAAAAAAAGGCTTGTGCCCGACAGCAATAGTTGACTATACTATATGTATGGGAGGTGTTGATCAATTTGATCATTTTAGATCTTCCTACACCATAGACCGTAAAAGTAGAAAATATTGGATGCAGCTATTTTTTTTTTTCCTATTTGATGCTGCAGTAATCAACTCATATATAACATACACAATTTATCATACTGTTAGAAAACCATTCCCATAAAGATTACAGACTGCGACTGGGTCGAGGACTCATTAACAATAACAGCGATACTAAGCGCGATACAATCATTTTTAAAAGTAAGAAATGAGGGAATTTTGGTTTCCCGGATGAAATTTGGCTACAACTACAAGGTGTTGGCGTGCATCTTCAAAACAAGTTGCATTCCTGAGACGAGCTCAGCCGAATACAAGGGATTTTCGATTTTGCGTTTTTTTTTTTTGCGATTTTTTGCGATTTTTTCTTTATCTTGCAATGGTTCAGCCCAGCACGAATCTATTACCGAAAACAGCAACTCGATAGCTCATCTCCTTCATACCCAAAACCGTGACAGAAAATTGGCAACGACGACGTCGACGACGACAACTCGATAGCAATAGGGCTTTTCTAAAGAAAATCCCTAAAAAAGGGATGTCAGCACAATTCACTAGTATATTGAAATTGATGGTCATAATAGGGCAAAGGGAAATAATTTTCCACATGGTCAGTTCCTAAACAGGCAAAGGAAAATAATTTCCCACCGGAAAATAAAACCTTTTTTGTTCAGTTTCAGTGAGTTCAAATTAATTTTCCGTAAAGTACTTTATCACGTTACACCAGGCCCATACTTTAAACGTAAATTTTTAATTTTTTGATGTGCTTTTACAGGTTATTCTGATTTTGAGAGTAAATAGTGCCAGTCGCTGATAAATTAATAATATAACAACAGACGATATCGAAATCCTTTAGAATGTAACAATTGTCATACTTCCTAACACATAAACCCAAATTCCACTATCATTGGTGATATCGGAGTAACAGCCTTATTATATTTTATTTTACTATACTTTAATTTTTATTCAAATTGCATAATTTAAAGAATTTAAAATTCTTTTTGAATTGAATTTTAAAGAATTCATAATTAGCTGGCAATTATGGATTACATAGAAAAGTATTTAAAAGGAGGCCATAGACCTACCGTATTTTTTTTATTCAGTCATGTCATGTCTTGTCAGTCTGTTTTGTCTTCTTGTCACACCGCATCACATCGCGTCATACGAGTGCTCTAACGCTTTGTATGCGCCACGTCTTTCTTTGTTAGCTGAGTTTTGTTTCAGTTTTCGCTGTTTTGTGTTATTTGTAGATTTTCTGTTACCTGTTTGTTTATTTTCGGTTTTGCAAAATGTCGATTCGCGATCGTGTAGCCGATGCTCTAGGAATCGGAAAGGCTACTGTTTCTCGAATAACAAAGGAAAAATTTGGGGAGTCGTCCATGGAGGACAATAAACTATTAACACCAAAGAAGAAAAAGAAAAGGTTATGTCATATAACAGAACCTGATGATTTTGATTTAGATGCTATACGCAATCATATTTATGGTTACTACCTACGAGGTGAACTACCGACCTGCCAGAAGTTATTATCTTCATTAAAAGCTGCAGAACTCTTCAAAGGCGGTGCTACTTCTCTTAGAATTGTTTTGAAAAAATGTGGACGCTATAAAAAATGTGACAAGAGAAAAATATTAATGGAGCGTACTGACATAGCTTTACTACGATGCGATTTTCTTCGCAAAATCAAACAAATTGATAACTGGGAGAAGGTAGTATACCTTGATGAGACATGGCTGAACGCCAATCATACTGTAGGTAAGGCATGGACGGATGACACAGCCAAATCCAGCACAAAAACTCCTGAAGGAAAGGGCCAGCGCTTAATCATTTGCCACGCTGGCACAGCTACAGGTTTTGTGCCGAATTGCCTGTTGGCTTTTAAGTCAGTGAAAACAACGGAGTACCACGAAGAAATGAATTTCGAAAACTTTAAGACATGGTTTATAAAACTATTAGAAAATTTGAATGAGCCTCACTATATTTTAATGGACAATGCTTCATATCACTCAGTTCAAATTAACAAACCCCCCAGCAGCAATAACAAAAAAGCTGAAATTATAGAGTGGTTACAACGCAATGGTGTGGAAACTGACAGTCAGATGTTAAAAAAAGAGTTGGTTAGACTGTTGAACTTTCACAAACAACAGACGCACCCATCATATTTTTTGGATGAATTGGCCAAATCAAATGGACACACGGTAATTCGATTACCGCCCTATCACTGCCAATATAATGCAATCGAGTTGATATGGGCGCAGATCAAAGGTATCTATATTTTTTATTTATATAATATTATGTATATGCATATATTTCTAAAAATAATTACTAAATGTACAAATATTTTCAAGTCATGCAGCTAGGCATAACACAACTCCGCCATTCACGGCAAATAAAATGATGGTTTTATTGGAAGAAGCTTGCGCTCAAGTGACAGCTGACGATTGGCGAAAAGTGGTCGAAAGAACGAAGAAAATTTGCTTACAAGACTGGGATCGAGATGTACAATACGACAATATCATTGACCAACCGTTAATAATAAACGTCACGGATAGCTGCAGTTCACTCAGATTTTGTAGATCCGATTGACCCTGTATCAGATTCAGATTGATATAAATAAAATACAAACTCAAAGCATTTGTTTTATTTTTCCAACAAATTATCGATATTTTGTTTATCGATGTGTCCCTTCTTAGTCGATAACAGCTTGACGACGTAACTTTTGCAGCACGTACCATGTACATTTGCATTGAGTTTTTTTCTATTATTTCCGAACATTACGTAATAATTTCTTAATATTCATTTTTATAATTTACAATTGTACACAATTATGATTTTTTCGACTTTTTAATGGACCTCTAAAGGATTTGATGTGATAGGACGTCAGTACAATGTTAAGCGCTAACGAACTGTCATAGGGATCATCATTCAGCGTGCGGATTATAGTAAATGGGTTACGGTGAATCAAGTGGTACTGGGGTACTGGAGTTCTTTGGATCATGATCTACTGTTCCCCGAAAAGGTTCGAGTTTCAAAGTATACCTACTTGTTTACAGGTAAACATGCCACGTGATATACAAAGGAAAACAGATATTGCTCTGCATACAGAAGAACAAATACGCAATGCTTTAAACATAATAGTGGAGGGTCAAACCTTAAGAGACTTTTCATAATTAACACATATTGCCACCTTCACAGATATCATCAGCAGTCGACGATGACCTAATCCTCTTTGCTAACTGTCAAAATACACCTTTTAACAATACGCCCCTTGAAGACTGTGTCCAACTCCCTATTCAATTTTTAAATGACACCCAGCCAAAATCGATGTCTTCTATCGCGCCTCAAGTCCGTCTGAATGCAGCACAGTGAAGCAACACATTGTACACCAGTAAAATTATCCCATTCTGTCCCAGATTGTCATTTTAATATATTAGCTATAAACCCATCTTTCACTTCATGCTGTGACCAAGCGCCAATGCCCCTGACATCTGCGGGCTTAAATACACAAAAAAGATCATTTATTAGTCCATTAGAGTTTCGTGGTTTACTAAAAGCTGCCCCTAGAAAAGGTGGCAGAGCTAGACGAATAATAATAAAAATGGGTAAAACCATGATTGCTACAGACACGCCTGAAAAGGCTGAATATGAAAGAAGAGCCGAAGAATTAAAGCAGAAAAAGGCTAAGATACAGATTAAGGTTGTTGTGAAAATCTCAAATAGTGACAGTTCTAGTGAAGACGATGATCGAATTAGCATCCATTCTAAAGAAGAACCAATGTTTGAAGAGGAAGCTGCCCTTTTAACTGTAAATCCCGATAAATGTATTCCACTGAATAGTTTACCAAAAGAAGGAGACTGTGTATTACTATTATTCGAAATAAACAGCAAACATATTTATTATATTGCTAGAGTCATGGGGGAAAAAGATGAAGAGACAGAGGTCAGTTTTCTTCGCAAGTCTGTGAAACATCCAAACAAATTTCACCTGCCCGTCATTCCCGATCTTGCCACGGTTCCGTTGCATGACATTAAAATGGTTTTACCTAAACCAGGTTTTACAGGAAGCACGAAAAGAACGCAAGGCTTATATTATTTCGATGTTGATTTTACAATTATTGATTCACGTTAAGTTGATAAGTATCCAATTCACTTTGCTCAAACCATTGATAGCTCATAAGCTGAGTTTGATTTAACATTTATTTTTTCGTTTAAAATTGTTGCAAGACCTAACTGCATTTTTTTGTTATTTTCATTTGTTCAATTGTTTATGTTAAGGAGAGTTTTTAGGAGATTTGTTTATGATCAATACACCTTATTTTATGTTGTTAAACTAAACAAAAGTAGTAGAAGATGCCGATTTTGTTTTCTCTCATAATTTGTTATATTATTAATCTTAACCAGTATATTGTGATTTTGCCATGAAGACTGATTAAATTACTGATTTAATTTGTAAAAAATAAAGAGTTTAAGAAATATAATGTGTTTCGTTGAATTTTAAATGCTAATGATTCAAAGTTCAGCTGTACCAGTTTTATAAGTTACACCGATCTGCGCAGAAGTCTCGTATTCGAAAACTCTTAACCAACCACAACGCTCCGTTTACGCTCGCCAAACATGACAATTTCTTATTGGTTGAAGCATGCGCGGTATGTATGAACCCACCGCATCGCGGTGCGACAGTCGCGAATTGTACTGTTTATGGGATATACGTCTCTTCATCGCACCGTACACTTGAAGACACAAAAGTGGTCAATTTTATTTATTATGTCTTTACTTAAAAGAGGCAGACCTTTAAGAGGTCAAAGTAGGGAAATTGTGTATAACGTGCATTAATTTATGCAAAAGGAAGCCCAGCAATCAAAAAACAAAATTTTTAATAAGGAACATTTTCAAACAGTGATGGAACGTACAGCACGTGCTACAGGAGTCTCAAGAAAAACAGTTTCTACTATAATTAAGGAAACAGAGTTTATCTCAACGGAGCCATCTACTAGTGCCGTACTTTCAGAAGCCCAAAAAAAGAAAGAGGTAAAGTAATTCATCGCGCAAAATTAGATGATTTCGACTATCAAGGTATACGCCGAAAAGTATACGATTTTCATACAATCGAAAAACAAGTACCTACTGTGAAATCATTATTAAGTGTATTGAACCAAGACATAAATTTCACCTGTGGACGGAAGACATTAAGAAAAATATTAGGAAAGTTAGGATTTAAATATTTTTTTAAACTGAATCAAATTGGAAAAATTTTAGCAGAAAAAGATGATGTACGATTACTAAGAATAAAATATTTTATTTATATTTTTTTTTTATATTTTAAGATACCCATTTTATGAGTCTGCATTTTGTAAAAATTGTTTCCTTAAAATAATAATGTCAGATTAAAATATTGGTACTTTTTATTTGCTAGCAAGTGTACACCTACTATGAGCGAGATAGCACTACTCTGTGGATTTATTGAATTATAATCTTAACGTAACGCAATAAAGTCTATATTTCAACAACGTTCGAAATCGTAATCAATCGGCTCTCAGTAGCTCTCTTCTGCGTAGACGAATTTTGTCGAAACGTGGTACACCTGTACCCCATTCGATCCACTGTAACTCAAACTGATTCGTTGTGACCCATCCATGAGCCAAGGGATCAATTCGCTGTATGAAAAAATATATCTTGGAAATCAAACCAAACTGTAAAAGAGGCATTTGAAAAAGAAATGTGAAAGATTAGACATGGTTTCATATAGTGAATTTAAAACCTCGCTGAATAAAGCAGAAATTTAACCAAAATATTTTTAAAAATGAAATGATCCATTGAGCCCCATGTTTCCCTACTTCGCCCTACATCACTGTTTGTTATTATACCTACAGCAACAACCAGTGTATAAAACAATTGATCGAAAAAAAAAGTACTGTGCCAAAAGAAATTCCTTCCCATGTTAATTTAACCACTCTACAAGATTATACTGGACACTGCTTTCGTAGAACGTCTGTGACTATTTTTGCTGATGCTAGTACCAACTTAACAACAATAAAACGTCACGGTGGATGGAATTCGTCCGCTGTTGCAGAAAACTACATAGAGAATTCTGAAGAAAATAAAAAACTAATAAATAACAAATATCTGAATCGATTATAAACTTTTATACTAAACCATCAACGACCGCGGTGTCGCTAGCGGCACCTCGGAAGCCAGTTGCTCCTTCGGCACCACAGTCTTCCTCGAACGCAGTACCAATAGGCCACCCAATAATCTCTTCTGCGTTGTTTCAAACGTCTCAAACAAACATTAATCTCCCTGGCAAAATCTTGAGTTTTAATAATTGTAACAATATTTTACTATGAATTTCAATTAAAGTTTTTTTTATTTTCCTTATAGGTGTAGTATAAAGCACTATGTACCACTCTGAAGAAAGTGCGATTCCCAACTCGTGTGTTTTATAAACAGTAACTTATTATTTTTGTATTCCCTTGATTTGATGTTTGATTATATTCATGTTCATGTCATACTTCTTGATCTCGTTATAATGTTCGACATTTTTTGCTTCAACAAGTAATTTTTTACTTTATTGATTTTGTATACTTTATGTATATTAATATATATTTTGAACTTTTTTGTCTATTTATTTGGGTAAACAAACAGCAACACAATGCAATATTTGCTTAAGGAAGAGTTGTTTAAATGGATTATAAGGTAATGGTAGGGCTATTTAAAATTTGTAAATACAACACGTTGCCGCAACATCTATATCGTTAAAGTTCTCATTATATAAGTTGACTAAGCGGTGCATCAGGGAATCGCCCCTGCGTTAGTATGGCAGCGGTATATTACAAAACTTGGCAGGGATTCCGGCAATACGTCCTAATAGGCATTCTATATGCAATTTTATTAATTAAGGCTGAACAATCATATCTTTTATTAAAAATATCATATAACAACATTGCAAAATACATATTTTTTAAATAAAGTATTTTTGTACGACCTATAGTTAGTTTTTGATTGTGAAAAACAGTCAAAATGTACCATAAACGGTTTTTCACGAATAAAAAGAAAACGAATGAAAAATAATGTAGATAGGTACAAAGAATGTTATCCTATTGATTTGATATACTTACTTAATGTTTCTTTTGTAATTGTAAAGATTTTACTCTAGTAGATCTTTACGCTTACATGTTATTATGCTTACGAAAAGCAAGAACTAGAACGCAGCGATCAGTAATTAACAAAGCGTAATGCACTGGACTGCTTCTTTGACGTCTAGGGTGCATTCAAAAAACAAACCCCCGTCTAATCCTGAACTAATTTGTAAAATAAATAAAACTATAAATTAATGAAAAAGAATGACTGCTTTTGTTTAACATTTATTTGAATCACACATTAATTTTTTCAATATTCAGGTTTACCTATTTACATTTTTTTTATTATGTCATCATATTTCGAGCGTTTTTCCAACTCATTTGGAGTCACCTTTCAGTCTAACAATCGAAGTTCTGTGGTTAGTTTGTATTATGTATTTAAATTTAATATACCCAAATAATGATGTACCAATGATTAAATTCTATGTATAATACGTATTATATTGCTAATTGTACCCGCCTGCTAATTCTAGCTAATTCTAGTCACCAAACAGCTACGAATGAAATAAAAATTACAATGAAAGTATTAAATGGAAAGTACAGCAAGCAGGTCAAGCAGATGATTTTGAGTCCTAGCTTAATTTATTTAGCCGTTCGTCGATTCTGTATGCACTTAGTACCACTAGCATAAAAATAATTGAACAATAATATTTTAGATGATCGCCACATTTTTCTCTAGTTTACAAATATTTAGGTGCCAAAAAGCCAATTTTTGTTGACTTACGGCCAATTCGGAGTACCACCACTTCAGGATTAATCTGAATAATAATAGTATTGCACCAAGCAGTACTATGAATAATATAATATAGAGTTATAAATATATATTTATACACACACATATATATTTATGGCCATTGTTTGGTATTTTCTCTTTTTTTATGCAATGAATACTTGCATTGGCACCAAAATAAAAGTTTCATCTGATCAAAGTCTTCTCCATTAGTAAGTTTCACAGTTTACTAAGAGAAAGTTTTTCACCTGCGCACACTGTAACAATTTTATTTACATTCGCAAATTAAATAATTATATATAAAGGTGTATAGAATAGAATAAGGAATAGATAATATATTATATTAATACATACTCTGAATAAAGAATTTACCGTCCTACTTCCCAGCTTGGTCTTACGTTTCAATATTATAATAATTAGCTGGCAAATAAGCAGTAATTTTATCTTTTTCTACTTAGTCATCTTAGTTTAAATTTATGTGGCAATAAGTTGATTCAGATAAATGAGATGAATGTTACTTAGTTTTCAATAACCCTTAATTATCCACAGCCACATCCTCCCATCGGCGGCGGTGAAGGTCCAGAACCTGATGGTCCAAAGCCGCCAAATTTCTTTGAAGGTGGCTTTGGTGGTCTGAAAATATAAAAACAATAGTGTAAGTCTGGGTTTGGTAACACTTTTTACTTAACCTAGATGTACCACTTAAGCTACTGTGGTGGTATTCTGTGAGAGTGTTTATAAATCTCGCCAGCTGAATCTGAGGTGAGATATCATATTCGCCATAAGAAATTTGATACTCACCGCGCGAACGTGATTTGGGGCAAATAGATTCTATGAAAAACTATGTAACACATCTTTTCGTGGTATAGATTTTCCTCCCGAACTGAGGGTATGTGCGGATACGGTTTGTGGAGATACGAATCATAAATTAATCTTAGATAACCTGTATAGAAAAATTATTTGTATACTGACAGAAGCCGCTGAGCGAAGTGCTAGTATTGTTAGAATGAAGAATTATAAACCAAAATTGGGGTGGAACAAACATGTTAGATCTGCACACGATGAGGCTTGGCTCGCGTTTAAAATCTGGAATTTACACGGGCATCCGATTATGGTAAATATTTATGACAAAATGCGTGAAGCTCGAAAAGTATTTAAATCTAAATTGAAGTGGTGTCGCAATAATCAAACACAAATCAAAATGGATATACTAGCAGAAAACCACAAGTCTAAAAACTTCTCAAAATTCTGAAAAAGACACTAACAAGTTGAGCCCCAGGCCGCGCCTTCCGGCTAGCGTGGGGGGTGAATGCGATCCCACGTCTATAGCAAATATGTTTATGGACCACTTCAAAGTGGAACCACCGCCTACGCCAGCGGTGCATGCGTCACCGTTGATGCTTGACGCTGTGAGGATCACTCCGGAGCTTAAGGTTAAATTTTGTGCGAAAGAGGTTGCGGCCGTAATTAAAAACATGGTTAGAGGGAAGTCTCCGGGTCACGATCACCTCAGCGTGGAGCATTTGCGGTACGCAGGTGTTCATCTACCGAGAGTGTTGGCTATGTTTTTGACCTTATGTATGAGTCATTCTCATTTGCCGAATGATTTAATGCGAACAATAGTCGTGCCGATTGTCAAAAATAAAACAGGTAATGCTTCTGATCCCGCTAACTACAGATCCATTTCCCTCGCCACCATAACAGCTAAGGTGCTGGACAGTCTGCTTGATTCACATATGGCTACACGTGTAAGTATACATGATGCACAATTTGGCTTTAGACCAGGGCTCTCTACGGAAAGTGCTATATTGTGTCTGAAGCAGATTGTTCAATACTATGTGGACAGGAAGACACCAGTCAACGCATGCTTCCTTGACTTGGCCAAGGCATTCGACCTGGTGTCTTATGACATCCTATGGGAGAAGCTTTACAAACAAAGTACTGTGGAAAACGAAGTCATATCTCTGCTTAGGTACTGGTACAATAACCAGACAAATTATGTTAAATGGGCTGGCTCATTCTCTCGTATGTACAGGTTGGAATGCGGGGTGAGGCAGGGTTGTATATCCTCTCCACGCCTATTCAATCTGTACATTAATCAGTTGGGAATTGAGCTTAGCAGCGCCAACATTGGTTGTCACATAGACGGGATATGCGTCAACAATATCAGCTACGCAGATGATATGGTGCTGCTAAGCCCTTCGATCAGCGCACTAAGGCGGTTGTTGCAGGTCTGTGAGGGTTATGCGGTGGCCCATGGACTCAGGTATAGTGCTAAAAAGAGTGAGTTACTAGTCTTTAAGGCGGGCACCAAATGTTACTCGAACGTGCCACCAGTCTCGCTGTGCCATACTCCTCTAACAAGAGTCACTAAGGTCAAGTACTTGGGTCACTGGGTCACTGATGATCTGAGCGACAATCTCGATATCGAGAGAGAGCGCAGAGCGTTGGCAGTCCGATGTAATATGCTGGCCCGCAGATTTGCAAGGTGTTCAATGCAGTCTAAAGTGACACTGTTTCGAGCATACTGTCCGTCATTTTACACCTGCAGTCTGTGGGTTAGTTATACACAAAAGGCTTTCTGCGAGTTCAGTATAATATTGCGTTCAGGGTATTGTTGGGGCTACCACGCTACTGCAGTGCATCTGGGATGTTCGCGGAGGCGAGGGTTGATGGTTTTAATGCCATCATCCGAAAGCGATGCGCGTCTGTTCTCCGTATGACGCGAGAGAGCTCCCACAGGATCCTGAGCGCATTATCAGATAAGTGGGACAGTCCGATGCTGGGGCACTGGCCGTACGAGTGAATACTGTGACGTAGACGGTATCCTGGTGTCGCGACAATACCTTTTTTTTTTTTTTTTTTTTTTTTTCGTGCGGAAATCCCCTCGGATACCCCCCCGCCGGCCAGCGGGGGCGGTTATGTCGGGCTTGAACCGACTAAAACCGCACTTTGTGTTCTGTGATGTGTATTTACTAATAATAGGATAAGATTGTTTTTGTTACTAACACTATATGGACTCCCTTGGTCCGAAATAAAGATTTTATTATTATTATTATTAAGCTAGACCTCTAAATTGTATCAGAGCCCATACAACCCAGAGGCCTATTTTAATATTGGCGTCAACTATGTGTGTACGGCGACAGTCTGTAATTTTAAACAGTTTTTTAGTTTTTGGAATTTATCCTTTATTTTTGGTGTAAGACCATGTTTTTATTTTTGCCAAAGTTTGTGATTCTATGTCAACGGTTTTCGACCCAAAACCTATAGAGTACTTCCAGTTGACCTATAATTGTCAATTTTGGTTAAAAGCAAGGCCTTGCTCAGCACAAGTAAAGGGAAAATTCCGAAAAATTAAAAAGGTGAAAAATTAAAATAAACTTTTTTTGCAAAAATCTAAAGTTGCCCATATTTTTAGGGTTCCGTTGCCAAATGGCAAAAAACGGAACCCTTATAGATTCGCGGGGGACACTTCCAAAGTGGTAAAACGTTATTCCCCCCCCCCCCCCCCGGAGCTTCTAAAATAAGAGAATAATAAAACTAAAAAAATATATGGTGTACATTACCATGTAAACTTCTACCGAAAATTGGATTGAACGAGATCTAGTAAGTAGTTTTTTTTTAATACGTCATAAATGGTAAACCGCAATTTACCTTTCATTCAATCAACTCATTACTTGCTGCTACGGAACCCTTCATGGGTGAGTCCGACTCGCACTTGGCCGCTTTTTTACCATTTGAGGTAGGGAACCCTAAAAACGGGCTCGTAAGTGCAAACTTTGGATACAACTAGGAAATCGCTATGAGGATGATAATAGTAACAGACTCCCACTATCACCACATGTCATCTTCAACTACTCTTTAACGTTTTTTACAACTTCATTACTTTTAAATTTGTTCGACTTATTATGAAATTATTTTACAAATTGAAAATCAAACCACTTGTATATCAAGCCATTCAGCTAGCGAAAATGTGAAGAGGAACAATGTGAAATATTTATATGGTCAAATGTTATTTATTTTTAAATCTCACATTTTTTTAACTTTGCCATCCCAATATATAAATTGTAAATAAATAATTTATAAAAAATCCGTTCCCGCAGGGGGAACGCACAGGTAGATTTCGTGAAGCAATTAATATTATTTTTTTGCCCCTCTATGACCTTTGCTTCTTCTATGACCCACGCCGAGCGTATTTTTAAAATGTTTAATTTTTTTTTCTCGAAAACGGTAACTTTTAGTGAAAAACTTGTCAGACATTTATTTTAGACTTAAAAATGGCTTTTCCCCCCTCCACTTTTAGTTAAAGTTTTAATCTTATAGGTTTATAATTAAAAGTTGTTGGTAATCATGTATACTATGGGATAAAATTAGAACGGTTCGAATATCTTTCATGGAACGTGAAATTTTGAGGAAAAACTGATTTCACAAAAAGTGAGGCCCTACCGTCCCCTCAGGCCGGATTCCACCCGTTCACGAACTTAAACTAAATTTACACCCAAGCAATTTTTGACCGCCGCGCAGTTTGAAAGCGATCGGGGCAAAAATGCGACCGTGAGAGTGCCGCAAATTTTGGGAAGTGGAACCATACATACATATCATTTACAGGTCATTTCGGACTCAGGGGGTTATAACTAGACCTCCAATGAAGAATTTTTTTTTAAATTCGACAGTAGTCAAGAAACCAATAGGTAGATCGATTTCATCGAAATCTACCTAAAATTTGTGATTGCATAAAGTAGTACAATAATAAATTATAATACGTACCCACTGCCTGGTGGCCTAAAGTCTCTCACGTATTTATCGCCATGCTTGTTGTAGTTTGGATTGATTAAAGTTTGAACCCTGTAACACAGTTAAATATTTTCCATAAATATACTGCATAAATAGCATAGTTGTAGTATAACTGGAGGACTATATCGAAAGGCTGGTGGCTAAGTGGTAACCGAGTAGCTTAACACATTGCATGGTTAAGTAATACTAGCCAAGTCAGTCTGAGGATGGGTGACCATTCTTAACACAATGAGACCTCTCCTTGCCTCGGAGAGCACGTCGGAATCAGTTGCCATACTGCTACATGCCTTACTGCCCTAAAAAATCCGCCAACTGGTCTATCCACAGAACTTTGATATCGCTAGTCGGTTGTGAAAGACCGATGGTAATCGCTTCACGGAAAATATTGAAGTGAAGATTTGTAGTTGACTGAAAAGCCGACCTCAAATGAGTTGGGAAACGGCTCGGAGAATGATTTTGTATTATGAAAACAATATTATAACGTGAACAATTGTAGCGTCGCTTTCCTTCGGCTGGGTCGTTGCCGCGTTTATGGAAACTGTACCCGTATTCAGAACTCCAGTAGTTCTGAACTGCGGGAGGGTTAAGTGCATGAAAATGCAGTTTGATAGTTTAAATGCCTGTTTTTACTTCTGTAATGCGGCTTTACAAACGTAATATTAGCATTATGGATATGAATTCCTACCGCTACTCAGACTAAAATTTGATTTTTAGGTTTAACATATAGACTCGATACACTGAAATAATATTATTTATGTGCTCGGTATCTCCCATAATTTCTTATGAAATTGATAGAAAACTATCTATACTATAGATCTAAGTAGAGGTAGCCTTTTAAATTATGAAATCTTGAATACTATAGATTTACTACAATACAAAATACTACACCGGAAACCATACCCGAACCCATTCCGAATCCAATCCGAACTCTGTATGGTGGAATGGTATTTAAAGTTACTTTTGTCAATTATTGCTCGTAAACCCTCCCGCAGATCGGAAGTACTGGAGTTCTGAATATTGGTAGGGTTTCCATATATGCGTCGCTGCCTTACTTCTAAACTGGCGTAAACATCGAGAGCGAAATTAAGCTTTATCATAACATAACATAAACTCACGCCTATGTCCACGAAGGGGTTGGCAGAGGTGCTAGCACCCACATTTCGCCAGTTTATGTTTAGGTCCCAATGTAATAGGTGGCGAGCCTATTGCCATTAACCGGGCACTTATAAACCTGCGATAAATACACACATAACTTCGAAAAGCATCGAAAAGTCATTGGTGTGTGCCATAATCCTTTATTCACTGAATAAGTACAACTTGCCACCGGGGCCATCTTGGACAGAACATCTTGCCAGTAGCAAAATAGAACAGTTTCCTCCCTCCTTTAAATAAGTACCTAAAGTTTGCAACTTATATTACAGATAACTTATAAATTCAATTTCACAACAGGTTTCCTTATTCTATCCCTTCTACGCAGGGATACAGTATCTGAACTTACATTAGTACTTAATTCATTTAATATATAAGTCTAAACCTTATCTGTAACAGTTTCAGGATTATTTATAAACTGAAATACTTGGCCTTTGGTTCTCCGGAGTTTTAGAAGCACTATTAGCATTATTCAAGTTAGGTAATAAATCAGAATACTCGTGTGAACCGCCAGTCACCTTAGGAACATCTATTATTAACTAGTATTAACATTTAAACCTGTCTGAAAATCAAAATTATCACGAACATGTTTGATTTCATAAAATTAAACTAATGGGGCGGAAATCACACAGTGATTGTCAAACTTCGGGCCAAACTTAGATATTTTTAGGGACAATTTGTATGGTAGGTACCCGAAACCTTGAACGTACAAACCCCAAAATCTGTGCTTCCCATTAACCAAACAAGATGATTGGCGAAAGATTTTTTTAAATCGTATAAGTGGTTCTTGAGTTATTGCGTAAACAGACATCCAGACCAACAGACAGACCGACACAAACATTTTTTTTGCTTAATTAGACTTAGAATCATGTGAAACGTCGAGAAAAGTGATAAAAAGTGGGTGTAATTTTTTTGGTTGGTGGCCCGAAGTAATTGAGCCCACCGAAATAATTGGTCTGACTGGATTCCCCGATTTTTGTCATTCCCTACGCTAGCCATCAATTTCCCCCCATATCGTGGATTTTCCCCGCGATTGGCAGTACTGATTACGGGGGTCCAACCGTACAAGGTTCCTCGTACAAGTACGTGATATTTTATGAATGATGATCTTTTGTACGAGGTGTAATGTATGTGTGTATATGTATAATGAATATGTACGAAATTTTGTTATTTGGGAAAGAAACATGGATTTTCATTGCAGATAACTTTATGTAGGTAGCATGATGTAGATACAGTACATAGTCCTTAAAAAAGAAAACATTCTGTGATTGCTTAGTTAACCGCAAAATTCGTGTGAAACTAAACAGTATATGTATTAGTCGTCTGTGTGACATATAAATTATTAAAATGGTATTTTCATCCTGTCTCTATGGTTAAAAAATCTAATGTCAAATCTATGGTTGGCAACCGTGACTGGTTAATCTGGTTATAGTCCTAGCAGAAGTCGCAAACCATTCGAGCGTGAGGCCCGCAGCCCGCACACGTTTGCGTTGCGATAGTTTTGCCCAAAGGATACTTTTTGAACAGACTAACCCACGCATATACATGCGTGGGTTAGCCTATTCATAGCGCTCTAAGAATAAGTGATTTATTAATGTGTAACTATCGATAAAACTAATTCTTCTTACAAGATTTATAAATTGTTTTTAATTAATTTATTCTTGCTAGAAGGGTTAAATTCATAAAATGTACATGTTAATCCTTGGTAACGGATGACCATGGATGGGCGTATCAATTTTTTAATGTATTTAGGAATATATATAAGCAAATTAACATTATTACAGTAACTTCAATTTGTTCTTTATCATCGTAAAAGTTCAACCCAAGCAACATAAATTTGTAAAACAGTATTTTAACAATTTTGGTGAAGAACCGCGATATTAGAGGCTGATTATTTTTAATAACATAGTACTCATATAAATGTTTAATTTGGAATACGAGAAAAAAACTTTGAGAAAAAAAAATTGAAAAAAAAAACAATAAAGTCTGGCCAAACATTCGACTTATTGGGCTTGCAACAAAGAACGTAATATATTTTAATCTAAGTTACAATTTACCAATGACATAATACAGAGACTGAATTTAAAGTTTGCGAGAAAAATCTATTTCTATGTTCACAACTGCAAAAATCAAGCTAACTTAGTTTTTAGCTTAGTTAGTTAGCTTGATTTTTGCAGTTGTGACTGCAAAAATCAAGCTAACTTAGGTAATGTGTTTCTCATAGATGGCACTGACACGTGGCTGTTCTACAACTTGTATTTAGAATATTAACGCCTGTTCATTTATGGGTAGTACACAAAATGGCCGGCTTTGGCCTCCTAGCATACATAGTGCTACACCATCCCCACAAAACAACACCGTATTAGTTTTACAATATTACTGCATCGACCACCACCTCATTCCCAGCCATGAACTTGCTGATCCCTGAACACAATCCAACCGAGATTGGATTACTTTTGAGGGTTTTTCACAAGAGTGCACCAGTGGTACCTTTTATTTTATTTTTTCGTGCCGGAATCCCTTCGTTTACCCCCCCGCCGGCTAGCGGGGGCGGTTATGTCGGGATTGAACCGACTAAAACCGCACGCCGTCTCGGCTCTACAGACGCGAGTGTGGGGTGTAAGGTTGCCCCCTACCCGATGAAAATTTTTGCCACCTAGTGATACTTATATCTCAACACAAAAATTACTTACAATAAAAAAATAAAGTTGACTATGCCCCAGAACCATCCAAATACACTGAATGGAGTGCTCTCCACCACTGTTCCATCTGAAATATTCAACATAATATATCTTGAGCGCCAAAAATTTTTAATTATTATCCATGAAGGAAACATCTAAATTCTAGATTCAAACTAAGCATAGCTTGAAGTGTGGGTTCTAGAATACAAAGAAACATAACTTTCAACAACATATATACATCCTATATACATCAAATGAAACAAAATTTCAAACATACTGAATCAACCTTTCTTTATAACTCTTACCAAAATGGAACATGAATTATGTTCTAAAATAATAATAATAATATATTTATTTATCAGACCACATTAATCCATTTTGTTAGTTACAATTTAATTCTTAACCTATGTAATTAAAATCAAGGTAATTAAAAAAGGTTGTTTCTAGTAAGTAACACATAGGAACAACATAACTATAACAAAGACCTACAATACATTTTAACCTCGATAATGAATTGTGCATGGGTTCCTATTAACATGTTCTGGGACCTACTGACTGGTACACCTGCCGATAAATCCTCTTGTGAGAGTTCTACACTAGGGGTTGAACAGTGGTTGCTTCCATAATGGTCAAATTAAGCCAAACTAACAATAGAAAGTGGAGCTTGGGCTCGGAGGTGAAGACCACGGATTCAACTGGGAACATCTATGTGAGATGATGATTAAAGATTTGTGGCTATATAATGTGTTAACATAGATACTGGGAGAGAATCCTTCCTACTTGGAATTTCTACTTGGTAGATTTATTATGTTTTGAACAACGAACTGTGGAAGGAATAAGAAATCAGAGCTTTGAAAATACTTTTCTTTTAATACAATGGCTCCATCATTTAATACTAAATATGGTTGCATCAAACAGGCAGAGAGAAGGTTAAGTAGTTTTTGAGGTCCCTAGTTATAAAGCAGTAGCACCGTAATTTAAGCCACTTATTATTAGCGCTGGCACTCTCAGAAACGGGTACAAACAAGTCATAATAAATCTAAAATTATGTAGTAGGGAGAATGGATTGATATTTCTCCTGGCCTATATATTATTATTTTATAATGATGACCAAAAGTTTTCCATTAGAAAAATAAACAGTATTCGTAAATTACTCAGTACGTCATGGACGTAGTACAGTAGGTACATCTCACAACGCAGGAATAATCAATAAATGAACTATCTGTGACAATGAGGTCAGTAGACATATAAAATACATATTGTGAACATCTTGTTTCACAAGAATTGGCCTTGTCTGGAATAAATTGCTCAATATTTTTTATCTGACGTGGCTTATACAGTCCACAATCTTTAAATCAACAATAAAAATTGTTCGTGAATAACGTAAAAGAAATATTATCAAAACAAGATTCAGCATGAGCTTACCTCCTTTAACATACACCATTGTTTTTTATTATGATTTTAAAGTTTTAAGTCAGTAAGAATAGCAAAACGAAGCTTGCGTGAAAACAACACACACAGCGTCGATCAGTGCTGCCAATATAAATTCTCGATTCCCCTCGTTAGTGACAGTGTTGCCAACTTTATTTTCTTAGGTATCGTACAAAACACTAGAAAAATCGTATTTCACCAAGAATTTTAGAAAAATAAATTAGAAATAAAATTTCAAATAAAACAATAGCCAATGATTTAAATACGAACTTTAATAGTAACTTTGAACTACAGTCAGCATCAAAAGTTGATGATGATATTCAGGTGTGAAAAATCGGTAATGCGACAGAGCGTCAAAAGTATTGCGACAAAGCTTAAAAAGTTGAGGATGAGTACAATGTCACCTTGACATTCCAAATTTTGCAAAAATATGAACGCTTGACATTGGCGTCTTCGCCATTAATAATTTTATAAACATTAATTATATTTTACTAGAGATTGGCGAAATTGCGGTGATTCTACTGCAGAAGCCATTAACTAAAAGAAGAAGAAGAAGAACGCGATTAGAATAGTAGAAAGTTTTTAACTTTAAACAAAGGTTATCATCTTCAAAAAGATTGGTACCCACCACTGAGAGCCGCTCGTCATCACGGTTCAAACATGACGAAGTCATCCCCGGTATCGGAGGGCGCGCCACCTTTTTTTTTACGTGCGGAAATCCCTTCGGATACCCCCCCCCCCACCGGCCAGTGGGGGCGGTTATGTCGTGCATCGACTAAAACCGCACGGTGTCCTGCCCAAGTGTCCATTGCTAGGCACCCCGGGTAAGCCCTCGAAAGGATAACCCCAGGGTTACCGGCGGACTATGGCCGCCATCGCGGCCTCGCCTGGTGGGGTCGGGTTTTATCCCGCGTGAGTTGGCAGGCGTGTGTAGGACACATGACACGCCTCCGCCACGGCCTGCTTCTGTAAGGAGGTCGGGTCGGCCAACTGCCGTCCTCAGGCCCCGATCATGGAGGTCGGTAGTAGGTCGGAGTCCCGGGCGTAGATAGTCTGTGGCGTCCTCGCCGCAGACGGCGAAACTCGAGGCCGCGCCCCCTTGCTTAGCCTCAACCAATCAGGATCGAGCACGTCGGTTCCGCAGCTCTCAACCAATCAGGATCGATCACGTCGTTTCCCCCCTCCAACTGCGCCTGTAATACGCCAGTGACTCGGGCCTCTACATCAGTCGCAGAGAAGTCGCCGCCGAGAAGGGTTCTCCGCACTCGTCGGCACCCGGACCTGTGCCACTGAAGATGTCGACCGCAGTGATTGACGAAACGTTTGGAACACAAGTTTCTTATGGCCCACGGCCAAAGCAGCATATTCAACAAGTAGAAAGTTCCTTTTCATTGACACTAAGGTGTGTAAGGAGTCCCTACTAACATCTTTCGAGATCCAAGCCAACTGCGCCTGCCTGCGGTGCACTCTGCTGATTAACGGAGAAGGCTCTGGCGACCCGCCATCACGCACTGGAGCAGCGCGGTGGGTTATGGTCCAAAACCCATCAAAGTGACGATGGACAGAGGAGCACGGCCCCTAGTGCCCGGGGGCTCCAGCTGCAAGACTGACGTTGACGGGCGTCGGTCGAGCACTGGAGTCAGGGGTGATAAGAATCTCCGGGCGAGGTGCTGCCGTCAAACGACCTCAGGCAATTGCTCAAAGGAATACCGACGTAGGTTGTCAATGGTGACATATAGGCGCACATTTAAGACAGACGAGAAGATCATTGAGCTGGAAGAGGAGATGAACAAGCTGCATTGGGACAAAGTGGGTTTATCGGAGGTCCAGAGCGAGGGCGAGGACACGACAACCTTAAAGTCTGGCTACATGTTCTACCACCGGGAGGGCGACCAACAGTCCCAGGGGGTATCGGGTTCCTCGTTCACAGATCCCTTGTAAACTATGTATGTATGTATCACGATTGTGTCGAGCAGGGTTGCGTACTTGATACTCAGAGTATCAAAGAGGTACTCGTTGAAGGTCATACAGGTTTACGCACCGACCTCGGCGCACCCGGACGTCGAAGTGGAAGTTATGTACGAGGACATCAGTAGGGCCATATACACTTCCAAAATATACTTCACTGTTGTTATGGGGGATTTTAATGCAAAACTGGGTAGGAGGGGCGATGACGAGTTGAGAGAGTGGGAAAAATTGGATGTGGGCGGAGGAATCCCAGGGGCCAGAGATTGGCTGACTTTCTGGAGAAGAAGGAACTCCTTTTGATGAACTCCATCTTCAAGAAGCCACCTTGTAGGACCGTTTTTCGTTTTCGATTTCGTTTGGAATAATTTGAAAGGCTGTATATATTGAAGGCGATTCTCTTGTACAAAATTGTCTAAAATAGACTACCTTTTTAATCTAATGTAATTCAATTCGATGACAAATAACACAAAATTAGAGAATTCAAATAAAGTAATTTTAGAGTTATTTTAGTTTAGTGATATTATGAGCAATAGAAGCAGCGCCATTTTATGAATTCAATAGCAAATGAAAAATTTGTGTTATTTTTAGAATGGTAATACTAAAAAAACAATATGATGTACATTACCATGTAAACTTCCACCGAAAATTGGTTTGAATGAGATCTAGTTAGTAGCTTTTTAATACGTCGTAAATCGTAAACCGCAATTTAACTTTCATTCAATCCCCTCACATATAAAAATTTTACTTGCTGCTACGGAACCCTTCATGGGCAAGTCCGATTCGCACTTGGCTGGTTTTTTTATTATTTATTCTAAACAGAAGGACATAATAAAGTATTTACTTACATAAAAATGCCACATAAAGTCATTCTAGTTTTACTGTGAATTTAAGCCGTCAATGGGTAAAAAAGTAGGTTAAAAACAAGTCATCAAAAATTACCTAGAATAGGAATTTTAGAATAGGAAAATTCGAATCCTGGCCATTACACTACCGACGTGAACCCACTCCTAACACAAGCAATTAAGCTTAGCTGGAGGGGTTAGGGGGAATATTAGTAATTTCGGTTGCTAATATTCTTAAAAAAAAAAGCAAAAAAAAAAACAAATAATAAACGTAGACTATAAAAAGCAAGCGCTCGTCGGTGGCCGCACTGATCCTACGCCGTGCATTAACCCTAGCCGCGCTTCGGTGATATACTTATTAATATTATTTTGTAGGAAATGTTTTGAATATTTTGAACGGTTATCGAGTTTTTATGGGTACTATTTATTTTAGTGTTCTTTTTCCCTATAATTGGTAGTCATTGATGACTATCATCATGATGTACCTTTTTTTTTTTTTTTTTTACGTGCGGAAATCCCCTCGGATACCCCCCCGCCGGCCAGCGGGGGCGGTTATGTCGGGCTTGAACCGACTAAAACCGCACGCCGTCTCGGGTCTGCAGACGAAGCCTCTTCGTTTCGTCTTATTTCGTCTTAAAACCATGGTTTACATAGATAATCTATGAACAAAGTTATATAAACTAAAAAAATTACATCCTAAAATAAGGGATGGAGTATAGTTAATATGGTTTTTCCCTGAAATAAATATTATGATAACCTATTCTTCTAGCTAGAGTAAATTCTTACCGTGCGCAGGCCAAGTTCCAGCAACAGGCCGCGCGCATGACGTGTACTAATTACACGAACTGTTTCGACCTACTTTTTATCCCTCTGTAGCTCAGTGCCTATTGCAAGTACAGAAATAAAATTATACCTACGTAATCATATACTAGTGCTTAAGTAGTATGCCAACTTTCATAGATATAGCTTCAGTAGATCCTGAAATATGACCCTGTGAATATAGCAAATTTTGGCACTGACTGACTCACTGACCAGTAATCAAAACCTTTAGGTCACTTCCAATTTTCCTAGCGTTATTAAATTTCGTGATCGTGTGTTATATGTAGATTACCAAAAAATTAAGAAATTTAAGAAATCGGTCAAGCGTGAGTTGGCTCAATCTAATATCGAATTTTTAATAAAAATATTTATGAACCAGTGATACAATGATAATACGAAGAGGAGGGGTGAGGAGAGGGGGAGGCGGTATAAAATTTGTCTTATGTGTCACTACAGCTTTCTTGTCTGGCCAGACGATTTCGGCGAATGTCTATTGTCAGCAACTACAAACTATGATAGAAAAGCTAGCTGCTAAACAACCGAGGCTGGTCAATCGCTCTAGGCCACTGCTGCTTCAGAACAACGCTAGACCACACACTGTACAACAGACGTTTACCAAATTACAGGAGCTTCAGTTGGAATGTCTAATACCGTACTCCCCGGACGTTGCTCCAACAGATTACCATTTTTTTCGGAATTTGGATAACTTCGGGTTCGATTCCCGCTCAGTGCAAATATCTATATTTGCATTGGTCTGGGTATTTCTATGTATAATATGTATTTATTTACAAAAATAAAAGTATTTAAGTATGTTTATCTGCATTCTAGAACCCATATGACAAGCTCTGGTGAAGGTCAAGTTTGGGTCTAGATGGCGTTGTGTATTTTGTCCTACAATATTTATTTATTATCAGTATTTATAATTCGTATTCGATAAACACTGAAACTACTCAACCGATTTCAAAAATTCTTTCACCTTTAGTATTCTACTATATCCCTGAGTAACATAGGCTACTTTTTTGTCCCGATATTACCACAGTATCGACTTTTTTAACAAGTTTCACCCACGTGATAGCGATGCTATTCTGAAATTGTTTACTGCTTCACAATCTAACCGATTCTTTTAAGGCCCATGTTTCTTCTGTTCTGATTTCAGCCGGCAATATGGGTTCAAGAATCTACAAACCAGTTCAGCTATTCTTACCTTGGGTCTAGATAGCGCTATGTAGTATATCTTTATAATATTGTTACGGGCGCGGGGTACAAATTAAATGCCGTTTATAGTACAAAGAGGTCTATTCGCTCACCACAAACTAGACAACTAAATAACTAGCGCACACAATACTCTTCGACAGTTCAAGTCGCTCAGCAGTTCACAGTAGCCCAAATCGAAATTCGTTCACGTTAGAGCGGTGGCGAGCGTAGCAGCAGAATCGCTCCGGAGCGAATGCCGTTTGTCTAGGCCCTCCGGTTCGCTTCGGTAAGATGTGTTCGCTTTCACTTTCGAAAATAAACTAACTGCGTGGCGATAGCCGGGCGCTTTTATAGCTCTTAATTCGGAGGGTAGAATGTTCCGGAATCATCTAGAGATAACGCACGTTACGTATCTAAGTAGATCGTTCGAGAAAGGTACTTACACAGTAGAAGTTTCGGTCGCGTCGACGTTCGAGGTGAATAACCTTGTATTCAAGATTTGTAGGTAAAGTAGGTATAGGTACTCGAAGTAGTTGTGATTTTTGTGTTCGCGTTCTGGATTTTTCTACATTGTTCGGTAGAGTACTTCGACACTAACAATGCGTTTTAATTTCCAGAAGATTCGATCAGTAGTTTTCGAGATATCGACCCTCGTTGTAACATTACCCCTCTCGTAGTCATGCTCGTCCCGAGCATCATCTTTTCACTGTGGACTACCGTTTGGATAGGACGCGTTTTACGTTGCATTTTAAAATCTTGGATCGTCAACCTTTTTTATTTTTTACTTTTTTAGTTTCGTTTATCAAGTAATAATTATGAATAAATGCTCATTGTGTGAATCGTCTTTCACGGACGGCGTTCAATGTTCTGCCTGTGGGAAACAATTGGACTTCGGCTGTGCGGGTATCTCCGAAGGTGGATGGAGGAAACTGGGAGTGGAACGCAGAGCGACTTGGAGATGTTCATCCTGCCGAGGACTTTCACCTGCGACGGTAAATATAAAGGAAAACACGACACTGGAAAGCCTTCTCCGGGAGATGCGTTATATTAAACTCAAACTTATTGACATTCCTACGCTTTTGGAGGACACCAGAAGTATCAAGAATGAGCTTAAAGATCTAAAAAATTCTTGTGAATTTTTCGGAGCGAGGCTTGAGGAGTATATAGGCAAACTAGTCGCCGTGGAGAGTAAAGTGTCGGAGATCGAAGTTAAACAAGTTGACCTTGATAAATCAATACTCGATATGCAGAATCTGGTTTTCAACGGTGAGCAGCGTTCACGTCTCAATAATATCGAGATTAAGGGGTTACCCCAGAAGAAGGACTAGGATCTGTTTCGGATTGTGGAGAAACTCAGTATAAAGGTTGGATATAGCTTCCCTAAAACAGCAATTAATTACATTTCACGTGTTCCAACTTTCAACCCTAAAGAAAAGACCATCATCATTAGTTTCATCAATAGATATATAAAAGAAGATTTTATAGCAGCGGCACGAGCAGTTAAGGGGATCAAGGCAGAGGATCTCGGTTACCAAGATAACCAACGACGGATTTTCATAAACGACCATTTAACTGCGGACACTAAGCAGTTACTGAACAAGGCGAGACAGTCCGCAAAAGACCATAACTATAGTTATGTGTGGGTTAAGTTTAGCAAAATTCATGTCCGGAAAAACGATACCACTCGGTCCTTTGTCATATCTAATTTATCTGATTTAAACAAAATTGTATAGTCAGCCTCAACGCTTACTCTCTTCTACTTTGCTTTTTTAAGTTTAGGATTACTACTGCATGTTTCGTTTTACATTTCCTATTTACTCTCATTTTAATTGTTAGCGTAGTACTGCTGCATTGTAAAAGGTTTTGCAACCCTGACATGATGCGCGTGCCGAACTACCGCTTTTGTTCTCAACCTGCAGTCTATTGTATAGCTTATCGCGCTGTTCAGCTTAAGGAAAAAAATGGTAATTATATATTTGTCTCGTTCGTTCTAATGTATTTTGCTATACCTACGGTTGGCTGGATGCGTCACTCAAGTTATAAAAACATTTTTACATATTTTTATAACAAGAAACATTCTCTCAGTATTTTTTTTTATTATACCTACATATTATTAAAATGTTAGTGTTTCCAAATGCGTTATTACTATTTTATTTATGGGCTTATAGTGATCAATCTTCTGTAACTAATCTGTTGTTAATTTTATTACATAACAATGTCTTTGAATAATTTAAAGGTATACTATCAAAATGTTCGTGGATTACGTACTAAAACAAGTCAGTTCTATCGTAATTTGTGTCTGTCTTACTACGACGTAATACTAATAACGGAAACTTGGTTGTTGCCTGGTATAAGTGACTCGGAGTTGTTTGATAATCGGTATATGGTATGGATACGGGACAGGGACTACGAGGCAACGGAACAGACTCGCGGAGGGGGAGTACTTATTGCCGTTCGGAAGGAATTATGTGTTACGGCTCAGCCGAAGTTTTATAGTACAGCGGAGGACATGTGGCTAACGTTACCAATGAATGAAGCAATGCGGTGTTAAATCAACATTTAATTATAATTTAAATATTTGCCTTCTATATTTGTGTACTCAGAATATGGGTTTATCTTTTTCGAATCAATTGAACAACTTTCTTACAAAACTGGAGGGAATTGTATGTAATAAGCCGCGGGATAAATATTTAATAATCGGTGACTAATCTGTTGTTAATTTTATTACATAACAATGTCTTTGAATAATTTAAAGGTATACTATCAAAATGTTCGTGGATTACGTACTAAAACAAGTCAGTTCTATCGTAATTTGTGTCTGTCTTACTACGACGTAATACTAATAACGGAAACTTGGTTGTTGCCTGGTATAAGTGACTCGGAGTTGTTTGATAATCGGTATATGGTATGGATACGGGACAGGGACTACGAGGCAACGGAACAGACTCGCGGAGGGGGAGTACTTATTGCCGTTCGGAAGGAATTATGTGTTACGGCTCAGCCGAAGTTTTATAGTACAGCGGAGGACATGTGGCTAACGTTACCAATGAATGAAGCAATGCGGTGTTAAATCAACATTTAATTATAATTTAAATATTTGCCTTCTATATTTGTGTACTCAGAATATGGGTTTATCTTTTTCGAATCAATTGAACAACTTTCTTACAAAACTGGAGGGAATTGTATGTAATATGCCGCGGGATAAATATTTAATAATCGGTGACTTTAATATGAGTGACATAAAGTGGTCCAAATTTTGTAGGAACGGTGAGTCATACATGTTACCCGGCAATGTAAACTCTATTGATGAATATTCTTTGATTGATTCCCTATGTATGCTTAATTTGAGACAGTATAATGGCGTTCTTAACGCGTTAGGCAGAATATTAGACCTAGTGCTGTCGAACGACTCGGTATCGGTGCTTAATTGTGAGGAACCATTAGTGCGTGTTGATCCGCATCACGGGGCGTTACTTATTGAAGTGAAGTTTATACAGATATCCTATTTAAAACCAGGCCCGCGTCTTAAAAAGCTTTACTCTAAATGTGATTACACGGGTATGAATGAGGACATTTCCAAAGTCAGCTGGGAAAATGAATTTAAGAGCATATCTACTGAAAAGGCTGTAGACTGTTTTTACTCATTCATTAATAATGCGATTAGTAAGCACGTTCCAACTAAATTATTAAGTAATGTGCATCACCCGGTGTGGTATTCACCTGCGTTAAGAAAAATGATCAGAGAAAAATATAAATTTCATAAAAAAATCAAGCGTTACGGCAATTTATCAGATAGACATAGTTATGAGCTATTGAGGGAGCGAGTGAAGAAGTTAGAGACAGAATGCTATCAAAATTATATTAAAACAGTAGAACAGTCTATTAAAAGTGATCCCAAGCAATTTTGGAAATTTGTAAAATCTAAAACGAATTCATCTGGTATACCGAATTCTGTTTGTTACGGTGACACCACGGCTACCGGCTCTGCAGATATATGTAATCTGTTCTCCGATTATTTTGTGTCGAATTTCTTGCATCCTTCCGCTCCCATTGGTAATGATAGCTGCGTGTACCATGATTCGGTATCGGATATTGGTGGCATAACAGTGAGCCAGGATCATGTAACTAAGTTACTCAAAACACTTGACCTAAGTAAGTCGGCAGGACCTGATCATATACCTGCTGTTTTATTGGTTAACTGCGCCGAGACGCTAGCCCTGCCAATTAGCCTGCTATTTAGACAGTCATTGGCTGAGCGTGTGATGCCCTCAATATGGAAATCGGCGTTTGTAACACCAATCCATAAGAAAGGTGTGGTTACGGATATAACTAATTATAGACCGGTGTCGAAATTATGTTTAATCGCAAAGATCTTCGAAAAGATTATCCACACTCAGTTATATGAATCACTTAAAAATGTTATTGATCAGAACCAGCACGGGTTTGTCAAGGGCAGGTCTACAGTTTCAAACCTTGTTATTCTCGATGATTATATTACCAATAACATGAGTCAGGGGAAGCAAGTTGATGTCGTTTACACTGATTACAGCAAGTGTTTTGATAGGATCGATCATTGCATTCTAATTCGTAAATTAACTTGTTGGGGAATAAGGGGCGACCTCTTAAGATGGTTTACGTCTTACATCTCCAACAGATCGCAAGCAGTCGCATTGAATAATTGCGTATCTAAATGGATCACAGTACCAAGCGGCGTTCCTCAAGGATCCCTTTTAGGCCCATTATTGTTTGTAATCTTTGTAAACGATATCGGAGAGTGCTTTCGGTCTTCCAATCTACTCTGTTTTGCGGACGATATGAAAATATATGCGTCTATATCGTCCCAAGCCGATGTGCAAGCAGTCCAAGCTGATTTGGCGTCTTGATAGTTATTGCACCCAAAATAGGCTAGATCTGAACCCCCATAAATGCTCTGTGGTCACTTATAGCCGTAAACGCCATGTCATTCCCTCTGAATATTTTTTTAACGGTCTGAAGTTGATCAAATGTGACAAGGTACGGGATCTCGGAGTAGTATATGACTCGAAACTGATATTCGACGAACATATTGATAGTGTAGCTAGAAAGGCATCTCGAGCTTTAGGTTTCATTATGCGCACTTCGAATAGTTTTAAGGATGTTAAGACTATTAAAATTTTGTATTGTACGTATGTGCGCAGTATACTGGAATATGGATCAGAGGTCTGGAATCCCAGGTACAGTACTTACATCGAAAGACTGGAGGGTATTCAGAGGAAGTTCATCAGATATTTATGCTATCGCACTAAAGTAGTGTACAAGCCTGATGACTACCTAAAACTGTGCGCCAGATTCCACCTCCTTCCATTAACATATCGACGAAAAATTGCTGACATTATGTACGTATTGAAAATTCTATGTAACCGTGTCGATAGCCCTGAACTTCTGTCTAAGATTAACATTAATGCACCAGCAAAAGTTCTACGTCACTATATGCCCTTGTATGTACCAATTGTGGCATCCAATTACCGCCAAAATACCTTTTTATGGAGAGCGTGTCGTTCAGTTAACGCGGCAAGCCTACAGCATAATTTCGACATATTCAACTCTAGTGTAGCATCGGTCAGGAGGTTGCTTAGTCTGGAATTCTTTCAACAATTCGAAAGAAAGAAGAAAGATGATTAGTGTACTATGACTTGCATGTATCGTGATAAAAAAGGAATAGTTTCACACACTTTATTTTCACCTATCATTTAAGTACTATAAAATAGTGTAATATTTTAGTCCACATTATATACTCACTCTGAAGTGTATAAGTGAGGACCTATAATTGGCTGTATGTTACTAAATTTATTTTTTCTTATACTTTTGTTATGGCTGTTGGTCCTCCGAATAAATAAATAAATAAATAAATAAATCATTTGTTCCATGATATCGCGTCAACCTATCCACATGGACTAGCTTTGGTTTTCCCCTAAGCCCTTTAAGCTTTTCTTAATGCGGTAGGTTATGTTATTGATTCTTGTAAGAACCGTATAGGGTCCTTCCCAGCGAGCTTGAAGTTTTGGAGATTTTCCTTTTCTGCGTAGCGGATTGTGAAACCATACCAGTGTTCCTTCTTCAAAACTGTTGGTGTTTGCATTTCTATCGTACCGGGTTTTCATCCTTATACCTGTCTTCAAATTCTTTTCACGTACCATTCTGTGCACCTCGTCCAGTCGGTTTTGAAGTTCACTCACGTAGTCCGTCACGGGCTTAGGACTATCGGGTGGCGTGCCGGTTATTGCATCCACTGGTAGCCTTATCTCTCGACCAAAATTTACTTTAGCTGGAGTGTGTTCCGTACTGTCATGCACCGCAGATCGATATGACATCAGGAACAGTGGGATGTACTGGTCCCAATCTCTTTGGTGTTCGTCGACAACTTTAGCCAAGTGATTTTCCAACGTCTGGTTAAACCTCTCGACCATTCGATCTGACTGCGGGTGCGCCGGAGTCGTACTGGTCTTGTTCATCCCGAAGAGTTTGCACATTTCTTGAAATAGAGCAAACTCGAAGTTCCGTCATTGGTCGGAGTGGATCTCCATAGGTGCGCCATATTCACTGACCACTTCCTGAACCAGTTTCTTGGCTACAGTGACTGCTTCCTGGTTGGGTGTCGCTAATACTTCCAGCCACTTAGTGAAGTAATCTTGCACTACTATGATGTATTTGTTACCCTCATCAGTCGTTGGGTAAGGTCCAGTAACATCAATGGCGATACGTGCCCACGGTGCTCCGACGTTGTACAGCTTCAATTTTCCTTTGCTTCTTGTCTGTGGTCCTTTAACCGAAGCACATGCTGTGCATTTACGGCACAAATCCTCGACATCTTCCCGACAATGAAGCTAGTAAAACCGCTTTCCCACTTTAACCAGAGTTTTCTTGACTCCGAGATGCCCGCCAGAAACACCATCGTGGATGTGCCGTAAGAGTGGGGCCACCTTGCTTCGTGGTACCACTACTTGCATGGTTACTTCCTTGCCGACGTTAGACTCCCATTTTCTATATAGGACATCATCTACCAGAGCTAAGCTGTCCCAGTGGGCCCAATAGCTTTTGGTCGTCGAACTGTAAGCGGATATATCACTCCATTGGGGTTTGCTTCCAAGCTGTTTCCAGTGCAGTATAGGTTGTAGATCATCATCATCCTCTTGCGAATTCTTCATACTGCTTCCAGTCCATTCGTCGTCAAGTCCATTCACCTTTATGACTTTAATCTCTTCTCGGGCTTCGTTCCTCTGACAATGCTTGCTATCTTCGACACACGGCCTTCGTGACAAAGCATCAGCATTGCCAACTCGAGTTATAGTGATGGTTGGGGTCTCATATCGACCGGCCTGCGCCCGCCCCGCGACCCTGGCGACATTTAGTTTTAACGGAACATCTTGATTCACTTGGGTCCAGGAGTCCGTGACCCTCCTCCGTTTCCTCAAAGGACGTGGATATGGCCCCTTCCTCTACAGGAATAACACGTTGGGACATACCGCGGCTTCCTCTTCTCTGCAACTACCTCCTTGACCTCCCTGACTTTACTTATCCCGGCGTTCTGCCGTACGGTTTCCACCTCAAAGGCATAAGCCAGTGCACGTAAATATGAGGTGAGAGCCCTTGCGCTGTTGTATCAATGGCGCAAGGAGGCGCTGGAGCGGGGCCGGAGCCCCGAGAAATCAGGGCTCAGCGGTCCCAGCTCGGCCGGGAACTTTTGGAGACATGGAGGGTGCGACTTGAGCATCCAAGGTGGGGAGAATCCACCATTGCGGCGGTGCGGCCGATCATGAAGGAGTGGTTGGAGAGGCACCACGGTGGCCTCTCCTACCGGATGTGCCAGATATTTACCGGACACGGGTGCTTCGGTAATTATCTATGGCGCATCCACCGGAAGACAACACCGCAGTGCCTCCAGCACACCAGTTGTAGACCATGGTGAGGGTCGTGGTCTCCGATGGGAGCAAGTGGCACGCCGCCGCCTCTTTCTGCGAGCAGATAATGCGCGCGAAAGAGATGGCGGAGAGGGAGCGGGAGAGAACCCTGCCCCCCGAGTTTCGCAGTCTGCGGCGAGACTACCGGGACTACCGACCTCCATGATCGGGGCCTGACGACGGCAGTTGGCCGACTCGCCGTCCTTACAGAAGCAGGCCGTGGCGGAGTGTGTGCCCTACACACGCCTGCCAACTCACCGAAGCGGGATAAAACCCGACCCCACCAGGCGAGGCGCCGGCTACCCTGGGGTTATCCTTTCGAGGGCTTACCCGGGGTGCCCGGCAACGGACACTTGGGGAGGACACCGTACGGTTTAAATCGAGACACGACATAACCACCCCCGCTGGCCGGCGGGGGGGTATCCGAAGGGATTTCCGCACGTAAAAAAAAAAAGATAATCTATGCACACCTACAGGTATTTTGTTTCACCCAGACTTTATTATTATATTGTTTTAAAACTCGCGTGAAAAAAATTTAAACTGTTTTTAGATTTTTATTCAACGTTTCCTACACTGAAATTCCCAAAACGACCGTACCGAGTAGGTACATATTGTAAACGTTCAATGGATTCTGGTTATCTAACATGATTACTTACTTGCAATAAAGAGAGCGCACCACAGACATAAGATGATTTTATGATACCAGACGGAATACTAAAATTAGATTTTGTCTATAATGCACGACCTCTTCACGAGAGACCCTCTTTCTTTCTAGTTACTTAGATTACTACAAAGGCAAAGAAAAGGATAGTACATATTAATGCACTATCATATATCATACACACTCACGCCAGCACAGATATGGCGTCTTGTAAATTAAAAAGAATAATATTGTTTAAAATTAAATAAATAAGTAACTAAACAATTCTAGTCGTTTGCCCTGATATTTTGATAATAAAATGTTACATTCTGGCATCTCTCAATCAATTTTATGAACGTATACAGTTATTCGGAGAGGTTGTCAGTCATAGTTCGGCTACATTGCTTGTGTGGTAAATTTAGTTTCAAAATAAATCGAAAATGTTCGTCTGTTATGTATGTGGTGAGCACTAACAAAATCACATTGCATCAAGGTAGGTAGGATAAGCATGGGTTTGGCTTGCTATAAAAAGTGTAGGTAATTGAAAATAAAACAAACGATTGGCACATATACGATTAAGTAGATACTTATAATGTTAAGGGCTCGTAAAGAGCTAATACAAGGAAGTACATCAAGAATATAACATATTAGTAAAACGGAGTGTTTAGAAATAAAGAAATCATTAGACGTCATTAGCCATTAGACGTTTTGCATTAAGTATTATACTAAATAAATATTGGTTTTGACCAAAAGAACTTAACTGCAAAATTATTCTGACCATTATTTTTATCAAAATTAAAACATCTATTCACCCCGTTTTACAGTTTCCTACGTCTAAAAAGTTCACATTATTTATTTGATGTTAGCAGACATTTATGTACATTTTTTCCTTCAGCTTATACAAAGTTCCGTAGAAAATCATGCAGTACTAAATAAAGTATTGCAGTCAAAGCAGAATTGAAAGTGTTGGTAGTAACCGTATCGATAAAAGCAAAGGAAAGGCAAGTGGTATTAAGATACAACTTGCCCGTTGTCTGCTTTTTTCACCCTGATCATATCAAGTAACAAAATACGTTTTTCATTACGTACATACATTGTCCTGCCTTAACTATGAATATTGAATTTGGAATCACAAAAAACTCAGGTGTGTCAAGCGCCATAACATTATAAATAAGGTCGTTAAGTTTCCAAATTTTCAAACTTTTCGCCCACATTCAAAATGTTTACTCCCATAAGAACCTTCTTCTTATAATAAAAGACACAAACCAAAAAGAATTAGCGAAATCGGTCGGGCAGTTCACGCGTGATGCTGTAACCAAGGGTAATAGAGATTCATTTTTATTGTATACTAGCTACCCCGGCAATCTTCGTACTGCCTCAATCGATAACAACTTCCACATTTATTCACCTTTTAAACCTTCTCTGGACCTCCACAAATAATTCAAGACCAAAATTAGCCAAATCGGTCCAGCCGTTCTCGAGTTTTAGCGAGACTAACGAACAGCAATTCATTTTTATATATAAGAAGAAGAAGAAGAAGAAGAAGATATATAGATTTAATAAATATGAAAATACTTAAATGAAGTCCTTAAGATTGGTACGGTTTAATGATAATCTACGAAACTTTTAGGGTCAATTCCCACAGACACAGGGGCCGGAATATGTTAGAAGTAGTTGCAAGAAGTTTCGCGATGCACCTCCTTTTCCTTTGAATGACTATTAACTTTAATTCACGTAGATAAGATTCAAAATGGTTTGTAATATTTTGCCTCAAAAAGCCGCTGCCGGCCGCTGCTCTTTCATTGACAATTAACCCTTACACTTCCAATCGAGTACCCTGTTTACCAAACTATTCCACAGTCTCAAATGTTACATTATTATCTAATGATCTCGATGCTTTTTAGTGTTGAACTTTTATCGAATGGCATGCTTGAATAAAAGTGCGTAACGTTCCACTATTTTCTGAAGTGCCTGATGTTGCTCATTTTTGTATTGCAATGTCAACGCGGTCTAATTATCATCTCGTTGTCAACAAGATACTCATTCTGTAATTCATTTTCCAAGAGATAGTTATTTTCTACATCATTGTCATTAGCTTTATAATATTCAGTAACTTGATCGTCTGAATCTTAATTACCAAATTCCTCGCCAGGTTCTTCATCTTCCAAGAACATATTCTATAGAATGATTATCGGACTCTCGTCCCTACCGCCATAATCCTCTTACGATGCATCGCTAACCTCGTCATCGTTTTCACAGACATCGCACACCAAACTTATATTTATTGTTATTATCTATATTTGGCATAAATTCTAAAGAAGGTCGTCACCAGTTATTATTGTTTCAGTGAAAAATAGTACGTTTATAATAAGTGGAACATACGAGAACAAATCATTAATATAATACGAAAATCAAGATGTTCATAACGTTCCATCAATTCCGCAAGTACTAGCTCTCTTTCATTATCCTGAGGATCGTTGTCTTCATATTGCATCATCAACTCAGCCAAATTATCCAGGAAATTATGCTGTAACGCAAGTTCATTCGGGTCGAGTAAACCGTCGTGATTCTCAACAGCCTCATCATGATTGTCAACAACCTCCTCATCCTGTATTTCATCTTCGAAGGGATCATCAACTGCTATATGATTATTATCTTCATTTTGATTCAAATGGATAGCATCACCATCTTCAGAGCCGTCGTCAATAACATCATTATCCTCTTCATTTTGATGACCATCTCCAGAGCCATCGTCAACAACATCCTCATCCTGTTCTTCATCTTCCAAGAGAACGTCAACTGCTATATGATTATCCTCTTCATTTTGATTTGAATTGTTAGCATGACCATCACCAGGGCCATCGTTTACAACAACATCATCATCCTGTACTTCATTTTCCAAGACATTGCTATCTTCTACATCGTCGTCATCAGGTACGTCAGCATCTAAGAGTTCGGCATCATGTGTAGAATGATTATCTGTCTCGTCACTGCTATCATCCTCTTGAGATTCATCGCTAACTTCATCATCATTTTCATTGTTACCAATGTTTTGTTCAGTTAAATTATTATCATCTTCGTTTCCAACAATGTTATTGAACCAAGGATGCGGAATAAGGAAAGCTATGTCGTCCTCCTCGTCATCCTCGTCGTCTTCCATCCAAAATGTTGGTTCAGGTGGCTCTATACGTCCAACATTATGCTCATCAAATGAATCACCGTGAGAAGACTCTCTGTCCACTATGGTCTCAAAGGCGGGGAGAGACACAATATCTTGATGAAGCGAAATGTAAGAAACAAGAGAAGGTTGCTCATCTAAAATATAAAGGTTGACAAAAGACTGGTCTGCGAATTCTCCCTGATTGTTTTCATAATCGTTTTCGTGATCTTGGTCAAAGAACTGTAACAAATGTTCATAAAGATGTATGCGGTCTTGTGGTATATCCAAATTAAAGTAGTCAAGTTGCTCGGGTAGCTCCTTGATTTCTGGCTCAAACAAAAGTGTTCCTGATAAATTATTATGATGTCCGATGATAGAATAATAATAATCTAACTGCGGTGATAATGTCCTTCCAGTCTCTGTATCATAGAAAGACCCAGGAATAACAGGTATTTCTAATAACACAGGTTCATCTCCATGTGGTATCTCTTCAAGATCGCCACCAGGAACAGCCTCAACACTGATGTTCGATGGTCCGGGTGGCTGGTCTTCATAAATCCACAATTGCCTAGGATCAGCATGTCCTAGCTCGGAGGCCGTTCCCGACAAGGAAGAGTCCTCCGAGTTACTTTCGTCTCACGCGGAGCTACGGTGATAGCCCCCAAACTTGGTCTGCAGCCCAGTCGCCGCACCAGTCTCCACTCCATCGGCGTTGATCCATAGGTCATCATTGGTTGAACATAATATTACCTGAATAAATGAATAAGAATTTAATCTTAATTTGGGAAGAAATTCCAAATAGATTCACAATTTAGGAACTTGTTCTTACCACAATCAGAATTATTCAATAGTGTAGGTACCAACAAATTACTCTATCAAATCATTTTTACTTCGAATTAGAAGTCCTACCTATTAATAGGTAAATTTCACAGCTGAGTCTTTATTTAAAATAGGTATGAATCTTAATTAAAAATATAAATCAACATCAGAGCTTTTAATTATATTTTATGGGAACCTAAGTACCTTTTTTTTTTTTTTTTTTTCGTGCGGAAATCCCCTCGGATACCCCCCCGCCGGCCAGCGGGGGCGGTTATGTCGGGCTTGAACCGACTAAAACCGCACGCCGTCTCGGGTCTGCAGACGCCGGGGTGTAGGGAACCTAAGTACCTAGTTATATTTATTCTACATATTTTTTAAATCTGCCTATTTTTGAATTCTTTATTTCTGTTTAACAATTGACAGATGGGTATCTGTAAATTGTTAAACAGAAATAAAGAAGAGGCAATGACTAAAGTATACTTACATCGCTAAGTGAGATTACTTGTTGAACCACAACAACCACTTGTAAGTCCTCGTTCTTCACACTTGTCAAGTCAACAGTGCTGCAAAAGTAATATATAATTTTAAATTGTTGTCGTCTGGTATTTAAATAATAACATCAAATATCAGTGACGTCATTATAGTTTACAGTCCAAAGCCCAGAATTCGCTGCTATTGCCGTAACAAGAAGTTACGAAATCTAGTGCTGGAGTAGGCAGACACCTGGCTGTTTCAAACACTCCTGATTTAAAATAATTCGTTATAAAAATAAGTAGGTGGGTTAGGCGATGTCGAACTTGCAGAACACACACCTATCAAATTGGTGATGTCAACTAAAACCAGTGGACTTGAATGGAAGTTTTAATGACAGTAGAAGACGCTTTTCGTGAAATGTCTAAGGGCAGAAGTAAATGGTCAGTTATTATCTCTGCCTACCCCAAAGGGCGAACGGAGTGAGAACTAACTATGAATGTACTGTTTTAAAATATTCTTATACTTATATAGTATACCTACTCGAAATAATCTAAAAATTGTATTTTGACACATGGGTTTGACAGAAGATAGACACAGAACGTAAACCTACGAAAATAAACCAATTCGAAAATCAGAAGTTATTAGATATACAATTTTTTAATTAGTGATAATATAATAGTGATATAAAAAAAACCGCGGTAGCCTAGTGGTTTGGGTAAAGGACTGCTGAGACGAGGTCTCGGGTTCAAAACCAGGTATTACCATGGCACACACCAATGACTTTTCGATGCTTTTCGAAGTTATGTGTGTATTTATCGCAGGTTTATAAGTGCCCGGTTAATGGCAATAGACTCGCCACCTATTACATTGGGACCTAAAACATAAACTGGCGAAACGTGGGTGCTAACACCTCTGCCTACCCCTTCGGGGATATAGGCGTGAGTTTATGTTATGTTATGATAATATAATATTGATATGAAGAAATGTAACGTGCGACATATTTCAGTTAAAATTTCTACAAATAATTTATAATATGACGGGATTCTTTATTTCTGTGAGAAGTCCTTAAAAGGTTACGTCTTTTATTTTCATAATGGTATTTTAGTGTTGTTATTTTTAATCGGTACGGTGGTAAAGATTAATCGGTTCATATGACAAATCGAAAGTTAGCAAGGGAGTTACTGAACCACGCGTGTTCTTATGGCTTATAGTATAGCTCAACTCAACCCAAATGCATTACGATACATACGCAATTTCATAGGTTAATGTTATGAAAATAAGGTTTAAAACGACGACCACAACGCCGGCGGGGTTTGACGGAGGCAAATCTGAAGCAATCAGTCATTCTCATAATCGATTTGTAGACACTCAACACTAAACGGCAGCTGTCAAAATTCACTTCTTAATTTATTTCAACTAGAGGAAGGTGGTACCTCTTAATTTCATTTGATTTAAATTTATTTAGCAGAACTTTTAATTTTATTTTTGGTAAGTAGTTACCTACTTACGGCTAGTTCTCGGGTCTCCAACAAAAACTTAAATCTAGAGCCGCGCTTAAGCTGTAAGTAGGTTCTTATAAATGTTATGTACTTATATGAAATACCAAAAAGACTCCTTAATTACTTACATTGGTTGATATGTCACTTCCACTTTGTTAGTTGGTGAATTTAAGTTTTGTAATGGAGCCACCACGCCGTTAACGGTGGAATAAAGTTCAATCATCGCCGGCTCAATCACTTTCACTTCGTTTACTTCCACAGCAATTTTCTCAACGCTATAAAAAAAAATGATAAGTGTATTATTATAACTACTCCTACACTTTACCCGACATTTTAAAAGACAAAAATTCCAAAAATACAAATTGTGTTCAGAGTCGTTCAATTAGCATAAATATTATAAACATAAACCAAGTATATTTTTTAAATATCTCCAATGTACAGACATAACTGATTTACAATAGTGCTGGCTGACCCGACAGATGTTATCTCCTCAACTTCAACTTTTGATAGTGGCTATTGAGGGAGACCAATTTCGCTAATGTCATGTGACAGAAAGACAAAATAACAAACTATGATTTTTTTTGTGGCCATTTCGATTTTTGTCCAATAACTCAGCACGGGTTATACTCGTAAAGTTTCGGCCTGAGGCTATGTAACTAAGGATCAAAATTAACTATGAATATTGAATTTGGCAATATGTCGCGCCAATTACAAACGCCTGACAGGTATGATAGATATGGTAAACGCTACAAGGTTACATGAAAAGTTAATTATGGTCGATGTTTTTCAAATTTTCCGTGCAAATTTCTCAACTTTTCTTTCATAAGAACCATGTCTTCACAATAATAAACACAACAAAAAAGAATAGCGAAATCGATCCAACAGTTCACGCAATTTGCCGTGACGAAAGGAAATGGGGATTCAATATATAATTATATATATATGTATATTTTATATATGTATATATAGATTCCTTGACCTAATCCAAAATACAGAAAAAATATTATCTAGATTATGGAATATGTATCTACCTATTGGAATTATACTAGAATCTTACATCTCTATTATCTCTAACCTTCTTGGAATTAAGTATGTATTGAAATATAGATATAATAAATAGGTAGGTACTAACGTATTTTGTATAGCATGATGTTCATTGGGCTTTGGTAGCTCCAGAACACCTGTAACCTGCAAATTAATAATTATATAAGTAAAAACGGTCAAGCTTTTACTAAGATAAAAAAATACTATAATGCGTAAGACACTTGAAAGAAGCAAAGAAAGGCCAAGTTTTTCTAAACACGACCCTTTTTCTTTGACTGTGGCTTTCTTAATTAGATAGTAAATATAATCTCTAGAATAAATTAATTAATAATAATCTCGTACTTACATCATCCGGATCTAAAGTTGTAGTTGTAGCAAATTTTAGGTTAATGCCATTATTTTCATCCCGGAATCGGTTTGTTGGCAGGTCAGAGATATACTTATTTAAACAAAGATAGATTACTAAGAACATAGCATATAATGTTCCTCGTGAACAACCCATTATGACAAAGTATAGGTATATTACTATACTTAATGCAAGTAATTATTACTTAATGTTTGCAAATTACAAACATGTTCTTGAAATATCGCTGAAACAAAAAAGGAAGAATTAAAAGATAGCACCGCTTATATTTACCTAATCAGGTATGCAGGTACCTATAAGCTGATTGAAGGTCGAGGGTCTGTTGCAGACTTTCTTTTCAGGGTTGGAGGTCAGATGGTGGTTGCTACCGAAAAAGTCGTATAAGCCAAACCAAGAGGAGGAGTTTGGAGTTATTGGACCCCGGACTCTGAAGCGAAAGCCTAGGATGCAATGCTAAGATAATGATGATGATCTATAGACAAGTAATCCAATATGTAAATTTGTGTTTGTAAGTTCAGAGACTTCAAAATACTCTTTAAAACTATATTAATTGAGCTTGCTCTCTTTTAGACGACTCATGTATTTCGTTAGACCATCTTCTCCTCCAAAACGGCTGAACCGATTCTAATGAACTTGAATGAATGAATTTCACACAAGCAAAGATGTTACTGATGGGAAGGACATAGGCTATGTAATTCATGAGTAGGAGGACACCACGGAGGAATATCACCGAACAAAATTTTCAAAATCTGATTTCTCAATGATGATCAAGGTTAGACACACAGTTTTGGCGCCAAAATGTGTAACTTTTAAAGTGGAGTCGATCAAAAAAAGAAATTTAAGAAACTATCCCAGAACGGTAATGCGAGGTGAATAAACACAACACCCACATTTGATTCACTGTAGGTATTTAGTTCCATAGCCCACGTAATAAGATGTATAAACAGGATTAGGTAGCAGCTGCTCAACGGACACTTTCTCTAGACCTAGAGCCCAGACTAGGTATGGGTATGTACCCATACCGAGAGTAAACGTTAAGTGTGTCCAGACGATTATTACATCGATTTTAATGATATTTTGAGACTTTTAACTGATATTAAATCGAAAAAGTATCACCTAAATTGTAGTCGTGGCCAACATTTAGATGAAATAATCTTTTAAACATAAATGGCAAGGATAGATTTTGAAGCCCTAATATTTTTTAAATATTTTCTAATTTGCTTGTGTTTTTTGGTTCTTTATATTAATAATGTTTAGATTTCACAAGACGGTGCTTAATGATTAATATTAGGTAATAATATTAAACTAAATTTGAAGGCCGACCAGAAAACAAGTTAAATTATGCTTTGCAAGCAGGCAGCCGCCGCGCCGCCCCGGTGCCGCACTAGCTCGTTATTATTTAAATGTTTTAAATGTTACAAACTTACAAGCTTTGAGTTAAAAAAAACACTATACTTTCGATTCGATCAATATAAACATTATTTTATTTCACAATTTTACTTACTCAGATGATATGATTAAACAAAAAGCGTCCAAGTGCGAGTCGGACTCGCCTATTAAGGGTTCCGTAGCAGCAAGTAACATAATAATGTTTTGTTTTTAATTTTTATATTTGAGTTGATTGAATGAAAGGTAAATTGCGGTTTACGATTTAAGACGTTTTAAATAAAAACTACTTACTAGATCTCGTTCAAACCAATTTTCGTTCTAAGTCTACATCGTAATGTACATCATATATTTTTTTTAGTTTTATCGTTCTCTTATTTTAGAAGTTACAGGGGGAGGGGGGGACACACATTTTACCACTTTGGAAGTCTCTCGCGCAAACTATTCAGTTTAGAAAAATATGATATTAGAAACTTCAATATCATTTTTGAAGACCTAGCTATAGATAGAGATAGAGACACGTATGGCTTTGACGAAAAAAAAAGTTGTGTTTCAGTTCTATGTATGGGGACCCCCAAAATTTATTGTTTTTTTTCTATTTTTGTGTGAAAATCTTAATGCGGTTCACAGAATACATCTACTTACCAAGTTTCAACAGCATAGTTCTTATAGTTTCGGAAAAAAGTGGCTGTGACATACGGACGGACAGACAGATAGACATGACGAATCTATAAGGGTTCCGTTTGCCATTTGGCAACGGAACCCTAAAAAGACAAATTTTGTACATAAGCATATGAATACTTACCACAGTTATCACAAATAAGTAGGTACTTAATAATCCCAGTACATAATATGGTACCTACATATTTCTTTTTCGTGCGGAAATCTCTTCGGATACCTCCCTGCCGGCCAGGTTATGTCGGGCGTGAACCGACTAAAACCGCACGCCGTTTCGGGTCTTAAAACGCCGGGATGTAAGGTTGCCCATAGAGCATATCCCTCGCACCTCGATTGACCCTGGACCATCTCCGGTTTCAAGATGGCCCCCTCGGGTTTGGGAACCACGGCCGCCCCACCATCCCGGACTGCTTCTGCTGGAGTGACAGGCGCGGCCTCACCTGCCACCCCCAGGCCTGCGCTCATGGAGGACGAAGGTCGTTAAGCGACCACCGGCGCCTGAGTCACCTGCGACGCGCAGCGAGCATGTTGCGGGCTCGGCGGGCCGGGAGAGTTCTAAATCTCTCCCGGGCGCGCTCCGCCATCTCCTTCGCGAGCATTACATGTTCGCAGAAGGCGGCGGCGCACGCGCTCGCGCTTCGCACCATTGCCGCAATCGTGCTGCCGAGCGAGAGCACTCCCACATCGATGGTTGCCACGAGGTCACGCCTTGGCGCCTCCCACGCCGGGCAGTCCACCAGCGTGTGCAGTCCTGAGTCCTCGCTCGCGTCGCAGTGATGACACTCAGGCGTTGGCTCCTTACTGATCCGATGCAGGTGGTCCCCGAAGCTCCCCTTACCGGAGATCACCTGCGTCAGTCGGTACGAGAGGCTTCCGTGCCGCCTCTCTAGCCAATCCTCCATGATGGGCCTTACCGCCGCTATTGCGGCGTGTCTTCCACTCCACCACGATGGCCTGGCGGAGCTGGGATTGCACCGCCTCGATTTCTCGAGGCTCGGGGTTCCGTCCCTGCTCCCGCGCCTCCTTTCGCCACTGGTACAGTTGCGAAAGTACTCTCGCCTCCAGGGTCCCATGGCGGAGTTCCGGCAAGGAGACTCGCCACCTCGAAGGAGAACATAATATGGTACCTACTGAATAGAAGTCTTTGTGAATGCGTAGGTGCCTACCTACCCGATCAATAAGTGGCCCCTTCTTTGCGCATGTGCAACATCTCATCCACCATTTTGTCTGCTTCTCCTACATTTCTACCTATTGTAATGCTAGTTAGCTAATGGATAAAAACTCAAACAGTTTAATTATTTTATTTTTGGAGTAGATACAAACTGCAATCAAAGAATGATTGATTGATACTGAATTTTTATGATACCACTGTCAAGGGTCAGTTTTATAAGTAACCAATTCTTTTTTCACCGACTTCAAAAAGGAGGAGGTTCAATTTTCATTTGTACCTATTTTTTTTGGATGTTCATCGGTATTTCATCCGACACATATTTATAGACAAACTCACAAAATTCGGCCCCTATCTTTAGAATATAATACTAGATAGGTGATGAACTATGATATGATATTCATAAGTACCTACATAATCTTTGAACTTGTCCATAAGTACTAGATGAAAGAAAGAAGGACTAAAAATGATGATATTCACAACTAGATCTAGACACGCGACCGCGTGTCCAGCCAGGTTCAAAGAAAAAGGAACTAGCTACGCAGCAGCCGTGTTAAAAATAAACTTCATATAGAAAGAACTACGCCAGCAGTGCCCAGCAAATCAAAATATAGGTAAGTATTGTAGCTATGTATCTATCTCTAGGTCAGATAGACGTGAGCGAGCTGAATAAGACCGAATACGGAGAATGAAACTAAATTATAATATTTGCGAAAGAAATAATCACGCATTTGTCGATATTTCGTAGCCAAGTTTCATAAATAGCACTCACCTTGTAATTAGCACTTATCAGGGCACTCGATCTACTTAACTGTATACAGAAAAGATAATGAATGCAAACATATTTAATTTTAATTTGACTTCAACAGTGTTTTCGCTGACGCTCTACAACTGAGAATGAGAAATCAATGTAGCACCTTTTTGCTACGTTACATTACGCATGCGCAATTTTCAGAAACAGCAATCAATATCACCCTCCTCGTCACCCCTGTTCTATTGTCTGGACCAGTGGTTCCCAAAGTTTATTGGGTTCCAACCGATCTAAAATTCTGTATAGTCATCAACTTGAAAACCAAGAAAAATAGACATAAAGCTCCTAAAAATACGAGCCATACCTCGTTGGATTCAGAAGGACTTCTAGAATTATCATCGGTAGCTTAGCAGATAAAGATTCGGCCTTATGATCGAGTGGTCCCGGGTTCGAATCCTGGTCATTACACTACCGACGTGAACCCACTCCTAACACAAGCAATTTAGCTTAGTTAAGGAGCGTTTTACGGGAATTAGTAATATTGGTTAAAAGTACTCTTTTAAATACTCTTATTAATAATTCCATAATAAAATAATATTAATAAGTACTCTTTTATTCGCGATTATGGCTGCTGCGGATGCAAGAGTTCCTCAGACGATCCTTACGCCTGACCCAACACATTCACCGTAGCGTATTCATCTCCGTGACATGCGGCTCCTGCTTGTGAACTCTAACCTCTTCAACCTAATCGGCATTTCACCTTGTTTAAAACCAAGCAGTTAAATACTCTTATTAATAATACCATAATAAAATAATATTAATAAGTACTCTTTTATTCGCGATTATGGCTGCTGCGGATGCAAGAGTTCCTCAGACGATCCTTACGCCTGACCCCACACATTCACCGTAGCGTATTCATCTCCGTGACATGCGGCTCCTGCTTGTGAACTCTAACCTCTTCAACCTAATCGGCATTTCACCTTGTTTAAAAACAAGCAATGCATTGGTCTATTTTTCGTCCTATATTTCTTCGCGACAATCATTAGGGCAAAACCAGATCCATGGTTCCGTGTCCGGGGTCATAATTGTTTGTTTTGCATATACCATATTTGTAAGGGGGGGGGGAGAAAGTTAGGAGAGTTTCTGCGGAGACAAAGCAAGACCTAATGCCAGTCAGCTGGTTCAGCCCCCTAGGTCGGAGATTAAGTAGTCCCCTGGTTTGGGAACCGTACAAGCTTTCGAGTGGCCAGCGGTTAGCCGTTTCTTCGGGTCTCCCTCACCGCCATGCCAACATTGAACCTGAAGTCTTTGGGCTCCCCACTGACAGTACATTATCCCTCCAGTAAGCTCTGGCTACCCTACATACCGCCGGGAACACAACACGATGGTTATTAGGCCGCAGTCTTCTGTAGGGCGGATGTACTAACCCAGTCGAACAGATCTATTCGGACGGGATGTACCGACGTGTCCTGTCTCCTTTAAAAAAAATTTTTATGTTTAGATGTTTGTTACTAAATCACGCTTTAACGGCTGGATACAGGGAACAAATATATGATAATAATATATATCCTACTTCCTACTGATAGTAATATCTGGGAGTCCGACATTGCTCGTTTTTTTATGTCTACGTTTTTTAAAACTGAAACCTAGCTAGAGCGATTTTTTTAAAGTTAATGACAGAATATTCTACATTAATAGTCGTATCAATACAAAACATAACGATACATGGTGCCAATACCCGTCGTCGAAAACAATGGGCGATAAAGAAGAACTCGTCAGCCACGTAAAACCGCCAAAATACTTCGTGACTAACAGCGTCACGGAAAATGTCGCCGTCGCCTGGAAACTGTAGTTGCAACAGTGGGAGTGGCACGAAACGACTATCATCAGCATGAGTAAGAAGAGTCCTGAGGTGCAGGTTGCCATTTTTATGACGTGCATCGGTCCGGACGCCGCCATTATTTTCAACACCTTTGATCTAACTAAAGCTGAAAGTAAGTCGTTGCTGGCTATAAAAATGAAGTTCACGAGCTATTTTAGCCCTAAATTGAATGAAATTTACGAGACTTACATTTTCAATACAATTTACCAAAAAGAAGATCAATTCGATATATTCTTAACTGAATTGAAAACAAAAGTTAAGAACTGCGGATATTCAACATTAGAAGATAGTATCATCAGAGATCAGGTAGTCATTGGAATAAAAAGCGATGAAACACGCGAGAAGTTGCTGGCCGAGGATAATCTAACACTGCAAAAACCATAGACATCTGCCATTCAGCAGAGCAGGTAAAGAAGCAGGTGGATATGATGAAGTAGATAGCATCAGTAGAAATGGTTACCTAGAAAAGAAAAAACTCAAAATCACACAAAATGGAGAGCAACAACAGTGATAACGAAAATGACAAATTTCGTTGGAAACGTTGTGACACAAAACATGGTCTCCGAGCCTACCCAGCATTCCGTAAGACTTGTAGCATCTGTAAGAGAAATAATCATTTTCCTAAGTTTTTTTTATGGATGACAGGCTCAGTTAGGACCTCTATCTCACCTGATCGTAAGTGACGATGTGGTCTACGATGGATCACGTTTGCCTAGAAGGAACCTATTCACTCGAAACTTGAAGATTCCGAGGTTATAGCTTTCCGGAAACACAGACTCAGGCAGGCAATTCCACTCCTTAGCTGTACGTATAATAAATGTGTCGCCGAAACGTTTCGTGCGTATGAGTGGAATATCCACCATGTAGCAGTGGCGCGTCGTGGTCGTTCATTGGTGAAAAGGGCTCGGAGGTATCAAGTTGTGCAATACCAGCGCACACTCTCCGAAATGCATCCGGTAAAAAACCGATGGGCCTGCAACTTTGCGTCGATGTTCAAGGCTCTGAAGCCTTTTCTCGACGAGTGCATCGTTATTGATGAGCCTCTTGGCCCGTCTCTCTATTGTCTCATGCGCTTCCAGGTGGTATTTAACTGAGCCCTCACACAGGGACGAGCAATACTCTATACAGGATCGAACCTGCGCTTGGTACAAGTTGAGCAACTGTTCCGGTGTGAAGTACTGTTGCACCTTCGACAGAATACCCAGCTTTTTAGCAGCCACTTGAGCTTTAGCCTCAACGTAAGACCCAAAATTGAGGGTGGACGTCAGGGTAACGCCAAGAAGCTCGAGGCGGTCGGTTATCGGCATGGATGCATTTCGGAATGTGGGGATTGGCTGGAATTGACTACGCTTGGCAGAGAAGAGACACGCCTGGGTCTTGGTAGCGTTGAACTTGACCAAGTTAGCATCACCCCAATCGGAGACCGCCTTCAAGGACAAATTCAAACGCTCAACCATAGCCTCTCGGAGAGATCGGATCTGTCCCACGCTGACTCGGGGGTTGGACTCGTAACTCTCGACTACTGTGCTGTCGTCTGCGTACCCAAAAGTACCGGGCTTGAGCAGGACGTTAATGTGCAGCAAGAATAATGTAGTCGAGAGTACCGACCCCTGATCCCTCAGGGGTCGGTACTCTAACTCTAACCCCAGCGTTGATCGCTAATCGGTCAGATGTGCAGCCATCAACGACCACCCGGATAGACCGATTCCTCAGGAAGTCAGTAGTAATCCAGACACATAAGCCAGCGGGAAGGCCGTAGGACGGAAGCTTGCCAATTAGGCTATCGTGCCAGACCCTGTCAAAAGCCTTCGAGATGTCGAGAGAAACGGCGAGTGCCTCTCCGTGCCTCTCGATGGCCTCACTCCAAATGTGGGTGGCATACACAAGAAGGTCCCCAGTGGAACGGTTTTGGCGAAAGCCATATTGCCGATCACTGAGGAGATCATTCATTTCGAGGTATGCCAACAGCTTTTTGTTCAGTACACGTTCCATAGTCTTACAGAGTAAGGACGTTACTGAAATTGGTCTGTAATTGACAGGGTCCGCCCGACTGCCCTTTTTGGGCACAGGTTGCACGTTGGCTTCCTTCCAAGCCTTCGGCACTTGACCGGTCTCATATGAGAGATGAAACAGGCGTGTCAAAATAGGAGACAACTCAGATGCACAAGTCCTGAGCACTATTGCTGGTATCCCATCGGGTCCACTGGCCTTATTCACGTCCAGATTATTTAGCACCCTACGTACATCCCTCTGTCGGATGCTGATATCTGCCATGCGCGTCCCACATCCGACAGTAGGAGCTTCGTCGTTCCGGCATCTAGACGCGAAGACTCCGCAAAAAGTGAAGCAAATAAATTTGCCTTTTCCTCAGCGGAGTGGGCCAGTGTCCCGTCAGGCTTCCGCAGTGGAGTCAGTGAGGAGCAGCAAAAGTTGAACTCAACCGACTTTGCTAGGGCCCAAAATGCTTTACTGCCCGCTGGATACTTTGCAAGTTTGTTTCCAATGCGGCCACTATGGTCAAAGCGGGCCTTTCGCAAAGTCTTCTTGCTAAACTTGGCAGCCCTGTTGAAGGCTCTCTTCCTCTGACATACATCCTCCGCCCTGCGGTTGCGAGCATCGACCCAAGCCAAGTAAGCCGCATGCATGAGTGCTTCGGCACGACCGCATTCGGCGCCAAACCATGGTCGAGCCCCGCCAGACATGTCTACGTCAGAAAACGGAATGTAATACTCCATTCCCTGACGCAAAACATCCACCACGGCGTCCGCGCAGACGGATGGATCAGAAGATGAGAAGCATACAGGCTGCCAAGGGTAAGATGCGAAGAAGGATCGCATCTCATCCCAATCAGCTGACCTGTATCGCCAAACCCGACTGGAGCCTCTGGGACTAGTGTCGGTCGGGGAGTAGACGGATACAGACTTCACCAGACAGTGATCAGAACTACCCAGTGGTGAAGAAATCGACACCGAGTAGCGGTCTGGATCAGTTGTCAGCAGAAGGTCCAAGCAATTGGCTGTGTGCGTCTCAACATACGGTACCCTCGTTGCCCCCTGGACCATCTGGGTGAGATTTAACGGTAATGAAAGCTTATGAGTCTCTCTCCCAGCGTGATCGGTTGACTGGTATGGGAAAAGCCAAAAGCCTGTGGTGGGCATTGAAGTCCCCCAGTAACACCAACTGGGCTGAAGGGTACCGCTGTTGAGCTGTGTCTGCCGCCTCACTGAGGTATTGCGTGAACTTGGTTGTCTCCTGGTCCCCGCCATGCGAACGATAGACACAGGCATAGACAATGTTGTCCATACCAGTATCGACCATCACCCAAAGTGCAGAGAACCTGGGATCATCAAGATCTCGGAGACGCTGATAACAGATGTCGTCCCGGGCGTATACACACACGCCCGTTTGTAGTTTAAAGTTGTGCTCCAGGGTGAACCCTGGGTATTTTAGGTACGACACGTCTACCGGACATCCGATCTTCGTTTCCGAAAGGAACAAGAGTGCAGGTTTCTCAGTCTCGAGGTGGTGGTGGACTGCTACGAGATTTGAGTGCAGACCTCTGATTAGTGAAGTGCACTTTGAGAGAGAGGGAGTGCAGCCGCTGTCGAACTTTACACCTTTTATTCCTTGCCATGTGATGTGATGAGTGAAGAATAGGTGAGAGAATGGCAGTGAAGTGAGGTTCCACGCCGGCAACCCTCAGGCACACTCTGGATGGACTGCATCATTGGGAAACTAGACTGGAGACCGTGGGGACGCCCGAGCCGCCCCGTAAATGTCCATCGGGCCCTCTCATCCGGTCGCCAACCGGCACGATGGGTCATTCCGGGATTTCCGTGGCTAACATACTACTTGGGCCCCCATCTACCTGCGGTCGGCCAGCGGTGCACCGTGCCTCGGATCCCGCTACCCTCCAAGGCCAGCATCCCGATGCCCCCATAGCAGAGTGCAACAGGTCGGTCAGTCTGTAGTGGAACAACTACTTCGACCCATTCTCCCGAGTGGCTGCACCGAACATCGTACCGGAACACAGCCAGGCTATTTGGCGGTACGTCTTTGCTCGGTGGGTGGTCACAAGCCATCGATCGATACCTACCACCAGAGTATCACCTGATTAGCACCACCCAGTGGCCACGTGTAGGTATTCAATACAGGGTCTTCTCCTACGGACGCGGAGGATTCAGCCCCCAAAAAAAAAAAAGTTGTGAACATGATAGAACAAAAACAAGAAGAAGACAATTACTATGTGTTATCTCTTGAGGCAGGACAAGACATTAAAAAATAATAATAATAAAATAAATAAATAGGAAGACTGGTATGAAAAAGTTTCAATGCCACATAACACAGTTGTTAACTTCAAGTTGGATTCAGGCAGCCAATGTAATAAAATAACTAAGGATACAGCTGACCAAACACAAAGAAGGATCAGACCATCAACAACTAGATTTTTGACTTCTTTTACTAACCACAAAATACCAGTTGTGGGCGAAGTAGACATACAGTTGCCGTTAAAGGAAGAAGCAGTATCATAAAGTTCAGAGTTGTTGAAGAAAATGTCACACCAGTATTGGGAAAATCATCATGTGTAAAAATTAACCTATTAAAGAGGGTTGATACAACATCCCAAAATGATGACCAGTTTGAAGGCATAGGTTGCTAAAAGCAATTCAAATATGATATTGATCTGATCGACCACCCTAAATTGCCCATTTGTCCTGCCAGAAAAATTCCACACACAATTAGGCAACAAACAAAGGATGAATTGGATAGCATGGAGAGAACAAGGTCATACAACCAATGACTAAACCTACTCCTGCTGTTTCACCAATGGTCGTTGTAAGGAAGAATAATAAGATAAGATTATGCATCGACCCATCAAAAATTTATAAAAATTTAAAGAGAAGATAATACAGTAGATGAAATCACAGCTCAGATTAATGGTTCAAAATGGTTCACACTTCTAGATTGGAAAAAAGGATTTTGGCAGCTGCAAGTTACACCACGTACCTCTGATTATCTAACCTTTAGTACACCGTTCGGGAGGTTTTCCTGTTTGAGAATGCCATTTGGACTGGCGTCAGCACCCGAAGTCTTCCAGCAGGTAATGAGTTCCCTTCTTGCTGATATAGATAACGCTGAAGTATCAATGGACGACGTCTTGCTCCATGCTCCAACCATGGATGGCCTAGAAACCACAACACAAAAAGTGCTTGCAAATTTTAGGAAAGCTGGATTAAAACTGAATAAAGAGAAATGTGTATTCTACACACAAGAAGTGAAATTCTTGGGACACGTAGTGACAAGTGATGGTCTCAAACCAGACCCTCAGAAACTGGAAACAATTAATAATATCAAACTGCCATCAAATGTGAAAGAGCTGCTGAGATTTCTGGGTCTTATATCCTACTTATTTTAATATTCATCAAAAACTTGGCTGATATAGCAAAGCCATTGAGAAAATTCCTTGAAAAAGATGTAGAATGGGCCTGGGAATTTGAACAGGAAGAAGCGTTCCTGAAACTGAAGAAGCTTCTCCTATCTCCTCCGATACTTGGCTATTGTGATCCCAAGGCTCCCATCTTATTGTCAGTAGAAGCCAGTAGCTATGCTTGTGGTGGAGTACTGATGCAGAAAAATAAACCTATTGTCTTCTGCGCAAAATCATTCACTAAAACTGGACAAGGCTATAGCCAGCTAAAAAAAAAAGGCAATGCAATATTAGTAGCCTGCAAAAAATATCACACTTATATCTGGGGCTGTAAAGATCTAACTTTGAATCTGACCACAAGCCTCTAGAGACCATTTTCAGGAAACCACTCACAGATGCGTCACCTCGTCTGCGAAGAATGATGTATCAGATATTACCATATAATTCTAAAGTAATCTATAAAAAAGGAACAGAAATGTATGTGGCTGATACACTCAGCAGAGATTGTGAAAATTTAACATGCGGAGACCTTAATACTAAAAATCTACAAATCTGTGTAAAATGCCGTTCTCTAATCAAAGAAGAAATAATCTTAAAAATGAGACCGAAAACTGTGCAGAGTTAAGACTACTGAAACCAATGATTTCAGAAGGATGGCCTGAAAAAATAGAGAATATACCAAAAATACTGAAACAATATTGGTATTACAGAGAGGCGCTGTCTGTATATGATGACATAATATTCAAAACAATAGAACCTTGATACCAATAATCTTAAAACACTCTCACTTATCCCACAAGGGTATCCAAAGAACCCTAAGCGTGCTCTAAAATACAGAAAAATAACATCATGGAACCGTTAATGCAGCAAGAGGTTCCTAAACACCCTTAGAGTATTGTGGTAACGAATCTCTTCCATCTTAAAGGCAAAGACTACATAGTTGTAGCCGATGCTTATTCTGGATTTTTTGATTTCACAGAACTTATCAACACGTAAGTTCAACGGTGGTACTAACAATGAAAAACTGGTTCGACTTGTTTGGTATTCCAGACATTCTTCAATCTGATGGAGGCAAACAATGTCGTCAGGAAGTAGGAAGCCCACTGCTGAACATAGGCCTCCCCCATTGATTTCCATGTGACTGTGAAGAATTCAGAAAATTTGCTAAAGAATGAAAATTTTAACAAAGAATTTCAAGCCCACACTTGCCTCGATCTAACGGACTAACCGAAAGATATGTGCAAGAGGCGAAAACCTTATTTAAAAAGTGTAACGAAGAAAACACAGACATCTATTTGGCATTGCTTCATCACCGAAACACACCAAGACTTGACCTCGGAGCAACTTGACCTGTCAAAGGTTAATAAACCGAAGGACTAAGACTGAAAAATTGTTGAATGAAAAATTATTGACATCTAAAGTACTCAAGAATATAGCTCAAAAAATAAACAAAATTAAAGGAGAAAAGAAAATTGCAGACAAAGGAAAGAGAGAAATGAGAGTATTCACAGAAGGTGAAAATGTTCACTTCAGGCAAGATTACCAAAACTGGATACCTGCTAAGATTGTCGAACCCTGTTTGAACAGATCTCGTTCCTACATAGTAGTAAAGACCAATGAGGGAGGGTTATATACCAGAAATGCATGGCACTTAAAAGAAGCTGCTCCTATAGTGACTAGTGAGTCGGATAAGAATCATAATCATAAACCAGTACTCGAAGACACTACAGGGAACCGATGCAATTAACGACGTTATGATCAACCAAATTGATTTACCTACTTGTTTTTTCGGTTTCTAGTTTAATGGTTTGATTTGGACGAGGAGTAGATAAAATTTGTTTTTCTTCAATTAAATCATAAATAATATAATTTTTGGTATACTCTGGAATATTTTTGCATATATCTTTTAGCAACCTATGCAGCTTTCATACAAAACGTTAAATGAAGGAAACAACATTTAGCATTCCAAAGCCAGAGAAATACCATTAAACTTTTATCTTGGAATGAGGTTTGTGTGGTTTGGAACCTCTTTGTTTGAAGCAGTCCAAATATTACTAAATTGTTTTTTTAGTAGATGGCAATAGGCTCGCCCCCTATTACATTGGGACCTAAACATAACTGGCGAATCGTGGGTGTACAATACACCTCTGCCTACCCCTTCGGGGATACAGGCGTGAAGTTATGTTTTTTTTTATAAACCAACAAAATTTAGTATGTAACTGATTTAAATCGATGTCTGTGTGGCTTTTATTTTAAGTGAAAGATAATTGTTAGGTTTATGATTATAATACGTCATTGGGTTTATGTGAATAGTAGGAACTTGGTAGATTTTTGAAATGTGTTTAGTAGATTCTAGTAGAATTTGGCGAAGCTTATAGTAGAATTGCTGGGTAAAAATGGGTCACGCTTCAACGCTGCACTGCGCTGAGCCTAAAGAATGGGGCCCTCACACGAAACAATTTGATTGCCCAATCAGATTTACCAATTTCCACCAACACCTACATTGAAGATCAAATCTTCAATCCAATTTGATAGTCAATCTAGTCAAATTGGTCATAACATTGTAGGGAAGCCCCCTAAACGACAGGACTGGACCTACGAACTTGACAGCAGTAGATGCTTTTTATATCGTAAGCATTTTTGCAAGGGTTACAAGGGTTTTTGGCAATTAGGGATAGTAAGAAAAACTTTAAAAAACTGAAAAGCAAAAAATTATAAACCTTTTTTATTTAACTTTTATAACTAACTTCTTAGAGTATTGAAACTATTTCTAAGTATATATTTTTGTAAATAGTTGAGTTTTTATTAATCTTAATAACTAAGATCTTAAACTAATGCGCCGACTCAAAATTACTTAGCTATACTTAGATTAGTTTAAGAACTTAGTTATTAAGGTTAATTAAAAACTCAACTATTTACAAAAATATATAGGTACTTAGATATAGTTTCATTACTTTAAGAAGTTAGTTATTATAATGTACCTTTTCCAATCGTTTATTTAACTTTTGACAGCTCTAATATATAATAGTGATACCCTGACCCGTTACCGATTCGAATTGATTTTATTCATGAAGAAGTTTTAATCGATTTAAAACACTTCTTATTTTATCGATAATTTCGTAATTTTATCGATTATTAAACGGCAACACTGGACACGGCGGCGACGCGCGACGCCATTTTGTTGTCAGTGTTAATCCACATTTTCATACGTCGAGTTGAGTATTTATATTCCTCTGAATTGATTTATTTGTGAATTCTCACGTTTGGTTGAGTTGAGCGTACCGTTCCTCCCTTCGTTACTGTCAAAATGCCAAAAAATAAAGTACTTAAAGGACAAACAAGAGAGTTTGTCTTGCGATTTCGTGATTACTTTGAAAAGGGAAACCGTAATGGTGGGCCTCTTATACCAGTGACTCAAGTTAGAGACCGTTTTGCAGCAGCATTAGGTATTAGTGTTTCAACAGTGGCAAAAATAACAAAAGAAGGCTACGGCAGTAGTGGCATGGAACAGAATAAGCTATCTACACCTAAGAAAAAACGTCAGCCCTGTAAAGTGACGTCGTCATATATACGACTATTACCAAAGAAAAGAGATTCTAACATTAAAAAACTGACACAATCTCTACGAAATCATGGTTTGTTCCGTGGTCAAAAATCTTCTTTGTCAAAGGTATTGAAAGACATTGGATTCTTATTCCAAAAATGTGACAAACGAAAAATTTTAATGGAACGCAATGATATTGCTTTTTATCGATGCAAATTTTTAAGACAAGCGAAAAAAATATAAGATTGGTCGAATGTTGTTTTCACAGATGAAACTTGGCTCAATGCGAATCATACGCTGTCAAAAACTTGGATTGACAACACTGCTGGCTCCACTTCTGCAGTACCAATGGGAAAAGGCGAACGACTGATTATTTGCCATGCAGGAACAGTAAAAGCATTTGTGCCAGACGCTCTATTAGCTTTTAAATCCCAGAAAACAGGAGATTATCATGAGGAGATGAATTCGAACGTGTATGAAAAATGGTTCAGAGGAATGCTTACATCACTCGAAGAGCCATCAATAATATTCATTGATAATGCACCCTATCACTCTCGTCCAATTAATAAAATGCCAACGCAGGCCAACAAAAAACATGAAATCATAAACTGGCTCCGTGACAATGGCGAGGAGGTGGACAAGTCCCTACTAAAAGTAGAGTTAGTAAAGATATTAAAAACCAAGAAGCAGCCAAAACGATACGTAATAGATGAAATGGCAGCAGAGCATGGGCATACCGTCCTCAGAATTCCCCCATATCACTGCCAATATAATGCAATTGAAATGATCTGGGCACAAGTTAAAGCATATGCTGCGAGGAAAATAGAACTCCTCAAAAATGCTGGATTTACTAAAAAATGCGTGTGAAAAAGTAACTCCTGAAAACTGGGCGAGTATTGTAGAAAAAACAAAAATGGTGTTGTTGTCGGATTGGGATCGGGATGTTGCATTCGACAATTTATCTGTCCAAGAATTGATAATCAATATTACTGAGAACTCAAGTGATGATGATTCCTGGTCATACGAAGAAGACTATTCTTTAGAATTAAAAATAGTATTACAGTACCTCTTTTGGTTGTTTTATTTTTTAATCCATAAAGTACTATGAATTTCAACATTTTGTACCGGTTCATTACAAGTAGGTACCGCCGTTCATTCACATGCTTTTTATTTGAACCAACTACAGTAAGTCTAAACGATTATTTTAGATTCATTAATTTTATTATTATTTTATTGTTTTTATTTATTTTTATTTTTATTATTTTATTTTATTTTCATTGCGCAAATTATTTTTGCATTAAAACAGAGACATTTAGGGCATTTTAATGCAAAATAATAAAGGTTTTTACGTGATTTGATATACAATATAATCACAATAATTTTATTGTATGTTTTATTAATATAATCAAAAATCGATTTATTTGAAAACCGTTTTTAGAGTTGTGGTCATTAATTACAAATGACACATCTCTAAGTGGGCGGAGCCCGTCCATGAAGTACAGTATTCCCTGTAGTAAATTGTGCATTGTATCAAAAATTATTAGTAAACTTTATGTGCGTGATCTGTCAAAAGTTAAATAAACGATTGGATACACTATAGCGTGTTGTCGTATAAAAGAAACAGTGACAACACGTGCAGGTGGCTTATACTTACCCTTATTTCCATTCACTCCACAAGGCCTAAAATATTATTCTGTGCCTAAATGTATGTGCTAAGCTAAGTAATGATGTGCAAAGTCGACAAATTTTTTCGATGATTTTGTTGACGCATTTAGTGTAAATAATATTATCATTGTATACTACTTTATCACCAGAGGCGTAGGCAGGCATAGGTATAAAAGAAAATCGATAAAGACCCTTTTTTTTAGTTATTACACTAGGGCCAAAAGTAAAAACTACAGCAGAAATAATTTTGAGGGCTAAAAAGCCCTGAGAAGGGGAAATTTGAATTCAGGCGTGGGGAAAGGAAATCATTAAAGTGGAAACACTGCTCACTGCTCTGTCATAAAGAGTATTTATTTAAATAATCTATGGTCATAAAGCATTAAAACCAAAATACAACAAAACAGAACATAAATGTAAGTTACATGGTATTCTGTGGTACATAACTCATAAATATACTATACTCTTTCTAGTATATATATATAATAATCTATGCTATACATTTTCCTTGGTGGTACATGTTCATGGTGCTCTACATAGTAATAATCTGTTACGACTTCGCTGAAATTAAAATGAAATTGTGGTGAACTATATAGAGAGTGAAGGGTTACTCGTTAATTTCATACGAGGATGAAGGAGTAACTCGTTTTACTAAATGAGGTACTCATGAGGTACCCCTCATTTGAGGTGAGGAATCCCTTGATTCGCACGGTGATTCTACATTTATTTACCTCACGCGAGTCAATGAGGAGTGAGCTGAGGAATGTGAGGAGAGCCGATCGGCGCAGTGCAGTGTGACCGGCACATCGCGCATCGCAACATGTATTATATCTATCTATAATCTATACACACATATATGAAATATACACCTATACACCCATATAAATGTACCTACCTATGATTAATAATATAATGTTTTTGTTAACCTCTGGTACGAGCTTGCGACTCTTGCGAGCGTTGCTAGGAACAGTAGGAACATAACAAACAGTAGGAATATTAGTGGGATTAATATCATTAATAATGTAAGCAAGCAATTATTGTAGTCATATCTTTCATTCACAATGATTGAGCGCGAATTGGCCAAAATAAACCAAAAAATGACACTATTATCGATGTTAAATCTAAAAGGGTAAAGCTCATAGTTGAAGCACTCTTTGGTTGAAGCTGAACATACTTTTTTTTTCGATTTATTTACTCACTCGCTCCTCATCCTCATTGCCTCATCGTCCATAGATAATTAGCTGCAAGCTAGCGCGCGGTGCAGTACGATTGTGAGTCTGTGAGAATGAGGAATGAATGATGAGTGAGGCGGTTCATTGCGAACATTTGAGGAACTCACTCAATTTGACGTCACGAGGGCCTCAAATGAGGTAACTCATGAGTGAGGGACGCACCACTTGAGTACTTCGTGGGTGATTTCCCGGGTCTCCCCCAACAGCCACATCATAAGTTTAAGTTTAATATAATATTTTATTATAATCATACTATTATGCAATGTTATAGTTTCTTTCGAGAAGTTCATACGAGTATTGAACAATGTTAGACACTTTGACTATATACAAGTATCATATATAGTCAAAGGTTATACAGGTTTACATAGATACTTATTAGGTTATGTAATAATAAATCGAACAAAAATTATGAGTTTACAAAGTTTAAGATTAATTACATTTGATGTAACCAACACTTTGCTGAAATTCAGTATGCCTCCATGGCAGTATTATACTTTAGTAGCCAAAGATCATGGATTCATCGGCACAGAAGACGAAGTTAAAGCGAAATTAAATGTCACCATTAAAGACATGTGGAGCAAATACCCAAATTATGGCAAGTCATCAATAACCTGGGAAAATTGGTGGTTGCAAGTCGTCAGACTGACCTTGAAGGATCATTTACCACTAACTGCAGATTTAGACAGCATTGCTTACAGATTGATTAATGAATATAAGACTTCAAAATGTTGGTCTGTCGCTGATGGCGGAGGTGAACTACTTGATCAGATTAACCAACTAAGTGTAGCAATTGGAGTTATATCTAACTTTGATCCGCGACTGAATGAATTACTGAAGAATCTTGGTTTGCATAATAAGTTTGACTTCATTGTAACATCTTATGATGTTGGGTTTAGCAAACCAGATGAACAAATTTTTAACAGTGCTATTAAAATATCTAAGGAGGATATTAAACCATTTGAAGCTCTGCATATTGGTGACGACCTTGAAAAGGACTATAAAGGAGCGAGGGCAGCAGGTTGGCATGGTATACTGATCCATCCTAATATAAAAACTGAGGCTATAGTTCCTCCCCATCATGTGTTCAATAGCTTGCAAGATTTATGTGCTGCAATAAAACTGAAGACACTAAGACTGTGAAGTGTAAAAGAAGTAGCTTCACAATACATTGAAATTAACTAAATCTACATGTTGTTAGCTAGTCATTTAATAAATCTATAAGTTGCAGGCAAATTATTTGAGATATCTGCTATGTATAAACTAAGCTCATTGTATTTGGTGTGGCAAATTGTTACATAACAATCACTTCTATGTATATTTCAAGGCTGGCTGCACAGAGTAAAAAGTTTATATATACATACAGTTATGAATTAATCAGGTTAGCTATCACCTACAGCAATAAACACATTCAAAAGATACAGGTGTTTATGCTGCATATGTATTTATAGTATCACAAGGTAATCAAAACCTATAAGGCAAGTACTGCCCCTTGAACTAGAATCATGATTCATGAAATTTAGTAGGAAGCAAGGTCTTTATAGCTAAAATAAATAAATAATTGGAAAAGAGAAAACCATAAAGGCTACCAATGGGTATCACAAAAGAAAATAATAAAATATTCTTAAACATATTACACCATGAATTTTAGGCTATCTTAGGAAAGCGTCGAGATAGCAAGTTGACATTAATATTAAATAATATACTGAGGTCTACAACTTCTACAAAAAAATTAACTCAATTCGGCCAGTCTCAATAATCTACCTACAGTTAAAGGTAGAAGCTATCCCAGATAAACAGTCAACATTAATCTCTCTGTAACTGCGGTTTCAATATTGTCAAAGTCATTTTCTGTTTATCTTTGTTTATTGAAACAGAAAAAAATCCCGATAGATACTAATGGTAGCTATTTTAACTGCTAGTAAAGGATAGATGGATTATTGAAACCGACTGTAAGTCATTGCATTCAAAAGATACAGACATTTAAGTATGCAGCATATTTAGAAAATCGAATCGAAACTTATAGGGTACTTCAGGCTGAGCTAGAATCATGATATTTAACATGAAAAGATCTTATAGCACAAGTCAAAAATTAGTCCGAAAACCGTAAGATATACTCGCACCACAGCTGACCCAGGGCCATCTCTGGTTTTGAGAAGGCCCCCTCGGGTTTGGGAAACACGGTGTTCCCGTCTTGCCCCGGTTCGGGGGAAGAGCGCTCTTCGCCCCACCGCCCCGTCCTGCTTCTGCTAGGGTGACAGGTGGCTCCACCTGTCACCCCCAGGCCTGCGCTCATGGAGGACGGAGGTCGTTAAGCGACCTCCGGCGTCTGAGTCGCCTGCGCCGCGCGGCGCGGCGCGCATATTGCGGGCTTGGCGGGCCGGGAGGGTTCTAAATCTCTCCCGAGCCAGCTCCGCCGCCTCCTTCTCGAGCATTACTTGCTCGCAGAAGGTGGCGGCGGCAGCCCACGCGCTCGCACTTCGCACCATGGCCGCAATCATGCTGCCGAGCGAGAGGACTCCCACACCGATGGCTGCCACGAGGTCACGCCTCGGTACCTCCCACGCCGGGCATTGTACCAGCGTGTGCAGCCCCGAGTCCTCGTTCGCGTCGCAATAGTGGCACTCAGACGTTGGCTCCTTCCTGATCTGATGCAGGTGATCCCCGAAGCTCCCCTTGCCTGAGATCACCTGCGTCAGTCGGTACGAGAGGCTTCCGTGTCGCCTCTCGAGGCAATCCTCCATGACGGGTCTTACCGCCTCTACAACGGCGTGTGGCGTGTACTAACTCCCTAACCCAAAAATCGCGCTTACTACCAGAGACCTAAAATTTGTTCCACGCATCTAAAGTATTTTATCAAGGTTTTTGCTTCAATCTATTCCTACCTACATCATGATCACGCTATCACATCTTATTAGCTCGGTATAGTCTAACTCCGCTACCCTTTTTTAACCGACTTCCTAAAAGGAGGAAGGAATTCATCGGTTCAATATTGTTTTGTTTCAAAGGATACCCTTTAATTTCTAAGTGGTCCTAAACTAAAAGGCTAAGTGATTTCTGGTCAATTTTCACATCTTAACTTCAAACAAATATTATAAAATTCAACAGAAAAGTCTTACGCGTATTTTTGTCAATTGAATAAAATATATAATACAGTTATTTTTCTTTTTTTTTAATGCCTGTTTAAATGCGTTTTTGGTTTGAATTCGGTGTTATTTTTTACAAGCTTTTCTTAACTTTCAGTTCTCTTATCTAAGTATGGTGTCCGTCAAACTATTTTTCAACCATTTGTTGGCATCCGACTTCCGGTATCTCGGATCACTACTACAAAGTGATGGAGCATTAGATCGAGCCGTAAAGCATCGGATTAGCGTAGGTTGGATGAAATGGCGGCAGGTTACGGTAACAACGTGTGACTCACGAATCCCCCTTAGCATTAAGGGGAAAATCTACAAGACTATGATCCGGCCTGCTGTCCTGCATGGATCAGAGATCTGGCCCGTAAAGGCGACAATGCATAAATATGGTACCATGGAGCTGGTCTGATGATGGAAGTAGGAAGGTGGCCACAGGAACTTCTAGATAAAACAAGATAAACGATAAAAAGGAAAAAGTTTGGTAATGAGCCCAAACTCGATAGGTTTTGGTCTTAGCAAACTCACTGGTGGTACATATATGGTAGTCAGGGTCTGAAGATAGATTAGGCAGGTGGCCATAGGAACTCTTAAACTAAACAAGATAAACTTATGGAGTTAAGGCTCATTTGTTTTGTCTTGGCGAACTCTTTGTTGGTACACCAACATGGTATTCAGGGTCACTCTAGTGCTATACGTAGTCGTCCTAGCGACGCACGCTGCTGCGAAAAAAAATTCAAGCATGGAACATTGCCTTGAAACTTATACGGGTTTGTTACCTAATTGTGCTTCCAAACACGTGTTGAAATCTTACAGGTAGGTAGGTATATGCCTAGGGCAAAGCCAGACTAGGGAAAATAGTTTTTTTATAATTTATCGGCGTATTAATTTGTATTATCGACGCGACTTGCGGTTTTCGGAGTGACCTCCGAGGTAATGATTTAGGTGGGATTAGCTTACATGGTAAAAATGAGCTCACTAGGTATGTTAAATACGGGTACATTTTTTTTTTTTTTCGTGCGGAAATCCCTTCGGATACCCCCCCGCCGGCCAGCGGGGTTGGTTATGTTGGGCTTGCACCGACTAAAACCGCACGCCGTCTCGGGTCTTCAGACGCCGGGGTGTAAGGTTACCCATAGAGCATATCCCTCGCACCCCGACTGACCCTGGGCCATCTCACCTGGGTCATCCTGTCTCCTCTGAAAGCAGAGGAGTACGGAGAGCGATGTGTTCCTGCCACGTTGGGTATTGGCCGACGATCAATGCCAACCCTATGAAGGGGAAGCCATTGACTGCCGCCCAGGGTGTACCGGCCGCTCCGATTCCGTTCCTCCCGGACTGCAGTGGGATCGGAATCGGAGCGACACTCGAGGAGGTTACCCAACACACACCCCAAATACGGGTACCTACCGTAAGAACCGTAAATGCAAAACGTTACATCAAGGACGTCATCAGATCTCAAGTGATCCCAATTGCACACCGCATGCGTCTTGGATTTCCTTCCTTACTGATGCAAGACGATGCCCATTTATACAACTCAAACGACCCAAGCCGCAGTGCATAGAGTCATACTTACTCCGTACTGTACGGCCTTGGTCACGAAGTCAGCGGTGCGTACCAATTTGGTGATGCCCGCGTATCTGCATAGCGTACATCTTCTGCTCACAATAAATCAAACTTTAGGAAGGAATTAATATCAAAAAGATGTTGTCTTCGCTGTTTACACATTTACTTAGTTCGCAAAAAAAGATACTAATTTCTCGTAACACGACACTACGCTGCTCTATCGCCGCCCGGTCTGCCCCACAATGTACCTACTTTATACAATGATTTCAATTCTGTTGTTCAAAGACATAACAAGTATGTAACAAACATAGTGTCCGATCAATAGGAGGCACATAGGTATTAGGTATTTATTTAGGATATTAGGTATCCTAAATAAATAACCAATAAATTAAATTAAAAATAATATATTAATGATACATAATGAAAATAAATTGGAATTTTGAATGCCATTTCCTAAATAGTAATTACCCAGTATCACTCCAAAATCTAAAAATGTGACAACACCACAAAGTATATATCCAAGAATACTTAGCGGCGGTCCACAATACCACCCCCCGCTGGCTGCACCAGGGTTTGTTCACAAAGTGGCTCTCCTGTGTTGCCATGTAAGTTTCCGCATCGGGTTGGGGGACAATTCGTGTCCGTCCAAAATTGGGACCGGAACCAGTTCCATCTTTTCTTATTTGAAAATAGGCAGCAGGCCTAAGTTAATTTAGGTATTGGGATGATTGTACCGCTGAATATTCTCTAAGTGCATTGGTCTCAATAAAGTCTCAGTCATGGTTTCAATCAAGTGGTACGTCACATCAAACATAAATTAAGGTTAGTTGATCTCATCCGTTTTATGTAATTCATAACAAAACTATAGTAAACTTCTTTTTTCCCAAACTATAAAAAAGCGGCTATAGCCCAGTGGCGTACGTAACGAACTGCTGAGACGAGGACTCGAGTTCGATCCCAAGTCGCCTCGGGCACACACCTCTGACTTTTCGTAGTTATGTGTACATTAATAAATGTTAATTATCGCTCGCTTAATAATATGTGCCCCGTAGATGGCAATAGGCTCGCCCCCTATTACATTGAGACCTTAACATAACTGGCGAATCGTGGGTGTGTAATTTCGGGGATACAGGCGTGAAGTTATGTTATGATAAAAAAAATTAAACAAATAAATAATAAATATTGTAGGACAAAGTACACCACGCCATCTAGACCCAAACTTAGCAGAGCTTGTCATATGGGTTCTTGAATGCGGAAACACATACTCAAATACTTTTTTGTAAATAAATACATATTATACATAGAAACACCCAGACTTATGCAAATATACATATTTGCACTGAGCGGGAATCGAACTCGCGACCTCTGGCTTAGCAGTCGAACGCACTACCTCTACGCCACAGAGGTCGTCAACAAAAGGTAAAAGAATTTATGTTTTCTTAAAACAAAAGTACAAACATACATCGAAAAGTTAGTTAATTGTTTTCTCAACACAATATCCTATGTTGTAATTTCATTGTTAATCAATTCCCCAAGCAGTAATTCTCTTCAGTCGTTTTTGTGATTTTATGGTCTCAGAGGTTTTTCTTGAAATATATCCATCCTTTTCAATTTAACAAAGTAATAATTGGAAGTTTTTTGTAGCTTTGTTAGAAGAACAACTAATGGGGCTTCCATACGATACAATATAATGGAGAATGTTAATAGGTATGCCAAATCGGTTGAAAGTTTGTAACAGTAAAGCTTGCATGTATACAAATGCACTAGTTTTTGTTGTAGTCAAAAATATCCATTAGTTTTGATTTTACAGGCATTTAAACTTACGAAAAATATCGAGTCCCGCTAACAGTCACGTGACCGCGTGTGACGTCAATTTACAACACTCCGCTTAGTAGCAAGTCACCAGCGCGGGCGGCGGTGACAGGCTAAGGACACTAAGGAGCTTGTGCAATATTTTTTGTTTTCATCCGCGGATTACGTTAATAGTGTTTATATTCGATTAACGAAATGGATGAAGAATTCGGAAAAGGGCAATCGGATAATCTGCCTAAAATGGATGCACTAATGTTTGCCCATTATTTTTCAACAAATAGTGATTTCATTGTCGCCGAAATGCGAGGAATAAAAATGCAAAGGTAATTTGACTTTTCTTGCTATTTAGACAATAATTTATCTTTTCTAAATTTTTTTTTTCGTGCGGAAATCCCTTCGGATACCCCCCGCGTACCAGCGGGGGCGGCTATGTCGGGCTTGAACCGACTAAAACCGCACGCCGTCACGAGCGTGTCGTCCGTGTAGCACGTGACGGCGGCACCGCCTACGAGCTCACCGCGAAGCACCCAGTCGTATCCGATGTTCCACAGGAGTGGCCCCAGGACCGATCCCTGTGGAACACCGCACGACATTTCACGCCGACCGAGACCGATCACGGTTGGGTAGATGACGGCTCTCTCCGTCAAATACGCCCCGACTATGCGGCGGAGGTAGAGAGGCACTTCGTGATACACGAGCGCCTCCCTAATGCAACTCCAGGGCAAGGTGTTGAACGCGTTGGCGATGTCCAGGGACACCGCCAGCATCACCTCACCCCGGGCTACTGCATCCTCCGCCAGAGCCCTCACGCACATGATGGCATCCACGGTGGAGCGCCTCTGGCGGAAGCCATATTGGCTATCCGCCAGGTCCGGCCCCACTCTTGAGTGGTGCTCGACGAGGCGCTTCGCAATTACTCTTTCAAAGAGCTTGCACTCCTCGTCGAGCAACACTATGGGCCGTTAGGCGGACGGCCAGTCCGCCGGGCGCCCCTCCTTTCGGATGAGCTAGGACCCACGCTCGGCCTGGAATGCCGTCGGGTCCCGGGGCGGTGTGTTTGGCTCTTAGCCTTCTCACCGCCAGCTCTAGTTCTACCCAAGTGATCTCGGACACGTCGTCGTCTTCCACGTCGGGCGCCATGGGCAACCGAGGCGGAGTCATCTGCGGTGGAACATGTTCCACCGCCCGCGCTGGGAACAGGGAGCCAACAACTCCTCCGAGCAGATCCGGCTGGAGACACCGGGTTAACGGCGGGGCCTTGGGGCGCAGCTTGCCCCTCACCATCCGGTAGGGCCGCCCCCAAGGGTCCCGCTCCAGCGTCTCCAGCAGCTCACGGAAGGCGGCCTGTTTGGCCCGCCTTATCTCCGCTCGGAGGGCTGCTCTGGCCTCCCTGTATCCCTCGTACAACTCCGCCTCTCGGGCCTCCGCATCTGCGGGGCGGCGACGCCTCCTACGGAATCGGGCCCACTGGCGGTGCGTGATCACGCAGGCCCGTCTGAGCTGCGCGATCTCCGACAACCACGCGGTTTCCCAGGTAGGCCCGAGGAACCGGTGCGGTGGGTGTATGGGTCGGCGACAGCGGCGACATTTACGGCCCACTGTGCCATGCTCTGGCGCAGAAGGGCCTGAGCATCAGCACCGTGGCCAACGTTCACCTGCAGGATGCGGAGTTGAGGATCCATTATGGAACCCCCCGCATCCCGCTGCGAAATGGAGGCGGAAGGCCGGCCTCCCGGCTTCGGCTCCCCTCCGGCGCAGGCCTTACTGCCAACCCTGTGGTCAGCCGGCTTGCCTCCCGCTGCACACCTGAAGCAGTGCAGTGGGGCGCTACACGTGCCGGCCTTATGACCGGGCTGGCCACAGCGGAAGCAACGGTCACCCGCCGTTACTTCCGCCGTGCAGTGCACCCCCACATGGCCCACCGACAGGCACCTGAAGCACCTGGCCGGTCGGGCCTGCAGGAGCCGTGCCTGCGCCCTCAGGAAGCCTCCTACCAGGAGGTTCCGTCCGTCAGCGACCTTTTGGGCCGCCGCGATAGGGCAGCCGACAACTGCTGCCCCCTGTCCACCGCGGCCGAAGCGTATAGCTCCGGCCTTCACTGTGTCCGGGGAGCAGTCCCCGGCCTCCGCCACGGCGAACCTGAGCTCTTCTGCCGTGACGGAGTCGTCCAGGCCCGTAATGCGCACTTCTGCGCATTTAATGGGCCTGGACACCCGGATGTCGGCTGCGTCCAGCGACTCCCTCAGCCGAGCCGCTAGGGTTTCGGCCTTGGGGCCACTGGCGGCGCCAGGGACCTCGAGAAGCCGGGCTCCCGTCCGTGTGCTCTTGCACCGGACACCCGGGATCTCGAGGGCCTTCAAATCGACGTTGGCCTTTACTTTGGCCAACACCTCGGCATACCCCATGCCCCTACCCGCTGCCTCCGCCGTCAGGGTGACGACGACGGCCGTGGTACGAGGGGCACGGAGCTTCCCCGGCGCTGCCTTCGCGGTGGCCGCGGCCTTCCTGGCCTTCTTGGCGGCGTTTCGCCTGTTTTTATTGGCTCCAGCCACCTCCCAGCCCTCTTCCAGTGGGGTGCGCCGACAGCGCAGGCTGCGCTGACCGACTCGCGGACGAGTGAGTCACGCTCGCCGGCTCCGCTGGTTGCGCCTGCTGCGCTTTTTGAGCCGAGCTCGCCATCCCCCTCTTGAGCTCCTCGACGGCTGCAGCTAGTCGAGCCGTCTCCCGAAGGGACTCGGCCAGCTGCGCCGCCAGGCCCTCATTCTCGAAAGCGATGGCGAGCACAATGCGCAACATCGCCTCCTGCTCAGGGTTTGGGGACCCCTGGAAGGACGCGGTCACCTTCTGGAGTCTCTCCATGAGTGACCGCGTCCTCCCGCATGGCTCCACCACCGACACCGCTGAGGTGGAAGGCCTCGGCGTTGACGTTCCCGCGGCCCTTCCAAGAGCCGAGGGGGCTCGGGTGGATTGCCCGGCCCTCACGCCACCACGCGCCCCTCGGCGGCCAGCAGCCACCATAGACGCCGGCTTCGCCTCGTCGCTGCTGGAGGAGGAGGTCGTCCCGGTGAGGGTAAAGTTCTCATCCGACACGTCCTCCCCCGCCCGAGCACTTGCGTGCCTCCTGCGCTTACGGGTCCGCTGCACGCCCAGACCCGCCGGGCTGCTCGCCCTGCTTCTCTCGTTGGCGGTGTCGAACCTCTCCGACACCGCCGAGGTGCTTGGCGCCACCTCCACGCCTGATTGCTGCACGATCTCCGAGCAGACTACGTCATTTTCATCGTCCATTTTCTTGCCTTGGTCTTTTTTGTTGGTTTTCCGGTCCGTTGTTTCCTTGTTAAAGAGATTTGTATCCATAACTTATCCCACGATTATGGGGGAAAGGTCGCCGACATAACCGCCCCCGCTGGCCGGCGGGGGGGTATCCGAGGGGATTTCCGCACAAAAAAAAAAAAAAAAGGTACTACTTTTGAAGAATTAATTGATGAAAGAACTTGGAAAGGATTCCAATTGCAACGCCAATTGCCGGGTCTAAAGTGGGTATAAATGAAATTAGTTCAACTCTTTGGATACGCTCAGAAACTGTGCTTAGGAGGACTTAAACACATTCAGAAGAATAACATATTTAAAGCTAAAGCTGTGAATTTTTATGGTAAAACAGTAATAAGTTCACTTAGATATAATTTATACATTCAAGTTTCCGATCGGCGATAGTATGTAGCGTTCATCTATATTCAGTTCTTTACTTATGCAGTTACGTACTAAGGTACTTTCTAAATCACATTTTTACTGATAAATTTTTCGTATGGCAATATTATAAAACTGCTGCGCGTCCATGTCAAGTGAGTTTCATCTGTGTAGTAAGGGATCAATATAAAATAAAAATGCTGAATCCTCACACAGAATAGTGTTATTTGTGTTCAAAGGTTGTCTAAGAGATCAATACGGGACTTTTACATATTCGAGACTAACTCCAAACTTCATTACAGTGCGTTAAATTCTGGACCATTCTGAATACATCGCAGCAAAGAGAAAATGACCGAGCCATCCTTTATCTACGAAGTGAAGTTTTATATGTAATGTGAATACTGTAAGGTGCATTATGTAGTGTAATCGTCAGGATCTCGCGTCAGTACAGTGGATTGGGCCGTTTGGAGTTAAGGTGTTTATTATGTGGAGGAGATGATGTGGTCATTAGCGGTGGCCGCGGCCGCAGTAGTGACGTTGTTGTGTGTACGCGGAGAGCAGGTATTGCTTCTGGATACCACTACAGAAGCGACGCTCGGTTGGACTCGGTTCCCATACGGCGCACAGGCCAGTACACCTGGCTGGCTTGAAGAGTCTTATACAAACTTCGAAAAACAGATCAACTGGCGTTCTTACGTAGTCTGCGACGTTGCGCACCATAACGTCAACAACTGGCTCTGGACGCCTTTTATTGAACGCAGAAATGCCAACCGAATATATATTGAGATAAAGTTTACCATCAGAGATTGTTCATTGTTCCCTGGTAATGCTTTGAGCTGTAAGGAAACATTTAGTTTACTATATTACGAGTTCGATGTTGCGACACGTGAGCAGCCTCCATGGGATTCTGAGAGCTACAAACTTGTGGGCCGTATTGCAGCTGGTGAGGGTCGATTTAACACTAACTCTGAAGTGGATATTAACACTGAGGTAAAAAGTATTGCGGTCACTAAAAGAGGTGTTTATTTTGCCTTTAGAGATCAGGGAGCCTGTATATCAATTTTGGCCGTGAAAGTTTACTATATAACCTGTCCAGAGGTTACAATAAACTTTGCTAGGTTTCCAGCAACACCAACTGGACGTGAAGTGACAGTTATAGAACAAGCAAATGGCACATGTGTAGAAAATGCTGAGACTGCGTCAGGTGAGGCCCCTCCAGTTTATTTGTGCAAAGGTGATGGTAAGTGGACTTTACCGAGTGGCTCGTGCAAATGCCAAGCTGGATTTGAATCTGATCTAAACAATCAAGCGTGCAATGAGTGTCCACCTGGGAAATTCAAATCTCACACTGGTGATGACCCCTGTGTGACCTGCCCTGACTACTCTGAGTCCACTGCTTATGCTGCTGCTGAGTGCAAATGTGTGCCAGGTTTTTTTAGAGCTAAGAAAGATCCTAAAAATATACCTTGCACTCAGCCACCATCAGCACCTGTAAATCTAACTGTAACATTTGCTGATCAATTTTCAATATCACTTGCATGGCAACCACCACACAAAACTGGAGGACGAACTGATATCACTTATAGGATAGTTTGTTCAATATGTGGCCCAGGTGCTGAGTACAGGCCTGCTGCTACCGGTTTAAATAATACTAGAGTTATTGTTATGGGTTTGGATCCAGTAACTGAATATAAATTCCAAGTTTATGCTGAAAATGGTGTAACTGAACAAACAGGTGAAGAGCCGAAGAAAGTAGAGATAACTGCTGTCACTGAAGCATCTGTAGTCAGTGTAGTATCCAAGCTACGTGTTCTGAGTGTGGAAAGTGACAAGTTATTATTGGCATGGAATCCTCCACCAATAGACTTGACTGATCCTGATGACACAATAGAAAGCTATGAAATCAAGTGCTTTCCTAAAGATAAATTAGATAAGAATGCAAATGCAACATTAAAGATAACAAAAGAACCACATGTAACTATAAATGGCCTCAAGCGAGATACTGAATATGGTATACAAGTTAGAGCAAAGATGAAACGTGGTTGGGGAGAATTTAGCAGTACAGTATATGCACGCACTGGGTCTGTGCTTGAGACAACTTTTGTTGGTGAAGAGGAAGGGGCCCAAGTGCGACTAGTTGCTGGTGTTATGGTTGCAGTTGTTGTATTATCAGTTGTTGCTATAATTGCTACAGTATTATTTTTACGCTCTCGTACTGATGATGAATGTGATAAAAAGCAGCCCAGTGATTGTAATGCACTTAACTACAGAAATGGTGAAGTTTACACAGGACCAGAGCGACCAGCGAAAACCAGCAGTAATGCCACCACACCATTATTTGCAGGAACTGGGTCACGTACATATATTGACCCTCATACTTATGAAGATCCCAATCAAGCAGTTCGGGAGTTTGCACGTGAAATTGATGCATCCTGCATTACAATTGAAGCAATTATAGGTGGTGGCGAATTCGGCGATGTTTGCCGAGGAAAGTTGAAGCTGCCATCTAGTTGCGGACAGGAGATTGATGTAGCCATCAAAACTCTAAAACCAGGCTCTACAGAGCGAGCACGACGTGATTTTCTTGCAGAAGCTTCGATAATGGGACAGTTTGAGCATCCCAATGTTATTTTCTTACAAGGTGTCGTGACGAAATGTAACCCTATAATGATTATAACTGAGTTCATGGAGAATGGATCGCTAGACACATTTTTGAGAGCCAATGACGGAAAGTTTCGTGTAGTACAGTTAGTTGGAATGCTGCGAGGCATTGCGACGGGAATGCAATACCTCTCTGAAATGAATTATATTCATCGCGATCTTGCCGCTCGGAACGTGCTTGTTAATTCACAGCTTGTTTGTAAAATCGCAGACTTCGGTCTGTCTCGGGAGATAGAGTCGACAGCGGATGGAGCATACACAACGCGCGGTGGTAAAATTCCAGTGCGATGGACTGCACCGGAAGCGATCGCTTTCAGGAAGTTTACGTCGGCCAGTGATGTGTGGTCGATGGGTATAGTCTGCTGGGAAGTTATGAGCTTTGGTGAAAGACCATACTGGAATTGGAGTAACCAAGATGTCATTAAGTCTATAGAAAAGGGATACCGACTCCCGGCGCCAATGGACTGCCCCGAGGCAGTATATCAGCTGATGCTTGACTGTTGGCAGAAGGAACGCACGCACCGTCCTACATTTGCGAGCATTGTGAAAACGCTAGATAAGCTTATCCGTTGTCCAGAAACACTAAGGAAGATCGCGCAGAACCGGTCAGCAGATCCCCTAGCAGGTGATACACCTGATATGATCCAATTCTCATCTGTTGAGGAGTGGCTGGAGTGTATTAAAATGTCTCGCTACATTGAGAAATTCCGGACGGCAGGCATCGCCGACATGGATTCTGTAGTGGATCTTACAGTGGCCCAGCTTGCCTCCCTTGGTGTAACACTTGTTGGCCATCAGAAGAAAATAATGAATAGCGTGCATAGCATGCGCGCTCAAATACGCGGTAGTGGGCCTTATGGCTTTCTTGTCTGAGTGAACTCAGTGTTAGTGATAAACAGTGGACTTGATCTCGACGCGCAGCAACGTTAACAGTGATCTTTAATGGTAACAAATAATGCATTTTGTATATTTTTCTAAAAAACTGCCATAGAGTTTAGATATAGGAATAAAAGAGAACTTCATTTCATAGTAATTAAGGAAGTTTCTCTATTTCAATGAGCTGTTAACATTTTTTTTATTACATTGGACGAATTGTTTAGAGTAGAAGTTGTGGCAGTTATAGAATTTGCCAGCCTAATTTGTAGAAATATGTATACTAACAATAACATCCAGTTGACAAAGCTTCCTGATTACTGTCACATATGTACTATACAACGAATGTTTTAGAACTTGGATTTATTTTCATGACAAAATTTAACCTAAATCTAATAAACAGATAAAGATTTATTTAATGAACATTTACGACAATGGTGATAAAATTATTTATAATTCACTATTCACTAGCCAGTGTAATATAACTGCATGACAGCATTATTTATGTAGACTGATGTATGTTGTGATTTTTATTTTTTGTACTTTTAAACTTTGATACATTCTCTTTATGCTTTTGAAGCTTACCTACCTTATTAGTTTCCATGACACTCATACAATATAAAAATAGTAAAGGGTACACAAAAAAGATTTCAGATAAAGATGATATGTATAAATAAGATGTTTCTAAATTGTAGTTAGCCAATTTTTCTGTAATTTTCCCAAGAATATTATGTGTATATTCAAGAAATATTTAATTGACGAAATTGTATAAATGTGCTTCGAAAATGTCTCTCATTTGTGATAGCGTTAACATGTATGCTGTACCAGCATATCATTGTGAATTATTGTTAACATTGGCCAAATAAACAATCAGCCACTGCATAAATATAATTTCAGTACCTAATATTATTGTTAAAACTGTTGAAGAAATACTTAAAATGAATCAGGATTACTTGCATAGAAAACTCAAATTGTGATTGAAATCAAGTACTTAATTAATTTAATAATAGTTTGCTACGATTTCACATTTCCTTTCATATATTCCTTTTTACATCACATGTATATAAGGCTGAATAATTTAGTATTAAAGTTTTGCTTCAAAATGTAATTGGAAACTTTTGTGATTTTTAGTTTCAATGGATGGGTCAATACACTGAGTCAATAATTTTGTTGTTGTAACATTACACATAATAATGTAGGTATGTACCTAATTGAAAGAGTTAATAATAAAATGTATCCTCTTAATATTAAATTAATTGAACTGAGGTTTAAAGGTCTGACTCACATGGGTGTAGTGAATCATTCAATTGAATCAGCGACTATTACCGATAAGTGATAGTGATCACACGGGTGATAGTTCCTGATCCCCAATGAAAATCACTAATTACTAAAATCATACTATTGGTTATAAGTTCAACACATTATTTTAGTCCCAAGTACACCCAGCTTTACATGATAACAATGATAACAATGCAAGTGTTAACTTCCTTATTTTTTGAACAAATTTGTTCAATATTGTACCTATGTATTGAAATGCCAATATAGTTTTAAGGCTTTGCTTCCAGCTTGTGATGCGATGCTATTGTGAAGGTGTTATGCTGTGCGACTGATATGCTGGGTGGATATGATTTCAACTATCAAACAGAAGTGTTTAGTATAACGTATAGGAGGAAATATCTGTAGATTTATCGAATGGACTCACTTTTAGGTAGTAATTATGGTTGGAAATATCTGTATTTCTACCGAAAGGCAGTATCTGCATTTCGTTGATTACAATAATAGATAAAAAGCATAAGAAGGGTTGATGCACCACCTCCACTCTAAGTTCATATTATTTCCGCCATGCATATAATGTTAATTTGTAATTATAAATAAGGATTCATTATCATTTTTATACTTGGATATAAATGAATAGCAGCCGTTTATTTTGTTATTCTCCATACACTATCATCAAAATTGCTCAATTTCATTTCATTGTATATTTACATTAGTCCTATGATAGAATGTTAGGCATTCCAATCACGCAGCTCAAACTTGCTGATATTAGATCTTTAGGTACTTTTTTGCTAAATGTGTGTGATTTGCTACTGCGATTTGTGGGCGGGTCTTATTAAGAAAATATTATAGACGTACAGATGTAGGTTACAAAATATAGTCACACAAAGCATACTTTGTTTCTTGTAAAATTTAAGAGTTATCGTGAACCCTACATAAAACGAACGATTTACTATATAAACAAGAATAATCACTATTATCTCGTTGTTAGGTAACGAAATATATATACATTTTTTAAATTATCTTGCTGGCAGCTAAAGCAACATGTTTGGGATCCTGCAATTATTAAAAGCCTGAGTTTATTAATGTTTCTTTTTTTTTCTCGATATGCGCTTTAAGTTCAGGTCGGCAGTCAAACTTATTTAAATCGTGCCAATATGGAATGTAAACATTTTTGGGGTCAGTGTTATGGTAGATATTATTATCTACACGTCTCGTTATGACTATTGGTAGTTACTTTTAATACTGCTGATATTTTTCTACATGAAAAACTAATCACAATTAATAAATTTATAGAAATTTGGTATAGATAATATTTATGCAAAATATACTACATAACAGAAAAATAAATGTTGTATATTCAATAATACTAGAATAACCAACTGCGTAAGTAAATTTAGTTTAATTAGTATTATAATAAATGAAATATAATAAAGTACTTACATACCTGGTTAATTAAAAAAATATTTAAAAAAAGTCTTGGTTTTACTAGACTCTAGAGCTTCGAATTTCTTCATTAAGTATATATTCACAGAGATATACCAATTATTTTTATCTATTCTTTTGTCGTTACTTTTTCCAAAAAGGTAGTAATTACGAGTAGATGTCCACAGGCCAACATGCTAAACATATTATGACTCATTGAATGCAGTTCAGATTACGTCCTGGCTCTCACTCACCTATTAACCTTAGCAGAAAATATACTTAAAATATATTATATTAAATAAATTTATGTTACATTTCAAAACAAATTAGTTGAAATGGCAGTATAAAACGGCAAGAATTCTAAACTCATAGGTGTACATGTGAAGAGTTGTAATGGGTTGTACAATAATAACCAAAAAGCAACCTTATGTCAAAGAAATACTCGTAAGATAATATTATACTACCGCGATGATGTTCTAGCGGTCCTTTACTACGTCTATAATTTTGTTGCCGTCCGTCTTCAGGCAACTTAAACAAACTTTTTACATTTCAGGCATTTTATATTCCACGTTGGACACTGCGCGTAGGTCATTGATGCATCGTAGTAATTAGCGAAAACTTTTTGCTCGTACACCCTACAATGCGTGTTCAATTATATTTAAATGAGCAAATTTTCTGTGAGTGAAATTTTAGCGTCGAATCATACCCAATAGAAGCAACGAGCAAGATAATTTGTCTCTGTGAATTGACAACACACAGAATAACGCGGCTCGCTAAATTAAAGGATTTCTGGTTATTTACGTACCTATTTAAGTGCTTATTTTATAGCAATTAAATTGAATCTTTGTTTTCTTTTTGAATACTACGGTAACCGATATGGATGTTAGTCATTCCATCAAATCGATAGTTTTATATGCTAATCATTGTGACATGTTAGCCACGTTCGGTTTCTTTTTTATGTCGTTAACTAGTTACATACATGAGCATCTAAAATTATCTTCATTAATACAAACAATAGCTTAATAAAGGAACTAATAGAGGAAGAGCGAGTTTCCCTAATAATAGCAATCGCGATCATATAAAAGAAAACTGCTTTAATACGGTTTTTGTGTATTCAGTGGTGAAATCCGACCTAAACGGCGGCTGTGAAGCGTCAGTGCGAGAGTACACGACACTGCAGGCTCGCCGCGACCGCACCGCTGCCGCCTGACCGCAATACTGTGCAGACGACACCGCGATTCCTTGATTTTGACATATCACTGTAATTTTTTGTAATCAATGTCGTTCGTGGTTAAATCATGCCATAGTCAAGCTGCGGCGGTGTCGTCTATGCGGTGGCGTCTACGGTCGTGGAGCTCCGTGCGTTGTCGTGAACACGCGCGGTAAACGGCTGGCGCCAGCCCTACGATCCCCATTGCGCAACCGATATGTACCTACTCCTAATACTACTCTTAGGACACGTAGGGACTAACGGTACACTAGTAATGTGTAACCACATTGCTAGGTACATGTCTATCTACAATTAATTCCTGGTCTTTTTAACTAATCTTAAGCCCCGTTCACAAATCTTGATTAAATATTTTAGTAAATGACTGCATTTAGCTAATAGGTGCCAAATACAGTTAGTTAATTAGCTACTAACAAAGTATCTGTGCATCCATATTGCATTATTCATCATATTGCATTATGCATCATATATATATCTGTTATTTTGAAAGGCAAAGGCATTCACATTACTTATTTTTGATGTCTTCCAGGCAATTGGTTCTAACTACAGATTTTGATAGGTTTACCTAATAAATTTTGTATTACTTTGCATGTTTGTAACTACTCTAAATTTTATTTACGTAAATGTATACAGACAGCTTTCAAAAATATTTATGCCTAAGCTACACGAATCGTTGTTAATATAGTATATGAAATATGTGAAATAATATGTGTAAGGTAACAACCTTACACATATTATTTCACAATATGAAAGCTAAGTGGTGGATATACGAGTATATTCGTTCAAAGTTTGCGACCTCACTAAAATTTGTGTGAAGATAGCAGAAACTGGCAGTACTAGTTTGGTCTATAACTATACGAAATATTATTTAATATATTCCATTACATTTAATTCAATGAAATCTTCGTTGCCTTCGTCATAATATACGGTTGCACTCATGTATGCATTTTGGGCAAGGCAGATTTGTTTCAGATCCAACAGGGCTGTCTGTCCTTCAGGTATCCTGTTGCATCTTTTACTAACAGAAAAAGCTTCTCGGAAAAGCATACGTGAGTGCAGTAGTCTTCAATAATTTTATCAATATTACTCACGAAAGTTCTATCAAATGTTCGTCGAGAGTCCCTGTTCATTGTGTATTTCCACTTTGCTGTGATCTTATGTATTTATAGTAGAGATACCTAGAAACGCCTTCATGCCACAAATCACACCAATTAAATAATAATGATAGTATGTAGATTTACTAGCATACGTACCGTCATGAATTTTTGATATTCTTTTAACATATTTACACTATTTACTATATATTCCAGTTTTTAAGGCAATTTTAACATCTTGCAATTTTTACATACGAACCAGCTGATGTTATATAATCTGCCATAAATAGCAATAAATAGGATAGGGAATTTAAAATAAGTAGAAAATGAATAACAAAAATTCATGTATGCAAAATTTACATGTGTGAGGGTTGTCATGTAACAATGCAATTAAACAATATTAAATTATATGGGCCTGCTGATCAAGTCTCTGGCAGGTGTATGACAACCGTCTCATATGAACCAAAACACCAAACCGATCATTCAATAGTTATAATTGACAAAAGATATTGCTTATTTACTATACGTAAAGACCTAGCTAGTATAAATAAAGGATATAAGAGTTTTGATACTTACGACACATGGAAATATTGACTAAAATATGTTTAGATTTTTGGGCTAGAAAGCTCGTTTGACGGTCTTTTAATGAATATATTTATGAACACAAACAGCAAATAAAACGGTCATATTATTAGCTGTGTATGTCTTGTAATATGAACATAATTATTTACATACGTAATAACATTTATATCATAAGCAATAATTCCTTATTTGTGAAGTAACAAAGACTCCTCGATTAGAAAATTCTGGCGGACAAGTTGCAATTTGCCATCTCGAAATGTTAACTGTCACAAAATGTGTTCTCCAATTGGCATGCGCTGGCATTTTAATCGGAGTTAATTGAGATTAACCACTTTCAAACGCGCTTCACACTATCTCACTTACAGTGATTTGGTACTCCTCGTGATGTTTATGTGTTAGCGAATTCGTGCTGGTTAAGTACTGGGATAAAACGAAATAAAGGCTATTTGAATTTGAAAGTACTAGGATATTTAATTAATAAAATTTCGTTATTTTTTACTCTTATGTAACAAGCATTCTATATTCTTTTCATATCATTATTACTTATTCCTGAGTAAATCTGAAGAGCTATGATAGCTTCACATAATTAACTTCGAGGTAGGTAGTACTCATTAACCTCTGTGCCTAAACCAACATCCTAGATCTAAAATAACGGACCATTAAACTATATTACAGAAATTATATCAATCAATTTCACATTACGAGTATATACATGAAGCTATCATATACATGTTTCTTTTTTGAAGAATTAAATTATGATAAACAACTAATGCCTTCATTGTTTAATTTAGTTTTGTGTAATCTTATTCATCATTCTTTTGCTACTGCAGACTATATCAAATTTTAATTTAAAAAAAACCGAATTCAAAAGCCTAATTAAATACCACAAAAAACAGTCGATAATCAACCGATAATCCGAATGAACCCATAAACAACGAAGTTATACGCGAAAACATAAAAAAGTAAAGAAATATATATATTGTCGAATTGAGAGAAACCTACGCTTCTTGAAATCGGTAGAAAAAAGAAATAGCTTAGTAAAAAATACTTTAGACAACTCAATTATTCATATTGTTTGTGCTTTGCCTAGTAAACTTGCCGAAACGGCTGGCTGATTTCAAATATAAAATGTATTTAAAGCCGTGAAAATTGCCATTTTAGAAGGAAAGAAGAAAAGTATGTTAATTTTTTTATTGATTTCTTTTGCAGACAACTTGCTGCATTATCACTAATGTCAAATAAATTAATTCCCAATATCAAGCTATTCGTCATTTCGCTCTTACGTTTTGTATTATTGCAATTGTTAAAATGACAGCGCAGACCAGAATTTTGATACCCCGATATGTGATAAGCTCTTAAGCCATAACCTTAACCCATTTATTAGTTTAAATTACCTACTCAATCGAATTAGGTATAATTTTTATCAAACAACAATTGGAATAGTAACTGTAGTAACACCAATCATAGCCTAATTAATTGTAATACATAGAGTGATGTTAGATTTTATTTATAAGGATTCTTTTTATATAGATTAAACGGGTGTACGGTTGTGGCCGTTTGTTCGGTGCGATTATATTTTATACACCGTTCACCTGTGGTATACAGAGATAGTTATAAAGTTAGCGCAGTTTTAAATCTTTACTATGAATCAGTATAGGTGAAAGAAACAATGAAAATGTAAGCTTGGCTATAATTTATGTAATAAACTATTGATATTTATAGTGTGTCTTTCATTTCTTACCTTGTATCGACTAAAACCGCACGGTGTCCTCCCCAAGTGTCCGTTGCCGGGCACCCCGGGTAAGCCTGGTCACCCCTTATATAAAACAAATCTTGCTTTTAGCTCGAATTTTCAAAAGAACAATGAACAACTCGGTACACGAAGGCTACTACAAAACTGCCAAATTAAAGTACAAAATGTACTTACCAAATCGTGTTAAAATTTCTACAGTAGGTAACAGAAAACTGGAGGTGAAACTATAAAACGAGCGGCTTATGGTCGTGAAGGTGTTTATTGATGGCATTGATACCCATCTGATAAGTGCCTATGCGCCACAGACCCCTCGTAGTGTAGCTGAAAAATGTTCTCCTACTCGGAGAAGGTGGTCATGTGGGTGATGGGTGTAAGGTACAATAATTATTTCAACTATGACTACAGTAGTATCACAAAGACGTCATTTTTCAGTGAATATATTTTTTTGGCAAATCGATTTCTTTCCCATCAATAGATCTCTGAAGTCTATATCTATAGTATTATCCATTCCGGTAATGGAACCAATCTCGCCATCGTCGTCCGAAGTCGAGCCTCCGAACAGGCTAGTAGGGAAACATAGGCTATGGGAGAGAAATTAGAAAACCGCCAAACAAAATATTTAAAAACTTGATACAAGTTTAGACAAGACCAAATAGAATATTGGCTTTATTGAATAATAAAATAGGACAAAGTAAAGAAACATAGTTGTTTAAAGAATGACGGAGCATAAGGCAATGCCAAACACCATAGACAATGAGATATTTACAAATCGTCTTTTATAGACGCAAGGAGGCTAATAACACATTTGCCTCCTCTACGAAGAGACGTAGTCAGTCAAGAAGGCTGGAGGTCTGCGATCTCTGCCCGAACGCCGAAGTTGGCTGATTCCTGCGGATTTCTTCGGATTGGTTATCGTCAACTTCATCATCTGACAGATCATCGTCAACAGCTCGTGGTGCTGGAGGTAACGATCTATTGGAGACTTGTCTCTAGCCCATCAGGCAGTCTTATAAAGGAGTATTCTGGGTCACTCTGCAACAATTGGACTTCCTGTACAGCGGGGTCATACTTGGAGCTTCTTACACATGCCTTTTCATAAACACCGGTCCAGGCGAATGTAGTCGGTTAAGACTGTCCGTTTTACGAACGGCGTGTGTGATTAAACATGCGTTCATGCGGCGTTGTGTTAGTGCTCGTACACAGGAGAGATCTTATAGAGTGCAGCGCCGGTAGCAGTGCCTTTTCCCAGTTTACTATATCTTCATTGTTTGATTTGAGGTTTAGTTGGATCGTTCGCCACAATGTGCCGTTGAGACGTTAAATCTGTCCATTTCCCTGGGAATTGTAGGGCGTAATGCGGCTGCATAATGTCCCGAGGGAAGACAAGAATTGTCAAGTTCATCCGATAAGAAGGATGTACCTCTGTCGGAGTGGATGTACGCAGGAGTACCAAAAGTGGAGAACAGGTCTTCGAGACAATTGATTACCGTTCTTGGAGATACAGCCTTACACTCATAAGCGAAGGGAAAACGACTGAACTCATCAATTATTGTCAGTATGTATCGGTTCTGGGTGCTAGATGGTATTGGTCCCTTAAAATCAATGTTCAATCTTTCACGCGACTGTCTCTTTGATAAGATTTCCTATGTTTCAAGTTACGTGGTTTTATTTCCGCACAAGTTGGGCATGCGGCCGTCATTCGTTTCACATCCTTCACATACAGAGTACGGTAGGTTCTTCGATCTGACCCAATGAACCATGCGCATGACCGCTGAATGGCAGAGATTTCGGTGTAGTTCCACTAGTTTAGAGTTAGAAGTGGCTGTATTTATTTGCCTGCATACTCCTGAAAGTGCGTCAGCGGCGAAGTTATTGTTTCCGAGGTAGCTCCAAACGCCACCATTCGATCTTTACGTCTTAATTTTGTTAGAGTGTGTTTGATTAAACATAAATGCGACAGATTGCTGGTCTGTAATGAGTGAGAAATGTCTTGCTATAAGGAAATGTCTCCATTTTCGCAAAGCTTCGACTATAGTGCAGGCCTCTTTCTCAATCGAAGGTTGCTTTTTCTCGGAGTCGTTGAGAGAATGATCAAAGAATGCGACAGGACGACCCTTTTGTGATAGGGTCGCTGCGATGGCAAAATCGGAAGCGTCTGTCTCAACTGTAAATATAGAGCTATGTTATATCTAATTGTTCCTGTGTTCGCAAATAAATGATGATTATGATTATGATTAAATATTTCACTGTCGTCGATTTCTGCTGTCTTTTGAAAGGCAGCAGAAATTAATTATCACAAGAAGCTATGCCTCTTCTTGAGATAATGGAAATGTAACTTCGATTAAAGGTCTGATTTTCGTAGAAAAGTTGTCGACCCACTTTGAATAATGGGCGAAGAGACCGAGTGTGTAGCAGTATCAGTGGGGATTGAAAGATTCGTTAACGGTTCCTATCGAGACTTGTCAGGCTTTATAACGTTGTAAGCGATAGTATATCCAAGCAAGTTGATTGATTCTGAACCAAATGTAATAATATATATATATAATAAAATGTAATGTGTGTTCATGTTTTCAGCGGCCTTCATGAACATTTCAAGATTTTTGTCATGGTCGGATTTGTCTTTACCGCAGACAGTTACGTCGTCAAGGTAAACGAAGGTACCTTTAAGGTTTACAGTGTCAATGGTGTATTGCAAGGTTCTTTGAAAAGCCGCCACTCCATTCGTTACGCCAAACGGTATTCATGGATACTGGTAGAGATCACCACAAGCTTCGAATGCAGTGTAAACTTTTTCTTTCGGTAAGATTGGGACTTGATGGTAAGCACTTTTCACAGATCGATTTGACTGGAAAAGTTGTATTTTGCTACTTTTGTTATGATAGAATTAATGCTTGGGAGAGAGTAAGCGTCTAGGTCAGTAAATCTGTTGATTGTTTGCGAGTAGTCGATGGCGAGGCGCTTACGGTGAGGGCCTGAGAGGGCCGGTGCTGATCGGGCTGTAATATTTCCACAAGCCAGTTCTATAGGAGCCTGCCTCTTCTTGAGGGACTACGATTTTAACAACTTGATTAATAAATAAATACCAATGTTATAATAATAGTACTGTAATATGTAATGCAACATAAAAAAGCCTATATAAGTACCTTGTGATTTTTTCAGGAAGACTTCAAGTCTCAGGTTTTCCCGTTAACCCGTATAAAGAAAATATTGATGCTGATGATGAAGTGAAGATAATATCAGCTGAAGCACCCGTGCTGTTTGCGAAGGCGGAAATCTTCATCCATGAGCACAAAAGAAGAACATTACAGGTGAGAACAAACCTTGCCATCAATGTCCATCCGGTTATGGACAAGTAGGTAATAAAATCCGAACTTATAGTGTTAATCATATATATTACTGGGTGTTAGTGAAACGCTCCCGAAAACAAAGGTGATCGTGCCAAATGAAGATAAAAAATATTAGTGGTTTTTTTTCAATTGTTTTTTTTTTTAAATCATGTGGTCTTAGTACAGCTGTTATTCTGAAAAAACGTATCGCAATAGCTGAATCCGCGGTGAGTATCAAATTTCTTATGGTGAAAATGATATCTCACCTCGGATTCAGCTGTCGAGATTTATTAACACTCTTACAAAATACCACCACAGCTAAATGAGCCTGTAATTTCATAAAAAAATGATTTCTTTACCTTGAGAAATTAATGCCGCTATGAATATCGGTATGACGTCGCTGGGCGTTGACCCGTGTACTAACACGATGGAGCGTTAATAATGCTAATAAAAAAATAACAAATAATATTTAACAACAAATTTAACCGATTCAAATAAAATCGCTCAAAGTTCTTTTTATCTTCAGTACTATTGCCTGGCGAAACGTGGGTGTAATACATGAAGCGTGAAGTTATGTTATGTTAGGTTGTTTTTATTGCCTGTCTTCGTATTCGGGTTCGTATTAGGTATACCCCTAACACCCGGTATATAAAACAAAGTCGTGTTACTTCTTTTTTTTTTCACTTTCAAAATCTATTTCATGATTTTTTTTTTACATAACACAAAAATACATAGTACCTACCTACTAGTATTCTTCTTATGTTAAACATAAAAGTTAGATTACTTTAATAGGTGTAACACCTACAAAAGTATCTTAACTGAATTAATTTTATTTACATCACTACATACTTAATTGGTACCACCTTAAATATTCACTATAATTATGTGAACACGAATTAGTGGTCCACTATTTACATGAAACTCCCTACATTGGAACAAATAAATATTACGAACTAGGACGGTTGCCAGCTTGGCAATCAACCCAAACTTAAGCGTAGCGAGATTTGCCTATCCAACAATAGGTCAACGTGACCGGTCGACTTTTTCCATTGATTTGGTTTTTCGGTGATTATTCCTCGATGACCCCTTACGACACTCAGTAATGTCTACTTGATCACCGTGGCAAATTTGTTCGAGATCGGTCAAACGGTCTCGGAGGAGTATCATTTGTTTGAAATGCAACTTTGAAACCAAAGACGCTTTAATAATATCCAAATCGACATAAGGAAGATCGCAGATATGAGATAGAAATATATTACGAAGTAAAATATTAGGATTTGTTTTGAGTTTATCATCATCATCATCATATGAGCCGTAGGAAGTTCACTGCTGAACATAGGCCTCCCCCATCGACTTCTATTTCGACAGGTCTGTAGCGGCCTGCATCCACCGAGTCCCTGCGCTCTTTGTTAGCGACCTAACAAAGAGCGCAAGGACTCGGTGGATGTCTATCCACCTTGCGGGAGGCCTTCCTACGCTGCGCTTAGCGTTACGTGGTCTCACTCAAGAACCTTTCTGCCCCACCGGCCATCGGTTCTCCGAGCTATGTACCCTGCCGATGCCACTTAGAGTTTATAATAAAAACATTTTGTTAGTTTTAGAAATAATTCGTATAAGGTTGGGAACTTGATTTCGGTATGGAGACTTTTTAAATTAGTTAAAAAAGAGGTATTGAATGCATTTTTTAGGGCACGTACATTGCCTACATGTCTGGTCCAGTTTACTTTATTGTTCAAAGTCATACCTGGATAGCGTACTGCTGTGCTCCAGGAGATATTGCGAAATATTTACATAACGCGTTGGTGACCTACGGTGACAAGTAAACATTATTGCCTCGGTTTTGACTTCCTTAATTTTTAATTTCCATGTAGTAAAAAATTCATGCAACTTTTCAATTGATAACTGTAATCGACTAATAATAAGGTTGGTATCTATATCTGACGTGTATGATACTGTATCATCTGCAAAGCATTATCATATACGTCATTGACGTATAAAAGGAATATATAGTGACCCGGTACAGATCCCGGGGGGCCACCGGCCTAGGCGGTAGGTAAGGTGGCCTAATATGGCAAACACTCGCACTCCGGCTGAGCCTGTGCCATCTACGGCATTGAGATGGTCTCAGCGGGATACTATGCCTATTTTTCACTATATTTTAAAAGTATTAAACTGTGTCCGATTACGATGCTGGAGAGAATGTTCTACAAGCCGATCCTAACCGGACTTTCACTCTTCTTCCCGACAACGCGCGACGTTACATATAAAAAGCCGGGTATGATCCTTATTTTTTTGTTTTATACCTGAGAAGCGATGGGGTAAAATCTTATCATGTTATCACGTTTATTGTCGGTTTTATCTGTACAAGTTTATTATACTACTACTAGCCGCGTTAGCCTAGTGGTATGGGTAATGGACTGCTGAGACGAGGTCTAATGTTCGATCCCAGGTTTTACCATGGCACACACCAATGACTTTTCGATGCTTTTCGAAGTTATGTGTGTATTTATCGCAGGTTTATAAGTGCCCGGTTAATGGCAATAGGCTCGCCACCTATTACATTGGGACCTAAACATAAACTGGCGAAATGTGGGTGCTAGCACCTCTGCCTACCCCTTCGGGGATATAGGCGTGAGTTTATGTATATGAGTTTATGAAGTTTATTATCAATTTTAGGCGAAAATGGTAAATTTCCTACAATTTTGGTTCTTATCAATTTTTTGGTTGTAACTATTTTCCGTGTAAAATTTGGCAATAAAGGTGATAATGCAATGATAAAATTTTACCCCTACCGCCTCTCAGGTATAAACCGAAAAATATCGGACCTACCAAAAAAATTATAATTACTTACCTAAATTGTACTCGTAGAACATTTACTTTCAAACAACTGGTTTCAAATGATTTTTCATGTAAAATTGAAAATAAACGAGTTGATAATCAAACAAAAATTCACCCCTTCTATTGGAGTCTAAATCGGAAATAACGATCCTAGGCAAAAAAATTACAAGAAATAAATTGTAGGAAATTTAATTTGAAATAACTTTTGTAATTACAAGATGGCGTATAACGCTGTAAATTGATTGGCACGCAAAACAAAGGTTGGACTGCCAATGAGCCCCCCTAACGAATTCCGAAGGAAAATTGCTGCTTTTATTTTTTTGTCTGGGATTGCCCCTTTTTTGAGCTAATTCGACGGGGCTAATAAGATAAATTTTCATGTGTTTGAGTAGTTAAGAAACTCATTAGACTTTTTTTGGCTCTATTTATAAACATATTTACTCAATCTAATTACAATGTTTTGTTTGAGTAGCATAGTAGAGTCAACAATTAATTTCCAAGCTACTTTTTCGTCTAAATATTCTCAAATTTTATAAAAGATTATATAGAGAGGCAATATTTTCAAAGATGTATTTCATAAGAATCAATTATATTTCAGCGCAACACTATTTTTTTTATATTTCATGTTCAGCAACATTGTATCTATTATCCTTACTAATATATAGATGTGAAAGTAACTCTGTCTGTTTGTCTGTTACGCTTTCACGCCTATACCACTGAACCGATTTTGCTGAAATTTGGTCCAGGGGTAGAATAGACCTTGGGAAAGGACATAGGCTATGTTTTGTCGCGATAATCGACAAAAAAAAGCTAGTTTTAAATAAGATCCATAAATCTTTTCAAAATCTGCCCACCACTCATTTCTATATACATATATCTATAACTCTTATAAAATTGTAAATTAGTTGTGCCAGTACATTGGAGATATTAAAAAAATGGATTATGTTAAATGAACGATTCTTAAAACAATTTTTTTTTTAAATTCTTGTCTCTTTGTTCGCGATGGACGCGAATACTACCTACTGAACGGATTTTGATGCGTTTTTTTTCTATTAGAAAGATCTTCGTCAGACCTCCAATCTGCCGGTTTGATTTAATGATGAACCCACCTGATGATGAACTGATTTAATATGACCAAAAAGCTGCGGTGGAGCTGCGGGCATCAGCTAGTTTCTGATAAGAAGTCTTATACATTTAAACATTCATATTTTTATCATTAAAAAAAACGGCGATAGCCCAGTGGTGTACATAACGGACGGATGCCGAGACGAGGTCTCGAGTTGGATCCCCAGTCGCCAGCCCCCCCCCCCCTTTTACATTGGGACCTAAACATAACTGGCGAATCGTGGGCGTGTAATACACCTCTGACTACCCTTTCGGGGATACAGTCGTGAAGTTATGTTATGTTATTTTCATCATTATCTTGGCGCTGTTCCCGGTTGCATCCGAGGTTTGAACCTCAGCGCCCAAGGTCAACCTACTCCTCCCTTTAATTCTCTCTCTTACATGGTTTCTACGGCAGCGACTGCCGTCGGACCCCCCAACCCCAAGAGAAAAGCCTACACCAGAGCCGAATCCGATAACCAGCAGGTGTAAGTACAGGGTGGCAGGTGAGGTTGATTTGGACCCTAAATATCGTGGTATACCCCCTAAACCCGAAAAAAAACTGTATTGGTATTATCTTACTTTGCAGGTATCATCCCAACAGCATCAGCCTAAACTACAAGTGTTCCTTGCGCATGTGGCGAACTGGCAAAACTCCTAGTGTTCGAGTGCTACCTGCCGAAAAGAAGCGAGAACTGAAAAATTATGATAATGTTACACAGTGTTGGTAATTATGCGAGTCTCTATATCAGTGGGCTAACCACGACGCGCTTAAAACAATTCAGTTTTGAGCAGCCGAGTCGAGGGAGAGAGATGGAGCTATACACGGTGTATAGGCTTTACAGTATAGAGCTATACAGTATAGCTCTGTTGATCGTAAGTAGTTTACAATGCTTATATTTTGTAAATAATACTATGTATACTTAATATGTTTCTGTGCCAATGTCACCAAAGGCCACTTAATTGGACTTGTATTAGAAAAATAACAGGGGTCGTATTAAAAGTAGCGAAATGTTCACACATTGATCTACCATAATTATGAACTACGCTCTATTCAAATGCTGCAATTCTTGTGGTTGACAATTTTGTATGGAAATTCGTAAAATGGTCTATTCAATAACCTCCAGTTCTTTTGCACATTTTCTAACAAATGCAATATAAAACAAAGAAAGTAAGAAACAATTAACGTTTTGTAGTACATTTTTTGCATAAATTATTTATTTATTATAACTTAACTTAACCTAGCCAGCAGTCAAAATAATAGCGTTTAAGGTGAATTGAATTAGATTCTCACGATGCACTTGATGAAGTCCGCTCAGTGATAATTTTATATACCTATGCATGTTTAAAAGAAACTACACAACTATTGTATTTAAAAATTGTTGTACTTATGTTTTTTCTTTCAATTCTGTTCATTGTTGATTGTATGAATCTCTGTTGTGGTATCTCATCAAATAAGTAGTGATATGTTATAAGTTGTAAATTTTCTAATGAAACTAAATTTATTAATTTATCAATTTATTTAATAATTTAGGTATGTATACTTATTTATAAAAAACAACACTTATTTATAAAAACAAACATTTATTTTATGGAAGTCATACAGAAGTCAATAAAATGTGAACCTATTTATCAAGTTCAAATTATTAGGTTTTTAAATAAAGATAAAAATATCATATTGTGTTAACAAAATAATAGCTAAATTCAGAGTAACTTGTATCGGGGTTGTGTGGACCACGACCACGAATCTGCACGGATTCTGTTTCTAAAGGGACCTAATCGGAACTACCGTGGGACCTGAAAGCGAGTTTTACCAGTAGCGCCAATAGACGTTGGTTTACTATAGGGTATTAACACTTATTCTAGCGCCCATTCCTATCTCTGTGTTGCCAACCTTGAGAAAGGTATTTGAGAAATTAATTCTAGACCAGATGCTAACCCATTTTAATAAATATAAATTATATCATGATAAACAGTTAAAGGACGATCAACGACGGATGCTGGTATAGAGTTATTGAAATGTATTTACGAGGCCTGGGAGGATAAGCATACATAGGCAGAGGTGTTTTCTGCGATCTATCCAGAGCCTTCGATTGCGTCCACCATGATACATTAGTCAGGAAATTAGATTATTACGGAATAAGGAACAAGGTTCTCGACCTTTTGACTTCTTATTTGAACAATAGAATTCAGAGGGTCGATGTGAACGGTACACGTTCGGTGGGATCTTTGGTTTCCACAGGGTTCGATACTTGGACCATTTTCATTTTTAATTTATATAAATGACCTCCCTTACTACGAAAGGGATAAAAATAGTATTGTTTTGTTTGCCGATGATACTTCCTTCATTTTTAAAATTAAAAGATAATTAAATAATTATGACGAAGTGAACAAAGCAATCTCAAGAGTGGTTCAATGGTTTAATATAAATAATCTTCGCCTTAATGAAAAAAAAAACAAATGTATTAAATTCACCTTACCTAATGTTACACAGGTGGAAACCAATGTTCAAGTCAATGGACAGTTGTTGAGCCTTGTGGGATCGACCGTGTTCTTAGGTTTAAGTATCGAAGCTAAATTACAGTGGGGATCACATATTTAAAAAATAGCTACTAGGTTAAGTTCTGCTTCCTACGCTGTGAAAAAGACTAGGACTTTAACAGACATAGATACCGCTAGAATAGTTTATTTCAGTTATTTCCATAGTATTATGAGCTACGGCATTCTCCTTTGGGGTAATGCCGCAGATTTAAATACAATATTTGTATTGCAAAAGCGGGCTGTGCGGGCAATTTATAAGTTGGGCCCAAGAGTCTTCCTCTGAGAAAAGTTCAAAGACATAAACATTCTAACTGTAGTGTTTCAATATATTTTTGGAAATCTTTTGTATGTTAGAAGAAACATTTCCAATTTTTTAAGGCTTTGTGATATACATAACGTAAATACTAGACATAAACCCAATCTTGTGGTTTGTAATAGTCGACTCCACAAGATTAGTAATTCCTTTTAGGGTAACTGTATACGCTTCTACAACAAGCTTCCTAGTGAAATGAAGAATCTACCTCTTCATAAATTTAAAAGCCAAATTAAAAGTAAACTCTGCCAAAAAGGCTATTATAAAATTCAAGACTATTTAGATGACAAACAAGCTTGGATATGAACTGTTTGCTCTCTCTCTATGCTACTCAACCGAAATATTGTAATTAGGTTAAGTAAACATGTTTGTAAATAGACCAAAAAAAAAACAGCCCGCTGAGTTTCTTGCCGGAGTCTTCTCAGGACGGAGCCGCGTTTCGAACCGGTGGTCCATTTGCCAAACACTCGTTTAACTATTTTTTTGACGTTTTGTAAGTGCCGTATTAATGGTCTATACAGAATAAATGGTTTTTGACTTTGGCCCCTCCCCCAAACCGGGGCAAGACGGGGACACCGTAGTTCCCAAACCCGAGGGGGCCATCTCGAAACCGGAGATGGCCCAGGGTCAGTCGAGGTGCGAGGGATATGCTCAATGGGCAACCTTACAACCCGACGTCTGTAGACCTAAGACGGCGTGCGGTTTTAGTCGGTTCAAGCTCGACATAACCGCCCCCGCTGGCCGGCGGAGGGATATCCGAAGGGATTTCCGCACGAAAAAAAAAGGGTAACACTAACGTAGATACTCAATGTCAATAAAACCACTAGATACCTACTCTACGTCTCTGACGTTCCACACTAACAAAATGTTTATATATCTACAACTTTCCCATGCTAGTTCTCTATGTATGCTAGCACGTAACAAGGCAGCATTTTTTTTTATTCTAGGACATATTACACAACGCCATCTTGATCCAAACTAAGCAGAGCTTGTCATATGGGTTTCTAGAATGCGGATAATCATACTTAGATACTTTTTTTTTGTAAATAAATACATATTACACAATCAGACCACTGCAAATATGTATATTTGCAGTGGTCTGGTCTGGGTAATGAGCGGGAATCGAACCGCTTAGCAGTCGAACGCTATGCCACAGAGCAGAGGTCGTCCATGAGACCGTGTCTTGCCGGGATTAGGCCCAGCAATACTAGTTCGATGGTCAGTCTAGTTTGGCTCTACCCATGAAGCTGTCGATGAAGGCGTCGGTTCACTGCGACTGCGGTACATAATAAATTATTTATGACTTTTGTACTACTTTAGTGCATAGTTTCCGAGATTTCGGACAAAAACTTTTTTTCTAGATGGCGCCCGAGACTCCACCGGGATCTGTCAGCATTTTGTGTTTTTATATTCAGTAAGCAATTATAAACCTTATAAAAAACAAAAATGAATCGGAATTTAGTGCGATGTTAAATTCTATCTTTACTCGCCTACTAATTTTCGCGATTGGCAATATGATATAGAGACCCGAGACGGCGTGCCATTGTAGTCGTTTCGAGCCCGACATATCCTCCCTCCTTGGCCCGCGGGTGGGGTATCCGTGGGGATTTCCCACGAAATTATACCTATTATATATTGCCTCGATAAGGAGGGCGGAAAAGTGCTTTAGTTTGACCGGCACCGTTGTACCGCTCGTCCGTATACCAAGCGTTCCTACGGAACGGTACAGCGGTACCGCGGGTCCAAAAAGGCCACATTGAGGGATTCGGCTACAAGCGAATAACTTTATGAATTTCCAGCAGATCCTAATCAATTCCTCTAATATTCGTAAAATGGTCATCTGGGCAGAATTACAAGATTCGCAGATTCACATTTGGTGTAAATGTTGCCGCATGGAAAAAGTAAAGATCGTATTTTACTGGTTTTTTTTCTGAACAGTTTTTACAAACTACGTAGGTTATTTTGTAGAATTTGTGTTTTTAAAACAATAAAACGTTAATCCCATTGAATTATTGCAAATAAATGTTTAAGAAGGAAATCAAAGAATAAGTGTTGCCATTATCTGGCCATTTCAGTAATTTGTCAAAGTCATCAGTTATCCATCCATACGACTCAAATTTCAGATAATTAATTGTGTTGTACTTAAGAGCTATAAATATTTCTTTCAAATGGATTTCTAAATGTGCGACATACGAAGAACCCTTTTTTTAAATCATCAATTATAAGTATCCACTCAGCAAATATAGTAGTTATTGTAGTAGCCTTGAACATCAGATTAAATGATTCCACTTTCACTAGATGGTGCTGTAGGTCAGCACACCTATACAAAGCCTTAAGGTGAAACATACGGGCTGTTCCCGGCCATCTTCTCGCTAGATGGCGCTGAATTCAAAAATTACAGTTCATTTTGTTTCTTTCGTAATTTCAGCATTCTTAAGTCGAAGAAGAGGTATCGGCGACACTAGGATATCACACTTTATTGAACTTAATCAAATTATTGCCTTAAATCCAACCAATTTTAGAAAATGATGTAGTTTTTGATTACAGGGTCGTTTACACACACATAGACGTGAGCGTTTACTTTCTAGAGCCCAAATTCAGCTCAATAATGACAATAGATGGCGTGAATTTAAAAACAAACGGTCTGGTCATTAAAATTTTGTCTGTGGGTATAGGCAGAACTAAAGAAATATCAAGAATATTAAAATAATAAAAGTTCTTTTGGGTGTAAACACACATCATTTTTTTATACAAAATTTAATATTTTGTAAAACAAAATGATGTGTATACAAACTATATTACATTTTAAAATGGTTTTATTTAATTACCTTGCAAATTGATAACATAACATAACTTCACGCCTATATCCCCGAAGGGGTAGGCAGAGGTGTATTCACGATTCGACAGTTATGTTTTTAGGTCCCAATGTAATAGTGGGCGAGCCTATTGCCATCTACTGGGCACATTACTTAGCGAGCGATAACTAACGTTTTTAATTACTACGAAAAGTTAGAGGTGTGTGCCCGGGGCGACTGGGGATCGAACTCGAGACCTCGTCTCAGTATCTTAGTTACTAGGGCGGGCGATTTTGTGTCGAATATCGCAAATTCCTCAGACAGTACAAGTTCCAGATGGACGGTTGAGGCGTCGGGAGACGCGCGTCGTCAGCGCGCTCACAATGGTGTTATTCACTATATGGACCTCGATACGGAAAATTTAAGAAAACTGTGAAAAGCTAAATTTTGAATTCAACAAACTGACTTTAACCGTAGCTACTGTCGCGACTAACGACCTCCGTCCTCCATGAGCGCAGGCCTGGGCCTGGCCAGGTGAGGCCGCCTGTCACCCCAGCAGAAGCAGGCCGGGACTGTGGGGCGACTAGCGCCCCTCCCCGAAACCGGGGCAAGACAGGGACACCGTGATTCACAAACCCGAGGGGGCCATCTTGAATCCGGAGATAGCCCAGGGTCAGTCGGGGTGCGAGGGATATGCTCTATGGGCAACCTTACACCCCGGCGTTTTAAGACCCGAGACGGCGTGCGGTTTTAGTCGGTTCAAGTCCGACATAACCGCCCCCGCTAGCCGGCGGGGAGGTATCCGAAGGGATTTCCGCACGAAAAAAAAAAACTACTGCGTCCCAGCTCGACGGGGACAGTGGCGTTCGGCGCAAGGCGTCTGTCCGTTCCTAAAAAAGCGAGAAGAACGATAGCCGCCTATAGTTTTTTGGTAATCCGCGTGGAAATGGTGAAAATCTGGGATAACTGGAGTCAGGTGGTGACAGCCACGAAGGGCTGGGTCGTACCAGTTTCCACAAGCGTCACAAACCACGGGCACCTTGCGTAAGTTCCGAAAATTTACAAACAAAAATTTAACTAGCCAAATAAGTGAAAATCAGGGGAATTACCCCGAAAACTGCCGAAAACACGTTACTATATACGCGTGTCAAAGGACGCGGGGCGTTCTTGTGAACACTGCTGTGATGTTACACTCCGGTAGGTACCTTTTTTTTTTTTTTTGTGCGGAAATCCCTTCGGATACCTCCCCGCCGGCTAGCGGGGGCGGTTATGTCGGGCTTGAACCGACTAAAACCGCACGCCGTCTCGGGTCTGCAGACCCAGAGGGTGTAAGGTTGCCCATAGAGCATATCCCTCGCACCCCGACTGACCCTGGGCCATCTCCGGTTTCGAGATGGCCCCTTCGGGACACTCCGGTACCTTTTTTTTTTTTTTTTTTATCGTGCGGAAATCCCTTCGGATACCCCCCCGCCGGCCAGCGGGGGCGGTTATGTCGGGCTTGCACCGACTAAAACCGCACGCCGTCTCGGGTCTTCAGACGCCGGGGTGTAAGGTTACCCATAGAGCATATCCCTCGGACACTCCGGTACCTATATAAAAACACACAAAATGCAGACACTTGCAAGATGTCAAAACAAAAAAAACCGTTCCCGCAGGGGGAACGCACGGGTAGATTTCGTGAAGCAATTAATATTATTTTATATAGAGAACTACGGACTTTAAACAATATTTCGTGAAGATTTCCGTACCGCACAATTTTTTTTCTTTTTCTCGAAAACGGTAAATTTGAGCAATAAACGTTTCGGACAATTATTTTAGAGCAAAAAATAACCTATCGGTTAGAAATATTTTTTTGCCCCCTCTATGACCTATGCTTCTTCTATGACCCACGCCGAGCGCATTTTTAACATGTTTAATTTTTTTTTCTCGAAAACGGTAACTTTTAGCGAAAACCTTTTCAGAAATTTATTTTAGACTTAAAAATGGCCTATCGATTAAAAATGTTTCCGACACCAAGAATGTTCACCGGTTAGAAGTTATGATTTTTTTCCCGAAAAATTTTAGTTTTTCGCCCTCCACTTTTAGTTTAAGTTTTAATCTCATAGGTTTATAATTAAAAGTTGTTGGTATTCATGTATACTATGGGATAAAATTAGAACAGTTCGAATATCTTTCATGGAACGTGAAATTTTGAGGAAAAACTGATTTCACAAAAAGTGAGGCCCTACCGTCCCCTTAGGCCGGATTCCACCCGTTCACGAACTTAAACTAAGTTTATACCCAAGCAATTTTTGACCGCAGTTTGAAAGCGATCGGGGCAAAAATGCGACCGTGAGAGTGCCGCAAATTTTGGGAAGTGGAACCATACATACATATATATATATATATAAACTTTTTGACCAGTGGTCATTTCGGACTCAGGGGGTCATAACTAGACCTCCTATGAAGAAATTTTTTTTAAACTCGACAGTAGTCAAGAAACCAATAGGTAGATCGATTTCATCGAAATCTACCTAAAAATGAAAAACGATGAATATTTAGGATTTTCTAAAGAAAATCGTCACGAAAATATGTGCTTCGCGTAAGGCTCGGCCGTACAAATAAAATGATGTATCGCACTCGGTATCTGTAATTGATTTCAGATTTTCTATCAGTCGATGTACCTTTTTTTTTTTTTTTTTTTTTTTTTTCGTGCGGAAATCCCCTCGGATACCCCCCCGCCGGTCAGCGGGGGCGGTTATGTCGGGCTCGAACCGACTAAAACCGCAAGTCGATGTACCTATTTGAAAACTGTCGCCCTAAGGTAAACTTTGTGACACTTAAGTCGTTTTAGAATGCGCAGAAACACGAATTTCGAGAATTTCTCAGAAAGTACAAGTAAGAAGTTCCAAGTAACATTTCATTGCACTGATGTTTCTTGTTTATAGTAGCCAAACTCGTCGACATCACTTTGAAATGATTTCAAGGTATTCCTAAGCTCGGCAGCCATTGAGTTCAAGTCATCAGTAATTGAGCATTCGACGTGTTTACGGTTTCTACATAATAATACTAGGGTCAACTTTCGTAGTTGATCTTAGATCAGGACTGGAATTTGTCTTATTAGGCGATTCAAACATTTTCTGTAATCCAAAATCCTCCAAATGGGCGAAAAATAAGAGAAAAAAAAATCAGAGAGGAGTAAAATTTCTTACAAAGAAAAAACAAGTTGAATTCCTGAGACGAGCTCAGCCGAATACAAGGGATTTCCTTTTTTTTTTTTTGTTTTTTTTTATCTTGCAATGGTTCACCCCAGCACGAATTTATTACCGAAAACAGCAACTCGATAGCTCATCTCCTTCATACCCAAAACCGTGACAGAAAATTGGCAACGACGACGTCGACAACTCGATAGCAATAGGGCTTTTCTAAAGAAAATCCCTTTTCTTTTTTCTTTTTTTTTTTATCTTGCAATGGTTCACCCCAGCACGAATCTATTACCGAAAACGGCAACTTGATAGCTCATCTCCTTCATACCCAAAACCGTGACACAAAATTGGCAACGACGACGTCGACGACAACTCGATAGCAATAGGGCTTTTCTAAAGAAAATCCCTTTTTTTTTGTTTTTTTTTTATCTTGCAATGGTTCACCCCAGCACGAATCTATTACCGAAAACAGCAACTCGATAGCTCATCTCCTTCATACCCAAAACCGTGATAGAAAATTGGCAACGACGACGTCGACGACAACTCTATAGCAATAGGGCTTTTCTAAAGAAAATCCCCTTTTTTTTTATCTTGCAATGGTAAACCCTAGCACGAATCTATTACCGAAAACAGCAACTCGATAGCTCATCTCCTTCATACCCAAAACCGTGACAGAATTGTTTTTTTTTTGTTTTTTTTATCTTACAATGGTTCACCCCAGCACGAATCTATTACCGAAACAGCAACTCGATAGCTCATCTCCTTCATACCCAAAACCGTGACAGAAAATTGGCAACGACAACTCGATAGCAATAGGGCTTTTCTAAAGAAAATCCCTAAAATACTAGTGATTGTTGTTATTTCGTGGTACAGGTCAAAAAATGTTATATGTGGAACAACGTTATACCAAGCAAACTGTCGCTCAATTATCGCTCCCACTCGCAGTACCGGTCGTACGCTGTATCACTGTGTAGCCGTCGATGTTATATTTCTACGAAGGCAGACCAAACTGTGGGCCTACCGCCTAAGTGTCGTCGACTTGAACTCGATTCCGACGGTTGATTACGATGCCGATTGCACCTAACACTGGGCTACTATGGCTTTTATGGGTGCGACTGTCGACGAGTGGGTTCTGCCCTCCGATTGCACCTAACACTGGGCTACTATGGTTTTTATGGGGGCAACTGGGTTCTGCCCTCCTATTGCACCTAACACTGGGCTACTATGGCTTTTATGGGGGCGACTGGGTTCTGCCCTCCTATTGTACCTAACACTGGGCTACTATGGCTTTTATGGGGGCGACTGCCGACGAGTGGGTTCTGCCCTCCTATTGTACCTAACACTGGGCTACTATGGCTTTTATGGGGGCGACTGCCGAAGAGTGGGTTCTGCCCTCCTCCTGCACCTAACACTGGGCTACTATGGCTTTTATGGGGGCGACAGCCAACGAATGGGTTCTGCCCTCCTATTGCACCTAACACTGGGCTACTATGGCTTTTATGGGGGCGACTGGGTTCTGTCATCCTATTGCACCTAACACTAGGCTACTATGGCTTTTATGGGGGCGACTGGGTTCTGTCATCCTATTGCACCTAACACTGGGCTACTATGGCTTTTATGGGGCGACTGGGTTCTGCCCTCCTATTGCACCTAACACTGGGCTACTATGGCTTTTATGGGGGCGACTGCCGACAAATGGGTTCTGCCCTCCTATTGCACCTAACACTGGACTACTATGGCTTTTATGGGGGCGACTGGGTTCTGCCCTCCTATTGCACCTAACACTGGGCTACTATGACTTTTATGGGGGCGACTGGGTTCTGCCCTCCTATGGCACCTAACACTGGGCTACTATTGCTTTTATGGGGGCGACTGGGTTCTGTCATCCTATTGCACCTAACACTGGGCTACTATGGCTTTTATGGGGGCGACTGCCGACGATGGAATTTCGTCCTCCAACTCCTTTGCTTATTCCTTCCTTCTGAAACATACGAAAACAACAAACATACAGACCATCCATACATACATACGGCATAGTCACTACTTAGTCACGCTCAATAAAAAAATAGTTAAATAGTGATTAAACTCAAAATCAACGATCTAATATGTGCATATCATCTTGCTACTGTGTTGTACTTTGTTAATAATAAGTAATTAACTTCAGTGAAAACCTGCGAAATTGTGCTTAAGAGTGTAGAAACAAACTGTGCACGACACAAATAGACTATAGACACATGTGCCAGTGACATGTAGATTAGTAAGCGTGAATAAAAATAATAAATTGTGAAAATGTTAGGTTTACGTAAATTAAAAACGTAATTATGTAATTACTTTGATATTAAGCTAAGATAAATAGCTTACTACTGTTATGAGTTAGTTTTCTGAGTAATTAAGTATGTTAGAGCCAAATTTAATAAAGAAAGTACACTCCCCGAAAAGCATAATTGCAAATATAATTACGAAAATGCATTACTCAGAATCTAACATAACTTCGTATAAATAGGAAATACGACTTTGTATACTAGTATGTAAGTTTAATTACACCCCGCGACTGCCTCCCACGCCGTAAGAAGCGAATATGCGCTCCCCCGGCTGGTGCCATTTTATTATATAGTAGCTCGCGGGAGGCAGGGCCCATATATAAGTCTGAGGGGTCAATCCGCCCGTCATTCAGTAGCCCGACGTCGCACGGTACTGTAGCGTCCGGGGCTTGGACGCCACAATACCTCGTGTAGATAATAAGACAAACACTGAGGAAGAAGTTTAAATGGGCATTTATTATATCATCAAAGCTTCCTAAATCGGGTTTATGGAGGTTTTTACGCGTATATTATTATTTTACTGCGAACTAAGGAATCGCGAACTCCGCTCAAGGACTGAGCCTAAATTTATTATACTATATCTTCTCTTCGGCCGGCGGACCCGGGCGGCGCGTCTAGTCGCCCGCTGTCAGCCGCCCAGCCGAAAGCAGCTCCACGCCGCAATTGTTTTTTCTTCCCTAAGCTAATTTGAAATACAAAGTATTTATTTTTAAACTCTGACACATGACGGCCAGGAAACGAACCGTAGTGTTTGGGACGAGGTCCGAACACTACAGCAGCTACGCCCAAGGCCTCATGTGACAGTCTGACTCCCTAGACATTCTAAATCTGGGACACAAAAAAAAAATTATGCGAATTGTCCCTTACAATGGGAATAACGAAGCAATCTTTGTAATAATTAGTAAACGATAGTAGAATTTCAAATTATAGCAATTAAACTGTAATAAATACTGAAAAACACGAACAAAGAAAAATTGCTTCATTCTTGGCCAGGCAAAAACCCAGGTTAAAAGAAACCTGACCACAATCAGCCTCATCAAAAAAAAGTTATTGGTATCACTTGCCGATACATTTTAAGGTTTGCCCTGAAAGGACTTAGTAACACAGTACTTTTAAGACCTACCTAACTAAAAAGAAAGATGACATAAAATTATTTATGTCGCCTACACATTACTAAATTATTTTTAAAACAATACTAACGAGAAAGAACTTACTCTATAAAGAAAAGTCTGATCGAAAACTAACTTTCAATCATCGTCGGCGCTTATGTCCAGAACGATTTGACTCTCTTACAAAGTTTAGATCATAACTCTCAATATTGTACAAAAAATAATTGCCTAACTCCTACGCTAGAACATCACGAACATAAAAACAAAACAAATCTATTTATCTTCAGCAGCGCAGCAATATGAAATAAACAGAGAACACATATTAATAATAAAATACTACTAGTTACGCTAGTACGTAATGCGGTTTTAGTCGGTTCAAGATAACACGTTATTCACTACGTGAATTATAATTCTACTAAGACTTATAGTCCTTATTGGCCCTATTGACCCGCAGGCAACTATCAATGCTCTTGAAACATTCTGGAACAAGCCACCATCATAGCCATCTTCTCGTTGAGCACATAATATCACATAAAAGCACATAAAAGCAAAATAGACAACGATACTGATAAATGCGTCGCTCCAATTGTCGCACGACGTCTTTCTTCAAACGGTACGGGATCGATCCATTCACTGCCAACTGCAAAATGTTGGCGTTTCCGACTTCTGCGGAAACTAGCGCTTCACCAGCTGTAGCAACCACTAGCTCCTGTGGCAACCAGCACCTCTACCAGTTGTATGGAAACCGGCGTTCCTTCACACCAATTGTAGCTGTAGCAACCACCAGCTGTATGGAAACCGGCGTTCCTCCACCAGTTGTAGCTGTAGCAACCACCAGCTGTATGGAAACCGGCGTTCCTCCACCAGTTGTAGCGTCCGGGGCTTGGACGCCACAATACCTCGTGTAGATAATAAGACAAACACTGAGGAAGAAGTTTAAATGGGCATTTATTATATCATCAAAGCTTCCTAAATCGGGTTTAGGGAGGTTTTTACGCGTATATTATTATTTTACTGCGAACTAGGGAATCGCGAACTCCGCTCAAGGACTGAGCCTAAATTTATTATACTATATCTTCTCTTCGGCCGGCGGACCCGGGCGGCGCGTCTAGTCGCCCGCTGTCAGCCGCCCAGCCGAAAGCAGCTCCACGCCGCAATTGTTTTTTCTTCCCTAAGCTAATTTGAAATACAAAGTATTTATTTTTAAACTCTGACACATGACGGCCAGGAAACGAACCGTAGTGTTTGGGACGAGGTCCGAACACTACAGTACAGATGTAAGTACCTATCGTCGTGCAACTCTTATTGCTACCAATGTACATATATGCTATGTGATTAATATGTATAACATGAGTTCTGTAAATAAATGGAAATGCGGAGGTGAGGTAATTTGGATCGCGGGCCAGCACTACAAAAGACTATAAAAGCAGGGACCATTTGTTAGGAAAATATTGGGCACTGGGCAACAAGTAGACAACAAGAGTCTCTCAAGGAACAAGGAAGCTCAACAAGAAGTAGTAGATCAAGAGTAGTGCTGGGCCAAGTACATCCAATGCCTCACTGACGTCAATCAAGTCCACCCATCCAAGTGTTTCATTCTTCGACTCAACATCCGTCAAATACAGTCCACTGAAGGCGACCGCGAAGTAGTGGCAGTCTATTTGGAACCTTTTCAGGTCATAGTCTGTAATGAACCACGGTCCTTAACATTGGTCCTTCGGAGCCGAATAAAATACACGGTCCTTCGAAGATCCAGGTCAACTTCAAGTCAGGCTGCCAGCCGTAGACGTTTCATCGTTCTTCAACTAAGGGAGAAGTGACAGTCTATTCGGAACCGTAGTAGGTCATAGTCTGTCACGAACGTCTATGGTCCATTGGAATCGGGTCAAGGGATAGGAATAAAGTCCAGGACCCGTCGGAAATCCAGGTAAGTATAAACTTGAAGAAAGAAGAATGGTTCTCACCAGGGATGGAGGGAAGCGTCGTCAGGAAGAGGAACCGGCATCAGCATCAGCACCAGTACCAAGATCAGTACTACACCCTGCGGCCACGGAAGAGGCCAGAAGTTATGCGGACAGTGGTGCGTCGGAAGCCACAGCCAGCACCGAGCAGACCACGTCCAGCACAACTGTGACCACTGAAGAGTCAGGGACGACGGAAGAGGTATCGCCCCACACCCACGCTGTTGTATATGGAGAGCCTAGCTCACAGCGCACCATGCGGCCTTTGGACACGAGGTCACGCCGCTCCACCAGTTCAAGAAAGAAGAAGGAACTGGAGGTCAAACAACGCTTGGCAGAACTGAAGCTCAAGCAAATACAAGCCGAAGCAGAGATAGAGCAGATCCGTCTACAGCGGCTACTGCAGGACGAGAGCAGCGACGACGGGTCTGAGGAAGATCTGGCATCGGTACGTATTAACACGTGGCTACAGAAGGATGACGCTGCGGCACCCAACCTGAAGGAAAAGGGGCAAGACATCGAGGAAAACACTCAGACCTGCCTAGATAGGGGTCAACTAGTGGAGAAGTGTCAAACCCAGGAAAAATCAGAAGGAAGTGCCCCAGTGAAGAACTCCGTGATCGATGTAGCTACGCTCACCGCGGCCCTATCCCAGGCTATGAGAAGCAACAGGGAGCCGCCCAAGTATACATATACGGGAACTACCGATCTTCAGCGGCAGCAGTACAGAATGGCTCGCCTTCAAGACAACGTATGAAGAATCGGGTATATACTTCACGAAGAACGAAAATATCGCAAGAATAAGGAAAAGTTTACGTGGACTCGCACAAGAAGCAGTCGAGTGTCTAATGCTGAGTCAACCTGACCCCGAGGTGATCATAAGGGCCCTCGAGAGAAGATTTGGTAGACCAGAAGCACTCATCCACGTCGAGATGGAGAAGCTCAAGACTCTTAACAAAGTAACCGATAACGCCAAGGACATCTGTATCTTCGCTGGGAAGATAGCAAACATCGTGGGAACCATAGAAGCCTTGAGGAAGCCGCACTACCTACACAGTCCAGAGATGTGCAGAAGTATCATCGAGAAACTCACACCTATACTCAGAAACAAGTGGTACGACTTCGCTGCAAAGAAGAAAGAAGACATACCAGAACTGAAGAAGATATCTGTGTTTCTGTCAGAAGAGGCAGACAAGTGCAGCTCCTACGCGCTCCCAGAGGTGAACCACACAGAAGACAACAGAAGAGCCGGTTATCGTCCTCAAAGAAGCAGAAGAGTTGAACAGACGCTCACCATCAACAAGAAGACATCAGAAGAGAGATGTCCACAGTGTAGCAGGGATCATAAGCTACCTGACTGCAAGCAGTTCATCGCCCTAGACAACACCGCGAGATGGGAAACAGCCAAGAAGAATAGAGTCTGTTTTCGCTGTCTTCGAGGTAACCACCGACGCGTCACATGCAGAGCACCGGCCTGTGGGAAGAACGGGTGCCAGATAGGGCATCACCAACTACTGCATCGCGATATGCCGCCGGGAGACCGTGAAGAACAGAAGGAAGACATCACGACCTCAACGGCAGAAGTAGCCACAGCAGCAGTTCCCCGCTGTCAGCGTAAGGCCTACCTCAAGATGGCACCAGTGACACTAAGAGGACCAAGCGGTAGCGTCGATACCTACGCCTTATTGGACGAGGGAAGCGCGATCACGCTGATAGATGAGACCATAGCCGACGTCATCGGGGCAGATGGACCAACCAAGGAGACGTGGATCCAAGGTGTCAACAGCGACATGAAGCACGAGAGCAAGACAGTCAGTCTACTCATCAAAGGGAAGTACGCCGATGAAGAGTACGACTTAACCGCCCACACCATGGACCGACTCCGCCTCTCACCCAACACCGTGTATGAAGAGCATCTCAACGGCTGCGAACATCTAGAGGATATACGTGACAAGATAACGTACGAGAAGGCTTCACCCAAAGTGTTACTAGGACAAGACAACTGGCGTCTCATCGTAACCCGTCAGCTGCGCACCGGAAGCCGTAACCAGCCTGTGGCGTCGCTCACTCAGCTGGGATGGGTGCTCCACGGATGCAGCAGTTCAATGACTGCAACAGTGTCATTCTGCGGTACGCTGCAACAGCGCGTAAAGGACTCCATTGAGGACACAGTGAAGAAGGACCTCAAGTTGGAGTCACTGGGCATCGAACCCCGACGCCCCCGAGAAGATCCCGAACACGGATGCAGCAGTTCAATGACTGCAACAGTGTCATTCTGCGGTACGCTGCAACAGCGCGTAAAGGACTCCATTGAGGACACAGTGAAGAAGGACCTCAAGTTGAAGTCACTGGGCATCGAACCCCGACGCCCCCGAGAAGATCCCCTGCGAGAATTGCAGATTCTGGAAGTAAAAGGCCGGCGGTTACCAGAACGAAGATATGAGACCGGACTGCCGTGGAAAGAAGAAAGATACAAGGAAGCTGAGAAGAGTCTGCTTACGCTCGAACGAAGAATCGATAGGGATGAAGATTTGGAAAACCTACTCAAGTCAGGCTATGCAGAACCAGCCCCTATTCCACCGCAGAAGGAAAGGACGTGGTACCTACCTCACTTTCCGGTCGTCAACCCCGCCGAGCCGCACAAGCCACCTCAACTGGTACACGACGGCGACACCGAGATGGAAGAATTATCACTGCCACAAGACAGCAGTGCTACGGTGGAACTCGGCGGCCAAGAGACAGACAAAACATTGGGTCTAATGTGGCACGCCAACGAAGATCATCTCGGCTTTAACGCGAGCAACTTGAAGATCCAGCGCGAAGTGGAAACAAACACGCGACCTCCAACGAAGCGAGAAGCCTCAAGTGTGATAAGGGCCTCATTCGATCCGGTCGGCTTTATCTCACCGATATTAATTCCCAGTAAACGTATTTTTCAGGACACATGGCGCTATAAGACGGAATGGGACGACCCACTCCCAGCAGAGCTACGGGAGCGATGGTTCACGCAGCTCAACGGCCGCTACAATCTAGCAGCCACGAAGAGCAAAGCGACCCCGTTGAAGCCCATCTCCATGCCGAGACTCGAGCATCAAGCTGCACTACTGGCAGCGCGCCTGGCTCAAACCACCCTGGAAGAACACGACTACGAGTCAACAGAGAAGACCTATTGGAGCGACTCGCGAACCGCACTCGCATGGATAAGGTCAGAGCCGCGTGTGTATAAGTCTTTCGTTGCACACCGCCCCGCCGAGATAGAAGATACCACGAAGAAAAAGAGTGACAACGCTACGCGCTTCAAGGCAGCGGAAAAGGAGCTAGCAGAAGCCGCACTCGACGCGCTCAAAGAAGAAACTACGAATCAACACATCGTGTGGAAGTACATACCCCTTTCCGCACCCTTCATGAGAGGGGCATGGGAGCGTATGGTGAAAGCAGTCAAGGAAGTGCTTCGTGTCACCATGATGGAAAAGCATCCCAGCGACGAGATCCTGTTAACCTTATTAGCAGAGGTCGAGAATATCGTCAACTCGCGACCCCTCACACATGTTTCGGTTGATCCTAAAGATCCCGAGGCCCTCACGCCGAACCACATCCTCATCGGGCCCAACTGCCATGTGCCACCATCAGGGCACTTCTCTGCAGACGACGTGACTGCTCGCCAACAATGGAAGCGAGCTCAAGCCCTGGCTGACATCTTCTGGAGGAGGTGGGTGAAGGAGTACCTTCCCCTATTGCAACACCGGCGGGAGCCCACCAGCACCGGCGTCGCCCCGAAGGTCGGGGACGTCGTCATCATCTGCGATTCTAATCTGCCGCACAACACCTGGCCGCGAGGACGCGTCAGCCGGGTGTTCCCAGGAGCCGACGGCGAGGTACGAGTCGTGGACGTCACCACCAGCAGCGGACACGTGCTGAGGAGGCCTACGAAGAAGATCGTCGTGCTACCAACGGAGCTCGCAGACGAACCAGGGTCAGCGACGGCGGGAGAATGTGCACGACACAAATAGACTATAGACACATGTGCCAGTGACATGTAGATTAGTAAGCGTGAATAAAAAGAATAAATTGTGAAAATGTTAGGTTTACGTAAATTAAAAACGTAATTATGTAATTACTTTGATATTAAGCTAAGATAAATAGCTTACTACTGTTATGAGTTAGTTTTCTGAGTAATTAAGTATGTTGAGCCAAATTTAATAAAGAAAGTACACTCCCCGAAAAGCATAATTGCAAATATAATTACGAAAATGCATTACTCAGAATCTAACATAACTTCGTATAAATAGGAAATACGACTTTGTATACTAGTATGTAAGTTTAATTACACCCCGCGACTGCCTCCCACGCCGTAAGAAGCGAATATGCGCTCCCCCGGCTGGTGCCATTTTATTATATAGTAGCTCGCGGGAGGCAGGGCCCATATATAAGTCTGAGGGGTCAATCCGCCCGTCATTCAGTAGCCCGACGTCGCACGGTACAGATGTAAGTACCTATCGTCGTGCAACTCTTATTGCTACCAATGTACATATATGCTATGTGATTAATATGTATAACATGAGTTCTGTAAATAAATGGAAATGCGGAGGTGAGGTAATTTGGATCGCGGGCCAGCACTACAAAAGACTATAAAAGCAGGGACCATTTGTTAGGAAAATATTGGGCATTGGGCAACAAGTAGACAACAAGAGTCTCTCAAGGAACAAGGAAGCTCAACAAGAAGTAGTAGATCAAGAGTAGTGCTGGGCCAAGTACATCCAATGCCTCACTGACGTCAATCAAGTCCACCCATCCAAGTGTTTCATTCTTCGACTCAACATCCGTCAAATACAGTCCACTGAAGGCGACCGCGAAGTAGTGGCAGTCTATTTGGAACCTTTTCAGGTCATAGTCTGTAATGAACCACGGTCCTTAACACAAACAGTATTTGAAGTGCATTCCATAAATCTACCCTACAATCTATTACCAAAAACTGACCTACGGCAACCCGCACTCCGTAGGCGACGACGGCGGCACTAGCTTGGACTTCTTGTATTATCTCTTTGTTGTAGGCATACAACCAGTGGGCCTACCGCCCAAGTGTCGTCGATATCACAGCCGTCGAAATAAGGTCGACGGCCATTTTGTACCGCCCAATTGATAATCGATGCCGGCGCGGCGTAAGAATGAATGAAACGCTGTTTTTGACAGTTAAATATTTTAAACTGGTGGTAGAAATTTGATGACACAAATTTGTCACAAAATTCGGCCGGGTGGGTACCACCGTGTACGATTGCGAAAAGCCCTCCACAGTAATCCAATTTCGGTTTGATTGCGTTCAGGGGTCAGCAAGTGCATAGCCGGGCAGGGGGATTGTGGTCGCAGCACTAGTGGGACCGGTGGGTGTCACGCGGTGCTGCGACGACAATCCTCTTCTGATGAGGCCGTCAAGCTGAGCGCCACCATTGTTAACATGGTACGTGTATGCAATGGTGACCCTCTTTCCTGAGACTTTACCTTCAGCTTACCATCAGGCGAGGTGAAGTCAAATTGACGTGTACTAAATATAAAAAAAAAAAACAACACAGCAAAAACGTTTAAGTAGGTAAGATAAAGATTAAAGAGTGTTTTAATTAGTCGCTAGAAAGCAGAATAATTAAAAAAAGCAAGCTAAAATTGGAAAAACCAAAATTATTTTCAAAGAAAATAATATTTAAAACGACAACTCATGAGTTGCCGCAATGAAATGACACTTCAAAGCGACGCGTCGGAATGGCCGTCGATTTGAATTTTTTTAGGCGGCAGCTATTTAACTGTCAAAAACAGCGTTTCATTCATTCTTACGCCGCGCCGGCATCGATTATCAATTTGGCGGTACAAAATGGCCGTCGACCTAATTTCGACGGCTGTGATATCGACGACACTTGGGCGGTAGGCCCACTGGTTGTATGCCTACAACAAAGAGATAATACAAGAAGTCCAAGCTAGTGCCGCCGTCGTCGCCTACGGAGTGCGGGTTGCCGTAGGTCAGTTTTTGGTAATAGATTGTAGGGTAGATTTATAGAATGCACTTCAAATACTGTTTGTTTCTACACTCTTAAGCAAGTTAATTACTTATTAACATATTACAACACAGTAGCAAGATGATATGCACATGATTATATTAGATCGTTGATTTTGAGTTTAATCACTGTTTAACTTTTTTTTTATTGAGCGTGACTAAGTAGTGAATATGCCGTATGTATGTATGGATGGTCTGTATGTTATAATATTGTTACGTGCGCGGGGTACAAATTAAATGCCGTTTACACAACAAAGAGGTTTATTCGCTCACCACAAACTAGACAACTAAATAACTAGCACACACAGTACTCTTCAACAGTTCCAGTCGCTCAGCAGTTCACAGTAGTCCACAATCGTTGCTTAAGTCGCAGGTATAACTCTCTTGGTTCACTTCGGTAAGATGTGTTCACTTTCGCTTTCGAAAATTAACTGATTCGTGTCGATAGCCGGGCGTCCTTTTATAGCTCTTAATAAGCGGGGTAGAATATACTAGAGCGTTCGAGAATAGTAGGTATTTACTGGGGCGTTCGAGAAAATAAGTACCTACACAGTCGTGCCGACGATAGAGGTGAATGCCCTTTTTATCGCGATTTGTAGGTAAAGTTGGTATAGGTAGACAAAAGGGCGTGTGATTTTGTATTGACTTTTCTGGATTTTTCTAAACGGATCGATAGAGTACTGCGACATTAACAATGCGTTTTAATTTCTAGAAGATTCGATCAGTAGTTTCCGAGATATCGACGATCGTTGTAACATTACCCCCCTCTTAATCATGCTCGTCCCGAACATCATTTGTTCCATGATATCGCGTCAACCTATCCACATGGACTACCTTTGGTTTTCCCCTAAGGCCCTTCTTAATGCGGTAGGTGATGTCATTAATTCTTGTGACAACCGTATAGGGTCCTTCCCAGCGAGCTTGAAGTTTTGGAGATTTCCCTTTTCTGCGTAGCGGGTTGTGAAACCATACCAGTGTTCCTTCTTCAAAACCGTTGGTGTTTGCATTTCTATCGTACCGGGTTTTCATCCTTATACCTGTCTTCAAATTGTTTTCCCGTACCATTCTGTGCACCTCGTCCAGCCGGTTTTGAAGTTCACTCACGTAGTCCGTTACGGGCTTAGGACTTTCGGGTGGCGTGCCGGTTATTGCATCCACTGGTAGCCTTATCTCTCGACCAAAATTTACTTTAGCTGGAGTGTGTCCCGTACTGTCATGCACCGCAGATCGATAGGACATCAGGAACAGTGGGATGTACTGGTCCCAATCTTTTTGGTGTTCGTCGACAACTTTAGCCAAGTGATTTTCCAACGTCTGGTTAAACCTCTCGACCATTCCGTCTGACTGTGGGTGCGCTGGAGTCGTACGGGTCTTGTTTATACCGAGGAGTTTGCACATTTCTTGAAACAGAGCAGACTCGAAGTTCCGTCCTTGGTCGGAGTGGATCTCCATAGGTGCGCCATATCGACTGACCACTTCCTGAACTAGTTTCTTGGCTACAGTGACTGCTTCCTGGTTGGGTGTCGCAAATACTTCCGGCCACTTAGTGAAGTAGTCTTGCACTACTATGATGTATTTGTTACCCTCATCAGTCGTTGGAAAAGGTCCAGCAACATCAATGGCGATACGTTCCCACGGTGCTCCAACGTTGTACAGCTTCAATTTTCCTTTGCTTCTTGTCGGCGGTCCTTTAACCGAAGCACATGCAGTGCATTTACGGCACCAATCCTCGACATCTTCCCGACAACGAAGCCAGTAAAACCGCTGTCGCACTTTAACCAGGGTTTTCTTGACTCCGAGATGCCCGCCAGAAACACCATCGTGGATGTGCCGTAAGAGTGGGGCCACCTTGCTTCGTAGTACCACTACTTGCATGGTTACTTCCTTACCATCGTTAGACTCCCATTTCCTATACAGGACATCTTCTACCAGAACTAAGCTGTCCCACTGGGCCCAATAGCTTTTGGTAGTTGAACTGTAAGCAGATACATCACTCCATCGGGGTTTGCTTCCAAGTTGTTTCCAGTGCAGTATAGGTTGTAGATCATCATCATCTTCTTGCGCCTTCTTCATACTGCTTCCACTCCATTCGTCGTCAAGTCCATTCACCTTTATGACTTTAATCTCTTCTCGGGCTTCGTTCCTCTGACAATGCTTGCAATCTTCGGCACACGGCCTTCGTGACAAAGCATCAGCATTGCCGTGCCCTTTTCCACTTCGGTGTTCTATCACAAAGGGAAATTCCTGTAGTTGCTCGATCCATCTTGCTACTTGGCCTTCCGGATTCTTAAATTGCAGCAACCACTGTAGCGCAGCATGATCTGTCCTTAGTGTAAACTCTCGTCCTATAAGGTACTTATTAAAATGCTGTAAAGACTTCACCACAGCGAGAAGTTCACGACGAGTTACACAGTAATTCCTTTCCGGTTTAGATAGCGATTTACTGAAGTACGCTATTACAACATGGCGATCTCCCTGCACTTGTGACAACACTCCACCTATTCCGGTGTTACTGGCGTCCGTGTCCACAATGAATCTACCTTCCCTAGTAGGATAACCCAATATAGGGGATTCGCACAATCGTTGTTTAAGCCTACTAAAAGCTTGCTCGCAATCCAGGTCCCAAACGAAGTCTCGTTTATCTTCCGTCAGTCGGTGTAGTGGTTTAGCAATATCCGAGAAATGCTTAATGAAGCGTCTGTAATACGCGCATAGTCCCAGAAACGCGCGAACCTCCGTTTTGTTCTCTGGAACAGGCCATTCTTGAACGGCTTTTATCTTCTCGGGGTCGGTTTTGACACCTTCCGTTGAGATCACATGTCCAAGATAGCTGACCTCCTTTTTAAATAGAGCACACTTCTTTGGACTCAGTTTAAGGTTAGCCTCACGAATCCGAGTAAAAACTTTTTCCAGGTTCTTCAGGTTTTCTTTGAAGCTACGTCCCATAACTATAACATCGTCCAGGTAAACCAGACAGACGTCTCCAAGTAGACCCACCATTACTCTTTCCATGAGGCGTTCAAACGTGGCCGGTGCATTACATAAACCAAATGGCATGACATTAAAATGCCATAAACCGTTTCCAATTCCAGTACTAAAGGCTGTCTTCTCTTTATCGTCCGGACTGATCTCCACCTGCCAGTAGCCGCTTTTTAAATCGATGGTTGAAAACCATTTCATACCACTTAGCATGTCCAGGGTATCATCGATTCTAGGCAAAGGATAACTGTCTTTCTTTGTGATATTATTCAACATTCGGTAATCCACACAAAACCTTGTACTGCCATCCTTCTTTTTTACTAGTACCACAGGTGATGACCACGGACTCGTAGAAGGTTCAATCACCTTGTTATCGGCCATGTCTTTAATCATAACTGCTACCTCCTCTTCTCTTGCCCATGGTAAACGTCGAGGTCTTTGTTTTATAGGCCTGGAGTCACCTGTGTCAATCCGATGTTTCACGAGCCCAGTCCTTCCACAGTCATTTCCGGTTGCAAAGATGTCTCTGAATTGTAGCAAGAGGTCTCCGGCTTGACGCAATTCTGATGCCGATAAGTTTTCCTTTGAATTCTCGAGAAGTTGCTGGATGTGATCTTCGGAGATTTGTGTACCGCCTTGTTTAGTCGTAGTGTTGTTCAGCCGCCTCAGGTACTTTACTTCTTCACATTTTCCAACCACACTATTCTTCTTCAGGAGAACTATTTCGTCACTGAGGTTGAGGATTCTCACCCTAGCGATTCCGTTCGGCATCAGTAAGGTTCTCGCTGTTATTAAGTTTTCATGACTGGCGGTATCTTCCACAATAAGACATCTTCTTTGTTCAGTCTTCGCAGGAAACCTCACTCTGACTAATGTTTCCGATTTAGGAGCTAACGTCGTATCCGTTAAACAGTAAAGAGTGCACGGGTGCGATCCTTGTAAACAAACTTCCTGATCAGGAAATCTCAGCACTCCTCTAGGTATATCCAAGACACATCGGTGATTCCTCAAGAAATCCAGTCCCAAAATGCAATCATCAGTAATATTAGCAATTAATACTGACTGGTGGTATATTTGGTCGCCAATTCTTACCTCCACATCTGTTTCACCGAGGACGGTCACTGGCTGGCCAGTAGCTGTCTGAAGCTGGCACCTCGGAGATCGTTTTTCCCACCTTATGGTGCGTTTCAGCAATTCCGGCCTTACAACTGTACGTGAAGCTCCAGTATCCACTGTTAAACTGCAAGGTTGATTGTCTAAGATGGCCTCGATGATCAGATTATTTCCATTGACAACTTGAGTTATTGTGATGGTTGGGGCCTCATGTCGACCAGCCAGCGCCCGCCCCGCGGCCCTGGCGACATTTAGTTTAACGGAACATCTTGATCGACTTGGGTCCCGGAGTCCGTGACCCTCCTCCGTTTCCTCGAAGGACACTCTGACTGGATATGGCCCCTTCCTCTACAGGAATAACACGTTGGGACATACCGTGGCTTCCTCTCCTCCTCAACTACCTCCTTGATCTCCCTGACCTTACTTATCCCGGCATTCTGCCGTACGGTTTCCACCTCAAGGGCATAAGCCAGTGCTTCTTTTAAGGTCTGGTGGTGACGCAACTGTACACTAGTTTTCACTTCTGCGTCCCGTATACCGTTTAGGAAGGCCTCCAGTAGAGTGGTCTCGATCATCACGGGTGTCGATGAGTAGGCCCGACGAACGAGCCTTTCAACCTCTACAGCCCATTCCTGGAGGCTTTCACCAGCTTTTTGTTTCCTCTCGCGTAGCTGCGCTCGGTAGACATTCTCCAGGTGCTTGTCGCCGTAGCGTGTGTCTAATGCTTCCATCAGGGACTCCAGTGTCCTTCCTTCAGGTGGCAGGTTTTCCAGTATTACTAAGGCATCTCCTCGTAATGCAAGTGTCAAGGCCATAAAAGACTCCTCGTTGCTCCAGCCTTTAGTTTTTACCAATATCTCAAATTGATACTTGAAGGCTGTCCACGAGGAGGTTCCATCGAAGTGTGGTAGGTCGAACTTCGCTGATGATGGTGAGGTCGCGACAACAGGTCCGCAGGTTTTTAGCCTGACAATCTCTCTTTCGAGCTCTTGTAAGCGGCCGTCCATGGTCCCAGTCTTCAAAGCCACTTCCTTACTGAGCATTTGCAAGCAGTCGTCAATGGTCCCAGTCTTCGAAGCCACTTCCTTACTCAGCATTTGCAAGCCGTCTTCGAGGTTCTTCACTTTATCTCCCAGTGCATGGATGCCTGCATCGATTTTACCCATGACAGCTTCCTGGTTGGCCTGTATCATCTCTTGCATGGAGGCCTGCATCGTCTGTCGACTAGCATCTTGGTTGGCCTGCATTTCTTGCAAGGAGGCTTGCATCGTCTGTCGACTAGCATCTTGGTTGGCCTGCATTTCTTGCAAGGAGGCTTGCATCGTCTGTCGACTAGCCTCTTGGTTGGCCTGCATCATCTGCTGTATAGAAGCCAATAGCGTCATCATGTTGATATCGGACGAGGTTCCATCTGGTGCTGCCGTAGTTACCGCTGAGATAGCAGGATCGGCCTGACGCCCTTCCTCTTCAAGGCTCCGTTGACGTGCAGCATCCATTTCCACTTGACGTCTGGTCCGTGGAGTACGCCCTTCGTCTTCACGTGGTAATAACGGCATCGCACTTCTGACACCAGTTGTTACGTGCGCGGGGTACAAATTAAATGCCGTTTACACAACAAAGAGGTTTATTCGCTCACCACAAACTAGACAACTAAATAACTAGCACACACAGTACTCTTCAACAGTTCCAGTCGCTCAGCAGTTCACAGTAGTCCACAATCGTTGCTTAAGTCGCAGGTATAACTCTCTTGGTTCACTTCGGTAAGATGTGTTCACTTTCGCTTTCGAAAATTAACTGATTCGTGTCGATAGCCGGGCGTCCTTTTATAGCTCTTAATAAGCGGGGTAGAATATACTAGAGCGTTCGAGAATAGTAGGTATTTACTGGGGCGTTCGAGAAAATAAGTACCTACACAGTCGTGCCGACGATAGAGGTGAATGCCCTTTTTATCGCGATTTGTAGGTAAAGTTGGTATAGGTAGACAAAAGGGCGTGTGATTTTGTATTGACTTTTCTGGATTTTTCTAAACGGATCGATAGAGTACTTCGACATTAACAATGCGTTTTAATTTCTAGAAGATTCGATCAGTAGTTTCCGAGATATCGACGATCGTTGTAACAATATTGTTTAATTGTATTATAATGTTTTATTTTATCGAATCCCATTGTTGTATATAGTTGGTACATATAATGCATTTTATAAATTTATTATATCGCTTGCACGCCATCTATGGTAAAATTTCTAATGTTACATAACTAGGTGTTAAGAGCTTTTACTGCTAGATGGCGTGCTTCGCGGCGCCATAATGGCTGTCAAAACTCACTAACACTACGAAGCAAAATCTCAAATTTCGCTCGATTATTACAATCCTTTTTCTCAATAAATCATGCAAGTTGTTACCAAAAACTTCAACTTGCGCGCCTATCTATTGTAGAAAAGTGATAAAATTCATAGTCATATGGAAAAAAGTGTCTATGTTTAGAAAAATGATATTGAGTAAAATGTATGGAAGGACAGCCCGTATGTTTCACCTTAAGATCGGTTTCCTAAGTAAAGTTTATTAAAATTGGTAGGTATGTTCTTCTAAAAGATAGCCTAAGGCCAGATTTCAACCCGGAAAACCTTTAACTAAACTGAGTGTTACATTTTACTAAATTTTATGCACCTCTGCCTACCCCTTCGGGGATATAGGCGTGAGTTTATGTTTATGTTATGTTTAAAATGTGCTAACGCACAGTTTAAATTGAAAATAGGTATATTCATTGGTGAAATATAAGTTTAGAATACCGGCATCCCAATCCTCAGTTACTTGTCGCTATTCCGGTACCAGTTATAGATCTCTTTGATCTACATCCCTAAACCTGTCGTCCATGAGTCGTCTCACGAGCCGAGCTGGCTGACTGAGCCCCGCGTGAAGGTAGGTACATACTCTCTCTTCCTTCCGTTTCCACAACTGTTGGTGAGCAGCCCAGAATAGGTGTACGAATCTGTCATTTATTATATTCACTTATAAACATACATGTTTTATATCCCCGAAGTGATAGACAGAGGTATAGAAACACGTACCTACATTCCGCCGCAGCGGAATCATACCTACAATTATTCGTAAGTGCATGAATCTGTAATTGTTACATTCGTCGACAGGCATCCTTTCTCTATCATTTTTCTTCCTCTTTCTTCATCTTCACTTTCTTCATCAAGGTTGAATGTTTGTTGTTTGGATGCATCGGGGTCCTGCCAAGATCTTCGGGGTCAAAGTCAACCTCACCTGCATACCTGCTAATTAGCCGACGAGGCTCTGGCGCAAGCTTCGTGTCGACTTCAGTATTCAGTATTTATTCATTAACAACTTTTACATTGTGTTAGAAAAATTAAAAATAAAAATAAACCAAAGTTTGAGGGATCAAACCGCAGTCGCCCCCTTAAAAGCCAAAATAAACCAATCTATGGAAAGTAAGTATAATAGATCGGATCCCGGGCTTTAGAAATGGTAGCAATATTGGATGAACCGTCATTGGCGCTCGGATGGACAAAAAGAGAAGGATAGCTCTGTTGGTGGAGTGTCCCGACAGTATCGCAGGTTCCGTGGGTGATGTCTCATCTCATGCAATTTCTTTCAAGTTATAAAAAAAGTTGGTATATAACTTGCTCAATGTTTTCGCTATGCTAGCATAGTGCTAACGAAACGTGCTAAATATGAAATCATAATCTAGATTTGGACGGAAAACGTTTGGAGATCAAATGAAGCAGAAGGCATGTACAGCAAATTGAAAAAATATAGTTACTCACTATTGGCTGGTATTTTGATGAATTCCAATGATGAATGATGATCCAATTTCTTCATAACATTTTGTATACATTCTCTTGCTGACATTTGTAAAGCTTGAGCTACATAAATAAACATGAATAAATGTGATATTAATTACTTCTACGAATGCTTAAATCCGAGGCTTTCACCTCGGAGCCCGGGGTCTGTTTACTTCTTTTCTTCCATTAGGTGTCACTTATACGGCTCTTATGGGAGCTACTGCCGTTTGATATCCCAGCCCTTCTATTTTTGGTGCCGAGATCCCCTCGGATACCCCCCCCCCGCCGGCCAGCGAAGGAAGTTATGTCGGGTTTGAACCGACTAGTAGCTAGCTTGCGGGGCTGTAAGGTATAAAAAAATATCCTATGACTAAATTCCCACTCCGCGAGCAGCCGGTGCCGTGCCATTTTCATTTTACGAATATTTGGAAGATATTCATTAAAATTAGTGGGGTAAAAGGCAATTATATTGTGCATATAAGTATGAAATCCTTGTGGCAACTAACTAGTCCATTGAAAAGTTACATTTGGGCTTGCGTTTTTTAGAGGACGCAATTTTATTTTTTTGATGTGTAGGGGGGGTCAGTGTAAAGCTAAAACCAAGTTTGTGGGGTCGCCACCCTTCTCCAACGGCTGCCATCTTGAAAATAGGGGTTGAAATGGTTTTTACGATATATCTCTTTATTTAGCTGATAAAAAAAATTGTTAACATTTTTTGTTGCAAATTAAATTCTCTACAACTTCTGTAACTTTTTGTCGTAGAACTATAAATAAAAAAGTTATAAGCGAAAATGTTCAGAAACTTTTTTTATCTCTTTAAAAGATAAAGTGGTAATAAAGATGATAATTCTCTTGACAGCCTAAGATACAAACAATTTGCCAAGGCAGTGACAAAAAGCACATTTAACTTATCTTCACTTCCTCCAATACAATACACAGGTCGCTTTCATACTTTCTGAGTCTACCATCAGGTCCAGTCGTGGCTTGGTAATAATAATGATCCTGAAGACTGGGGCTGGAAAAACATGTGGAAAATTATTGATGCCAGTGCAGAGCTCTAAACCTCCAGCACCCCCTGAACTTCCAAAATAGATATTTTGCAAATGCAAAGGAAACTGTGGAGCAATGTGTGGATGTCGAAAAGCAGGGCTGAAATGTTCTGCAGTGTGCTTCCATTGTTCTGGAGAGACTTGCAGCAACGTAATGGGGCTGTCAGAATTAATAAATGAAAATGACTTTGATGATGAACCGCCGACGCCCTTCCTTCTCCAGTTCTCCCACTGATATTTAATTCAGAAAGCCGATCAGATGCTGAGCCGCAGCCTGGTCCATCGAAAAGACCGAGGACGGAGTAGTTCAAATTTAGAAAATCACCGTGGATTATGCCTATTGGGGATACCGCACGTAAAAAAAAAACGCGCCTCCAGACTCTTCCTCGTGGGTGGTGGGGAAAAGAGTCAATAATTAATTATTAATAATATTGCAAAATTAATAATTTAAAAAATTATAATAACAAAATAAAAAAAATACAAAAGTTGCTGGACCAAAGTTGTAGAGAATTTAATTTGAAACAAAAATGTTAACACATTTTTTTTATCAGATAAATAGTTTAAGAGATATATCGTAAAAACCATTTCAACCCCTATTTTCAAGATGGCGGCCGTGGGACAAAGGTGGCGACCCCACAAACTTGGTTTTAGCTTTACACTGACCCCCCCTACACATCAAAAGAATAAAATTGCGTCCTCTAAAAAACGCAAGGTTAGGCCTAAAAAATGTAACATTTCAATGGACTAAACGTACTTACATTGATATGGATTAATAGAGTATTCGTAGCTTTTCAATTGACTCGAATGACATTCTGTAACAAGGTAAACTCATACATCGGTAGACCAAAACACGTGAGGTTTTTCTAACTAGCTAAGTGCAAATGTAAAAAGGAATGTGTAGTGAATATTTTGCGAGTAGCTAGGAATATTCTTTATAATACACCTACTCAGAGCGGGAGACAAAACTTCTGTAGAAATATGCGGAGGAGACATATGTATCAAAATCCATTGTAAAAAAAATACCACATAATTTGTGACTATTTTTTTAGGAGTCAAAATAGCTATAGTAAGCTATATATCCTAAAGAAATAAATACAGTAGTGGCGTTAGGGTAGGTCGAGGTTAAGCGACCGCGACTAGGGTACCTATACCTCTTTAGGTCAGGAGACAGGGCAACTGGTCCTCATCCGCAAGAAGCGGTGCCCCGCGAACTCACCGTCCACCAACCGGCCCATTGTATTGCTTGAATACGTCTGTAAAAGCAGCGATCTCAATTCTGCCAGGTGCACATGAAAGAATAGAAAGAACGACTTGGGCAACCAAGCGCACCGGGCTCTTCATAATGAATCAACCTGTCATGGAGGAATGGCTGGGTAGGCCGGCGCCTACCCAGCCATTCCTCCATGACAGGTTTTGTTCATGACACCTTTTGTTCTCGATGTAATAGATTTACTGTATGATGCTGACGCCTCAACCGTTGTTCTATATAGGAAAGGAGAGGCTGGAATTACTTAGAAGAGCTCATCGGAACACTCATTCGGTATACATTGAGCATGCCTGTTTTGGTGAAGCCCAACGCCCATGGCCACCATTGCTGAGATTTTTTCGTGGACACACCGCTTCCTACACTGATAGAATGCACAGCATGGCTGGAGCGGCAGCGTGGCCTCGAAACAGCCGTTAGAGAGTGGACTTGTTTTGCGAGATGGTAATGCGCGCCTAAGAGGCGGAGGAAAAGGTACAGGAAAAGTCTAGCATGCTCCCGTGCCGCAGTAGGCGCATTCGGCGGCGTAGACCACAGATCGATTCCCTTCCTTTATGAGCGCGGATCTGAGGGTGGTAGTTCGGGCTAGCCGTCATCCTATCAGAAGCAGGCCCAAGGTGACGGAGCATCGTGTTTCCGTGCGAGCAGCTCTATATACCTATTGTTGGGGATTTTGATCCCGCAGCAAAACATCGGGGTTGCCAACGCTGTCCTATCTAGATCATACCTGGTTCCCGGACACTCAGGGAGATGTGACGAAGCACATTGCGGTTTTGTACTATTCTAGTTCGATATACCCACCATATTAGCTTCGATGAGGTGAAATCCGAGGGGGTTTCCGCAAGTACATTAAATAGAGGGGTGCGAGGCCTACTTCCCCGGAAATTCCCTAACATAGCGAACAAATCGTTATGTTGGCATCTACATTGCAGGCATAGTCCAATATACAAATATGGTTTATAATAATTGGTCTATAATATAATTGGACATTAAAAAATAGCTTGTTAACTATAAAGAGGCTGTTTCCTGTAATAATATCATTTGACATTGTTCTTATCACTGGTAACTAAACATGGAGAATTTTAGTCGTTTTAATATTTCGTAGGTACATAACTGTACTGATTGATTAGATTATAATACTGTACAAGTATTTGTACTTAATGTTCTCATTTACTTATTACAAATGGAAATAAATAGATAGGTAATAAAATGATCAATAGCTTTGAAATATATACCTAACTATCTTTAACAACCAGCTAGTTAAATCAATTAACTAATTGGACGCCTGGCCTGTTCATTAAACGTCTGGTGGGTCCAGACGTTTAGTGATCCAATGACTCGGTCGATAGTTATAATTGAACACGAATCACTCAGGGAGAGGCAGTCCGTTGACTAAGACTATGGCTGACTAAAACTCAGCCAAGTGATTCAAATTGAGAATAGAGTATAATGGAATGAACTGTATTGGAGCGCGGAGTGAAGTGAAGAGGGGTCGCCGAAACAGTACTTCCCGATACTGAAAGGTTTAACATGCTCGCCGCGCGTCGCAGGCTACTCAGGCGCCGGAAGTCGCTTAACGACTTCCGTCCTCCGTGAGCGCAGGTCTGGGGGTGGCAGGTGAGGCCGCCTGTCAACCCTGTAGAAGCAAGCCGGGACGGCGAGGCGACTAGCGCCCCTCCCCAAAACCGGGGCAAGACGGGGACATCGTGGCTCCCAAACCCGAGGGGGCCATTTCGAAACCGGAGATGGCCCAGGGGCAGTCGGGGTGCGAGGGATATGCTTTATGGGCAACCTCCCCTACACCCCGGCGTCTGAAGACTCGAAAGCGTGCGGTTTTAGTCGGTTAAACCCGACATAACCGCCCCCGCTGACCGGCGGAGGGGATTTCCGCACGAAAAAATAAAAATAAAAAAAGGTACTTGTGACAATGCACGAGGAAATAGGACCCGCGGGACATCGCTTACTAACTCATAGGACAAAAAAGCAACCAAATAATCCACCCGTCAGTACAATTTAACTGAATGGTCAGTACCCTTTTTTTTTTCGTGCGGAAATCCCTTCGGATACCCCCCCGCGTGCCAGCGGGGGCGGTTATGTCGGGCTTGAACCGACTAAAACCGCACGCCGTCTCGGGTCTGCAGACGCCGGGGTGTAAGGTTGCCCATAGAGTACCTAGGTACAGTCAACATCAATAGTAGCGTAGTATCTGAATTGTCCAAAAGAAATGCATTGCAAGATATATCACAATAGTCTGACAAAATCGCGTCGCAAAAGTGTTTGGTACATTAATATTTTCATAATGCAAAAAAAACTATTCATCAAAAGTAAAGCAGTATCAGAAATTTTCAAAAGTTTTTCACACAATGGTTCTATAAAATGTTTCAAAAGTACCTGAATTAAGAATAAAATTTTCGTCGAACATAAACCTTTTTAGAATGCTGATGTATATTTTGATTTAAATATTGTGTTCTGCCTTTTGTTTTATGGCATTGTCAAGAATTGTCACTTGAAGTGGCTATATAAACCAAGAACTGAACTGAATATAATCTATTACTGATTATTCCTAAGTAGGTTAGGCACCTATATATTTCTAGGAAGTCATAATTTGATTAAATAGCACTACAAATTGGTAAATTTCCTTAATTCCTTTATCATCGATATGTCGCATTATCTATCAGATCATGAAAGACATCGTATAGTAACGCTTCATGCAGATGGCTTACCAATTGGTGACATCGCAAGACGTGTTGGTGTTGCTCGAAATACCGTTACTCTTTGGATCAATAGATGGGAAAGCGAAGGACGTGTTAATCAAATTCGAAAAACAGGACGACCGACTGTTATATCTGCTTCTACACGTAACGAAATTGTTAGAAGGACAAGATACAATGGGTTCACTCCAGTCGCAAACTTGGCTACTGAGTTTAATATATCACGGTCAACAGTCCGAAGTGTATTGCATAAAGCAGGAGTACATCACCGCAAACCGGCCAGGAAGCTTGCTCTGACTGCAATACACAAGGAAGAACGATTGAGATTTGCACGAGACTATCTAGACTTCAATTTCGAGAATGTCATATTCAGTGACGAAAAAACTTTTACATCAGATGAAAGTGGAAGGGTCACCTTGTGGCGAATTAATAACACAAGGTATTTTGAAAGAAATATTGTCAATGTTCATGCCAGCGGCAGAATAAACCTTGGATTTTGGGGCTGGATGTCGTCTGCTGGGCCTGGAGAATTAATAGAAATTGGTGGACGATTGAATGCTCAAGGTTACGTTGATATTATGGAAGACGTTTTGATACCAACTGTTAGAAATTGTTATCTAGGCATCGAGTCGTTTAATGTTGTTCACGACAATTCACCCGTACACACTGCAAGATTGACCAGAGCATGGTTTAGAGAGCACAACGACGAAATTATTGCTTTGCCATTTCCACCTAAATCTCCGGACATAAATCCAATTGATAACATGTGGAGATTGATGGTGCTAAACTGGGATCCGTCAACTCCTCGCACTGCAACCGCTATTTGTAATCATGTATTCGAGTTATGGGAACACTATAGAGGAATGTATACATGTCAGAACATGGTCATGTCCATGCGGGAACGTCTTCAGTGTATTATAGATAATGCAGGAGGCCATACCCGATTCTAAAAACGCCATTGAAAACCTTAACTTTAATTATGCAAGTATGCAAGTGTAATTTTTTTTTAGTAGATGTAAGTGGTATGTAAATTTTAAAGTTTTTGTTTTTTTACAATAAAGCATCGGTTGCGAAAATTAATTACTTTTTTTTAAATTCTCAAATATGTGATTAATCCATTAAGGGCCCGTGGTCCCACTACATCGAACAGCAGTGCTATTCTCTAACTTTCACTCGTCGACGGACACAGCACTGCTGGCTCGTCGTAGAGCAATCGACCAATCCCATCATAGAATCGTCGGCGAGCACAACCTTGTTCTATGATGTGATTGGTCGATTGCTGCGGGCTCGTCGACTAGTGAAAAGTTAGAGAATAGCACTTTTTTATACCACTTAGATGGCAGTCAAGCGCACGGCCTACCTGATGGAAAGTGGTTACCGTGGCCTATAGACATGTACAACACCAGGGGCATCACACTCGAGCTGCCGACACTGCTGCTAATAATTGAATAATACCACTTCCCCTTTTGTCTGACTATTTTGATTCAATTAAATATCAGTCACTTTAAAAACACAATATAGTTATGAGTATTGAAAAAAAATTGAATCAGCTTATTTTGAAAATAGTTTTTTTGATTATTTTGAAACCTTAACGCGAGTGATTAATATTAAGAAGAAGTAAGTCAGGTTATTAAAAAAATTATAGAGTCAATACTTTTGGAACTCAGTTTATGATCAGCTACTATTGACGCTGACTGTACATGACGTTCAGCCATCTCGTTAGAAGTTTCGGTCAACGACTTGGGTAGTTTGTTTGTCAGCCATTTTAATTGAATAATGAAAGGCGGCCTAGACGTTCAATTAACTGACTGATATGACCAGATACCGGCGACATATATACTACCATCGTGAATTATCATCTCTGCGCGAAGCCCCGATCGCATCCAAAGCTTTCAGCTCAATCAGAACCCGGGGTTCGATTTCCGACTGTACGCACGTCGCGTCGTTAGATTGAAAGAAAAAGTACTTATGAGACATCTCCCACACTACCTAGGTCGCAAGAACTTCACATAATACCTACAATACTTTTTATGGGTTACGTGATGATGATGATGGTAGGCTAAAGGTTAGGTCTCAGGATTGAGGGTCGCCATTGGTTATAGTCGCTTACCAATAATGTCACGATGACGGTCTTCAACTTCACGGCCTTATCAGATGCTTTCTCATACTCCGCTGAAAGATCCTGAGATTGTAGGAAAAAGAAAACAAGTGTGTTGGTCACCATCATAATCCTCATAGCTATTTTTCAGTTGCATCCAAAGTTTGTAATTTTTATTTTTGATTGGTTATCGGCTTTTCCGGGAGCGAGTACCGAACATTTTTAACAATAAGTAGTAGTAATAAGTAATAATGATATTTGATAACTAATTATAAAAAAAACGCTTTAATAGATTGGGATTCAGCCCAAAAACGGTTCGACTCACAAAACAAGGTTTCAGATGAAAGTAGACAATTTTATTCTCTACAACTTTCATGATAAATGCAAATATTACTGGGTTTTGGGATCTTTGATCTTGAATAAGTATTTAAGTAAGTTCGCTGACTCGTTGGCATTTATGACTTTTGAGACATTTAATTTTGTAATGCCAGCCATAATAAAGGTATATACAAAATGCGGCTTATTCCATTGGATTCCGATGTTGACTCCTATTTTTTTTCAAAGTCAAAATATTTTTTTTATGAATGATTGGCTCACGTTTGACCTCTATCTCACCAGGTCGTAACTGACGATGTGGTCTACGATGGATCACGTTTGCCTAGAAGGAACCTATTCACTCGAGACTTGAAGATAAGGTGCCCCTTATTTTCTGTGGTTCATTTGAATGTCCCATCGATGGTACGGTGGCTAATGGAACCACCGAAGATAAGGTTTACTGTGCGCATAAGACTTTTCTGTTGAAGTTTTTATTAAATTTTTATCTGATCTGAGTCAGAATAAATATATATTATACATATAGGTAGGTATACGTACCTTTTTTTTATTTTTAAATTTCGTGCGGAAATCCCTTCGGTAACCCCCCCGCCGGTCAGCGGGGGCGGTTATGTCGGGCTTGAACCGACTAGATTCTAATGAACAAAACAACAGTAACAAAGTATTGTTTTGTATTCAGAATTCTTATAATATGAGCTAAGGTGACCTGAATTTACATTTTGAACGTGCATTCGCATCTATAGGTACGTTATTAAGCAGTTTTTTTTTTTTGACCAATATCTCCCCGCCCAAGCCAATCCCACCTGTAGGTCGGTACACTAGCTGATTTTCAGACTAGGCTTTGGGACGCCGGCTTTCGTCTCGGGGTGGGGTTTCAGACAGTCAAGATAAAGAATAGGAGGGCTTAAAGGGCAAGTTTCGGATGCAGCCGGGCACAACACTTTGATGATGATTATGGGCTACTTCTGATTTGAAATAAATGCACACATTCATATATCGGCATTTTTACTAAGCGATGAAAGGTTTCATGGGATTAGGAAAAAGTAAGAAGCGAAATTTCATTTAGGCACCTACTTCTGGTCATATCCAGGTGTCAAAAGTGGTGATGCTACAGGACGCCAAAAGTAAATACTTTTGAAACTTTGGCGCACAAAGTTTCAAAAGTCATCACTTGACTACAAAGTCACCTTGAAGCTCAAAACTACGTAGAAGGTACTTCAAAATACAAATAAAATACTTATTTAAACCTCGAGATTAATCCTTTCAGCTAATTACATAAATAAATAAAAGAATTCTGCATTTCATGAATATGTATTTATTACAAGTCTGCGCGGATTGCTATGTATAAACTTATTTATATAATAAGACGATATTTCAAAAATATTCACTATCACGATTAGTTACAATACATTCATTGAATGAAAATCTACCACACTATAGTGCCCGGACAAACAGAACGGTCGCGCATCCTAGACGTGTCTTTGTAACATTGCGCGGGGTATTACAAAGATACGTCTAGGACACGCGTCCGTTCTGCTTGTCCGGCGCCTAGGGTTGTCACGCAGGCCATTTGAAGATCTTTTTTTATAATGACATATCCACGAGCTCAGCAGTGGAACTTTACATATGATGTTTCAGTAAGTTCAAGGATACACGAATTTGATTTAAACCATTTATTCTTTACTAGCTATTGCCTGCAGCTTCGCCATGGGAACCTATTCCAGGGATAAGATGTAGCATATGTATTTTTCCAGACTATAATCTATCCCTGTACCACATTTTAGCCAGATCCGTAAGTTAGAGCGTGATTGAGTAAGAAACATCAAAACATCTTCACAAACTTTCACATTAACAATATAAGTAGGAAGCAAGATATATTTATATACATATAGTCGGATAATATAATAATATATTACGATATACGATATTTATGAGCTGACACCATGCTGTATATTCGTTCAAAGGAAACCTAATTACAAATAATCTAAAAACAAAAAATACCTATACAATCTATTATTCAATTTCACAATAGTATTTCCACTAGTAAGTACAGTTCTGTGGGTAGTATCGTTTATCCAACTGATAATAAATTGACCTACTACAGTACTGCGCTGTCCAAACCGGCGCGACTGAAGTAGGTAGGTAATCTTTGTTTGGTTGGATCCATTCCAGCTAAACAGTCCGCAAAAAGGTAATTTAAATAGATATTAATATGGCATAACCGTTCTCTTTCCGGTTATATCAGTGCCCTTAAATAACTTATTGGGTTCACATTTCCGTTACATTCGGAATTGTCCGTTTGCAGTAGTAGGGCACGTCGCAATAGCGGCGGTAAGGCCCATCATGGAGGATTGGCTAGAGAGGCGACACGGAAGCCTCTCGTACCGACTGACGCAGTTGATCTCCGGGAAGGGGGGCTTCGGGGACCACCTGCATCGGATCAGGAAGGAGCCAACGCCTGAGTGTCATCACTGCGACGCGAGCGAGGACTCAGGGCTGCACACGCTGGCGGACTGCCCAGCGTGGGATGCTCCGAGGCGTGACCCCGTGGCAGCCATCGGGGTGGGAGTCCTCTCGCTCGGCAGCATGATTGCGGCAATGGTGCGGAGCGCGAGCGCGTGGGCCGCCGCCACCTCTTTCTGCGAGCATGTGATGCTCGCGAAGGAGATGGCGGAGCGCGCCCGGGAGAGGTTCAGAACTCTCCCGGCCAGCCGAGCCCGCAACATGCTCACAGCGCGTCGCAGGCTACTCAGGCGTCGGAGGTCGCTCAACGACCTCCGTCCTCCATGAGCGCAGGCCTGGGGGTGGCAGGTGAGGCCGCCTGTCACCCCAGCAGAAGCAGGCTGGGACGGTGGGACGACTAGCGCCCCTCCCCCAAACCGGGGCAAGATGGGGACAGCGTGGTTCCCAAACCCGAGGGGGCCATCTCGAAACCGGAGATGGCCCAGGGTCAGTCGGGGTGCGAGGGATATGCTCTATGGGCAACCTTACACCCCGGCGTCTGTAGACCAGAGACGGCGTGCGGTTTTAGTCGGTTCAAGCCCGACATAACCGCCCCCGCTGGCATTTCTTGAGAAGGAAAACTTTTGGATCCCGGGGCCCGACCTACTCGACTGACCCGAACCCTACAGGAAAGGCTGCACGGGAGTAATGCATTGCATACAATTTAGAATTGCGGCGCTGTAATCGGGTCACATCTTTTGAGTTTATTTCCATGCGAAGCCGGGACCAGGGCCGCTTGTTTATCAGCATAACATCTTTTGGAATAAAATTGCTAGGGTAAAAGATTAGACTGACATACAACTAAAGCACGTGATAAACGATCAAACGCATTGGTAGTTGACGTATTTTCTTTTACTTGTACGGTTGCTTCATACATTTAAACTTTGTTGTTCAAGGTTTGTTTCGATGAACATAGACAAACCTTTCCTTGCATTGACTGGTAATGCAAGAAATTTCAATCTTTCGGAACGGCCACGACCAGGCAAATAGGTTCAATTCCCGCTCGGTGCAAGTTTTTTTTTATTTTTTATGCATGAATATGTGTGGATGTTTATATGTATAATATGAATGTATTTACAAAAAAAAATGCATCTAAATGTTTATCCGCATTCTAGAACCCATATCGAGCTACATGGATAGCTGTGTATTTTGTCTCGGAATATTTATATATAATATATTTATTTCCTCAAATACGTCAAACCCAACGTCAAGCACGTAGTTTGTCAAAACTAATCATCCCCCGCACCTTTTCAACTCAAGTCGGGCCGGCTTTTAGTCTAACTACGAAACGGCCGAACTTCGATATTGCGAAGCGAAGCGATACTTGAAGCGACTGCCATCTGACCTCTGCAACCCACTGGCGATATCGTAGTTAGCCCAGGCTTCGGAAGGTACCTGTTCAAGATCACTAGGAGGGAATCGAGTCCCGCCTGCCTCCACTGCGTCTGCAGTGAGGACACGGCGCAGCACACGCTTGCGGTCCGCCCGGCATGGGAGTCGCAGCGCCGGGCCCTCACTGCAGCTATGGCCGCCAGCGACAGGAATTTCACCGCGGTCGCAACCTTCTGCGAGGACTTCATCTCGCGGTAGGAAGGCGCGGAGCGGATCAGGGAGGGAGATCCCCTTGCTGATCCAAAGCGCCGCCAGCGAGCCGGGCGGCGGAGGCGCGTGTATTAGCGCCTCATGCCGCCCTGAGCGTGGCTGCGGGTGTGAGCATCCCCGAAGAGGACAACGTCCATGTGTGCCTGGACGGCGCCCAATCGAGAGTTTCTAAGGTGTTGCGCCCGCGTTCGTGGGCAGGGCTCGCCATAAGAAGTATTCTTGCATAGTTACAGCCGTCCCCCGTCCCCCTGCAGAGCATGGCGCACCGTGGGGTTTACGACACGTTTTGGGTATGCCACACGTACTCCGGCTCAAGTTCAAGCGTCGGTAGTGGTTAAGGAGTAGGATTCAGTTATCCCGGGTTTGAATACTGGCCATTATACTACCAGCGTAAACCCACTCCTAAAACAAGTTTAGCTTAGCTGGAGGGCTTAGCAGGATGCTCTTATGATAACCGGGACCGACAGCTTAACGAACTCTCCGAGTTCGCCAAAACAAATGTCTGCCTTTATGCCTTGACGGCGCTAAAGCATAGTTATAGAAGCATAGTAGATTTTTAAAATCTATCATCTTTTCCGTGAAAAAAAAAGCACTGAGGTTTATGGTGAATTACTTATAAACTTCAGTGACCCCCGGTCCCTGTCTAATCCGGTATGCCTATCACTGTTGAATGTCGGTTTTAGTCGGTCCAAGTCCGACATAACCACCCCCGCTGACCGGCGGGGGAGTATCCGAAGAGATTTCCGCACGAAAAAAAAAAAGGTACACACATTATTTTGGCTAATCTGCACTATACACTTCTTCGATAATTTTATAATAAACCGTAAGCTCACTATTGTGTTGTTTAAATTACTAAATTCGAAATACATAGTATAGTATAATTTGTAGTTCAGATAGAATCTACACTATGATTTATAATTAGTCAGATTACAAGGTACTCTTTTTCAAAAAAGCAGGCAGTACTCTATAATCCGACATATTCGATAGTCGAATAATGCCCAGTAAAACTTTTGCCCGGGAATACATCATGATTATTTTCCGCTAGTTTGAGCTTTTATAGGCACCTTTATAGATCCCCAAGAAGAGTCCCGATACTTCTTTAATTTTATGTAATATAAGAAAATTTCTTAGCCTATGTTTTTGCTGGCGGCCTCAGTGATACGGAGGCAGTGAGTGCGACAGCTGTGCAAGCGGTCTCGGTTTCGATTCCTGGGTTGGATTAAGTGTTGGGTTTTCTGTTTGGAATTTCTTAGTAATAATCCGACGCCAGGAGCAGTGCACAAAAGACTTGATTCTGTGGGAACCAGGAACAGCCCGCTAGTTGTGGGTGTATATTACACATTTGATTTGATACTATGTGGATATGAGTATATAAAAAAGCCACATGGTCTTCTGTCATGATAATACCTAACACCCTATCCAACCTAGTTATATGATTCACTAACTTTTGATTTATAATTTGTTGTATAATTATTTACAGTGTAGTACAATAGTTAAGTAGGTATTCAAAGTTAGTGAATAACATAAATCTGTTTGTACCAGTACATTTTAAAGGTAATACATATAATATCTACTAATTACTAGAAAAATTATTTAAGGATAATATTTATCACAACTTGGCTTAGTTATTAAATCAATTATAATACAATTAGCTGTGCCCCGCGGCTTCGACCGCGAAATACTTTGATTCCCCTTGGCACCCATTTAACTCATACATGTAATTTATCACTTTTAAAATAATATATGGAAATTTGCCCAATTAGTTGACATTTATGTGATGATAAATGGGCTATGCAACACACGAAGAATCGAATTCAAACCTTTAGTTACTGAGATTAGCGCTTTCAATCAAACAAACTCTTCGGCTTTATATATTACTATAGATAATCAATTCATACTTTCCAGCAATATTTTTAATGCATGTGCTTGTGAAAATAACTGCAAGTCAAATTTCAACAATAAAGTTAAAATGACTTTATAAAATACCATGCGATCCTTATAGCCATACAGAACAGCACCACATGAGTATTGCATGGATACTGTAACTTAGTTGCAATTAATATTATTGAAAGACACTGGTCCAATGATAGTTCATATTCCACTATATAATTAATATAACATTAGTTAATCTAATTTTATTAAAATTGTATTCATATTGTCCAAGCAAACTCACAGGAAAGTTTCTCATAAAAAAAGTTATCCTTACAATCACATACAATTTACAAACTAAATTCATTTTAGGAAAAAAATGTAGTAGAACTAATTTTATTATATACCTTCAGTATATAATGATATGACTTAGTGTCAATCAAAACATACCATAGTGGTAGTGATTACACCCTTAAAATTTGAAAAAATATTATATTATATTATGATGAAATTGTCATAGCACAAAAAGCATATATGTATACAATTATAATTTTTCATAATCTTATCCTAATAGTTCTTTCATTAATAATAATAATAATTTTAAAGTGGCAATAACTTTTGTCCGCCCAAATTATTGTAATGATTCTAAATAGGATTTCATCCATACCTTGTGACACTATGAACACTATTGCAAGTTCAACCCTTTAACGGGTGTTAAATTTCACCATTATAAATTTATAAATACTTCAATATTTATTTCATTAATAAATAGAACTAATATTCACAGGAAGTATTATGAACATTTGCATGGCAAATTGTTGCCTCAATGTAGTCTATAGAAGTAAAAATTCAGTTTATGTACTCACTATAACAGTCATCTTTGGCACCATCTTCAATACTATACAAAATATGTAGAGCACTGAGTCGGTCTTCTTTTTCGGTACTGCTATACAGTGTCCACTTTAGCAGTCCCAATCAAAACATAAGATGCTGTAGGTTTGCGTTTAAATGTTACATATGTATACAACAGGCTGGCTAAAACACTTATGTTTAGGCCAACAAAGTTCAACCATGAAAATACATAATCACCACCTATAACCATACCCAAATAGGTCACTAAAATGTTCTTTAAACAACCAATGATAGTAGTAGTAAGAGCACTGTTGTATTGTGTGCATAACATCACACTGTATGATAACACAAAGCCCATTATACATGACATGAAGAACTGCACAAGAAATAATGTGTCATGCCAGTGTTCATATTCAGCAGAGCGGTGTAGGTCGCCTGTGCCCCAAGCAATTAATCCTGCTGGTAGTATCATAAACAAGGCATTGTAAAACATTAGGCCATATTTACCAAGCTCTTTAGAGTCCAACTTTTTCTTCATGTATACACCATTTGCAGCAGTGAAACCATCATTAAGTAAAACTAATGTGTATCCCGACCAAGAGAATGTGACGTCATCAGCAGCTGCCAGGAGTGCACCGGCGACCATGGTCATCACACTAGCTTGAACTGACCAGGATGCTCGCACTCCTAACACAAATCTCTCGCCAATCATCGTCATAAGTATACTGAAGCGTCGCAGTGCAGTAAACATGGGTAGACTGAGCTCTTTTGTGCCGCCAAGACCCGTAGCCATATTGCCGAGGTAGATGACCGGCAGTGGCCAAATGCGCCGAGCCACTCCGTTGTCTAGAGGTGGAAACTCTAAAAGCTGAATGAACCGACCGCACCACAACACTATGATTGTCGCCATCATTTGACCTAGACCGAGCACTTGGTATGATGGGAATGCGTAAGTCGTCAGAACAGTTTTGTTCACCACGGTGATCATAAAAGAAGCCAGAGCGTAGAACGCGGCGCTGGTAATTTTTTTAACGAGCTGCGCTCTGTCTGCCGCTTCCGCCTGCTCCTGCATGCTCAGGCCCAGCATCGTGTCTCCACGTATTTAATTAAACTAACGTTGAACTAACTAACATAATCCATTAACAAACCGCGTCATAAAACGTTACGATCGGTCACGATATTTTACATATTATAGGTATCCGTTCAAGCATATTACACTTTTATGGTTAATTCATTAATCTATTAAATACATAGGTAAATGTTATTAAAAGTAAGTATACTTCGATTGCACTGCAAGCCGAAGCGTATATTGCGGTACACAATATCGACTGACGTATGGACTGACAGCTAGACACTGGATTGGTGGAAACGGATTGGAACATAGTGCAGGCGCTAAGGTTTTTGAATCTGCTAAATCCGAGAACCGGCAACTATAACCGGATTCTTATACCTGAGACCCTAATTTTTTTTTTTAATGTTTTTGATTTTGTTACACTACACCATATCATTTATATAAAAATCCAACTGTGTTTTTAATATATTTAAATAAGGGTTTGTATGAGTTCTTGTTTTTTAATAATTGTATGGGCGACGGCGGGCTGGTTATAGCATCACTTAAATTTAAATCACTGAGTTCACTGACTAGCACTAGTCTGTCAATGAAAAATTTTTGGCAATCAAAGATCAGGTGATTCACTGTGCTTTCAGATATTGTGCAATATGGGCAAATTTTGTCTTCAATAATGGCAAGTCTTGCGAGGTATCTTCCATTTTATGATACCATGGTTTACTGGGTAAGTTTTCTTGGATCTCTCCGTACCACTTTCCCTTAGTGTCCCGTTCCTTCTTCCACATGTTTGACCAGATCTCGTTAATACTTTGGGCGATATGTTGCTGATAATCAGCCATAGGGACCTCCATTGTATTCTTAACGTCTATAGCGTTGATACCATCATAGGCAGTATTGTCAGCTATTTCGTTCCCTATGATGCCTCTGTGGGAGGGTACCCACATAAAGGCAATTTCTACATGCTTACGATGATATTGATATATCATTTCTTTTATAAAATAAAGAATGTAATAAGTTTTATATTTGACTGTTAAGTTAGTTATATCTTGAATTAAGCTCAAAGAATCAGAAATAATTAAAAAATATTTACAATTATGTATATCTCGAATACGTAATAATGCCTGATAGTGATATACCGCATATGCTGCCGCCGTAAATATAGAACAGTAATTATGCATAACAAAGCTTTGTGTATTTTTTTGTGGATCATACATCGCAGCATGCACATGGCTGCTACCCTTACTGCCATCAGTATATATGGTATAATATACCTTATTTTCATCTAAAAACTGTAACATGTCGGTGTAATTACATATTATGTATTCTATTACATTGATTTGATATGAGCTAAATTGATAGGAGAAGGAGTAATAAGGCCATGGGCATTGCTTTCTAATCTTAGAAAAATTGGTATTTATTTCCAGCATTACCTGAGACAAATTTGGAGTTTTACCTCTCAAGAGGATTTCTGCAGTTGTTGGACCAGGAGTTATGCCTGTATGAGGTACTATTTTGCTTATTTTATAGCTGTTATTTGAAGCAATCAATTGTAAACAGTATCGTTCTGCAAACAGAACGCTCCTTAAGATTAAAGGCATTATTTTGGTCTCAACTTCCATGGCCCATATGGGAGTTGATCACATTGCCCCAGATATTATTCGCAAAGCCTTATTCTTCAAGATGTCTAATTTATTTACATGAGTAGGTACTATTCATATATGCTTTTGAGCTATAATCCAAATGACTTCTTACAATAGATTTGTACAAAATTGATAATATTTTTGGGTCTGCTCCCCATGATACACCAGCAAGACATTTTAAGATATGTATATAATGTGCTCTTCAAAAGATAATTTCGTATCTATTATTAACCTAAAAATTTTTTGGATTCTACTTTATTTATAATTTCTCCATTATAAATAGCATTTGCATTTGGGGTTTCTTTACTGAAGACTAATACATTGCTTTTGGCTGTGTTAATATTCAAAACAAAACAAGGCCATATTGATCCTGTCCATTGCAATCTGTAAACTATGGTTGCTGCTTATACAGAACTATATCATCAGCGAATTGCAATATATGTACATTAAATATATTAACAAATTTGCAGGTTTCACTTGTATATATGTTATATAGCAACGGAGGGAGAGTCGCCCCTTGAATTGTACCTCTAGAAGCAGTTCTTGGCCCATATAATGTTTTATTATGCCTTATATAGATAGTTCTTTTGTTTAGGAAATTATGTATCCATTTACATACTTGACCAGGTATTCCTATCTTGGAGAGAATTTTGGCCAGTATACAAGGATCTACACTATCAAAAGCACCTTGTACATCTAGGAATACACAAACAGTATGTAATTTTTTTTCCTTGGCATGTTTCAGGTCAGAAATCAAAGAAGTAAAGCTGTTTGTGCAACTACGCCCCTGGTGGAAGACATATTGTACATGTGGGATAATACACTTGGATTCAACATACCAATCAAGACGGATCTTAATCATATTCATATTCCCCAAATTCACACATGCTCTTCGCTCATCTCAATTTTTTAAACATTTGGCACTTTTAGACAAGATGGATAAAATTATTCAAAATACCCTATGCAAAATTTTAAACGCCGTTTTAAACGACCGAGCCTGGCTCCAAGCATCTCTCCCGGTTCGCCTGGGTGGGCTCGGCGTTCGTAAAATTTCCGACGTGAGCTTACCAGCATTTTTGGCTTCGATCCATGGCACAGAGGAATTAACCAGGAAAATATTATTACCCACACTGGTTAATTCTGAAGTGCCGGGCAAAGCCGAGGCCATAAATGCTTGGAAAATGTTCGCTTAAACTTAAAAAGGGTCGCTTTACACGGAAATTGCAAAGCGACTGGTCGATGCTTCGCGTGACCAAAGGGCTAGCCTGTATTTTGCTCAAAGGATTGGCATTGCCATCCAACGGGGTAATGCCGCCAGCCTTTTGGGTACGTTGCCAGTCGACATCGATGGGAAGGAATTCTTCGACACCTGACCCCTTTTTCCTTTCCCTTCCTTTTTTTAAATCTTTTTTTTAATCTTGTAAATATTTTTATTTATTAATTTAGTTTTGTTTATCTTTAATAAAACATAGTTTTATTAAGTAGATTCAAATTTGAAAATAAAATTTGCAATGAAAAAAAAAAAAAAATTTTAAAATATTTTCCCTAGACATGATGACAGTGAGATCGGTCTATAAGAACTGGCTAGTTCTGGCAATTTATCTGGTTTGAGGATTGGTATTGGGATGACACATTGTGTTTTCCATGACTGTGGAATGGTTTTATTATGCCAAAGTAAATTCAGAATATTAAGAAATATCTTTTATGCCGATTTATCTAACTTTTTAATAATGATGTAAGGATAATCATCTAGACCAGGACTTGTATCGCGTCGGGATTGTAAGCTCATTATAAATTCAGACCATGAAAAATAATCAAGTAGAAATTTAGAATTTTGATTAACATTGTTGGTTTCGAAAAAGTTATGTAAATTACCAATATCTGTTAGATTCCTATTATCAGATAGTTTATTAAGTAATGGAGAAATGAACTCATCCTTATATGGTTTATTGCCAGGTCATAAGCCTTTGAACATTTTTAAAAGATTCCAAATCTTACTTATGGGGTAGTTCTGTTAAAAGTGGAGCATATATTGTCCCATCCTATTTTTTTGGGCTCGGAAATTGTTCTTTTTTAATTGCGTCTTTTCTTTTATAATTTATGTCATTAGCCATAGTTGGATCTCTTCTATAAGATTTTAATGCATTGTATGATGATATGACACTCCTTTCACATATATTATTCCACCAAGGAGCTGGAGATCTACTTATAAAATTGTTCGTTTTAGTAAGCTTTGGTATTGTCAATTCCTTAAGTGTATTCAATCGAGCACATAATTCATTATAGGTTGAGAGGGGATCATGCAATTTGAGAATGATGTCTTTAAATATTGTTTTAGATAGAGTTTCATATGTTTTCAAATCAGCTTTTGTGTATAGGAATCTGTCAACTGGAGAGCTAACATAATATTTATCTATATGCATTGAAATTTCTGTAATTGTTGGGTAATGGTTACTTCCCATAGTATTGTCGTGTACTGACCATTCACATTATGTTGCAAGATTAGCACTAATGAAACTGACGTCAATAGCTGAAGGGTTATTGGTGGGATAATTAATAGTTGTAAATCTGCCATCATTCAGAATGCACAGATCTTATTCGTCAATTAAATCAAATAAGGCCTGGCATCGACCTTTAGTAGTTAAACAGCAAAATGCAATGTGATGTGCATTGAAATCCCCACTTACAAATATGGGCTTTGGGAGAGTCCTGATTATATTCTGAAGTTTGTTAATTTCTATGCGCCCACTGGGTGGGCAATACACACAAAGAATATTTAAACTACCATGCATAGTAAATAAAGATAAAACAATAATCTGAATATCCTCATAGAAAGTGGTGTTTATAATATTATATTTTAAGTAAGGTTTAATCAATATTGCTACTCCATTGTGTGCATTACTTGAATTTCTATTGTAAATATTTTATCCAGGTATTTTAAACCTATTATCTGTGAACCATGTTTCATTCAATAAGCAAATATCTAAATTTTGTGATTTTAGAAATTGTATTAACAAGAGTTTTATACTATTTGCACTTTGTATGTTATATTGAGCAATCCGTAGTTTATATTGTGTATTACCTGCATCCATTATTTAAGATTTTTAAGTAACACATCTTTAATGGAATTAATAGTTAAAGGTGTGTTATCACCCGTATTACCCAACTCCACCAAAGTCTGTACTAGGGCCATAAGTACATCATTATTGGTGATGATCTGGGTTTTAATGTCTTCCATAAGAAGGACATTTTTTTGTGTATTTATATTTTGTACAGGTTTATTTACATTTTGAATAGATTTATTTACATTATATATAGATTTAGTGAGAGTATGTACAGGCTTGTTAACAGATATATGTACAGGTTTATTTAAATGGGTTTTTGCAAGCGGTAGTGGAGGGAAATCCGATAAATTATTTGTTTGTTTGCTTGCGGTGGCACTGGCATAAGAAATGTTGCTTTTCTTTTCTAATATCTTCTTCATCTTAATTGGACATAATTTAGAGATAGCTAGATGAGGTCCACTTCAATTTATGCAACAAATCTCAGTTGGTTTATCACATTCCTTATACAAGTGTTCACCTACGCAAATAGAACATCTTTGTTTGCCATTACATACCTTAGCAGAGTGATTAAATTTAAAACATCTAAAGCATTGTTGCAAAGGTGGCAGATATTCGAATACTCTATAAGAGAATAGATCATATTGTACATTTTCAGGGAGAGTATTGGATAAACAGGTAATGCTGACTGTTTGTAATGGTATACGCTCTTGACCAATTCTTTTGGTAAATCTTCTTATTGCTATTATTTCATAAATTGAAGAGAGTCTGGTGTATAAGTCTTTGTTAGATATATTTGCTGGTACATAACGAATGATACCAGTTTTTTTCAATTTGTGCTGCTAGAATAAATGCTCTCATTTCATGTTTTGAGAGGAAACCTGTGTTATTAATGAAATTATTCGCTGTATTATATTGCTTGAATGTTATTGCAATTTTATTGGCGTTCACTCTGTGGATCGCCGTCACACCTTTGATGCATGTAGTAAATATATGATTTAAGAAGATGGGGCTCTTATTCCCCAGTCTGTCTTTAACGGTTTTTTTATTTCAATTATTCTAATACCTACTTGCAATTAGTGTATGACAATGATGATATACCGAATTGTAGATACTTAATCTGTATGCAAATATGAAACCGTTTGAAAAACCATTGTAAGTTTTTAAAACGTTTTTTAGCCGTTTTGCTGAGGTAATATTTTTTACTTTTGCCTACGTTATGCAGTAACTAATGAATCGATTTCATTAAAATTTACAGATAACTTTAAGTTCCTCAAAGGCTACAATATGTACACGTTTAAACTTTTCGTATTAAGTACAACGGACTTTATAGACTTTCAGAATTTCACGGTGAAACACGGTTTTTCGCAATTTATCGGCGATCTAGTAAACGAGCGGGAGGGGATCATTACATCTGGCGGCATGATGTATTTTGTAGTTATTTGGGGTCATAGGTATAAGAATCCGGTCATAGGTAGTTGCCGGTCCTCAGATTTTGCAAACTCAAAAACCTGTAGCGCCCGGTCTAACATGGATGAAACTGACAAAGATAAAGCCTTCTTTACACGGGTCGATTTTCCCCACGCGGTAAAATTCGTGCGGCTTTATTCATCCGTGTAAACCCCGCATAAATAAAGTGTAATATACAAAATATTAGGAAATAAATGTGGGCGCCACTATCGTTGATATAGCAACACAGCTTTTTTTTGTTTTTTTAACGTGCGGAAATCTCTTCGGATATCCCCCAGCCGGCCAGCGGGAGTGGTTATGTCGTGTCTCGACTAAAACCGCACGGTGTCCTCCCCAAGTGTCCGTTGCCGGGCACCCCGGGTAAGCCCTCGAAAGGATAACCCCAGGGTTGCCGGCGGACTTTGGCCGCCACCGCAGCCTCGCCTGGTGGGGTCGGGTTTTATCCCGCTTCGGTGAGTTGGCAGGCGTGTGTAGGGCACACACGACACGCCTCCGCCACGGCCTGCTTCTGTAAGGACGGCGAGTCGGCCAACTGCCATCCTCAGGCTCCGATCATGGAGGTCGGTAGTCCCGGGCGTAGATGAGTCTGCGGCGTCCTCGCCGCCGACTGCGAAACTCGGGGGGCAGGGTTCTCTCCCGCTCCCTCTCCGCCGTCTCTTTCGCGCGCATTACCTGCTCGCAGAAAGAGGCAGCGGCGTGCCACTTGCTCCCGTCGGAGACCACGGCCCTCACCATGGTCTCCAACGAGAGAACGTCCACGCCCAGGACCGCAACGAGATCCCGGCGTTGACTCGCCCACGCAGGGCACTCCACCAACGTGTGGAGCGCCGTGTCTTCGCCAGGATCCTCGCAGTGCTGGCACTGCGGCGTTGTCTCCCGGTGGATGCGCCACAGATACTTACCGAAACACCCGTGTCCGGTAACCATCTGGCACATCCGGTAGGAGAGGTCCCCATGGTCCCTCTCCAACCACTCCTTCATGATCGGTCTCACCGCCGTAATGGTGGATTCCCCCCCCCTTGGGTGCTCAAGTCGCACCCTCCATGTCTCCATGAGTTCCCGACGGAGCAGGGGCCGCTGAGCCCTGATTTCTCGGGGCTCCGGCCTATGGCCCCGCTCCAACGCCTCCTTGCGCCACTGGTACAGCAGCGCAAGGGCTCTCGCTTCCAGGTCCCATGGAGGGGTCCCGGCTAGGAGACATGCCGCCTCGACGGAGATCGTGCGATACCCCCTGATGACTCTGACAGCCATCGCTTTTAACGGGCTGTTTAATAATTAATTAGCCACGTTGCGGGCCGCCAGAGTCTCATAGCAACACAGCTGGTACAAATGGTACAATGTTGATACTTGTACATATTTGATATTTTTTCAAATAATTCGATGAATATTTACTATATCCCAATCGCGACTTTGCCCACATGGCAAAATAGTGCCGAGGGTCAGGATTTGAACAAGAGCGAGTCGAACTCGTGCACGAAAAGGGTTCCGTACCATTACCTATAAAAACGGCAAAACAACACATTTGTTGTATGTGAGCCCCTTAAGTACTATATTCTGTTTTTAAGGGTTCCGTTGCCAAATGGCAAAAAACGGAACCCTTATAGATTCGTCATGTCTGTCTGTCTGTCCGTCCGTATGTCACAACCACTTTTCTCCGAAACTATACGAACTATGCTGTTGAAACTTGGTAAGTAGATGTATTCCTATTCTGTGAACCGCATTAAGATTTTCACACAAAATGAGAAAAATACATTAAATTTTGGGGGCTCCCCATACTTAGAACTGAAACTCAAAAAAATTGTTTCATTAAACCCATACGTGTGTGGTATCCATGTATAGGTCTTCAAAAATGATATTGAGATTTCTAATATAATTTTTTTCTAAACTGAATAGTTTGCAAGAGAGATATTTCCAAAGTGGTAAAAGGTGTGTGTCCTCCCCCCCCCTGTAACTTCTAAAATAATGAATGATAAGACTAAAAAAAATATATGGTGTACATTACCATGTAAACTTCCACCGGTAATTAGTTTGAACGAGATCTAGTAAGTAGTTTTTTAATACATCATAAATCGTAAACCGCAATTTACCTTTCATTTAATCAACTCAAATATAAAAATTATAAAGAAAAAACATTATTTTGTTACTTGCTGCTACGGAACCCTTCATGGGCGAGTCCGATTTGCATTTGACCGCTTTTTTATTAGTATTTGTTGTTATAGCGGCAACAGAAATACAAATTCAAATTATGTTTATATTAAATCATAGGTACAGAGCATCCGGGGTGTGTGTTGGGTAACCTCCTCGAGTGTCGCTCCGATTCCGATCCCGCTGCAGTCCAGAGGGAACGGAATCGGAGCGGCCGGTACACCCTGGGCGGCGGTCAATGGCTTCCCCTTCACCCCTTCATAGGGTTGGCATTGATCGTCGGCCAATACCCAACGTGGCGGGAACACATGGCCCTCCGTACTCCTCTGCTTTCAGAGGAGACAGGATGAGCGATGCTGTTAGTGGTGAGATGGCCCAGGGTCAGTCGGGGTGCGAGGGATATGCTCTATGGGTAACCTTACACCCCGGCGTCTGAAGACCCGAGACGGCGTGCGGTTTTAGTCGGTGCGAGCCCGACATAACCGCCCCCGCTGGCCGGCGGGGGGGTATCCGAAGGGATTTCCGCACGAAAAAAAAAAAAAAAAAGGTACAGAGCATCCGCCCTCGCTGGCTGGCGGGGGGGGGGGGATTCCGAAGGGATTACCGCACGAAAAAAAAAGGTACAGAGCCTGTCATAAAGTAATGAGATCAGCTATGTTTCACCATTTGGGCTTACAATATTATATAAGTATTGTCATAAGTCATAAGATAAGTCATTGAATGAGGACATTCCACTTTTTTCCACATTCACATTTTTTATTATAGGTACTAAGGGGTGTGTGTTGGGTAACCTCCTCGAGTGTGCTCAATGGGTAACCTTACACCCCGGCGTCTGAAGACCCGAGACGGCGTGCGGTAGTAGGTAGTCGGTGCAAGCCCGACATAACCGGCCCCGCTGGCCCGCGGGGGGGGGGTATCCGAAGGGATTTCCGCACGATAAAAAAAAAAAAAAAAAGTTACTAATAACAGTAAGTTGTCCTTTAAAAATTCTTTAATTTCATAATAACATTTTTCAACCAGAAGTTTGTGAAGTTTTCCTTTAAAACTCTCAATTTCTTTAACATTGCTAATAATTATTGGAATTTCATTGTATATGCGTGGTCCCAGGCAAAACCAATGTTATGCAAAAATTCTGTTCTACTAGCTACTATGGATAATTTGTCACGGTGTCGGGCCCTAGTCCGGAAATCAAACAATTCTATGTTAGATGTAATGAATATTGCGAATTCATATATTATATTATAAAGAGAAGATAATGTCAGAATATTTAACTTCTTAAAATGTACACACGAGTCAGCCATGTTTTAGGTTGCATTATAAGCTTCTAATACAGCTCTACAAGTAGTTACAGGATTGTTGATATGAATTTCAACTTAATACTTGGTACACTAGTTTCGTCTATAGAACTCCACATATGAGCAAACTAAACACATTACCCTCTGTACGTCGTAATATATCTTCAAGGAGATGTACTTATCTTGTCATTTAAATCCATGAAATATTTCAATAAATTTTATGATTACGCAACTGTACCACTAAAAATCCATTCAAATTAGGAAGATGTATTCATTTACCATGTGCAGTACTCTTTTGTAACCATCTTAATTTTGTCAAAAACTGTTATTCTTGATTTTTACTGTTATTCTAAAAACTGAAGATTTTTCACCTGAAATTATGCATACATATTTTTGATCGAGTCCTCTAAGTATTGGTACTATTCACGTAATCTTTAACTCATTGTTGAGGAGCAAATTTGGGGTTCCTAAATTTTATTAATGTTATTTTGCCCCGACAGAATATTCATGTAGCTGCCTTTACGCGCTGACTTAGGTTTATGAAACCTGGTGGTACCTTAGGTATAAACAATTCAGAACTGTTATTTGGTTCCTAGGTTTCCTAGTTAGGGAACCTGGAGCTAAATCTTTTTTTGGTAAATGCCTCATAGCTCCTAAACGCTGCTGTGTAACGCTCACGTTAGGATAGTGAACTGACTTCACGTAGTCTATACATACGTAGTGCAGAATTGGTTTAGTTTTTTACTTAATGTTCGCAATGAGATTTCAATGTAAAGGCCTATAAATGTTGTAACATCAATCTCTTCGAGTTTTGAGTGTTGGTAGGATATATCTAAATATTGTTATGTGATATATTGCGTTGTTTGAAGAATATTAAATTGGTTTTGTGTATATTAATATTTAAATCATTTTAATTCATTTATATTTTAAATAATTAATAATCAAACAATTACTTTCTTAACTTTCCGTCATCGAACGACTCTATTGGTAAATTACAGATAACTAGGGAAGAATTGTTAAAAAAGTTACAAAGTGTCGATCTCTCTAAGGCTGGGGACTTTGACGGTATCCCACCTATCTTTCTTTTCATCGCAAATTAGACAACTAAATAACTAACACACACAGTAGTTTTCAACAGATCAAGTCGCTCAGCAGTTTACAGTAGTCCACAGTAGTTGCTTAAGTCGCAGGTATAACCATCTTGGTTCGCTTCGGTAAGATGTGTACGCTTTCGCTTTCGAAAATAAACTGACTGCGTGGCGATAGCCGAGCGCTTTTATAGTCTTAATTCGGTGGGTAGAATGTTCCGGAATCATCTACACGTTAGGTATCTAACTAGAGCATTCGAGAAATGTACCTACTTACTAAGTACAGTCACGCCAGCGGCGGTCGAGGTGAATTACCTTGTATTCAAGATTTGTAGGTAGGGTAGGTAGTAGCTGGAGTGTGTCCCGTACTACGGTGCATGCCGCAGATCGATAGGACATCAGGAACAGTGGGATGTACTGGTCCCAATCTCTTTGGTGTTCGTCGATAACTTTAGCCAAGTGATTTTCCAACGTCTGGTTAAACCTCTCGACCATTCCGTCTGACTGCAGGTGCGCTGGAGTCGTACGGGTCTTGTTCATTCCTAGGAGTTTGCACATTTCTTGAAGTAGAGCAGACTCGAAGTTCCGTCCTTGGTCGGAGTGGATCTCCATAGGTGCGCCGTATCGACTGACCACTTTCTGAACCAGTTTCTTGGCTACAGTGACTGCTTCCTGGTTGGGTGTCGCAAATACTTCCGGCCATTGTTGCGTGTTGTGCCTTAGGGTGTGGACAAATGTGCGGTCATGCATGTAAAAAGAGGTGAGATTGTGGAATCTGACGGGTTTGAGCTCTCAGATTCGACAAAACTCAGGTCTCTCTCTGCAACCGACACCTATAAATACCTGGGTATGTCGCAAGCGTTAGGCATTACAGAAGCTAGCATGAAGCACTCGTTACAGGAGCGTTTCTTTGGCCGCTTAAAAAAAGTTCTTAAAAGTCTTTTGTCAGGCGGTAATAAGGTGCGCGCCTATAACGGTTGGGTCATGCCGGTTTTAATGTACTCCTTCGGTATACTCAGGTGGACTCAGACCGAACTAGACACCCTGGATATGAGAGTCCGTACGCTTCTTACTGCATACCGAATGCATCATCCACGTTCATCTGTGATAAGGTAGTACATACCGCGGAAACGCGGGGGACGTGGCTTTTTAAATGCTAAATTCCTCCATAACCGTGAGATGTGCAACCTCAGGGAATACTTCCTACATAATTAAGCTGATATGCGTCGTGATGTAGTAATGGTAGATAACGGACCTACCCCGCAAGCTTTGGCTAAAGAGAACTGGCACAAACCTGTGGTACTAAGTATTAATGACCGTATGGATGTAAGGAAGAGCAAAGAGTTGCATGGACGTTTCTATCGGGCTCTCCATATATGCCTATGCCTGATATAGATTTACCAGCATTTGTTTCTTGACTACGCTTTGGTGACCTATCTGGGGAAACCGTAGGTTTTGTTTTTACAATTATCGACGAAGTTGTGATGACGAATAACTATCGGAGGTATATTCTAAAGGATGGTACGGTTGACATATGTCGGGCGTGCCACCGTCCCGAAGAATCCCTTAGACATATAATTTCTTGCCAACGGCGAGTATTTGCATAGACATAGTACATACACCAAGTAGCCAGGATTGTTCATCCACAGCTTGCTCTAAAGTACAGCCTTGTGGAATCAGAGGCACCCAGTTCTCGAAAATAGACATATCACGTTGTACTGGGATCGATCTATCAGCACTGACAGGACTATTGTAGCTAATAAACCTGACATAATGTTGATAGATCGATCAGCGTGCAGCGCAATAATTATCGATATCACCATTCCACATGACGAGGATCTTGTGAAAGCCGAAAAAGAAAAACACATAAAATGTTTGGATTTGGCTCACGAGTCGACATGTGGAGTGTGGATTCGGCAATTATTGTTCCGAAAGTAGTATCGGTTCACGGACTGATTGCCATGAGCCTCGATAAACATCTCAAGAGGCTCGGGTTAGGCAGTTGGGTCAAGGGCTTGATGCAGAAGGCAGTGCTCCTCGACACGGCACGTATTGTGAGGACATTCCTCTCTCTGGAGCCCTAACCACCGGTAACTTGGTCCCTGTACCCGATGCCGGTGGGCCAATATTTTTTAAATTTTTAAATATATTTGTTTTTTTAGACACAATGTGTTTAAAATAATAATTTATATGTATTTTAAATTTAATAAAGGAAATAATAATACTAAAGTTAAAGACTAAAAATTCAAATCATTAATAAAATCAGCAATCAGGGTTTACCATTACTAATAACAATTTAGAAATTGCAATTACTAATGTATTTTCATTCATCTGTGAAAATGTCAACTGTCTAACTACCTATCACGTCACAGTTCATGAAATACAGCCTGGTGATAGACGGACGGACAGCGGAGTCTTAATAATAGGGTCCCGTTTTACCCTTTGGGTACGGAACCCTAAAAGTGAATCAACACAAACATTAATGCTAGAATAATTATAATTTTAATGAATTTTCTGACGGATTAGAGAAATATCAAAATCGTCAAGATCCTTGGTGGGCCGTTCCACTCTGTGCTTGGCTGGTCGAGAATTTCCCGCCATTTTCTATGTCATGTGTTGCTATTCTTCGTACGGTACTTTCAGAAACATCTAAACCAAACAAAAAATAAAATATTCATAAATCATATTAAAGAAAATAGTCGTCTAACTACCTTTTTTTTTTTTTTTTTATCGTGCGGAAATCCCTTCGGATACCCACCCGCGTGCCAGCGGGGGCGGTTATGTCGGGCTTGAACCGACTAAAACCGCACGCCGTCTCGGGTCTACAGACGCCGGGGTGTAAGGTTGCCCATAGAGCATATCCCTCGCACCCCGACTGACCCTGGGCAATCTCCGGTTTCGAGATGGCCCCCTCGGGTTTGGGAACCACGGTGTCCCCGTCTTGCCCCGGTTTGGGGGAGGGGCGCTAGTCGCCCCACCGTCCCGGCCTGCTTCTGCTGGGGTGGCAGGTGGCTTCACCCGCCACTCCCAGGCCTGCGCTCATGGAGGACGGAGGTCGTTAAGCGACCTCCGGCGCCTGAGCTGCCTGCGACGCGCGGCGAACAAGTTGCGGGCTCGGCGTACCGGGAGAGTTCTAAGTCTCTCCCGAGCGCGCTCCGCCACCTCCTTCGCGAGCATTACATGCTCGCAGCTCGTCGAAATGATCATGACTATATTGTTTTTTTTTTCACTGACACTGTTTTGCACTTTTACATGAAACCCAAATTAGGTTTTTTTTTTATATATATCTATCACCTCTTGACTGGAGCGTCAGAGCCTATTCTAAGACAGTATTATTTTTAGTCTAGTCTGCTGTCTACTTTTACTGAAAACCCACTCAGGGTTAGCTGTAGATTTAACTAATATTCTATTTGTTCGCGCTTTCATTCCTGTTCTCTATTACCATACCAGTTCTCGCTTATATTCCTCTCGCACTTTCTTTCCATTCCTTTCATACTTGGGATAAAGGTTATGGGTATATATGTTCTCCTACTGTTTTTCCTCCTACTGTCTTTATTATCTATTACTACTTGTGTCTTTATTTTATCTTATAGACTATTACATCTTATTACATACTTCTGCTTATTTCATAATTTTGTATACATACATAATTATTCTTAACTCACATTTTTTGTGCTGTACCAATATATTTACATAGACATAACCTTATACACACTATCTTAAATCTACTTCACAAGATATCTAACGATACCTGCTCGAGATTTCTTATGCACTATTCTTCTTATTTACTAGGGTCACAATTTTTCTTGCAAAATTTAAAAATTCATCTCTGACTGGACATCAGCAGTGCTATTCTCTAAGGACCACAGCCTTGCGCGCAGCGCTGCGCTCGTCGACGAGCTCGCAAAATGCTGCTTTGGATTTATATTTTATTTTATTTTAATTTTGATTTGGATTTGGATTTGGATTTGGAAATTCTAAATCTAAATCTAAATCATAAATTAAAATCAAAATTAAAATAAAATAAAATATAAATCCAAAGCAGCATTTTGCGAGCTCGTCGACGAGCGCAGCGCTGCGCGCAAGGCTGTGGTCCTTAGAGAATAGCACTGCAGATGTGGTAAGTTTTCTATTTTAATCTCTACCTTAGTTTCATTTTCTAATTCATACCTATCTCGCCCATATATAGGACAGTCCACAATCAGGTGTGCGACCGTCTCTTCGACGCCAGGATCGCAGGCGCATGATGGGTCCTCCTTACACTTGAACCGGGTCAAGTATTCGGAGAACCCACCATGCCCCGTCAGCAGCTGGGTTGTGATGCCGGTGATCTCTGTTTTATGTAATTAATAAAGCATTTATTGTTTAATTTATCTTCTTTATTTGCTTTCACATTGTAGTGTTACATAACCAAAAATCCTTCTTCTAGGCGGGAAATCAACAGACTTGTCAATGCCAAAACTGGCAGTGACATTGACTTATATTAACATCCCCCCTTTTCTAGAATACTATCTAAGAATACTAATCTAAACTTAAAAAACCATAAACTAACTAATATAAAACTAAAATCTGAACTTACACAATATAGTCATCATATCTATTAGGTTTTACAACTCTACGTCCACAGCGCGTTATCATAGGAGGTTCATTTGGCACAGATTCACTTGGGGAGACATTGTCACTCTCAGAATCTACTCCATGTTGAGAGTTAGAATGAGATTCTGTCTTCTCCGTATTTTGAGGTCTAGACCTTGATTCAAGAGTGTCATTGTCTACCGGTACATGAGAATGATTATTAGACCTGGCAACATTACTTTCTTCTACAACTACATCTGGTTTCTTATGATTTACAATTGGTTGAGACGGAACAACAAAATCATTTGAGTTACAAATTGTGCTATCATCTACACCTGAATTACAAGATGTATTCAATTTTATGAATTTTCTATTACGCCTGTATTTATTCCCATTCTCATCTCCCACAATATAGGAACGAGGTTCTTTACATCTTTGTACAATTTTGCCTTTAATCCAGTAAGCATCAAGTGATTTTTTGAAATAAATTTGCTGATCAATGTTTAGATCTGACAGACTATTAGAGTATTTATCATAACTTTTCTTTACAGTCTCTAAATGCTTATGGTATGGTGTATCAACTCTGGAAATTTTTGGTTTCAAGTCTTTTCTTGGAATTGGTAGTAGTGAATTTAAATTTCTTGAAAATAACAACTGAGCTGGCGATGGCATATATGGTTTTGGTGTATTTCTATAATTTAACAATCCAAGATAAAGATCTGAACCATCTTCTTTACATTTTTTTAGGATACTTTTAAATATCTTAACACCACTCTCACTCTGTCCATTTGATTGTGGATACCTTGGACTTGATTTGATGTGCTCAAACTTATAATCTGATGCAAAAGCACCAAACTTATCTGAGCAAAATTGTGGTCCACCATCAGAAACCACTATGGCTGGTATACCATGTCTTGCAAATACAGATTTACAGCTTGAAATTGCACAGTCACTTGACAAGTTATCTAATTTACACACTTCAATATATTTCGAATAATAGTCCATGATTATAAGGAAATCTTTGTTATTACTAGTGCATATGTCAATGCCAACTTTATGCCATGGAATTTTTTGTATGTCATGGTGTATGAGCTGTTCTCTCTGCAAATTTGGAGCAAATTTGGCACAAACATAGCACTGTTTCACAAAATTCTCAAGGTCTCTATTCAGGTCTGGCCAAAAAACACAAGACCTAGCTCTTATTTTGCAAGTGCTCATGCCTACATGCCCTTGATGAATAATTTTTAGAATTTCACTTTTCATGGAATCTGGTATTACAATTAAATTGCTTTTCAGTACTATGCCGTCTAGTACACTCAACTCATCTCTAAATGTCCAATAATTTCGTAAATTTTTATCCAAGTCTGTGATATTTTTTGGCCAGCCATTTTTAATATGAACAATAACATTTTTAAGAACAGGATCTGACTCAGTTGAAGCTTGTATTTTTTTAAGTTGAATTTTTGATACAGGCAGACAATCTCTTTGTAATTTTACATGACATACAATATTTTTGTGCAGTTCTTTTAACCTACATTCAACTTTGTCTGCACAGCTTCTGGACAAAGTGTCAGCAATAAAAAGTAAACGCCCTGGTTTATATTTAACATCCAAATTATAGCCCTGCACCGCTAACATCATTCGTTGTAATCTTGCTGGCACTTTATACAAAGGCTTTTTAAACAGAGTTTCCAATGGTTTATGATCTGTCTCAACATGTACTCTTCGGCCATAAGTATATTGGTGCATTTTATAGCAACCAAACACAATTGCTAACATTTCTTTTTATAATTGACAATAATTTTGTTCTGTGGAATTAAGTGAGCGAGAGCCATATGCAATTGGCTTACCATTCTGTAAGATTACAGCACCCATAGCTGTTGATGAACTATCAACTGATAATACAATGTCTTGGTTTGTGTTGAAATAAGCTAAGCATGGAGCGCTGCACAATGCCTTTTTCAGTGTTTCAACAGATGCTTCCTGATTGCAATCCCAGGTAAATACAGCATCTTTTTTCATCAATATTCTTAAAGGTTCAATAATTTTTGAATAATTTGGAATAAATCGGGAGAGATAATTACACATTCCTAAAAATCTTTCTAAATCTTTTCTGTTTTTAGGGTGTTCCATGTTCACCACTGCTTGTACTCTGCTGGGGTCTGGGTATATGCCCTTTTCTGTAAATTTATGTCCCAAAAATAGAATTTCACTCTCGAAGAACTTGCATTTAGATTCATTAAACTTGATGCCATTTTTCAATGCTATTTCCAACACTTGTTTAATCCTGTCATTTAATTCCTCTATTGAATTTCCAAAAATACATAAATCATCAATGTACGGGATTACTCCATCAATATTTTCAAACATTTGATTAATTATCCGACTGAATTCTTCAGGAGCAGAACTTATGCCAAATGGTAATCTTTTATAGCGGTATCTTCCAAATGGTGTTATAAATGTGCATAGATCTGAACTCTCTTCATCCAATTTTAACATCCAAAACCCATTAGAGGCATCTAATAGTGCATAATATTTTGCATCTTGCATTTTATTTTTAATTTCATCCAATGTTGGTAACTGGTATTTAGGCTGTATGATGTATTTATTTAAAGCTCTCGGGTCTAGGCACATTCTCAACTTGCCATTTGGTTTTCGAACAGAAACTAAATTATTTACCCATTTGGTCGGTTTAGCTACCTTTTCAATGACACCTAATTTTTCCATTCTTTTAAGTTCCAAGCGCATTTCTGGCAGTAGTGAAAATGGAACACGGCGTGCTGCTTGAATGGTAGGAGCTGCACCACTGCTCAACTGTATGTGTATTTCTTGCCCAGGGATGCAACCAAGACCTCCATCGAACAGCTCACTGTAATTAGTTTTTAATGTTGAAATGAGATTGGTTACTTTGCTATTTACACATCTTACATTATGTACATTCACTAATTCCTTGTTGACTGACACAAACTTATATGTTAGACATGTTCTACAGCCAAGAAGAGTAGGTACATTTCCATTTATCACAATGAATTTAATTCTGTATTTTCTTTTATTTGGGTGTACAATATCTAACCAAATAGTGCCAGCTACAGGCACACTTTTTCCATCTAACTGAATAATCTTTTTATCACATGGTAGAATTTCTGACCGTTTAATAGACAATAATTTGCATACCTCTGTTCCAATTACATTGCATCCTGCGCCAGTGTCCATTTTTATCGGTACCTTCTTCTCCCTTACTGTGAATTCTTGAATGATTTCATCACCTATATCTTCTCCGACATGTCCAATAAAAAAATCACCTTCACACTCCTCTTCGTCCTCTGAAATCTTTATTTCTTTTGCTATATTTACCTGTTTCTTGCTCTTAATGCTTCTACATACTTTTGTAAAATGGTTTTGTTTATTGCAACGGAAGCATGTTTTTCCAAAAGCTGGACACATATTTATGTTATGTGATGAACCACAGTTTCGACAATTTTTTATCATTTTTTTATCTTTATTCACAAATAGAACCTCTTCTGAAGAACTTGATGTTGGATTTTGTTTCTCCAGGTATCTATTGGAAGCTTCAGTACTTAACAAATACTTCATGACATATTCCAGAGTAAGTTTTCCTTCGTCTTCCGCCATAAGCTTCGACTTTTGTGAATTGTATTGTGCGTCAAGTCCTGCGACGATTTTCGAAATTGTGAGACTTTCTCTTAACTCTCCGAACTCACAGACACTTCCGAGATTTATCACTTTTTGAAAGTAATCTTCCAGGCGGGCATTATTCTGTGCGATGCAGAAGAACTCATTTCGCAGAATTGTTAAATTCTTCTTTGGAGTAAAATAACTTTCAAAGAGTTTTAGGACCTGCTCCAGAGTTTCATCACCTTTACAATTAAACGTGTTATAAATTCTTATGCCTTGATCTCCAATGTAATTTAGAAGAATGCTTACTTTTCTTTTTTCCTTAGCTTCGTCGAGTCCCATCGCCATTAGGTAGATATTCAGTCTTTGCTGAAATTCCTTAAAATTATTGGCGAGATTGCCGTCGAATCGCATACCGCATAGCGGCGGTGGGGACCCCACACCTGACATCATGTTTTATGTAATTAATAAAGCATTTATTGTTTAATTTATCTTCTTTATTTGCTTTCAGATTGTAGTGTTACATAACCAAAAATCCTTCTTCTAGGCGGGAAATCAACAGACTTGTCAATGGCAAAACTGGCAGTGACATTGACTTATATTAACAATCTCCATCTTTCGAACGATCCTGTATGCAGCCACCGCGCATGGGAGGAAAAGCTTGGTAACAGAAGCGGTCTCACCCGCCTTGTACCTTTCGTTCCATTCGTCAAGCGTGGCCTGTCGCAGACCCCGCTTGACGAATGAGACTGGGCACAAACTGTAGTGAGGTGCCGTCTTCAATCTCAGCGCCGCCTCTTTAGCGAGCTGATCGACCCGCTCATTGCCCTCCAATCCTGCATGGGCCTTGACCCAGAATAAGGAGATTTCCTTACCCTGGGTCAATCCCCGCCTGATGTTAGATCTGGCCTCAACTTGCGCACTTGGATGTTGTTTGTGCGTTGGTAATGATCCTCGTCTACCAGACTTGTGAACTCCAGGTTCATATGCTCCGCGGGGTGAGGCTTACGATAGCTCTTGGACAGCTTTTGGGCGAATCCGCGCTGCACCACATTCAGCTGCTTTCTGATGCCAAGCTTGTCCACCGCCGCGCACCACCTGCTGGCTGCATACAACACCGTTGGCTCCACAGCCACGTTATAGATGGTCCGGATCACCTCAGGATGTAATCCCCAACTGATCCGGGCCATCCTCGCTAACTTGTGGTAAATCCTGATCGCCTTTTTGCATACGTTAATGACGTGAGTATTGAATGTTAGTTTGTGGTCGATGGTGAGCCCCAGGATTTTGATGTGTTCGGACATTCCAATGTCTATCCCGCCCATGTTGAGGCGTGGGACATAGTACTTAAGCCTCCGCGTGATTACCATCGCACAAGTTTTGTGCGGTGCGAATTTCAGCTTCATTCCGATGCCCCACTCCCGCACATGCTCGAGAGAGGCATTGGCTTGTCTCTCAATTTCCAAGGCACTGTTCCCATCGAACACCAACACCACATCGTCCGCGAAAACTTGTACATGGATCGCCTTACTTTCCAGCTGGTGGATCAGTGGATGTAACAATAGGTTCTTATGTGGTCCATAAGGTCATAGAGGTCTTCGGTGCTTTTTTGGGGCCTAAATCCTCGGCAGTAGGTAAAAATTTAGACGAGCTACCAGCATCCTCTCGTACACCTTCCCAAGGACAGGTAACAGACCTATAAGTCTGTACGACTTCGGAACGGTGTACGAGTCCTTTCCCGGCTTCCTCAGTGCCACCACCACGGCTTCCTTCCATAACTTAGGAAAGTAGCCGTGGTGAAGGCACCGATTAAGCAGTTTTAGGAAAAGCAAGGGGTCGGCCCTAATGGCGTGGTTGCAGATATCGGCTGTAAAACCATCCGCCCCCGGAGCTTTTTTGGGATTGAACTTCTGAAGGGCATCGAAAAGTTCGGCTACAGTAAAAGGTGGGTCATCGTCATGATGACCCCTCTCCTTGTCCAACGTGTTGGCCTTTTCACGTATTCTTCGATGCCCTTCATTGTCCTCACCCTCCCGGTCTACCGGGTAGAAGGTTCGGGCGAGTAATTCGGCCGAACCTTTCGCGTCCAGGAATGATCCATTGGCGGCAAGTGGAGTGTCCTCCTCCCTCACTGTGGCCCTGCCTATCACACGATACATACCCTCCCAGAGGCCCTCCCTGTCCTGTTTTCCACAGAAGTCCTTCCAACTTTCGACCTGTGCCTTTCTTACTTCACTTTCATACTTCTCCTTTCGTTCCAGATACTGCTCTATTACAAACGTTAATCGTACCAGCGCTGCGTTCCTGATGCGACGCTTGTAGGTGACCATTTCCTTTCTAAGTTTGGCGAGTGTTTCCGACCACCATGCCGCAGTGATCAAACCCACCTGTTTTTGACTGGGATACTTTCTCTGCACGCACCCTCGACTGCTCTCGTATATGCTTCGACTAGGACATCCAGCTCTTCGTGGTGTCTTATTTTGCCTATCGCTATATCCGAGAGCAGCCGAGTTATGTTGGCTTTGAAAGCATCCCAGTTGGCCTTTCTGGTATTATAGACGCGAGTTGTACGCTGTATATTCGTACCTTTCGCCTTCACTAGGTTGAGGTTGAACGCTATACCATTGTGGTCTGAACTCGGCGCAAGTTTTGTATCAACCTTCCAAGCGTCGACCCAGGCGAGCACATTGCTCGTACAGACCGTTATTTCCACTGAGCTGCAGTATCTCCTTCCACCTCTCAGTGTCAAAAGTTGGAATTCCCCCGCTATTCAGGACATGGTGGTCCATCTCAGCGAGTACCCCCCTCAGTACTTCGCCTCTGTCGTCCTCGAAACGATGACCCCACCAAGTACTTTTTGAGTTTGCATCCCCCCAAGAAGAATAAGACGGGAACCTAGAATTCTCGTCACCTCTTTGAGCCGCTCTAAATAGGGCCCAAGTGGGTGTTGGCTTCGGTTCAAAGTAGAAGGACACCAGCGTGATCTCCCAGGCACTGGTCCGGATCTCCACCACCATGATGTTATCGGTGATGAGTTGCGGGTACTGTATAACGTCCAGATTTGGATCGAAGACGGCAATGGCCGCCTTCACAGTCCCTCCTCCTTGTCCAGTGTTCTGGAAGACCCTGACGCCCTGGTATGTCTTCATCTTCGCCAAATTGCCCACGTAAGGCTCTTGTATTAGTGCAACTGTGGCTTTGCGCCTCGAGGTTTCGAGTATGAAGTCTTCGGTTGCCGTCCTATTCCTTCGGAGGTTCACTTGCAACACTTTGTATGGAGTCCTGTTCCCTGGGACAACGTTGGCACTGGTACTGAGTGGTGGTCCTCGCTATGTTGTCCCACTTCTCTCTCTCAAGTCGCTAAATACACTGTGCCCCGTGTTGCCCAGCCTCTCCCTCTGGCAGTTACAGCAGACAGGTTCCGCACCAGCAGCGTAATCTGGGCATTTCGCTCTTAAGTGGAGCCCACCACAATGACTGCACTTAGGTTCCGTATTGATGCAGAACCTTCTAATGTGTCCGTATCCCAGGCACAGGGAGCACTGCACCAAAGGTGATTGGTCTGCCACCCTTATGGGTTGCAGATCAACGTGCAGCCTCGCCGTGTCCAGGGCACGGGTCCAGACTTCCGGGGAGACCCTGAGCACCACGTGACAAGTGTGGGGGTTTCTCGCCGTCTTTCTATACAGCACAGATATTAGGATCTGCTCTGGGGTCAGGTTCCGGAAAACCATGACCCTTAACAAATCTTCGTCCTTATGACTCTTAAGGACGCCGTATTGGATAAGGAGCGGATCCTTGTTCTTAATTTGTTCGACGGCTAGGTTTTTCTCCTTTGCCTTGAGTCATTCTTGTGCCCTCTTTCTTTCTTCATCTGTTTTATAACCTATTATCACTCTCCTATCTTTCGCCTTTCTTAACTTTTAAACCGTCACCCATCCTTCATCCTCATTCGCAACTTTTCTCAGTCGTTCTATCACTTGTTCACTCGTTTCTGTTTCGTTCTTGGATGTAACTACAACAGAGTGTAGCGTCGCCCGCTCCGAGGTCTTAGCTCCAGGGCGGCAGGCCGCCACACTCGCGTAAGTCAGTATCCCCTTTCTTTTTTTTCTTTCTCTCTTTCATCCTGCCTTTCTATTTTCCCCATTAACTCACTCATCACCTTTCATTCTCCTCAATTTTCTTCAAGATCTCATTACTACTGCTGATAGCAGGGGTTGGGTTGGCGGAAGCCGCCGTCTCCGTCATCCCAACTATCTGCCTTCCATGGCTCTGTATCTCGCTCTTATAGGCCCTAGTTGCATTTTCTAACTCGTTTGCCATTTTCTCAATGGTATGCCTAATCTCTCTTTTTAGATTACATGAGATGGTCACTTGGTCTCTGATGACTTTGCAATTCCAGATTGCGCGATCAAAGCGATCCGGTGGGCCCTGGTCCGGCGATTCGGGCGGGTTAACTGCCATCTTTTTGAGTTTTAAGGCAAGGGATCCCACCTTGGTCTCCCTAACCCGCTGGCTGCTCTCTCGAGGTTCCAGTTTATCAATACTACGCTTCACCAGTCCCACTGGACGCCTCTCTGCTGCAGGTTTAGCCTTTTCGGCGGAAGATGTTGTCCTCACCCTTGATGTTGAGGGTCCTGGCATACCAGGTGAACTTCTTATTGTGGCCATTGTTCAGAGGTGCGCGTGCACAATACAAATTAAATTTAAAAAATATCTATAAAATGTAAAATAAATTTTCAATAAAATGTAAATTTGTAAATAAATAAATTAGATCAAATTAAAATAAGAAGAGCCGGGCCAGTTTAAATATTGAAAGATGGCGGTGACGTATAGGCACGCGGTACGATATGGTGCTGCCTTCCGATCAGGACGGTGTCCCTGGAGTATTATGGGTGTGTAGTGTAATGTGTTGATGTGTGTATGTGTTCTGTGGTGTATGTCGGTGTGTGTAACCCAGGGAGAGTTTCGTAATGTGTGTAGTGCACGTATGCAGATCACAACTGCAGCCTGATTGTCTCCACTGGACCCTGAGGCGATCGCGCCCTAAACGCAAGATTAAAACCTAAAAAAATATACAGACTTATCACAAATAAAGTAAAGGCTCTATATAGGGCTAAGTCTCAATAAAACAAAAGGTCAACTATTCTAGTTTATACGAATAAAGTCTCTACTTTATTCGTATAAACTAGAATAGTTGACCTTAATAAAATTAAGTATAAAATAAATAAGGTAGAGTCGCTCTACTTGTCCTCTGTAGCCCTGCTACTAGTCACAGTCAGACAATAAGGGCACTAGTCAAAACTAAGCTCTAAAGTTAACTTAAACTACTTAGTGTCTAATTACCCTATATGTACAAATCGCTACGGGCTAATGTCTTGGGGCTACTTGAGACGACTGCCTTTTCACTGCATATTGCACACAAGTCAATTTGGTGTGCCGTTGCTAAAAAAAAAAAAATTTGAAACTCTATCTCCAGTCTCTAAATCAGCTCTATGTAGAGTCGCTCTCTTGCACCGAGCGGACAGAAATTGCCCCTTGTCCCCGAAAAGTGTAGGGTGGGATTTGCGACACCCCCGATGTCCCCAGTCGAAACCTACAACCCAGGCCGGAGAAATCTAAAAATCAAATATGGTACTAAAAATTTAAAATGGCGGAAATTACAAAATTCCTTATTTCGATAGGTTAAGAGTTACCTATGCAAATGATTATTTAAAATCAATAAGTAATTAATAAAAATACACTTACCCATAAAATGAAATACCATCTTTAGCAAGATTTGATGTTTTTGAACACTTGCTACACAATTTATTGCACAATCAGCCATTTTCTAATATTCACGGGAGCTCAGTTATCCGATATGTGGACGTGTCGACTTCGGGGATGATCGCACGAACTATAATAGTTTTTATGAACTGATATGTGCTTTGTGCAGTTCCTTGGCGAGAGGGGAACACGCACGCATGGCATCACAGTCTCTCAATACTCAAAGTATTATAAAAACAACTTATGAATATCTAAGTCTAAAATACAGAATATTTACTGAAGAAGTAAAACCTGTTTTATTTTCATGAAAATTAAGTTTTATTAGCAATTACTTTCAAGTTTTTGTTTTATAAAACTGTCCCTATATACATTGACATGGGTATTCATGACGTTCAAATTGCGCTATAAAACGTTATTCTTTGTTTAAATGCTGTTAACCTCAAATTAAGAAGTAAAGAACATAATAGCAATCATTGTGTCATTAAAATCTGATTACCAGCGTATGTAATAGTGAACTGATTTATTTTCCATAGTTAAACATAAACGTCTGTAAACAGCGTCTGAATTGGAGAACTTTCCGGCTTGATATTCTGCCATAAATCGCAAGAAAACTTTATTAATGATTTCACGTGCACCGACACGTATCACCTTATTCATGATTATCACAGTTTAACTGCATTTACTGTCCAACACAACGAAATTCAAATTCTTAGCTGATCTTAACGCTAAAAGCTACGAAAACGAGTTGGAGGGCTGCCAAAAAAGAAAACACTTTAATTCCGAAATAAATTATTTCTAGTCTTTAAGGTCGCACAGTATGAGTGATTGGAATTCAATTAGTGGGTGGAATGGTACCGGTTGGAACGTATGCGTTACGCCAGCATAACTTTTTTTTGGTATCCTTTATGGATTTGGATAATACCGAAAATTAGAGCACTATGTCGTACAAAAGTACAACTTTTCACATTTGTGCATATAACCGCTGAAGAGTAATTTACGATAGATTTTGCTGGGATAACGATGCGAAAATTTAAAGTAGAGTGCCTAGCTGGATTATATTTACCAAAAAGTTAGCTTTTAATTTGTGCTAAATGTGTACATTAAATTTACAGTTGTAGCCCTTATACTTTCTATGTTATTTGAGTTTGGCTGATGGCCAGATCTCGGAAACTACTTGAGGCAACAAATTAAAATTTCGTGTACAAATATGCATAATATTTGCACCCTTATATTATTATTATTATATTGCATACTTTTGGAGTTGTTAGGCATTTTCCAAAAAAACTATATTAGCTCCAGGATCCCTAACTAGGAATTCTAAGAACCAAATGAATGACAGTTCTGAATTGTTGCTTGGATTTATACCTAAGGTGCCACACAGTTTCATGATTCTACGTAAGCGCGTGAAGCATGTGAAGAATATTCTGTCTGAGCAACTTAATCTTTTTTTTTAAGAACTCCAAATTTAATACTGAACAATGAATCAAGGATTACGTGAATAGTACTAATAGTTAGAGCACTCGATCAAATATATATACTTACACATAATTTCAGCTGAACAACCTTCACTTTATAGAAAAACAGTAAAAACCTATTTTAATAGCTTTCGAGCCACTAACCGATTATATAGAAATGGTTACTTAAAAGCGGTGGTACGATACTTAGTGCCCATCTTCTTAAATTCACATAACTATATGTTATGTTTGGGTACAAATTAACGCATAGTTATGTGATTATTTTTGACTAGTATAAATTATATTTTATTAATGGTTGCCTAGAGAGAAAATTATAGGCGCGTGGAAACAGTCAATATAAGTATACTGCGATCCAATATCGTGATCCGGTGTAGGGATGAAATCGCATTTTTTTGCGGATCAATAATATCGCGTATGCACAGGCAATGTATGAAATACATATTATGAAATATTATTGTTCATTAGGTATATACTTCACCTAGGTTATTAATACAATTCCTAGGGATTGTATAGAGTATCTACCTTTTTATTTATTTTTTCGTGCGGAAATCCCTTCGGATACCCCCGGTATAGCGGGGGCGGTTATGTCGGACTTGAACCGACTATAACCGCACGCCATCTCGGGTCTTAAGACGCCGGGGTGTAAGGTTACTCATTGAGCATATCCCTCGCACCCCGACTGACCCCGGGCCATCTACTGTTCCACCGGTAATGTGTAAAATAAATAGATCTTGGGGTATATTTATCAACGTCGCGGAAGCGAGCGAAGCTTGCTCATGGACAACGCGCGCCCCGACTTGGATAAATACAGGTTAGGGTTATGCGGAGCTCTCGCAAAGACCTCTGCCAGAACCCTTCGTGTTAGTGTTAGGTTACTTGCGCGAAGAAATAGGATGAGCTGTTTTTGTTATTGTATTTATTTGGTCTAACAATTGATCTTCAATAAAAGTGCGATTTTTAGAATTTCGATTCGATTTTTAATATAAATATTATTTATTACCTACACGTTTTAGGTATTGTTATATACCAATAAAAAACATTTATATATTGTTCTATGGTATCACAGATTACATAACCGGTATTGTATAAAATACCGGATTACACAGATTACCAGTAATATACAATCACTGCGACCACATTTCAGAGTTAATTTTGTAGCTTTTCCTCCTCTGTCCACGCTCGATGGAACTCACGTTAGGAATAGTGAATCTCCACTTCACCTATGGTTGGTGAAATAGTATTCCTAGCATTAACATGGAATTTGCTACTATTCCGTTAGTCTGGCTCTTAGACCATAACATAGATATATATTGACTGTCTACACGCACCCTACTATAGGGTAAATCTATAGATACCTACAAAAAAACTTAATTCAAAATTCGCCACTGAAAATCGTTAATAATTAAATACCCTTCCATAAAACTATATTTATAGAAATTAGAATGTGCGAAGTAGAAACTTAGGTGCACATAAGTAGATGCGCAAAACGAGGTCCAATACTACAGTCCAGTATTTATATTATGACATCTAAACGTCTTTACTGTGACTTTTAAAATAGATTAGAATGGTTTAATGTTTTTCAGTTTTTCCTAACGATTAAAAGATTTAAAAACCTACATAACATAACATAAACTCACGCCTATATCCCCGAAGGGGTAGGCAGAGGTGCTAGCAAAAACCTACAAAGATAATAAAAAGCAAGGATCTCATAAGATATAATTTATTCAACAGAAGTATTGTGAGAAACCCTCGCTGTTAGTCATATCATTCGAGGGCTGCCATTCCTCTGACTCGATCAGTTCTATAAGGGTCTTGTATCCATACCTCTCAGAAAATTCTTCCGTACCCTCTAGTCTGTCAGATTCTGGCGAAACTTCGCTGTCATCTTCTATTCCCGTAGGCTTAACTTCCCTTTTTGTTTTGCTTATCTCGTAATTAAGTAGTAGGTACCTACGTGGTTAAAACTAAACCTAACTTAAACCTAAAATAAATAAGTAGGTACAGACAGAACACACACGATTTCAAATTTATAAAGCTAGTGAAGCAAAATGAATTAACTAGGTACCAAAAATAACTATGTTATTAATATAATAACTGTACGTTCTTGGGTATTACGTTAGGTACCTAAGCAAATGTCACCACAAGGTACCTAACGAACAAAATATACAGAAAACTGCAATTACGATTAATCATTTCTAGTCTATAATATAGCAATTGATATAATCTTTTGTAAATTAAAAAGTTGAAAATTAAAATAAGTATACAAATCATTCGTTTCAAAAATAAAATATTATTTGTAGTTTTGTAAATTATGTAACTTAGGTATTATGTAAAATTATCCAAAATTTAATTCTCTATGTTTAGTAATAATCAATAACCATAATAAAATTTAAAAAAAAAATTCACTTACTAGTTACTGTTACGGCAAGACAAATATAATTGATTTTTATTTAACTCTAATTTTACTAGTAGTCCAGTCAAAATAGATAAAAATAAGTCATACATAACTTGGGGATAATTCGCATAGAGCTGAGAATTGGCAGAGACGTTAAATACATCATTATAAATAAAATGTCAAAAATCCCCTTCGATCCTACTTCTGCAAAAAAAAAATTCAAGGTTAAACGTACAAAATTAAGGATTTTGCCATTTTTCTCGACAACGGTAAGTTTTATCGTGAAAATATGTTACACAAAGTTGTAGATCATACAATTCTCTACAAAAATGGTCCAGTCACCTTTTCTCTTACGAATCACCATTCGTGAGATATCGCGGTTTTAATAATTAGAAAATTCATATTTTACATACGAGTAATATGCACTAAAAAGCAGCCGTCATTGGACGTTCAATATAAATGAAAATAAGAAACTATTGGTTTACAATTACAATAAAACTTGTATAAATTGAATGAGTATTTTAAAATAAACTAAAGAAGCGGGGGGTTGGGGATACATTTTGGGAGAATAATAAATGCTCGCGCTCGCACTCAGACAGAGGTTCAGTTACATTTTGATTTCAGACGAGGCGGACGTATCAGTTGCTCTGACATAATTCTCGACATCAGAACCATAAGGTCTGATATCCCATTTTAGCAAAAATCGTATTTTAAATGAAACTTATTAGTTAGAGAAACTCCGAGCATAGCTCTTTCCATAGCTCGCTAAGCGACTTTGAACTGGTGGACCCTACCGTGAGTGTCCACGTCTCAGCTCCGTAGGTCATTACGGGTAGGACGCACTGATTGAAAACTTTTGTTTTCAAACACTGCGGTATGGATGACGAGAAGACCCGACGTAGTTTCCCAAACGGTGCCCAGCCTAGCTGGATCCTCCTCTTGACCTCCTTCTCAAAATTGTTTTTACCTAACTGCACAATCTGCCCGAGGTAAGTGTACTCAGAAACCATTTCAAGAAGGCTTATATAATATACCACTTACATTGGCCACCACGACGACCGGTCCCGGATCAATGTGGCCATTGATCATGACTTTGGTTTTATCCAAATTCATGCTAAGACCGATGCGTCGCGAGGCTGAAGCTAGGCCGTCCAGCATCTGGGTTAGCTCCTCTAGCGAATCCGCCATTAAGACTATGTCATCAGCGATCGCAGGTGTGAGATGTAGGCGCCGTTAATATTTATGCCCTTACCTTTCCAGTCCAGCGTCTTAAACATATCTTCCAATGCGCTCGTGGACAGTTTCGGGGATATGACATCCCCCTGTCTCACTCCTCTGCGCAATTGGATGGGTTGAGACTGCTGACCCTGTACTTGGGCACTCATAGTGGCGGCTTCGTAAAGGCATCTCAGCACCTCGACATAACCATAGTCTACTTGGCATCGCTGTAAGGATCCCAGAACAGAGCAAGTTTCGACGAAGTCAAAGGCCTTTTCATAGTCCACAAAAGCGAGACACAGGGGCTGATTATACTCTTCGGACTTCTGTATAATCTGCCTCACTGTGTGAATGTGGTCTATGGTGCCATATCCTCCGCGGAACCCAGCCTGTTCCGGTGGCTGGAACACGTCGAGTCTCCTGGCGAGACGATTCGTGACCACTCGTGAAAACAGCTTATAGATGTGGCTCAGGAGTGTTATGGGTCTGTAGTTTTTAAGGAGGGTCTTATCACCCTTCTTAAAAAAGAGAACAACCAAACTCCCGCTCCACGCCTTAGGAGTTCTCCCACTGTGCAGGACGGCATTGAAGAGTTTCTGTAGCTCCTGTATGACAGGAGCTCCTCCTGCCTTCAGAAGCTCTGAAGTAATTCCGTCTTCACCGGGTGTGACCTCAGGGTGACAAAGCCGGAATTAATTATTAGCCCGAATTGAGACTGATTTCGGGAGTGACTCGGACACCTAAATTTCCTTAACCACTCGCGCGATCTTGACCAAATTTACCACGGTGACAGTGTGGACACTGAGGAGTGTTTTGATGCGAGATGGTTCACGTCCATTGTACCGTTGAGGAATAATCACCGAAAAACGCGCGCGACCGTAGTAAGATGTCTTATTTTCAAATAAGAGTCCTGCTCGCTCAGCTCAATTTATTTCAGTCGCACCCTGCACTGAATTCCTAGTAGGTACAGTTTCCTTTACCTCTACCTATACTTACCTCATAGGTGGTGCGGCAATGTGTGCATATTATGTAAAACCGAGATATCTCACGAATAGTGAGTCGTAAGAGAAAAAGTGTCTGGACCATTTTTGTAGAGAATTGTATGATCTATAACTTTGTCTAACATATTTTCACGATAAAACTTACCGTTTTCGAGAAAAATGGAAAAAACTTTAATTTTGTACGTTTGACCTTGAATAACTTTTTTGCAGAAGTGGGATCGAAGGGGTTTTTGACATTTGATTTATAATAATGTATTTAACGGCTCTGCCAATTTTCAGCTCTATGCGAATTATTCCTTAGTCGAATGTCTATTTTGACTGCACTATAGGTATTTAAAATCAAACATCATCAAACAAAATCAAACATCAATATATATAAAAATCAATGCCACTTTTCGTTGTAATTTTATAACTCAAGAACGGGCTCACCTATTCAAACCCAATGTTTAGGCTTTGTTCGGACTATTTAGTTGATGGTTTATGTGAAGTTTGCACAAAAGCGGTCGAGCGGTTCTTCATTTATCACATTTTTGTAACAAATGAATTCAATAAATGGCGGATCATTTTGACGTAGCAAAGCACGTACCGGGCCACTAGTTATAAATAAATTTGATGGACCAATTCATTTATTTTTTATAATGATCAGGATTCGCAAAAAAAAAACTCAAAACAAATATTGCATTGCGTATTTAAGTATTAAATTCGTTCGTTATTATAGTGACATCGTTTGTGCTTCAAACGAAAATGGTACTAAATACAATACTAACAGTAGACATAAATCCAATCGATCATCGTACGTCAAGTTCCATTACAAGTATGGCGACAAGTGATACATTGCTTACTTTGACTCTGATTTACCAATCAAGAAAAGGATTTCTTAGCATTACTAAATACTCTTAATCTTAGATCCAGGTCAGGTCACCCTAATACAACCTCATTTAAATAATAGTTTCTTATACCTACCTGAATTAAATTGAAATGATAACAACGATAAATTATTCTTATACACTGTGTTTTAAGAGATTCTTTTTATTAATCCAAGCGTCAATCCCGGTTGCATCCAAAGCTTGCACTGGAGCCCGTGGTCCGCTCTCCTACTTCATTATTAATGGTTTGGTTGACTTTTACAGGAGCGATGGCCGTCTGACCCCCTAACCCCGATAGTTAAGCCTGCGCCAGACCCTCTTCCGTCAATCAGCAAGTGTACAGTTTTGCCGGTGAGGTTGGCTTAGGCCCAAATATCTTAGTGATGGTTCTATACACCCCAATAAAATATTTCGATCTCTACCCTGGAACCCGTTTCAGTAAGGCTAATGAAAACGTATAAAATTAAAAAAGATATATGAAAATGCAATCAAACTATTAGCGTTTCTGAAGTTTCAATAACCTCACGATAAGTACGCAATAGGTACGTTTTGTTTTGACAGATCATACTGAATACCAGTATTTTTATGTTTTTCTTTCTAATTGAATAGAAATCACGCATTTTGAAAACGTGGCGTTACTGAATCAGGGGCCCCTGACCTGGTCAAATAAATCTTAATTTAGAAACATTTATTTTTTCACCAATGCACAATTTAAGTTTGAGTAACTATGATTACATTTATAAAAGAATGGATTTAAAATTAGTAATCGTAATCGAGAGTATCGCCATCATCTTCTATTTGAATGTGATTATCGAAAAACATAACAGATTGCGCCTGTATGAAGAAGAAGTAGCCACGACGTCGGAATACTTGTATACCTGTTGAAGAAATAAACTGAAATAGTTCAAAATGATTTTATACCTTGGGCATTTTAGGTAAGTAGTATAAATAGGCGTTAATATCGACTTTAAATAGGTACATCGTGGATATTCCACTCATACGCACGAAACGTTTCGGCGACACATTTATTATGCGTACAGCCTTGGAGTGGAATTGCCTGCCTGAGTCTATGTTTCCGGAAAGCTTGCTCGAGTGAATAGGTTCCTTTTAAGTTAACGTGATGTATGATCCATCGTAGCCCACATCGTCACTTACGACCAGGTGAGATGGTCAAACGTGAACCAATCATTCATTAAAAAAAAACAAAGTATTTCGTACAAGCTTTTTTTCCCCTCTGTCCTCTAATGAGTTAGTTAGGTGCTGCAAGAGTGCTCGTTTGCAAATGCAAGTAGGCTAGTCGGACCTTGAAAATATACACCGATCAAATTGGTAATGTACCTGGTAAAGGTTCTGGGCCTGTAGACAAAGTTACATTCTACTAGTGGAATAGCTACGAAGCGAACCTTCAAAAGTCCGAAATGTATGGGAGTGACATTATTTGTTACACGTGACATGTCGACCAAAAATGTCACTCCCGTACATTTCGAACTTTTGAAGGTTCGCTTCGACGCGATTCCACTAGTAGAATGTCACTTTGTCTAGGCCCCCTGAAATAATATCGCCATTTCTATCATACCGAGACGTCATCCGTCACGCTCGCTTCAAAATATTTACTAGTTTCAAAGCTACGTCGCGTCGTTGTCATGAAGTCATGGCTACGTTTTTTTTGACGCCCGGCAATGAAGTTTGTCACTATATTGGTATACCTCAGTGTCTTTCAAAATATATTTCCGAAATTTGAAATTTACTTGACAGTAGCCAATTTAATTTCTAACTAAAGAGCAGTGATCACCAAAGGGTCGCCTGACCTGCTCGTTCGGCGGCGAGGTGGGGCGGTAGTTCCCAGTCGTTGTCCAGTGGGTGGCTGTACTGCTCCATGTGTTCTGGGTTGCGTCTGTTAAATTACACATGAGATATCAGGTCGTTACATATGAGATTGCCGTTTTTCTTGAAGAAATTGGAGGAAAACCAATTTTCAGTACAAACATTTTTGCATTTTTTTTAGGAATGACATCCAAATTTTATGATTTTTTTTTTGTGTATGAATGAGACAACATTAAGCTAACAAACAGCAACTTTTATTACATTTTTGAAAATTTACAGCTAGCTAGTTAAGTGATACGAAATTTATCATCAAAATGGATAGCATTTATAACTGTTTTAGATGATCGAATTAATTTATCAAGCGGCCAATAAAAACAAAATTTAATACAGAGTTGTAAATTCTTGAAATCAACTTTCAAATAAATATAAATAATGGAAATAGCTATTAAATTACAGGAATAACGAACTCATGAATTTGTAAAAAAAAATTCGGCAATTTCATAGGTAAAGACCTATTACATTACAAGTTATGTATTAGACCTAGAACGATAAAGGTGCCCCTTTCCGGGGATGGGAGGTCAGACGGCAGTCGCTTTCTCAATAGCCAAATTATCAGATCTTAAAACATGGGGATCCCGCAAGCCACAAGCCCGGGGCTTTGTAGTCTAGTTAACAAGTTGAAAATGGTCTAAAACAGAGATACTGCTTGTAGAATATACTGCTTCTGGGCTGTTAGGCCGTGGTCCGTATGAAACTTGTGTTCCAAACGTTTCGTCGATCACTGCGCTCGACATCTTCAGTGTGCAGGTCCGGGCGCCGACGAGTGCGTAGTTCTACGTAAATTGTGGGTCACGAGGGTCCTTGACCGAAAGGTGGAGATTACGTAGCTGCGTCGTGGGCTTGAAGATAGGCTTGATGTTGTGAGCTTCTAGCAGTCTTCCGATACGATCCGTATTGCCACGAATGCATGGCAAAATGGCCTTCCCTAAAGGGGCAGGTTTTTCCTCATCCTGGTTCGTTAGAGAAGATTTCCCCGGATGAAGAGCTCTCCGTATTTCCTAGGAAGAGAATCCATTGGCTTGGAAGGCCGTGTCCAGGTGGCGTAACTCGTTTTGAAGGCGTTGAGGTTCACAGCTGCTCTTAGCTCGGTGGACCAGGGTCTTGATAACTGACATTTTCTGTCTGCGATGGTGATTGGAGTCCTTGTGTAAGTATCGGTCTGTGTGTGTGGGCATTCGATAGACTCGGTGACCAAGGCTGCCATCTACTTTTTTGGATACCAGGACATCGAGAAATGGTAGGTCCCCGTTCTTCTCAACTTCCATAATGAACTGGATGTTCGGATGGATGCTGTTCAGGTGATTCAGGAATTTAGTCAGCTTCGTGTCTCCATGACTCCCAACCAAAGCCTAAAGAATTATATAGATACAGTTCATTGAATTCGGAATGACACCTAGAAAAAATAGCCAAATACTTGTATTAGCATATAAACAATTGCTAAAGTTATAAACATTTAAAGATGAAAAAGCTTCGTTTATCATTAGAATTTCATAGACTATTAATATTTAAGAAATTTCAAAAAAGATTCTTAAAGAGGAGGAAATTACCAATAGAAATCTCCCAGCTCCCGGAACTATCTTCATGCATGATTTATAATTTTAGTTCAACGCTGGTAAAGGGTCTCCGCGCTACATTGTTAGGTTTTCGGAACACTACATTTTTATTCTAATGTTGCTAAACCTTAATTTGCTTAATTTTACATAAAGTAATTTTTCAGTTAAATGATTGTTAACTAACAAAATTTTCGTAAATTAACAAACCTTCCGTCTTCATTGTAAATGAAAAAAAAAAAGTTTATATAATTGCCGTAAAAAAATTTCGCTTCGTAAACAATTTAACTGGGATTTTTCAGTTTTTGTTCAAAAACAAAAATTATTGTAAACAAAGTATGAATATTTTATTAACTTTTATGGGGTGTTCTCGTTAAGTATGTATATAAGAAAGGCTCCACGAAGCGAAAATATGTACACTATATTCTTATCAAATTTAAAAAAATATGCAATACCTTAAAAAATTAACAAAGTGTCGTAACCGCTTTTGACCCCGCGCGTGGAGCCTAAAAATGAGGCGCGGAGACTTTTTTCAGCATTGAATTAAAATATAAATCAGGGAGATAGATTTCCGGGAGCTGGGAGATTTCTATTGGAAATTTCCTCCTCTTTAAGAATATTTTTTGAAATCTATAAAATAGTAATAGTCTATGAAATTTTGACCGATAAACGAAAGGCCTTGTTTTTTTCATCTTTAATTATTTATAACTTTAGCAATTATATGCTAATACAAGTATTTGGCACCATATATTTGGTATCTCTATTTGAGACCATTTTCAACTTGTCGACTAGACTATTGGATGCAACCGGGATATTGATCTGGGGTACAGTACGCATAGATATGTGTAATACCTATATAATTTGTTTTAGACGATTCAACGCCATCTAGTGATAACAAGTCGCACTACTCCGGAACGCTCCGGCATCGCGCTGTGCATCGAGTCCACCGGAGTTTCAGTTATCTTAATTTCGCACCAAGTGCCTTGTATATCTAATTTATGATATTGGTAGGAATATAATATGTATGTAACTGATGGCGCTGTCGTTGACTAAGTATGGAAGCGCTACCGTACATAGGTAACATTTTGATTAATACACAGACAGAAAATACTTGCTACGTGTTCTAGGAGACAAATGTCAAATTTTTTTTATAATCAAAATTACCCACGCAAGAAGTGCCTGACATTTTCATAGCAGCATAAATTAAAATATAATGATAAAATTATTTCATGCAAGTGTGGGTCGAGACTGGAGAAGGAAAAATACCTTGATCTATTCCAAATTTATCGTAGTCGCAGGCAACAACAAATCAATCAATAAGTTTCAAAAGAGACTAAGCTTACAGTAAATGTCATCTAGTAGACAGCTAGATATCTGACGCGTTTGTGAAGTATGTTGAAATATATTTAAAGTATTGGCACACAAGCGATAGCTGTTAGGCACTTCTTGATTTATATCCTGTGGTTCATACCTACCCAACCCAACTAACTACCCATGTTAATAAATACTTACCTACAACAATTCGCTCCGTACAAACATTTTTCCCTCAGGGGCGCCAGCGGTTGTGGCGGAGGCGCATCTATATTAGGTATTTGAGCGATATTTTGGTCTGGCACAGCCTGTAGCAAAATTTTAGGGTATATTGACTAACTGCTTCTATATTTAATACACTTCCACGACACGTGATAGAAAACCCTGTTCATGTAATGAGCTATAAGTCGTGCTTTACAAAAAAAATATTAGAAAACAAAGGGTACGAATTTTTGTTCTCTAGAACTCTCTATAAAGAATTTACTCGTGCGGGAAACAGTACTAGACAGTACGAATGCACGATCAACTTATAATTACAAGATTATAATTATGAACACAACACAACAGTATCCTTACAGTAACAACATATAGATCATAGCCCTTGGATATGATATAAAGCAACACTAACTGGCTTCTTCCTTTGTTATTGTGTATTGTATACAGGGTGGCAACTTTAAGTGAGTCTAGTCGATTATTTATTCATTTTTCGAGATTTGGAAAATTTAAACCGATATGAATTCCATCTGCGGAACTTAAATCTATAAAATGACATAAAAAAGTAAAAAAAATATATCGGCATGTCATGTGTGTGTTGTGTACAATATATTTATTATGATATGGTTTATTCACTAGTCTGATAAGTAGAAACGTTAAAAATATTTAAGTAAAATAAACATTTAAAAAAATGTGTTCACAATTTGTATTTTTGCGGTTCATCATAATCGGGCCCGAGACTACTTTGAGCATTTTTCGCTATTACTCATAGTTTCGGATTTGCCCATCCACGGCCAGTTGAAAAAATTCACCATGTATATAATCTGAATCACGGAAACGGCTCCAACGATTTTCATGAAATTTAATATACAGGGGTTTCGGGGGCGATAAATCGATCTAGTTATCTAGCTAGATCGATTTATCGCCCCCGAAACCCGAGCTAAGCCCGGTCACCTAAATTATACATTTAAAATCTAAAAATCTATACATATAAAAGAAAGTCGTGTTTCGTGATGGCCTCCGACAACTCATTCATGATTGTTGGTTTTTTAGATTTGTCTCCCCTATAGTGTGCTTTTCTTGTGTTTCTGAAGTTATAATTCTTTTGGCGCATTAGGGAAAAATGATGAGAGTAATTTTTTACGATGCGCGCGCACACCGTCTCGAAAAGCAGTGAAAAGCTTTGAGTACGTTTGTAGAATTTGAGGTTAGTTGACGGTATGTATTATTTATGAACATCATAAACTGAAATAATTTTTTACGTTATTTTTTCTACAAATGTAGTATAACGCGAAGGATACTTTTTTTTAGAAAGATTTTATCTTCTCACGCCAAAGTATAACTTCTTAATACGTACATAAGTACACACAAACTTTTTTTGCTGAATCCCCGCGGTTACCCCCTCCAACGGCCAGTGGGGGTAGTTATATCGGATTCGAACCGACCAAAACCGCAAGGCGAGCCGTCTCGGGTCTCTAATAGGGGTGTAAGGCAATTCCCTCGCACCACTGCTGACCCTGGGCCATCTACGGCTTTGAGATGGCCCTCTCAGTATACTGGGCATGCATAAGACATTCACGAAATCAATTCAGCTGAAATGGTAATCAAACTTCTAAAACATAACTTGGTTCTAAGGCGGAACGAAGTTACCGGGTTAGCTTGTATTAGATGAATAGAAGATTCGTCAGGATTGACAAACTAGGAATAAAAGGTATATAGGTTTATATTTGTTAATAGACATCTCGACCTTGAACGAGGTAGAAAGAACCTATATAATTTTTTTCTAACCATTCTTGTAGGTCAAAATTAAGAACCTGCTCATTGATGGGCGGTTTGGCGTCTTCCGCATCTGGTGCATGTGGTTCAGTTTTCACCTTCTTCAAATCACCTGGACTGGAAATATGCGAATCATTAGCCCTTTTCTTTGAAGTACAGGAGCTAACTCCACATCCTTGGGCATTGACAGCACTGCCTTGTGCTGATTCTTCTTGACCTAAAAATACACTTTATATGATTTGAGCTTGTATTTAACACAACATGATTTACATATTTCATATGAATTTGCGTATTTAGACCATATTCAGCGGTAAATGCATATGTTCAGTGAAATCTGGCGAAGATGCATGTTTATGTACAGTATTGTTTAGGGTGTACACAGGGCTGGTGTGGAGCGCGAGCGCGTGGGCCGCCGCCACCTCCTTATGCGAGCATGTAATCGATCATGTAAAGGCCGGGACGGTGGGGCGACTAGCGCCCCTCCCCCAAACCGGGGCAAGACGGGGACACCTTGGTTTCCAAACCCGAGGGGGCCATCTCGAAACCGAAGATGGCCCAGGGTCAGTCGGGGTGCGAGGGATATGCTCTATGGGCAACCTTACACCCCGGCGTCTGAAGACCCGAGACGGCGTGCGGTTTTAATTGGTTCAAGCCCGACATAACCGCCCTCGCTGGCCGGCGGGGGGGTATCCGAAGGGATTTCCGCAAGAAAAAAAAAAGGGTGTACACAGGTCCCTGCCAACGCCTTCAGGGCCCAAGTCAATCCCACCTACTAGTCGATGCACGTAGTAGACGTCGAACGAGTCTCTGGAGCAGGCTTTTCTTACAGCGATGGGAGATCAGGTGGCAGTCGCTATCGTAAAAGACAACAAACGAAATAAAAGTAATAAGTGGACCCCGGTCTCAAAAAGTTTACACTTTGGACGCAACAGGGAAATCGCTAGGAGGATGGAGATTGTTCGGTAGAATGTAGTAATATAACAAATCTTACATTGTTGCCAACGACAAATTTATTAATTAGTTACTACTATATTGAATCACTGTTTTCAAAATCATCCATATCTACTGCTAAAACAACTTACGACTATATTATTTACTTACGACATTTCACATAAATCCGGGTCGGTCCCCACCGTCCCGGCCTGCTTCTGCTGGGGTGACAGGCGGCCTCACCTACCACCCCAAGGCCTGCGCTCATGGAGGATGGAGGTCGTTAAGCGACCTCTGGCGCCTGAGTCGCCTGCGACGCGCGGCTAGCATGCTGCGGGCTCGGCGGGATCTAAATCTCTCCAGGGCGCGCTCCGCCATCTCCTTCGCGAGCATTACATGCTCACAGAAGGAGGTGGCGGCGGCCCACGCGCTCGCGCTTCGCACCATTGCCGCAATCATGCTGCAGAGCGAGAGGACTCCCACCCCGATGGCTGCCACGAGATCACGCCTCGGCACCTCCCACGCCGGGCAGTCCGCCAGCGTGTGCAGCCCTGAGTCCTTGCTCGCGTCGAAGTGATGACACTCAGGCGTTGGCTCCTTCCTGATCCGATGCAGGTGGTCCCCGAAGCTCCCCTTACCGGAGATCACCTGCGTCAGACGGTACGAGAGGCTTCCGTGTCGCCTCTCTAGCTAATCCTCCATGATGGGCCTTACCGCCGCTATTACGGCGCGCCCTGCGCTTGGTCGCTCAAGTCGTTCCTTCCACTCCACCACGATGGCCTGGCGGAGCTGGGACTGCACGGCCTCGATTTCTCGAGGCTCGGGGTTCCGTCCCTGCTCCCGCGCCTCCTTCCGCCACTTGTACAGTTGCGAAAGAGCTCTCGTCTCCAGGTCCCATGGCGGAGTTACGGCAAGGAGACTCGCCGCCTCGAAGGAGATCGTGCGGTACCCGCGGATGACCCTGATGGCCATAACCCTCTGCGAAGCGCGCAGCATCCGCACACTTCTGGCCTTCAGGGCCTCCGCCCATTTTGGGCACCCATACAGGGCCATGGACCACACGATCCCCGCGAAGTAGTTTGCCTATCAAGAAAAGTAGTTCTTTATAAAAATATGGGTTTAATATAAATAAGCCTACAGAATAGCTCCAAAAATTAGCCCCAAATAAAATACATAAAATCAATGTTTGTTTCTTTCTTCACGCTATCATACTGTCCGAACGAAAATACAAA